>CM060932.1:493605822-496105822 GCA_030765085.1 Allium cepa | reverse complement strand
TACCCCACCAAATTGAGCCGAAACTCCACCGAATGATCATCATAGATCAACAAGTGTAAATTACACTAAGCTAGTAAATAGAATGAGTTAGGCTTCATGTCGCATAACCACTGGCTTTACTTAATTATTTACGAACAAATTATAGACTTCCACTCGAAAATAAGTGTAAATTACACTAAGCTAGTAAATATACGAGTTTAGCTGCATGTCCCATAACCACTGACTTAACTTAAATATTTACGAACAAATTGGAGATTTCCACTCGAAAATTTTCACGAGATTTCAATCGAACAATTCCAAGAATTAACCGGCAAAGTAAACGCAAGCGTTTCGTACCACTTGTTTTGATAAGACGTTTAATTAGATTTCTCATATGAATGAGGTAAAGGTTTGTATATACTAATTGATTGGAAAATGGTTTTAAAAACAAGCTTTGTATTAAAACTAATGTTGATGGAAGGATATGAGTATTTACTACTAGTATAGAAACCTTTGTATTTTAGAAGTAACAAATCACAGAAAAGGATTGTAAAATCAATCGATCACCAAATATTCACATTCGATGACGTGAATTAAAACTCCAAAAATCGATATCAAATCCAAATCAAATGGATATTCCGAAAACTTCATAAAAGAATTCATCAAAGTGGATAATAATCGACAACAACTAATCGGATCAATAAAAATCGATAAAAATTGGAAATCCACTCAAAAACAGCCAAAATAGGCAAAAGAGATAGTTCCAGACGTCTGGTAGACGTCTTTTCAGACGTCTGGTTCTAGGTTCTGGAAGTAAATGTGTTTGTCTCCTTTCTCTTTTTAATTCCAGATCCATTTTAGAAGTCTGAAATTTTCAACCAAACGTCTGAGTTTGGTTTTAGACGTCTAAATTTTGCTTCAAACGTTTGAATTTTGTCTCCGCCTTTTTTTTCTATTTCCAGAACCATTTCAGATGTTTGGAATTTTCAACCAGACGTCTGAATTGGTTTCAGACGTCTGAATTTTGTTTTAGACGTAGGCAAAAAAGTAGCCTAGCCCAAAAAGGGAAAATCCAAACTGAGTTGCGATCGAACGAGCGATAAATGCTTGGGATTTATGCCAAACGACAACTCAGCAGTCTAAGCTCTTTGATACACCACCAAAAAATGTCCAAACATCCAAGGTAGGATCTTTAAAGATTTTGAATTCAAAACATCAAAATTGAAAAATTCACCAAATCAATTCAAATCAAAAGCAATCGAACATGAATAGATGTTAGGAATTCATACCTAACACCAATGAAAGCTATAGACGTAGATGTGAGTTCAAAAACTCACCTTTAAACCCAAATATAGAAATGAGAAACTCTAAAACAAGCAAAGATAGATTTCTCTTCAACAACACCTCTAGAATCTTCAATCTATTATCAAAGGTGAAGTTTTTCCTAAGTTAGGGTTTAGGAATTTCTGAGAATTGAAAAAGAATGAGATGGAGAAGATGAAGAGGATGCTTACCTAAGCTTCTCCTTGATTTCTAAAATTGATGTTTCACCTATTTTTGTGGTTTACATTGATAAGCTCTATTAATATTTGTGTTTTGATGAATAATTTAAAGAAAAAATGTCATTCTTTTCAGTCTTTGAGAATATTTGAGATATTATATGATTTTTGTTGGTATCTGATGTATACTTGTCACCGTATGGCATTATTGTAATCATAAATTTTTGTCCTATCTCTTATCCTATCTCATTTTATATGACATTTATAACTAGACCGATCCATTTATTATTCTCTTCTTAAATAATACCCGGGTCAGACTGGGGTATTTCAGGTGTTTCTGCTTGACTTCTTATTAGGGTCCATCACCTGACTTTTGGCTAACTACTTAGCTTAGTAGTTTTTTGTTGTATACATTCGAGATAGAGACTCCTTGATTAATGCATATTCTTTTGTCTAACACTCGTACCTATTCTTTGGTAATGTAGTGGATCTTAAATGACCACTACTTTGATGTACACTTTTATGTGTTATATTCATATCTGTTTCCGCCTTCGTGATATGAATATTTGTGACTGATTTATGTTATGCTTATTTTATATTTGTTTCCGAAGATCACATGGCCACTATGTAGTAGCTTTGAGTTTATAATTGATGTGTCAGATTTCCTCTTGAAACAAAATGCGTGTAATACTATCTGCCATATCGGTACTCGCACAAAGCAATTACACAGATGGTCGCCCCTCAACAGCCTTATTCTTTGTGCTGATCGACAACATTACCTCGTAATGTCGTGAGTATAGAGGTAGGGAGTCATAGCTTGGTATCAAAGCCACCAGACCCTCCATCTCATTTTGATTCTAGAGTTTCGCCATCATTTATTTAGAGGGATCCCCTCCTTATCATTTTGATTTTGAGCCTTGATTTTTCTAGTCTTAGAAATTTGAAAATATTTTTTTGATTAAAAACCCCGGTATTTAGATGTAAATTTGTCAGCCAAAAATAATTGGATGCATAGCATCTATTGTAGAATATCCGCTTGCTGGTTACATAAGTTTGTTGCTTTCATGCAGATTTATATCGAACTAGTTTTTGCATGTAGAGTTATATCACATTGCTTGTGTAAGCCTGATTTTCTTTTAGATTTCATAAGTACAGGTATGCAAGAGATTGTTATTTGATTCTTGTGCACATGAATTTGCATAGAAGATGATAAATTGCTTGTTAAGAAAATAAATCAGACGCAAAAAGGTACGTGGTAAATTCAGAAAATTATTAAGAATTTTAGGAAAATGAAAGAAACCAAAAATTTGATTTTTGAGTTGTAACTTGGAAATTTTTGGATCAGTTCCAGCTAATAGTTTTTGAAAATAAGTTTAATAACTCATTTTGATTGGATGTTTTAAATTTAAGGGTTTGGAAACATTTTCTTCCTTATAAATTTCAGGGACGAAATTCATTTAAAGGGAAGAGGATGTAACAACCCAAAATTCCGATCATTCCATTTTAAATGTTTAATTAATTTCAAATATTTAAATAATTGGATTTTGAATTTAATACTTGGAATTCATTATAGGGACTGCTTAAATATTTGAATTGAGCATTAAATATTTGAATGGTGAACTAAATATGAATTAAATAGATTAGATAGTGTTATTTAACTTCTTTAATTAATAAATAATAATGGTGAATCATTTTAAAAATTTTATTTATGACAACGATTGGTTCGAACATAATATATAATAAGAAAATCAAATTGTAATAACATGATTTGAATTTTTGATAATGTATTTTTAATTTATATGACTTTTCTCTAATTTTTAATTTGGAAAATATTAAAATTATTTGTTTGACGATTTATCGACAAATGATGATATTTGGAAAGTTTCATGAAATAAAATAATCTATGTAAGTCAATGTTGATTTATGATCATGTCGCATATTAGTGCACCATTTTATTTTTATTTCGGTCACTCGTGGTTCGTACTCGAACGAAATATTGCATAGCAGGGTACTATATTATTACAATTAAAAACCATTGTAAAATCAAAACAAAATGCAAATTTTAAATAACAATTTGATGGCGTAGACATGTTGGAAGGCTCGAGAAGTCCTTTTGTTGTCAGAAAAGGGAACAAGATCATTTTGTTTGTAGAAAATTTTATTACAAAATCACGCTTCAACAATTTGCCATTTTTGTTCACTCCCTCTTTTCTCGTTTATTTCCTGTACCTAATAAATATAGCCGAATGTTTTAGAATTCCAAATTGAACGATTTAATCCACTAAAATCCCTAAATAAAATTCGTTTAAATCGTTTGAGCGCGATCATCATTTCAGTATACATAATGGTTTGCGCGATGCTCATTTGTGATAATGACAATGGAAGCCATGAGTAGATAATCACTTAGGGTTTAGGTTTATGGAAGATCTAGGCGGAATTTGAAGGAATCAAAGTTAGATTTACGTTTAGCGACGTGAGGAGAATCATTTGGCTAATTTTTCATGCGGTGCAACTTGTGTTCTTGGATCGCGACCTAACAGGGGTCGAAGGGAGGTAGGCTCGGTCGCGTTTTGGTTTCGGGCAAGGGAGGCGTGGTGATGGTGACCATCGGGTGGAGATCGATGGGAGATGTTCGTTAGTGGCTTCGTTACGAGATTCCGTTGAGTGGTTAGAGAGGTAGGTTGTTCGTCAGAGGGTTATGCACGGCCATGGCCGTGTGTTTCTGTGCATGCATTTTTTTAGATTTAGGGGAAAGAGGAACAAAGGATGGAGATGGGTATATTTGTAATTTGTTTAAAGTTGTTTTTTTTAATTTTTAAATATCGTTAACTTATAAAATTCATATCTCGCTCATACGAGGTCGGATTCGGATGTTGCTTTTCGCGTTGGGTTCATGTCGTCAAGGTCTTCGTGACGGAATTGGTTTGGTTGGATTTGGAGCAAGTGAAAATTTAGGCTAAAATTGAACTTCCGTTTTATTCTTAATAAATTTAAAATTCACTTTTGCTAATGATGTTTTATACTTAATAAATAAAATGATTACTTAAGTTTAATTAATTAATTAGTTATTTATTTTAATTAATGATAATGGAGTCTAATTAATAAATTAATTATTTTAATTGATTATAATTGAGGTTAATAATAATTTTAAAATGATATTTAAAAGTAATAAATCATTTTAAATAATTATTTTTGAATTTTATTAATCATTTTAGTTAATGATTGTTTTGAATTTAATCCGTTGTTTTAACTAAAGATATTTGGATTTTAGTTAAACCATTCGAATTGATGATCTTTTACAATTAAATAAATTATTTTAACAAATGATGTTTTAATTAATCGTTTTAACCAATGAAGTTTGGATTTAATTACTCCAATTAATTTATGATTGTGAACTTAATTAATTGTTTTAATTAATAGAATTTAAAATTTCTTATCATTTTAATTGATGATGTTTGGGATTCATTATTCATTTAATTAGTGACAATTTGAATTTAACAAATCTTTTTAATTAATTGATTTAATAAAGGTGACTAAAGTAAATTAACTAATAAAAAGTTGTTATAATAAATTGATTTAAACTTAATAAACTGATTTAATGAAGATTTTAAAGTTAACTCACCAATGCTATAAAAGTGTTAGAAATAATTGTCTATTTTATTATAGAGAATGAATTGTTTATTTAAAGGGATTAAATGCGATTCATTATCTTTCGGGGGAATTGATATTGTATTATAGTTATGAAAAATAATTGGAACTCGAGTATTGAGATGTTAAGTTGGACAACCTTCTGTGTGTTCGGTCCAATGTTGGTTTAGGCCTTCGGGGTCGCGTGCTTGGGAAAAGTATTCTCTTAACATTTTAAAAATCAAGAACTAATTCTAAAATCGTTTTAGCAATACGGAAATCAAGCCAAAAAAGTTCAGTTCTTTTTTAAAAGTAAAATTTTGATTCGTTTATGGAATAAATTATTTTCGTAAAGCGAATCGCTTTTATGGAAACGATTTATTTGTATAATTAGCATTAAACATCGAAGAAGTGGACTTGTTACTATTTCAAAAATTAAGAATAATCGTGTGACATGACTTTGAGGTGACACTATCTTGACTTGTCTGGTGTAATTGTTAACCCAGAAATAGTTAAAATTTGAATTCAATGAGTGGTGATAAGTATACAAGACTTAATTTCCATATGCGATCATTTTATGTCCTTGATAATTCGTATCTCAGCCATCGGTTACTTCAGCCATTTTAATTTCGTCACTCTAAGATGATGTGTTGCTCATTTGAACTTTGTTATCCTTTTTTGGAAATGACTAATCCCAAAGAGTGAGTGGAGGCCAAGCTATGTGGGGTTGCTCCGATTACGGTATTTGCGCATCCACTCTAAATTGGATTCGGTGTTGCGCATTGAAATGCGAAGTACTCGGATTCTCGGTAACAGTTGGCAGGAACCGGCTTGGAGGTTTCCAAGAGCCATCAGAGTTTCAAGTATATTTCTAAAGGTATATTTTCGGTAAGGGGGTAGCACCCTCCTAGTCATTGTTGGAAAGTTTCCTTTCCTTATTTGATTCGAAAACCATCATCACGACATTTAAGTGTTTATTTAGTCCATTCTATCGAGTTTGGAAGCAGCCCATTCTATCGAGTTGGGACTGTTACCTTATTTAGCCCATTCTATTAATTTGGACTATTTCTCTTGTTCTATCAATTCTGTCCAGTTTAGATTTTACTCAGTTTATTTTCATTCTTTCAAGTCTGGTTTAATATTATTTATTCTCAGTCATATTTGGATTTGTTTCCTAATATATATTTCTTCTCTTGACTGTATGGATGTTATTCTTGTAAGGTAAAAACCCATTCCGCATTAGCGGCATGAGCTCATAGAATTTGTATATATGTTCCCCATTATTCGAGTTATCTCACGCTGATATTTCCAAACTGATCATAGTGTTATTTATTTATAATGCTTAGGTCAGACCGAGTATTTTTCAAGGTTGGCTTTGGTGTTATGGGATTCATGAAGGAGAGCTGAAGATTCGCCTGTTATAGTATTTTATTTTCCGTTGTATTATATAGTACACCTATCAGCATTTGTAAGGTTGGGATTTTATAACTGTCCAGCTAATAAGGATTGTTTTGAACTCTGATATACTCTGTACGTTTGGAGTGACAGTTTCTACTACCCTTGTTATATTATATATTGTCGATTCCACTGTGTGATTCTATTTTTCTCTGTTCTCTGTTCTTTCCTTTTTATTTACCCTAACAATCTGCCCTTTTGTCGATTGGATGCATGATATTTGAACACAGTGGTAGGGTTTGGTGACGATTTTCGATGATAAAAAAGGCGGGTCATTACAGGTGTGGTCTCATAGAATTATTTAATGTTAGCCTTATTACTTGAGCTTATGTTGGTTTTTCAGACTGTTCCGAGTGTTATTTTATTATAATGCTCGGGTCTAACCAAGTATTTTTCCAAGTTATCGTTGGTGGGATATGGAACTCATGGAGTAAATTTGGATGTTCAGCTGTCGAAGTATTTTTACTTTCCTCTGTATTATAAATACCTATCAGCAAATTGTAAGGTCGGAATTTACAACTGACCAGCCGATGGGATTTTTTAACTCTGATGTATCTTGTATGTTGGAGTGATAATTTATGCTATCATTATTATATTATATGTTGTCGATTCAGCTTTGAGATTTTTTTCCCTGCTCTTTCTGTGTTGTTATTTTTATTTACTCTAACAATCTACCTTTCCGGCAATAGAATGTTAGGCATTTGAATACAATGGATGTATTTGTTGTCGACTTTTGATGGCTGAAAAGGCGGGTCGTTATATATGTTATTGGAGTTGAAAGTTAACCAAGAACTATGGCTTTGGTAGGGTATGACTCATTAGAGATAGGCTAAGTGACACCCTAGAATGAGTTTAAGAGTATTATATATATGAGTCCATATTTGTTATTTGCTATAAAAACGTATTATATTAATTAGTCTATCGAGTTGTTTATGAATTCTAGTCGAGATGTTGGACGCCACGGTGTCGATAGGGATTTCTAAACACTTGAACAAGGTAAATGAACAAGATATTGATTTTTGAAAACTTGACGAATGTAATATTTTGCCTTGGATTATATTATATATATATGAAGGAATAATTTTCATAAATTTATATAGTTATTACGGTGTTTTTTGTTTGAAAATGATGATATTTATTTATTATTATGATTGTTTGATTTTTCATCCTTGTATACTTTAAGAGCTTTGACTATTGTTTGATTGTAAGTACATTAAAACGAACCCTTTGTGAATTAAGTTTCACAATTTGACCCCAAGGTGTTCAAAGAAAATGTTAAGTTAAAATTCACCTTTTTATAACGTTGAGTAAAAGAAAAACTTTTAATCAAGAGTTGTTAATGTAATCTAAATTGTAGGATAAGACACTTAAGGAATAATATTTGAAAAAAAATATTATAATAAAGAAGAATTATTATAATATGAAATGATTCTATATAAAGGTAATATGATATAAATTTGATTCATAAAATGTGTTTCAAAAAGAATTTTTGAATTTAAATCCCGAAACCGTTTGAAATAATTTCGTAATGTTTTTAGGAATTTTTTTACAGCAGTACTAATTGGCTAAATATTTTGGAAGAGAAATTTTAAGGAGAATGCATTATCTTTAAGGTAATCCAGAGGAAATCATCTCAATTAGTTTTGTGGTAATCCAAATAATATTCTAAGTGATGATCACATGTTTACTCAAACGAACATTATGGGGAACTTAGTATTATTATCTTTATCATTGTTCGTTCGAAATGAGTTTAAATCTGGATGAACCTAAAGTGAATTTTAATAAATAAATTATTGAAGTTGTACCATATAGGAATATTTATGGAATGTTTTCAAAAAGGAGATTTGAAATTAAAACTGGGTATTTAATTCTTATGTTTCGAAAAAGGGAATTTGTTTAATATAAATAGGTGTTTCGATAAATAATTTATTAAATGTAAATTTTAAACTCATAGATAAAAAACAGATAATTTAACTCAAGTTTTTAATGGGTTAAATAGATAAAAAGGTTTTGGTAAATCTATTTTATTAAAACCATAGTTTTTGTTAATCATATAATTTGTGTAAACTGTTTGGTGCTATTGGGCCTCCAGATTTAAATTTTAAGAAAATTAATAAACAAATAAAAGAAAATTGATATTTGGTATATACTCCTAGGATGTAGAGGAGTATTATACAAGTAAATAAAAGTGGAGTGAGTTCTAATCTATTGTTTTATAAAGATGTGACTTTATAAATGTTAATAAACTTAAGTGGAAATTTATAAAATAATTCAAAAATAATATTAATATTGAATAAAGTACTAAATGAAATTTTTAAATGATTTAGGAAAGAATTAGTGTACTTAAGCAAACAATAATTTTAGAGAGTGGCTTTCAATTTTTTTCGAGTGAGCCTAGATAATCTTTTAAACAGTAAACAAAGGCCATTATGTAAAATGGTGTAGTTAGGGAATTATCTATATCTTTGATCAATCAAGAAAGTTTTGAAACTAAGGTAAGACATGATTGTTTGTCATTTAACATATTAAAATAACATTAAGTGTTAAATTTTTCCCTTATGAAATTTTACTGATTGATGGTGTTAGTTTATTCCTTTACAGAATTTGATTGATTGATGGTGTTATTTTATAGACTATGATTTATAATTTTTTTTATTAGGACTTAAATCCCAGTACTTTTGAAAAGTGATTTCAAAAGAATTTGTGGAAAGAAATAATAAAAATATTGTTTTGAAAATATTAACGAAGTGTTATTGTTTCAAACGTTTGACAAGAATAATTTGAAGTGATTTTTTTCAAATATTTTTGCGTTATGACTAAAGTTGGTTAAAAAGGAGTTTTCTGATTAGGAGGACTCGCATGGTATATTTGTTTTCTTTATTTGTTTAGGAGAAACCAGAATATCATTGGACGCTCCATGTTATTTGATTCTAGAGTTATACCATACGTCGGTAGGAGAAGTCCCTCCTCGTCATAATTGATTTTTTGATTTAAATTCTCTTCGAAGAAAATTTGAAAATATATTTTGAATATAAAACTCGGGGATTTAGTTCTAAAATTTATTTCTTGAAAAGATTGGATTTGTAGTTTTGATTTGAGAGTATTCCCTATATTTTGTTGCATATGATTGATATGTTACTTTTGTTTGCATTGGCCTTTATCCATTAGAGCTGCATGTAGGTTTATATTATGCTAGTTTTCGCATGTAGAGTTGCCTCATTACTTTTAGTTGCATCATATTGCTCTTTTATGAACCTGACTCTCTTTTGGATTGTGTAAGTATAAGTAAGCAAGAGATTGCTATTTGATTCTTGTGCACTTGCATTTGCATCAATATAATAGGTTGCTTGCAAAAATTTAAAATCTAACGCAAAAAGTTACGTATTAGATTTAGAAATTAGAATTTGTTGGTGATTTTATGACCTAAATATAGGAAGCTGCTTGACATTTTTTTGTTCGGCTGGTTTGGGCCAACAGAGGCAATTTATAGTTGTTCTGATCGAGCTGCGTAAAAGAGGTGCTTGCAAAAAGTTTCGTAAAATTTTGAGATTTAACCAATAAGTTTAATAACTCATATTAGTTAATAGTTTTAAACCTAGGGGTATGAAAACATTTTCTTCCTTGGAAATTTCGAGGACAAAATTCTATTTCCAATTAAAGTAATCATTAAATATTTAAATAATTGAATTTTGAAACTTAATAGTTCATTTCCAATTAAAGTAATCGTTTAAATATTTAAATTGTGAATTAAATATTAATTAATTGTATTTAATAGTATAATTTAACTCCTTTTAATTAACAAATAATATTAGTGAATTCAATTTGTACATATGTTGCAATAATAAATAGATCGGGTAAATATCGACAATTAGATCGAAAATACTACGACATTTAAAATGTGTGAAATTAGCATTCCAAGACACTATCTCATATTTTTAAGAAACTAGTGTTATTGGATCCGAAATAATAAATTGATGCACGCCGACGAGTTTCCTAACGATCGACGTACGGTTTGGTCGTGTGAACTCGAAACGTGTAGCGGTTAATTTGAAGAATTAAAACATAATATAATTTTGATTTTAAAAGTTATCTTCTGTGTGTAATGGAATTGTCTTCCAATAATAGTTCCATTGAGTTTGGAATAGGAGGTATTTAGCTCGAAATTCCAGTGAGCATGCCTCGTTGAGTTCATGCATTTTGGAGCGTGAATAGTTCCGGTTAGAGAGTCCTATATAAGGAACCATACCCTCCATTATTTTACCCCAAAACCTTAGATTATCAACCCTGGCCGCCATTTACTCTCCCTCGTCTAATGGTCCAAATTGGTTGATGTGCTAGAGGCGATATTTGACAAAATATTATAAATGAAAGTTAGAGAGGGTGACAATGGAACTTCATTGGTGATCTCGATCGACCATAGGTGGTCGAAATTGCAACAAAAACCCCGATGAATGTTAGATCTACTTTTAAATTTGTCGATGAATTAGTTGCTTATTTAGTCGTGGGTTGTGAAGGAGAAGTGTCAAGTAGTTCGAGAGCTACCAACTGGTGAAGTCGTATGACTAAAGGTGAAGTATGACACCGGATTTTCTTAATTGATCAAAAAAAGTTATTTTCGACTTTAGGAGGCTCGTGACGGAGCTACGGTCAGCGAAATGAGGTGAACTTTGTGGTGTTAAGACCGTAGTGATGAAGGCTTTCGGGTGGCAGTGGTCTGAAAGCATTAAGTTGGGAGGAGGTGATGCAGTCTACAGATGAACGGAAACGACATGTCTCGTTTCTCGCATTCGTTTGTGGCAAGGAAGGCAGTTGGTTGGCCGTGGCCGATGGCGTCAGGGAGGCGTTAAAGGCAGAGACAGGTTCCATGTGGGGCTTGGGATGTTTTAATCATGATTTATATTTTGTGATTAAGGGTAAATATGGGATTAGCAGCCTGGATTAGGATAATTAGGCTAATTATTGTAATCTATCTATACTATAATATTATTATTGAGTTAGATTTCAAGAGCACACAGGCCTTCTTCATATTTTGGAAAATGAACAGTCGCGTTTTTAATTTCTTTCTATTCCAAATTTTGAAATGTGATAACTTTTTCTACATTAATTGGATTTAAGAATCGATTTCACTATTAAATCTCAAATTTAATATGCTTTCCAACGATATCCATTTTTGATACCTAAAAATAAATTTTTTAAAATAATAGTTTTCCGGATTATTCATATTATTAAAGTTATTAAATCTGTTTGACTTTATTAAATCATCGTAACACTTGCGTTCTCATGAATCATGTCAACGTTGCTTTTGGCATTTTGGATCAATGACCAAGTGTAAACCAAATGTTGTTACATGCACTGCTCTTATAGATAGTTATTACCGAAGCAACAAGTGGAATCAACGACATCAAGTATTAAAGGAAATGATTGATAAAGGTATCTCATCAAATGAAGTTACATATAATACAGCTGATGCATGAAGCAACAGCTGATGTACACAATAAATTTATATGTGTATAATTTATATGTGTATAGTGTGGAAATTTTATCTTTGAAATCATTTTTGCTCGATATTTTGCAATTGTTTATCAAGCACCAGTTCTATCTGCATTACTGTTTTCAAAGATTTATACACAAGTTTTAGACAAAATGAAAATTTATTTGAAAATTGATAAAAAAGATCACTATTTCTTAATCAATGAATTATATAAATCATTTAAACATGTTATGATGATAAGAGGTTGAGTGCGTCCGTATGCGAAGCACGGGTTCGCACTAGTGAAGGATTTATTATATTATTTAAATTCGCCAATCTTATGGCATCAATATCTATTTTATACTAAATACAAATCAGGCATGATCAATCGCGTTGCATTCATAATGACGAGAACCACATTTCAGAATTGGATTAGTTAAAGTTGGAGCTAATTGAGTTTTGGGTAAAATCAAACGTCCTTGTTCGATTTTAGAGCAAACTGGACCCCAAAAGCATATGCTGGAATTTGATTAGTTAAACTCACCTTTTTGGTTAATTAATATATTCTATAGTAGATAAAAATTATTTATTGTCTACTTGGATGTTAGTTTATATTGTTGCTTGATTGATCTATTTGGATTGGATTGGATTTCCTTTTTAGAAATTCATATAACTATATATATTATTATTTGTTCCCACCTAGTACTGGATGAAATAAATAATCATTTTGTTGCAAGGGACCAAAAGAAGAAGTCAAAATGTTTTTGTAGTGAACATGTCGTTATGGAACACTTTGAAAAATACACATACATACGTATGATTTACGTGAGATAATTGTAGAGAGACCCAAAAGGGGTATCTCACCATTATTTATTTATTGTTATTTAAATTTTATTTATATTATCTTATTGTTTATATTAAGATTTAGTTGAAGTAATTATAACAGCTATTTGAATTGTTTAAGTAGCGTTATAGCGATTATTCACTAAATCGTCACTTATTGAATATCATCTCCCTAAACCCTTTTGTACTAAAATTGAGCTTGTATTTTCACAAAACAGATATTTATAATTCATTAATCATTTTGATTAATGATATTTGAATTTTAATCATTCGATGTTTGAATAATAAATCATTTTAATTAGTGATATTTAAAATTTATGGATCATTTTAATTAATGAGACTTAAATTCAATTAATCATTTTAATTAATGATATTTGAGTTTAATTAATCTTTTTAATTTATGATATTTGAGTTTAATTAATCATTTTAATTAATAATGTTTTAGATTTAATTAATCATTTTAAGTAATAATGTTTGAATCTAATTGATGATTTTAATTTAGGTATTTGGAATTAATTAATAATTTTTATCAATGGTGTTTTAAAAGTCAATTAGCTGATTAAATAAAAGATTTTTAAAGTAAGTTAATTGATGCAATAAAAGAGCTTTAAAATTAATTAACCGATTTGATAAAGATGTTTAAAATTAATTAATTAATTTAACAAAGGTGTTTGAAGATAATTAATTGGTTTATTAAAGAAGATTATAAATTATACAAATTATCCTTTCATATGAACTAACATCATGCTAAATTCATAAAGGTATTTTAAATTGATTTATTATCTTTTTAGATAATAAATGGTGTTTGAAATTTATAAATGCTGGTTTATAAATGAGAAAAATCCTTTATAGAGAATTGTTTTAAAATAACGCTAAGTGTAAAAATTATTTTGGGTTTATAGTAAACGATTTTTAAAACTGACATTTGTTTTTGACCCTCTTTAAAATGAGTATTTTAATATGAGTATTTTAAAGAGTGTTTTAATATATTTTACAAATATCTAAAAAGTGAAAATCAAGCCAAGTGCGAATCAAATGTTTTAAAAGTTTGATTTGTTTATTAGTGGTAAGTGTATGCAATTTCATTCTCATACACAAACCACTTTGTTGTTCTCGACAATTGATTTATCAATTTCAATTCTGCTATCTACTTTGTAATTCATCACTCTGAGACGATGTGTTGCTCTTTTTGAGCTTTGAAACCCTTTGTTGAAAATGATTAAAACCAAAGCATGGATAAAAGGAGGGTGCACCCTTCAAGTCATATTTATGCTTCATCATTCTAAAACGATTTGTCGCTCATTTTGAGCATTGGTATCTAGCATCAGGAAAACTAAAACCAAAGCATGAGTGGGAAACAAGCCATGTTGGCCGCACCCATTACGGTACATTCACATTCATTTAGAGAAGTGGATAGCATGCATGCATTGATGTGAGTGTATTCGAATGCTTGTGGATTTAACGGGGTCCAGTTTGGAAGCTCCCGAGAGTGACGCATGTGCTCTCAAGTATATTTATCTCGAGGTATACTTTTGTTGAAGCGGGGAGCATTCTCTAAGTTATGTTGGATAAATTCATTTTCCTTGTTTTTCTCGAACCTTGGAATTAATCTTTTCATCTTTTGTGTTTCGTCAATCCTAGATGATTTGCTGCTCATTTGAGCAATTTGTTGCTCATTTGAGCATTGCCATCCTTTGATGGAAATGACTAAAACCATAAAGCTTGTCAGGGCCAACTTATGTGGGATTATTTCCATTAGGGTATCTTCATTTCTACATTAGACTGGAATCAATCTTATGCTTTCAAAGATGTGAAATACTCGGATAATTGATAAGGTTGGTGGGGTCCAGCTTGGAGTTCCCTAAAGAAGTCATATGAGAGAATGACCATCTCAAGTATATTTCTAGTGATATACTTTTGGTAAGGGGGGCTGTGACGATTCCACCACTATGCTCAGTTTAGCAATAAACATTACAAGTAATGTCATCTGCTAATTCGGGAGAATACGACTGGTTAATGGCGACCGGATGTGAATATATCTTTATACTAACGTTGGCATGCCTTATATACCTTTTTAAGGAACTGAACTAATTTTTTTGACGTATACGTTATTAATACAAAGTAATAAACACGTTGATTTTAAAATATTCAGATCAGTATATAATATCGGAATTAACATCAAAGTTATATAGATCACAATGAATAATATATACATCATAAAGTATGAGTCTACAAAATATCAATACTGGACTCGCAATATATACATCATCCAAAATATAGTGTCAACATACTGACTACAAAATAATGTATCTGACATGTCACCCTAGATGTCACTATATACATTAAAGAGTAATCTCAAATATCAAAATGTCTACTCCAAAGCTAGCAAAATGTCCACAGTCAGTGAGTCCCGGTACCTATAGAGGCACGACCTGACCCGAGTATTAAAATAATAAATGTGACAGACTATATCTAAATAAAAGGATGAGATACTGATGATATAAGTATATGACTAACAACGATAAGATAAGTCATTATATAAAAATTCCTTAAAAATAATCATTAGAAAAAGGCATATCGATAAAGTCACCATTTCATAAATACGTCCCAAGTCTTAATAGACTATCATATCAAAAAATGGTGATAATCATTTCAAAATTCCTCAGAGCCATAAAGGATACAAATGTCTATACTAAAAATCTCTAAAGAATTAATCATGAATAATAAAATAATATTGGTAGTTATCTATCAATTTAATACAGTGACATGCAATCTATCAAAAGAGACCGCTACATAGAAAAGGACGCCTACTGAAAGAGACTGCAGATTAGGAATACCACTCAAAGAAAGAAGCAGCCGTGTACCTATTCTATCCTATGAAAATTTACCTACTGAAAGAGGTAAACATAGTCTAACTGTATAAAACAAAATAAACTGATACTTTGTAGTATCTATAGACTACGATGTATGTAAAAATCTGCCTTTCGAAAGAGACAGACGTATTTACACCATAATAGATCTTTTGAAAGAGATTTGCCTACCCAGTTCTAAAAATGTATCAATTCTTAAATCGATAAAAAATGAGTTATCTTCTCTCAGGAATCTATCGGTCTGAAATCCGAACACCCTAAGATAATACAACTCTAAGTGTTAATTACTTTCGCTCCAGTAATCACATGAATTTAACTAACTAGCCCATACCATATAGCAAATTCAAGTATTTACTAAAAGCTAGTAAATTCCAATTAAACTCTATTTAACAAATTATAGTAATAAACGAAAGAATTGTACGAAAAGTCCCATACCAGTCCGATAATTCAATTGTTTATTAAAAAAATTTGTTTCATAGAAAATCACGAATTTCAATAGAAATTCAATTCAATAATAAATAAAAGAGTTTTGAATTAATTTTATATATATATAAAGATATAATTTTCCAAAATCATGTTTAAATCCACAAACTCATTTAAAAGAATATTACTAATTTACAAAAACTTTTGAACTCTTTCAAACTCATTTAAATAATTTCTAAAATCATGATTTCCTCCAATAAGATAATTGTTTTATAAAAGAGCAACATATTTTATTTACCTTTAACGTAATCCTGTAACTAAAATCATAATTATTTTAGCGATTTCTAAAGGATTTTTCGAATAATAAAACTAGTTTAAAAGCTAAAAAAAATTAAAACAATAATTCAGTTCAATAAAATTTCCAAAATGATTTTTTAAAATGAACATCACACTTGAGAATTTAAAAACATTTAAAACCATTCATCAAAATTCAAAATGAATCAAAATAACAAATTAGTCGAAAATTGAAATTCTAAAATAAATTATCCATGAAATACTACTCGTCAAATCAAGCTAATTTAACGATCCAAATTGTTATTTGGCAAACTCCAATCAAATAAACAATGTATAACCATCTTATAATTAAACTACGAAAACCAAATACATTTTTATGGTTAACAACATGCATGTAGCTACATAATCGAACGTTAATTCCAATTCAATATTTCAGTTACACAATGCACTCATTCAACCATCAAACTAAGGAAATCCATAGCATGCAATTGTAATTCACCAAATTCATTCAATCGCTACCAATAATTAACGAAATTCATAACCCAACAAAGCACACAAATGGGTATAAATATTTAGATATAGAGTGTGAGTTAAATAAATTAACTCACTTTAATCATTCGCTGCCCATACTTCCACTGCCTACCATTGATAAACCCTAACTTACCTTCACCACCAAGACTTGCACGAAAGCCCAAGTTGTAGCCTCCTCCATGAGCGCACGACCTCCAGCCGCCATCATCGGGTCGAAGCTCGCCTTTGCGCACGATGTTCCTTCGCCTGCACACCATGCTCAAGCGCACGAAAACCATTCGAAGTTGCGCCAACCATCACTTATAACGATCTGAATTTTTACGATAATTAAAATATTGAATTAAATAAGATTTTTTAATTTAATGTTGGAAGAAAATAAAATTTATGATGTAGGAATGAGAAAACTAACTAGAATGAAGTTTAATAATGTAAATTAACTAGTGTGAAACCGTGCTTCGCACACGGGCCGTAGCTATATTTATTTTTGTAATTGTTGTTGAACCTTTGTGTTATTGTAGGATTATCGATAATTAAATTGACTATTTCTCACTTCTTGACAGTTGATTAAGATATTATCCAAAAGGTGATTTTGTTTGGCAATTGTTTTAGTAGAAATGTCAAATTACGTTCTAATCAATGCAATAAATTAATTGTACCAATTTTTTATGCTTATGAAAGTGGGATGAAGGCAAAGATATAACCATGAATGTTGTTTACAAATATCGTTCATGTAACAACCCACATATTTTACGATTGTATATTTAAATGTTTTATTTAAATATAGCATCGTTAGTCGGATTTAAGTCCGAAATGTCACTTTTTGCAAACAGTCGAATTAAGACTCGATACCACTTCCATTGAGTTTAAAACAATGTTTGTGACCTTTTTAAGTATAAACATCGATATGTTTGGAGTTGATTAAAATTTTGATGTTTTCATTTAGGGCTTTGGCTTTGGGTTTCAGCCCATTAACCCAATTCCACTCTACTCCTCTTTATTCCTTCATAATATTTCCTAACAATAAAGCATTAGTAAAAATGGGGGAAGAGAAAAGAAATTAGGAATTCCTATGCTCTAATTCTCTTAGGAATTATCAACTTCAAGCTAGAAATCAAGGAGAAGCTTAGGTAAGCATTCTCTTCATCTTCTCCATCTCAATTCCTCTTCAATTTCAAAAATTTCCTAAACCCTAACTTAGGAAATTTCTTTCTTATGAGCTTAGATTGAAGCTTCTTGGGTTAAAATTGAAGAGTGGTTGTTCTTGCCTTGCCTTATAGCTTCTGTTTTTGAGTAAGAGGTGAGTATTTGAACTCACATCTATGCCTATATCTTTGATAGTTGTTAGGTAGTGATTCCTAACATCTATTTGTGACGACCCGTCTTTCTCTCCATAGAAAGACGCATCATCTTTAAGAAAGAAAGGGGTAGAAGAGAGAAAGATAGAGAAGAAAGAAACAACATGAGAATCTCAACAGCGGAACTAATAAATTATATTAATCACATAGAATAGTACATAGTAAACAACATCTATCAGAGTTACACAGCTTATACAACACATACTAGACAGTTATAAACACCTGTCTAGTTATACAACTCAACAATGACTCAGAGAACACACAACGGAACACTATATATATATATATATGTATGTGTGTGTGTGTATGTGTGTGTACAACGCTGAAGCCTCCTACTTCATTGCTCCTCCAGTATTCGTCAAAGAAAACCTTAATCCCTTGGCTACTAGTAAAAATTTGAGTACCTTAGAGTTTAAGAAAATAGAAGATAAACTTCGGGTCAGACATGGGTCTGGTGTGAGTAACAGGTTAAAGTTGCTTAACTTTTGAAACCTTTGAAAACAAAAGGTATTATGTAAGACTTCCCACAAATAAACATGGGTAAGTTTTTACCTTACGCTCCAAAACATTTGATAGGAAATTCAGTGATATTATAATAGTGTCTAGGGTTTTCAAATAAAATACAGAAATAGCTGGAATGCTTACATCTCACATTCTAGCATAGTTGGACACAACTAAAACGTACGGCACTTATTGGAGATTGGATTCCATACAATGGCAGGGCTACTGGGGTACCGTCCGTCACAGTACGTGGCCTAGATCACTGTACCGAGGATTACTCCCAATCCCCTGCAACAAAAAGCCGGAACCATCCCTTACTGGACAGTCCCGAACAAGACAACCCCGCAGCTGTTTGCAACCAACTGCCCACACAGCCGAATATAAAGGGACTTCTAGACAGGGGTAAATCTCGTCCTACTTGGACATGACCCACTTAGCCTTGCTGCACCTCCCCTGTTTTAGCCATTCCTGGTTGATGAGGCTTGAGGCTACGATTACCTTTAGAGAACACATCTCTTAGAATGCTCATCGTCCGCCTGATGATGTTCTGAAAGCATTCAATCCATACAAGTTCATTCCGAGTTCGAACGAAACCGAAGGCATTATCTCGTTACACTCATTTTTGGAATCACCCTCAGAGTTAGCGACAATAACCCTTGCACTCTAAATCTTCATCTTTACTTGAGATTCACGACCTATTGTTAATTTGGATCGATGTAGTTTTCGGATATCCAAATCTGGAAACCCGATCCCGGTCTCATCGAAATCCAAAACGCCATCTTTTAGGTCCAAGTTGTTTTAAAGTTAAAACAATTCAGTTCTATTATTATACATCATCATCACAAACAGATAATTCACATCATCATCACAAACAGATAATTCACATGATCATCACAAACAGATAATCTACATTATCATCACACTTTAACCAAAGTATCCATATCACACATCATCACTTATCTCGTATCTGAGATCTTAAACCATTCAAGGCAAACAATATTATTCAACATCCATAAGCAATGATTTATTAATCACCATCTATAATTAATTTAAAATGAATTAAATTAATTACTTCACCACTAATTAATTTAAAATAAATTAAATTAATTACTTCATCACATAAATCTTGCTTATATAACCATTAATTATAAGTCAATTAATTAATCACCATCTAATTATTCATTTAAATTAATCAACCTTGATTAATTATCCTTTAATTACATTTAAGTAATTTCACAAATTAATTATCCTTAACTAAATACAGTAATTAACCTTAATTACTTCATTAATTAATTAATTACATTAATCCTTAATTAATTACAATTAATTAATTACTTCATAATCACTTATTTTTGATTAATTAATCTTAATTAATCAACCCTTAATTACATCATTAATTACATTAATTAATGATCCTTTAATTACTTCTTTAATTATTAACTACTCTATTTAAATTAATTACATTAAGTAATTAATCTTTAGTTAAGCCACATTTATTAATCACTCTTGATTAATCCCATTCAGTAATTAACTACCCTTAATTACTTCATTAAATAAATTAATTACTCCTTAATTAATTACATTTAATAATTAATCTTTAATTAATTATATTTATTAATCACCCTAGATTAATCTCATTAAGTAATTAGTTACCCTTAATTAATTACATCACTTAGTTATCTTTAAATAACTTTATTAATCAATTCTTAAATTAATTATACTAAGTAATAATTATTATAATTACTTTCACTAAGCTATTATCCTTTATATTAATTACACAAAGTAATTAATCCCAAATCTCTTTCAATCTTCAATTAATTACATCCAGTAATTACCCATCTTAAGTACTTCACTAACTAATTATTCTTCACTAATTACATTAAGTAATTATGCTTAACAAATTATCCAGTGATTAAATTAATTAAACTTAGTTAATTAACTTAAACTAATCACATTACTTTAATTAACTACATAAAGTAATTAGTTCCTTTAATTACTTTCATTAAGTAATCATACTTAAACAATTCCACAAATGATTATATTTAATTAATTAATATAATTAATTATTAAAATTAATCACATTAATTAATTATTTAATAATCTCAATTTAATGATGTTCATTAACTATTAACAATTCTTTAGTTACTTTTCTACAGTAATTCAACTTACATTAATCATTATTAAATTCGAATTAATTAATCTTAATAACCATTTAATTAATCTCTAATTATTTAATTAATTAAGTGCTTAACTATAACTTAACTAATCCTTAGTTACTTGATTAGTTAATCTCTAATCATTAATTTGTAATCTAATCTTAGTTAATTAATGATTTCTTAATTACAAATTAATTTATTGTTAATTAATTTACTTAAACCTTAATTAACTAAATTAAACCCTCAATTACTTAATTAATTAATCCAAATAATTAATTAAGGAAATTAATTAATTAATTATCCATTTAATTACCTTAATAATTTAATTATTCTAAATTATTAAATCATAATTAACCTTAATATAAAACATTTTCCTATTAATGATTAAATTATCATTAGCAAAAGCATTTAAAAAAATTTACTTTTAAATTTACTTTTGAATTCCATTTTAAATTTTAAATTTAAAATGAATACAAATTTAACTTTAACAAAGTTTAAAACACAATTTGAAAACCCTTTTTAATCAAATGTTAAAGAACACTTATTTTATAAAGAGATTTAAAAGAGTCTCAAAATCAAATTCATTTCAAATTCAAATCATTTAAAAATATACATTAAAACATTTTAAAGTTGTTAAAACAAATTTAAATTTTTAAAACTTACTTATTTTAAAATTAGGATACAAATTCATTTTGAAGTCAGATTTTAAAAATTGCTTCAAAACTTTGATTAAAAATTGTTTTACATTTTTAAATTTAGTTTAAATTTCAAAAACTAAACACGGACGGGTTTCTAAAAACCTATAACAAAATTTTGACCCGAGCCTATACTTAAAACCCCTGAGTCAAACATCCCACGTCTTCGAGCTATTCACACAATCTACTCGAGAAAACTTCGAGTGCCTCCTTCTCTTCAACCCAGACTCACTAGATACAAGAAGATGTACCGTACACATGCACGGTGCCGCCGACCATCTCCGGTCGACACCACACCATCGAGCAAGTCGACTATCATCCACAAGCCCTAACCCGACCATCAGATCTTCACCATCATCCTGAAATCAAGATCGAGCAATCAAACCCAAAAACTGAAACCAACGACCAAACCTGGAATCATCTCGCTTTCACATCTCCGACCATCGGAGAGCTTGAAATTCCGGCCACAACTTCGACAACCACCATACTTCCATAACCCAAAAGTTGGTAACACTCGATCCATCAGAGACATCACCCCGATCAAAACTATACAACCTATCTAAACTAGGTTTACAGATTAAATGTTATCGCCGTCGCCACCACGATCATCTACACACCCATCCAATAATTTTCCTTGATTCTCCGATCACATTTCTACCTCCAGAAGGAACCACGACACCCCAGACCCTCGAGATCATTAGAGCCTTCCCAAAACATCATTTTTGGCCAAACCAGAAATGCACATTCATCCCTTAACTAAAAATTATGATATTAGTTTTAAAAATCATTTTTTGTTTAAATGTTCAAATTATATTCCTGAATCGATGATTTACAAGGTTTGAACTTTTGCCAAAAACTTAAGCATTACTGTCCTTTTTGGTTTCCAGAATTATTTCTAATTTATTTAACTTAATTTAAGTTTTTAATCCTACTCTATAATTTATCAAACAAGATTTTGTTTAATACTTAAATCCAAATATAGATTGGATCAAGAGACAGAAATTTTTGAATAAGTCTGGAGCTTGAGAATCTGGTAACAGAGATGATACAGGGAATAAACCTATACACACATTCATACATATGTAGAAAATTTACCAAACATATCTATATATTCACACAAAACACATATACATTCCAGAACTTAACATGCAACCAGAATCAACTTAAAGCTTTTAAAAGTGTGATGTTACTCACGTTTTTTTTAAAGAAGGAAAGAGCACTTCTGTTTTGACACAGCTTTTCCTTTGATTTAAAAACCCGAGTGTCTTTGCTTATTTGAAAACTTTTAAACTTGAATGCTTGTTACTGAATCTTGCATGCATGCTACTGAAACTTGATTAACTTGCTTGTTGAGATGTGTTGCTTTAGATCAGGTTTGAGGAAGAATGCAGGCATTTGATTTTGCTTTAGTTTTGAAAAATGCAGATGTTCAGGTTTTGATTTGAACATGATCTCTGGTTTAAGAATTTAATTTAGGCTTTTGCTGTTTTGAACTTGCCTTTGATTTGCAAATTTGGTCTGAAGAGTGAATTGATTTCAGATTTTTCTTTGGAAAATCTTTGAGTTTTCAGATTTTGAAATGAAGATTAGAAAAGAAAGGAAGAGGAGGAAAACATGTTTTATAAGTAAAAATGATTTATTTTAAAATAAAAAGAAAAATCAAAAACAAAATATGAGACTTGTCATATACATTAGTTATTTAAATTACACATGTTTTATTAAGCTTTAATATAATAACATTTGTCCTTTAAGCTTTTATTTTAATTTAAAAATGTTAAATAAAGCTTTTAACTTAATTTATTAATTCTTATGTAAATACATATATGAATTTTTTTAAAAGAAAATGTAATAAAAAAATTTATAAATAAAAGCTTATCCAAATAGTTTTAAGATCCAAAACATTTTAAATATTTATCTTTTGAATATCAAAACTTTAAATTCAAATTCAAATTAAATTCTAAAATCCAAATTAAAAATCAAGTTATATATATGCATATATAACTACATATTATATTTTGGAAATAATAAATTCTATATTCATTAAAATCAACTTATGTTTATAAAAATAAGTATTAAAATTATTTGAAAATAGCAAATTTAACAATTTAAATAGTTTCTAAAGGAGATTATAAATTATTTCTACTATTAAATGAATTAATATATCATATTAAGCAATATATAAAAAGAAGATAAGACAAATCTTTTATTTAAATTTAAATTTAAACTTAAGCTAAAAATCTATTTTTAAACAATTAAACATTTATCTTAAGTATTTTAAAACTATATAGTTATTTATTTAAATAGCTTTAAAAAGGTTTATATTAGATTAAATAAAATTTCCAAATCACTAAAAATATTATATTTAGAAAATTTTCTTTATTTATTAAATTCCAAACCAAAGCTTATCTATTTACAATATATACAATTATATACACATTATACATAGAAAATATTGTATTAGCTTTTGAAAGATAAAATTTCGCCAATTAAATATTTATTAAAAGAAGATTATTAAATCAATTCAAATTTTTTATCAAAGATTATCAAATCAATTTAATTTTTTTACACAGATTATTAAATTAATGTTGCCCAAAATTCCGGGTCATCACTCTATTCCCTGTCCATCTGCCTTGGATTGAATTGTTTTATGAATATTCTAAATTTTGGTGTTTTGAAGTCAAATCTTTAAAAATCCTAGTTTTAATGTTTGAACATGTTTTTGGGGTGTGTCGAAGAACCTATAAGGCTTGGTTGTCACTTGGCATAGATCCATAGTCGTCGTTGCTCGTCCGATCGCTTCCGGTTAGGATTTTTGCCCTTCTTGGGCCTAGGCCAAGAATATTACAAATTGTAGTTCAGTCGACTGGCCTGTAGGTTCAGTCGACTGAAACTGGGGAAGCAAAATTCCTGTCCCTGTACCAGTTAACTGACTTATGAGTTCAGTCGACTGAACCTGGGGATAGAAAATTCATGTCCCTATATCAGTCGAATGACCTCTTTGTTCAGTCGACTAGACCTGGAACCCGAGAGTTTCCAGGCATAGGATCAGTCGACTGACCACTGAGTTCAGTCGACTGAACCTGCTTCTCTCAGCTAATTTTGCCTTTTTGTGAGGAATTCCAATTTTTAATCGATTCTTGTCAATCCAATTAGTTGTCAACACTTATTATCTACTTTGATGACTTCTTTATTTGGATTTTTAGGAACATCCATTTTAATAGATTTGGTATCGATTTCTTTGGATTTGATTCACGTCTTCGAATGTGAATTTTCGGTGATTGATGGTTTCTACGATCGTTTTCTATGGTTTGGCACTTTAAAATGCAAAGGTTTCTTTACTTGTAGTAAATATTCAAACTCTTCACAAAGACGATTTCAACTCTATTTTAATACAAAGCTCGTTTATAAAGCCATTTTCTAATCTATTAGTATGTACAAACCTTTACCTCATTCATTCGAGAAATCCAATTAAACGACTTAGCAAAATAAGCGGTATGAAATGCTTATGTTTACTTTGTCGGTTAATTCTTAGACTCATTCGATTGAAAATCTTGTGACAATCTTCGAGTGGAAATCTACAATTTGTTCATAAATATTTAAGTTAAGCAAGTGGTTATGGGACATGAAGCTAAACTTATTTATTTACTAGCTTAATGTAATCGACACTTCTTGTTGATCGATGATGATCATTTTATGGTTTAGACTAGCGTTATGTGATGTCTCTTTATCCACATAGGGGACTGTACCTCGTTTTATTGAGTTTCGTCTCATTTATTTTTTAGGCTAACGACTTATGGGTTCTTTGGAGTTTTGACTCATTTTTATGGGCTAGCGATCCATGTTCTTTTATGGAGTTCGGTTCATCGAACATACCGTCATTGTACTACGTCATTGTTTCGAATTATTCGAGTTTCAGGTTCTTCGGGCGTACGGTTATTGTACTACGTTGTTGCACCGGCTCTATGGTTAGTGACCATGGGTTAGCGACCCATTTGGGATGCACGTGTTGGTGAGTTTTCATGCTCCCATTTGTGATAGGCCTCTTTCCCTTTGTGATTTCTGGATTACTATTTGATGATTTCTAGAATTTGTGTTTCACCAATTTTGCGATTGGCATTGATATATTTGTCAATATTTGTGGTTTAGAGAATAAAATAAAGAATATGACATTCTTTTTTTGATTTCTGAGATTCTTGAGACGTATGATTTTTATTGTTGTTAAATATCTACTTGTCACAGTTTGGCATTATTGTTATCATACGTTTTTGTCATATCTCTTATTATATCTCATTTTATTTGATATTTATAGTTAGACTGATCCGTTTATTATTTTCTTATTAAATAATACTCGGGTCAGACCCAGATGTTACAGGTGCTTCTGCTTGACTCCTTATTTGGGATCGTCGTCTGACTTTTGTTTTAACTACTTGGTTTAGTAGTTTTTGTTGTTATACATTCGAGATAGAGACTCCTTGATGTATATATATTCTTTTGTCTAGCTCCTATACCTATTCTTTTGTGATGTAGTGGATCTTTTATGACCACTACTTTGATGTACACTTTTAGGCGATATATTCATATTCGTTTTCGCCTTTGTTGATATGGATATATATGACTGATTTGTGTTATGCTTATTACAATATTTGTTTCCGAAGACCACATAGTCACTGTGTAGTAGCTTTGAGTCTGTATTTGATATGTCGGATTTCCTCTTGAAATGAAATATTGTGCCAAATTATCTGACATATCGGTACTCACACAAAGCAATTACATGGATGGTCTCTCCTCAATAGCCTTATTCTTCATGCTAGTCGAAGGTGTTACCCCGTAGTGTACTTGGCTAGCGTGAGTATAGAGGTGGTGCGTCATAGCTTGGTATCACAGCCAAATTTCGAAACAATGTAGAATAATCTAGCAAGGATCATTGTCCTAAGTCCTTCTTAGGAATCGTGCTTTAGGATTTTTCCGAGTTTTAGGACCCGTTCTATCCCTTTTTCTTCTTCTTTCTTTCTTTCTTAAAGAAGATAAATGGTTAGACCAGGCCATCCCGGCGTCGGTCAATCCAGTGCTAAGTATTTATGTATGCCGAACAGCTCATGGATCTTGTAAAGAATGCGCAAGCTGTCGGACCCATTCCAGAGCCTACTCACCCTAAATCTGGGTTCGCACATTTGTGTAGTGATTATACAAATTTGGGTGGAAAGCCATTCAAGGGTTCCGAAAGCGTCATAGAAGTCCAAGCTTTGCTTAGAACATGTGATCGCATCTTTTCTTGCATGAATCTTATTGATCTACATCGTGTCTAAGTGGCTTCTAGTATGCTCCAAAAAAGAGCATTAGATTGGTATGAGCTTCTGATTTCAGAAATTATTGAAGCGGACCTTACTTGGGAGCAATTCCGGAAACGATTTGAATTAAAATTTATGCTGGAAGCTGAAAAGGTAACTTTAGCTCGGCGTTTTATTGACCTTGTTCAAGGTAAATCTTCTGTGATGGATTACATCGCATTTTTTGAATCACTCACTAAATATGGGGTCGAGTACATTAATACCCCATTGAAGAAAAATCAGAGGTTTTTCTATGACTTGAATAAGAATCTTGAAAGGCCATTACTTCTGAAGTTAGAAGTTTCTTTCGATTAGCTTGTTGATATCGCTCTTTGACTCGAAGAGGCCGATAAGGAAAGTGATGTGGAAGTTGTAGACGCCATACCGAACTTCAACAACAACAAGAAGAGGCCTAATAAGTTCAAAGGTCCTTATCCCAACAAGAAAGGGAAGCAAACAACTTTGGTAGCAAAGACTTCTACCCCTAGCCGTGGAGAATGCTACAATTGTGGTTCTAAGGACCTTTATGCAAATAAGTGTTCGAAGCCCCTTACTTGTCGCTATTGCAAAATTTCATGTCATATTTTATCTTCATGTCCCAAACTTCAAAGCAACAACAAGGGAAAGCTAAATGTTGTGGAAACCCCTAGTAACACTTCTCGTGGTCAAGGTATTTCTCATTCTATCTTTGATGGCATTATTATGTTTCGTGATCATCATATTCAAGTTCTTTTTGATACGGGTGCATCCCATTCTTTTATATCAAAAGAACATGTTGATACTTTTTCTTCAAGTGTTATGGCTTTGATGACTTCTTTGAGAATTGCAAACCCGGTTGGTGGATCCACAACACTCAGTTTGCTTTGTAAAGATGTCAAGATTATTTTATGTGATTTTTCTTTCCAAGCCGATTTGCATGTCATGCGTTACTTAGGCTTCAGAATGATTTTGGGAATGGATTGGCTTAACCATTATCAAGCACATATCCTATGTCCTGAGAGGACTATTCATCTTTGACATTCTCAATCTGTTAAGCAAATTTCTACTGTTCTTAAAGATTCAGATTCCACTTTGGCAGCATCCTTATATTCTCTAAACCCTTATGATGACAATAATGATGATAAGGAATATTTCATTTCCCTCATTCAAGTTGTTCGTGAATTTCCTGACATATTTGATCCCATCTTAGGATTACCTCCTAAGCAAGCAATCGAGTTCAGAATTAATCTAATCCCTGGAGCTCTACTTATCACTCGTCCTCCTTATCTTATGTCTAATAAGGAAAATGAGGAGATGCGTAAACAATTATCCGAATTGGAAGCGAAGCAATTTATTCGTTCTAGTTCCTCTCCTTAGGGTGCTTCAGCTATTTTTGTGAAGAAATCCGGTGGTATACTTAGGCTTTGTGTTGACTATCGCAAGCTTAATGATCTCACCATCAAAAATAAATATCCCTTGCCTCGGATTGATTATCTGTTCGATCAACTTAGTGGTGCTAGAGTCTTTTCACAGTTAGACTTAGTAACCTTATTTCATTAACTTCGTATTGCAGAGGATAACATTTCTTTGACGTCATTCTATACTCGTTATGGATCTTATGAATGGCTTATTATGCCATTTGGTTTAACGAATGCTCTAACTTATTTCACTGACCTTATGAATCGAGTTTTCAAAGACTTCCTTGATCGATTCATTCTCATCTTTATAGATGATATTCTTATTTATTCTAAAACTGAGGAAGAGCAAGAAAAGCATCTTCGGATTGTGTTGGAAACTCTTAGGAGCAATCAATTGAAAGAAATTTTTTCTAAGTGCCACTTTTGGCAATCTCGTGTGAAATTTATTGGTCATGTTATTTTTGAATCTGGAATTTCCGTGGATCCTTCAAAGATCGAAGCGTTTCAAAATTGGAAGAGACTGGAGAGTGTGACAGAAAGTCATTGCTTTCTTGGATTGGCGGGCTATTACCGTCGGTTCATAAAAGACTTTTCTAAAATTTCCGTGCCTCTTACTAGTTTTACAAAGAAGGGAGTTAAGTGCATTTGGTCAGACAAATGTGAAGCTTCTTTTCAAAGATTAAAAGAACTCCTTTCCGATGCTCCTATTCTTGGGATTCCCGAAGGGAACCAAAACTTTTGTTTATACCGATGCTGGCCGTATTGGTTTGGAAGCCATTCTCATGCAAAGGGAACGTGTTATTTCTTATGCTTCTAGGCAATTAAAGCCCGTCGAGACTACATATGCCACTCATGATTTAGAGCTTGCGGCTATTGTTTTCGCCCTTCGAATTTGGCGTCATTATCTTTTAGGAGAGAAATTTGTTCTCTATACCAATCATAACTCTTTGAAGTATTTATTTTCTCAAAAGGAACTTAATCTACTTCAACACGTTGGCTCGAGTCCTTGCATCTTATGATCTTGATATTCTTTATACTCCCGGAAAGGGAAATCGTGTTGTTTATGCCCTTAGTCTTAAGCAACAAGCGGCTGTTTCTACGATGGTATCCAAATGGAATAATGTCGAGATTTTGTCCACTTGTGAGATTCGAGATCGTGAATCCGATTTATGTTCATCTCTTATTTTATGTAGCCTTGAGGCTCATCCATCTCTTTTAGACCACATTCTTGAAGCTCAAGAGCATGATCCCAAATTAGTTCTTCTTGGCCAAAATTGTTGGGATCGTAATATTGATGGTTTGAAAGACTTTGAAATCGATGCTTGTGGCGGTATTCGAAAATTTGGTAGACTTATCGTGCCGAATATTAGTAATCTTCGTAAAGATATTTTAGAAGATTATCATTGTTTTAAATTTACCATTCATCCCGATAGTAGTAAAATGTACGCAGATATGAAGCGACTTTATTATTGGGATGGAATGAAATCTGATGTTGCTAACTTCATTAAGCGTTGCATAACTTGCCAACTCATTAAGGCCGAGCATCAAAGGCCCAATGGTTATTGCAACCTTTAGACATTCCAATTTGGAAGTGGGACCAAGTCTCCATGGACTTTATTGAAGGTCTTTCCCGTTCTCATTCGGGTCATAACAGTTTATGGGTGATTGTGGATAGACTTACAAAATCCGTCCATTTTATTCTCGTTCGGTCTAATCGGACCGTACATCTTTTAGCCAAAACTTTATGTTAAAGAAATTGTGAAATTACATGGAGTTCCTACTTCTATTGTTAGCGATCGTAATCCATTGTTTACTAGTGGATTTTGGAAGAGTCTTCAAAATGCTTTAGGAATGAAGCTTAATTTTAGCACCGCTTATCATCACAGTCCAATGGACAAACCGATCGTGTGAATCAAACTCTTGAAGATCTTCTTCGTGCATGTGTTCTTGATTTTGGTGGAAGTGGGAAGATCATCAAACTCTTGAAGATCTTCTTCGTGCATGTGTTCTTGATTTTGGTGGAAGTGGGAAGATCATATTTCTCTTGTTGATTTTTCCTATAATAATAGCTTCCAATCTAGTATTGGTATGGCACCTTTCGAGGCACTCTATGGAAGGCCATGCCGATCTCCTTCGTGTTGGCTTGAGAAGCTAGTTTTAGGTCTCGATTTTATTCATGATTCCACAGAAAAGATTGACCTTATTCGTCATAGAATGAAAGGAGCTCAAAGTAGAAAAAAATCCTATGCCGATAATCTAAGAAGGAAATTAGAATTTTTTGTGGGAGATTTTGTGTTTATTCGTGTTTCTCCTATGAAGGGTGTTGTGTGTTTCAGTCGATCGGGAAAATTAGCACCTTGATATATTGGTCCATTTCCCATCACCGAACGTATTGGTTCCGTGGCTTATCGCCTTTTATTACCGGCTTAATTTTCTACTATTGATGACGTGTTTCACGTTTCTCAACTACAAAAATGCCTTAGGGATTCCGATTCTATTCTTGAGCCCAGTGTTATTGAAGAAATTGAAGTGTCGTCCGATTTGACTTATGAGCAACACCTTATTCATATCATTGCTACGGAGGTTAAACGACTTCGAAATAAGGATGTTCCGCTTGTAAAAGTTCAATGGTCCTCAAATCCTAAGGATTGCTCTTGGGAATCCAGATAATTCGTCGAGCGAGCGCATCCGTACTTACTCTCTCATGCTCCTTAAAGGTGAACTTCTTATTTTAAATTTTCTTTTGTGTTGATATGCTTTTATGGTTGTTACTCTTTATTTTCTTCTTAAGTATTACGAGGACGCAATTTCTTTAAGGAGGGGAGTTTGTAACAACCCTCATATTTTACGATTGTATATTTAAATGTTTTATTTAAATATAGCATCGTTAGTCGAATTTAAGTCTGGAATGTCACTTTTTGCAAACAGTCGAATTAGGACTCGAGACCACTTTCATTGAGTTCAAAACAATGTTTGCGACCTTTTTAAGTATAAACATCGATATGTTTAGAGTTAATTAAAATTTTGATGTTTTCATTTAGGGCTTTGGGTTTGGGTTTCAGCCATTAACCCAACATATCAACCCAACTCCACTCCACTCCTCTTTATTCCTTCATAATATTTCCTAACACTCAAGCTTTAGTAAATTGGAGGAAGAGAAAAGAAATTATGAATTCCTAAGCCCTAATTCTCTTAGGAATTATCAACTTCAAGCTAGAAATCAAAGAGAAGCTTAGGTAAGCATTCTCTTCAACTTCTCCATCTCAATTCCTCTTTAATTTCACAAATTTGCTAAACCCGAACTTATGAAATGTCTTTCTTATCAGCTTAGATTAAAGCTTCTTGGTTTAAAATTGAAGAGTGGTTGTTCTTGCTTTGCCTTATAGCTTCTCACTTGTGTTTTTGAGTAAAATGTGAGTTTATGAACTCACATCTATGTCTATATCTTTGATAGTTGTTAGGTAGTGATTCCTAACACCTATTCCCTGTCCATCTGCCTTTGGATTGAATTGGTTTTATGAATATTTCAATTTTTGGTGTTTTGAAGTCAAATCTTTAAAAATCCTAGCTTCAATGTTTAAGCATGTTTTTCGTGTGTGTCGAAGAGCCTATAAGGCTGGGTTGTCGCTTGGCATAAATCCCTAATCGTCATTGCTTGTCCGATCGCTCCCGGTTAGGATTTTTGCCCTTCTTGAGATAGGCTGAGAATACTGCAAATTGTCGTTCAGTCGACTGAACTGTAGGTTTAGTCAACTGAAACTAGAGAAGGAAAAATCTTGTCCCTGTACCAATCGACTGACTTCTGAGTTCAGTCGACTGAACCTGGGGATGGAATATTCCAGTCCCTGTACCAGTCGACTGACCTTTGTGTTTAGTTGACTGGACCTGGAACCTGAGAGTTTCCAGGCATAGGATCAGTCGACTGACCACTGAGTTCAGTCGACTAAACCTGCTTCTCTCAGCCAATTTTGCCTATATGTGAGGAATTTCAATTTTTAGTCAATTCTTGTCAATCCAATTAGTTGTCATCACTTATTATCGACTTTGATGACTTCTTTCTTTGGATTCGGTATCAATTTTTTTGGATTTGATTCACGTCTTCGAAAGTGAATTTTGGTGATTGATTATTTCTACGATAGTTTTCTGTGGTTTGTCACTTTAAAATGCAAAGATTTCTATACTAGTAGTAAATATTCAAACTCTTTCACAAAGATGATTTCAACTCTATTTTAAGCTCGTTTATAAAACCGTTTTCCAATCTATTAGTATATACAAACGTTTACCTCATTCATTCGAGAAATCCAATTAAACGACTTAGAAAAACAAGCGGTATAAAACGCTTGCGTTTACTTTGTCGGTTAATTCTTAGACTCGTTCGATTGAAAATCTTGTGACAATCTTCGAGTGGAAATCTACAATTTGTTCGTAAATATTTAAGTTAAGCAAGTGGTTATGGGACATGAAGCTAAACTTATTTATTTACTAGCTTAATGTTATCGACACTTCTTGTTGATCGATGATGATCATTTTATGGTTTAGACTAGTGTTATGCGATGTCTCTTTGTCCACATAGGGGACTGTACCTCGTTTTATAGAGTTTCATCTCATTTCTTTTATAGGCTGACGAGCTATGGGTTCTTTGGAGTTTCGACACATTTTTATATGCTAGCGACCCATGTTCTTTTATGGAGTTGGGTTCATCGGACGTACCGTTATTGTACTATGTCGTTGTTCCGAATCATTCGAGTTTCAGGTTCTTTAGGCATACCGTTATTGTACTATGTCATTGCAACGACTATATGGTTAACGACCATGGGTTAGCGACCCGTTTGGGATGTACGTGTTGGTGAGTTTTCAAGCTCCCGTTTGTGATAGGCCTCCCCCCTTTGGTGATTTCTGGATTTTTGTTTGATGATTACTAGAATTTGTGTTTCACCAATTTTGCGGTTGGCATTGATATATTTGTCAATATTTGTGGTTTGGTGAATAAAGTAAAGAATATGACATTCTTTTTTGACTTCTGAGATTTTTGAGATATTGTATGATTTTTTGTTGTTGTTAAACGTCTACTTGTAACGGTATGACATTATTGTTATCATACATTTTTGTCATATCTCTTATTATATCTCATTTTATCTGATGTTTATAGCTAGACCGATCCTTTTTATTTATTTATTAAATAATACTTGGGTCAGACTGAGATGTTACAGGTGCTTCTACTTGACTCCTTATCTGGGATCATCATCTGACTTTTGTCTAACTACTTAGTTTAGTAGCTTTTGTTGTTATACATTTGAGATAGAGACTCCTTGATGTATACATATTCTTTTATCTAGCTCTTGTACCTATTCTTTTGTGATGCAGTGGATCTTGTATGACCCCTATTTTGATGTACACCTTTAGGTGATATATTCATATCTGTTTCCTCCTTTGTGATATGGATATCTATGACTGATTTGTGTTATGCATATTTCTATATTTGTTTCCAAAGACCCACTGTGTAGTAGCTTTGAGTCTGTATTTGATATGTCGGATTTCCTCTTGAAATGAAATGTTGTGCCAAATTATCTGATATATCGGTACTCGCATAAAGCAATTACATGGATGGTCGCTTCTCAACAGCCTTATTCTTTGTGCTAGTCGAAGGCATTACCCCGTAGTGTCCTTGGCTAACGTGAGTAAAGAGGTGGGGTGTCACACTTCAAATAAATCAAGTAAATAAATCAATGAATCAAGTTACAATATAAGTCTCATATGAAGAAAATTATTATCTACGGTCCCATATCAAGTAAATAAACCAAATTATGGAGACTATATGCCAAAATCAAAATGGAATGCACTTCACAAACATCTAATAAACATAGCTTTTAACACTCTAATCTGGCACATATGGTGTGAGAGGAACAGCCGAACTTTCAAAGGAATCGAATTGCCGATTCAAGTGTGGAATTTCCTAACAACTCAAGATTGCATGCTATTACTTATGCAAAGTATGGATTCTACCAAAAAATCAAAGAAATTGAACTTATCTTGGCCCAGTTTGACATCGCAACCGACCCCAATTCCTCTCACCAACCCCCATAAGTTCTAATGATGCTTCTAAGCTCAGTGGTGTGAGTGTGCTCTTTCCTCCTATTGATTTCGAGCATTTAGGCTATTTTCCTCTTTGGGTTGAAGCCATTGTTTCATAGATCTGATTTTTGAGTTTAGTTTTTGAGTTTTCATCTAGTTTTTCTTTTTCGGGCAGTTTTGATATATGGAAAGCACTTTGATGAGAACGTGGCTCTTTATTTGTAACTTCTGATCTATCCACGTGGATCCTTGAATTTTTTTTATTTACTTTGTCTTTTACGTTTGTATTTTATCCCCAAGTTTGCTCGTATGGATGGTTTTGAGTGCGACCATATTTTATTTACTCCTCCATCTATTTGACAACTTAGTTTTGGCTATGGTTTTGTTCTGTCAATGTACTGTTAATATACGAACATGATATGTACTCTTTTTCCTTACAAAGCACCCATTTAGGTTAAGAGGGTTGTAAGGTTTTAATGAGGCGTATTATGAAAGTATATGTTTCTAGTTTGTTAATAAAGCATCTTTTTTCCAAAAAAATATATTCTATTTTAGTCGCGTGGATATAAATATTGAATTTCATCATCTACCTCTAAAAAGGTTAATTTTAGATTGATGATTGCTAATTGAAATGGAATGAAAGATACAAACTTGGATCACAGACGACAATGTAATGCACTACACTATAATATATTACACATAATGAGCAACCTTTCTGGACAACTGAGCATCATTCTTCATTACAAAATCATATAATCGAAGTACATATCATTGTAAATCAATATTTATCCATATAGCAATTAATAAGTTATTAGTCTAATGAAGACCATATAGTCTTATGTGTTATTACAACAAAGCTACAACTTTTTCAATATGTAAGGTATATGTCAATGTTAAATATAAATTCATATAAATAGACACAATACTTTACATAGATATGTTTATATTTTATGAACATATACTAATTGATGTCAGTGAGTTTCAATTCTAAGATCTACGAATCAAACTATCAAAATATTAATCACCATCCATTACCGCTATTACTTAACAAAATCATTGTTCTATTAGCGCATCACAATATATTTAACCCCACCTTTGTAATACAATAAAGAATTCAAAGTAAAAGAAGGAAAAGTAAGTTTTAATGTTGTATGAGATTACTTACACCAGAAGTTGTATGTTTGGAAAATAGGACACCGAGAGAGATAAATGCAACTTTTTACATGAGTTTCACTAATGACATTCAATACGATTATTAGCATGTCATAACGTACATTGCATTCAATACAATCAAATCACTAGTTTAACCTCATAAATTAATAAGATTCAGTAATATCATTGTAGAGCATGTACCAAAATCTTATAAACTAATTTTTGAGGGAGCACCATTTTCTATCTGATGATGTCTGTAATATGTCTATGTACTGCTAAGGATAGACTTTGTAAGTACTAAAACATCTGGGACTTCTACAATCTGATGACGTCAAAATTAAGAATAATGTTTTCAAACCCATTTTTTCATCAGTCAGCTCAACCTACCTATAACACTGAAGAAGTTTTATGATCAAACAAACGTTTATTACAACCTAATATAACATTCACTAATTGAAAACGTAACCGTTTGAAGAAATGGTTAAACATTGGTATTAATAAAATCAAATTCTATTATACTGAGCTCATAAACTATGGGAAAAGTTTCAGAGCCTCCATCTAAATTTTTTGTGGGTTTAACTTTTTCTATGCAAAAAAGTAGAATTAGATTACTCACTTTCTAAGATTAGTTTGTCCATTTGCATGTAAAGGTAGTGTATATGGTCTCACTTAATGTTAGTTACGGTACTTCACATAATATATTAATATAAAAATTTATTTCTTTTGGTACGTTGGTAAATGATAAACCACTGAATTCAAGAGTTTGGATAAATTACAAAAAGTAAAATCAATTTGCTAAGAGTCCTTAAATGTTAATTTCAACTAATCTAGGTTTGTAATTGCAACTCAAGAAAAAGGTAGATTTAAAAATAAAGAGAACCAAAAGACTTATATTATCACCTATAATTATATAAATTTAGAGATCAATGATCTAGTTTTCAGAATCGGTGTAAATGGAGTAGTAAGATGTTTAACCAATAACCACACTGTAAAAGGTATTATTTATGTACCTCTATGTAACTAAAGGGTTCCAAATTCTTTGTTTCGTGTTGACAACACCATTTTGTTCATAATTTTCAATTGATTTGCAACCAGTTATATGCCATTGAATCATATGCAATTCGATAATTTCCTAATTCCAAAATTTTAACCATTACCAAAAATATATAAAAATGAATGGGATGCATCACATGCGTACTAAAGTATCAGTATAAATAAAACATGCCATATAAACGGATATTTCATTGTAAATTCAGTTTGCAAAATACAATGAATATCAATTTATTTTATATTGAAGACTAATGTATAATTTTTGAAAATAATATAATCTAGATTTCAAGTCCTAAGAGTCCATGTCATTAGATTCAAGAATCTAATATCACTACGAATTTAATATTAAATGAATTATAAGTTTAGGTATTGTAAATACTATATCCCAATAAAGTTAAAATTATGGAAGGTTATATACTAAATAAAACCTTAATCCTAATTAAAATAATTTCAAAAAAGTCCAATCCATTCATATTTGCATGACAATATTCGATGGTGCATATCCAATAGATATTGTACCTGCTCCATTTATGATTTCTTCGGATGATAACACACCTTCGTGGTATTCATTTCTCTAATCACCCTACATATAAATCAGAGCAAACATGTTTTCAACTATTCAAATTATAATATTTTAAGACACACCCTCATTTGATGTCATATATGATCAATACTTAATAATGCATGAAAATAGGCAAAAGAAATCTATTTCTATAATTAACTACCTTACATTCATTCTCCGCGCCACATCATTATTAGTTTTAAATGTTATGACAATAAATTAAGTTGCATATATCATTGTAGGAATTTATTTATTGTTATTTCTATACTTTTTAGCGGAGATTTTGAAAATTGAAACCTCTTATGAAATAAGAATACTTAAAAAATGATGAAAAAAACTATAGAGAATGTGATTGTTGGATTATGACTTCATTTACAACAGTAAAATAATAGAAATCAAAGCAATTAGTTTATACATGATATTATGATTTAATTTGGTCTGATCGTATTTTATATCAAGACAATTTGATGACATAGGGGCATCAAAGTAATCAAAAAATATAAATTATGCATTAAAATAGTAAAAGAATTAATTTCATCATTTTTTAATAAATCATGATAGCGCACAAATTTATCATTAAAGTTGATGAAACGAATTATTAGGTCTTTGAGTTTGTAAATTGATGAAACAAATATAGTATTAATAGTTTATACCGATATGATAATGGGATATTCATACGCCTAGCTATTAATTTACATAATCAATTAAAATAATTATAGCTAGTGGGATATAATGGTGGTCACCTTACATTATTATGAAGTAATTACATTTAATTTAAATTTAGGAGAAGTGAAGCATAAAATTTACGATTCTTCACTCAACAGATTAATAAAATATATGCAGCGTAAATTGTTAATGTCACTATAATTATTGATTTCGTGTATGTTTAGCTTTGAAATAACATAATCATTGAAAAAATTATTGTTAATTGAATGATGGTGGTCTATGTTATATGAATAGAGGATAATAATATTTTACATGATTATAGCCATATTTCTATAAAAATGCAGTCTCCATAATAGTGCTTCTATGTAATTATAATTGTTATACAATTTCATAATAGGCTATTTATTAAAAAACATCTTGTAATAATGTATATTGAAAGAACCAATGTATTTTTAATAGTGTATAGTAAAGCTAACACACTAACACATATTTAACATATACAAATTATTCCAAAAAGAAGAAATAATTCGTATTAGTTATCAATAATCTCCAAATATTTCGTAATAATATGTCTAGATGTTACTACCACTGGTTTTATCACATCAGGAGCAACCAAAACATAATTGCGAATTTAAGTTGTGCTAATAGCCTTTAGAAAATTATATTGTTTAGTAATCTCTAAAAAAGGTTTAGAAAAAATAAAATGGGCATTTAATGAATGCACCGATGATTGCAAGTTAATAATAGGGAAGTAAATTGAACACAAATGATCCGATAGCTATGTCCATTAGAAATAGTATTCCATTGTGTATTCAATGTAATAATACATTTGTCAATGCCTAATATTAAAACAGATAGAAATTATTTGGTGACACTGTCCGTTTATGTTATTTAACAAATAATGTTTCATTGTGTTACTTAATGAAATAACATTTATTATCAATTTCATGAAAACCCAATGTCTTTTTATCGTGAAAATAACAATGTACTCAACAAATAATAGACACCCAGTATTTCTATGTAAACTATAACCAAACTAAATAATAGCTTAAAAGTGACACTAATGCAAATATAGTAATATTTATTTCTACTCGTTGAAGCATGTTTTAGAAGAAGTGTTATTCATGATTATTTTATTTACATTACTGTAGGGCATAGTTAAAATGTTAAAACTTGAGAGTCTCATATCAGGATAAAGCCTCGGTTATCTTAGAATATGTCTATTGTGCATTTTTCTAGTTATATATACATGACTGGTCTCCTTCTCATTACTATGGGAACAGTTCTAGATTTCCTTCCTAAATATAATTACACAAATTGTCCTAATGGTAAACATGAGAGTTTACAATAAAATGAGACGAGAATAACAATCAAGTGCTTCCACAAAAATGGCTTTAGTTCTAAGTTATCATGTTTATATTCTAGTTTCTTTTCTTTTTCCCTTGCAATACAATAGCTTATTGATTGAATTAATAAAGTAGTACTTAAATTTTAACATCGTAAAAAAATCTATATAAACAAACATTTCCAATCGGCTAAATTGCGTTATATGATATATAAAGGGCTCATGAAACTAAAAATTAAAAAACTAGCCTAAGACAAATCATAAACATAGTATTTACGTACAAAATCGTACCTTATTATTGACTTATTATCCCTTCTATGCATATACAAAATTAAGGAATGACCTAAAACAAATCATCATCGTGATATTCTAAATCAAAAGAGTTTTGCACCATCCTATGACTCTTTAAAACAATGGAAAAAATTATAAACCAAAGCCAACAAAAATATAGAAGGCTGTTATGTTTACCCAAAAAAGTTGGAATAAAAACAAAAAACCAAGAAAAAAATTGGTAGTAGTAAGGGAAAATGGCTTAATCTGATAGTAGTAAGCATATGCATCAAAAAGCAAGAAAATACTAAAGAATGGAACAATTACGTTAAATTCCAAAGCTGCAAGATGAATACTAAAATTAGATATACAAAAATATAATTATTTTATGAGAAAATAAAATAGCGCTGAAGAAACCTACTCAATTTCCCATCCCATTTCGGCTAAAAAGAGAAACATCCTTATATTAATATATGGTTACCAAGGTAGTTAACACTTTAAAAATCATAAAGCTTGATTAATCAATTTTCTTCTTACTATTTATATAGAGTATAGATTATAACAAATGTATAAATCTCTAACAACTACGTATCAATAATAAACATGGATTACTTTTTCCCATTCTCCTACCGATACACTTGATTCGAACCAAGCTTTTAATTGACGTCTAATGGTACATTTATAAAAACAGATGAAATATCATTACATTGTCATATGTCGTGCATCATTTTATTATCATCTAACTAACATAGAGAGCATATTGTCATATATCGTGCATCATTTTATTATCATCTAACTAACATAGAGAGCGTAGCTAAATACAGAGCTATTAAAACATCCCAAGTACAATATTGGTAGTGTGCATTCTTTTTTTGAAAATGCATTCATTGGATTATAACAGTTAAAAAACGCATAAATGATAATTTTGAATTAAAAAAACAATATTATAAAAGTTACTAATGGACGACACTTCTATTTATAAAAATAAGACAGATGATATAGTGCGAGGAAGAATGAATGGAAATTTATAGTAACATGTTGGAAAACTATGTCATATCCATCAAATTTAAATCAATTTTAACATGATCATCTATTAAACACAAGGTAAAAATTAGTTTTAAAATGTCAGATCCTAAAATAAAATTAACTGATAATATTCTTAGTCATAATTATGTACTAAAATAAAATGCAATATAAAATAAGCTGTCTTTAATAGTTTTAATAATGCATGGCTTAATAAAAGAAATCGTTAACTTTGACATGTAACCATGACTTCAAAGTACATCAATAAAATTTCTAATTATGAGAAAATTGTGACTACTTTTCTTCAATATTTCTTACAGTTGTTTTATTTCGCTACATAACTCTGTACATTCATTTTAATTTCAGATTTATAATGATGTTTAAATTGGGAGTTGGCAACGAAAGGTTCCATTTTGTACTACAAAAAAGCCTAGTTTTACTTCAGCTACACTTGCACTCGCCTTACTTGATATAGTCATACAAAAGTGCCTAAAAAGTTATTATGTGGGTATAAATAAATATTGATTTTGAATAACTAAAGCTATCTTAAAATGGTATAGTCAAGAACTTAAAGGTAAACAGTGCAACTTGAACCAAATTATAGTAATTCTTTTGAACACCTAGTATTGCAATGTCTTATAGTTATAGTGTGCATCCATAGTATCACTTGGTGGTGCTCATTCAAATAATTTTGTTCATTTAGACGTTTAACTTAATCTAACCAAACAAAACATAAATCACACAGTAGTATGGACAAAATTGCTATATTTTTATTGTTAAATCGCAAATCATAAAAGAATGCACTCAGAAATACATAATGTCTTACAAATTCTTTTCTCTTAAGCAAATGTAAATCTCTATGTCGATTCTTATACTACTTGGATTAGTTATAACTTCAGAACTTCCACGATTATTATTCAACATACTTATGTGAAGATAGTTACTTTTTCTTTATTCCTTACATAGAGTTATCTCTTATGATCACAGTAAGAAGAGATTAAAATAAACCTTACACTGAGCTTAAAATGCACTTTGTTATAGGTTTCCCATTTTATTGTTAAGGTTTTCCATTTTTGTTGAAATTACAATTGAAAATAAATTCAAAGAACATGTCCAAATTATATGCTTTGTCAATGTGGGAATAAAATATTAATAATTTATATAGTTACTTGTAGAAAAAACAACGAAGCAACCTTAATTAGAGCAACCTCAAATCATCTAATAGATCTAACTGTTCCTGCCAAATCTCTAATCATTACGCTCTAAGTATTAAATCAATCCAAATTATCATCAGATCCAAAATATGGATAACATAATAATTAAAAGAATAGTAAGGAAGGATAACGATAACTAAAATATAGACGAAGAAAACCGATGAAGCAAGTACGTTTGTTCTGAAAATTAAGAAGGTAAAGCAAACAATGAAGACATAAGCAAATAGAACAAATCAAGGAGTTAAATCAGGCTTGAAAATCGAAAACCACAGTGCCAAAGAATTGAAAATTACCTAAATAATTAAGCGGTTGGAGGAGAAATACACAAACAGGAAAATTAAGGTGAAAATTTTCATATTGACAAAGAAGAAGAGAAGCAATTGTTTGTTTCCACATCGGTCGATATTCATCTTCATTATTTTGTGATTTAGGGTTTTAAGGAATAGGCAGGAAGTAACTAACGTTTTTCTAATTAAACATTAGTAGGTTTGGGCACAAATAGAAAGAATAAAAAAAATAAAAAACATGACTATTCATTCCACAAAATACTTAAGAGTCGTGTGAGCTCTTGAAATCTAACTCGATAAATCAGCAAATCACAAAAGAAAGCACTCAAATACACCTGATGCCTTACAAATTCATTTTTCTTAAGAAAATGTAAATCTCTATGCCAATCCTTATAATACTTAGATTAGTTATAAGTTTAGAACTTCCACAATTGTTATTCAACATACTTATACAAAGATAGCTACTTTTTTCTTTATTCCTTACATAGAGTTATCTGTTATGATCACAGTAAGAAGACATTAAAATAAATCTTACTTGCTATGTAGCAATTGAGCTCAAAATGCACTTTGTTATTGGTTTTCCATTTTATTCTTAAGATTTTCCATTTTTATTGAAATTATAATTGAAAATAAATTCAAAGAATATGTCCCAAATCATTTGCTTTGTCTTCCAATTAACTGTGGGAATAAAATATTAATAATCTACATAGTTACTTGAAGAAAAAACAATGAAGTAACCTTAATTAGAGCGATCTCAAATCATTTAACAGATCTGACTGTTCCAGCCAAATCTCAAATCATCATGCTCTAAATATTAAACCAATCCAAACTATCATCAAATCCTAAATATGAATAACGTAATAATTAAAAGAATAGCAAGGAAGGATAATGATACATAAAATATAGACGAAGAAACCAATGAAGCTGCTACATTTGTTTCGAAGATTAAGAAGGTAAAGCAAACAATGAAGGCATAAACAAATCGAACAAATCAAGGAGTTAAACCAGGTTCGAAAATTGAAAACAACAGATCTAAAGAATTGAAATTTACCTGAATAATTAAGGGATTGGAGGGGAAATATGCAAACAGGAAAATTAAGGTGGAAGTTTTCATAGTAGCAAAGAAGGAGAGAAGCAATTATCGATTTCTACATCGATAAATATTCATCTTTATTATTTTGTGAGTTAGGGTTTTATAGAATGGGTAGGAAGTAACTTATGTTTTTTAATTAAACATGAGTAGGTTTGGGGTCAAATAGAAAGAATAAACAAAATAAAAAATGTGACTATCCATTTCACAAAATAGTAAAGGGGCGTGTGAGCACTTGAAATCTAAGTTGATAATAATAGTATAGTATAGATGTAATAGATGACTATTTGAACGTAGTCTCAAGTAATTGTAATAATTGTAAGTTATAATTGATAATAAAAACTTAATTAATAAATTTAAATGTTATATTAATTGATAATTGGATTAAAAGTGTAACCAATAAATTTAAATGTTGTATTGATTAATGAAATAGTATGTTATAAATTGTAATTGAATAAAAATTAGTGTTGTGCAAATAATTATAACATTTTTATACACAATCAACTTATAAATGTGATTAAATTAAGCTAAAGGTGACAATTCTAATTTGTTACTTATTTGTTTAACTTCTTGAAATCAAACTAGAAATAAATTGAAATTAAATGTAATTAAATATTACATAAAAATTAGTTAAGGCGATAACTGTAAAATGTGAATGTAATCAAATGTACAGAAATGCCAATTATGTACATAAGGCAATAATTGATTTAATAATAAGTGCAGAACTAAGATAAATGAATTTATCGTGACTTTAAAAGTTTAACTAATGTGAAAATTGACAAAAATTCAATATAATTGAAATATTGCAACTAACATAGTAAAAGATGAAATTGGAGAACGTTTACGGCAAAAATGGTCACCAACACCCATGGAAGTCACCGGGTTTTAACTTTGAATCCATAGACCTCACCGGGTCGCATTATCCTGTTCCAGCCTCAGCTCTTCGGTCCAGGGCATGTAAGTTCTTGGCCCTCGACTCTTCGGCCAAGGACTTCGATATTCGCCAACCTCGGCTCTTCGGCCAAGGATTTTTATATTTACCGGCCTCGACACTCCGGCCAAGGACTTTGATATTCACCGGCCTCGGCTCTTCGGCAAAGGACTTTTATATTCACCGGTCTCGGCTCTCCGGCCAAGGACTTTTATATTCACTAACCTCAGCACTCCGGCCAAGGACTTTTATATTCACCGGCCTGGGCTCTCCGGACAAGGACTTTTATATTCACCGGCCTCGGCACTCTGGCCAAGGACTTTTATATACTCCGGCCCCGGCACTCCGGCCAAGAACTTTTTGTATTCTGTTCGAGTCCATTCCATCACTCTCTGGCGAAGGGACTCGTAACTTGCGATCACTGCCCGTCTCTCCGGTCTGCCCCCAAGTTCATGAGGGAATTCTGGCACATACTCCTCACCTCGTACTCCTGTACTCCTACTGATGTTGGGATGCACAACATCTTTTGGTATCCCTCCATGGGTTGGTCCAGCATTTCCTAGTGGTATGCCCCCGAGTCTAGATCCTTCTAGTTTGGTAGCCGTCTGCTGATTGGGTGCTGCGCCCTGTTGAGCCACTCCCTCTGCTCGCTGGTTGAGTGCTTTTGATCCAGCTCCATGGATTTGAGCTCCTGCATTTCCTACTTGTACAAATTGTCTGAGAAGAGCCTACATAATCTCCTCTTGTCTTTTCAACATCGCTTCCATCTTATCTCTGTTGATGTAGATGGATGCTTGACCTGCTCCAGCTCCATAGGAAGCCTCTTGACTTTCCTCTTGATTGCTCCTTTCTGTCACTTGCTTTCCTGTTGATGGTCTAGCCATTTCTTCCTAGAATCCAAGTTCACAAGCTTCTGAATCCAAAATCCTAGCTCCAAAATTCCTGAGTGCTTGCCTTCTCAATGAAAGCACCAAAATGTTAGCGCCAAAAATGGTCACTAACACCCAAATCTAGATGAAAGCACCAAATAACAGTCACAGATCACAGATAGAATGTATGTAGAGAGTGTAAATATGATGAACAGTCAAAATTAAAAAGAAAATAGTAAAAACACAGAGTTTATAGTGGTTCGACTGACTCCGGCCTATGTCCACTCTAGAAAGCTTCTTTTTATTGATGTTAGAATCAATTACAGTTACCAACTAGTAGAGTAGCTTTGGCCTTAGAAAATAAAAAGTCAGAGAGCCAGAGGAAGATCACTTTTTTGAAGCCCTACATGCTGTATTTATAGCCAAATCTCGAGTTATTGGGCTTCCTGAGTAGTCCGGGTCCATCAGGACCATAGCCGAGCCAACATCCTTCATCGTGGTACAAGCGACTTCCTGTGGCAAGTGACGGGCGACTTCCATGTCGTACGACTTCCATGTCGGACGACTTTCATTCCGAGCGACTTCCATGTCGGATGACTTCCATGTTGAACGACTTCCATGCCGATCCACTTATGTCCCTTGTCCCTGACCGAAACACCTCATCTTGGTCGAGCCACCTATCAATGTCGAGCGACCTTGACCTCACTAATGCCGTGCCGTACCACTATGACCGAACCACCTCACCGTTACCAAGCCATCCACCAATGCTGAGCGACCATAACATTTCCGCAATGCCGAGCGGCATAGCCTTACCACAATTCCGAGCGGCATAACCTCACCTCAATGCCGGACGGCATAGCCTCACCACAATGCCAAGCGGCATAACCTCACCTCAATGTCGAGCGGCACTTCCAGGTTAACTCCATCTCTCTAAACCGAAACCATCATATTTCAGCCTCGATAGTCGTGAAGTTATCTAGGTTGAATCTGCCTGTTTACGTCCTTGATAAAAAGGCGGGTTAACAGAGAATATAAAAGCAATAAGATATAAACAAATGTTAACTATATCCATAGGGTAGTGATTGATCGAATAAAAAGATTGAAATCAAATTAGAACAATTTATTATAATTAAATTATAACTAACTGGATTTAATTGCAGTTGAAATTGAACACTGTAATTAGTGTAATATTCAACACTGAATTGGTATATAAATGTGTTTAAAATTATTGTAAATGTCCAAGTAATCAAAAATGATGAAAATAGGTAGTTATTAAAAGTGGAATTAAAAGTGATTTAATCAATTTAATAATAATTTATTTAATTAACTTGAAAATAGTCATTTTGGCCACCATCTTAGATTTCAAAGAAACCAGTTTCATCGAATCCGTAATGGTGAATAATTATATGGTTTCAAGTTTCGTAACGATCGGACTTGTCGTTTGATCGTACAGGCTCGTAATGCATAGAAATTTAATTAAATTCAATTGAAACCAATTTGAAATAAGATGATATTATAGCTAACTTGTTCATATAATGGAATTAGGACTTGAAACCTATTCCACTGAGTTTAAAAATATCGAAAACGTCTATTTTGATATATGGGACGATGTACTTTCGTTTCGGAGACGAAACAGGCTTTTCGGGTCGCTATTGTCGTTTGTACCAATACGAGATGTGTTTATTTTCTTATCAGGCTATCTTGTTTCCCAAAAAACCCTAATATCCATTTTCTCATTCCAAAATGTACGACTCCATCTGTCTATTCCTTCTTCTTAAATGGTAAAAACCCAAATTTCTAGTTTCAATTGCAAATCAAAATCAAATCAAAAAATTAAAACTTGTTAAACTATATCATACTATATATCGTTGAAAAGCTCTCGATGAGCGCAATCCATTGCAGTAATTTGTTTTCCAATGGCGTGCATTATTTGATTAGAATTCTTCTACGCACCTTGGCCATCGAAATTAGGTTTTCGCGATCCAACGGTGGATCTTCAACCGATCGACGATCGGGATGTGGCGGTGGGAAGATGGTGGAGAGTAGATTGTAGTAGTGCTCTTCGTTTGTCGAGACGGTCAATGGAATTGCCAGAAATCACCTTCAAAGCTCGATGGCGGTGGTTGACCTAAGTGTGGCCGGAGGTGGTCGTTGGTTCACTAGAGGGGCGTCTCAACTGAGAGAACATGGCGGCGACCCTGGATCTTGGCACGGAGGCCACTAGTGGCAGCGATAATTCGAGCAAGGTGGCGGCTTCAAGGGTTACGGGTCGAGAAAGAAGATGCCGCGTGCGTTAGCAGGAGAGGGGAAGTCGCTGACTTGCATGATGGGTAACGTGTTTTGATTTATTTTAATTTTATTTTTAATTTCCAAACTTCTAATATCTCTAACATTTTCGTACGAGGTCGGGTTTATGTGCAGTTCGCTCCACTGCGATAGTATTGAAATTCTGGATATTTTGATGTAAGTTTGAACGAATTCTAAGACTGTTCAATTTTAAGCCTCATTTTAGATTTCATCAATTTGAAATCAAAGGTGAGTGTTTCAACCCACTCATAACTACTAGATTATCTTATGTTAGTTAAATTAAATTTATCACGTGGTTAGAAATTAACTGATTGATGTTTGGTATATTTAAATTGTCATTTCAGTTAAATATGACTTTATTGCATTTAATCATCATTTAAATTAATATTGAATTTAATTGTCAATTTAATACCTGTTAATGGTAATCGGTTGATTGATGTTATTTATTGGTTGATTGTATGGTGATTGTGATATATGTATGATTGTTGATATTGGATTACTGGATGTTATATTTTTATATTGTTATGACACTGCAAGTTCCCTATGGGTTGAAATGATACATACCCGAATGATCTATAGATTAGGGAAATCAATATGGGTTGAAATGATAGATTCAAGTGTTTTATGTATTTTATTTTAATTTGGGATTGTGGGTTGAAATGACATATACCCATAAATTTAAATAATTGCGGATTGAAATGATAAATATCTATATCACTTGACCATAGGATAGAAAATTATATAGGACACCAGATTGGTTAAATTAAATGATTTTAAATCTTTAAATTTTGAATTCAGCTAAATGATATTTTGAAATAGATTTTGGTTTATATAAACTGAATCGTTTAAATGAACTCTTTAAAATATTAAATATTAAATTTGAAATTTTGGAATTGTATTAAGTAAATTGCTTAGAGGGTATAAATTGGAATTCTAAAGTTGGATTTAAAGTATAAACGAAACTTATCGAAATTGAGTCATTGAAATGTTTGAAATTTGTAACTTTGAAATCTATTGAAATTCGAATAGCTTAAAGTTGATATTTTATGAATTGAAATTGGGTTTTGATTTGAAATCTGGATATGGTCTTGATTTGTTGAAATGGAAGAAATGCTTAAATTTGTTGTTAATTTCAAATTTAGTATTTTAATATAAACTATTAAAAATGTTATTTTAAATTCTAATTAGTAATATTTTCAAACTATTAAACTAAGTTAATCTATTTTAAAATATTTTAAACCATTTAATCAATTTAAACTATTTTAGTTTATTCTAATCAATTTTAATCTATTTAATCTAATTTAATCTATATTATCCTATTTTATACTACCATTTTAATCTATTTTCAATCTATTTAATCTATTTTAAATCCATTTGATCTATTTTAAATCTATTTAATCTATTTTAAATCTATTTAATCTATTTTAAATTTATTTAATCTATTTTAATTCTACTAAGCGATTTTAAATCTATATAAACTATTTTAATCCACTTTTTAAATTATTTTAAAGTATTTCAAACCATTTAAATTATATTTTCAAACTATACTAAAATATTTAAACTATTTGTAACTATCTATAGTATTTTCTAAATTCTAAATTGTAAATTGGAAGTGGTTATATCTAAATCCTTGATTTAAAAGCAAATATGATTAAATAATGAAATAACCTAAATTGGGATTTGAATTGATATTTGCCAGTGAAATGATATCTTTGAGTGAATATAATGATTTTGAAATGAGGGTTTAACCTATTTTGAAATTATAATTTCTAAAGTGATATGGCTTGAAATTAAATATGATATTTTGACATCAATTATGAATCGATTTTGGAAATGTAATGGAACCATCCGGTGTGAAATAAGCATTCGGTTGTTAAAGAGACCGAGATCGGTTATTTTCATACTCTTTGCCAATACCGAGAACCACTTTAACAACTGTGTATGTGGTAGAGATTCCAGAAATGAAGTATGATGGTTCAGCGAACGATTATGTATGAGGTATATACGTGACCCTGACTCCTGTGAGTCATCTTAGGTATGACAAAAACAGGAGCTATACCTGGGCCAAGTGAGGTCATTCCTTTGATCGGACATGCTTCTTCGATACTATATTATGATTTTGTGATTGATTTGGTGGCCACCCTTGATTTGATTTGATTTTGAGAGAGTGTTCCGAGGTGGAATGTAGTAGCTGCTATGCATTACCACCGGCCATTTTCTGCAAAACAGTTGAGTCCTACCCTGGCATTGCCTCATGTGCCATGTTCACATGCCGTACCGTGTCTTCTACGAGTTTTTTTTGTACCATACTATGGAGTACCCTTTGTGTAAACCTCATGGAAGAGCTTACGATACCGTATAGACTAAGGGAATAGGTAAAATGTGTTAAGAAGGATAGGGTAACGCCTTAACGCTATTTTAATAGTTTACTTTACTATAGACACTATTATAATAGCGTATTGTACTATGTATGTAGATAGTTTAACGGATTCTTAGGAGATGGAAATCTCAAACATCTCTTAAGTTATTGCACTTACATCGACACTGTATAGGAGAGGTCAAACCCTAAAACATTTCTGATGCCGTTACACATATATTCATTTATTGTTGATCTAACTTACATAAGATCTTTTAGTTTTGACTCGAGGGTTTTGTCTTTTTAATTTGCTTGGGTCAATCTAAGCTTTTTAGTGTATTGAAGACTGCTTTGGAGGATGAAGACGGAGATCTGTATATTATTATTATTTATTTATTATATTTATCCCACTACATCATGTTATTTTGATGAATTGTTATTTATTATTGTTGTATGCATCTTGATCTGTATTCTAAAATGTAATCAAATGTTATTTTGTAAAACGGCTTCATGAACTGTTTATTTGATTATTATATTTTGTCATTCCGCTGTGAGATTCTGTGTTTTATTTTTCTTTCTTTGTCTTTTTCTTATTTACCCCATAACATCCTTCCTTTTGAATCATTTGAGTTTTACGTATGTGTCTTATTGTCGATTTAAACCGTCCAAAAAGGTGAATCGTTACACCACTGCTCCAGGCACGCTTTCTTACTTGCACCAGCCTTGGCTCCCTCACCTTGACGCCTTCATTCGCTAACTTTTAGGTCGAGGCCTACCCACCTTTTTTGAACGAAAACGGTTTTCGAATTTTAGTTTAGGGCTAGGCAAAACGAATTGAATCAGGGGATGTGGGTTTAGGTATCATGGAATAGAATGAGGACCGGGTTTTTTTGAAATGGGTTGGGCTTCGATTTGTTTAAGTGTAATTTCTTTCCCCGTTTATTAAATCTCTTCTCCTATTTATCTTTAAATAAGTTTCAATTTAATTCAAATTGTTCTATCTTTCATTTTAGGAAATATAAACTTCGACAACTATATAGTTTCATTCAATCCGATATTGTTCAATTATATAATTATTTACTGTATTAATATAAATAGATTTATTCATATTCATCTACTATTGATTTAAATAAATATCAATTTAAAACTTCTTTTCATCTATTTCAATTATATATATATATATATATATAATTATTATTTTTAGTTAAAAATAATTTATATTTACTAACATCTTTTATTTGAATTAAAATATATTATCTATAATGAAATTTCTTAACTAATTCAATTTTTCTATAACAAAATCCTTTATTAAATATATTTTATTTAATAATTATTTTATTTCAAAGATAAAAATTATCAAATTTGAATTCACATACTCTCTATTCTAATGTAATCCATATGATATTACGAGTTTGAAAACAGGGTTGTTACATACCTCCCTCCTTATGAAAATTGCATCCTCACAATTTGATATCACATACACTCAACTGTTAATTCTCTTTTGAATTCTATAATCGAGTTGAAACAAGCAATTCCCAAATGTGGTTGACATTAGAATTAAACCTTGTCATATGTTATAAATTTAAATGAACCATTTATTGATTTACTTTTCTTCGAATATGACTAAGAAGAATCATCGAAAATTCTGATATACATTGAACACACGGTTGGAAACATAATATTTATAAATATTTTTAACATTTTTATATTTAATCTTAAAATGTACTTTATTTTGCAATTTTAAGAAAAGTTACTAACTTTTAAAGTGGCCAAAGTGAGCTATCGCCGCCTATTTATCCAAAAAGTACTCTGGAACACCTATCTTAACTTAACCATAGATGTTAGCTTCACATAATGGAAAAATACAAGCATGCATACATTTAATTTAAACATAACACGATATTCTAGTTAAGGCCACCATTCGACATAAATTATAAAGATCAAAAAAAAAATTATGCGATGGTTTCAAAAGTCGAACTGATGCATAACCTATTAACTTTCTAAAGAAATTTTCAAATTATGAAATATGGAGTTCAACTTGAGTTATGGGTGTTTTAATAAACATTGAAAATTCTCAAAAGGATTTGAATTTGCAGGTCCACCTTACAAATCCATGGTTTTTTCCTGGAAAGCGATGAAAGTTTCCAAAACTTTTAACATGAAGGTTGTTGCTTATGCCATTAGCTTTTTGAAAAGTGCAAGATCAACGAAAACAAACTAACTGTTCAAAAGTTATGATCGAATGAACATAGCGTTATTATTCTGAAATTAACTACCTTGATCAAAATTTTGATTTGAATTCAAAGTGATTTTAATACTAATAGATTCCAAAATTTCTGAAAGCGATGAATATGAAAGTTATTCTATATCAAGTTATCTTCCAATAATTTTTTTGTCACAATCGGGCGGCTAAATCACATGTTGTGCTCATAATTGTTTAGCATTTTTCACAGCTAAAATCTCTAAAATAACTCCTATGTTTTGTTAGCATATGTGGTAATTATTTTTCTGAAACTATCATCTCTAACTTGAGCTGCTTAAAATTACGAAATTATGTTCTCTGTAACACTGTTTTTCTTGAAAATTATTCATTTAGTTGAATTCATAAATGGATGACTACAACTCTACTCAATTATTTACAGTTCAACATAAAAATAAAAACTCAAACATGACTCTCAGTAAAATTTATCCAGTATACTAGCAAGTAAGCATCAATATTCTCTTACCTCACCGGTATTGGCCCCCCGAACTCCAACTTATCCATCTCTAACCTCCAATTCGCTGACAACACTATTCTCTTTGTCTCACCCTCGCCCAATCATATCCACTGTCTGAAGGTTCTCCTATATGTCTTCGAGCTTGTCTCCGGACTTGCCATCAATTTCCAGAAAAGCTCCATCATCATGCTTGGTAGATCCGATCACCTTGGCCCCTCCGTCGCTTCTGTCCTCAACTGTACTATCGCTCAATTCCCAATCTCCTACCTCGGTATCCCCTTACGACCAACCAAACTTCATCGTGCCGACTGGGCTCCACTCATTTCCAAAATTGAATCCAGACTATCGGGCTGGAAAGCAGACGCTCTCTCGGCTGCTGGTCGTCTAGTGCTGATCAAATCTGTCCTTTCCTCCATCCCCCTGTATTGGCTTTCGTTCCATAAACTTCCGATCTGGGTTTCCAATAAGTTAGACTCCATTAGAAGGTCCTTTCTATGGAATGGGGGGAAGGCTAAATGCCTTGTCAGCTGGAAAATAGCCTGCTTAAGCAAAGATCATGGTGGCCTAGGTATTGTCAACCTTAGAACCTTTAACCTTTCCCTCTTGGGGAAATGGCTTTGGCGTACCTTGACACTTGGATCCTTCATCTGGAAAGACTGGATCCTTTCTGTTCACTACCTTAAAAATCCATCCCGCGTCCTCCACCTAGCTCCCATTAATAAACCCTCTCCCTTTTGGTCTGGCGTCCTATCCTCCATCAGTCGTATTAAATCCCTTTTTCACCGACTCCTAGGTAACGGCTCCAATTGCCTTTTCTGGCTTGATCACTGGTCCAGACACTCCCCATTACATCTCAGATTCCCCAACCTTTTCGCCTCCACAGCACACAAGCTTCTCACACTCACCGACCCGGTTTCCTTTAACGCTCAATCTCTCTACCCCCTTCCTTCCTCAACAACAATCTACTACGTGAATACCTTGCTGTCTTCAACATACTCTAAACCGTCAACCTGACCCCATCCTCCTGACCTTTACATTTGGTCCTTATCTCCCTTCAATCACTATTCTGTGTCTCAGTGCTACCTCTTCCTGAACCACCCGGGAAGACTTTTCTCCTTTGCTCGCCTGTGGAAATGTCACCTCCCCCCCGAATCTTATTTTTCCAATGGTGTCTGATCCATGGCCGTATCAACACCAAAGACCGCCTCGCCAGCCTCAACATCCCTTCGGACCCGACCTTCCCCCTCTGCAACCTGGAACACGAATCAATATACCACCTTTTCTTCGACTGCGACTTTTCTTACTACATTTGGGCCTCTTCCTGTGCTCATATTCTCCGTCTCATCCCAGTAGTCTCCAACTTCTATGATTTATGGCAGTATAATGCTCCAGACCCTAATACCGACTCGGTACTAGCCATTTTTTGTTGGGTGATATGGAAAGAGCGAAACGCCCGTGTCTTTAACAAACCCAATAGTTCGACGGTCCAAATTTGCAATAGAATAATCACTGTTTTCAATATTTGGTCAGGTTCCAGCTTCTCCGCCCCAGCCAGGCTCCGCCTCCGCATCCCTAGATCCCCCCAAGCAGAATCGATGGGTAGTTCCTCCTCGGCCGCGCCTCCGCGCCAGAACACTCATTCCTAACGCAGCTGCAACAACTTCCTTTGGAATGTCTTTTTGTGCTACTTGATTGTTGCGCTAACGGACTCAACCTTAGGTTCATACTGATCTAGAATGCAAGTTATGTTTTTTTGTTTTGTTTTGTCTAATGTAGTCGCTTCATAAACTTTCTTCTGCCAGCGATCAGGCGTGTTGATCACTATATATTATGTTAATATTATGCTTAATCGGCTGTGTAGTTCCACGCTACACACCCGTTTCTTCAAAAAAAAAGTAAGCATCCAATATTTTACCACACCAATTACATGTACATGATATAATTTCTTTAACTCATTATTTCTCAGCATGTCATTCAAAATAAGTTACCAAGCCAATAATTGAATTCCCAAACCAAATTACAAGACAACCATAAGAACATGTAACCGTAGTTTAAAGAAATATGTGCACAGCTAAGTTATAAATTATATGAATTATATGTGCTGATGACGAAGCATAAACTAAAATACACATGTTTCACAAAAGTTCAGTAAGATTCTCAACGTCTCATACAGTTAAATAAATGTTTCATATGCATCATATAAATGATGAACTAAAACATCAAGAGTTATTAAAACTTACCTTTTAAATCTATTTTGACAATAGCATTATATAAAATATCTTTAGAAAGCAATATTTTTAGCAAATAACATCAATAATGAAATTCATAAGGCAGAAAGCGAGTATGTTTCACTCACTTTAATTAAAAGGGTCGGAGACACTCACTAATGTATACTATCTCTTACTAATGTTACCGATTGAAATTGAAGAGATTTAGTTTACATACTTTCATCCAATTTACTTATATCAAACAATTTGAATCTCCTCTTTTAATATCTTTCCATCCTTTTATCCAAAATGTTTGAATTTAACATTACTTTGCCTGCATGGTCTAATATGATTCCATCTATGTATTCATCAATTTAAACAAGGCAAGATACTCGTTGATTATGCATATACGGAAACAAAAAAAAGCAAGGCAATGTCAACTTTGAATTTAACATCAAATCCTATTTGTTCACTATTAATAGGATTTGTAACTTTTTTTACATATAACAATGAATATATACTTAATTCAATTTCTAAACCATGCTAGCCAACTGTTGTGGGCATTTTCACCCATCGCATATTGGATATGAAAGGTCAGAATTGTTAGAGTTTTGGAATAGATTCAGAGCTTCTTAAAAATGTTCGCAAGGTCAAGATGTAAGCACAGGTTCGAATTGCGTCTCAATCCGAATAATGATTTGAAAGATATGATCATTTTAAGGTTTGCCTGACATGGTCTGACATTAAAGTCTCGAAGACTGCTTTCTGCAAAATTCCAACCCCGTTTAGTTAAGCGAAGAAGCCGCTCAACAAAGTGAGATGCAGCCTAACAAAGACTGGATTCGCATAGGTACGCCCCAGCAAAGCCCGATCCAGCAGAGCAGGGCCCGCCAGCGCCGGACCCTCACAGGTCCAGCCCCAAAGGACTTGACAGCCCAGACCGAAACCATACAGGTCCAGCCCGGCTAAGTCCGGCCCAGAAAGGCCGGACCACCAAAGTCCGACCCATCAGGGCTGGACCTACTAAGTCTAGCCCAGTAGGGCCAGACCGGTATAGGTTCGGCCCCATAGGGCCAGACAGCCTAGTCCGGCCTATGAGGGCCGGACCCACACAGGTCCAACAACTGCCGGACTAGGAACTAAGTCCAGCAGGCTGGACCTACCTGTCCGACAACCTACCAGACTAGGAACCTGGTCCGACTTCCTACCGGGCCTGCGTTGTATGGCAAAATGACAGACCAGGAGTTTGGTCCGGCAAGCCGAACTCACCTGGTTCGGCTCTCTACTGGATCCACCCGGTCCGGGAGCCTAACGTACCCAACTTCGTCCAGCACTTTGTCGATCCTACCGGCAGCCTGCCAGACCCCACCTTACCCGCACCCACTTGGTCTGGGGCCACCTTACCTGGACCCACCTGGTGTGAGGCTGCACTCAAATGGTCTAACCCTTTTGGGTCTGGACCCACCAGACATATCCGGTCCAGCCCTTGTGGGGCTGGATCCACTCTTTTTTCTACTTTTAAGACGAACCTACATGTTCTGGCATTCAAGACTCTAAGGTCTGGATGGGCGACTGAAGGGAGAGAACAGGATAATATTCGATTGGCATTCAAGAGCAGTGGAACAACAGAAAGGTTAAACCAAAGCCAAGAGGAAAAAAGGTTGAACCAAAGCCAAGAAGAAGAAAGGTTGAACCAAAATCTAGAAGCCATGTACTCAGCTACCTCTCCACACAGGCTCACTCTATAAATACTAGGCATATGACATTATAAAGAGGGAGGGATGAGAAAATAGTGAAGCTACCACCAACAATGGCAGACAACCAAGAGAGAGAAAATCCTTAGTCCTAACAACAAGTTTATTCATATTCAAAGCTTGTACTTGTAATCAAATATTAAAGAGATAATAAAAGAGGAACAGTGGATGTAGGCACATTCAGGCCGAACCACTATAAATTCTATATCTTTTTACATTTTAATCCTTAATTTTTACTTTATTGCAAACTATTGATTTTCAACCATACACATTTGCAACTAAAATTCATCAAACGGTAGCTGTATACCGCAAACAGTATTCGTAGCTCTACTATAACGTCTTGGAGGTGTTTGCCCATTTTTTGTGCAAACATTTTTGGTGCTTTCACTGAGAAGGACTGAACTTTCCGTTTTTAAAAAGGAAATTGTCTCTTTCTTACCTTTCTTTTTATTTTGAAACCTACTATTTATAATCTTCTGGCTAGAGATCATCATTTATGTTCTTAAGAAACCCTCTCCCCTTTTCTAAGATCTGAAATCTATATTTCTTTTCAGATCTATCCTGACTGTTTTACATGAAACAAAAAATCCTCCTTTTCTCTTCAGATTTGAAAATCCATATTACTACATAGAGAAGTTCTCTTGTCCTCTTTTTAGATATTACTTTTACTATTCCGAATCCAAAAATAGATGTACCCATTCTTTGGATCCAAAATCAAGCCACTTCTCTTTTCTCATTTGGAATCCAAAAACATGGTTTCTTGGCATAAGAAACCCCGTTTTCCCTCCGTGTAGATCTGGATCATTATTTTCTTTCATAAAAGAAAACCTGTTTCTAGTCTCGAGATCTGAAATTGCATTTTTTAATAAAATTTATACCTTTTTCTTTTCAGATCTAAAGTCTTGTCTCATGTCATGGGAGATTCTCTTTTTCTTACTTTCCCAATTTGAGATCATTGTTTCTTGGATTAAAATACTCTATATCTCCCAGATCTGAAACTATTACTTTAGAAAAATATATTTCTCTTTTCAAATCTACAATCATTATTCCTTAAGGTTAAAAAATTCTCTCTTTATTTTATTTTAGATTTGTAAACACTGTTTCTCAACAAAAAGAAATATGTATTTATTTCTTAGATCTGAAATCGTTCTATCTTCTTTTATCATTCCAGATCAAAAAAATATTCTTTTGACCAAAAGGAACACTTAGTCATTTTTCAGATCTAAAATCAAATCTTATTCTCTTTCCATCCAAAAGCATTGCTTCTTTAACATAAAAAACTATCTTCCTCTTTTGTATAAGAGGACTCTCTTTCCCTAGTAAAATATAGAATTATGGTTCTTAGGAAACCCTTTTCTCCCTCCAAACTCGAAATCCTTTCTTCTGATCTAAAGTCATTGTCTCTTTGAAATTAGATCTTTTCTCTTTTTCTTCTTTTTTCAAGTTTGTAATCACCATTTCCCGGATTGAGAAGCCATACCTCATATTTCAAGACTCTCTCTTTATTTTAAGAGTTGGACCATTAACCCTTTGAAGCTACAAATCCTCCCAATCCTTTTCGAAAATTGAATTATCTCTCTCCAAAAGTACAGACTCTCATGGAAGGAAAGGAGAATAACTTCTCGATGTGCCACCTAAAGTAAGAGAACTCCGCTGTAAAGAATGCAACAACTATCTGGATACGTAAAAGAAGGAAGACTAGTCTAATAACCTCCCAGTGTTAAAAATTATCAGATGTAAATTCGACATGGTTGTGATTCAAATTAGTAAATGCTTCACCGCTCAACATAAATCTTTAGTGAATAAACTCTTGACACGCTTTGGGAAGATAGAAGTATTCGATCTGAACGTCATAATACAAGGAAAGTTGCAGTCTAGAGAACACCGAGGGGTATTCCATATAACCAAATGAACCCTAAGCATAGCCTTTTTTTCCATCCAACATCAAATCAAAGTACTATAATTGGGATCTCACTGATGGATTGAAATATCGCAACTTGAAGACCGAAGTCATGATGATTGAATACTTAAAGTCTAGATACGAAAAGCATGACACATTGTCGCTTCTATCATGCATGAAGGCATCACCAATCCAACGCGTAACGTGCATGATTCAGCTCGTGTCAATGAATCTCCATACCTAGGGATATGTTCGACAAATATGAAAAGAGAAGGAAATAAGCCCAAGAGTTAATAGTCCACTCTCCATGAAAACAATTTTTTTTTAAGCGTCCATTACAAACTTTCATAAGGGGCTAACCCAGCCCCCTAGACACTTGGCAAGATCTCCATACTTGCTGATGAACTGGGGGCACAAAGGAGAAATTATATAATTACTTTTCTTTTATTCTAATCAATATTAATCTATTACAGGGGGCTACCATCTACTCTTGGATCTCCAACCCTGGAAAAAGGTGAAGGAAGGATTCGTAACTCGTTACATGTGCTCATCGACCCCTTACACGCTATATGAAGTAAAGATAAAAAATCAAACTAGCCTTTACAACCATGCATGGCCTCTCCTTTGGATCAGTAAGGCACATAAAGATGAGAAAGCATCACTGTAAAGAGTTGAGATAGATGGTTATCCAGGGAACGCTAGCATAACTTGTAGTGCAAATGCTATAGAAAAATGGATGAGATACAACTCTCTGCCTCTAGAGCTCGAATGATCAATGATCAGAGAGAAGCCATCAATTTGAGTGTAGTGTTACCTCAAAGGGTAAGGAAGATGATGCGGTGGAAACAACATCTGCGGAGAACTTGGGTAACATAATAGTTTATACAGAAGGGTTTGAAAGACCGAGCTCCAGCAATTCCAACATATTTGGCCTACAGCAGAAAAGAAAGAGATATCCAGAACCACTACTCCTCATAACACAATTCAGCACGACTCAACAATATATATAGTAAAACGCTAGGACATTACAGTCGCCAATTAAGATACTAGCTTCATAACTCTGTCATAATCCAATAATCGGAGAATGCAATTCAAATTGATCGAAGACTAAAGATAGCAGGATGCACATTGGGGCATCCACTATAAGTCCACCCATACTAGTCAAAATCAACCCAACTCAATGAAGAGCTCTCCGATCACACGATATACTTGCATAAACATGTTATATGCATGACAACAGATGGCCCTGAAAAGGAGGACAATCCATCGGCTCTTAAGTTCCACAGAGTCTTAAAATAATGCCAGGCGAGAATTCCTATCCAATACACAACCTAATACTTTGTGGTTCTTTCAAAGCGGCAGGTTTGGTCTAAACTACTCTTTCCCTTTGACAGAGGCAAGAGACTAATGCATTCACTTAACATATATGCAGTTATATGCACTTAACGCACATGGTTATATTTGCTTAACACCTATACTGTTACAACCACTCCTTCTTTTGTGATTGGCAACCTAGATCACAAGTATGTTTTGGCAACAATGAAAATAATGTAGCCATGACTAAGAGCAATTTCCTGGGAAGTTCACTGCTGACAACCGCTCCTTTCCCTGGTAATGGCATACCAATCGGGCATCCAGACACAAACCTAGCTTGATTAACTCAAAGAATAGATGCATTTGAAGCCTAGCATGGATTGACTCGTAATAGGAGTTGCACAAGGCCAATAGGCAGGTTGAAGCTATCAACAAAATCCTACAAACACTAATTAAGGAAAGACTAGATAAATCCAAAGGAGTGTAGATTGACGAGCTACACACGACACTAGGGGACTACCAGGCCTCCTACAAAATAGCAACAAGACATTTTGTTTCCTTCAAGCATACAGGGCCAAACAAGTTGAGGAGAGAAGAAGTAACGCCTCCCTCAAGACCACCGCACACGGACAAAAAGTGGCACAATAAAACAAATCTAAGATGAAAACCTAAGAGTTACAAGAGGGAGGTATTATTCTCAAGCAAGTTTTCCCCGTCCAGGCGTGCTAGATCCAGTTTGGAAAGGACTATTTGTTGTTCATAAGGATCTCCACAACAGAGCTTACATTCCATTGACAGTTGACGGGAAAGCTATTTGGGAAAGGAAGGAATTTTCAGCATCCCCTCTGTTACGTCTCTCAGCTTGTAAAAAGCATATGTCACCTAAAACCACTAAAAAAATTAATGTTTTGCTCATCTGACATTATTCCTATTGCGATCAATCGCAAGTTCTTGCCGGCAGCAGTGAAAGAAACATAACCATGACTAGGGCATGAAATTAGCCTGGGTAGTTCACTACCGACGATCGGCCTCCCAGCCAGCAATAATAAACCGATTATAAGCCACGGATTAGGCACGATTATAGCCTAGGCAGTTTATCATTGGCGTTTAGCTTGCTGGCAGTTGCAAACCAATAATAAATCCCACGATCAAGGCATGGCTGCAGCCAGGGATAGTTCGTAGTTGACGATTGACACCCACGCTAGCCAGGCATGGTATATCGAGTAATACTCATGATATACGCCATAATGGCTCGGGCAGTTACTATGTGTGAATCATGGCTCTAAATCTTAAGTACGACAGTCGCAAAAGTTATACTCCCTTGGAACATGGTTGGGCTGGCAAACCATATGTCACCAAAATCCACAATCAGGGCAAGTAACTTACATGCCACGAATCTTAAGTTTAGAAGGACTCTCTTGACGGAAAGTATAGTTCATTGTACTTAAACTAGAAGCTTCTGACAATTTCTTTTTGTCTTGTGGCATTACATATGGATAATAGAAATATGAATTCCACTCTGCCAATCACAGCTGGACGTTCATTCGCTTCCACTTCGCTAGAGGAAACAGAGCATCGACTCAACTCCATCAGAGATAGCGAAACAACAATCCAATATTGCCACAAGAATTTAAATATCCCTACCAGCCAACTTCGCTCAAAAAATTGTAAGGATTCTCCCAAAGCTTAGCACACTTATGGAACCTGAGAAAAAAAAAACTCGGTGCAAATGTATGAATAATTTTTTAAGTTAAGCTAAATTCAATAAAAAGTACTTGGGGGCATAACACCACCACACCCCTTGATCATACACGTACACTACCACTCACCTTGGTAATAACACATTGGAATCATAACCGTAAGTTCACAAGTTTAAAACCCATTAATGATACAAGGAAGCGTGTTGTGATGGGCAACCTAGAGCACTATGCTGGGGGAAAACCCAGACAAATAATGAGCGCTCCCACCCGGCTTTTGACACCGTCGCTAGAAGGAGCTCTGGAGGATGTGATGAGTATTTATGGGTGGCCATGTCCCCTCCAAATTACACTATAAATCTTAGTAATAAGGAATCACTTCGAATGATGATGACCTCTCAAAGCAGAAGTGATTCGATCTCTAACCTTGCGAATGTATTTATTTCATATCAAAGTCTATTTTAACACAAATATCTTGATACCTTTACCTAATAAATCAATCCCGAGGACACACGGGATGACATTAACACATAACTATGGTAAAATTCAAAATAAAAATGTATTAATTGTATGTAACTAATTCTAAGGAAAGGATGAAAGTCCTTGACCTCACTAGGCTCGAAAGGATCCTAAACTTGTGGGTAGAGTCAACAGAATAGGGCGATCCTCTATCGCCAAAGCCAACGGGACATTTTAGATGAAAGGTTGATTCAACTTGATCGATGTAGAAAAAGCAAGCCGATGTCACCAATAGATATTCCACGTCGAAGACATCTGACTATGATAAGCGGCATAAACCGGACCAGCAATTGGACTCCTAATTCGTAATGCCGACAAATTTCCTTAAGCTCCGCTCACAAGGCCAAGACCACTCACTCAGACCTAGTGCCTACCTATTAATGCTTGCTAGTAGTCGACTCCCAAAAGATACATGAGACATCAGCAGGCAAACTACAAAGAAAATTGGCTAAGATAATCTCTTACACATGTACTTGGGGGCAAGTACTGGAAGAGCTAACAAAGGAGCGAGGAATTACTCCAAACGCCATCACTTTACCAGAATAGATGGAATGTAAGCCTATTAGCCCAGTTTGGTCAGACATAGCCAACATCCACTCAATAATGCTATGCATAATGTGAAGAAATATATAAACTCAGCAATCAGATGGTAAGGCCATGCTCACTAAACCTGGCCATTTGATGGTTGGAAGTAGAAATTTCGCATCACGGGTCCCAAGTCAAACACCATGAAGGGAATATCAATAAATCTACATACTACTCAAGACCTTGAAGCCATAAATAAGAAGGATAAGGGGAAATACCACCTGGCCAAATGCAGGATAATTAAAAAAGGGCGTCAAGTGACCAGCAAGTCCTCCTCAAGACAAATGAAGCATCACATATAATTAACGAAAGGAAACTCATCTTGGGTACGATGATGAGATGTGGACAGTCAAACATCAAGATGACACCTACGTTGCTAGTGAGGCAACCCCGGATCAAACAAATCATACTTTGCATTCGTGAAAGTATACTTTTGGGGGAAAATGTTGTGGGCATTTTCGCCCACTGTATATTGGATATGAAAAGTCAGAATTGTTAGAGTTTTGGAATAGACTCGGAGCTGCTTAGAAATGTTCGCGAGGTCAAGATGTAAGTACAGGTTCAAATCGCATCTTAATCCGAATAACGGTTTGAAAGATATGATCATTTTAAGGTTTGCCTAACATGGTCCGACATTAAAGCCTCGAAGACCGCTTTCTACAAAAGTCCAGCCCCGTTTAGACAAGTGAAGAAGCTGCTCAAAAAGTTAGATCCAGCCGAAGAAAGACAGGATCCGCATAGGTACGTACCAGCTAAGCCCGACCCAAAAGGGTCGGGCCCGCCAGATCAGGCCCACCAATGCCGGACATGCACAAGCCCAGCCCTACAGGACTTGACCGCCCAGACTGGACCCACACAGGTCCGGCCCCACTAAGTCCGACCCTGCAAGTCCAGACCACCAATGTTCGGCACAATAGGGCCGGACCTACTAAGTCCGGCCCAACAGGGCCAGACTCGTACAGGTCCGGCCCCACAGGGCCGGACAGCCTAGTCCACCCTATGAGGGCCAGACCCACACAGGTCCGGCAAATTCCAGACCAAGAGTCTGGTCCGGCATCCTTCCGAACCAACATGGTTAGGCAAATGCCGGACCAGGAATCTAGTGCGGCAGGCCGGACCCACCTGGTCTGGCAGCCTGCCGGACCAGGAACTTGTTCTGGCTTCCTGCTGGACTCACCTGGTCCGGCAAATGCTAGACCAGTAGTCTACTCCGGCAGGCCGAACCCCACCTTATCCGAACCCACTTGGTCTGGAGCCACCTTACCTGGACCCATCTGTTCCAACCCTTCTGGGTCTGGACCCACCAGACATATCCGGTCCAGCCCTACAGGGGCTGGATCCACTTATTTTTATTTATAAAAACACCTCAAGGCATCTCCTTCAAAAATATAATTTATACTTCTATAAAATATTATTATTATATTCTTCATTCCAAACTGTTCATTTTAATATATATAATAATTAACTTATTTCAAAATGATATCTACTTTAAAAATATTATATACTTACAAAGTATTGTTAACGAATATATATATTAATATCCAAAACATTGAATCCGAATGTCTCGTACTTGTGTTTAAGAATCCCTATCGTTAACCTTGATCAGGCACATCGATCAGAATCCTTAAAGCAATCAATGGACAATTTAACACAATTTTTTTATATGATATACATTTATCTTTTAATACCTTATGAATATTCAAAATACTTGTTTTTCGATAATAAACATAATCAAATTCTACATATATGTGTATCCAATATCAAAAAGATTTTAATTTAAACAGATGCTTGCTTTTATTAAAACTCTTTCAATCAATCTTAATATCATCATAGAATTAATAATTGCTGATAACAATTCTATTGTACACACATTCATTAATATATACCTCAAACAAACATCAAGTCATTTCTATTTTTTCATCTTAACATTTAATTATCCACGCATATGAATTAACATTTCATTTGATATAAATTTAAATTTCAATGTTTTTTGCAGTAACTACGTATTGAAGATACCGTAAGTTCTTATTGTTATTGAGCAGGTTTCAACTCTAAATAGTGATTTCTATTCATTATTAATTTTGCATAATCACTTGCAATTTTAAACAACTAGGCACCCATCAACCAATCAAATTTTTATTATATCTTATATTAATTTGTCAAGTATATTTTCCAATTCCACATTTGGTTAGATACATATTATTTATCATTCTACATTTCGTAACTATTAGTTGCTTAGACATTTTTACTATTACCTAGCGATTCTATTTTATAGAAACCGCTAACTTTTACTAATACTTGGCTTTGTCTAGATTCAAATGAGTTTGTAATTTCTTTGTGATAATGTCTCATTCAATTCCACATTTTAAACTAAGCATAACAAAATAAACATTGATGCGTAACATACATTTCAATGAATCAAACAAACAATCGCCTTCAGTGGAAGCTATCATTCAGCTTCCATTGCGCAACTCTGATCACTAATAGATCAGGACACAACAATTGAACTTTTATTTTTTTTAAATTTTTGTTAAGCCATCGGAGTTCTAGTTTATTCTAATCTCTAAATCTCGCTTTTCAACAAAAGTGAAATTCTAAATTTTGTTAACAATTCCATATCAAAATTTATATACTTTAAAAATTGTCAAATACGTCCCAATGATTATTCCCGATAATCATTTATATTCCTATTCCTAATAGTTTGTTAAATTACTAACTAGTACACACCCAAGAGATGGGGCTCTAATTCAACTAGGTTTAGATCTCGACTTTGTACAATTTATATTTTACAATGTTCTAAATCCAGCTCTGATTCCAAGCCGTGACGACTCCACTGCTATGCCTAGTTTAGTAAAGAACATTACAAGTAATGTCATCTGGTGATTCAAAGAATACGGCCGCTTAAGGGTGATCGAATGTAAATATATCTTTCTACAAACACTGACACGTCTTATTTACCTTTTTGAGGATCTGAACTGAAATTTTTGACGTATACAATATTAATACAAAGTAATAAACACATTGATTTTAAAATATTCAGAATAGTATACAATATCTAAATTAACATCAGAGTTATATAGATCATAGTGAAATAATAATATACATCTATACATCATAAAGTATGAGTCTACAAAATATCATATTAGAGACACAATATATACATCATCCAAAATATAGAGTCAGCATACTGACTACAAAACAATATATATATATATATGACATGTCACCTTAGACGTTACAATATACATGAAAGAGTAAACTCAAATATCAATGTCTACTCCAAAGCTAGCAAAATGTCCGTAGTCAACGAGTCCCAGCGCCTGTGCAGGCTTGACCTGACCTGAGTCTTAAAATAATAAATGGGTCAGACTATATCTAAATAAAAGGATGAGATAACAATGATATAAATATATAATTATCAACGATAAGGTAAGTTGTAGTATAAAAATGCCTTATAAATAATCATCAGAAAAAGGCATATCAACAAAATCATTATTTCATAAATACATATCAAGTTTCATAGATTATCATATTAAATTATGGTGATAACCAATTCAAATTTCCTCAAAGCGGTGTAGGACACAAATATCCATACTAAAAATCTCTAAAGAATTAATCATCAATAATAAAATAATAATGGTAGTCTTCTATCAGTTTAATACAGTGATACGCAATCTGTTGAAAGAGACCCGCTACATAGAAAGGAAGTCTTCCGAAAGAGACAGCATATTACGAAGATCGCTAAAAGAAAAGAGAAGCCGTGTACCTAATTTTCCCTATGCAAATTTACTTATCAAAATAGGTAAACATAGTCTAACTATATAAAACAAAATAAATAGAAAGGTTGTAGTATCTATAGACTATGATGCACGTAAAAATCCGCTTTTCGAAAGAGACGGCCGTATTTGCACCATAACATATCTTCTGAAAGAGATCTGCCTACCCAAATCCAAAAATGTATCGATTCTTAGATCGATGAAAAATGAATTATCTTCTCTTGAGGATCTGTTGGTCTGAATTCGAACACCCTAAGATAGTACAACTCTAAGTGTTACTTGCCGTCACTCTAATAATCGTAAGAATTTAACTAACTATCCTATACCAAATAGTAAATTCAAGTATTTTCCAAAAGCTAGTAGTTCCACTTAAACTCTATTTAACAAATTATACTAATAAACGGAAGTATTTTACGAAGAGTCCCAACCAATTTGACAGTTCAATAGTTTATTAAAATTCTTTATTTCATAGAAAATCATAAAGTTCAATGGAAATTCATTGCAATAACAAATAAAATAAAAGAGTTTATAATTAATTTTGTATATACAATGATATAATTTTCCAAAATCACGTTTAAATCCATAAACTCATTCTGAAAACATTTACTTATTTACAAAAATTTTGAACTCTTTCAAACTCATTCAAATAACTTCTAAAATCATGATTTCCTCCAATAAGATAATTTATTTATACAGAGCAACATGTTTATTTATCTTTAAAGTAACCTTATAATTAAAATTATAATATAATTAGTGATTTCTAAAGGATTTTGTGAATAATAAAACTAGTTTAAAAGCTTCGAAAAAATTTAAATAAATAATTCAGTTAAGAATTTAAAATGGTTTAATAAAATTTCCAAAATGATTTTTAAAAACGAACATCACACTTGAGAATTTCAAAATATCTAAAACCATCAATTAAAACCATTCATCAAAATTCAGAATGAATCAAAACAACAAATTAGTCAAAAATCAAAACTCTAAAATAAATTCTTCATAAAATACTCCTCGTCAAATAAAGCTAATTTAATGATCTGAATTGCTATTTGGCAAACTTCGATCATACAAACAATGTACAATCATCTTATAATTAAACTACGAAAACTAAATACGTTTTTGTGGTTTCCAATGTGCATGCAACTACCTAATCTAACATTAATTCCAATTCAATATTTCAATCACACAATGCACTCATTCGACCATCAAATCAAGGAAATCAATAGCACACAACTGTAATTCACCAAATTCATTCAATCACTACCAATAATTAATGAAATTCATAACCCAACAAAGCACATAAATAGGTATAAATATTTATATATAGAATGTGAGTTAAATAAATTAACTCATTTTAATCATTCGTTGCCCATGCTTCCACTGCCTACCCTTGGCAAACCCTAACTCTCCTTTGCCACCAAGACTTGCACGAAAGCCCAAGTTGCAGCCTCTTCCATGAATGCACCATGAACAATCGCCATCGTCGGTTCGAAGCTCGGCTTCACGCACGATGTTCCTTCGCCTACACACTATGCTCAAGCACATGAAGGCCAACCAAAGTCGTGCATATCCTCACTGCTCCAGGCGTCGCTCCTTCACTTAAACACACCGCATACCCTTCCTTGCTTGCACCAACCTTGGCCCCCTCGCCTTGTCACCTCCAATCGCTAAATCATAGGCTGAGGCCTCTTCTTCTTTTTCTTTGAACGAAATGATTTTCGAATTTTAATTTAGAGTTAAGAAAAATGAATTGAATCAGGGAATGTGGGTTTGGTATCATGGAATAGAAAGAGGATTGGGTTTTATTTGAAATGGGTTAGGCTTCAATTTTTTGAAGTGTAAATTATGTTGCCCGTTTATTAAATCTCTTCTCTCATTTATTTATAGATAAGTTCCTATTTGATTCAAATTTTTCTATCTTTCATCTTACGAAATATAAACTTCGAAAACTATACAGTTCCATTCAATCCAATATTGTTCAATTATATATTCACTGTATTGATATAAATAGATTTATTCATACTCGCTGACTTATTGATTTAAATAAATATCAATTTAAAACTTCATTTCATCTATTTCAATTATATATATAATAACTATTATTTGCAGTTAAAAATATTTTATATTTATTAACACCTTTTATTTGAATGAAAATATATTATCTAAAAAGAAATTTATCAACTAATTCAATTTTTTCTATAATAAAATCCTTTATTAAGTAGATTTATTTAATAAAAATTTGATTTCAAAAATAAATATTATCAAATTTGAATTCAAAGACTTCTATTCTAATTCAATTCATATGATATTATGAGTTCAAAAGCAGAGTTGTTACAGTGGCGCACCCTCCTTGTCATTTTGTTAGAAACATTTCCCTTTCTTTATTTGATTCAAATCCTTGAATTGTTTTTCTTAATTTGCATTGAGAAGCGTCTGAAGCTCTTCTCAATTTTTAATTATTTCTTTCCATTTGTTAAGTAGGGTTTTGTTATTATCTACATACATCCTTTCTTGTTTGGATTGTTGTTCTGATTGTTTACCATTTCTTTATTTATGGATGTTGTTCTTGTAAGATAAAAACCAGTTCCACATTTTAGCCGCGTGATCTCACAAAATTATTAAATGTTAGCCTTATTACTTGAGTTTTCTCATGCTGGTTTTCCATACCGATTCAAGTGTTATTTTATTATAATGCTCTGGTCAGACCAAGTATTTTTTCTTAGATTGTCATTGGTGGGACATGGAGCTCATGGAGTAGAGCTGAATGTTCATCTGTCATAGTTTTTTTTACTTTTACCTGTATCATAATACATATCAGCAAAGTGTAAGGTCAGAAATTTATAACTGACTAGCCAATGATGAGACGACCCGCCTTTCTCTCCATAGAAAGACGCATCATCGTTAAGAAAGGAAGGGATAGAAAATAGAAAAGATAGAGGAGAAAGAAAAAAACAACATCAGAATCTCAATAGCGGAACGAACAAATTATATTAATCACGTAAGTATTACATAGTATACAACATCTATTAGAGTTACACAGCTTATACAACACATACTAGACAGTTATAAACACCTGTTTAGTTATTATAACTCAAAATACAACTCAAACAAACGACTCAGAGATCAACATAGCGGAACACTATATATATCTACAAACACTGAAGCCTCCTGCTTCATTACTCCTCCAGAATTCGTTAAAGCTAACCTAAATCCCTTGGCTACTCGTAAAAATTTGAGTACTCAAGAATTTAAGAAAACAGAAGATAAACTCCGGGTCAGACATGGGTCTGGTGTGAGTAATAGGTTAAAGTTACTTAACTTTTGAAAATCCTTTGAAAAGAATAGGCATCACGTAAGACTCCCGACATATAAACATGGGTAATTTTTTACCTTACGCTAGCCAAAACATTTGATAGGAAATCCAGTGATATTATAATAGGGTCTAGGGTTTTTAAGTAAATAAGAAATAGCCGAAATTGTTACATTTATTAAATTCCAGCATACATAGGTATACAATCAAAACCATAAAGGCACGTAGTAAGAATGGGTTTCTATCAATGGCAGGGCTACTGGGGTACCGTCCGTCATAGTACGCGGGCTAGATCACCGTATCGAGGATCCGCTCTAAAACCCCTACAACACAAGGCTGGAACCATTCCTTACTGTACAGTCCCGAACATGACAGCCCTGAAAGTTGTTGCAATCAACTACCCCACATAGCCGAATATAAAGGGACTTCTAGATAGGGAAAGATCTTCTCCTACTTGGGTGCTACCCACTTCGCCTTACTGCACCTCCCATGTTTTAGCCATTCTCGGTTGATGAGGCTTGAGGCTACGATTACCTTTATAGAACACATCTATCTTAGAATGCTCATCGTCCACCTGACGATGTTCTGAAAGCATTCAATCCGTACAAGTTCATTCTGGGTTCGAACGAAACCGAAGGCATTATCTCGTTACGCTCATTTTGGAATCACCCTCAGAGTTAACGGCAATAAGCCTTGCACTCTGAAACTCCATATCGAACCTAAAAGCACTATCTCCGTTATACTCGTATTGGAATCACCCTCAGAGTTTTAACGACAAATAGTTCTTACACTTTGAGTCTTCTACTTGATATTCACTTGAATTCATGACCTATCGTTAATTTGGATCGATGTGGTTTTCGCATATCCAAATTTGAAAACCCGATCCCGGTCTCATCGAAATCCAAAACACCGTCTTTTAAAGCCAAGTTGTTTTAAAGTAAAAACAATTCTATTCTATTGTTTATATTCACACATATAGATACATCATATCATCACCATTCAATCAAAGCATCCATATCACAGATAAGCATATATCCCATATCAGAGATATCAAACCATTCAAGACGATCAACATCAAACAGCCATCCACAAGCAAAGATCTATTAATCACACCATACATAATTAATCTAAAATGAATTAAATTAATTACTTTATCTATAATTAATTTAAAATAAATTAAATTAATTACTTTCATCACTATAAATCTTGCTTACTTACCTGTTGGGCGAATCCTCACCACCGATCCAAGGTCCCACCGAACCAGGCCTCGCCTCGCTACTTGCCGAATTGGCCCTAAGACCAATCCTGCCGAACCAAAAGCGCTCACCAACAACTGCCGAACCGATCAAGACCGGACCAACCCTCACCACAACTGTCGAACCAAACCAAGACCGGACCAACCCTCTACACACCACCGAATCAAACTCCACCAAGCTACGACCGAACCAAGCTTCGCCGAACCAACCTCTGCCGAACCAGATGTGCCAGGCCAGATTGCTTCAGCCCAGGACCACCAGCAGCTATATACATCCAAGACCCCTGCCCCCAGCCTCACTCTATAAATAGAGGGGCAGGGGTACAACAATGGAGGACAATTTTGAGAGCTCAAGCACGGAAGGAACTTTCAAACAACTTTCATATACTTGTATACAAAGCTTTGTACTTGTAATCTGAAAGAAAAGGAGAATAACATATAAAGTGGACGTAGACACGTTCTGGCCGAACCACTATAAATCTATGTGTCTTTTACAGTTTAGTCCATCTATTTCGTATATTTGCATAAATCAACCAAACCATCCAGATCAACATATAATCAACTAAATCATACGACTAGGAGGTGTTTGCCCAATTTTTGTGCAAACATTTTTGGTGCTTTCATTGAGAGGGAAGGGAGCTCGAAGCTTCAGCTTCTCCCACTCAACCCTTTTCCTATCAACATCGTTCATTGCTTGGAAAATATGGCTCCCGGACGGAAGAAAGATGCTAACAAAGGAAAGGACGTCGCAACTGGCAGTATCCTAGATCCAGTGATCAGGGACCAAGACAATCGTCCAGTTCCAAAAGCAAATTTAAATCAGGCAAATCCGACTGCCCCTGCTACGGAACAACCAATTACAAGGGCGGATCTGGACAGGATTGTGGCTGAAGTAACTAACCGCTTCGCATCTCAACAAGAAGCCTTGGTGGACCAACTCATGTCACGCTTAAGGGATGCTGAAGAATCCAACCGTAACACTGAATCATGGGGTGAGTCCCGGTCTGGAGGATCTGGGAGACGACAAAGGTCTTTCTTCTTCGAAGAGGCTAATGACAGAAACAACAATGGTAGGAGCCGAGCCCAGGCTCAGCCCGAATTTCGACCCGAGGAAACTCTTGGAGCCGAACCCAACAGGGGAGGCACCAGACAGGGGTCGGATGTAGCTGAGCCTGTCATGCTACCTAACCATGGAAACACCAGTAGACGAGGCCGAGCTGGAGTCCAGCCCGAAGTTGGACCCGAGGAAGTGCTAAGAACAGAACCCAACAGGGGAAGATCAAGGCAAGGGCCAACTGTGGCCGACCCCAGCATGCCCCCGGAAGACCAGAGGCAGCCATTGGAGAATGTCAGGAGTGATAAACGATACCATTCTTACAGGTCATCTGGACGGAGTCAATCCCGCAGGGAAGAACCAAACTCATTTTTATCCACTCCAAGTTCTGATGAAAGAATGGCGCGATTGTTCAAGGAGTGCGTCCAACGGGAGCAAAGGGATCGAGGGATAGGTGCTAGGGTAACCAGCCCCTTCACCCACAAAATTGAAACTGCCATCACCCCCCGAGAATGGAAAATGCCAACAATGGAACCTTACAAGGGAACCTCTGACCCCATCGTACACTTACAGAGATACACCCAGCATATGCTCATGAGCGGAGCAACGGAGGGAGTATTGTGTAAATGCTTCCCACTCTTCTTGGCAGACTCAGCTACCTCCTGGTTCTGCCACCTACCCCAAGGGTCCATCAGCTCATGGGAAATGTTGAAAGAAAAATTCATCAGCCAGTTCCGCATTCATGTGGAACAACTCAAGGACGCTTATTCCTTATCTAATATCAAGCAGAAACCCGGAGAGACAGTGCAGCAATATCTCACCCGATTCAACGCTGCGGTGGCCGCGGTCCAAGATGCCGACGAGAAACTTATCCTAATGGCTCTCTGCAGTGGTGTACACCTGGATACTAAATTTTCTAGAAGACTAACCAAGGAAAAGCCAGCTACTTTACCTGATTTCTTCCATGAAGCTGGAAAGTATATGAGACTTGAAGACGCTGCCACTGAGAGGCAGTCAGGGCAACAGGTTAAAACAGCCACAGACAGGGTTTCCGCTGCAACAAAGGATGTTCGGAGAAATGACTCTAGAGACAATGCTGGGGGCAAGAAAGGGGAAAAGCGCCTATATCGACCTGGACCAAGATTTGACTCCTACACTCCTTTGAATGAAACGATCGAAAACATCTTCCTAGCCAATCAAGACGAAGTTAGATAAAAGCGCCCCCCCGCACAAGAAGGAGTCAGATAACGCACTCAAATCTGGAAAGTTCTGCCGCTTCCACGAATCCCACGGACATGACACCAATGAATGCCACCATCTCCGGGACTTGATTGAAGAACACATTAGAAGGAGGGACTGGAACGCTATGTAAAAAGCCAGAGCAGGACTCCAGCTCCCGCCAATGAAAACCCAGGGTTACCCCTTCCAGAGGAAGGCGGAGGAAATCGCAACACTAGCGGCTCTAGTCAAGAGAAAATAGTAGTCCATACCATATAAGGAGGACCACACATCGCCGACAGAAGCTGGGCAGAGATGGAAAGATACGGTAAGTCACTTAGAAACGCTGAAAGCTACGTTAATTCTGTTGTGGAAGAACGCCACCCGAAACGGAAAGAGAGTGACGACATCACATTCAGTAAGCGTGATCTAGAGGGAAGACAGTACCCGCACATGGATCCTATGGTCATCTCTGCCTGGTTCGGTCTAGCTAAAGTTTTCCGAATTTTAGTAGACACGGGAAGCTCAGTGAATATCCTATTCAAGCATGCATTCGACAAAATGAAGCTGTCAATGAAGGATGTGTCTCCCTGCAACAAACCACTACATGGTTTCACTGGAGATGTGAAAGTGCCCCTCGGGCAACTGGACCTTTTTGTTGAAATAGGAAGTCATCCCCGCTCCGCTGTGCGAAAATAAACATTTGTACTAATAGAGAACCATTCGGCCTACAATGCCTTTTTGGAAAGACCAGCCTTGTATGACTTCCAAATTGTCCTAGCCCCTTGGCGCCTGAAGATGAAATTCCCAACAGATAACGGAGTAGGAGAAATAGAGGGAGATCAAGACGCCGCTCGAGATTGCTATGTAACTGAGCTTTGCAATAACCGCAGGAAGGATAAAGGAAAGGTTGCAGAGACTTCTCTCTGCAAGAAAAGCCTGGAAGCATAGCAATTAAAGAAAGCCCCTCCTCTTCGATATACCAGCGATCCTTTCAACGAATTAGACCCCAGGGACAAAGAGGAGGAGGCCACCACCAAGCCTGCAGAGGCTATGGAATTTGTAGCTGTAGACAAACACGACCCAAGTAGGCTGCTGAGAGTCGGGTCTCAATTAAGAGCGGAGTTGAAAGATCAACTCGTCGATTTTCTTCGCCACAACATGGATGTATTTTCATGGACGCACGCCGACATGACAGGAATCTCTCCAAATGTAGCATGCCACATACTGAACATCGACCCCACCAAGGTGCCAGTGAAGAAGAAAAAGAGAAGCATGGGGGCAGAACGATCAACAGCCCTCGAGGAAGAAGTGAAGAACTTACTTGCCAATGACTTCATACGAGAAGCCATCTACCCAGAATGGATCACCAACCCGGTACTGGTAAAGAAAGCTAATGGGAAGTGGCAAACATGCATCGATTTCTCCAACTTAAATGACGCTTGCCCGAAAGACTGCTTCCCACTCCCCCGAATCGACCAACTCGTGGACAGCACAGCCGGACACGAACTTTTATCCTTCATGGACGCATACTCAGGATACAATCAGATCCCTATGCACGCCCCCGATCAAGACCACACCAGTTTCATCACTGACCGGGGATTGTACTGCTACAAAGTAATGCCTTTTGGACTTAAAAACGCCGAAGCTACTTATCAGTGCCTTGTCAACAAGATGTTTGCAAAATTAATAGGGCAAACTATGGAAGTTTATGTGGATGACATGCTGGTAAAATCAAGGAAAGCCAACGATCATATAAACCACCTGAACGAGATGTTTCAAGTACTTTGCCAATATGGAATGAAATTGAATCCTCTAAAGTGCTCCTTCGGAGTATCATCGGGAAAGTTCTTGAGATTCATCGTCCATGCCGGGGGATTGAAGCGAACCCCGAACAAGTCCAGGCCTTGCAAGATATCAAGATACCATCCACTCGAAGAGAGATGCAAAGCCTAAATGGGAAGGTGGCTGCCCTAAGCAGGTTCATCTCTAAAGCAACCGACAAATGCATCCCTTTCTTCGAAGCTCCTAAGAAAGACAAAGGAAAGTTCGAATGGACTGACGAATGCTCAACAGCCTTCCTTAACTTGATCGAACACCTCCAAAGACCACCAGTACTCTCAACTCCAAATGTAGGCGAGGAACTATACCTATACCTAGCTGTATCGTCCCATGTTTTAAGCACCGCTTTGGTGAGGGAGGACAACCACGCACAGCGACCCGTATACTTTGTAAGCAAGAGATTCACAGGGGCAGAAGCCAGATACCCTAAACTTGAAAAGCTAGCATACTGTTTGCTTATCGCGTCACGGAAACTGCGACACTACTTCCAATCTCATTCCATCATAGTTTTAACCGATCAACCGCTAAGGCAAGTACTCCATCGCCCCAACACTTCCGGGCGGCTACTTAAGTGGTGCATTGAACTGAGTCAATATGATATCACCTACCATCCTCGCACCGCTATCATGGGACAAGCCATAGCTGATTTCATTGCCGAATTCACTATTAACGAAGGTAAGGAGCAATCTGAAGTAGCAGAAAATATCAAGTGGAACCTCTTCGTTGATGGAGCATCAAATGAACAAGGCTCGGGGGCAGGTGTTGTGATAATCACCCCAAGGGGAAGGAAGCTACACTACACTCTAAGGTTGGAGTTCGCTGCCACTAACAATGACGCAGAATACGAAGCAGTGATAGCCGGATTAGAACTTGCCCTGGAAATTGGAGTCGGTTCTTTATGTTTCCATAGTGATTCTCAACTTATTGTGAATCAAATACTGGGAGAATTCCAGACTCGAGGAGAACGACTCGCGGCATATCTAAAGAAGACCAAGCTGCTGCTCAATCAGTTGGATCACTATTTAATCAAACACATTCCTCGAGAAGAGAATCAGGAGGCCGACGAACTGGCAAAGCAAGCTAGCAAGAAGGACGGCGCCTCTTCCCGAACAATAACCACCTCACAGCTACTAGCCCCAAGTTACGAAATAATGAACATAATAGCTGCAATCGAAGAGGAAACTTGGATGAATCCTATCCGGAAATATTTACAAGATGGCACACTGCCCGACGGGCGTAACGAAGTCAAGAAAATCTTGAGGAAAGCTTCCCGCTACACGATACAAGAAGGCATCCTCTATCGACGCGGCTTCTCTAATCCCTTATTAAGGTGCGTCGCTGGAAGGGGCTAAGGAGATCTTATCCAACATACATCGAGAAAGTTGCGGAGATCACATTGGTGGGCAGACTCTGGCAAAGAAGATACTCCGATATGGATATTATTGGCCCACCTTAAACAAAGACGCCCTAGACTTCGTCAAAAGATGTGACAGATGTCAGAAATTTGCTAAAATTCCTCGACTACCAACAAACGAGATTACTCAAATGACCAGCCCTTGGCCCTTTGTAATATGGGGAATTGACTTGATTGGCGAACTGCCAGTGGGCCGAGGCGGAGCCAAATATGCCATAGTAGCAGTTGACTATTTCACCAAATGGGTGGAAGCGGAGCCTCTAAATAAAATATCTTCGGCAAAAGTTATTAACTTCTTGATCAAAAATGTTTTATGCAGGTACGGGGTTCCACTCAAAATCATATCGGACAATGGACTTCAATTTGACAGCGAGAAATTCGCCGACTGGTGCCAAGAGCACGGAATTCACAAAAGCTTCTCATTTATAGCTTACCCCCAGGCAAACGGACAAGTCGAAGCTGTCAACAAAATCCTCAAAACCATAATCAAGAAGAAACTTGAGAAGTCAAAAGGCGCTTGGGTGGATGAACTTCCTACGGCACTTTGGGCCTACCGCACATCTTACAGAACATCAACAGGGCATAATCCTTTCTCTTTGGAATACGGGTCGGAGGCCATGCTCCCAGTTGAAACTATAGTGCCTTCCCACCGTAGGATCCACTACAACCCAGAAGAGAATGAAGAACTCCTACACATGTCTTTGGATCTAATTGAAGAAAGAAGAAATGATGTAGCACTTAAAGCGGCAGCTCACAAGCAAAAAGTAGCAGCACAATACAACTCTAAAGTCAAGCACCACAGCTTTCAGGAAGGAGATCTTGTCCTCAAGCGGATCTTCCCGTGCCCCGGAGCGCTAGATCCAATCTGGGACGGACCCTATGTTGTTCATAAAGATCTCCACAACGGAGCTTATATTTTGTCAACAGTGGACGGAGAGGTGTTCCAGAGGGCATGGAACATCCAACACCTCTGTCGATACTTCTCTTAACTTGTACTGCCCATATGAAGTGAATTAACAAAGAGAATCAGTGGATGTAGGCATTTTCGTGCCGAACCACTTTAAAAATCTTGTCTCTTTTTAACTTGTTCCTTTATATCTTGGCTGCTTGTTAAGCTTTATCCTTTTCTGTTAAACAAAATCGTGTATAACGACATTTCCATACTGGAACTTCACGGTGCAACCTCACCTGGACAAGACTCAACGGGTACTATGTGATTCTATGCACTCGCCATGAGATACTTTTGCTCTAGCATCCCTCTGCTGCAGGTTAACTCATTGCTCATGACTGCCCTCAAAGCCAACTGTAATGGGCTGATTATAAGCCATCAAGAAGGCCGACTATAGCCGATGGCAGCTCATTACGGCGTTCGGCTTGCCGGCAACTGTGAACCTACTTTAAGCCCCAACATAAGGTGTGGCCAGCCAGGGGTAGTTCACGGTTGACGATCGGCACTCACGCTAGCCAGCCACAGTAAATCGAATAATACCCACGATTACGGGCCATAATGGCTCGGGTAGTTACTGTGCGCGATCTCGGCTCCAATATGTCTTAAGTGCGGATGTGGTAAAAAAGATAAACTCCCCGCGGAGGCATAAGATGGGTGACAAATGTCTCCAAGACCCACAGCTAGGGAAAGTGACTACAAAACCCGTTTGCCACGAACTTAAGCATATCGACGGTCTTCCGTGATTGGAAGTTTTACTTTTCCTATATTTCCATTCCATTTAAATATTTTTCTTGTATCCTACATAACGGTCCCCAAAGTACAGGACACTAAATAGGAGGCATTCGCTCACGAGAATCTAAGCCCGCAAACTGGGTGACAAGGCACTCAACCGCATCCATGATCAATTACACAAGATGTCCAAAGCTACCCCCTGCAACCAGAACATGAAGGGCGGTACTTTTTTCTCTTGAACATAATCATGTAGCTATGACTTATTCGTAACATTGCAAAACATGAGATTATATTTCAAGCAAAAGCTTAACATCGAACACAATTAAATCATAGGCATATGCATAACTATGTTTTTCATACAGCACTTCAAAATAATAACAGCATTCAAAATATAACAGAATCAGCTTACGTTATAAGCTTACATAAAGACGTTCAATAGCATAATTACAACTTGAGAGTACATTAATGTTTTGAACTAGCATGTACAGGAATGTCAAGCAGGCCAAATAAAATAACCAACTGCACCAGTGCTCCGCCCTCGTCCTACCAGCTCTTCGAATCTACTTGATTGCAGGATCGGAGCTCCCAGCATGATGACCAGAGGCCCCACCTGTCCAATTCAGGAAAAGAGTCCATTAAACCGACAACGAACGATCAAGTTATGAAAAGCTAAAAAGGGAAAACTCACCAACACCCGCTCCTTGGTCCTCATCCCCCAACTGCACACCGGCTTCCTCCGCAGCAAGTAGCCGCATCCCCTCCTTCACCGCTACCTTCTCCTCCTTTGAGAACTGGGCGGTAACCACGTCCATCCTGAATGCCGCTCCACCTTCCTTATCCGCATCAGCCTTGGCCTCCTCCAAAACCCGGAGATATATCCTAGCCATGATCCGGGGATAGTCATCCATCCAGGATAGATTACCCTGCTTCCAAGTACAGAAGTACATATCCTGCAACATCTCATCCATCATCCCCTCATTCTCCTCAAACTCCCTCACTCGGACCTCGGAGGACAGCAACTTAACGATGGCAACATCCCTCTCCGATCGATATCTCAAGCGGTCAGCCTGGAGAGACCTCCTCATTTCCTCCATCTCTTCCTTTAGCCCGGCCTGAGTAAGCTCTACGGCCTCAAGCCTCCCAGACAACTCCTCTGCCTGCTCGAGATCTGCACTCCAAACCTCGTCCACCGTAGCAATGGGTATGTCAATCTGCTCCTTGCAAGCGGCCTCCATCTTTCGTAGTTCTACCCTACTAGCCTCTTCCATAGTCTCCTTCAACCGCCTGGAGGCTGCCTCGTGCTGAGAAATCTGAATGGCCTGATCGACGAGCTGCTTGGCTTGATCAGAAACCATTAACCGTAGTCGGATGTTGGCACTCCCAATCTCCTCTCCAGCCTTGACCAGTCGGGCATGATGATCCATCAACTTCCTGGTCTCCTCCGCAACATGGTCAATATTAGCCTTGGCTTCGTCCCCCATGGTAACTATCCGAGTAGTAAGCAAATCAAGGTCTAGGGACTTGGCCTCATCAAGTATCCGTACCATGGGGTTGCGGGGAAGAAGGTGCTCACCCGTGGCCTCGTCAAATGAAATATCCTGAGAACTCGGGTCCAGATCGGGGTGACCGACAAATGGGTTGCGTACCAAACCAGGGCGATCTATCGGGGTGACAGTTGGATTTTCCGACAGATGTGGGGAAGGCATAAACCCAGTATCTTCCTCGGTAATATCGTGAATAGGCTGGACGGGGGGCTGAGGACCAGGTGGAGAACCAAGCAAAGAACGTCTCCTCTTCCTCTTCTGAATGTCTTCTTCGATAACTCCAAGAAGGGGGCGATATCCAACTACGTCTCCAGGACGGTTAGTAGGAGGCTTGGGCTTGGCAGAGGCTTTGAGAAGTTTGTATTGTTCGAGGCGGTGTCGAACGCCCGAGGTCTTTGCCACCTCGCCTGCCCCTGGAGTTAAGAACAAGTGTTACGAACATACAATGATCCATAATTCAAGAAATATGTTAAGTTAAAAGGGGTGAGAAGGCACATCTATTATACCCTGCGGAGGAGTAGGATACTGCAATAAGTCCTGAATCTCATTCCAGGACGGGAGCGAACCATAAGATATTCCTAAGTCCCTATCGTAAATGGAGTCTGCAGAAGTCAAAAGTTCACCTTGAATCGTCGGAGTCGCCTTAGCTGAAGAGCTCTTAGAGGATGGATCGACACCAGACCCAGCCTTGTCAGCCTCCTTTGCCTTCTCAACCAAAGCCGATCCTTCCTCTGACTCCCCGAAAGCTTGACGGAAAGCATCATCCGTCCACTCATGAATCTCTCCCGCTTGCCCGAAGGATAAGGCACCAACACCACTACCGCTCTGTCCATCGCCTCCTTCACCCTCACCTATATCCTCCTCCACATCTTCCTCCCCCGGAGCAATTGGGCAAGTGCTAGGAGAGGGGCCGTCGGACTTCTTGGGCTTCTTCCCTCCGACAGCTGGAGGCTTTGTGAAAGGTTCCCTCTTGCCGCTTTTCACCATGGCCCCTTCCTTGGCTTTGGTGGCCTTCTCCTCAGCCATATCTCTCTGCTTAACCACGGACTGGTGTGGCAGGATCAAGTTGTGCTCCAGGAGAGTAGCGTTCCTGATCAGGTAAGAAGCTGACAGATCCCGTCCCGGAATAGCCCTTATTTCCGCAGCCATCCGAACCAAGGAATCATTCTCCACGACTGCAAAGCCACCTGTCGCTAGCAAGAAATAAAAGCATATAAGGAGGAGCATTGCAGCCGAGACAAAGAAACTACAAATGGAGTTCAACTTACAGCCAGAAGTAAAAAGGCGGAAGGAAACGGAGTCATCCTTGATAAAAAACCATTCTTTCTTATACATACTGAGCTTCGAATACAGGTCTAGGACCAGTTTAAAGGGAACGGCCGCTTCCAAGCTAATGTACGGAGACCCCTTCTTATAACCTCTTAAGTTATATAAATATCGAATATCCCGGTTGGAAAGGGGCATCCGTACTTTCTCTGGAAAATAACGAATAGACACACTAAGATGGCGTAGGAGTTGGGCTGAAGCTGAAAAGGAGCCACTTTCAGGTAAGTAATGAAGCTGACTATCCACGCGTTGATCGGAGGAATGGCCCCACACATGCAATGGTACCTACTGTATGCAAAATATCCTTCAGGGGGATTGTACGGGATCACTCCGTCCCCGGTAACAGCATGAGTGCTCTATCAATCCCAAAGGAGCGGGATATAACGTCAAGGTGCTCCTCTCGGAGGGAGCTAGGAAAACAGTCAGGAGGGGAGTTTAAGAGCTCCTGAGGACCATATCCATCCACTAGCGATATCGGGGTGGGCCCCTGTTGTCCCGGTCCTGATTGGGCTGGGGGCACTGCGGAGGACTCTCCCTCGCCCTTGGATTTTCTCTTATCTGATCGAGTTTCCACTTTGTGAGAAATTTATCTGCAACACGAGAAAGTACGTCGTTAAAACACATAAACTATGTAATCTAAAGTTTCACTAATAGTTCAAGTATAAAAGTCCATTCGGTAAGGGATTCATTCAACACTCGAAATTCCCAAGCTCATTCGGTAGTACAGCCCAGAGCTCATTCGGCAGTACACATTCGGCATTAAACGTCTCTTAACCCATCCGGTATTAGGTTCATTCGGTAATCAGCATCACCAAGGTCATTCGGCGTTCACGCTCCCAATACCATTCGGTAGTTTAAAAATACAGGGATCATCCGGCAATTACCTGGTCTGGTTGTCAAAAGCTTTCAGCAATATAAGTTGATTCGGCAGAAATCTGGTTCGGTTATCTCGATTCAGTAAGGAATAATGAAGGGGTGAAGCCCCTACTTATAGGCGGATATAGGATACCGAACCAAATGGATCGGCACTCAGGGACCGAATGGAAACATCCTAGCTAAAACAAAGCGCGACACATACAGGCATGTGCCCCACTTTGGGGGGCAAATGTTGGGCGAATCCTCACCACCGATCCAAGGTCCCACCGAACCAGGCCTCGCCTCGCTACTTGCTGAATCGGCCCTAAGACCAACCCTGCCGAACCAAAAGCGCTCACCAACAACTGTCGAACCAAGCAAGACCGGACCAACCCTCACCACAACTGCCGAACCAAACCAAGACCGGACCAACCCTCTACACACCACCGAATCAAACTCCACCAAGCTACGACCGAACCAAGCTCTGCCGAACCAGATGTGCCAGGCCAGATTGCTTCAGCCCAGGACCACCAGCAGCTATATACATCCAAGACCCCTGCCCCCAGCCTCACTCTATAAATAGAGGGGTAGGGGTACAACAATGGCGGACAATTTTGAGAGCTCAAGCACGGAAGGAACTTTCAAACAACTTTCATATACTTGTATACAAAGCTTTGTACTTGTAATCTGAAAGAAAAAGGAGAATAACATATAGAGTGGACGTAGGCACGTTCTGGCCGAACCACTATAAATCTGTATGTCTTTTACAGTTTAGTCCATCTATTTCGTATATTTGCATAAATCACCCAAACCATCCAGATCAACATATAATCAACTAAATCATACGACTAGGAGGTGTTTGCCCAATTTTGTGCAAACATTACCATTAATTATTTACAAATCAACTAATTAATCATCTTCTAATTATCCATCTTGATTAATCACCCTTGATTGATTATTTTCTAATTACATTAAGTAATTAGTTTTTAATTAATTACAACAATTAATTATTCTCAAACAGTTACTGTAATTAACCCTTAATTACTTCATTAATTAATTAATTATAATTAATTATATTATTTCTTAATTAATTACGTTAATTAATTAATTAATTAATTAATTTATGATCACTCATTTTTTATTAATTACCTTTAATTAATCAACCATTAATTACATCATTAATTAATGATCCATAATTACTTCTTTAATTAATTAACTAATCTTTAATTAATTATATTTAATTAATTAATCTTTAATTAATGTCACTCATTAATAAGCCTTGATTAATCACATTCAGTAATTAACTACCGCTAATTAATTACCTTAATTAGTTAACTTCAAATAACTTTATTAACTAATTCTTAAATTAATTACACCAAGTAATTAATTATTAATTACTTTCACTAAGTAATTATCCTTCATATTAACTACATAAAGTAATTAAACCCAAAACCACTACCATTCTTCAATTAATTGCATCTTGTAATTATCCACTAATTTCTTCACTAAGTAATTACACTTCATTAAGTAATTATACTTAACAAATCATCTAGTGATTATCTTAAATTATTAAACTTAATCAACCATGTTAAACTTAATTAATTACAATGAGTAATTAATTCCTAAATTACTTTCATTAAGTAACTATACTTACCCCATTCCACAAATGATTATCCTTAATTAACTAGTCTAATTAATTATTAAAATTAATCATATTAATTAATTATTTAATAATCCCTAGTTAGTGATCTCTCATTGACTATTAACAATTCTTTAATTATTTCTCTAAGTAATCAAACATAAATTAACCCTTATTAATTGCAAGGTAATTAATTCTTAATCACCAATTAAACCATATTACTAAATTAGTTAAGTGCTTAACTGTAACTTAATTAATCTTTTATTACTTAATTACTTGATTAATTAATTTCTAATCATTAGTTTAAAACCTTAACTTATCTAATTAATGTCCGTACTTACAAATTAACTAACCTTTAAATTAATCAACTTATAACCCTTAATTACTTATTTATTAATCCATAATTATAAATTAATTAAAGAAATTAATCCATCTTAATTAACTTATTAATTTAATTTATCCTAAATCATTAAACCTTAATTAATTTTTAGGATAAAGTATTGGCCTTTATAATTACTTTAATTATCATTAACAAAAGCCTATGAAACATTTTACTTTTAAATCTTCCTTTTAATTCATTTCAAATTAAAGATTTAAAATAATTACAAATTTAACTTTAAAAACATTTGAATCAAATTTACAAAACCTTTCCAAATGTTAAAGAAACACTTATCATTTGTAAAAGAAATTTGTAAGAGTTTGAACCAATTCATTTAAATTCAACTCAATTTAAAATATAATTTAAACATTTAGAGTTGTTTAAACAATTAATTTTCTAAACTTTATTTATTTTAAAACTAGGATACAAAAGTTAATTTGAATCCATACTTAAACTCGATTTAAAACTTGGTTTAAATCTTGCTTTCAAATTTTAGCACAAATTTTAGCACTGGACGAAAGGGGAAAAAAGCAAAAAAAAAAAAAGAAAAGAAAAGAAAAAACCTATTCTAACTTAAAGCCTGGTTTCAAACTTTTTACAAAAACAGGTTTGGTTTTCACCTGGTCAGGTTTTGTATTTGTGTAGGTGCTTCCCAATCACTCTGCCCGGAATTGCCACCATGTGGTTTACTCGACTTCCCTCATGATCTATATCCAGCTTTGACGAATTGGCAATGAAATTCATAGAACAATTCAGGATATACACCACTCGTCCAAAGGATGTGATGTCCTTATCAAGCGTCATCCAAGCTCTGGGAGAGTCGTTGAAAGCATACTTGAGAGATTTCATGTTGCGGCTACCGAAGTGAGCAATCCAAACGACTATGCAATTTTGATGGTGGTAATGCGTGGAGTGGATCCAGACTCTGAATTTGGAGATTGGTTGGCGGGAAAACCCCAGCCATGCTGGAGCGTTTTTATTCGAAAGCTCATCAGTACATAAGAAGGGAGGGAGCTCGATGGCCAAGACAAGACAAGGCACCAGGGCCTGCTCAGGAGACTGTGAAAAGTAACGTCGCCATGAAGCAAACCGGCGATAGTTCGGAAAAAGCTCAGGTCAACACCCAAAACATGCCTGGGCAGACTAAAGGATCCGGAGGTGGAAATCCCGGAAAGAAAAGAGAGACGGGGAAATGGAAGTCAAGGATCCCGACCTACAATGACTACACCCCGCTCAACGCATCTCTTGAGAACATCTATTTGTCAACTTGCAACACTTTTCAATATAGAAAACCACGCCCAAAGGAATCAACGGAGGAACAGAAGAGAACTGGAAAGTATTGCGGCTTTCATGAGTCTTATGGGCACAACACAAAGGAGTGCAGACACCTCCATGATGCTATAGAGAAGTTGATTATACAGAAGAAGCTGCAAGAATTTGTCAAAGACCCGCAAGACGGAAGACAAGAGACATCGGACCTCGGATGCGGGCCAGCTCCACGCCAACCTGAACAACCTGCTCGAACCGTGGGTAGATTGGTTATCTACACGATTGCTGGCGAACCTCATCATGCGGATAAGAATTGGCAGGAGATGGAGCGATATGCTAACTCTTTAAGACATGCGGAGTATAAGTGTTGTGTGAATGTGGAGGATGAGACTCCTGCAAAACAACAGCGCACGATGGATGATGATATTGTATTCAAGAGCAGAGATGCGGATAAGAAGCGCCTACCATCGACCCGATGGTCATATCTACGACAATCGGGCCAGCGTTCGTGAAGAGGATTCTAATTGATTGCGTAAGTTCCGTTAACATCATCTTCAAGAAGGCATACGACCAAATGAACCTCGAGACTAAGGATTTGAAACCATCTAAAGCCAGAATCCATGGCTTTAACGGCGTAGCAACGGTTGTAGTGGGATATGTGGAGCTACCAGTTGAACTGGGGCAAGGTGAGCGTAGGAGGGTGCGAATCCTGCCGTTCATAGTGTTGGATGTTGACTCCCCATATAAGTATTTCTAGGATGTCCAGCCCTAGTAGAATTTAGGGCAACATTGGCCCCTTGGTGTCTGACGTTAAAATTTCCAACAGACGGAGGTGTTGGAGTGGTACATGGCGATCAGGCGACTGGTCGTGCATGTTATGTGGCTGAGCTGAGAGAGGCTCAGCGTAGAGAGAAAGGAAAGGTTGCGGACAACTCCGTCCGCATCTAAAATTCTGATGATTGACAAGTAGCGCCCGAGCCCTGGATCGGGATACATTCTCGGATCTATAGAGACATAGATCCGAGAGATGATGATGGGGGATCCAGGGAAACAAATGCAGCACATGCTGACCTCACAATTGACATCCCAGTCAGCCGGGATGACCCGTCACAAATTCTTAAAATTGGATCACAACTCGACCCCGTAGTGGCCGAGAGCCTCACTGACTTCCTCCGAGCGAATCTTGATGTCTTCGCTTGGACACACTCTGATATGTGCGGGATTTCTCCAACAGTTGCGAGTCACATGTTGAACATAGACCCAAAGTACGTTCCCGTAAAATAGAAAAGGAGAGGTATGGACCCGGAGAGGTCTGTGGCTCTTAAAGAGGAGGTGGACAAACTCAAAGCCAATGGGTTCATCCGCGATTGCCCTCTATCCTGAATAGGTATCTAACCCGGTGCTAGTGAAGAAAGTGAATGGAAAATGGAGAACTTGTGTTGATTATTCTGATTTAAACAAAGCATGCCCGAAGTATAGTTTCCCGTTGCCTAGGATTGACCAGCTGGTCGATTCAACTGCGGGACATGAGTTACTATCATTTATGGATGCATACTCCAGATATAATCAAATCCCGATGCACCTCACAGATCAAGAACATACCAGTTTTTTCACAAACGTTGGGTTGTATTGCTATGTAGCGATGCCCTTTGGATTGAAGAGCAAGAGCAACTTATCAACGTCTGGTGGATGTTCAAAGATCATATTGGTAGAACGATGGAAGTCTATGTAGATGACATGCTCATGAAGTCACGGCAGTCAAACGACCACATCCGAGACTTAGCGGAGATGTTTGACATACTCAGGCATTATGGAATGAAAATCAATCCTTTGAAGTTTTCTTTCGGCATAGCATCAGGAAAGTTTCTGGGTTTCATTGTGAATGCGCGGGGAATCGAGGCTAACCCGGAGAAGATTAAGGCTATCCGAGATATACAAGTGCCCAAAACCATAAAACAAGTGCAAAACTTGAATGGAAAGGTGGCCGCGCTGATCCGATTCATATCCAAGGCCACAGACAAGTGTATTCCTTTCTTTGATGTTATAAAGAAAGGAAAAAGGAATTTCGAATGGACATCCGACCGTGAGGATGCATTCCGACCTCTTGTAAGGCACTTAGAAAGTCCCTCGGTATTGTCGAAACCAATAGACCACGAAATGTTGTACATATACTTGCTGTATCCCAGCACGCTATCAGTACAGCCTTGGTTCGCGAGGAAGACCGGGTTCAAAAGCCAGTTTACTATGTCAGTAAACGCTTGACGGGGGCAGAAAGAAATTATCCAAGGATTGAAAAACTAGCATATTGCTTGGTGATTGCATAACGCAAGCTCCATCCGTATTTTCAGGCGCACTCAATCAGTGTTTACACTTATCAACCTTTGCGGCAGATTCTCCAACGACCGGAAACTTCAAGTAGGATGTTAAAATGGAATATTGAGTTAAGTCAGTTCGATATTACCTACCTGCCACGAAGGGCCATACAAGGACAAGCACTAGCTGACTTCATCGCTGAGTTTACTATGTCAGACGAATCAAACGACCACAATGTCATACCTCCCGTTTGATGGAAGATGTACAAAGATGGGGCATCCAACGACCGTTGTTCGAGGGTTATCATAGTTCCTGTAACTCCTGAGAACTGATCAGTTTGCTACGCTTTGAAGCTCGAATTCACAGCAACGAATAACGAAGCCGAATATGAAGCATTGATTGCCGGCTTAAGACTTATCGAAGAACTGGGAGTAAAATCGGTTGAAATCTTCAGCGACTTGTAGCTGGTGGTGTACCAAGTGCGAGGAGAGTACCAAGCAAGGGGGCAGAGACTTGCCCCATATTTGGTTCAAGTTCAGGAGCTGCTAGCAAATCTCGAGTATTATGATATCTAACATGTCCCGCGTGAGCAAAACAAAGCAGCCGATTTATTGACAAAATTCGCAAGCACAGGCGATGCAAAACAAATAGGATTATTTCCTATTGAGACCCTCCATGCTCCGAGCACAGATATGATGGAGGTAGATTTCGCATTAGAAATAGAAATCGAGAAGGAATCGTGGATGACCCCAATCAAGCAGTACTCGCTATTCGAGATCTTACCCGAAAGAAGGAATGAAAGACGACAAGTCCTTTATAAGGCTTCTCATTATGTAATACAGGATGGAATAATGTATCGAAGGGGATTCTCGACCCCATTACTCCGATGCATTGCCCATGATGAGATAAAACGAGTCCTGAAGGAAGTTCATGAAGGAGAGTGCGGCGACCATACTAGGGGGCAGACATTAGAAAAGAAGGTCCTCCACAGATACTACCGGCCAACTGTGAATCGGGATGCTGCAGACTATGTGAGAAGATGTGATAAATGCCAGATATATGGAAAATTGCGAGAGCTCCGCCGACGGAACTCACGCAAACAGTCAGTCCCTGGCCATTTGCAATGTGGGGAATTGACCTAGTTGGTTCTTTGCCCATAGCCAAAGGTGGAGCGAAATATGCAATAGTTGCGGTCGACTACTTCACCAAATGGGCAGAAGCAGAGCCTCTGGCCACAATAACCAACAAGAAGGTTATTGATTTTGTCATACGAAATATCATATGTCATTTCAGCCTTCCACGGACCATCATCACAGACAATGGGACTCAATTCGAAAGCAAGGAGTTTAGAGAATTTTGTCAGAAATATGGCATTGAGAAGAAGTCTGCAGCAGTTGCTCACCCTAAAGCCAACGGACAAGTGGAAGCCGTAAACAAGATAGTCAAGGCCATATTAAAAAAGCGTCTGGAAAAGGCTAGAGGCAAGTGGGCGGATGAACTTCCAACGGCACTTTGGGCCTATAGGACCACCCACAAGACCGCGACTGGCCAGACTCCATTCGCATTGGCATATGGAACGGAAGCTGTCATACCCGTGGAACTTGAAGTTCCATCACATCGGTAACTTATTACGACCTCGAGTCGAAGCAAAATCTTTTATTGGAATCATTGGACTTCATTGACGAAAAAGCGAAGATGTCAATTTGAGAGCGGCCGCATATAGACATAGAGTCGCCAAATGTTATAATAAAAAGGTCCGACCAAGAATTTTTGGTGTGGGAGACCTCGTTTTGAAACGAGTTTTTCCAATCCCGTCTCATATGAATCCCGCATGGGAAGGTCCATACGTCATCGAACGGAAGCTTGGAGAAGGAACTTTCAAGCTTGCGACTGTCGATGGTGCGATACTCCCCCGAGCATGGAACAGCGAGCACTTGCGGCATTATTATACTTAGTCTATTTCTTTCATGTATTAGTTGCATTTGTTTCCAGTACGCTTTTATTTCTAGTTCTTGGCATGTAGTAAGACAATTTAGCTTGCTTTCATTAATAAAGGCTTGAAGCCATCTTTTCCATGGATTACTAATGTTCCTGCGTATGATGATCCTGTGATAGGCAAATGAGATTATATTATTCTGGCTCACATACTAACACATACAAACAACTCAAAATCTCCAAGTCCCCAGAGTGTGGACTGGAGTACTCTAAGTCCCCGGAGCGCGGACTCGAGTATAAATGATTCAAATCTCTAAGTCCCCAGAGTGCGGACTGGAGTACTCTAAGTCCCCGGAGCGCGGACTCGAGTATAAATGACTTAAATCTCCAAGTCCCCAGAGTGCGGACTGGAGTACTCTAAGTCCTCGGAGCGTGGACTCGAGTATAAACGATTTAAATCTCCAAGTCCCCAGAGTGCGAACTGGAGTACTCTAAGTCCCCGGAGCGCGGACTCGAGTATAAATGACTTAAATCTCCAAGTCCCCAGAGTGCGGACTGGAGTACGCTAAGTCACCGGAGCGTGGATTCGAGTATAAACGACTTAAATCTCCAAGTCCCCAAAGTACGGACTGGAGTAGTCTAAGTCCCCGAAGCGCGGACTCGAGTATTAACGACTTAAATCTCCAAGTCCCCAGAGTGCGGACTGGAGTACTCTAAGTCCCCGAAGCGTGGACTCGAGTATAAACGACTTAAATCTCTAAGTCCCCAGAGTGTGGACTGGAGTACTCTAAGTCCACGGAGCGCGGACTCGAGTATAAAGGACTTAAATCTCCAAGTCCCCAGAGTGCAGACTGGAGTACTCTAAGTCCCCGAAGCGCGGACTCGAGTATAAACGACTCGAAATCTCCAAGTCCCTAGAATGGGGACCGGGGTACTCTAAGTCCCCGATGTGCGAACTAAAAAATATTCTAAGTGCTTGAAGCGCGGAAGAAAAAAAGAACAACTCTCGAAGAATCTCCAAGCTATATGAAGGTGAACTGAGATGTCCATGATATTCACAACAGCTTGGACTTAAATCACAATCATACAAAAATTGGAAGACAAGAGCTTTTTGAAAGACAAAAAAGGAGCTAAGCTTTATTCAGAAAAAGTTTCTACTACAAGCCCTCCAAAGTTCGGAGTCGACATTCTATTTACAAAGATTACAGAAGTAGATGAAAATACTAACATAACTTAAACTAACTCTCGTTGAAAAAGAGTAATGATCACTTCTTGTGCTTCTTCGACTTCTTCACCTCTGTTGTCTTCTCGGATGGCTCCTTCCCTGTGCGTTTACCCTTGGTACTCCTCTTTGATGGAGGGGTGGCAACTGAAGAAGTATGGGGAACATCCGTGGGCTTGGACCTGCCAGGGAGATTGACCTTCAGCGGTTTGTTTAAGGGATCGTCTGGGTCCAAAACTCGAGGCTCGACCTTGATCTCAGCTGTCTCTCTTTTCTCCTTCCCAAGCTGCACCTTCATACTCAGCCCAGATGTGTGTTCGAAGGCGCCTGTAATCTCTAGTTCATAACTCCCCTCGATGGGAGAAGAAATCTCAGATTTGTCTTCATCCAGCGCTCCAATCACCTGAGCATCTGACCCGGAAGCCTCTCCTGCCTGAGTGGCCTCGCTTATCTTTTCCTCCACCTCCTTGGCGACCTCGCTTCTTGGAGTGGGCCTGGGATCAGAACGGCCTGTGCAAAATCATAAAAAACAAGCATTAGAATACAATAGTCCTTCATAAAGAATGACGACTTTCGAAATCTTAAAGTGAAGGGTTATCTACCAGGTTCCGGCAGGCTCTCAGCCGTCAAGGGGGTCTCACCCTTGGGAATAGGAGACAGAATATGGACGCCAAGATCGGGGTCCTTCGGATTATAACCGATATGCTGCTCAAATGGAACGAGTATCGGCCGATCGGCCGATCGAGTAGGTGCATGAGCTGGAGGCATGACCCAGGATGGACCGGTAATCACTTCTTTCCTTTCTTTGAGGGGAAGCCTTTGCAATAAATAGCTGTAGCTGCTGATAAATCTGAAGGCTCATTCCCCTTAAGAAATTCTTTTATCAAGGCCCCCTCATCAATCTCTTCGGTACCGTGCTCGGCCCTCCTAATTTCTATCAAGGCCTCCCATGCCTCGGCTAAAGATTCAAGATAGCCGTCGCCCAGAAAAGTCAAGTCTCGATGCATGAGGACGTGGGCAATGAATTCAGCTATTAACGAGTCAAGCATGCTTTTGACCTCTTCCCTACCTTCTTCTCTAGCCGCCTCAAGACGGAAGCCGATGTCCCCAGACACTATCTTCTTGCCCTCTTCATGAGCTTCGCTCTTTATCGCATCGACTTCGGAAAGCTTGGCCTCAAGTTTTTCTTTTAAGAGTCGAGTAGAAACAATTTCGTCACAGTATCGTTGTGACTCTTCTTGGACGGTCGTTTTCTCTTCCTTCTCTCCGTGGAGCAGCTCCTCAAGTTCCTTGACTCGGAGGCTAAACGCGTCCCTCTCTTTTTGGACCGAGTCCTTCTTTAATTCTAGGGCCCCGCAGCATTGTACTGCCTCGTCGACCTCTTTTTATGCGCCGATTCCAGACGAGTCACGACTTCGGCAATGTCTTGAGATTTCTGTCCGGCGGCCTCAAGCTGTGATCTATAAGATGCAAGCTCTTTGTCCTGAGCCTTAATGATATCTCTGTCATGGATGGCCACAAGCTTCAGGCGAACGATCTCATGTTGGCGCTCCATGGAGACTTTAGAGAGTTTTTCAGCCAAATGAAAAAACGCGTCATGTTGAACATAGACGGCGTTGGTACAGGCGATGACGCTCTGCTTGATATGTCCGAGAATAGGATGAATCGTCGGGAGGAATTTCAGGCCATCAAAGCAGATTTTTGGAAATTTATCCTTAAGCTCGGCCAGCCTCTCCGACATGGTTGGATCTGTTGTAGGAGCAGGAGGAGACAGCTTAGAAAGTTCAGCCCTCCTGTGAGGATCTCGGGACTGTTGAGTAGAAGAGGAGTCAGAGTGTTGATCCCGAAGGACATCGGATTGTGACCCCTTGTGGCCGCGCTTGTCTTTGCTTGATTCAAAATGAGAAGAGGAATGTTGGTGGTATTTTGGCTGATAGTAAGTTTTCTTCCGAGACGATGAGTCTCGGGAATGATATTCTCTGTCGCCGTCACCATCTCTGTCCCGACGTCTTCCGAAACCCGGGTACTGTTCGGGATGATAAAAGATAGACGAACCACGAAGGCGATCGAATCCATGTGAACGTGCCATGTCACCTACATAGAATTGAAATAACAATGAATTAGCAAAGAGTAGCGTGACGACGAAAATCTAAGTGCAAATTGAAGTGCAAGTGTTTGTGCATGTCCTAGTGTTTTCCCCCGACGGACCAGTTGCTTCACTAATGGGAGTTTTCTCTCCCTGACTTTGGGCTAGAGCGCCCGCATCGCCTCTGATCGGCGAGTGAAGTTGAAATGCTTTCGGATTTTCGAAGTCATAATTGAGCAGGTCATCGGGAATGGAGAGGTTCGATAGGCCCTTTAAAGAACTTTCTACGTGCTGTGAAGAGGCCTCTTTCTCCGTTGGAATGAGCGTAACTTTTGAAGTTCTGCCAACCTTCTCCTTCCTAATTTTGTACGTCAATCTCTTTTTCCTCTTCGAAGGGGAAGATGACGTTTTGATGTCGTGCACTTCGACTGTCGGATCCTAAGTGGGACCCAAGTTCTCACCTTGTGCTTAGGGTGCTTGTCCCCCTTTATTTCCCCCTCTTCTAGTGTGTCAAGAGTGTGACGTATTGAGGACTCGGCCAATTCCTTACCCTTCCCAGAGGTGGGCTTGGGCACGGTATCGCCTTGAGGAAGGCTTATCTGGCGGTCTGCTGCCAATAGCCCAAACCTTGTAAGCGACTCATTCGAAATAAGAGTCCGGATGTCTCTTTCTTCGGCAGGAAGGGCTCGAATAGCCTCGACGGCCTCGGAGTATCCGCGACCATCAAGACGCGGGTTGATACCTAAAAAGATGAAACAAGAATTAGAAAAGGCATAGCTCTAACCAAGTATGAAGGGTAAAAAAACTTACTTCCTTCCACCCATCTCCTCGCGAAACCGGAAGGGCAATGCACATAGAACCACTCATGTTTATACATGGCAAATTTGCTCCACACCCCTGTTAAGATTTGGCATTTGCGATATGGCTCGAGAAACATGTAAGAGGGGCTATCTCCCCGCTTCTTGATCATATAAATATATATGTTGTCTCCCGAAGTTGGGGGCCTAGAGAGAACGGCCATGAAGAGGATGTAGGTACCGTAGATAAATGTGTGGCCGTTCAGGTGCAGTTGCGACGGGGCAATGTCAATGTATTGCAGCACATCCCGAAGAAATAAACTGAACGGTGGCACGCTGCCAACCCATCACATGAATTTATTACACGCCGTATATCCAACTGGGGGCAAGTGCAGACGATCGTACCCCAAGGGAACCAACACGTCGTCGAAAGGGATCCCATGGATGGAGAATATTCACCGAAGCACAACTTCATTGACCTTCGAAGCCTGTGAATCAACAGGATTATCCAAGAGAATTGCTGCCTCCAAAGCATCGGGAGCTAAGTTATGTGCAAGGGAGGTTGACGGATTTGAAACATCCGCGACTTCTTGTCGGGAGGACGGTCCCGGTCTATATGAAATTGTGGCGGAGCTAGATCTCTTAGACATTTCCAATAAATATTAAGTTTGGCAGAGCAACTGTACGAACTATACTCGAAAAATAATCGGCGTTAGACTTAACAACATAAATTCCCCCCTGTGTGGTGTCTGATCTAGTGCAATCATTCAAATATAAACGTTGAGAAATTATAAGTCATAGCTGATGGTATAAAGTTGAACTTTGGACTGTCATACTCGAAGACCGTCATCACTGACCGTCTTCGAAAACCAGCTTTGTGATATTTTCGATTTTGGACTCATACATCGACATTGTATGTTAAAAGCTTCTATCTGTTTTTATCGATTTAAGTTATCAGTCCGGATTAGTTCGATATGCTAGTATGCTGGAGTCTCTGTCCTTGTTTTGTTATATGATTAGGCAAGGCAAATGATCGTTCGGCCTAAGTTCTGTTCGGTTAAAAAGTGGTTCGGCATTTATGACTATTCGGCCTAAATATGGTTCGGCATTCATAATTGTTCGGCCTATAAAATATGGTCCGGCATTTATGATTGTTCGGCTTGAGTATTGTTTGGCTGACATATGGGTCGACAGTCATGATTGGTCGGTCTAAATGTTGTTCGGCCTAACTGTCAACCGGACAAGCTATCGTTCGGCCTAAGTAACGACCGGCCTAAGTTCTGCTCGGCCAAAGTAACGTTCGACATCCTACCTAATTCATACTTCCTCCCTAACCCTCCATCCCACTGCTCGGCATGTGACGAGTTATGCCGAACCAAAAAGTTACCCCGAGCCCCAACGCTCGGCACTCCGTCCTTAACTACGGTTTTATTTTTTCCTCTCTTCCTCCATCCACAATAAAAAGGACAGATCGTTCGACGAGTCGTGCCAGACCATGCCTTTTGGCATCCTAACCACCTCCTACTTCCCCTCTATTCTTTTTTTCCTCCAATCTCGTTCGGCACAAGGGAACCGTGCTGAACCACAATACATCTCCGAGCATCTCCTTTGTACGCTCGTCTCTAGTCATTCCTCCTTTCCTCCTTATCATTTAACTCTAAAAACTCTAAAAATATCTTAATCAAGCCTCGACTCTTTCATCCACACATATTGGCTACGATTCCAATCTATGAACTTGAGTATAGAAACTTTTTAGTTATGGAAAGGATTTAGATAGAAGAATCGATACCTAGTTAGTAGATCGAGACTTGGAAAGGATTGTTAAATCTTTGGAGGTTGTTAACTGGCGAGGTTAGCAAGTACAAGGTAGTGGAGGTAAAAAAGTGGAAAGAGAAGAAGAAGGAACATGCTGACCTTTATAGAGAAGAAGAAGAAGTCGAAGCGACAATGACTGGTAGAACCGGTCAAAGCAGCATCGTTCGACCTCGGCTCTCATTTCATTCGACGTACATGGGCCGCTCAACTTCGGTTGTATCGTTCGGCATTCGCGTTATGATCGGAACACACCACCTCACCTGGTACTCACAGGAAAGCAACCTCCAAGAGTAATGGGCCAAGGTTCGAAGCGAAGCACAAAGGACTCGTAGTTCAAAGCGTATCACGTTCGGTCACGCGATACACTTTGGGGGGCAAGTGTTTCTTGGGGATTTGACCATGCAACTAAGTACTCGGCATTGGCACAATGCTCGGCAATGTATATATCGTTCGACATTCTCAACGCTCGGCACAAGGAATAGTTCGGCAGTCAGGGTCATTCGGCAGTCAGGAGCGTTCGGCATTAGAGAAACGCTCGGCATGAAGGAACGCTCGGCATCCAGAAGCGTTCGGCATTGGGAAACGTTCGGTATTGTATATCGTTCGGCATCCATGAACGGTCGGCATACCAAGGGCGCTCGGCATAAGTTCCGTTTGGCATACCGAGGACGTTCGGCATACCAAGGACGCTCGGCATAAGTTTCGTTCGGCATCTAAAGATCGTTCAGCATAAGATCGTTCGGCATCCAGAGATTGTTCGACCTCCCGAGAACGTTCCGCAACCAAAGATTGTTCGGCATTCTTTCAATCTAGACCGGCTTCGATTGTTGCTCAGCCTACTCTTCCCACACAACACCGCCTCATTCTGCATGAAGATGATTGTTCGGCATTTGGCCGTTCGGCATGTTCGGATCGACGCGCAGAGCTTACCCCATTTGGGCCGAGATATTCTACTACTAGGCCCACCAGGGAAGTCCAACCCACCTTCGTATATAAATAGAGAGGCAGGGGCACAGTGAAAAGGATCATTTTTTTTGGGACACTGGGGAAACTCTGCCGCATTCAACATTCACTCAAGACTTAATCTTTTACTTCACAATTGTATTCAAGTAATTAGAAACAGATTGTATATGTAATCAACTATCAAGGAAATCAATAGAAATCAACTTCAAAGTGGACGTAGGCAGTCACGCCGAACCACTATAAATATGGTTTCTTGTTCTCTGCATTGAAATTCGCATATTATCATCCGTTTTAATTTACTTTCTTCATTAATCTCTCTACACAATCTTTCTAAGGGTGTTAGTGGCCAATTTTGGTGCTAACAATCTCCATCTTTAAAATCTTTGTAACAACCCATATTGGAATAGGCCTAAATTTCGACCCAGAAACAGTCCATCGAAACTTAGATCCATTCTAAGGCAAATGGTTGGTAGTAAAAAGAAATAACATTCCAGAACCATACCTAAAGGTTTAGAACTCACAGTGGATGGAACAGAATATAATAGTAAAGTATACCTATTTATTTCAAAATCATAAAAATGTTATAATACAAAATTCCATAAAAACTGTAACGTAATATTCTTTACAGGGGTACACATAAAAGCAAGTAATAATAACAAATACTGCTACAAGCCAAGCTTCTCCATATCTAAGCGTAGTCTTTGCCAGCGCTCCATCCTTAAGCTATGTTGTAATGGTAGGAGTCGGAACAACAAGTGGTTGGTGAATAAAAACCTCGAGTCTTACCTTTTCAGTACTTGGACAGTATATTTCGAAATAAGAATATGTCATACAACCACTAAAATCATTTAATACTTCTTTATAAGGAAAGGAGGCAGGTCCAACCACTTAATACCTTCCATTCTAGAAGTAGATCGCATATCCAAATCATACGTCATAAATAGCTAATAATGTAAGAGATGGTACCCAAGCAACTTAATACTTCCCAGTGGAAAATAGGCAAACCTCGTCATTTAAGCCAACTTCCAACAGCGTGCTCCTTAATGGTATTATCTAGCTAACAACATATGAATTTCATAGGCCACTTAAGACTTCTAAGTGGAAAATAGGCATACCCCGTCATTTAAGGCCTAATTCCAAAAGCGGACCTATGTAGAGATACCGCCTAACATAACCCCTTGGCCATTTAATAATTCATCTGAGGAAAAAGGCTGGTCCAACCACTTAATACCTCAAATCCCAAACCAGGCCCTTCGTCTTATGGCCCATACTAATAATGACATTTCACATTCTATTCAAAGGAACTAGTAGCTTGATTAGTTGGGCAGATTTTCCTAAAAAATTTGGAACTAACCTTACGTCATTACTAATATTTATCATAAGGATATCTCACATCAATAAAAATGTATACAACTACTGGTGGTCTCAAAGTGAAGGGCAGACTTCCGCCATGTAACTTTATTGACCTTTCATCCTTATGGCTTAACCATAAATTAATTACTCTGTACATATACTCCTTTCACTGTTTCATAAATAAGGCCTTATAAGGAATCTTCCTTATTATGCCTTAGAATAATAATTAGTCTATATATGTGTTTCCTCTTATTTTCATCTAATAATCAATTACCTTGCTAGTGGGGAAAGTAAATGCGAGTAAACGCCTAATTAACTACGCCATATATGAAATAGTTATTTTTTAATTACGTAAATAAGAAGAAATAAATATTCACATCAAATAAATTTTGAACTCATAGATTTTACGATCTAAACTACTATTAAATGTCAACTCCCTAATCAATTATTATTACAAGTCTTTTTCCTTCAATTTTCCAAGATTTCATGAAATTCAAGTGTCCAAAATAGGGAATAAATATTCATAGTCAAAACTATAATAATAGACTTGTAAATAAAATAGAAACTCAATTTATTACACCAATTTAATGCAATACCTTAAACAATAAAAATTGCAATCTAAACCCATACTCTATTTAACTCCTCTTTTTACAAAGAAATAGATATGAATATGTGGTGTAAATCACGAATAGAAATTGTAATCTAAACCCCTTAATTTATTGAAGGATCACAATTTGATCCAAAGATGAAGGGGAAGTGGAATAGAATATGAAATTATTAAAAATTGCATAAACTAAACAAGTTCGATCAAATTAATGTAAATAGTTGAGAATCTCAACCTAGAACCGACATTTCGGCATAAAAAAGAATTTTGGGGGATTTTATCTATCACGTTTTCAAAATCCTAAAATCCCTAAGGTATATTCAAATCCAAAAAGAAATATATTAAACAATTGCTGAAAAGAAATACTAAGGTTTCCACTCACAGAATAGCCTTAGCTTCGCCTTCCTTGGATTTACATGCCTTAAAATTTCTTCCATAATCTCTCTCTTTTGATATATACACAGAGTAAGGAAGAGTTACACACATCTATTAGATTCTGAATAGTTGAAGGAGAATAGAATAAGAATAGGTTGGATGAAGAAAGAGTAAATAGAAAATAGATTGGATTCTTACCTGAATTCTCTATGGAGTTTCTGAACCTAATTCGAAGAGATAACAATGGCAGAACTTCATTGAATTCCCCAAAATAATATGAATAAAAAGTGGAATGGATAGGATTATATTTATAGGGTTGAAATGCACTAGAATCGTAGGATGAAAATAGTATAGAAGGGAGAAATCTGGAGCGTACAAATAAATAGCACAACCCTTTAAATCCAAATCGCTACGGCCAAAATTTGGCTTTGACCGGTCAGCCGGCCACAGTAAAGGTGTCGACCGGTTGATTATTTTGGATATTTATTTATTCTATTGCTTTTTAATTAATTTCTTAACCTACTTAGCTCAACATTAAATGTTAATTAAAACATTTAATTATCCCTTAAACTAATTTTGAAATTCAAACCCTAAATTTTGATATTCATTTGAATCTGAATTCGAATCAAATTAATTTAAATCTGAATACTTCAACCGCTCATAACTTCTTCGTTTGAGCTCCGTTTTCCGCATATTATATATGGAAACAGCTCAGAATTTTGCCACGAACGCAACAGAGTAACTTCCATGATCAAATTTCTATTGTTATAAAATTTCCATATTCAACCCTTATGATATTTAATTCACTCCATATTATGCTTCATTTTACGGGTGCTACATTTTTCCCCCCTTAAAAAGGATTTCGTCCCAAAATCTTTCATGGGGTAAACAACGTAACACGCAATAACATCCATATTATACAACCAAGTTATCTACACAACTATCTACTCAACCAATAACATAATGTGATTATGTACTATAGACATACTAAAATGAGCTCAATCCTAGCATGGGTGTGTAATCGTGTCATGAAAGTATGTATGCAAATACCTTAAACATGTATAAAAAGTAATATATGAGTGTAAAGTCGTTGTGACAAAGTGAAGCAACCATCTCCTACCATCCAATTTAGCAACCACAATGCAACCAAAATCCTAATTTTGAAGAGAAAATTTTCCAGAGAAAGGTTTCAGACAAAGAGTCTTCATGCCTCCCATTAGGTTTTCCCATCAATGTACCCGAACCAATCTAATTCTTTGTTGTGGAGCCTCCGAGTTCTGTGCTCTACGATGTACGCACTGCCAAGGGACACTATTTTCTCCATCTTAAAATCCCATTATTGGTTAGGCTCTACAAATATTCTTATGCTATAAAAGTATTTCCTCAAATGCAAAAACGTCATGGAGTCCAGCTAACATAAAAGTTTTCTTGTTTTTCCCATATTGGGGAAAGGCACAATAAATCAGATGCCTACTTTCCCACTATCCAAATCATACACTACCTAATAAATTCTAAAATTCTAAAGTCTCGCAATAAAAATATGGTCCGAGTAGAATTTGTTGGTGGTTTACTAATCGTCCATTGATGACTACAATCCTACTGAATTCTATTATGCTTAAGCACTACTCTTAGGGTTCTCCACATCTCAAGATGCAAGCGCTCAACAAATGCTCCAAGTTTCTACCCATCCCTTTAGTTTGTCCATCGGTCTTCGGTCGGTAAGCGATGCTCCGATTCAACGAAGTTTCTAAAACTAGTTCCTAAAGCTACTAGCAAATCCCTTCAAATTTGCCAGTGAACTAAGGGTCCCTTTCACTAATGATGCAGAGCTCAACTTCATAAAGCTGTATTGGAGTGTTGTGGTTACACTGCTTCTAATGGAAAACTTCTGCCGCCTTCTTTTTAATCCTTGATCAGTGGGAAATTCCATTCTCATTCCTATACATTTTCTCTTTTCCTTGCATGGTGGCATTTTGTGACCTAAATCGCTTATGTTCCCAAAATCTAAACTTTTCGGATGGAAACATTTACTCACTTTAGGCTGCTAACCTAATTTCTTTATTAACTTCCAGTTTTACCTATGGTCTATTGCTAATTAAGTGTTCCCATTAAATTTCCTTATTCACTTTTCTTCCTAAAATATACCAAATGGTTTAAATCTCATTCATAAACTATATATAGGAATAAAACAGGAATATAACTTATACCGCATCATCCACTTTTCCAATAACTAAGGAAAACAACTATTGACTATAATCCAAGTACTCCAAAAGAAAATTTTATTGGAAGTTTCCATTTATGGTCAGTAATTATAAATGGTGTGGAGGTCCTACCACTCCTTTCTAAATTAAGATGGACTATCTTTAATATTTCATTGCACTGCTACCTACTCTATCAATTTCTCCTTTTTTCGGTCTTTCATAAATATAGTCAATCTATTACTTCCATTAATATCCATGGCAGCTGATCATTACTGTCAGAATTGGACCATTTATAATTAATCCTTCTTTAATATTTTTAACCTTCTTCAGGTTTCCAAAATCCTTTCATTGCTCAAATTTATTTCTTCCATAAATGCAATATCAAGTTTCCTTAATCAATGCCCCTTAGATTATTTTTCATCTCATTAATTACAAATTTATTGCCTGATAAATTTGTAATTAACATCCATAAATATTAATCCGTCAATTACTAACTAATATGCGTATAGTCATAATATATGCTATCTATAGATATTCTAGTCGTTTAGCGTAGCTATATGATATCTATATCTAACCATTAATTCTACAACGAGAATACTCATTTTCATATTTTAATTCATCGAAGCCATCCTTCCAAAAAGATTACTGTAATAAATTAACCACAACTAAGATTTTTTCTTTGTCTGAAATTACAAGAAATTGTTTCTTTTCTTATTATTGAAATAAACAGTGGAAAGGGGTATCCATCTCTTACACGTCTCTTTTATTTTAGTGTATCCCTTGTTACTTCAAACAATGCACTTTACATGTATTTTGGAATTGGATAATTTATGAAAATTAAGTGTAAATTGCTCCGAAATTAAAATATAGAAATCTATATTCTATGAGCTACCTAATTCACAACCCAATTATAGATCTGGAATATCTTCACACTTTACCAACTTCTTCAAATAGAGGTTTGAGACTGACTTCAACTTTACTCATATCCTAAAAACCTAGTCTATCCCACCTAGGTCGTGATCCATATCTACTCCATAAAATTTTGTAACATTATTACTTTTGCACACAAAATAAAATATATTCATACAAATAAGCTTATCTAAAAATAAGATTTATTATTTAATTTCTTACAATTCTCAAAATATAGAGTATCAGATTCAGTATCTCTATCTTTGAAAATGCAAGCTTTAATTAAAACCTTTACCAAAGATTCAAAATTCCTTTATTCCTAAATAGGAATAAAATAATCTCCCTTTTTAAGACATTCTTTACCATAACTTTATCTTAAAAGTTAGACTTTTAAATTTATGGAATTCAAAATTCTTTTAGTTTTTCAGAAAGGAAGTTATGAAAGCTTTCCTTTTCAATAGCTTACGAAAATAATAATTTATCTTTTTTGAAAATAAGAATATTAACATAAAAGATTCAAAACATAATTATTTTACCAAAATAAAACATTAGACCATTTTTGTTTCAAAGAGTTCCTAGCTACAAGAATTATTGTTTACAAAATAGTATATTTTTCGCAATCATCATTTCAAAATAATAGTTATTTCCTTCTAAAGCATATAATAATATTTATTACCTTATTACTCAAATTATGTTGTTATTTGATGAAATATAACTCATAACTTTGCTCAAAAACTCTTAAAATATCTTGCAACACTTTTCTTTATCAAATCTAATATTATTGTTATTCAAATAATTTTTGTATTCAAATTAGGAAAAACATGTAAAATATCATCTTTACATAACTGCTTTTCTTTATACAAAAACATCTAATTTATTTATTAATCATTATTTCCCATTAATGGTCAAAGATATCTTTTAATTTATGTGATAGAAAAATAGATGGAGTAGACAAAGATAACTTCAATCTTACACTATCACTCCTTTTAATATCTCGTCTATTAGAACTCACAATTTTATTATTATCTAAGTTCCCGCCATTATTCTCTTCATCATCTTATATGGGAATGCCCTCTTCCTATTCAATTGGACATTCCTTTCTTTCACTTTCTCTATCCCAAAATATATATTATTTCTATCTATAAACCCCTAAAAAGAGTTGTAAAGAAAGAACTTTTAGGTTTATAAACAAGAAAAAAAAAATAGAAGAATCAAAGAACCAAAAATTAAAATAATTTTAATCAATTAAAATGGTTAAAAAATGAAGAATCAAGTTATAGATTTACAAATAAAACCATCCACCATTTTGTCTTAAAGAAATCCATAACTTTTTAAAAACAGCATTACCTTTCAAAGCTTTTCTAAAACTAATGGTGATATATTTTCAAAGGTGTCTAAAACCATATTTATATTTCTAAAAATTTCGAATTTATTCAACCTCTAAGAAGTTACAGAGGAAAGAATTTTCAAATTTATTGCATATAACATAGAAAAATGGAAGAATACAAAAACAAGGAAATTGAAAGTTTTTCTAATCTAGTTAAATTTTAAATTGAGAAGTTAATAAATGGAAACTTTTTTTCACCTTCTCAAGTCACCAAATTTTTAAACTAAAATCACCTTCCAAAAATGTTTCACCATCGTTTTTAAATTTACAACCTCTTTCCAAGTTGTTTGCAAAAAAACGGTGGTATGATTTAAAAGTCATCCAAAATCACTTTTTATCAAAAAATTCTAACTTATAACATTTTTATTTCAAAATATTTTGAAAGGTACTTTCCAAAATATTCAAGGGGTTTTCAAAGAAACCTTTTTATTAAATTATGTCCCAAAAAGTAGTATTAAAATTTGTTCTTTCTTTTAGACCTTTGTACTCTACCCTTCAAAATCTAATTTTTTCCTCGTGGTGATAAATGTATTCCTTTTAATGGAAGTTTGCTTATATCCTTACTTCGTATTTTATTCATACATAACACCTTCGCTTGTTACCTCCATGAATGTTGATTTGTCAGTATTAATTGTCAACCTAACGGACGTTTCCTTAAGGTCATTTATATCCTGTCGACATTTCAATCTACGGGCACCCCTATTATTAACTATGTCTATAGTGTCCACAATGATAAGGAAGACTAGGTCCTATCAATGTGTCATTTAGTATCCAGCTTATAAGGTTCTTCCATAAATTGAGGTCATGCTCTTCCTAGTTTTCTCCTAAAGATATGATATCCGCTCCACTGGTAATTGGAGGAGTACAAATTACCTCTATTTATTCTTCCAACTCATAGTCACCTTGCCCATCCTTTTAGAATATGGTCGCATCTACTTATATATATAGTTGGAATTTATAAAGTTAAACGTATATTAAAAATAAGTGTGTGTATATATATAAAGTATGGGTTTACGAAAAATCTTTTGAAAAACCATTTCAAAAACATCAAGCACGCCACTCATACATATAGTATACTTTCCTCGTTGATACTGGTTGTCCAAGCTCGGGTCTAAGGACTATCTCTCTGTCACCCATAAGGCGGTCAAGTTATTGATCAACTCTAAATCCTTGTATATTATCTTTTAGAGTTGATTTCTATTTACTTAACACTATACCAAATATTGTTTTAAAATAGTTTCCCTTTAACTAATTTAATTCAAACTCCTTTAAAAGAGTTATATAACTTTAAAGTCACTTTCAAAAATACTTAATTACTTATTTTAAAAGATTACTAAAAATATTGGGAAAGAATAACTAAGTTAAAACCAAAATTTGCAAAAGTTACAGAAACCGTTGCAAAACTGCTGTGAATTATGTTTTTCAAGCTTCTTTTACATATAATCTATTTTATAACGCAAATCCCCTTTTAAAAAATTTTAACATATTTATAAAATTTATTTCATATTTTGAAAATTTATAAGTATCAATTTTAAAGCATTTACCACTTTGATTTCCAAAACTGCCAAACCACGACGTTTTTAAAAACTTGATTTGGACATAACACAAATTCTATTAAATGAAATCTTGATTTTCCTTCTTTATTTAAAAACTATAGTTATAAGAGTTTGGATTCTTCTTTCGAATAATTCTGAGCTATATTTCATTCTACATATTGACTTAACTTTAACGGCGCGAAATCGATAACTACCGTTATGCAACGCGCTTATTTTGACTCTATTTTCAAATCTTTTAAATTTTACCGAAATGAGTTTTAATGTTTATAAAACATTTATAAACCATTTTAAACTATTTTTATTTAATTTTAAGGCGGTTAACGATGCCATATTTACTATTATAATTTATATAGGAAAGTGATTCCTTTGTGTAAATTCGATATGTATTTTACCGTGATTCTTCTCCACATCTAGCAAGCATATAATTGACCAATCATCACATAAACATATTAAACAACCATATAAGCAAACATTTGAGCATATAATCAAAGGTATAACTTTAAGATGGTTTGAAGAAATGAGAGAATTGAGGGAGGTATTTATAGGATAAATAAGTGAACAAATATCTAAATATGAAATTACCAAACTACCCCTGACCCACACCCTTCCCACATGCACGACGACTCCCCCTTGTCCTCTTTTCCATGTGCATGAGCGGATAATGTGCAAGTGTGTTAGGATGTGAGGTTTTGTTGTGTAGTTTGCTTTTGACTTTGTATAAATATAATAGATATTTTATGGTCTATATACATATAAGTGTATGTATATATGTGTATATGTATATGTTAGTTTATATATGTTCATGTCACATATGTGCACAAGACATATAAACAACATTGCGATCACCTTGAACTACTTCCGTTCATCAAACGGTTGAAAATCGAAAAGCTAATTCCTGATTACATTTTCACTTGTTAATTAAATTACATATAAATTTAAACAAAATTTGAAAACTAATTTTTTATCATTAGAAATAAATTAAAATGATCACGTTAGTATTACAAAACCATGTAAATCAATATTAAACAAGTGTTTTCAAAAAGTGTTGTCGTATCAACAAAACATTATGAATTTTCTTATATTTTTAAAACAAGTATATTTCTTTATAAAACTATTATAAATGATTCATCATCACTATATAACTTATTAAAATGAATTATTGTCATTTTAAAACAATTATTTGATTATTTAAACTTAATTTAAAATTCCAAAAAATATATAAAAGTGATGATATCCCTAATGATATCATAAATATATCTATTTTCAAAACTAAAATAATTTTTTTTATTTCATATTCTTAATTAAATGGATAAATAAGTGTATGTATTGAGTTCCGATCGCTTTAATATTGAGGAAATCTGAATTTTCCCTAAAACTTATTTTTGTCTTTTTTTTGATGAAAATCTCAAGTACTATATTTGTTAATACACTTATAAACAAGTTTACCATCATTATTTATGTTTCAAAACATTATAATTTATATTACAAAATCGTGTATTTTAATAATTCAATTATGAATATAATTTATCAAAGAGAAATCTATTAGTCGTTAAAGGTTTCCCTCCTTACAAGGATTTCGTTCTTGAAATTACACCTAACCAAAAACCTAGTAATAATATTATTTTAAATTCCAAATACAAACCCGTGATATGCTCACGGATTCTTTGTATGCTCTATCTAATTCGATCTTAAATTTGAATATACCTAGATCATTCGTATGCAATACCTGATTTGATCTTCTAGTTAAATATACAACTTTATTTCCGAACTAGTATTGATCCCTCGATCCTCTAGTCTGGACTCCGATCAGGTTTCTTGATCACTAACCTTCATTTCTATTACATAGTTCTCAACTATGATAGAAAAAGCAAGTATCCTACCACAAATCTTCATCAATGTTCATCGTCAAGAAGTGAGTGATAAATCAATTTTAAAGGCCTCAAAGTTTCGTAATTTCGTACTCGAATCTTAGATCAAAATCGTGCAACGAAATGATCTACATACCTATATGTACTTATTAACCTTCCTAAAAATTTTATGAAAACATTTCATAAAACTTTTATCTTTATTCCGAACATTTATATAAAGATACTTCTAAATATATAATTACTTAAAAAAATTATTCATCAAAATTTCTATATTCTTTCCAAAGAAACCATTGCAATTTCAACACTTAGAAAATACCTCTATGTACTAAAATCCATAAAAATCTTTGAAGAATTCTTTATATTTTCCAAAACACATTTTACCGTGTCAAACAAATGTGGCATAAAACATTGTTACGGCAACCCTAAAACACTAGTGCAGTGATCTGATTAATTATACTTAATATTAATTTTCAATGTCGAAGTTAAACTATTTATCAGTTAAAATGAAGCAGATCAAGTTGGGGTATCATTTTCTCTCAAAGCTTGAATGGACGACATTCTTAACTTAAAAATAGACATAAGTTACCCATCCCAAATTTTTTTCATCAAATATAGGATATGGATAAATACCGTATACTATATAAAACATCTTCTTTTAGAAATCACTTACTATAACAACAGTATTATAGTCTTTGTCTTCTTCGTTTGCTCGAGAACATAATAAACAACAATATTGTTGAAATCTATGTCTTCCTATTATTTAACATATTAGATGACTTTTAAAGCTATTAAACTTCAATTGCAAATATCACTTTCAAAACATTCCTTTAAGAGATAATTTTACTTTTAAAACGAAGTGTATCTCCCTTTATAAAAACCATCCTCTACTTTGTAAAGCCATGTTTTATAATCTCCTTCCTCTTTATAAAACCTCTTTTTAAATACATTTAAAATTTGTAAAGCCATGTTTTATAATCTCCTTCCTCTTTATAAAACCTCTTTTTAAATAATCTCTTTATTTGTAAAATTCCATTTATAAATCTATTTACAAAATAACAATTACAAATCCATTTTTAATAGGGGATTTTCACTTCAAGGGTTTTTTTGTGCAAGGTAATAGGTTTTAAGGACACCACTTCTGAAAAATTAGTTTTAAGGACATTTTACCGAAAAAAGATAAAAGAATTTATCATTTTCAATTTTAAATTCTTTTAATGATAAACTGATTTATCATTTTCTTATATAGCTTAAAAAGATAAATGAATTTATAATTATCCTGTAAATTGTCCTTGAAACTAATTATTCAAAAATGTTGTTCTTAAAACTTATTGCCTTGGAAATAAAAGCCCTTCAATCTAATTTTCACTTTTTAATATACATAAAACACCATTTATAAATCTACTACTTTATTTATAAAATATTACTTTTATGAATCTTTTACATAAACTATTTCAGAAATATTTGTTTCAAACTATTTTTATCTTCTTTAAACACTATATTTCCTTTGTAATAAAAGATGGACTTGTTTGTTAAAACACTCCTTTTCAAAATAAATTTTATTTCGAATCAATTTTCCTAAATCTTCAAATACCAACTTTATTATGTGAAAATATCACTTTCTAATCATGTGACAGCCCACAAATCCGTACCCCTTGAATCAACATTGTTCTACCTCTATTAACTCAAGTGGCACAGAATTACAAACCATTAGGGTTAAAGAAGAAGAGATAGAAGACGAAGAAAACTAAACAATATCAGAATCTCACAGTCGCAGCGGAATAAACTATAATAATAAATATATAACTTTACACAAAATGAAATCTATAATTTTTTTATACATCGCAACATCAGAGTATCTCATACATCAAATTACCATTCAGACATACCATACAATTCACAACAGCGGAATATACATATATATGGGTATAGATAATATGCCTCGGACTCCAGCTCCTCTCCTGCTCCATGACATCAAGTCCTGTACATATAATACTCGGTCTGACCCGAGCATTATAGTGAAATAACACCCGAGTCAGTCTGGAATACCAGCTGATACTAAATATGCATCCAACTTGATTATTAAAGTTTCAAAAATCCTTGAAAAACAAAAGCATCTCGTAAGACCAAGCCATAAATAAACATGTCGGGTTTTTACCTTACGATAGCTAAATCACTTTTTATAGAAATCCTCTGATATTATAATAGGGTCTATTTACAAATACTTATAAAATAGCCGAAATCGTTACATCTATTAAATTCCAGCTACTAGCCACAAAAGTGGGTAACACAAACAAAACTCGTACAAGGCTCGTAGGGAGAATGGATTTCCATCAATGGCTGGGCTACTGGGGTACCGCCCGTCACAGTACCTGGCCTAGATCAGAGTACCGAGGAGTACGTCCGCTCCCCTGCAACATAAGGCCGGAACCATTTCTTACTGAACAGTCCCGAACAAGATAACCCCGTGGTTGGCGCGACCAACCACCCACTAAGCCGAATATAAAGGGACATCTAGACAGGGGAAAATCTTGTCCTGCTTGGGCATGACCCACCTAATCTTGCTGCACCTCCCATGTTTTAGCCATTCCCGGTTGATGAGGCTTGAGGTTAAGCGATACCTTTAGAACGTTTTCACTTAGAATGCCCATCGCCCACCTGATGATGTTTCGCAAGCATTCGTCCATACAAGTCCGTCCCGGGTTCGAACGGAACCGAAGGCACTACTCCTACTACATCCATTTTGGAAATATCCTCAGGATTAGTAGCGACTAGCCCTTGCACTTCACTACTCCATCTTCGACTCCGAACACGTTTTCCACACGAAACGTACAAACCGGATCGAAGTGGTTTTCGAGAAATAAATCTCGATCCCGGTCTCTTCGAAACGATCAACGCATTTGTCCAATATTGATAGTCGGTGATTTAACTATCAATTTATATTCATAAACATCCATAAGCATCCATCACACAATAAATAATTTCCACATTATTTATTTTCCCCAATATCTTTACAAGATATATTTCCAATTTTCAAAGCTCATTTGAAACAGTTCCCAAAGTCCTTCTTTTACAAGGTAAATCCTTTACCATTAATTCCCATTGGAAATAACCAAGTTCAAAACATTTAGATTTAAAACAGTTAAAATATTTATACTGAAAGATACTTTAAAATATGCAAATTTACTTCTAGTTATTTACTCAAAATATAATTTCGAAATATTTAAAGTAAAACTATTTTATAATATATAACTTGACTTAAAAATAAGGTTTTAGTTAAACTAAATTTAAAAATCGAGTTGTAAAAGGTTTATACTAATTCCAAATAACTTAGGTCAAAACTAGCCTTTTAAACAAATCCATTTGTAAAAATAATTACTAAGGTATTTATAAATATTTACTATCGCTAATTTATTAATAATTACCTTAAAACAATAATTTCCAAACACTCCTTTAAACAAGTTTGAATTTTAGACTTCCTTTTAATAAAATCTATTTAAAACTCGAACTTGGTTTTCCCAAGGAACTCATTTCCACTTAAACATCTCAGAAAATCCTTCTTATAAATTCTGTCGATTTATTCAATTTAGTTTTATGGTTAATAATATAAATTTACTTTTCTCGTTGAAATAACTTCTTACGAAGCTTAACCACATTTCCATTTCCAGAAATTCAATTCCAAAATTTAGGTTTACAAACCTTTTAAATAAAACATGTGAGAATTTATTAAAGGAAAACAATACTTATGAATTTCCTAAATAAAATCCCGATGGTGAAAATGTATTTCAAAATCATTTTCCAAATAATCCCATCGTTATTTTAAAACAAATTTATAATTTCCATAGAATTCACTTTCAAAAATCTATACTTCACATTTATCGATTGATAAATTTTCCACGGTATTTAAAATCCCAAATTTACCAATTTTCAATTTCCATCCAACAGATTCTAATTTTTACATTCTTTTAAATTCTTATTTATTAATTTCTTAATTTCTTTTGAAACCCGATATAATTCCTTTATAATTAAAACTCCAAATTTCTTTATAATTTAACATTCTGGGCTTATAGTTTATCCCACAATTTCACAATACAATTTAATCCAAAATTTATCAATTACAATATAGAACAGGTATCATCACCAATTATAAAAATAATTACTACATTGTGAGGAATCCAGTTGGATCCCTCCAACCTGTTTTCCCTGCATCCACAAATATTAGCACAACACTATAAATATAAATCGATCCAGGCTGATATAAATAAACATTTCAACCAATCACACAATTATTAAATATTAACTACTTAAATCAGCTAACATTCCAGATGTGAGTGAGATTAACTCACCTTGAGTTTCGGCGAGCGTTCGAAATTTAAATTAAACCGAACGACGTTCGATTTAACTCAAATTTCTACTTGCCCGGAATGATTCCCGAACTGCATCATTGCGTAGTACTCTTTTCTGCGATTCCGGCGCTACCAAATTCGTTAAATTCTGTTAACGTATGAATTAGTTATGATTTTATAAAGTTTTGTATATAATATAAAACAAATATTCTTTTTATTTTAAAACTATACCATCTCAGCCCTTAATCACGAAACGAGTCCGCCCTCCTTCTTCCCGCTCTAGAGCGCGATAGTACAGGGTCGTTCGAACCCAAACGGCACTACCTAGGGTTCGAAATCGCACCCAAATCCTTCGACTTCACGTCGATCAGAACCCGCTCTCACGGAGACCACAGCCAGCTCCACCAACCCCAACGCCTCGTCGAACTCGCGCATCCCCAGGCCAAGATATATGCGTGCGAACGGCCGCGTTCGAACTTCCCTAACCGCCCATCCACTCCACATTAATCCATCACACCCGTTCACTTCGAAGATCTCGAAGCCCCCTTCTATTCTCCCGTTGGAGGAATTGCGAATTAATGCATGGATTTGGAGATTTGGGAGAAAGAAAATGATCATTACCGTCCATTGATAAAAGAGAGCGGCGGATGGGAACGAATAAGCTAGGTTTTAGTTATTATAATATTTATATATAATTTAATATTATTTAATATTAATTTAATCTTGTTCTACAAATTTTAACAACCTATGCAAACGAACTCCAATCCTCACGTACCAACAGGCGCCCCTAGGGTTTTTCTGCGTTCCGGACACAATGGAATAGGTTTCGGAAGCTAATTTGATTGTATGTGTGAGATACGGAATTAAACGATCAATTAAAAATTAAATCTGTTAGATCGATTTCTAAGCGTTTCATGCTGCCACAGTCAAATGACAACTCCGATTGCTACGAAAATTGAAATCCGATAATAACTAACGATTATGGATCCAATGGAACTGGTTTCGTCGAATTCCGAGACTGTGCCCCAGAAGGCTATTTTAACTCGTCTATTAAATCGGGCGATTCCCAAAATTGACGAAAACGCTTAAAATTTCACTTTGAAATTTTAATAACTTAAAAATAAATCATATAAAATTTATAAACACATTAAAAATCATTCAGGCTCATTCCGGACTAAAATCTGATTAATTGCAATTTAATAATATTAAATTCATTTTTAAATTAATATAAAATCTCAAATATTAATTTATCAACTTTAAAATTCTTCTGAAATTTCCACCACGCTATATACACTCAATAACAAAAAAATTAAAACCATTTTTATCACTATTTACATGCAGATTTACTTTTATTTCAATTCCGAATATTTAAATTATTTTTTTTCCATTATTCAAATTCAACCGGAATTACTATAATTAAAAATTATAGCTTATTTCATTGATTGAACCCGAATCCATTCATTTCAAAATCAATTAAGAATCCACATTAAACATTTAAAACGAATTTAATGTTCAAACTCAAGGGCTTAAAAATACAGGATGTTACAAATCATTTCTCTTAAAAGGTATTTTAAATTTGTCAAAACTCTTTTATGAATATAAACTTTCCGTTCTATAAACTATACTCTTAAAATTAAAACTTCTACCAAATCATTTTATTTTTCAAAGCTTTTCCAAAATACCTGGGTTTAGATTCTAAAAAATATTTTTACAAAATACATTTTATAATCTAATTTATAAAATCACTAATTAAACGCATTTATAAAATTTATTTATCTTACGTAAATTCCTTTAATCTTAAACAGACGTTATTATTTATCAAAGACCACATTGTCAAATTATGAAACTAAATTCATGAGGTGTTCATATTTAAACTTTTAAATCAAACAACCAATCAATTTGTAATATTAACCCAATATTATCATTCCCTTAACAACCAAACACCGCATAAATTAGTATATACTTTGAAAGATATTCATTTATATTCAAAATATAATACGAGCTAAAATTATTTCATTTACCAATTTTTCAAAACAAATATCATTTTTATATAACGTTAACAAATACACGCTCATATATAATATGCTCAACTCATTCTAGGGTGCCACTTACCCTACTTCTAATGAACTACACATCTTAGGGTGATACTAACCCTATCTTTGATGAGACTTTAACCCTACCGGGCTCAGATGCTTGCTCAACCTAAGCACTGATACCAAATGTGATGACCCGTCTTTCCGTACATATTAAGTTGACAATAAATCACACTTGTCCAGCTCAAATTGAATCAAAAGGTGGACAATTAAGGGTAAAAATATAGATAGAACAAATTCTTACGCAAATGTAATAACATAAATTTTTTCAATATAATCCTTATAGTAGAAATTTTTAAATACTTACATCAGATTCTATCCTTAGCTTAGCTTGGACAGCTGTAAATATTTGTCCTTACAAATGCTAAAAAAGACAAACATAACGGAAAAGTAAACTACATCCACACGCCGATGAAGATCTCTAGCTGTCCTATGGAAACTCCAAGCATCTTCAGCTAATCCTGAAACCACTCCGATCTGACTCGAGTATTAAAAATACCTAGATTAGTCTGGAAAACCAGCGTGAGAACACAAATCATAAATATATATGACAGTGTCATAGATTGACTTTGATGCTAAACAAAACCTTTAAAAAGAAGTGTATCCCATAAAATCATGAAGCAGACAAACACGGACGGGTTTTTACCTTATGATAACTAAAACACTTTTATCAAATCGTTTGATATTATTTATAATGATATTGGTTTGAAAACACTTTTCAAATAAATGTATGTATTCTTATTTGAAATTGTTACATTTATTAAATTCCAGTATAACAGGTTTATAACTAAAACCGTAAAAGCTCGTATTATAGAATAGCTTCCATACGATGACAAGATAAGTGTGAAGACCCACCTTTCTGACCATTAGGAATGACGCTTAATACACCTATTGTATTTGTATGTTGTTTCCCAAGAGTCCGAAAGACAAGTTGTCATCGGGTAAAATAAAGAACATAATATGATAGAATAGAAAAACCTCGCCATGGAATGGGCACATATAATACAAAAGGTTACTCCTTACATAGAGCTATCAGAATTGAACAAAAGTACTAAATCAAACATATTTGCAGCTATACATTATGACTTTTCATTTTTAGATACAAAGCATACATACATAATCATACAGCGAAAACAAATAACTAGATAACTATGGAGCCGCCTACTCGGTTGTTGTCTTCAAAGAGCTCTAAAGAAAATCTACTATTCTCAGACTAATCAGATATAATTGAGTACCCGATAGTTTAGGAAAAATAAATAACTCGGGTCAGATAAAATGTCTGGTATGAATAAAACTCTGAAACGAAAGGAGTGTATTTAACAATAATATGCGGGGCCATACCTCTAACGCGGAACGGGTTTTCTCCACCATAAAAAACAACCAAACATAAGAATAGAAAAGAACAAAAGGAAACATATCCAAACATAGATGATGGGAAAAAAATAGTATAAAGATCCAAACTTGAAAGAATGGAAGTCGTTTGAATAAATTCCAAACTGGATAGAATGGACAAAACAAGATAACAGTCCAAACTTGACAGAATGGACAAAACATATTATTAAACATCGTGAAAAGTGGTTAATCTTCCCATTGCAATTAAAAAATAATAATTTTAAGGCTCAAATCTAATAAGGGAAGGAAAATTTCCAACAATAACTAGGAGGGCGCACCCCGCTTAAATTATACATCTGGTAGTATACTTTGAGAAGGTTATATACTCTATGACACTTCTCGGACACATCTAAGCTGGATCCCGCCAATCCTTACCAAGTATCTGAATATTTCCACATCTAAGTGCATAACCAAATCCAAACTAGATGATATGTAAAAATACCCTTTTAGTGGGAGCAACCTCACATAGCTTGATTTCCTCTCACGCTTTGGGTTCAATCATTTTCAATAATGGATAAAAAAGCTCAATGGAGCAACAAATCGTCTTAGAATGACGATAATAAAGAAGCCGAGGTAACCAATAGGTAGGAAACTAACTATCGAGGATATAAAGCGATCGCATATGAAGATTAAGTCCTACTTATCACCACTCATCGAATTCAAACTTGTAATATTTCTTGATTAACAATAATACCAGACTCAAGCTAGTGTTACCTCAAAGTCATGTCTTACGACTATTCTTAACTTTTGAAGTAGAAGCAAGTCTACTTCTTCAATAATTAGTGCTAAGTATACAAATAAATCATTTCCATATAAGTGACATCACTTTATGTAAATTAAATCATTTCCATAAACGAATCAAACCTTTTCTTTTAAAAACCTAATTCATGCTTGGCTTCACATTACAAGTATTAGTTTTTAAACACTTCGTTATGTGAATTTAGTAACTTTGAAACATCATTATAAAAATGATTTAATAACTCAAAAGATCCTTTTTATATTGATTAATTAACTTTAAAGGTTCGTTAATTCAGTTGATGAATTTACTTCAATAGCCATTAATACAAAAGAAATTAATCACATTAAGCACCATTAATTTAATTAAAAATTAACTATAATTATTAAATTAAATAAATAATTTATTATCATTAATTAAAATGAATAACAAAGTCAAAACATCCTTATCACTTTGATAAATTCACTTCTAAACTTCGTTAATTAAGTTGATAAATTAACTTCAAATGCCTCTGATTGACAATGCTCAATCACCTTTAAAACATCATTAATTCAATTAATTAGTAATATTTAAATATAATTAATAAAATTTATTAACAAATAATTAAATATCATTATTCAAAATGATTAACAACTTTAAAACATCATTAAAGGAAAGATTACTTAAAGTTAAAAAAATAGTTTTACTTTCAAAGTCAATAATTAAAAGATTAGTTATTTTAAAAACATCATTAGAAAATTAATTAATTAACTTTAATCCATCATTATCAAAAGATTAATTAGCCTTAAACAATATTAAATAAAATGATTAATTAATTTCAAAATATCAATAACTAAATAATTAGTTAATTTTAAAACACATCGCTAATTAATTAATTAGTTAACCCTAATCCTTATTAGTTAAATGATTAATTAAATTAAATAATCAGTGTTAAAATGGTTAATTACTTTTAAAAACATCGTCAATAAAAATCTTGTGTAACTTGTAAAACAATTCCAAGCACGAAGATGAAACCAAACGGTTTCGATAAAAAGTGATTTTTCGAAAGTGCCGATATAGCGGCTATCGCTATACTGGCAGTTCGGCAAACAAGTTTATGGCATCATCAATACAACCAAAGATTACATAGCAAGGGTATGAGCATATGTACATGGTAATTTACAATGAAACAACATGTAATAAGTATTTACTAACAATTATATTAACTCAACTACTAATTTTTCATATAGCTAACTACATGCTTGCTAGCTTTCAAACATGACAACTTTTCAAAGCATAAACCAAACAACAAACAATACATCATCCAATATACACTACAAGCATTAATTAGCTACAAATATGAACATGAATATAGTTAAAAACTTTAGTTTTGAGGCTGAAGTTTTATGCACCAAAATGTTACCAAATCATGCCGAAACACTACAACCACTTGTCAAACACTCGAACTACCTTCACTTTACCCAAACTCTAACTTTTTGGCCTCTTGTGGGCTGCTTTGGGCTTGGCCACGGCAGCAATGGGCTCGTCCATGGTCCAAATGAGTGGTATGGGTCTTATTTGGGATGTAAGATGATGTAGAGTAGTTTTAACTTGGTTTTTGGAATATCTAAACTAGTTTCGACTTTGGAAATGAATTTAGAGGCCATGAATGGATATATGCATTTGTGAAGAAGAGAATGGAGATAGCGTTAGAAAAATGAAAAATGAATGAGGAAAGTGATTTGTATGAGAATGTGAGGATATATATATATATACATACATATATATATATATATATATATATATATATATATTAGGCATAAGAAAGTGGCAAATTACCAAAAAAACCTAGAGTACATACCCGCCACTCAAAATGTACCACGTGTCTCCCTAAAATCATCCTCCCCCATCGTTTTACACTTGAATTGTACCTCCTATTCCCCATTATTCCTCTTCATGAGCATGGTAAGGCATGGTGGTAAGGTGTAGGTGCACTTTAGGGTACTTATGTGTACTTTTGTAACTTAGTTTAATACACTAAGGTTAAATCATGTTTTATTTTAAATTAAGCATGATTACTAACCCTTACACAATAATTAACTTATTATGGAATGTGTGTATATGTGTGTGTACATGTACACTAATGTGCACGGTATCGAAAAGTCGTAAATTCAAAAAATAATTTCTGGCCAGATTTTATATTTTTATCCGAGCTACTTACCTTCATTTCTTATTCATTTCAACATTTACAAACAAAACAAAAAACACTTGTAAGATCGGCCAACCACTATTGAAGGGATTCAAGGAGAAGAAAAGCTTGGATTCAAGTAGAAGGCTTAAGCAAATCAATCAGAAAGAAAATCTCAACCTTTTTAACACCAACCCAAGGTGAATAATTATCTTTCATCTCGTTTTTCATAAAGATTTCAGTTTTATGGTTTGGCCTGAATCAATTTTGCAAATAATATGCCATGTTATGCTTGTTTGAATAGACATATACGCTTGTTGATAATTTATAGTGTTTCATATAAATTTTATGGTAAGTTTAGATTGGAAAACCTATAAAATGACATCCAAATGATTTTCTTTTTTATATATGGTCGAAAACATTATTTTAGAAGTGGGTGTTAAGTTTCATTATTCTCCAAGTTATTGTGGATTTATTATAAATTTTCTATGAAATAAAATTGTTGATATTGGGTGTAAATTATTTAAAGTAATTCTATAATGGTTTTGAGTCTGAAATTTAAATATGTTGGAAAACATATTAAAAATGAATTATGGTAATTTTTGGGGAATTTTCCTAAGTATTTTATTAGTATTATAAACTATTTAAGTTAAGGGACTTAAATGCTTATATGTTTTATCAAGGAAAGAGGGCTCATTTGTTAAAATGTTTTATTTATAAAATTTTAATTCAACAGCCTTTTTTGCAAAGAATTTTGATAAAGAGTGGGTAACCAATCATATTTTGACATATTGGGCAAGTTATGTAAAAAGAGATTACTTTAAAAGGGAATTAACCAGCTTTGTTCGAATTACAACTTCGCCACTTCCTTAACTAAATTTTGTCACCATCCCCAGATATTCATTCGACCTATTCAAAACCAATATACACGATATCAAGTGATTGGTATGTAGTGTATTGCGGAAAGGCAGAAGGAATGTTGGTGTCAAAGGTATGTTTCGAAGGGGTTAAAGTCATTCCAATAAGCTTTCGAATCAATCAACTTACCTTTGTTTAAAAAGAGGCATTCGAACAAGTTGCCACTTGCCTTTGCTTTCTAAAGAGTTGTCGCTTACTTTTGTTTTAGGAAGAAGCTTTCGAAAGGATATTGAACTTATTCGAAACCTACGCTGTCAAATTCACATCTTTTGAATTAGTTAAAGCCGCTTTTCTTCATAGCCTTAACACAACTTATTCGAAAATGTGCTTTCGCCTTCTTACTTTGAAGCCGCTTTCTTAATGCTTTAAATAAGTCATACATTGGCTTTTCAATGATTTTGGAGGCAATGGTTTCGAAAGGGTATGTTTCAAGGCTATCTTCTTCCCTAGTTCCTTATTTGGATTAAAGCTTTCGAAGAGGATACTTTTGCTTATGTTTCTTTGGCCCAGTGGTAATATTATATGTAAAACCTAATGATTTCAAAAGGAATAATTATTAAAGGTTTCAAAGCAATGTTTCCCCAATCCTTTACTTGAGCCCAATAATTTTGAACGGTATAGTGTGAACATTTCGAAAGATATGTATTATGTATTTCGAAAGGAAGGTTCTAATGCTTTTGGAAGATAAGAATAAATAGGTTTGAAAGAGGATGTCTATGGTTCTACGTAAAGTTTTCAAAAGGGTTGTTTTCAACAATTACGAAAGTTATTGTTTAAGGTTTTAAAACAAGGCTTTCGAAGGTTTCACAGCCTAAAGTTTTCTGAGTTAAAAAGGGTTTAAGTTCTTTTGAAGGGATAGATAATACATTAATTAGATTTTATCAACATTGTTTTGTGAAAAGCATATATCATGGCACAAGCGTTTTGAGTAAAGAAAAGTATATGATTTCCATATTTTATTAAGATACGATTTCAGGGATAAGTCATTTGCAAAGATTATTTACAAGGAAATGAAATTTGAATAGGGTAGTTAACCTTAAGTTTATGATAGGAAATGAAATATGAATATGGTAGTTAATCCTAAGTTTATGACTCAGATATTAGAAGGCCAGACAGGGCTGGTGTAGGTCACGCCTTGTACTTTAGCTAATAACCTTTAGCTAAAACAATTCCAAAATTCTAGAGCGTAAGGCTTTGTCACAGATGGCAGTAAAATAATGTTACACATAGAAGGGAATATACAGAGAAAAGGTAGGTTGTTGGTGAGCTCGCAAAGCCATTAGGATCAGTTAACCCTAAAAGTAGATAATTAAGGGCAGATAGCCCATATTATGTCTAACTGAAGTTAGATTATTGATTATGTCTAGCAGACCCAAGTCAGCCAATTAATAGTTAGCCAGATACAACTATATTGTGGACAGATAGTCCACTGATTTCCTGATTATAATCTTATATGCATTTGCTAATATTGTTACAATCAATTTGATTACAGAACATTGGTTTGCAAAAGATATGCTTTTAAAAGGGTATTAGTAAAGGGAAAACTGTTCCACTAAGTTGTATGGTCTCACTCAATAGAAGTAAATTGAGATGTAATAGTATTATTCGCACCAGGCTTTCTTTTTGATTCGTAGTTTATGTTTTCTTCTCAAACTCTCGAGTGCTCAAATTAACTGTGAGTAGATTGAGAATTCCGGCCTTTTCAGGTTAGTGGATTGGATGAAAAAGCTTTCAAAGATGTACAGGAGGCAAAGCTTGCTATGTAGGAGCTATTTATTATTATTCTAGTTATGATTTATTTATGACTACTATGTCTATCTAGAGCTCTGATCACTCAAAGGGACATCTTTATATGTCGCTTTTGGCGTAATTTGTAATAATTATATTTGATCAAAGCCTAAAATCGTTTTGGGATTATATAATTAAATATGGAATATGGAATGAAATATAATCTGAAAATTTCTTTTGAAATCTATGTTGATTTCATTTCATACTCATGTGCTTTTGATATTATGGATACCATTAACACCATTGTATTTTGTCAGTTGAAGTTAATATTGTAGATGACTACAACATCTATAACGCTTAGCTTCGGACCTCAAGTTGGGGGATTTTACAAACACATTAATTAACTTATCATGGAATGTGTGTATATATGTATGCGTATGTACATAAATATGCACAACGTTTTCGACACCTTTTCAGTATCGAAAAGTCATAAATTCGAAAATCGACTTCCGGCCACATTTTCTGTTTTTATCTAAACGAGCTATTTTAGTAAACATATTTTGAAAGAGATTTTACCATAATTAATTATTATTTAAAAGATGTTTATTTGGTTATTCAAATCCAGTATTTAAATATTTAAAACGGGAAAATAGACACAAGGAAGAAGTTGCAAAAAAAATTTAGTTTCAAGGACAACAAGTTTGTTTTTTAGTTTGAAGGACACTTTTTAGTGTAAACTGAAAATGATAGCTATAACTATCATTTATGATTTACACTGAAAAGTGTCCTTCAGCCTAAGAAACAAACTTCTTGTCTCTAAAACTAATTTTCCCCCAACTTTTTCCTTGTGCCTAAAAACCCTATTTAAAAATGATTTAAATATTCAAATACAAAGGGATTAATTTATGGATCATCATAGTAAGGGACTACCTTTTGAGAGTACATCTCTAAAGGGATGCACCTGAGGCTCCAACCTCATCAACACAGAATCGACCTACCTCTACCATAAATTGTATCGAATATGACATCACCCTAGATGTTCACGACCTATCTAAGACGTCTCATAGCATACACAACATACCCAATATATAGAGGGTAATATAGAAAGGCGATGACCATATCCTATTGGAAGCGACCCACTTAGCCATGCAGCATCTGCCCTATTTTTATCATTAATGATATGTGAGACTTATGGTAAGGTTTTACCTTTTACAGAAAAACCCTACTTTGACTTTTCCAATCGCACACTGTTGATTTTCACAAAAGTACAACCTTTGAGCTCATACATATTAAAGAAGGGTGTTAAGTATATGAGAGGTTGCCTCCTACACCACCAATAGATGTACGTTTGTAGATATTAATAAACATGGTCTTAGAAATGCAATGTTAGACATTCATCCATACAAGTTGTTCAGAAACAAGACAAACTGAAGGCATTTCTCCTACTACCTCTACATCCTATTTGGGAATCACCCCTAGGATTAGTAACGAGTAGTCATTGCATCGAGGATTTCAAATTGAAGGAACCACTACCACCATATATATATATATATATAATAAGGAATTACCTAGAGGTTAGTGGCCAGCAGCCCTACATTATGAAGATCTTCGTCTTTCAAATAATTGTCTTCAATATATTTTCACTTTCAAACGTATACCGGTTTGAAGTGGTTTTTGGATAGAAATCATCGAAATCCGACCCTAGTTCCCCCAAACCAAGTTATCGATAAAAGATGTTAAGTATGTAAGTGATCATTATTTAATTTATTATTATCTTTTATGCTGATAAAATATCTTCTAGAGATATACATCTTTAACCATTCCTTTGTCTGTATATACAGAATCATCAAACCTCTTTTTTCAAATTCTTTAGTTAATTAAAACCCCCTTTTTATCTTTGCAAATACCAAATAATTTCTCTTCAATTACATAAAAAAAATTTCCATCTTCTATTATTGGTTTAATTTCAATCTTAATGGAGGCTACTTATTTCCAAAACATATCTTTTAATGGATTAAAAACAATGTTGTTTAAGACATCGTTTACTGATACCCAAACCAATTACTACCGAGTAAAAAGGATTTATAGATTCTAGATTAATTATACTCAATACTAATTTTTGTATTCAACATGTACTATTCGTCGAATAATGGTGAAAACACCTTTTAAATTCACATGGCTAGTATGAGTTCCCTCCTCGAAAGTAAATATAGAGTTTAACCAATACATTTCATATATCACCAGAATATTATTATTCTAAAATCATGTTTAGCTTTTGGAATTCTTTAATTCCCTTTTTATCTTAGGAAAACATGTTTCAAGTAAATCGAATTTACCATCCCTCCGTTAGGACGGTCCGAATAGCTAGAGCTGAATCCTGACACTAGTAGTCCAAGCTCGGTCTAGAGACCATCTCTCTGTCAACCATAAGGCAGTCAAGTTATCTGATCAACTCTTTCCTTTTATATTATCTTTTAGAGATGAATTTTATTTACTTAACACTATTCCAAATATTGTCCTAAAATAATTTTCCTTTAACAGGTTTAATTTAAAATCCTTTAAAATAATTATAAAACTTTCAGATAATATTCAAAAATACTTAATTATTCATTTGAAAAGACTACTAAAAAGATTAGGAAAGAATCATTAAGTTAAAACCATAGTTTGCAAATGTTACCGAAACCACTACAAAAACTATTGCGAATTGAGTTTTTAAAGCTTCTTTGTTCAAAACACTATTTCCATTTCATATAAGTCTATTTTATAAATCAAATCCCCTTTGAAGCATTTCAACATATTTATAAAAAAAATCATTTTTTTAATATTTAAAAATATCAATTTTGGATCTATTAAATGAAATCTTGATTTTCCTGCTTCAAAATCATTTTAGAATCAAAGTGGACCAAAGATAACTCAAATTCTATTAAATGAAATCTTTATTTTCCTTCTTCATTTGAAAATTATAGTTATAAGAGTTTGGAAAATTCTACTTTCAAATAATTCGACTATATTCAATTCTACACGTTGATTTGATCTATGGCGTTAAATCACGAACTCCTGTTACGCGATGTGCTTTTTTACTCTATTTTCAAATCTTTTCCAGACTTTACTGAAATGAGCTATAACATTTATAAACATTTTAAACCATTTTTATTTATTATTAAACAGGTTAACTATGCCATATATACCATTATAATTTATAGAAGAAAGTGACTCTTTTGTGTAAATTTGACATATATGTTACCATGAATCTTTTCCACATGAAGTAAGCATATAATCAATCGATCATTATCCAAACATATTAAACAACCATATAAGCAATCATTTTCGCATATGATCAGGAGTATAACTTTATGTAGTTAATATCTATTATTATCATTAATAGCAAGCAATATTTAAGTGATTAATAAAAAAAAGTGATTCAAAGTGAGATTAACTCACTTTTACCAAACCAAACTATCCTTCTCCTACCAACATTCAAGTACATATCACCACATTTCACACCATCACTTCCTTCTCGATCCCAAACATTTTCGAAGCTTCCCAAAATCAAACCCATGGCATTCCAACAGCGCTTCCTTCTCTTTTCTTCACTCTAGAGCTTTTGGATCTCGACCTTGACTCCATATAGGTTTGGGCATGCTTCTTTGAGTGGTGGAGCTTGGCCTTGGTGCGTGGTAGAGGGGTGGCTGTGGTTGTGGGTACATGAGAAGAAATGGAGGTGTTTGGACTTGTTTTCGAGGTGGATCTTCATTGTTTGCATATGGAATTAATTTTGCATAGCTTTCTTGTTATCATTTTTCTTATAGAAGAGGGGCCATTAGGAAGCCATTAGAGTAGTTTGGGAGAAGAAGAAGATTATGCAAAGAAATGAGAGAACGGAGGGTGATATTTATAGGAAAAATAAGTGAACAGATATCTAAATATGAAATTACCAAACTACCCCTAAGCCACAACTCTCCATATGCACAGCCACTCCCTCTTTTCCTCCTCCCCATGTGCTTGAGATGATGGTATGCAAGTGTGTAACGACCCATAAATTTAATTGGTTTTAATAACATTATTAATTGGAATTTTGTGGAATTTTAAACGACAAAATTTTGAAATATAAATTGATATTTGAAATATGTCTAGTTAAACATAGCAACTGGTAAATTTTTGTCCGAAAATATGGAAGTTTATTTCGTGCGTAAACTTACTTCAATTTAATCAGTTAAAAATAGATGAAAATAAAATGTTCTTGAAACCTAAATATTTTATATAGAAAAATTCTAAATCATCTTCTGAGCAAGGTGTCATTTTTTGTTTTTCCAAATTTGGACATCTTTAGCTCCGTCGATCTAATTTTTCCTGTGTTTTTATGCATTTTCCCCTAGTATGAAAATTCGAATTTTTATAATTCAGTCATACCACTAACATCTATATACTGTTTTGATCGTTCCGTCATGCTGATCTCTACAGTATATTCAGTTTTGTGTTTTGAAGTCTGGTTCACAGCGGGATCCGCAAAACCGGTAACCGTTTCGGTACGGATCCGTGACCTTTTGTTTTTCTGTTGCATTTCAAACTTTGAAACATGTTGCCCAGATAATATTATTCGCTTTTACAACTTCTTGCTGATTCAACGGCTATCTGGTATATCTTCATTTTCTACCATTAAGACTTTAACAGTTGCTTACCTTTATTACACCCTGGATTCATGTGTTGGCTCCCGCTATTCCACCGATTCAATTTTCAAAATTTCTAGTTGATTTTTTTTCTTTTTGAAATATACATCAGGTGTGAGTGCTTATACATGTGATACAATATAAGCTTATTTATACATTTTCTTTGCCACGCCACCTCTTTCTAAATTCCATCCTTCTGCTAAATTTTTTTTTCCACAAAGTTAAAACTTTTCCTCTTCTTGAACCATCTCCTTCCTCCCACTCTCTCTTCCTTCTAACCCTCCCACGTGAGCCACCACCTAGCTTCGTTCAACATGCTTCCCTTCTTCACAGCAGCCATCCTCTAACCCTCCGCCTTCCCGCAATCCGACCCCTCCTCCATTCGTGTTCCTCCGGCACCTAGCACGCGGCCCCCTTCATCTCCTCACCTCGGCCTTAATAGCCACCCACACTCGCCACCTCCACCTCACCACACGGCCGAGCACCACCCTCTGTGCACCAGCTCACCCTCGTCCATCCTCTCCCCGGCCTCGGCTACAACCAAGCAACGAAACCGAAAACCTTAGGCCACCCATTCAGCTCCGACCAAACCTACCCAGACCCCGCCTCGTGACAGTCCCTCCAAAGCATAGCCGAACCTCCTCCTTTCACTTCGGCCTGCCTCCACTTTGTTTCCTTTGGCCGCACTAAAAAAAAGAAAAAAAGAAAAAAGAAAAAAAGGGAAAATGATATATATATATATATACTGGCCTTACGTTTTATTGTCATCATATGCATGTGATACTTCTATTAGCCGAAGCTTCCTGTTGATTATATATTAAGGTAAGATGTAGCTTACCTATATTCATTTGTTTATAATGTTGGTTATGTTTATTAAAGTCTGTATATGAGTTATATACGTATGTTTATATCCATTTAGTTTGTGCATAAGTATCGGCAAAGTTGTTTCCAAGTATATGATGTGTTCACCGGTATGTATAAACCAACTTATATATGTTTTGAAGTATATAATTAGCAGTGAATTTTATAGGTGTATAACTGTTATGAATTATATTACATATATATGTTATGTATTTTATAATTTATAAAGTTGACAGTTGAACGTATAAATAAAGTAAGTTATATAAACTTATACTGTGTAATATATATATATCGGTTAGTTATTAAATTTTTTGCGTTTTCTGTTATTTAATAGAAGTCAGTCTATACATTTACGTCGGTTATGAAGGTTAGTTCACATATTTATGTAAGTATATATATGCAGTTGAGTATGTTCCAATTATAAATATCTAGTTGCGTGATTTATGTACAGGTGCTTATATAATATATACAGTTTAAATGGTTATATATTTTAAAGTATATAAAGTTGTAAATATTTATACATGTACATTCTGTTGGTCTTCTAGATTTGTGCATTTGAAATATATATAGAGTTTATTTATATGTTAAAATTTATATTTGATTTTAGATTTTTATATGTATGTGAAGTTTATATATATATTAGTTTGGATATAATAGTTATATATACACAAGTATATGAGTTGGTTTCAAGTATATCGGATGGTTTATTTGATATTCATGTTTTAAATATAAACAAAGTTTTTTAACTAAATAAAGTTATATTTTCATTTTAATATTCATCTTAAATTTGACATTGATTTCATAGAATAATAATATATAATTTCTGTTTCTATCGGACCGATTCTAATTTTTCGTCGATTCTTGTTTATCAGCCTTGTTCGTCCTATTCATGCCAATCTAGCTTTAATTTGGAAGGCGTGCTTGCATTTTGTACCTTAATCTCATTGCTTATTCTATCTAGCTCGAAAGGTGAGTAATCACTCACGATTAATGTTCTTTTATTTATTCAATTTGATTTCAATTGAAACGACAATTGAAATACGTTGCTGTAGTAATTTACACTGGTATATATGTTATTAACTGTATCAGTTCATCTGTGGCATCTGACACCATTATCTGTTAATTATTTATGCAATGATAATACAGTTTGGCTGATAATTGATTGATTGTTGATGTTTATATTGGATGTTAAATTGTTAATGCTAAAGTGATAAATAGTACGCAATTGAATTTGATTAGTTAAATTTGTATAATATGACCCCCTTTAAATGTTAAATTAATTGACACGTAGAAATTTGATTAATTACACCTTGAACCATTGAATGTATGTTTTATAAATTAATGTAGTATAAAATTAAAAAAATGGATGTCAAGTGAAGAATCGTATTAATATTAATATAATAATCGTTAATCTACATAAAATGATAGTGTAGATTCTAGAAATAATTATATTAATTTGCACAAACAACAATGTGAATTAATACGATTATTTCGGGATTATTTGAATTAATTATTGGATTGTTATTGATGTTTGCTATTGCTTGTTTATTTACTTTGACATCATCCCAGTTATCACACTGCAAGTTCCCTTTGCTATGCCTTGATTTTTGAATTGAAATGGAATCGAGTTGAAATGATAAATACCCAAATGAACTTGACCTAGGATAGAGAATTAAATAAACCCGATTGGTCAACAATTTGATTTAATAATAAAATAATGATTTTATCTGAATAAAGAATAAGGTTTGAAATGAAGTGGAATTTAAATTTTAATGGAAGGAAAATGTAAATATTTAATATTAAACAAAATATTAATAGAGTAATTGATGCAAGAACGCTGTTTAATTTAAGAAATGATTGAACTAAGTTTTGAAATTATTTAATAATTAAGTTTTGAAATTATTTAATAATTAAGTTTGGTATTATTTAATAATTAAGATTAGAATTATTTAATAATTAGGTTTTGGAATTCATTTGTTATTTAAATTTTGAAATTATTAATTAAGTTTTGAAATTATTTAATAATTAAATAAAATTGAATTATTTGATAATTAAATAAAATTTGAATTCTTTGATAAGAAAAATTGAACTTTTGAGTAAGTGAATTTGAACTTCGTTAATAAATGAAATTGGGTTTCTTTATTAATTAAGCTTTGGAAATTTTAAGTAAGTTAATAAGTGAAATTGAACTTCTTGAATATGTGACATTTAGTTTCTTTATTAATTGAGTTTTGAAATTTGTAACTAAGTAAAGAATAAGTGAAATTGAATTTCTTTAACAAGAAATAAATGTGATTTATCAGAATAGAATAAGGCTTGCAATCTAAGGAACTTGATTGACGAATCTAGTTGAATTCAATTTATAAGTTGATATAATGAAGTTGAACTTAAGAAATTGATTTAATGAACTGGAAATTTAATAGAAATTGTTTTGAATGATAAAGTAACTTAACGAATATTGAATGAAATCGATAAATGAGTTTAAATTGATTTGAATGTTAAATCTAATTAATTTAAATGATTTCGGAATGAAACTTATATACGAACATGAATCAATATTTGAATGGATTTAAATAAAAGTTGAAATTGAATTATAAGATTTTGAAATGGTATTTGAAGTTTTGAAACGTAAATTATGAAAACTGATATAGAAAGACAAATGGAATGTTGGTTTAAAAATTCTAATTTAAATTGAATTTGATTGGGTTTTGAAATTTATTAAACGACCAATCGGGGTAATAATTTCGAAAGTTATTAAAGAAACCGGAATCGGTTATGGGCATACTCTCTTCCTAAACCGAAAACCACTTTAATAACTTTACGCGGAGTGTGATCCAGAATGAAGTGGTTGGAATGATGTACGTGATGACTGAAGAAAGAGAATGATAATGGATAGCCTTGACACTTGTGTCAAATTGGAAATGACTAAAACAGAAACCGTGCTGGGCCAAATGGGGTTAGCCACCTCGAGCGAGCACACTTCTTTGTAAACTACTCGTTACTTGTTATTGATTGGTGCACCCTCATACTTTTGGGAGTGTTGTTTCGCGGTGTTGCGATCGTTGCGGCGATGCGTTCTCACCAGTCCGGATCAGGCAAAAGGTAGTTTCACTACCTTGGATATTGCCTCATATGCCTTGTCATACTTGTATCCCTATATACGCGACAACTATGAATTTGTTTTGTGTTATACCTATGGAGTACTCCCTGATATCCCACTAGTTTACGGTGGAGTTTACAGTGTTGTATAGACTATAACGCTTATATAAAATGTGTTAAGGGGGATAATGGTAACGCCTTAACACTATTTTGATACTTTATATTACTGATAGACCTTATCTACTTAGCGTACACTACTACATAGTAGATAGTTTAACGGATCCTTAGAGGATGGTTATTCCAACATCCTTTGAGTTACTTGTATTTCAATTGTTATTTCACTTGAGTTGGATTTATTGATATAAGAATGTTAATTCTGACTCAAGTGTTTTGTGTTTTGCTTTATGCTTGGGTCAGATTGAGTAGTTCAGCTTTTGAGACTCACCTTTGGAGTTGGAGCTTCACCTAGAGATCCAGCTATCTATCCAGCTTTCAGATATCCAGTTGATTCCAGTGATGTATTCTTATTCTTATATTTGACTATTGTATTCGATACTTCTATTGTAACTTATTTAACTCTGTTATATATGTAGTAGCTTCATGAACTACTATCTTTCATTTCCGCTGCATGTATTACTCTGTGTCTGTGATCTGTGATTATTTATTTACAGTTTTGCCAAATTTAAATTAACAATTCGGTATTTTGAATTATTCAAGTCCGACATGTGCGGATGCGAATAGTCCGAAATAGCGGGTCGTTACAAAGTGTGTTAGGATGTAAGGTTTTGATGTGTAGTTTGCTTTTGACTTTGTTTAAATATCTTATATGTGTGTGTGTATGTACATAAGTGTACGTATATATGTTATATGTGTATATGTATATGTTAGTGTATATATGTGCATGTCATATATGTGCATAAGACATATGAACACGTTGTGATCACTTTGAACAACTTTCGTTTGTTAAATCGTCGAAAATCAGAAAGTCGATTCCCGGTCACATTTTCACTTATTAATTAAATTACTTATAAATGTAAACAAAATTTGAAAACTAATTTCATGTCATTAGTGATAAATTTAAATGATCACATTTGAATTATAAAACCATATAAATCAATATTAAACAAGTGTTTAAAAAAAGTGTTGTCATATCGACAAAACGTTATGAATTTTCTTATATTTTAAAACAATTATATATATCTTTATAAAACTATTATGAATGACTTATCATCGTTATATAACTTATTAAGATGAATTATTATCATTTTAAAATAATTATATGATTATTTAATTAATTTAAAATACCAGAAAATATATAAAAGTGATGATATCCCTGATGATGTCATAAATATATTTTATTTTAAAAAATAAAGTAAATAATTTTTATTTCATATTCTTGCTTAAATGCATAAGCATACTTATCCAATTCCGTTTGCATTAATATTTAGAAAATCCCAATTTTCCCTAAAATTGATTTTCATCGTTTTTCTGATGAGAATCTCATATATATATATATATATATATATATATGTTAATATACTTCTAAAACAAGTTTACCACCATTATTTATAGTTCAAAACATTATAATTTATGTTATAAAATCTTGTATTTGAGTATTTCAAACATAAATCTAAAAAATTTCATAGCGATAAATTTGCGGGTCGTTACAGATGAAAAAGTCAAAACTACTTACAACCAATGGAGCACTAATCTCCCATAGCATCACTGACCATAGCCTTAGTGTTAGGACTAGTAACATGCAAATACTCTGTGAACACAGATGCCAGGTTAGGAACAGAAAAAAATCAAACCTTGGAATAAGGATATAACCTATCCCAAGTTTCATCCTTCATTATATATTTAAAATACAAATCTCATAATTTCCTTAGATGACAAAATCAAACCTTCCCCCTCTACATGATAAAAGAGACCCCTAGATTAATCTTCCTCACCAACAAACATATGATAACTATTAAACTTTGGATCATACCTCATTTTCGAATCAGTATGAATTCACACACGCTCATTAGGATCCCAATAAATATCTTCGAAGGAGGAGAGACGGTCATATCAACAAATGGCGGAGAACAAGAGGAAATAGGAAAGGAAAGCTCCACCTCTGGCACAGGATTAATAGGATCTATGGGAGGAGAATGATTCTTAACCTTAGGAACCCACTTCAACACTGACCTTGGAAGAGGGATTTTCACAGCAAAGACAAGCCAAGTCAAACAGTTGTCTGATGTATGACTAAAAGACTGACAAAATGAGCAAATGTCTAGTTTCCAACTATATTGGACATCAACCTCCACATCAAGACCATCGACCAATCTAACCTTCAGCTTTGACGGCAATGGTTTAGATAGGGTAATTTCAATCAAAGCTCTATCACACAACAAATTCTTACGGGCCTCTGTATTAATATCAAAACATTTGAACTCACCTATAAGACTAGCTAACCAATTCAATCCAATCAAAGGCTGCAGAATAAATGAGATGTGAGTAAAAGTGGCCCAAAACATTAATAGAGAGTACATGTTCCCTATCTTCGACCACCCCAATTGTCCATGGAGTGACGATAAAAGGTTTCCCTTTGATAATTGTCGGCCTAGCTTCAAGGACTCTAAGTCTACCTTCCTTATTAGAGAATTTAAAGTAGAACGTGGTGTTGAAATAATGAACTTGAAGATCATTTATACCAAGTCTATATTAGTTGTTTCATAAACTTGATTTATGTTTAACCTCCTAAGTTGCTTGAATCATCACTGGATCTTATTAGAAATTAATGAACCACTTCAATATAGATTTATTGAGTTTTTAGGGTGACAATTTATTACCACCATGGGAGGAGAAAGGCATGAAGACAACAGCCATGGGAAGAGCAAAAGGATGGTAAATAAAAATGAATCGATGCAGAAGGTTATGTATTTATAGAGAGAGAAAGGACCATTAGCCTTTCTTTCCTTAATTCTTAATCAAATCCAAATCTAATATCTAGGTTTTTTTTCATCTACCTATAGCTGGCCATACTTGGCTCCCTAAGTATAACGATCCATATATTGACACGTATATGTATAAATTTTATATACACATTCAGAAAATTATTAATAGCACCAAGAAATTTTCTAGGAACACCCTAAATATCAAATAAAATAAAGATTAACATTCCTTAAATATTAATTAATTTAATTAGTTTATAACACTTTATAAACTAATTAAAACTTGTGCTATTTCAAAGAATTCACAAATACAATTGTATGATTCAAATGTGTGAATTCAATCAACAAATAAAATTGAAAAATTCATATATTAATGTTCACTCGCCTTAGTTAGTGGTATGATAGTTTGACCGAATTCATCACTTACCTTAAGCAGTTCCCGTGGTGATAATAATTTAAACGTATTCTTTTCATCAACACTATATAATTTTAGGATTTTTGGAGCCTAGTATTGGTTAAAACTCTTATGTTGTCCATATTCAACTTGATTAGTCCATAAACAAAGTCCTTGGTTCAATGATAACATTTATTACTAACCTTTCTAATCTATTCGGAATTTTTAACTTTGAGTTGATTTGACTGTGATGCTAATCTCATACAATGGAGTATAAAATTTTCTATTATAGTGTTTCACCACCAACTCTTTAACTCATATCCAACTATAGTCGCTCGACGGTCGATATGCCATGATTTAACTATAGTAACGTGGAGTATCCATAAAAAAATTCCATAGTTTGCTCAAGTCGAGGGAATTGCATAACATCATCACACTAAGATTTCATGGTTGACCTAGTTGTTATGAACCAACAAAAAACTCTCGGATGATTCATTATGTAGTTATTAGATAACTACAAGTAGATAACCCCTTGATGCCTCTAGTAGCCATGAGTAACGCACTGCCCATGATTTGAAGAACATTGCAAACTCTGGTCTTAATGAATGAATCGATTTCCGTTCTCGCAACATTTTGATCAGGAATATTTTAAAAAAAAATTGTTTTTATTGTTATTAATTACTCATGATCAATACTTGCACATAGGGACGATTATGGATTCTTAATCTCATTCCTTTGACCAATTTACTCAGAACTAACCCCTCCCTTTGCGAATAGATCTTATATATAGCTTCGTTGACTACTCTATCAATCAACACCTCTCCATCCTTAATATACGACATTTACCATATGAAACTTTTACCGTACGTTTTTAATGACTTGTTTTCTACGTATTGGAGGATCATAAGATATTAATATTATTTTTATTTAGGGTTGCATGATACTATGATTGTGGAAAATGACTACTAGTGACATTTTCCATCCTTGAAGTTTTTGTCAGACGATCATAGGAGTGAATTGGTGTTTGAAACCCATTAGATCAGGATGATGGTTTTTCTTTCCATAGAGTGGTCATAATAGGAAAATAGACTTACCACTAGGGAGATATTATTGCTTGAAATCTCACTTGATTTTGCATAGCTTAATGGGTAATTAGTGAGTTAATAGATAGGCATCAAGCCCATTTTGAGATTAGCATGCGGATGGAGTTGATGGGACTTTTCTCCATCATTTCGCATTTTCCTAAAATAGAGAGAAAACCTCCGCTAATCACTTCTTAGCTAAAAAGTTACCCTAAACCTTACTTTAATTAGCCAAATCTTGTCGTTAAAGAGAGAAGAGCGAGCGTAGCACTTGGATTTGAAGATTTTCTATCAGAGTTCATAAGGGATTGTTGTCCATCTCGAGGTTTTTGCACATTTGGATTTGCTTTGGATTTAGGTGAGTGGTTAGGACCTCTCACTTACTAATTAGTCAATATACATTTTGAAATGAAGTTTCAAAATAATTTTTGGATCCTAAAACATGTTTTAAACTTTAAATAACCACATACCTTAATTTCAATTTATTTGGAAAGGATTTGTAAAAATCATGTTCTTATGAATCTCATTTGTTATTTTAGTTATATAAACTTTTGATTTACACCACTTTGATGTGTATGGATGTATGATTGTTAGGAGATATTGTATGTAATGGTTGCTTGAACGTATGATGTTTAAATGGTTGGAAATGCCGATCGAATGGTGATTTAGTTATATTGCTAAGTTATGGATCAGTATTGATAGATTACTGATGATCCATAGATTCAACTTTTCCCAAATTTGGTGCGATTCATATGTGGCAAAAAGGAAGCCTCATAAGGCTATATTCTAAGTTTCAACTCGCTTGGAGTTTGTTTGTTGGAGTTATGGCCAAATCAAGATGGATCGATGGAAGGTTGCTTCGAGGTGTGCTCGGGTCCAAGGATGGTTCACCTCGAGTCTTAGACGACTTGCTTTGTGTAGGGAATGGAGATAGATGGATCGCATGATGGAGGTTAGAAATTCATATGCAAAGGATCGGTGATGATTGCTTCAATTCAAAGGGGAGATGGATCGAGGATTGCTTCGAATCATAATTATTTGCTTGGGAGCATAGGCCAGTGGGGTAAAGAAGGGGGAATTGGCTAAGGCATCGATCGTTAACTATCCCTGGGACATCGATCGGTGATGGATGTATTGATGAAGGGGAGTTTCACATAGAGGAGAAATGTTTAGTTGAGTCTAAGTGTGGGGTCGGTGATGATGGATCGACGTCTATGGTTTGGTGTAATGGATTGGTAGTTATGGTTCAATGGTAGAGGAATCGGAGCTACTTCGAGTCAAACACCTACTTACTTCGAGATGTGATGGTGTTTGCTTCGAGTCTTGGGTGTGTTCACTCTAAGCCCATGCCAAACCAAGCTCTTAGCTAAATATGGCCAAGTGTAGGGTTGGCACCGAACCATAGGGTTCGGTGGCGATTCTCATTGGCGATAAGATGCAGTTTGATATTGATGATTCCACGATGAGTAGTGATGGCTTTGACGATAGATGACTATATTTCGATACGCAGAGTGGGTGGCAACAAGTTAGATTGAAGGAACTGTTGAAGGAGAGTTACGGGATGAACAATGTATTTATGACAAAGGACGGCTATCAAGAATAGTTCCCAACAATGACAACTTCGAACGGAAGTTGTAAGGGAAGTTTATGATAAGCTCTATTACAGATAACGTATGCAAAGGGATCATTTATATTTTTAGGTTTCGAAGTTTACTCATGAAGTAAGGGTATATGAGGACACATACTTGGGAGTGCGATCACATGATGTTTCGATCTATTTATCCTGGACTGAGTGCGATGCAGTCTAGTTTCTAGCCTGCTGAATGGCATGTATTCGAGTACTAAGCAATTAGGGCGTTAAGTAGTCATTGACTACGTGTTGGGGTCATATGAGTATCATATATCCAATGCAATGAGTGAGTGAATGTAAGGATGAATGATGGAAGCTATGTTTGCTTTGGTTGTTTATCACGTTAGGAATGTCACACGATGCAGATATTATCAATGTAGATATTTAGAACTGCTTAGCACTTTGATGTATAATACACCGACGATGACTATGATAGATAGTAGTGTATATCTTGTGTACGTGCTAACTCTGCGGATCCAAGGATAGGTCAGTTGTTTCTTTCCATACCATTTGTCCTAATATATTGACTTTATAATATTTGAGATTTTCTACTGCTCACACTAGACAAATGTCTTGCTTGACATTTTGTGCTTTACTTTCTATTATTCTGGGTACTCTTAAACAAGTAGATTAGGGATATTAGGTTTGGTGAGCACGTAGAGCTAGACAAGGGATGTGCAAAATATCACACCCTCATACTGCTACATTTACTTATCATGATTTACTATTCTGCTGCACAACACTATGGAGCTTGCTAGTTCCTTTCTTATTTTGGGACGGTTTTTTTATGATTTATTATTTGATGTATAACATTGTCACTTGTATTGTATACTCCATGGAACTATTTACTCTGATTTCCATGATTCATTCAGTTATTATTGTCTTGCACGTTTTATATCTAAGATATTTACTATTATATTTTATTCAATAAGTTGTGAGATATACGATAGGTTCTATGATATTTTATTTACCTTACAACCTTGACTGTCCTACATCGGCGAAGCACCTGTGTTACACACTATACATGTATTATTGGGTGCTACTGGCATAGGATGGTCCTTATAGTTGGTTTCAAAGATTAGGTTGCATAGTTTAACCTAAGGGATACCATGATCCAGTAGAGATAGTGTAGGAATTCTCATTCTAGACTGGATCGAGAGTGTGTGTGTATAAGAGCACGTACTTATTATATATTTTGGTTTTCAAAACTGTATTGTAGTATATAGTATATAAGTTGCACTGCACACACAAGTACTACTTATGCAGAAATCCTTATATAGAGACTGGTCATCCTTATTACAAATTAAAGGATGAGCCGTTAAACAAGGAAAGCTGCTAGGTACTCTGTTTTTGGAGTCGAAGAAGGAGCTGGCTCGGAAGATGCTAATCTGGACCTACAGACTATATTTAATACCTTAATGCATAACATGTTGCAAAATGCTCGAGTAGTCGCTCTGAATATTGCTATTGATGATGGTGCTCTAGAGTAGGCCCCAGAGCCAATTTCTCTAAGATGAAAAAAGATTTTCTAGTCTTGGTGGAAAAACATTCCAAGGAATGGAGTCGACAAGGTGGTGGCTTGATACCCATAAGAGGATCTTTGAAGACTTAGAGCTGAATGATGCTATAAAGAGGCGACTAGCTTCCCGAAAACTTCAAAGGAGAGCCATGACCCACTAGAATGCAGTGATGGCTGCTTCTGCCTAGGTTCAGTTCACTTGGGACCATTTCAAAGCTAGATTTGAACTTTATACCAGCAGCTCAGAAGTAGGTATTATTCTATAAGTTCATGGACCTGAAGTACGTGGATATGACTGTCTTCGAGCACGTTGCTGACTTTGATGCCCTATGGAAATATGGGATATCTTTCATCGGCACTCGATTAAATAAGAATGAGAAGTTCTCCATCGTCTTGGATTACTAATGTGGGGAGAAACTCGTGAGCTATGATTGACAAGACTTTTATGATGATAATCGAGAAGGATTTAAGGCATGAGAGTCTTTATCTAAAGCCGAAAGCCATTATTCCCAAAGAAGAGACAAAGCGGCAATTGAAAGGGGGAGGCATGAAGAAATAGAATAACAAAAGGAAGTAGTTTCAGAACAAAGATTACCAAAAGAAGAAGATCGAAAGTGAGATGATTTGCTATAACTGCGGGGAGAAGGGTCACTTTAGTAGAGACTGTAAAGCAGAGGGGAGGAAGCGTTTCGTCCATAACAAGTTCAGGCATCTCAAAAAAGACTTTCTCGAGTTGCCTAAGCAAAGTAGGTGGTAAAAGCATATGCTATCAATGTCATTCCGACTTTATCAGATGCTCCATCAACGAAAGAGAAGGGAAAGGGCATCATTATTAAAGGTATGCTTTCCACTTATAATGTTCCCATATGTGTTCATTTTGATACCGAAGCCTCGCTTTCCTTCATATCTATTGATTTGGTAGATAAGTTAGGATTGGAACCCGAAATTGTTGACCAACCTTTGATTATGATGATCCTGTTGGAGGCTCCATTGGAATATGTACGGTTTGTTGTTGTTTGGCATTATCGAGTCACGGTTGTTCTTTTGATTGTGATTTCTTTTTTGGATTTTGTTTGGTTTGGTATAACTCTGTGTATGGACTGGCTTTGTAGATATAGAGCGATGGTGGATTGTGAAAATTTAATTGGTGACAACAGGGGTGGATAAGGGTGGACGGTAGTGTTATGCCATCAACTAGATGATGAGGTGATGATTAGCTCACTATATTAGCTCGATATCCCACACTATGACGACCCAAAATTTTCAACATTTGAAATTGAAATATTTAATTGATTTCAAATATCTGAATCATTGATATAAGCTTGAATTTCAAATTTTAACTATGAATTTAGCAATTTAATTATCAAATTTAATTACAGAAACTTGGGTAAAATTGTAAATCTTCAATTTTGAGCCTATCAAAAATAATTTGATGACTTAGAAAATTTATATTGATAATACTGAAGATGATAGAAGCTTCAGAATTGAATTTGAAACTGTTTTGTTCAGTATTGAATTTTATCGTTTAAATCGATATTTAAAAATAGCCTTCCGAGGCACAGTCTCGGATTTCGACAAAACCAGTTCCATTGGATCCATAATATTGTATTATTATCGGATTTCAAATTTCGTAGTGATTGGAATTGTTGCGTGAGCATATGATAAGCAAACACGCTGAAATTTAAATCGAAAATTCGATATTTTAACTAGTTCAAAAAGTTTTCTTCTCCATACGATCGAATTTGGACTCGAAACCTTTTCCATCGCGTTCGAAATAGGGGGTTAACATTATAAACGCCTGGCGGCACGCTTAGATAGGAGTTCGAAATTTTATGTTGCATTTTCGAGACGATTTGAATTTAAAATTGGATTTGAATTTAAATTTAAATAATTACAATATAACTGTAGCATTAGACATGTTTCTTCTATTCTCCAACACTTGTCAAATTCTAGGACATGCGTTCGTTCTCTTCGTATTCGAAAGAATTAAAAAGTAAAATATCAGAACGAAAACGAAAATCAACTTGAATAAGCCGTGTACTTTATCTCCATCCCCAACTTCGTTCCTCATGAATTCGAAAAAAAAAAAAACATGGCCGCTACCTTATAAAATCCCAATTCAAACGAAATTCCTCCATATTTCTTTTTCAGGCTTTCGACTTTCCTCCCTCAAATTCGAATGGCCGATTCACAATCAGGGTGCGCAGCAATCTCAAGTCGCGATCGCACGTATACGTGACATTTAGGGTTTGCTTTAGAGGTCACTGCCGTGATTTGGTGACTTCGAAAATAAGGCGGAGTCTCGAGATTGGTAGCTCGAGCATGTGGACATCGCGCGGTTGCTAGGGTTCGCAATGCGTTCATAGGAAGGAGTTGCAGCATTTTGGTTAGGGTTTGCATTCGATTTGGGTTTCGGCAAAGCATGAGTGGTCGTGGTGGGCTCGAGGAGTTCGTTGCATTGGTCTTGGGTAGTACGACCTGGTGGCATTCACGATGGTGGAGCATGCGCGTGAGGCAGCAAATGGGTGGAGTCGAATTCGTGTTGTTGGGAGATCGCGGTGAGGTATTTTTTTCTTCATTATTTTTTTTTTGTTAGTAAATTATATACATATTTGAAATAAACAAAAAAAATGTGCAGATAGCATTTTAGATTACAGTAGATACAAAAACAATTTTTTATTTAAATTAATGCATGTGTATATTAGATAAGGATATAGAAAATATACATGCAAATAGATTTAGTAATTACTGAAGTTAAAATTTTGAAATTGGAATTTTGGAAAATGTCTTGACTTGGGGAATTTTAAAACATTAAAAGTTTATATAAAGTTTGATTTTGAAATCTATAAATTTTTATAATTATAAATGTTGTTTCAAGATGAAAAATAAGAGTTATATACATATTTTAGTTTACTAAAAATAATCTATTAAAGGGAACAATAGTTTAACTTAAATAATTAGCTGATTAATTTATTTAAATGGAAATTTATTATTAGATTATTTCACATATTAATCAACTGTATAAAATTATTTATACAAGGTCCAAATTATGGAGAAAACCGTCTGAAATGGAAAATGGATTGCATGCATAGTTAAAGGCGAGATCTCCCCACTCAATCGCTGATTTAATTTTTATAGTTAAATCTAAAATTGAATGATTTTGTGTTTGGATAATTAATTTATTTTTAGTTATATTAGTTTAGACCCTATGCGCCGCATAATAGCGGAGGTTATTATATTAAACCCATATACCGTGATATTACACCTTGAAGTGGAATTGGTATTATATATGTAATTGGAGTTGCTGATTTCCCACATTATATAGCGGATGAGACCCTATTGCGCCGCATAATAGCGGATAATATTTTATAAATTCCATATACTGCGATATTCCACCTTGAAGTGGAATTAGTATTTAATTATTGTGCTAACGTCTGTGCATGCAGGGAAACAGGTTGGAGGGATCCAACTGGATTCCTCAAATATTTAATCTGTTTCGTATGTTGTGTTTTGATTATTTTTAATTCGTGTGACTATTTGTGATTGAAACCGTTGAAGGCTGTAATTTAGCCGAATATATTTTTGGTATCGTAGGATACCAGAAATAAATAAGAATTTAATTTTGAAATTTGGGTAGAAAATTTATAATAAATTCATTCAAACGAACCGGGGGAATTTTAAAAGAAGGAATTTAAATAGATAAAGTTTTATTTTTGAAAACTTATTGAATAAATTCCAAAAATATGAGAAAATATTTTAATGAAGGAATTTCGAGAATGTTGTTTAATAGTTGAAGAATTTATTTAAGATATGGATTTTAAATATTTGAAAGAGATAAAAAAATATTTCAAAAGGAAACAAATTTAGAAATTAAATTTTGGGAATTAATTTGGAGTTAAATCAAATCTTAGGAATCGATTTGGAAATTTGGTTAGGTGTTTTGGAAATAATTTGATAAATCAATTTGAAATTGATTTGATATTAGAAAAATTAGTTTGGGGAAATCAAATTGGAATTTGATTTTGTGTTTGAAATAAACTGGAAATCAATCTGGGATTTGATTGGGTTTGAAGATGATATTTGGGAATTGATTTAAAATTCGTTTATCAGTTGATATTTGGAAATGTAAATTCATAATAGGGATTTGTAAAGAAAAGGGAAATTGTTTAAAAATAAATATTAGTTTATTTTTAAAGTGTGGAAAGAAATTTACAAATTTGGAATGAAAATTAAAATAAATCAAGAAGATTTATTAATTTATTTGAATGGACCATTTTGTAATGGAAAAAGAATTCTTCCTTGGAAAGCTGAGTATATTTTTAAAATAGCTTTTGGAAATATAATTAAAAGCTCTAGATTTGGTTTTAAAAGGATATTGTTGGAGAAATTAGTTTGGAAATTGCTTAAAATAAAATTTTGTTTAATCAATTTTATAAGAGATTATTTTAAAGATTTAAAATGATATTTGATTTAGAAAATAGTTATTTAAATATTTATACTCTATCTACTAATTTTATTTTTAAATTAGTTTTGGACTTGAATTTTTATATGAGATATTAGTATGATATTTTTTCATAACTAATATTTAAGCAAATATTCTAAAATAGTTTATTTTAAATGTTTCCAAGTATATTTTGAATAAGTATTTTATATTATTTTAATATATTTGAAATCGGCAGATTTTCAGTGGAAATGAATAAATATTGAAAATGTTTTCCGCGTAAGGAAAAATTGATTTGAAATTGATTTTCAAAGGATTGAAGTGTGAAAAAAAAATTGATTTGAATTTATTTTCAAAGTGTTGAAAAGTAAAATTTTATCTTGCGAAGATATTTTGAAAGTAATAATAATTGGGGGAAAAATTTATTTGAAATCCAGTGACTGTTGTGAATGATGATTGATAGTTAAATAACGGACTATCAATATTAGCCTTTAATCGGCATTTGAATTTCGATGCGACCGGGAGTCGAATTCCAAATGGATATTTGAAACCCACATCGAACCTTTATGATTGTGATGGATCTTTTATTTAAAAGATCAAAGTGGAATTTGTTGTGATTTGTTTGAAACTGAATGAAAGCTTATTTTTAATAATAAGCGCTCGTTATTCGGATTAGCCGGGAGAGGACCTTATGTCATAAAACCCATTCCGAATAACGATACGACGAAATGAGGTTGCATTTGAAGATGGGGTTGAAGACTGGGCATTTTCGAAAGCGAAAGGGTTACCAATCGAATGTCTCTGCACTGGGTTGCTTCGGTATAGAGATATTATCACCCTTTGTGATGGGGATTCCGGACGTGATTAGTGAATATCCGGATTGCAAGGGATTCTTTTGAAGTGCCTTCGGTTCCGTTTGATCCCGAAACGGACTTGTATGGATGTGTGTCTGACATTACACTTTGAGATGTAAAGCTGGTTTCTATCAAATACATTTCTGTTGGTGGCGGAGAATTTATTCTCTTAGCTTAACACCCTTCTCTGAGATGTACGAGCTCAGAGGTTATGTAGTTGATGGTTACTAGTGATACATTCCCAATTTGGTAATGTGGCATACGAAGTGCTGTTGATCATTTGTTGATCAAAGCATGGCTTTTGTGAAAAGCGTAGCTTTATGGACGAGACTTCGTCGAATCTCACACCCCGGAATGGTCGAAACAGGAAGGATGCGGCAAGGTTATAGGGGGTAGCGCCCCTTGGGGTATGTGCATTTCCTTCTGGATAGAAGTGGTATCATAGTATGGAGCCCAAATACTTAACTTATGTGAATATTGCAAATATATATTACTTTGTGATTGTTGTTGTTGAGGATCCTCGGATAAAGGTTGTTTACAACCGGGGGATGGCATACTCATGTAGCAGTTACCTATTTTTGCAGAGGTAACCCGACCTTGTGGTGGCAGAGATCCGGTTAGGTTCTCGGGGCATCCATCCAGAGGTGTACCAGTATGGCAATAGGAAGTTCCTTAGTCTGACCATTTGTTGGAAATCCAAAGAAACAATACGCGCCCTGTACGGTTTTAGTTGTATAACCTGCCATGGAATGTGGCGGCAACCTGCTATTGTACATGGTAGCTATAGTAGGCATAAGTGCGTAATGCCTATGCTGGCTAAGATTAATATTATACTTTCAAAATGTTTTCCACTATGCACTAATAATAATAATATCAAATGATTTCGCGTATTAAGCATGTTTGACTATCATAAGGAGAAATCTCCTCCAATTCTGCGTTTGCATTGTGTGTGTGGCGGGAGGCCTTATGGTAGTCTCATTTTCCAAAAAGCATTACGGATTTCTTTTAAATTCCTTTATTTTCTTATGGTTAAAAATAACTGTTTTAAGATCTCACACCAGTCTCATGACTGACCTAGAGTTTATTGTTCCCTTTCTAAACTCTGGGTGCACATAATTTTCCACACGGGCAGCCTAGAGTCAGGTTTCAGTTATTCGGAAGCAAAATCAGAAAAGAGTTGCTGTGGTGATCAGGAGTTGAAGCTGGATGGCGAGACGTATCTCTTTACTATGTAGTGTTTGTTGCGTATAGTTAGTGCAAATCAGTTTTCATATAGTCAAGTTATAATAACTGTCAGTGATGTATGATGTCGTTGTAAACTCTGATGTTGTATTGTATTAACTGAGATGATTCTTTGTTTTAAAGATTATTCATTTATCTATTATATTTTCTCCGCTGCGAAATGTGAGATTCTGTTTTTGTTTATTTTTTCTTCTATCTTCTTCTTTAAACCCTAAAGACTCGTAGGTTTGTTCCTCTTTGGCTAAGTTGTTGTGGAAATTTGCCAGCTAAAAGGGGTACGGATTTGTGGACCTTTACACACACGATGAGTTGTCATTAGTGCCTTTGCCAGGGAATATCCCAACGTATTTGAGGAGATGACTGGACTTCCACCAAGCAAAGAGATCGAGTTTTATATTGATTTACTTAAAGATGCCAAGCCAATAGTGATGCCTTTGAGGAGGATGACATCTAGAGAGCAGTGGGATCTTGAGGTGCAAGTGAATGAACTATTGCAATGAAGGTTTATTCACAAAAGTATATCCGAGTGAATAGCACCCATAGTATTTGCTACGAAGGCAAATGGTTTCCACAGACTGTGTGTTGATTACCGTGAGCTGAATAAAGTGACGTGGAAGAATAAGTATCCACTTCCATGTATTGATGAATCATTCAATCATCTTCATGATACAATAATATTCTCTCAATTGGATTTTGCGACAGGATTTCACCAACTGAGAGTAGTGAAGGAGGATGTGTCGATTACATCGTTTCGTATGCCGTCAGGTGTCTGTGAGTGGTTGGTCATGTCTTTCGAACTAGCCAATGCACTGGCATACTATGTTGATCTCATGAACTACATCATTAGGGGTTAACTAAATCAACTCGTGCTTGTGTTCATTTATGATATTCTCGTCTACTCCCAATAAAAGAAGAACAAAGGACACATTTGAGGTTCGCTCTTAAGGTTTTGAGAGAGCACTGATTGAAAGCGAAGTTTTCAAAGTGTCACTTCTGGAGGAGGGAAGCGAGGTTATTGTGTAACACCCCTAATTTTTGATAATATTATTCAAAAGATTTAACTAGATAAATTAAACAGAACTGTGTAAATGTTAAGTGATAAGGGGATTGAGAATTGAATAAATACTTAGCACCGGAACTTAATTAATTAATAAAATGGGCTTAAGAAAGACTTATAGGATAATTAGTTTACACAAGGGTATATTGGGTATTTCCATAATCCTTATATATATATATATATATATATATATATATATCCATGACTTGTCATCCATTCACGTTTAATTCTCAATTTCACAAAAATGTAAAATGCAAAAACAAAGGAGTAGCCATCCGATGTTAAGGAAGAAAAGAAGAGGAATTCAAACCAAAGTAAAACTAAGGATTTAAGCTAGGGGAAATTAATCCCAATCCAATCTCCTTATCTTAATCAAGGTGAATAATAATTTTTACCATCTCTGTTTTGACTTATGAATATTTGTTTTCGGATTTAAGATTAAATTCGTTTCTATGATTTTTTTTTGGATAGTGATATGCTTGAATCATATTTTGTATGATTTAAACAAGATTGTTTAAATGGTGATTTATGCGGTTTAGGGGAAATTGATTGTGAATGATCTTTGAATTCCATGGAAAAAATTATGTTATGTAAAACATGATTTTGGGGTTGGGCTATAATGTTGGTAATTTTTAAGCTATGGAAAGATTATTATGAATTTTCAAAGGAATGGTTAATTGGATTTAGACATTTATTTCAAAAATTATACTGAGAATTTGGGTCTGAAATTTTGATATGTTAGATAACATGATTAAAGTCAATTTATGAAATTTTTTGGGATTTTTCCAAAGTGTTTGCTTTGGAAATTAAATTATTTTAGAAAGACTTATTTGCAATATTAGGCTTTCTTAATGGAAGGGTTTGTTAAATCAATCTTGATTTAGATCTGGAATTCAGAAGTAGTTATTTCTATAAAGAATTTGAAAAGTTGAGGCAACCAACCATATGCTTACATATAGGCAGGTTAGTTAGAATGTGTTTACTTAATTGGTATTAAATCAGTTTTACCATAGAAAAGCGGGTTCCGCCTCTATTCAGAAGCACCTTTCGACTCCAATGCTTCCACTTCAACTTAGTCGAAACCTACCCAGGATGAAATCGATCCACAAGGTATCGGTTTGATGGTATGTAGTGGATTAGAAAAGGGCAGAAGGCATGGTGTCGAAAGCATTGCTTCCGATCGGGTCGATACCTTTGTTTGTTTTAAAATTTTAAGCGCCAGCTTTTGTTTTACTAAAGCTTTCGACGTAGCTGAAGCATATTTTTTCGAAAGGAGTTCTCTAAATAGCTTTCGAAAGGGGTTTCCAATCTATGTTTTAAAGTATGAGCTTTCGAATATGTTCCTTTTTTCAAAACAAAGTTTCAAAAAATGATGGTTTCGACCTCGTCGAAACCATGCCGCCATTTGTGTACCTTTTGTAGGTATTCGAAGTCATCAATGCTTTGAAAGGTGCCTTTGTCTAAAACTTATGCTAAGCCACTTCCTAAATGCTTTCGAAAGGGTCCAAGGGTTTCAAAGGCAAATGCTTCGAAAGGGAGTTTCGATGCTATCCTTCAGTGGTTTGCTTAAATGATTTGAAACTTTCGAAAGGGTGGTGTCGATGCCATCAAGTTTTCCCTAATACTTTGATATGATAAAGAATGGTTTCGAAAGAGATACTTTGGTTTATATTAACTTCGGCCAAAACGATGTTTTTAAATATAAACCCAATGATTTCGAAAGGGATACTTCCAAAGGTTTCGAAAGGGGTACTTTCAATGGTTTCGAAGCTATGCTTATAAGAGTTAATAAGTAATACTTTATCACATTCAAAAGGTTTTGAAAGAGAGGATTTAAAGTGTTTCGAAAGGCAGGGGCCTAATGTTTTGAAAAGATATTTATATGCTTTTGAAGGAGTTCATCCGGTAAGGTCGAATGCAAAGTTTTGAGTTATATGATAAAGAATGGTTTCGAAAGAGATACTTTGGTTTATATTCACTTCGGCCAAAACGATGTTTTTAAATATAAACCCAATGATTTCGAAAGGGATACTTCCAAAGGTTTCGAAAGGGGTACTTTCAATGGTTTCGAAGCTATGCTTATAAGAGTTAATAAGTAATACTTTATCACATTCAAAAGGTTTTGAAAGAGAGGATTTAAAGTGTTTCGAAAGGCAGGGGCCTAATGTTTTGAAAAGATATTTATATGATTTTGAAGGAGTTCATCCGGTAAGGTCGAATGCAAAGTTTTGAAGATTTCGAAAGCCTTTTATTTCCAAGACAAATAATCCAATCTCATTTTAAAGGAAAACCCCATGGCTAAGTAAAAGAACTTTGGAATGGTTTAAGAAGGAGCTTTCCTTGATAAATTACTAGGTAAAATGGATTAACAATGTTTCATATGAAAATAATTTCAAGGATGTTCAAATCACAGGAGTGGTACTGTTATGTTATTATGTTTGCTTCTTCAAATATATGTGTGTATATAAATATTCACATTGTGATGAACCTGTGATGGTAATTTGAAAAAGGGTAGAATAACTAGCTAGGTTGATCCAACAGTGAATATAAATTAAATTAATTATAGATATTGGAAAGGGCCAATAGATTCTCAGTAAGCCTATGAAAACAATGCATAAAAAAAGGTATTGGCAGGGCCAATAGGTTCATAGTAAGCCAACGAAAATTATGTAAAATGAAGATCTCAGGAAGATAGGTTCATAGTTATCCCATGAAAACTATGATCAGATATTGGCTGGGGCCAATAGGTTTATGGTGAACCCAGGAAAACTATATTCGACTTAAGATATTGACAGAAGTCATTAGGTTCCTTGTCAACCCATAAAAAATAGGAGAAGAGAAGGATACTGGAGTTACCAATAGGTTCAGGGAGAACCCATGAAACAATAAACAAATTGGAGTTACCAATAGGTTCAGGGATAACCCATGAAATAATAAAGATATTGGCAGGGGCCAATAGGTTCTCAGTGATCCCATAAAAACTATGAAATAGGACAGGGAGCCCATAAACATTTAACTGGTTATCAGTCGGCCCATGGAAACTATTAGGTTAATAGTAAACCTAGAAACTATAATTGAGATGGATAGTCAAAAAGAATGGTGATGGGTAATCTAGAATTGATTCTCTTGTTTTGCATATTCTCGTCTTGTTTGCACAAAAAATGGGCAAACACCTCGAAGTCGTATGATTTAGTTGGTTATATGTTATTCTTAGTGATTTGGATGATTTATGCAAATATATAAAATAGATAGACTAAACTGTAAAAGACACACAGATTTATAGTGGTTCGGCCAGAATGTGCCTACGTCCACTTTATATGTTATTCTCCTTTACTTTTCAGGTTACAAGTACAAAGCTTTAATTTCAAGTATCTGAAAGTTGTTTGAAAGTTCTATCCGTGCTTGAGCTCTCAAACTTGTCCCTCATTGTTGTACCCCTGTCCCTCTATTTATAGAGTGAGGCTGGGGTCAGGGGTCTTGGATGTATATAGCTTCTGGTGGGCCTGGGCTGATGCAATCTGGCCTGACTAAGTTGATCCGAAACGTCTTGGTTCAGTGGAGAGTGGTATGTTGTTTGGACCGGTGGTAGGTTGGGAGTGAGTTTGGTTCGGTGGTGGTTGGTCCGGCTAGGACTCGGAGATGGGCTGGTTCGACGGTGAAGTGGTCCGGTGATGTGTGGAGGTAGGTTGGTTCGGTGGGACACGGTCCGGTGGTGTTTAGGTTGGTTCGGTGGGACACGGTCCGGTGGTGAGTGGAGGTAGGTTGGTTCGGTGGGACATGGTCCGGTGGTGAGTGGATGGAGATGGTCCGGCTATGCTTTGGTCCGGTAGTTTTTGGAGGTGGATTAGTTCGGTAGGTGCTTGGTGCGGCAGGGAAGTGGTCCGGTGTCGAATTCCTTTCCTTTGGTTCGGTGGGGGTGGAGACGCCCCCAACATTTGCCCCCCAAAGTGGGGCATATGTCAGTATATGTCACGCTTTGTTTTAGCTTGAGGGATTCTCGCCCTGTCTTGTATGCCGAGCTAGTTGGTCCGGTTGTTGATTTTTGCCTATAAGTATTGGCCTTAGGCTTCCTTCATTCCTTACCTGCCGAATTGATTATAGTGCCGAACCAATTATAGTGCCGAATCAGTCTCGTTTGCTGAACTATTTAAGGTGCTGAATCAACTGATTGCCGAACCAGGTGAGTCATTTTTTTTTGCCGAATGATCTTATATTCTTGAATTACCGGATGCACTCATGGATTCTGATTACCGAATGAACTTGTGCTTGAATTGCCGAATGAGGACGGGGAAGTATGGTTGTCGAATGACCTTTGAGTTGGAACCACCGAACGAATTTTGGGAGTGTGAGTTCCGAATGGGGTCTCGGACTCGTGCCACCGAATGAAATCTGGTGATTTTGAATTGTGGGTGAAGTTCCAGGCTTCACGTACTCGCTTGCTTAACTCTCTATATTCCTTGTTTTACCAGTTATGTTTTTCTGGTATCGCAGATAATGTCTCACAAAGTGGAAACTCGATCAGAAAAGAGAAAATCTGCAGATAGAAGAGAGTCCCCTGTGATGCCCCCAGCCCAGCCAGGACCGGGACGACAGGGACCCACCCCGAGATCACTAGTGGACGGATATGATCCTCAAGAGCTTCTGAACTCTCCTTCTGATTGCTTTTCGAACTCTCTCAGAGAGGAGCAGCTTGATATTATCTTCCGCTCCTTTGGGATTGATAGAGCACGCATGCTGCCGCCAGGGAAGGGGGTCATGCCATATAATCCCCCTGAAGGATACTTTGCTTATAGTAGGTACCACTGCATGTGTGGGGCCATTCCTCCAATCAATGCCTGGATAGTTAGCTTCGTTACTTATTTGAAGGTGGCCCCCTTCCAGCTCCAGCCCAACTCCTACGCTATCTTGGTGTGCCTATTCGTGATTTTCCAGAGAAAGTACGGGCGTCCCCCTTCTAACCGGGAGATTCAATATCTATATAACTTGAGAGGTTACAAGAAGGGGTCTCCATACATCAGCTTGGAATCGGCCGTGTCCTTCAAGCCGGTCCTGGACTTGTATTCAAAGTTCACCATGTTTAAGGAATGGTTCTTCGTCCAGGATGACACCGTTTCGATCCACCGCTTCACCTCTGGCTGTAAGTTGAAGCTTATTTATAATTTCCATTCTGACTGAGATGCTTCTTCTTATGTGTTTTTATTTCTTGCTAGCGACAGGTGGCTTTGCGGTCATGGAGAATGAGCATCTGGTTCAGATGGCCGCGGAGATAGAGGCCATTTCGGGAAGGGATAGGTCAGCTTCTTATCTAATCAGGAATGCCACTCTCCTGGGACACAACTTGATTCTACCACATCAGTCTGTGGTCAAGCAGAGGGATACGGCCGAGGAAAGAGCTGCCAAAGCCAAAGGAGGGGCCACGACAAAGAGCAGCAAGAGGAGACCCTTCTCGATACCTCCAATCGACGGGGGGAAGAAGCTCAAAAAATCTGATGGACCCTCTCCCAGCACATGCCCAGATGTTCCGGAGGTGAAAAGTGGAGAGGAAGAAAGAGGCGAGGAGGAGAGCGGAGGTGATGGAGAAGGTGATGGTGGCGAAGGACGGAGTGGTAGTGGCGTTGGTGCCTTGACCTCTGGGCAAGCAGGTGAGATTCAAGAGTGGACGGATGATGCTTTCCGCCAAGCCTTTGAGGGGTTGGAGGAAGGGCCGGCATTGGTGGAGAAACCGAAGAAATCTGATAAGACCGGGACTGGTGCCAGTCCATCTTCTGAGAGTATTTCAGCTAGGGCAACCCCGGCGGTTCAAGGTGAATTCTTGACTCCTCTTTGAACCTCACATGTTTCTTGGATTATACTCTCATGCATGCTTTAACATTTGGTTTTTATTTCAGGAACGGGTAAGGCGGCAAAGACATCAGACATTCGACACCGGCTCGAACAGTTCAAACTCCTCAAAGCTTCTGCTAAACCGAAGCGCTCGACTGACCGTTCTGGGGGCGTAGTCGGCTACCGTCCCCTTCTCGGAGTCATCGAAGAGGATATTCAAAAGAGAAAGAGGAGGCGTTCCATGTTCGAACCTTCGCTTGGACCTCAGCCCCCAACCCATCCTATTCATGATATTACGGGGGAGGATAATGAGTCCATACCATCTCCACATCCATCAGAGAATCCTACCGTTACTCATATTGATCATCCCGGCTTGGCTCGTAACCCATTTGCGGGTCATCCAGATCTGGACCCGAACCTCCATGATATTTCCTTCGATGAGATTATCGGTGAGCACCTCCTACCCCGCAATCCTATGGTAAGGGTGCTTGATGAGGCTAAGTCTTTGGATCTCGACTTGTTGACCACTCGGATTGTGACTATGGGGGATGAGGCCAAGGCAAACATCGATCGGGTGGCTGAGGAGACCAGGAGGCTGATGGCGCATCATGCCCGACTGGTCAAGGCTGGAGCGGAAATCGGAAGTGCTAACATTCGGTTGCGGCTAATGGTTTCCGATCAGGCCAAACAGCTCGCTGATCAGGCCATTCAGATCTCCCAGCATGAGGCGGCCTCTAGACGGCTAAAGAAAACTATGGAAGAGGCTAGCAGAGTCGAGCTGCAAAAATGGAGGCCACCTGCAAGGAACGAATTGATATGGCCATTGCCACGGTGGATGAGGTTCGGAAAGCGGATCTTGAGCAGATAGAAGAGTTATCTGGGAGGCTTGAGGCCGCAGAGCTTGCTCAAGCCAAGCTGAAGGAGGAGATGGAGGCAATGCGGAAATCCCTTCAAGCTGACTGCTCGAGATACCGATTGGAGAGGGATGCTGCCGTCGCAAGGCTGTCGGCTACCGAGGCCCAGATGAGGGAGTTTGAGGAGAACGAGGGGATGATGGATGAGATGCTCCAGGACATGTATTTCCGTACTTGGAAGCAGGGCAATCTATCCTGAATGGACGATTATCCCCGGGTCATGGCTAGGATATATCTCCGGGCTTTGGAGGAGGCCAAGGCTGAGGCGGATAAGGAGGGTAGTGTAGCTTTCAGGATGGATGTGGTAACGGCCCAGTTTACTGAGGAGAAGAAAGTGGCAGTGAAAGAGGGCATGCGGCTGCTTACCGCCGAGGAAGTGGGTGTGTAGTTGGGGGATGATGATCAGGGAGCAGATGCTGGTAAGTCTTCCCTCTCAATCTTTTCTTATCTTGATTGCGTATTATTTATCTGATGGATTCTTCTCCTGAATCGGACAGGTGGGACCTCTGGCCAGCATGCTGGGAGTTCTGATCCTATGGTCAAGTAGATCCCGGAGGGCTAGCAGGATAGAGGCGGAGCCCTGCTGTAGACGACTACGTTTTTTGGTTTACTTGGCATTCCTGAATATACTAGTTCAAAACATTAATGTACTTTCAGGCTGTAATTATGTAATTATGTCGTTGTAGCGAATGATTTTATTCTTATATAATTTCATAACATGAGCTGATTCTGTCGTATTTGAATGCTGTCGTTATTTTGATGTGTTGCATAAGAAATATAGCTGTGTATATGTATGTGCTTCAATCGTGTTTGATGCTATGCTCTTGCTTAAAATATAATTTCATGTCTCGCAATGTTAGTGTGATGTGTGAATAGGCTATAGCTACATGTTTATGTACAAGAAAAGGAAGTACCACCCTTCATGTTTTAGTTATAGACGGTAGCTTTGATGTCTTGTGTGACTGAGGATGGAATGCAGCTGAGCGACCTGTTATCCAGTTGTGAGTTCTCATTTCCACTTGCGAGTGTCTCCTATTTTGTGTTCTGTACTTTAGTGATCGTTATAGAGGATAGGAGGAAAGTTTTTTATAAATAAAATGGAAATATAAGAAATAGTAAAACTTCCAATCACGGAAGGCCTTCGATGTGCTTAAGTTCGTGGCAAACAGGTTTTGTAGTCACTTTCCTTAGCTGTGGGTCTTGGAGACATTCGTCACCCATCTTACGCCTCCACGGGGAATTTTCTTTTTTACCACAGCCGTACTTAAGACACATCGGAGCCGAGATCGCGCACAGTAACTACCCGGGCCATTATGGCCCGTAATCGTGGGTATTATTCGATTTACCGTGGCCGGCTAGCGTGGGTGCCGATCGTCAACTGTGAACTACCCCTGGCTGGCCACACCTTATGTTGGGGTTTATAATCGGTTCACAGTTGCCGGCGAGCCGAACGCCATAATGAGCTGCCTCGGCTATAGTCGGCCTTCTCGGTGACTTATGATCGGCTCATTACAGTTGGCTTTGAGGGCCGTCACGAGTAATGAGTTAACCCGCAGCAGAGGGATGCTGGAGCAAAAGTGTCTCATTGACGAGGGCATAGATTCGTATAGTACCTGTTGGGTCTTGTCCAGGTGAGGTTGTGCCATGAAGTGTCCAGAATGGAAATGCCGTTATACAGGATTTTGTTCAACAGAAAAGGATAAAGCTTAACAAGCAGCCAATATATAAAGGAACAAGTTAGAAAGAGACAAGATTTTTAAAGTGGTTCGGCACGAAAATGCCTACGTCCACTGATCCTCTTTATTAATTCACTTCATATGGGCAGTACAAGTTAAGAAAAGTATCGACGAAGGTGTTGGATGTTCCATGCCCTCTGGAACACCTCCCCGTCCACTGTTGACAAAATATAAGCTCCGTTGTGGAGATCTTTATGAATTACATAGGGTCCGTCCCAGATAGGATCTAGTGCTCCGGGGCGTGGGAAGATCCGTTTGAGAACAAGATCTCCTTCTCGTAAGCTGCGTTGCTTGACTTTGGAGTTGTATCGTGCTGGCACTTTTTGCTTGTGAGCTGCCGCTTTAAGTGTTGCATCATTTCTTCTTTCTTCAATTAGGTCCAAAGACATATGTAAGAATTCTTCATTCTCTTCTAGGTTGTAGTGGATCCTACGGTGGGAGGGCACTACAGTTTCAACTGGGAGCATGGCCTCCGATCCGTATGCCAAAGAGAAAGGAGTATGTCCTGTTGATGTTCTGTAAGATGTGTGGTAGGCCCAAAGTGCCGTAGGAAGTTCATCCACCCAAGCGCTTTTTGACTTTTCAAGTTTCTTCTTGATTAGAGTTTTGAGAATTTTGTCGACAGCTTCGACTTGTCCGTTTGCCTGAGGATAAGCTACAGATGAGAAGCTTTTGTGAATTTTGTGCTCTCGGCACCAGTCGGTGAATTCCTCGCTGTCAAGTTGAATTCCATTGTCCGATATGATTTTGAGTGGAACCCCGTACCTGCATAGAACACTTTTAATCAAGAAGTTAATAACTTTTGCCGAAGATATTTGATTTAAAGGGTACACTTCCACCCATTTGGTGAAATAGTCGACTGCCACTATAGCATATTTGGCTCCGCCTCGGCCCATCGGCAGTTCACCAATTAGGTCAATTCCCCATACCGCAAAGGGCCAAGGACTGGTCATCTGAGTAATCTCATTGGTTGGTAGTCGAGGAATTTTAGCAAATTTCTGACATCTGTCGCATTTTTTGACGAAGTCCAAGGCGCCTTTGTTTAAGGTGGGCCAGAAATATCCATATCGGAGTATCTTCTTTGCCAGAGTCTGCCCTCCAGTGTGGTCTCCGCAACTTCCTCGATGGATGTTGGATAAGCTTTTCTTGGCTTCCCTTCCAGTGACACATCTTAATAAGGGGTTAGAGAAGCCGTGCCGATAGAGGATGCCTTCTTGTATCGTGTAGCGAGAAGCACTCCTCAAGATTTTCCTGACTTCGTTACGCTCGTTGGGTAGTGTGCCATCTTGAAAGTATTTCCGGATAGGAGTCATCCAAGTTTCTTCTTCGATTGCATCTATCAGATCTTCTTGTTCGAAACTTGGGGCTAGTTGTTTTGAGATGGCTACCGTTCCAGAAATGGTGTTGTTCTTCATGCAAGCTTGCTTTGCCAGTTCGTCGGCCTTTCGGTTCTCCTCTCGAGGAACGTGTTTGATTAAATAGTGATCCAATTGATTGAGAAGCAGCTTGGTCTTCTTTAGATATGTTGTGAGTCGTTCTCCTCGAGTCTGGAATTCTCCCAGTATTTGATTTACAATAAGTTGAGAATCGCTATGGAGACATAAAGAACTGATTCCAATCTCTAAGGCAAGTTCCGGTCCTGCCATTACTACTTCATATTCCGCATCGTTGTTGGTGGCAGTGAATTCCAACCTTAGGGCATAGAGCAGCTTCCTTCCCCTGGGGGTGATTATCACAATGCCTGCCCCCGAGCCCTGTTCGTTTGATGTTCCATCTACAAAGAGATTCCACTTGATATCTTTTGCTATTTCAGATTGGTACCTTCGTTGGTAGTGAATTCGGTAATAAAGTCGGCCATGGCTTGTCCTTTGATGGCGGTGCGAGGATGGTAGGTGATATCATATTGACTCAGTTCAATGCACCACTTAAGTAGTCGCCCAGAAGTGTCGGGGCGATGGAGTACCTGCCTTAGCGGTTGATCGGTTAGAACTCTGATGGAATGAGATTGGAAATAGTGTCGTAGCTTTCGTGACGTGATTAGCAGACAGTATGCTAGCTTCTCAAGTTTAGGGTATCTGGCTTCTGCCCCTATAAATCTCTTGCTTACAAAGTATACGGGCCGCTGCGTGCGGTTGTCTTTTCTCACCAAAGCGGCGCTTAAAGCATGGGACGATACAGCAAGGTATAGGTATAGTTCCTCGCCTTCATTTGGAGTTGAGAGTACTGGTGGTCTTTGGAGGTGTTTGATTAGGTTAAGGAAGGCTGTCGAGCATTCGTCAGTCCATTCGAACTTTCCTTTGTCTTTCTTTAGAGCTTCAAAGAAAGGGATGCATTTGTCGGTTGCTTTAGAGATGAACCTGCTTAAGGCGGCCACTTTCCCGTTTAGGCTTTGCATCTCTCTTCGAGTGGATGGTATCTTGATATCTTGCAAAGCCCGGACTTGTTCGGGGTTTGCTTCAATCCCCCTGGCATGGACGATGAATCCCAAGAACTTTCCCGACGATACTCCGAAGGAGCACTTTAGAGGATTCAGCTTCATTACATATTGGCGAAGTACTTGAAACATCTCGTCCATGTGGTTTATATGATCGTTGGCTTTTCTTGATTGTACCAGCATGTCATCCACATAAACTTCCATAGTTCGTCCTATTAATTCCGCAAACATCTTGTTGACGAGGCGCTGATAAGTAGCTCCGGCTTTTTTAAGTCCAAGAGGCATTACTCTATAGCAGTACAATCCTCGGTCAGTGATGAAACTAGTGTGGTCTTGATCGGAGGCGTGCATAGGGATCTGGTTATATTCTGAGTATGCGTCCATAAAGGATAAGAGTTCGTGTCCGGCTGTGCTGTCCACGAGTTGATCGATTCGGGGGAGTGGGAAGTAGTCCTTCGAGCAAGCGTCATTTAGGTTGGAGAAGTCGATGCATGTTCGCCACTTCCCGTTAGCCTTCTTTACCAGTACCGGGTTGGCGATCCATTCTGGGTAGATGGCTTCTCGTATGAAGTTATTGGCAAGTAGGTTCTTTACTTCTTCCTCGAGGGCTGCTGATCGTTCTGCCCCCATGCTTCTCTTTTTCTGCTTTAGTGGCACCTTGGTGGGATCGATGTTCAGTACGTGGCATGCTACGTCTGGGGAGATTCCAGTCATGTCAGCATGCGTCCAGGCAAATACATCCATGTTGTGGCGAAGGAAATCGACGAGTTGATCCTTCAATTCCGCTCTTAACTGAGACCCGACTCTCAGCAGTCTACTTGGGTCGTGTTTGTCTACAGATACAAATTTCATAGCCTCTGCAGGCTCGGTGGTGGTCTCCTCCTCCCTGTCCCTGGGTCTAATTCGTTGAAAGGATCGCTGGTGTATCGAAGAGGAGGGGCTTTCTTTAATTGCTATGCTTCCAAGTTTTTCTTGCATAGAGAAGTCTCTGCATCCTTCCCTTTGTCCTTCCTACGGTTATTGCGAAGTTCAGTTACATAGCAATCTCGAGCGGCGTCTTGATCTTCCTCTATTTCTCCTATTCCGTTATCTGTTGGAAATTTCATCTTCAGGCACCACGGGGCTAGGACAATTTGGAAGTCAGACAAGGCTGGTCTTCCCAAAAAGGCATTATAGGCCGAGTGGTTCTCTATTAGCACAAATGTTTGTTTTCGCACAACGGAGCGGGGATGACTTCCTATTTCGACAAAGAGGTCCAGTTGCCCAAGGGGCATCTTCACATCTCCGGTGAAATCATGTAGCGGTTTGCTGCAGGGAGACACATCCTTCATTGACAGCTTCATTTTGTCGAAAGCGTGCTTGAATAGGATATTTACTGAACTTCCAGTATCTACTAGGATTCGAAAAACCTTGGCTGGACCGAGCCAGACAGAGATGACCATAGGATCCATGTGGGGGTACTGCCTTCCCTCTAGATCATGCCTACTGAATGTGATGTCATTATTCTCTTTCCGTTTCGGGTGGCGTTCTTCTGTAACAGAATTAACGTAGTCTTCATTGCTTCTAAGTGACTTACTGTATCTCTCCATCTCTGCCCAGCTTCTGTCGGCGATGTGTGGTCCTCCTGATATGGTAAGGATCACTATCTTCTCTTGACTGGAGCCGCTGGTGTTGCGATTTCCTCCGCCTACTTTTGGGAGTGGTAGCCCTGGGTTCTCATTGGAAGGAGTTGAAGTCCTGTTCTGACCTTTCACATAGCGCTCTAGTCTCTTCCTTCTGATGTGTTCTTCACACAAGTCCCGGAGATGATGGCATTCATTGGTGTCATGCCCATGAGATTCGTGGAATCGGCAGAACTTTTCAGACTTAATTGCATTATCTGATTCCTTCTTGTGCGGGGGGCGCTTGTATCTAACCTCATCTTGGGTGGCCAAGAAGATGTTTTTGATTGTTTCATTTAGAGGAGTGTAAGAGTCAAATCTCGGTCCTGGCCTATATAAGCGCTTTTCCCCCTTCTTGCCCCCAGCACTATCTCTGGAGTCATTTCTTCGAACGTCCTTTGCTACTGCGGATGTGTTGCCATGAGCTGCCTTGGTTTGTTGCCCTGTCTGCCTTTCAATGGCAGCGTCTTCAAGCCTCATATATTTCCCGGCTTCGTGGAAGAAATCGGGTAAGGTGGCTGGCTTTTCTTTCATTAGTCTCCTATCAAACTTAGTATCCGGATGCACACCACTGCAGAGAGCCATTAGGATAAGTTTCTCGTCGGCATCTTGGACTGCAGCTGCTGCAGCGTTGAATCGGGTTAGATATTGTTGCACTGTCTCCCCGGGATTCTGTTTGATATTAGATAGGGAATAAGCGTCCTTGGGTTGTTCCACATGAATGCGGAACTGGCTGATGAACTTTTCTTTCAACATTTCCCATGAGCTGATGGATCCTTGGGGCAGATGGCAGAACCAGGAGGTAGCTAGATCTGCCAAGAATAGTGGAAAGCATTTACACAACACTCCCTCTGTTGCTCCGCTCATTAGCATATGCTGTGTGTATCTCTGCAAGTGTACAACGGGGTCAGAGGTTCCCTTGTAATGTTCCATTGTTGGCATTTTCCATTCCCGGGTGGTGATGGCGGTTTCGATATTGCGGGTGATGGGGCTGGTTACCCTAGCATCGATCCCCCGATCCCTTTGTTCCCGTTGGACGCACTGTATGAACAATCGCGCCATCCTTTCATCATAACTTGGAGCGGATAGAAATGAGTTTGGTTCTTCCCTACGGGATAGATTCCGTCCAGATGACCTGTAGGGATGGTATCGTCTATCACTCCTAACATTCTCCAACGGCTGCCTCTGGTCTTCCGGGGGCATGCTGGGGTCAGCCACTGTTGGCCCTTGCCTTGATCTTTCCCTGCTGGGTTCTCTTCTCAGCACTTCCTCGGATCCAACTTCGGGATAGACTCCAGCTTGGCCCCGTCCCTTGGTGTTTCCATGGTTAGGTAGCATGGCGGGCTCAGCAACATCCGACCCTTGCCTGGTACCTCTCCCGTTGGGTTCGGTTCCAAGCGTTTCCTCGGGTCGGAATTCAGGCTGAGTCCGGGCTCGGCTCCTACCATAGCTATTTCTGTTGTTAGCCTTTTCGAAGAAGAAAGACCTTTGTCGTCTCCTAAATCCTCCAGACCGGGACTCACCCCATGATTAAGTGTTGCGGTTGGTTTCTTCAACATCCCTTAAGCGTGACATGAGTTGATCCACCAAGGCTTCTTGTTGAGATGTGAAGCGGTTAGTTACTTCAGCCACAACCCTGTCCAGATCTGCCCTTGTAATTGGTTGTTCCGTAGCAGAGGCTGTCGGATTTGCCTGATTTACATTTGCTGTTGGAACCGGACGATTGTCTTGGTCTCTGATCACTGGATCTGGGATACCGCTAGTTGCGATGTTATTTCCTTTGTTAGCATCTTTCTTCCGTTCGGGAGGCATGTTTTCTAAGAAATGAACGATGCTGATAGGAAAAGGGTTAAGTGGGAGAAGCTGAAGCCTCGAGCTCCTGTTCTCAGTGAAAGCACCAAAAATGTTTGCACAAAAAATGGACAAACACCTCTGAGTCGTATGATTTAGTTGGTTATACGTTGTTCTTAGTGATTTGGATGATTTATGCAAATATATAAAATAGATGGACTAAACTATAAAAGACACACAGATTTATAGTGGTTCGGCCAGAATGTGCCTACGTCCAGTTATATATTATTCTCCTTTACTTTTCAGGTTACAAGTACAAAGCTTTGATTACAAGTATCTGAAAGTTATTTGAAAGTTCTATCCGTGCTTGAGCTCTCAAACTTGTCCTCCATTGTTGTACCCATGCCCCTCTATTTATAGAGTGAGGCTGGGGGCAGGGGTCCTGGATGTATATAGCTTCTGGTGGGCCTGGGCTGATGCAATCTGGCCTGACTAAGTTGATCCGGAACGTCTTGGTTCGGTGTAGAGTGGTATGTTGTTTGGACCGGTGGTAGGTTGGGAGTGAGTTTGGTTCGGTGGTGGTTGGTCCAGCTAGGACTCGGAGATGGGCTGGTTCGGCGGTGAAGTGGTCCGGTGATGTGTGGAGGTAGGTTGGTTCGGTGGGACACGGTCCGATGGTGAGTGGAGGTAGGTTGGTTCGGTGGGACACGGTCCGGTGGTGAGTGGAGGTAGGTTGGTTCGGTAGGACATGGTCCGGTGGTGAGTGGATGGAGATGGTCCGGCTATGCTTTGGTCCGGTAGTTGTTGGAGGTGGATTGGTTCGGTAGGTGTTTGGTGCGGCAGGGAAGTGGTCCGGTGTCGAATTCCTTTCCTTTGGTTCAGTGAGGGTGGAGACGCCCCCAACACGTCTCATAATATTTTGAATTTTTTTTAACCATTGTGGATGCAGGAGCACAGTATATGATTTTATGAAGGTTTTATGATACCAGTGAGGGGAAAACCCGTTCCGCTGGACGGCATGGTCTCACTAGATACCTAAAAGATTTGACATGGTAGATTATTATTCATACCATGCTTTATGTCTGATTCGAAGATTATGTTTTCTCCTTAAACTCTCGATTACTCAATTGATTTTGAGTAGTTTGAGAGTTGAATTTTTATGGTACCTCCTTAGACGAATAAGCTTCCGGAGACATGCAGGAGGCTTGATAGCTACCTAGAGTCCTCTTTTAATTTGATTCCGCTGTGTTGTTGTAAAGACAAGTTGTTTAATTTCCTATATATACTCTGATCATCCAAGCGGGCATCTTCAAATGTCGCTCTTGGCGTATATTGTAATAAATTTATTTTCTCTGAAGTCTGAACGTGGTTAGAGATTGTGGGATTATGAAATGAATTTGAAATGTTTTGAAACGGAATGTGGAACTTGTTTGATGTTTTAAATTTTTTTCCATATTCATGTGTTTCTGTGTATCATTGTATCTAACATTACCATATTTGGTCGTCAAGGATTAATAACTATGGATGACTGCAACATCCGTAACCGTTAGTTTTGGGCCTCCAAGTAGGGGATGTTACAAGTTTGTATTAGAGCATAGGTTTGTGAAAGTTAAAAGAATTTAAAACCTAAAAAGACATTCAAAACATAATCAAATGAATCAGAAAATAAGATCGAGGTTTGTGTTAACGCTATAATAACGTACTTGTATTTGATACACACACACACACACACACACACACATATATATATAAGTACATCATACCCTCTCTATTAGACCGTTCTTCTATATCTTACTAAGGCTCGTATGCATATTTGCGAGAAAGAATATATAAAAGCAGGAAACGGAAAAGGAAATCTCGATGGATGAAGCACCATAACTAATAGAAATGTTCGACCTAATACTAGGAGGAATCAAGGTCAACGGGCTAATGCTAACCAAAATGTTGATGCCAATGCAGGTATTGTATCTGTTCTTCGTCAATATGATGCAAGTAGAGTTGTTGCTGGAGTTGCTGGCAATGTTGGAGGAGCTAATCTTGTGGGTCTAGTTGGGAATAATTATGCTAAGCTGAGTAGAGATTACACCAGTCTTGGTGGGAAACCGTTTATGGAAACATGAGATGCTATAGAAGTTGAGGGCTGGCTATTACATTGCAAGAGAATCTTTGTTGATTTGGGTTTGGATGATATGCAGAAGACGAGGTTGGCCTCCAGGAAGCTGCAGGAGTCAACACTTCATTGGTGGAATAATGCTACTACTGGAGTTCCGAAAGAGGAATTGACTTGGGCAGATTTTAAAGGGAGATTTGAATAGAGGTTTGCATTTGAAGTTGCTATGTCAGCATTGTTGAGAAAGTTTATGGATTTAGTGCAGGGAAAAATGCCGGTAATTGAGTATGCTACTAAGTTTGATGAGACGTCCCAATATGGACATGCCACTATATACATTAGCATCAGGAGAAATGCAAAGTTTATTCAGGAATTAAGACCAGAGCTTGCTAGAGCAACCCTGACACATATCCATGATCCTTGTAATGTAGTGGTGGAGATGGCAGTCCGCCATGAGGAGATGCTTGCTATTTGTGCCAAAGGGTAGCTAATGGAAACCCAGGGTTATCAGGGAAAGAAGAGGAAGTTCTTTAGGAAGAAGAGAGCCCAGAAAGGAGATGCTGCCAAGAAGGAAAATGCTGATTTAGTTTGCTAAAAATTTAAAAAGAATGGTCATTATGCAATGAGTGTCGGTCAGGCAAGGGGAAGAAGGCTATAGATGAGAAGAATGTGAAGTGCTTCAACTGTGACCAAGTTGAGCATTATAACAATCATGTCCAGAACCGGTTAGGACGGATAAAGGAAAGGTTTCTGATGTTGGACCATCATCTGCTAAGCCAACTGTAGTTGAAAAATGAAATACTGTGATGGAAGGTACGTTTTTTATTTAGAGCATACCAGTTAGGATATTATTTGATAACGGTGCATCACATTCATTTATATCCCAGTATTTGGTTGATAGATTATACTTAGAACCCATATACCTGATTACTTTCTTAAGGGTTGCAAAGCCAATAGTAGGGTATGCAACTCTAGGGATGAGATGTGACCAGTTAGAACTTGATTTGTTCGGTCTTAAGTTTGCATGCAGTCTGTATGTTTTCGATTTCGTATGTTTTGGAATTATTTTGGGTATGGATTGGTCAAGTAAGTATGAGACTAGGATATTTTGCCAGGATGGCGAGATATCATTAAGACACCCTGATAATCATGACCGAATTATATTCTCAGTGGAGAATTCTAATCGGAGTAGTTGTGTTTTGTTAAGTGCAATGGAGTTAGGAGAAGAGCTAAGTTAGGTTTGGATAGCAAGAGAGTTTGTAGATGTATTTGAGCCGGTAACAATACTACCACCAAAAAGATCTGTTGAGTTTGAAATACATCTTGTGCCAAGAGATGAACCTGTGAGTAGATCACCTAGCAGGATGGCACCGACCGAGATGAAGGAATTGAAGATGCAGCTAGTGGATCTAGAAGGAAGGAATTTCATTCGGCCAAATAGTTCGCCTTTGGTAGCGGTCGTGGTATTCATGAAGAAACCATATGGGTCGTTGAGCATGTGTATCGACTATCGTAAGTTGAACAAGAGGACGATCAAGAATAAGTATACTTTCCCAAGAATTGATGATCTATTTGATCACTTGTGTGGAGCTAGAGTGTTTTCCCAGTTGGATTTGGCTACAGGTTCCATCAGTTAAGAGTGGCAAAGGACAATATTACTTTGACAGCATTTTGAACTAAGTATGATGAGTGGTTAGTAATGTCATTTAAGTTAACGAACACACACGGTTTCTTCATGGATTTGATGAATCGATTTTTCCAATAATATTTGAATAGGTTTGTGTTGGTGTTTATAGATGACATTTTGATATACTCTAAGGATGAAACAGCATGAAGATAATCTTAGAATTGTACTTGAGATGTTGAGTTAGCATCAGCTAGAGAGGAAGTTTTTCAAGTGTCATTTTTGGAAGAAAGATGTTAAGTTTCTTGGTCACGTGCTTTCAGAGAAGGGGTTGGCAGTCGATCCAGATAAGATCGAAGCTGTTAATAATTGGAAGAGACCAGAGACGGTGACTGAGATTAGAAGTTTTCTTGGACTTGCTGGCTATTACTGAAGATTCATGAAGGATTTCTCATGGATAGCAGACCTTTGACGAAGCTAACTAGAAAGGACATGAAGTATGTCTGGTCTGACAAATGTGAGGAAGCATTCCTTAAGCTAAAGCATTTGTTAACCAATGCACCTATTGTTAGTAGTTCCAGATGGAAACCAAGGGTTGGTGGTGTGTACCGATGCATGTTAAACTGGATTGGGGATATGTTGTTGCAGAAGGTTAAAGTGATTGCCTGTGCTTCACAACAGCTTAAACCGCATGAAGTGAGATATCCTACTCATGATTTGGAGTTAGCTGCGGTGATCTTCTCATTGAAGGTTTGGAGGCATAATCTTTTAGGGGAGAGATTTGAGCTATACACAGATCAAAAGTCTTTAAGATACTTATTCTCTTAGAAGAAGTTGAATTTTAAACAGTAGAAATGGCTAGAGTTTTTGGCTGCTTATGATTTTGGTATAGAGTATACTCCAGGGAAAGGTAATAAAGTAGCAGATGCTCTTAGCAAAAGACATCAAAATGTGATGTTAGCTATTTTGGTAGAGTGGAAGAATATAGAAGCTTTGACCACCTGTAATGTGCAATTATGATCGACTGCTGCTTCTAGTCAGAGTACTATAGTGTAATTCTATTTAGAACGAACGAATTGCTTCTAAGCAGTAAGAGGATCCATTATTGGCCGAAAAGATCAGAAGGCTTGAGGTTGGAACTGAGATCGATGATCTAAAGGATTTTAATCTTGACTAGAAAGGATGGTTGAGAAAGAAGGGATGAATATGTGTTCCAAAGGTCGAGGACTAAAGGGAAGAATTTCTTGGAGAATGTCATTGATCCAAGTTTACGATTCATCCTGGAGGGACCAAGATGTATCAAGGTATGTAAATGAGATTCTATTGGGAAGGTATGGAGTGGGATGTTGGCTTATGGGTTAGGCAGTGTGCAAACTATCAATAAGTGAAAGCCAAACATCGAAAGCCGAGTGGATTGCTTCAATCTTTAGAGATTCCAATTTGAAAATGGGATTCGATGTCTGTGGATTTTATTGACGGGTTGCCAAGGTCAAATAGAGGAAATGAAAGTATATAGGTTATAGTGGACAGATTGACCCAGAGTGTCCATTTCATTCCAGTTAAGCCAACCATGATGACAACTATTTTAGCTACATTGTTCATGAAGAACATAGTTAGACTACATTGAGTTCCTATTAGCATAGTCAGTGACAGAGATGCTTTGTTCACTAGTGAATTCTAAAAGAGTCTACAGGATGTATTAGACACTGAGCTCAAGATGAGTATGCATATCACCCACAGACAGACAGACAGACATAGAGAGTCAATATAGTACTCGATGATTTACTAAGAGCTTGTGTATTGGACTTTGGTGGATCTTGGGAGGATCACCTACATTTGGTTGAGTTTTCCTATAATAATAGTTGTCAGACAAGTATAGAAATGAAACATTTTGAAGCTTTATATGGAAGGCCTTGCAAATCACCAACATGTTGGTTGAAGACTGGAGACTGAAGATAGATTAGTCTTAGGTCCAGATTTGGTTAGAGAGGCGTTAGTGAAGATTGAGTTGACCTGAGAAAGGATGAAGGAAGCTCAATGTAGACAGAAGAGTTACACAGATAAGAGGCCAAAACACCTTGAGTTCTCAGTTGGAGATAAGGTTTTCATTAAAGTATTACCAATGAAAGATGTGGTATAGTTAGGAAAGTCAGAGAAACTGGCACCAAGATATGTTGATCCAGTCCAGATTATAGATAGGATTGGAAAGCTCGCATACGGAGTAGAGTTGCCGAGCAGTATGGCGGATGTCCATAATGTATTTCATGTGTCTCATCTTCACAAGTATGTGCATGATCCAGAGACTATTATTCTTCCAACAGGGTTGGAAGATTTGATAGTAGAGCCAAATTTGACTTTTGTTAGACAACCAGGTCGGGTTGTAGCGAGAGATGAGAAAAGATTGAGAAACAAGACAGTCAAGTTGGTAAAAGTTCAGTAGAGCGACAACGAGAAGGACTGTGCTTGGGAGACAAAAGACAGGATTTGAGATACTTATCCTGATATGCTTTGAGGGTATGTCTATATTAGATTTATATAGACAATTACAAGTCAGGTAGACTAGTATGGTTGTTAGGAATCGTTACGTATGATTGTTATGTTTAGTATTTAGTCTTTACTGAATTTCAAGAACAAAATTCTTTAAGGAGAGGAGCCTATATCACCCCTAATTTTTGATAACATTATTTAGGAGATTTAGTTAGATAAATTAAATAAAATAATGTAATGTTAAGTAATAAGGGAATTGAGAATTGAATAAATACTTAGTGGTTGTGCTTAATTAATTATTAAATGGGCTTAAGAATGGCTTATAGGCTAATTAGTTTACACAAGGGTATATTGGGCATTTCCATGACCCTTATATATATCCACGGCTTGCCATCCATTCATGTTTAATTCTCATTTTCACAAAAACGTAAAATGCAAAAACAAAGGAGAAGCCGGCCATCGTCAAGAAAGAAAAGAAGAGAAATTCAAATCAAAGTAAAGCTAAGGATTAAAGCTAGGGGAAATTAATCTTAATCCAATCTCCTTATCTTAATCAAGGTAAACAATAATTTATAGCATCTCTATTTTGCTTTATGAACATATGTTTTCAGATTTATGATTAAAGTCCTTTCTATGATGTTTTGGATGATGATATGCTTGAATTACGATTTATTTGATTTAAACAATATTGCCTAAATGGGATTTATGCGGTTTTAGGGAAAAACTGATTGCAAATGATCTTTAAATTCCATGCAAAAAAAATTATTATTTAAAACATGATTTTGGAGTTGGGTTTTAATTTTGATTATTTTCCAAGCCATGGAAAGATTATTATGAATTTTCAAATGAAAATATGGTTAATTAGGTTTAGAAATTTACTTCAGAGATTATATTGAGAATTTGGGTCTGAAATTTTAATATGTTAGATAACATGATGAAAGTGAATTTTTGGAGATTTTTTTAAAGTGATTTGCTATGGAAATTAAATTATTTTAGAAGAGGGACTTATTTGCAATATTGATTTTGCTTAATGGAATGACTTATTTGTTAAATTAATCTTGATTTAGATTTGGAATATAGTGGTACTGTTAAGAATTTGAAAAGTTGAGGCAACCAAACACATGCTTACAAGGCAGGTTAGAAAGTGTTTACTTTAATTGGTATTAAATCAGGTTTACCCTGAAAAGAGGGTTTTGCCTCTATTTAGAAGCATCTTTCGACTCCAATGCTTTCGTTTCAACTTAGTCGAAACCCAGCCCATGAAACTATGTATAAATAAAGATCTCAGGAAAACAGGTACGTAGTTAGCCCATGAAAACTATGATTTGATGTTGGCAGGGGCCAATAGGTTTATAGTGAACCACTGAAAACTATATTTGGCTTAAGATATTGACATAAGTCGATAGGTTCCTAGTCAATCCATGAAAAATAGGAAAAGAGTATTGGAGTTACCAATAGTTTTAGGGAGAACCCATGAAACAATAAAGATGTTGGCAGGGGTCAATAGGTTCTTAGTGATCCCATGAAAACTATGAAATAAGACAGGAAGTCCATAAACATTTAACCAGTTATTAGTCAGCCAATGAAAACTATAACCCTAGAAACTATAACTGAGACAGATAGTCAAAATGAATGGAGATGAGTAGTCTAGGATTGATTCACTTGTTTTGCATATCATCATATCATAATATTTTGAATTGTTTTAACCATTGTGGATGCAGAAGCATGGTATATGGTTTTATAAAGGTTTTAGTATACTAGTGAGGGGAAAACTTGTTCCGCTAAGCTTTGTGATTGTACTAAATATCTAAATGGTTTTAGATTGTAGATTATTATTCATATCAGGCTTTATGCCCGACTCGAAGTTCATGTTTTCCCCTTAAACTCTCGGCTACTCAATTGATTTTGAGTCGTTTGAGAGTTGAGGTTTTCAGATACCTCTTTAGACAAATAATCTTCCGGAGAAGTGTGGGAGGCCTGATAGCTATTTAGAGTTTTTTTATTTTGATTCCGCTGTGTTGTTGTTGTAAAGACAAAGTTGTTTAATTACTATATATTTACTCTGATCATCCAAGGGGACATCTTCATATGTCGTTCTTGGCATATATTGTAATAAATATATTTTCTCTAAACGTGGTTAATGACTGTGGGATTATGTAATGAATTTGAAATGTTTTGAAATGGAAGGTGGAACTTGTTTGATGTTTTAATTTCTTTTTGATATTCACGTGTTTTTGTGTATCAATGTATCTAACATTACTTGATCACTGAAGATTAACTACTATGGATGACTACAGCATCCGTAGCCGTTATTTTTGGGTCTCCAAGTAAGGGGTGTTAAAAATTGGGTCACATTGTTTCTGAGTAGGGCATTACCACGGATCCTTCAAAAGTTGCAACAGTTCGAGATCGGATAGACCCAAAAATACAATGGACGTGAGGAGTTTCTTGGGGTTCGTTGGATATTATAGACGATTAATCCAGAGCTTCTCCAATGTAGTCGCACCCTTGAATCAATTGACAAAGAAGAATCGAGCTTTACTTTGGATGCAGGATGTGAGCATGAATTCGTGAGTGTAAAATAAATGTTGACGAGTGCACCAATATCAACTATTCCAAGTGAGAATGAATAGATGATAGTATCACTGATGCTAGCGATACCGGATTAGACACAGTATTGATGCAGATGGGCAAAGTTGTTACATATGTTAATCGACAACTGAAGCCACATAAGAAGAAATACCTGACCCATGATTTAGAGTTAGCAACGAGTGTGTATGCACTAAAGATCTAGAGGTATTATCTTTTGGAAGAAAGGTTCATTACACCAAAAATGGCCTTTCGTCGCGCTGTAAAAACGCTACTAATACTTTTAGTATCGTTTCAGTAAACGTTGCGATATGACATGCAACTAAAAGTTTAAAATCTTTTGTAGCGTTGTAGAAAACGCCACCAAAACTCCACCTATTGTAGGGTTTTAGAAACGCAAAAAAAAATTCAGATTTTTAGTAGCACGTCATATCGTAATAATTAAGAAAATGCTACTAAAAGTTTTAGTAGCGATTTCACAACGCTACGAAAGTCGTATCGCGGCTGTTTATGTTTATTTCCTCAGCATTTTTAAAACGTTACTAAAAGTTATTAACTGATTTGAAACATACTTTACGTGCTACCATTTTCTGTTAATGGCTTGTATCTTTTCTAGCCACCGCTCACATAACGGTCTTTTTTAAAACCAACAATCGATCACATAATCTTCACATTAAAACCAACAATCAATGAATCACATAATCATCATATCCAACAATTAAAAAAAAAACGTTAATCACGTAATTAAATATAATATCCATAACCATTTCGATAATAGTTTTTCGACAAAATGAGCAAACTCACATAAAATCCATAACCATTCATAAACAAGTTTACACAACAAGTACTAACAAAATGTTATAGTATATATAACAATTAAAGCCACGTTCATTACTTGATTCCTCACAGTTCTTTGCAGTAGTTGGCCTTTACTCCTAAAAAGTCAATTACCTGTAGACAAATTTAACAATCGATCGTGAAATTGTTTTGCATATTTAAGGTACATCAAACATCCTTACTTAAACTTTTATTAAATTTAAATAATTTTTATAAAACTTAGTTAACTTAGTTAATTTTTTATAAAACTTGGTTAACTTTTGTAATAAAATTATTTAATTTTTAAAAACTTGTTAGCTTAGTTAATAAACCATAATTAATTTTATAAGTTTATATATTTTTTATAAAACGTAGTTAAATTATATTAAACTTAGTTAATTTTTAAATTTTTGGTTAGTTTTTAAAATTTTAGTTAATTTTTATAAAAATTAGTTAAATTTTTATAATGCTCAGTTAAATTATTTATAACTCTATTTATATTAACTCAAACTTATTAATTATCTCAATTGCTAAAACTAAAATGTAATAACTTATAACTTATGTTTTAATTAACTTAAACTTATAGATTATCTCAAACTTAAACTTTATTAACTTGCGTAATTTTTATAAATTATCTCAAACTTATAAATTTTTCATAAACTTAGTTAATTTATTATTATTATTGTAAACTTAGTTAATTTATTGTTGTTATTGTTATTATAAACTTACTTAATTTTTATAAACTTGCTTATTTTTTTTATAAAACTTTGTTAACTTAGTTAATATTTATAAACTTAGTTTTAGTTATTGTTATTGTTGTTATTAGTTATAAAACTTAGTTAACTTAGTTAATTTATTATTATTATAAAGTTAGTTAATTTTTATCAACTATAGTTTTTTATTATTATAAACTTAATTAGTTGATGTTATAAAGTTAGTTTTAGTTATTGTTGTTGTTATTATTAGCTATAAAACTTAGTTGACTTAGTCCATTTATTATTATTATAAACTTAGTTTATTTTTATCAAACTATAGTTTTTTATTATTATTCTTATAAACTTGTTAATTTTTATAATACTTGGTTAATTTTATGAACGTATTTAATTTTTGTAAAACTTAGTTAATTTATTCATACTATTGTTTATTATTATTATTATTATTATTATTATTATTATTATTATTACTACTACTACTACTCAATTGCGAAAACTTAAAATGTCATAACTTATATTTTAGTTAACTTAAACTCATAAATTATCTTAAACTTGTAAATTTTTCATAAACTTGATTAATTTATTATTATTATATTATTATAAACTTAGTTATTTTATTATTACAAGGCTTACCATGTAAAATCAACTACATTTATATTTTATAATTTATCATAATAATTATTCGTATTATTGTTATTATTCTAAACTTAGTTAATATTATTCTAAACTTAGTTAATTGTTATCAAACTTTGTTAATTTTTATAAACTTAGTTTATTTATTGTTATTGTTGCTATTATGATTGTTGTTGGTATTATTACAATTTGTTTTGATTATTATAAACTTAGATAATTTTTATTAACTTATTTAATTTTTACAAAATTTAGTTAACGAAGTTAATCATAATAATCTAAGATAATTTATTTTAATTATTATTATTACATAAATTTATTTAATTTTTATAAAACTTAATTAACTTGATTAATATTTTATAATTTATTTTTGGTATTATTATTATTATTGTTATAAACTTAGTTAACCAATGATAAACTTCATAAATGTTAAATCTAAAAGTTCAAGCAAGAATGTGATAATAATGATAATCAATGAAATAAAAGTTCAATCCATCTTTAGGATAACTGTCATGCCATTCGCAGGAAAAAAGACTAATGCATCAAATGATCTCATTTCATTCTTTAATGAACTCTAAAGGTCCGAATGACTTAATAATTTAATGAAACGCATAGATACTGTCACAAATATTAATCTTGTACAATATGTATATCATCCGATGCCATGTGTAAGCTAATTAAAACGATGTGATGAAAATGGCAAGTAGCTGGATAAGGATCCCATATCTAGAAATATTCCAATATTGTATTAGTACTTCCCTTCGATTTGAAAAGGCAAAGGTAACCACCGAAGTTTAATTTTACCAACCACAAGATTTAGATCCATTTTGCCGAAAATAAAATACAGAGGTAGAGAAAATTTCATTCATGGCAGATATCCGTACGGTAAACTTACCCAACAGTGGTGTCGTAAAAACAACAGAAGTCTTTCTCAAATCTCCATGTTTTGTATTTCCAAAAATAAGCCTCTGTGCTTCACTGCTACCACTAAAATATATTTTCTTAAAAGCCATTCAACAAAGGTTGTATGCTTTAGAACTTCAGTTTAATTTAGATTATTGAGATATGCTTACTGAACAAATCTGGAACGATCATAGAGTTGGTCCATAAATAAATTTAGGCAACATGAAAAATGTATGCTCATAAGGCCCAGAGTCCAGACATACCAATTTAGTATCAACATCAAATTTATGATGCACATGCATTATCTCCACCATAAACAAATCAATTGGTTTCTCAGGCTTTCAGATGCAAAGGAAATGTCCATGAATGAAATATAAAAAGGCATAAATAAGCATCATATTAAGTGAACACCAAATGAGGTGAAAATACCATATATTGGACAAACTGCAAAAAATAATATAGAATAAAATTATCGCCGACAATAGAATAAGTTATCACTTGCAAGAATCTTTATGTATTTTATGGTTTTTGATATATTTACAGAATCGACAACAATGTCCTTCAACTGGTCAGCCTCGTTCAACTATAAGAGAACACGAAGGACATAATAATAAAAAGTCAGATAAAATAAAATAAAATTGTGGTTTTGAGAAAGCAATAGCAAATACCTTTATTCTCAGTGTGGTCCTTGCAACCATTTTTAAGATCTCTTCACCAGGGGCATCACCCATCACAACAGGAGTTTTAAACTTCTCATGAAATTCAATGTGGCCATTTTATTTCTGCTTTCTGAAAATTGGTAATTAATGTTAAGGAGCATCTCGAACTCAAGATATCCGTGTCCATGGTCCGGAGTTCTACTACTAGACTAGCTATCGTGGACTGCATGACTGTTTACATACTTTAATATACAAATATTATCCATTAAAAAGCATAACTCATAGGACACAAGCAGTTAGTTATGCCATTCAATAAAAGAACATGAAGAACAAATGGAAAGTTGTATGTATACACCTGGGCACGTAATAGCTTAATATCTTCCTTGCTTTCATTGCTATCAGATGTGACTACTAAATGTTTTCTCACATTAACATGAGTATTGGGGTTATTGTTCCTTCTAATGTCAAAAAAGGCACAATGCTAAAAAATAACAAATCATTTTGGATAATATTTCAGAACCCATTGCGTTGGTCTGCAACAAATATTGTACATATATGGGGATTTGCTGCTGAGTGATACATTATTATTTTTTATGCTTAAAAGATTCACCTACCAGCCAACAAACAGCACATGTGCAAGTTGACTAAGCATAACATCTGGCTGCAGCGGGTTTCCTTCCTGTCCAGTTAACAAACAAGCAAACGGTTAAATACTTGATCACTTGCACAAAATAAAATCCATCTTTATTTTGAAACAAAGCAAATAACTTTTTTAAATCCGAAATCTTCCAATACCGATTATCTTTCTCCATTTAATCCATAAGATTCGTCATCTTTTGTTTTCATTTACAACTTTTCTCCAGTGACTCATATTTTGTGTAGCTAAGGAATGCTTACAGTAAATTAGTAATGACATGGACCTTCTCAGGGATGTCTTTGATATGTAAATCTGACACCCACTTGAAACTAGGTATTGTACTACTCCTTCTTAGTATTTCAAGTCTTATGAACATGAAAGACATAACGATGTCTCTGAGAACAATGTGTGCCTTGCAATTGGACATTCTTATTTCATTTTTTTCGACACCAAGTGCAACTTCATAATATATGTTTATCAGTATGCTATATATCTACTTTTTGGATTATTTAACACTCTATGTTACTAGATGCATTATACATACTCCTCATAACCTAGTAATACCATATCATGATAAGTTATGTTGCTATCAGTATTTTATTCTTGTAACTGGTATCCTTCGATAATAAATTCTAATATGCGCTACGGATCTGAAAATATAAAGCAAGTTGGAATCGGTTCCTTCTTCTTCACATAAAAATCGAAGAGGAATCGGAAAATTGACTCCCATAGACATTAGTTAGGCACGTAGAGGAATCACAATTCAGTAACATCATAATGCAAGGTGAAATACTAGTAATTTATTTACTATTATTAACTTTATAAACTTGTATATCTCCTTTGTAATGCAATTTTGTTGATTGTTTCGATGAAAATGTGCCTGATAAGCCAGCATGTTACTCAGTTAGACTAAGTTGGTGCAGACTGCGAAGTAGGCTGCAAACCACAATTTTTATTTACTTCGTTTAACCATACGAGTGTAATGGCACGCGCTTCGCGCGTAAATTGTTTTTCTTATAAATTGTATATGTTTAAATCAGTCAAAAAAATAATTTTTTATTTTCAACTGATATTTTGTAAAGAAGTATTTTGAATCTGTAAAGAATGTTTAATTTTAGATCCTATTTTTAGAAGCGTTTTGAACTTTAAAACATGTTTAGTTATTAGATCCTATTTTTACGGACATTTGAATTTGTAAAAGAAATTTAATATTAGATCCTATTTTTGAGTAATTAAAATTGGATAATATACCGAGGGGCATTTTTGGTAGTTCACATTGATACCAAAAAAGTGTGACACCAAAGCTATTACAACTATTATTAAAGATTTTAGGCTCTACGGTGTAAGGATAGTCTTAATTCATAAAATTCTATCATGCATTCATTTCCTAAACCAGCATCAAATTTACATATGTACCGACATTCAAACTTAAAATTTTACAGTGGAAATATACATCTTCGAGAAAAGCCAAAATAATATAATTTTGTAGAAAAAAGTATGATTTTTAGAAAAAACATGTTGATATGCGTTGTGCTAAGCTAATATCAGATATAACAACCGATAGAGTATAATATTTTAGAGAAAAACATTTGGTTTGAGATATTTTTTTGCAACACACTCTCTCATAATCAGTTTTTCCATCCTTTATGTCAACAAAAATTTAAGTCTAAAAGAAAATTGGTGATGTAAAAATAGTTTTACAATTTAAAAGCTTGCAATATTTTTTCATATTAGATATCCATGCATCATAAACGCAACTAGCAGCTTAATTAGTGATCGCTTATTTAATTTTGTTTATCAAGGTAAGGATTCGAAATTTTTTTGGTTAGCTGTAGTTGTCACCATTTTTTCACTTGTTGAAATGAATTGCTAAGGCACAAAAGTGAGCAATATAAAAAATGAATATATATATATATAAATGTGTATATATATATATATATATATATATATAAATGTATGTTACAAATTATAATACAGTAGTGTGAGCTGCAAAACAAACCATTAAGTGAATCTTAGATGCTGCAATAACTTGCATCCTGTCATTTTTTGATTTATTTCAATCAACTCTCCAAGGTAAAAAAAAAAGGACTTGAAAATTGCAAAAAATCAGTATCGTGTATCCTGTCATCTTACACTCCAGCAAAAACACAGTAATAGTAGCAACAAGGAAAAATAATTCATGTATGAACACGGTTACTGGTACGAATAAAAAAATTTAATGACAGAGCAATATTAAGGAGTACACACAGTTACTACTACTTATATTTTCAGGTTATAAACACGGATGATCCACTTATAGTAAGGAATAAAGCACAATTTATTGTTTTCTTTATCAAACTGTGATTCTTAATCCACTTACATTTTCAACATAAATTGTGACAGAATAGGCATAGTAATAGACATATGAACTTCTCACATTGATAGACACAATAATTTATCACTGCTTAATCCATTTATATGTCAAATGAATTGGTTTCCTTAAATTCACAAAGGGAAGTGGATATGTCTTTTTGCTATATAAGTAATTGCCCACTTTATCTTTGCTTAACTGGTTCATGGTTTGGCATCGCATATGTACCAGAGAAAAATGCACACTTGACTATATAGTTCAGGTTAATATACTAACCACTAATAATATGAAGTTCGAAGGGCATTCATATAATGGAAGAATTTAAAAAAAAACAATAAAGAAGATGTAATCTAATATACATATTTTGTATTTCACAAGTACGAGAACAAAACTGTACACATCAAAATAAAAGAACAAAGGAATGAATAAAAATTAGAATAGCAAAGAAATGAAATCATTTTATAGATCAACTGAAAGAAAGAGTCTTCTTGCTAACAATCAAGCCAGGGGTTCAAAACAATTCCATTTTTGTTTATAACAACACGTCTATCCATATCCTTAACTATTAGAGAGAATAAGGTTTATATTAGAATCTCAATTAATCAACATAAAGCATGTACCTAATTATCCACGTCGAGAAAGATCTTTATCGATATTGATATCTGACTATTAGGCAATTCTACATGATCAACTGATGAAAAATATAATTCAACTATCCAGTTTGATATGAAACCTAAATGTGAAAATAGTCATTAACTTGTGCAAACAACATGTTGGCCACAAACTGCACAACAATTGCAGAGCCTACGAGTTTAAGCAAAGTTTCAGCCTGCAATATCAACTCTCTGTTCATTTATACTAAGAAGAAGTGCATTACATAGGCAAACTGTACCTTAATGGAAGTAGCAAATCCTAAACTAACAGTGGTTGCTAGTCCAAAACAGGAAAAGTGACATCCAAATCCCATTACAATCAGATCTAACTTCAACGTCATTTAAATGCAATGAAACTGTTACAAAACAATCTATCCATACACTGCAAATTTATCGTATGCAATGAATTTTTCAAAAAGATTCAATGTAAATAACATGACAGGTTTAATACTATATGATGCACAAAATAGGTTGTTGAATGTAGAGAAATACAAATTTATTGTCTTTTGCATATGCAAAATTATATGATGCACAAAAAAGCAGGAAGATTACAATAAATAGTTCTAAGTAGTGGACCCCGAAAAAGCAAATATGAGTCATAAAATACAGATTTGCATCTTCTGATATGCATTGAGCTAACATAATTGCGTAATTTTTAACATTTTTCGGTTGAAATATTTACTTACCTTCCCTTGGAAATCAAAAATGTGAGGACTGGAGCACCATTTCCATTCCTTTTTATGCTTAGTTTCTCGCTCCATTTATTTGCATTCCAATGTTGTTAAACCAGTGATAGTGGATTTTATCCTATGCATCGACATGACATTCTTAAATAATATGCATGTTGCCATTATATGAACCGACCTGCACATAATGCATAAAACAATATTTTGATACGAATTCTCAAAAAAGGTTAATTAATGCCATTAGGATTAGAACCCAATCTATCTTGATAGAGAAATGTCATTATCTGTTAACAATCTGGGGAAAAAAGAAATGTTTGAAATCTATATACATTGGATTTGCAAGGTCGGTAGAAGAGGTATAAGTCATAAGGATGTACATAACACCCTATGATGAAATTCTAAATTCGGGAAACAAGACTGGCACCGATATCATGATATTGTAGAAAGTGAAAGGGAAGGTTTGTGCTAATTTTTCTAGCAATGTAGAAGTTGTAGATGATGTATGTCTTCCTCTATGCTGACACTTCCTACACACAAAATAAACATATAAGCACATACCACACTTTTAAATGACAGTTTATCTAGCCGATCATATAAGCTACTGTACTTGTATATTACAAAACAATTTTGGATCTGGAAAATGGCCACCGATCGCAACCCACTCCCAACGCTCACCCGTATTTTTTATTACCATTGAACAGTTTGACGTTAATATCCTTTGTATTGGGGACATTTCAACAAATAAGAAAGCTCTATTTAACAACATCAACCAAATATATAAATTATTTGATTCAAATAAGAAAATTACCAACATGCATTTTTCCTGAAAAATTGACTTCAAGGAACTTAAGTACTGTGACGTTTACTTTGCTCAAAAGTTTATGTAATGAACATAATGACATATCTGATGTAACAACAGCTAAAAAAATTGAACGAAATACAACATACACGTTATGACCAAGCACCGATGATTAAAGAGTCACCTTCAATTTTTTTACTATTTTAATTCTGCAATACATTTATTTGAAATAATAGTGTATCCTGAAAATGATAAAAATAGTGTGGTATGGACATGTTAACTTAGAAACCCTTATTTTATCAATTTATCATTCAACATGAAATAGAAGATCAACAAGACAAAGCATAGTCCTGATTTGAATCGTTTAAAATAGAAATGACAATTCACGGGAATTAACATAAAGTTTTAAAAAGAAATTCTTTTGAAAAGAAACCTAACGGAAAATAATGAGATTTCTTGAGGAGAAGTAAATTACCTACAAACGTACTTTGAAAATTCATACGGTTGTACTTAGTAGATGAGAATCACCTCAATTCGTCGATTTAGGGTTTTTGAAGAAATCTCAAGGAAGCAAAAGGAAGCGGTGCGAGATGGAGATAGGTAACATGAATGGGGAAATGAGAGGAATTTTGTTGATTTTGTTGAATGAGGGTAGAAACGTAACGACGGAGGGAGGAGATGAAAACAAAATACAGTTCTTGGCGGTCATAGGCAGCAAAGTTTGGCAGCGTTGGAATAAAACAAAAATAAGTGAAAAGAAATGTAAAAATGATATTAGTTGCATTAGCACTACGACCGCTACCAATGATTATTATTGCAAATAAAGGTAGGTTTTTTTTAGTGGTTTGAGTTGTTCACCTACCATAAATCATTGAAATATCTATTTTCGCAAAAGCATCTTAACCTTCATCAGTAGCAAATGGTTAGATTTCCTAGCCTCCTATGACTTTGACATTGCATATACATCGAGAAAAGGGAATGCAGTTAATGATGCATTGAGTTGGAGACATGCAAGCTTGGGAGCTATATTCCTTCAGTAAACGCAGTCAGAGTATATTGCTGGTTATGATTTCCGATCGAGATGCGAGCTAGAGCCATAAATGTTGACGAGCTTGATTATCTGGCCTACTCCGGGTGAGTGGATTGATACTAGTTAAAGGCAGAATGTCAGACTAGTCGAAATCATTGCTAAGATTGATGCTGGGATGGAGTCTGAGGAAATGAGATAGTACAGAATTGACCAAGATGGTTGGCTCCATATAGATGGAAGATTGTTTATTCATAATGTTGATGGGTTAAGGGATGAGGTGCTACAAGAGTGTCATCATTCGATAATGACAATCCATCTCGGCGGCAACAAGGTGTATTGTGATATGAAGCAGATTGATTATTGGGAAGGGATAAAGAAAGACGTTAGGGCATTCATCTCAAAATGCATGAACTGCCTAGTGGTTAAGGTAGAAAAAAGAAGCCTAGTGGTTTAATGCAATTGCTAGAGGTTTCCTAGTGGAAGTGAGAACAAGTTTCGATGGATTTCATAGATGAACATCCGATCACTCGAGCAGGGTACGATGGCATTTGGATTATAGTTGATCGATTGACCATAAGTGCCATATTTATCCCCATCAAATCAAGTAGAACAACAACCAAACTGGCCAAATTTTATGTGAAGTGGTAGTACGATTCCATGGTGTGCATTGGAGCATCGTGAATGGCCAAAACCCGTTTTTCACCAGTGGGTTTTGAAAGAGCTTATAAGAGGCGTTGGGGACAGAGCTTCATTTGAGCACTACATATCACCCTTAAAATGATGGCCAAACTAAGAGAGTGAATCCTATCTTGAAGGATCTCTTGCATGCTTGTATACATAACTTTAGAGGCTTATTGGGTGATCATTTACATCTCATTGAATTTGCATACAACAATAGTTTTTCGTCTAGCATCGGTATGACACCATTCAAAGCATTATATGGCCGACCATGTAACGCTCTCTTATGTTGGTGGGAAACATGTGAGAAACTGATAATTGGGCCATACTTGAATAGATAAACCTTGAAGAAGATCGAGATCATTCATCAACAAATGAAAGCTGCCCAAGAGAGACAGAAAAGTTATGTTGATAAGTGATGTAGAGATCTAGAGTTCCCTATCGGTGATTTAGTATTTGTCAAGGTCTCTCCATTGAAGAATGTATTGGTTTGGTAGTAAAGGAAAGTTGGCACCAAAAAGTGTAGGCCCTTTTTTGATACTAAGGGGATTGGAAAAATTGCTTATAAAGTAAACTTACAAAATGTGTTCCGCGTATCTCACTTGCGGAAAATTTATGCACTACTCAGACGTAACTGTCGCACTGGATCAACCAGATGATTTCAAGATTGAACCAGAGGCTTCGATACCTCGTAGGCCCATTCGTGTCTGCAGACATGATCGAAGCAGCTTATGAAGAAGATGGTGAAGTTAGTGAAGGTTCGACGGAGCAAAAGAGAAGGAGATTGCACTTGTGCGACTGAGGAGAGCATGAGGACAACTTATTCAGAGCTCTTTATTAGACTTGTAACACCCCTAATTTTAGTTTAAAATTATTCAGGAAATTTAATTGGATAGATTAAATAAAATAATGTAATGAGACATGGGAATAAGATTTGATGATTGACAATGTTAGGCCTTAACTAGTTAATTAATAAGATTTTTTTAAACTTATTATAAAAGGGAAGAAATGAGAGGGGCAAAATAGGAATAGTCATCCTTTTATCCCTTAAACCCTCATCCTCTCCCATTCACTCTAGTTTTTCATAAAGATAAACAATTAAAGAAAAAGGGAAGAGGTCAGTCATTAACAAGTTATGGAGAATCAAAATTAAAAGAGGAACTCAAGAAGGAGCTTAGGGAAACTAAAGCAACATCAAATCTCAACTCCAACATCAAATCTAACATGAATAATAAGCGAACCGTCTTTATCTCTTGTTCTTGAATTCGGCAATGGGTAATCTACGAATTATTTTGATAGTCTTTGACAAGTTATGGTAATATAAGCATTGTTTGGATAGAATGATGATTTGTTGAATTTTTATGAAATTATCTGAATGGGTTTCAAAGGTAAAACCTAAGTTTTTAGTCACCAATTGCTTTGATTTTCTGGTATGTCATATAAAACATTAATTTGGAGATGAGTTTTTAATTTCATAAACTTTTCAAGATAAACTGAAAATTTTATGAATATCCTAAGGTGGAAATTGAGTTTATTTTGGGTTTTAATAATTATAAATAATTAAATATATTTTTTAGCCTCGAAATATTTATATGGAAAAGAATACGATATTTTTGAATTTCTATGAATTTTCTCAAGTGATTCGAATTATTATGATTTTTTTTTGCCAGATAAGCATTCAACCAATAACTAATTAAGGATATTGAATAATTAAGTTGACAAATGATTTTGGGACTTAAAATTAGATGCAGCAGTATTTTAAAAAAAAAATCAAAAAAATATTGCATTATCCAATAGAAATTGGACAAGGGTTAAGATTTGGTGAAAAGAAATTACTTTTAGTAGTGATAAATCAATGTTCACGATTATTACGATAATGCCATGCCGCCCTTATCCATACCAAAGCTAAGATAACGCCATAGTTATGAGAGTCGACATCGATATGGAAGGAAGGTTATGATAACTACTTAGGTAGCTATGAAATGATTCCAACCAGGTCGAAGTGGACCTCGTCGGCAATCTATTATTGTAGCATCACAACCTCGTAATTCATTTACGTGTTTAAAAACTAAATGTTGCAATCATTGACGCCGCATGTTTTCACCATGTTCTAAATGACGTCGCATACCACTATTTGATTATTTTCGATATCATCTATATAGGCAGTGATGCCACTTGTTTTTAACTTCAACCTCATATATGTAGCGTCATAGTAGCCTAAGTATGCCAAGTATAATGCTTTTATACTGATGTTGTTGTTTTTGATGCCGCTATTCATCGATGTCTACAATTTGTACACATCATTGTTTTCGCAATGGTGCCATACTGCATCGATGTCGTCTTTCTTTATTACCATGCTGGTTAGGCCATATCATATGTATGTTGACAACCTCGTTATCGACATAAAGTTTTATACTTAAAAGAATTTAAGTTTTGGTTCCTAACCTTGGATAGAGGTTCAACATTGTCTAGTGCGGCATGAATGCTGCCTACCTTCTATATTAACGGCGGATTACCTTATGTTTTCATTTCGACATTGTTCATTAGGGATTCCAATGTAAGTTAAATTTAGCATGTTATATGCTTTAGAAATTCTTTATCGTTCAATGGGGATACCAATGTATATCATTTTGGTACCTTTATTCTATGAATTTGACAACCTAATTGGGGGCACTAGTAAACATAGTTGAACATGTAGGGTAAACATGAAATTATATTAAGTGATGGGTTCATAGTCATCCTAGGAAAACTATGGAATGTGAGATGGATAGTTCACATCATGCTGGAGATGGACAGTATCTAAATGGTCAATGAAGGGTTTATAGTCATCCTAGGAAAACTATAGGATGTGTGATAGATAGTCCACATCATTTTTAATGAACGAAACCATATGTGATGGGTAGTCCATATGGGAGGGGATAGATAATCCATAAAAATGTTTATATGTGAGATGAATAGTCCACATGTCTTTGATAATGAAACCATGTGGGATGGGTTGTCCATATGGTAGGGAATGGGTAATCTAAATAATAACATGTGAGATAGGTAGTCTACATAAATATAAGGCGCATAGTCATTTGTAATCAAGGAAGATAATCAGATGAGATTTAAGATGGATAGTCTAATGAACTAGGATGGGTAGTCCAATATATGTTGCATGACTGCAAATGTTTATTTTATATGTTCTAACTATTGTGGATGTAGGAGCACGGTAGATGGTTAATGTGTTTTGATTAAGATACTAGTGAGAGAAAAACCGATATCGCTTAGCGGCGTGGTCTTACTAGATGCCTATTTTCGATTTGAGATGGTAGGCTATTATTCATACCAGACTGTTATCTGACCTGAAGTTTTTTTTTTCACCACTTAAACTCTCGGGAGCTCAATTGAATAGGCTGTGAGTAAGGGTTTCATGTTTCTAGTAAGACGAATAAGCTTCTGGAGACGTGTAGGAGGCAATCTAGCTATTTAGGAGTTCTTGTCTAATCCTTTTTGCTCTTTGATCTTATCTGTATTGATGTAATGGAAGTCATATAATTGCCAAGTGTCAAGACTTTGATCAACCAAGGGGGCATCTTCATATGTCGCACTTGGATTATCTTATAATAATTATATTTTCTCTGAATGTAGGATTGCGATTGGTATTGTGTAATGAATATGAAATGTTATTTATGAAATGAAATATGAAAGTTTGTTATTTAATTATATTTAAAAAAATTCATATTCATGGGCTACTGAATATTGATATGATTAACATAACCGCATTTTGTCATCAAAAATTTGTACTATAAATGACTAAAGCATCCGTAGCATTTAGTTTTGGGCTTTAAAATGGGTGATGTTACAATTTAGTATCAGAGCATAAGTTTATATAAAACATAAAAGATTAAAATATTTTTGAAAACATAATCCTCATGAATCAGAGAATAAGACCGAGGTATGGTATAATGTTATAGTAACGTACTTGTATTTGCTATATATAAGTATTTATTCTCCCCTCTTTCTTAGACCGTTCTTCTGTATCTTATTAAGGCTTATATACATATTACGAGAAAATAAGATACGAAAGCAGGAAACAAAAGAGTAAATCTTGGTGGAGGTAGCACTACAACGAATGGAAATGTTCGACCCAACATCAAAAGGAACCGAGGTTGACAGGAAAATGCTAATGTAGATGCTAGAACTCCACTAGTAGATATAGGGACTGTGTATCAGTTCTTCGCCAACCTGATGCACGCTGGGCAGCTGCATTAGTGGTTAGGGAAATGCTGCAAGTGTGGGAGGAGTTAATCCCATGGTGTTGGTTGGTAATAACTATACTACGTGTGATCGAGATTATACTAGTCTTAGAGGAAAGGCTTTTCTCGAAACTGAAGATGTTATTGAAGTGGAAAACTGGCTCTTGCATTGTGGAAGAATTTTGCTGATTTGGGTTTGAATGATAAGCAGAAAAGGAGGTTGGCTTCGAGACAGTTGCAAGGAGCTTCTTTATTCTGCTGGAACGGAGTAACCATAGGTGCACGGGAAGAGAAATTGACTTTGGCTGAATTTCGAAGGAGATTTGAGGAAAGATTTTTATACGAAGTAGTCGAATCAACCCTGCTTAGAAAGTTCATTGAATTGGAGCAAAGGGAAATGTCAGTGGTAGCATATTCATACCTAGACAGCTCATCGAATTTAGCAGAGTATTGGAAGAGTAAGAAAAGGAAATTCTTTAAGAAGAATGGAGATTAGAAGAGTGGAGCTGCCAAGAAAGAGAAAGCTGTTATTACCTTTCATAAGTGTGATAAGAAGAGGCACTATGCTAATGAGTGTCAATCTGGTGATGGGAAGGTGGTTGCGGGAAGGAAGAATGTGAAGTGATTTAACTATGACCAAGTAAGGCATTACAAGAACAAATGTCCAAAAGCGGCCAAGGCTAATAAAGGAAAGGTGTTTCTTTGGAGCCTCTGCATCGAGATCGACTGCTGCTGAGAAAGGGAAGTCTATGAGGGAAGGTACAATTTTGATTCATAGCATAGCAGTTAGAGTATTGTTTGATATTAAAGCATTGCATTTATTTATCTCTTAGTGTTTAGTAGATAAGTTAAATTTAGAACCATCACACCTTGTTACTTCTTTAAGGATAGTCAATTTAATAAAAGGTTATGCGACTCTTGGGATGAGATGTGACTATCTACAGCTTCAGTTGCTAGGTTATACTTTTACCTACATTTTAGTTGTGTTTGATTTTGTGGGTTTTGGAATTATTTTGGATATGGAATAGTTAAGCAGAAAAGATGCTAGGATATTTTTCCATGATAGGAAAATATCATTTTGACAACCTGATAATAATGACCGAATCATATACTCGGTTGAGAATTCGAGTTTAGAATTTTATGATTTATTGGGTGCCACATAAGTGGAAGATGAATTAAATTAGGTTTATGTGTAAAACAATTTACAGATGTTTTAGAGCCTATTACCGGACACCGAAACGAGCTATTGAGTTTCGAATAGATATTGGCCTACAATTAAACCCCTGAGTAGACCACCTAGCAGGATGAGACCTACAGGGATGAAGGAGTTAAAGGTGCAGCTAGTGCTTGGGAAGTGTCCATGATGTTCATGAAGAAACCGGACGGGTTATTGAGATTATGTAATGATTATCGGAAGCGGAATGAGAAGACAATAAAGAATAGATATCATTTGCCGACAATCGATGATTTGTTCGATCAGTTGAGTGGAGCCAAAGTATTTTCTTAGTTATATTTGGCGACTAGCTTCCATCAATTGAGGGTGGCAGAGGACAATTTCCTTTGACGGTGTTTTAAACAAGATATGGTTCGTACGAGTGGTTAGCAATGTCATTCGGGTTAGCTAATTCGCTTGCTTTCTTTGTGGACTTGATGAACTGAATTTTCCATGAGCATTTGGATAGGTTCGTATTGGTATTCATTGAGGACATTTGATATATTCTAAGGATGGAGGAGATCGTGAGATTCATCTTAGAATAGTTCTTGAGACATTGAGGTAGCATCAACTAAAATTGATGTTTTCAAAGTATCGCTTTTGGAGGACAGAAGTGAAATTTCTTAATCATCTGGTTTTAAAGAAAGGGTGTTAGTGGATCCAGTTAAGATCGAAGCTGTAAATGGTTGGAAGAGACCCGAGACGGTGACCGAGATATGGAGTTTTCTTGGATTAGCTGGCTATTAATAGATATTTATCAAGGATTTCTTGCGGATAGCAGCACCCTTGACTAAACTAACCAGGAAGGATGTAAAGTTTATTTAGTTCGATAAAAGTGAAGAATCATTCCTTTAGTTAAAGCATTTGTTGACTAATGCATCCGTTTTAGTTGTTCTGGTGGGAACCAGGATTTAGTAGTGTATACAGATGCATGTGGAATATGATTAGGAGCTTCGTTGATGCAAGGGGGTAAAGTAATTGGCAAACACTTCCCGACAGCTCATACCACATGAAGTTAGATATCCGACTCGCTAGCGGTGATTTTCGCAATGAAAGTGCGGGACACTACCTCTTAGGAGAAAGATTCGAGTTGCATACGTATCATAAGTCATTGAGGCATTATTCTCTCAGAAAGAGTTGAATATAAGATAGCGGAGGTGGCTACAGTTTTTGGCGGCTTATGATTTTAGTATTGAGTATACGCAAGGGAAAGGAAACAAAGTGGCGGATGCAGTTAATAGAAAACATCAGCATGTGGTGTTAGCTATGTTGGTGGAATGGAAGGATTTAGAGGCATTGACTACATGTAGGGTGCAGTTAAGATCGACTGCTAGTTCAAGTCAACGTATTGCCATGTTGTCTTGCTTGGAAGTTCGACCAGTATTGATTGAGATGATTGCTTCTAAGTAGATAGATGATCCATTATTAGCCAAAAAGAGTAGAAGATTGGAAAATGTAACTGAGACTGATGATTCGAAAGATTTTAATCCTGACCAAAGATGATGGTTAAAGAAGAAGGGATGGTTATGTGTTCCAGATGTTAGTGACCTAAGGAAGGAAGTTCTTAGAGAGTGTCATCTATTGAATTTTACTATACATCCCGAAGGAACTAAGATGTGTCAGGAACGAAAAGAAGTTTCTTATGGGAAGGTATGAAAAGAAATGTAGGCTTATGAGTGAAGCAATGTGCGAACTGCCACCAAGTAAAAGCTGAACATCAGAAGCCAAGTGGTTTTCTTTAGCCTTCAGATATACCAATTTGGAAATGAGATTCGATATCCATGGATTTTAGGTTGCGAAGGTCGAACATGGGAGAAGATAAAATTTGGTTCATAGTGGATAGACTGATCAAGAGTGCACATTTTATTCCCATTAAGCTAACCGGGACGGCACATGTAATTGCTAAGTTATTTATGAAGAATATTGTTAGACTGCATGGGATTCCTAGTAATATAGTCAGTGATAGAGATGCTTTGTTCGCTAGTGAATTCTGGAAGAGTCTATAAGAGGTATTAGGTACCAAGCTTAAGATGAGTACTGCTTATCACCCACAAATGGATGGGTAGATAGAGAGAGTCAAAAAGGTACTTGAGGATTTATTGAGAGCTTGTATACTAGACTTTGGTGGGTCATGAGAAGACCATTTGCACTTGGTTGAATTTTTCTATAATAATAGTTATCAGACTAGTATAAGAATAGCGCATTTTGAAGCTTTGTATGGAAGGCAGTGAAAATCACCAGTATGTTGGTTGGAGACTGAAAACAGATTGGTCCTTAGTCCAAATATTGTGAGAGAAGCTACAGAAAAGATTGAGTTAATCTGAGCTAGGATGAGAGAAGCTAAGTCTACGTAGAAAAATTATGTAGATAAGAAGTGAATGATTTAGAGTTCTCGGTTGGGACTATGTTTCTATCAAGGTCACCGATGAAAGATGTGGTACGATTTGAGAAGTTAGAGAACCTAGCACCGAGATATATTGGACCGTTCCCTATTATAGAAAGGATCAGGAAACTCACATACCAATTATAATTACCGGGTAGTTTGGCGAGAGTCCATAATCTTTTACATGTTTCTCATCTTCGAAAGTATATGCATGATCTAGAGAATAGTATTGCTCCGATCGCACTAGAAGAATTAGTGGTAGAACCAGATCTGACTTTTGTGAGACAACTAGCTCGTGTTGTGGCTAGAGATGAGAAGAGGTTAAGGAGTATTACAACCAAATTAATGAAAGTCCAGTGGTGTGATGACGAGAAAGACTGTACTTAGGAGATAGAAGATAGGATTAGGGATACATATCCTGAGTTGTTATGATGGTACATTCTATATTTGTTGTATATAGAAGTAGCTGGTAGGATACAATAGCAATATTTGCATGGTTTATATCATTGTTATGTAGTCCATATTGAATTTCGAGCATGAAATTCTTTAAGGAGGGGAGACTGTAACACTCCTCATTTTAGTTTAACATTATTTAGGAAATTTAATTGGATAGATTAAATAGAATAATGTAGTGAGACACGGGGATGAGATTTGATAATTGACAAGGTTAGGCCTCAACTAATTAATTAATAAGATTGTTTCAAACTTAATATGGAAGAGAAGAGATGAGTGGGGCAAAATAGGAATAGTCATCCTTCTATCCCTTAAACCTTGCCTCTCCCATTTCACTCTCATTTTTCATAAACATAAACAATCAAAGAAAAAGGAGAAGAGACCAGCCATTAACATGCTAGGGAGCATCGAATTTAAGAGAGGAACTCAAGAAAAAGCTAGGGAAATTAAAGCAATCAAATCTCAACTCCAACATCAAATCTGAGGTGAATAATAAGTGAAACGTCTTTATTTCTTGTTCTTGAATTCAACTATGAGTAACATACGCATTTGTTTTGATAGTTTTTGCCAATTTATGATTATATAATCATTGTTTGAATAGAATGATAATTTACAGAATTTTTATGAAATTATCTGAATGAGTTTTAAGGTTAAAAGCCTAATTTTTTATTCTCCAATTGCTTCGATTTTCTGGTATGCCATATAAAACATTAATTTGGAGATGGGTATTTAATTTCATAATTTTCCAGGATAAATTGAATATTTTATGAATTTTCGAAGGTGGAAATTGGCTTTATTTCGGATTTTGATTATTATAAATTAAATATAGTTTTTGGCTCTGAAATTTATATGGAAAATATTTCTAAATTTCTATGATTTTTGAGGATGTTTTTCCAAGTGATTTGAATTATTATAAATTCTTTTTTAGACAAGCATTTAAACCAATAATTAAGTAAGGATTTTCTTTAAGGATTTTCATCATTATATACCTTAAATAATTTACTAAATTATTTATATCACAATATAACAATGTATATATAAAAACACCTTTATTGCGAATAAGATTGATTGGAGAGTTAGATATATGTAACAAATTACTATTTGTCCCTAGGGCATACCATTAATTTTCCCAATCTTCCACTTGCACTTGGAGACGATTTCGGATTCGTAATCTCATTCCTTGACCAATTTACTCAAATCTGATCACCACTCCCTTTGCGAAAAGATCTGCTATATAGTTTATTATCTACTCTATCAACCAACATCTCTCTATCTCTAATACACTACCTTTATAATGAGAAATGTTTGGAGTACGTTTGTAACGTCCGTTATATGTAGTAGAGGATCGTAGGATATTAATATTATTTTTATTTAGGGTCATAGGATTTTCTAATTTTGGAAAATGACTACTGAAGACATTTTTCATCCTCAGAGTTTTTATCGATTGATTTTGACCTTGAAAATCTTGTATCGCCAATAACATTTGATAATAGCTGAAATAGGGTCTGAAACCACTTCAATAGATCGGGATGATGGTTTCTCTTTCTATAGAATAGTCATAATAGAAAAATGGACTTATGTTTAAGGAGATATGGTTGCTTGAAGTTTCACTTGATTTTGAACAGCTTAATAGGTAATTAATGAGTAGATGGTTTGGCCCAAAGCCCATTTTGGGATGTGCATAAGGATGGGGCTGATGGGACTTCTCTTCATCATTTCACACTTCCCAAAAACAGAGATAAAATATCTATTAATCACTTCTTAGCCAAAATGTTACCCTATACCCTACTATAATTAGCTGAATCTTGCCATTAAGGAGAGATTAGCTAGGTTAGCACTTGGATTTGTAAATCACTTAGGGATTTGTGCACATTTGGATTTTCTTTAGATTTAGTAAGTGGTTAGGACCTATTACTTACTAATTAGTCATTATACATTTTAAAATGATGTTTTAAAATGATATTTAAGTACGAAAACGTGTTTTAAACTTTAAATAACCACATATGTTAATTTCAAATGATTTGGAAAGGATTTATACAAATCGTGTTCTTATAGATCTCCCTTGGTTCTTGTAGTATACCTTTGGATTTAGGCTTCACTTGGATTTGTATGGATGTGTGATGTTAGGATTTATTGAATATAATCATTTCTTGAACGTATGATGTTTGAATGGTTGGAAATGCCGATTGAATGGCGATTTATTCATAAGACTAAGTTATGGATCAATATTGATGGACCGAGGATAATCCATAGAGTCAACCTAATCCAAATTTGGTGTGATCCATATGGGGAAATAAGGAATACCCCCTAAGGCTATGTTCCAAGTTTCAGGTTGCTTGGTGTTCGTTTGCTCGAGTTATGGCCAAATCAAGATGGATCTGTTGTCATTTGAAGACCATGGATAGATGGATGGTTGCTTCAAGGTGTGCTCATGTTTTGGGATCATGCGCTCTGAGTCTTAGAGGAATTGCTTCGTGATGTGAGTGGAGATAGATGGATCGTGTGATGGAGGTGAGGAATTTCTAAGTGAGGTGTGACGCCCTACTTTTATACTCGTGCTATTTAAGAGTATTACAGAGTAATTTGTTAGAGAATTAGGCTATACGGGGCACATACATGGATATTCTCTTGGGCTAATACTAGTATATGTTAAAACATCAAATTTAACTCACCATAAAACGTACATAATATCGGCACAAAGCAATAGACACGTGTACCTACAGGACAAAACAATACATAATATACAAAAAATACAGAGAACATAGAGTCAGAATCGCAGCAATAATATATAATATATAATACAATCATGTTTTAAGAATACAATGCAAATAAAATGTCAATTATATATATACTGTGAATTAATGTCATATAAGAATTAGGTAACGACCCTAAATACACCTCTAAGCTCAATAAAATATAGGCTGGTCGTGCCATTTCCTGTACCTGAAATGTCTCGGACTGACCCAAGTATTATAAAATAACCCATGGGTCAGACTATGTCTAATCATGGATCATAAGTAAGGTGAAACAATATAAAAAAAGAAGGAGAATAATATGATATCACTATCAAAGACACTCAAAACACTAAACGACATGTCAAAGTATACATATATATGCATATATATTTATTTAAATATGGAATAAAATATAAGGCATAACATCACCTAAATATCTCAAATCCATGTAAAATAATCAGATCTGATATCATAAAATGTCATCACCCATTTAGAAATACATTAAATCAAAAATACGCAACCAACAAAGATGAGCGTGACGACGAATTTTCTATCGGTTAGAAAATTGCCGAAAAATATTGTAATAAAAATAACCACAAGCGCACAGTGTACAATATTAGTACGTAGTGAGTATGGGTCACTCCGTAGGGAATTGAATTGATTTTAAATTATACTCAATCAAACTAACCCAAACTTGCAAGTTTGTTTAAACTAAGAAAAATATCAAAGTTAAATTAGAAAAAAAGTGATTAAAAATATATGATATTAAAATAAAATTTAGAAGCAAATCCACTCTTATATTTTTACATAAATCAACAAAGAAATAATCTATGATCTCTCTGTTTTGATCTAAACAGAATTTGTGATATATTTATCATAAGTATGGTCTATTTACATTATTAATTAACATAGCTTAAACCATCAAACTTTAATACAACAACTAAAACCACTTGTCAAAACTCATGAAAATGAATATGAAATTAAAATAAAACCAATTTTAAGTATGATCTATTTACTATTTTTGACTAGTAACATAGATCACAAATTTTGTTTCTATTTTAATTCCATGATCAAAATCACTTAGTTAGATGATGATGTAAATTGTGTTTATGTTTGATTAAGCATAGCCCATTTGTGATTAGAACATAGGCTATCAAATTCCCTAATAAACTTACATCATCATCCAACTATTCATAAAGCATTAAAAAGAGACCATAAATAACAAAACATGTTGAATTTACATAATTTTAGAGAGCTTCATTACCCCTAAATTGAAGGACTTTAGCTACTCATTTGTGTTATCATTTCAACACATGTAAATTTCAACATAGAAAGGAAAGAGAGCATGTAAATAGAAATGAGCATAAATTAAAATAAAAGCATATAGAAAAAAGAATAAGAAGAAGAGGCTTAGGAAGCTATTTTATTTCTCATATAATTTGTTGCTACAACTTTCACAATATGATAAGAAGATAAAACTTCATTACATGAACATAAGTGGTTTATTTATACATTCCAAAAACCCTAATCCATATTTTAAGGGACTACTCAAAACACCCCCTTAGGATGTATGGTCTCCAAGTTATCACTAGCATATAATTAATCCTCCATTAATGTGCATGTGCTTATAATCTCCACTAACATGTACATTAGCTCCTAATTGTGGATCATGATCAGTGGATAGGTGAGGTTCTCCATGGTTTCATAAATTCTTTTATTTCTTCATTTCTTTGTCCTCCTTCACTTGTGCATGCATGAATATATGAAGCCACTTTCATTTTCCATCCAAATTCCTACACATAAAACTAAAATGTGCAAATAAATATTCTCAAAAATAATACTTACCATTTTTCCCTTAAATGAAGATGAAGGAATGATGATTTGATGGCATTTGAATTTTGGTAAAAACATGTAAAAATAACCTAATATGATCGTTATTTAATTAAAACAAGATTAAATATGTGTGTATAAATATACACTTTTATGTGCACAATAGGGTGAATCATACATATACAGAACCTATCGTCTAAACCATAAAACATTAATAAGTGAGGTATCACTATAACGGGCTAGCATGTAGCAATATCCAAATATATCTCTCAATCTCATATTATAAATTTCAACATCAAATCAATAAAACCAATAAGAAAGATCTAAGCCAGCTCATAACAATGCCCGAATTTAATAGATAATAAGTAAGATGTCTGCCAAAGAAGGATACAAGGTTAACCATACTTTGAGCACATAGTCTAAAGTATAATATCATTTCATATATGCCTATCTACCATAAGTGAACCCAATCCATATAGGATTTTAATGGCCATATGCCCGCTCAAGGAACCTAGCATCTATGATGTCATATGCTATGTAGCTGGATCTGTTCCTACAATATTGGTTTATGCGAACAAAAACCAGATGGGGGACTGATGGCTGTATGCCCGCTCTAGGATCCCAGGGTCTACTACCTTATGCCTATAGCCGGATCTGTTTCTACAACTTTAGTTACCTCGACGGAAATCATGACTCATATCCACCAGTATCTCATCAACGCGTAGCTTCGGTCATGACCCTACCTTGCCCGTATAGGTAATAGACTATAGGACTAAGTGACACAAGGGGCTATGGGCACCAACCTATCCATTATAATGCACATCCGATGTAAAGGTGTCGTGGATTTAGGGCACATCCCCACAATCAGGCCGCAAGGGTGGATACTGACCAATCTGGTTTACTCCTGAACCATAAAGGGAGCTGGACAAAGATAAATAGGCATATAAGATACATACAATGGCCGCCACACGGCTCTACGTATAAGTCACCTCATGACTATCAAATACTCAATGCATAGAATATCACATACAACATACCTCGTATTGAGTGTCACTCATGAGCTAATGAATAACCGAATAAATAAGGTATCCCAAACCAGTGCATGTTACAAGTTCGTTTATTCAGTGCTCACACATCACACTCACCCTTCTTTATCCTATGTAATTAGTCCAAAGAATGACCGGAAAAGTTTTACCAAAAATCTCATATAAGATGGTATCACTAAATTGTTTATTCTAATTTCTCATCCCATAGAATATGACAACATAAAATCAAATAGAAAGATGTCATCGCCGTATCATATCAGTTTAATAATCAATCAAATCAACGGTGAATCACTCATAGGATCCAATTCAATATATAAAAAAGAATAATTAAAAAGATAATATAAATAGATAATTCAAATGGACACATATAAATATGACAACAAATTAATATTCAATAGTAAATTAAATACAACATGTAATTTTATATGATAAAATTAACACTTAGAATTGGATATAATAAAAAACAAACATATATTTTAGAATCAAATAGATAATTAACTAAACCCAAATATAATATTTTATATAATAAATAACTAATTTTTCAATCTTTTATATAAATAATCAATAATTAAACTTTCACTAATAACATTTGGAACTTAATTCTTTCTTATGAACTTCATAAAAATAGATTATAAAACAAATAGAATGTATAAGGGTTATGTCATAATTTACTATAATATTATTTTATTTTAACTAGTTAAAAAATATCCAAATTAATTTAATTTTTATTCTTAATCAAATAAAAACATTCTCAAAACTTGAAATATGTGTATATAAAATCTCACATTTCTATAAAACGATAATTAGGAATTATTCAAATAATACAATTAAGATTACATTGTTAATTCAAAATTAATACTTCAATTTTAATTTTTTCATAGTATTTAATAAATATATATTAGAGTTAGATATATTTGATTGAGTTTATTATAATTCTTCCATAACATAAAATAAAACAAAGTAAATAAACATTCACTTATAACAATACAACAATGTCAAATTAGATATATATAATATAATAAGATTTTACATCAATAGTATAGTCAATATAACACGTCTATAGCATGAAAAAGCACATCAATACATGGTTAAACATTTAAGAGACGCTATAACAACCTAAACCTTAAAGATATAAAGACTTATCCACATTCAAACACAAAGCAGATCACCAAACATGAAAACAACAGTAAGGTCACATGCACACAAAAGAAATAAACAAACACAAAAAAGTAAAACACACAAATGAGGGCTTATGCGCACCATACAGCATGCTTACAAATAGGGACATGGAAGTACACATACATAATCACACTATTACTAACACACACACATGCAGTAGAAAGGGAAGCACACACATAATCTCAACAACAAAAACTCACACAAAAACTCAACACATTCACTCAGGCAACATTCACGCACGAAAATTAAAATCTAGGGTTTCCTCTCAACTATGGGGGAAAATTAATTTCCTCACCAAATTTGCTCTAAACTCTCTAATTCTTTCTCTTAACTCAGACCACCTGAGATTTCTCACATCAGAAAGCTATCAGGGGATATCATCATGGATAATGATGTGTTTCAATTGGTCCAATCCAGGCAACAAAAAAGGAGAGATGCCAAGAAAGATCAGGAGTTGTTATCGACTCCCAATAATTTAAATCTAAAGGGAAAAGATGGTTAGAAAACCACCTTTCAGTAGATAAAAAAAGGATATTTGATGTCACAACAGAGAAAGCCGGCAGCCATCTCACTGAACAAGGAGCAAGGCCGAAAAACATAGGAAGATATTGTTGTAGATCAGCCTCAAGAACCAATTGAAGATGAACGCAACCTTGAGCATATAGCATCAATCAAGATCAATAACAAAGCGTATGGCTTGCTTAAAGAAGAAATGTGTAAAAGGGCAACTGAATCATGGAAAAATTCAGTTCTTGTTCATGTAGTGGGTACCAAACCATACTACTTGTATTTCAAATCTTATATTTAGCGAGTATGGAAACCAGATGGTGAGTTTGAAATTTACATTAGAGATAATGGGTTCGTTCTAGTGAAATTCAAAGAATCTCAAGATTGCAACTCAGTTTTGAAAAATGGACCATATTTCTACAAATGCAAACTCATCATAATAAGAAGGTGGTTTGAATCATTGAAAATGGACAGAGATCTACTAACTAAAAAGCCAATATGGGTGATATTACCCTATGTTAATCTAAATCTTTGGGACCGAAAAGTATTCAGTGTCATGGCGAGTATCATAAAAAAAAACCCATTAAAATGAATGCAGCGACAACTATGAAGATAGGATTGAATTATGCTCGCCTTCTTGTTGAAATGTCAGTAAATGATGAACATCCTAATGAAATCTATCTTTCTATGTATAATGGTGAAAAAATCACTCAAAAAGTTGAATACGAATGGGTTCCATCGAAGTGTAATGTATGCAAGTGTTTTAGCCGCACCAGAGAACAATGTATTCCAAAACAAGTGTGGATTCCCAAAACTAGTAATCAAGAAAGTCAAGAAAAAGAAACTGAAAACTCTAATCCAAGAAATTCTTCAATATCACAAAACAGATAATATCATTTGGTGAAAATGATCGAATCAACCAAGAAGGTGTCATTTTCAATCAAAGAAAGAGTGTTATATTGCTCTCTGATCAAGAAGATCAGGTCATAGCAGAGGAAGTTCGTCATAATTTTAAAGAAAACATCTCAAAAGATAATATACAAAGCAGCACAGAGAAGGGAGGAAAGAATACAATGGTCTTTGAGTCTGAAACCCCCTATTTCAAACTCTTATTTAATTACAGACAGTATTTCTACAAATACTAATAATAAAGTCCAACAGCAATTCAAGAATCAAGATCTGGATAAGATCACAGAAGCACCTCCTCCAGAGCATGCTGCAATAGTTGAGTATTGTGACTCAGCTATGCCTCGTACTGCTAATCTCTTCGATATCTCTTCGATTAAAGTTCCAGAAACAGTGCATAATAAAGGAACCGAATCGGAGATGATGGATGCTACCGTTCAGCTTGATATCTCAAAGCTGCACATTCCAAAACTAAAGGCAACTAGTGAGATCAAGGGTAATAAAGAGAAGAAAGCTTTCAAACAAAATACATTTATATTAATCCGAACTAGGATGATATGACTACAAGACTTAAAGCAAAAAGTGTTGAAAATAAAAGAAGAGGTAAGGGCACTACAATGTTAGGTACTATCTAATTCTTAACTTTATATACATATTAATGTCTATCATTACTTGGAATGTTAGAGGAATGAATTCCCCTGCAAAACAGACTGATATTTTATATATATTAAGTGTTTATATGCCTTCTATTTTAGCCCTTATAGAAAATAAATTAAATGGTGAGAATTAGAAAAGTTTTGTTTGAAACTGTCTAATAATTGGAAGTCTATTAATAATAATGATTGAGGCTATAGAGGTAAAATCATCATTATCTGGGATTCCAATGTTTGAATTAACTTGAATATTAATAAAGATAAGTAATATATTGATTGTCAATTTAAAAATATAGGGGGTTTCTCTTTGCAAATCATAGGTATTTATGGCAGTAATCTTGAAAGTGAAAGAAATGGAATGTGGTGTAAATTGAAAGCTTTGAATTTAATTTATAATTTTCCTTGGCTTATTATGGGTGATTTTAACACCGTTTTTCATGATTTTGAAAAATGTGGGGGTAATCAAATTCCTCAAAGTAAACTAGATAGGTTAAATAAATTTTTATTAGAGATGAGTCTTTTAGAACCTAATATAATTGGGAATAAATTTACTTGGAAATAAGGTTTGGAAAAATAATATGCACTGTAAATTGGATAAGATTTTAATTAACAAAGAATTTTCAAACATTTTTACTAATTTTATAAGTTATGCTCTTGAACAAAATACTAGTGACCATGCTCATTTTCTTGTCAATCTCTTTCAAAATGTGGACTTCGGTAATAAAATTACCCCTTTCAGATTTAAAAATGGTTGGTCTTAAAGGAAGATTATAAAGCTTTGATGGAAAACCGCCTAAATTCTTCGTATAATGGTACTAAACAATATCAGTTTAGTATGTTTCTAAAAAATGCTAGAAATAATCATAAATTTTGGAATAATAATAACTTTATGAATAAAAACAAACTGGTTCTTTTGAGAAAGGAAGGGAAGTTTTTACAAGATCTTGTAGATACAACTTGTATTTTGGAATAATAATAACTTTATGAATAAAAACACAACTTGTATTGGTGACTATAGCCCCATTTCTTGCTGCAACTTTATATACAAAATTATTGTTACTATGTTAAGTAACAGAATTAAATTATTTTTTCCTTTTCTCATTTCTAAAAATCTGAATACTTTTGTGCTCGACAGAACAATATATGAGAGTTCTCGGTTATCACATGAAATGGTCTGAAAATTTAATACTAAAAATGGTGATAATTTTTGTATTAAGATTTACTTACAAAAAGCATATGACAAATTGAACAAATATTTCATTTATTATATCATGAGATGTATGGGTTTTCCTAATAGATTTTGTGATTTGATTTTAGAATGTATTAATAACTCTACCTTTTATGTTCTTATTCAAGGTAAATCAGAAGGTTTTAACAAAAGCAATAGAGGTATTAGGCAAGGAGATCCTTTATCACCTTATCTACTTACTATGGTTATGAAATATTTTTCTACATTAATGGAAATTGAAGCTATTAAAGGTAATATTAATCCTATTAATAGAGTTAAACCTTGTATTAACCATTTTATTTATGCTGATGATCTAATGGTGTTTGTTAAGGCAAACAAGGTTAATGCAATCTTATATATACGGTCACATAACTTACATGTTATGTGTATACACACACACATACACATATACATACATACATACATACATACATACATACATATATATATATATATATATATATTCATACGACCAATTGTACAATTACCCATATCAAAATATCTATATCATAAAATAAAACCAAACTTGATAAACTTTATATTATTTATAAGTATAATAAGTGAACAAACTTAATAAGTATAATATGTGCAGACCTATATGTTAAGCAATCATATGTAGACAAACTCTCTAATACAACCTTTTAAAACAGATTTATAACTTTATATATACTGTTATATATAACTAACAGATATACATCTAACAGATTTATAAGCTAAGAGTCGAAATGAATACTAATATACCTATACATATAACAACTTATATATATTATATATATATATATATAATTTACAAATCAATTCATAAAAATTTACCCATATATACAAAATATAGAAACACGGTCTCAAATTTATAAGCACGATTTAAAATTTATAACTTTATATACTTATGAACTAATATATATATATATATATATATATATATATATATATATATATATATATATATGTAATAGTTTAACAAACATATATAAACTAATATACTAATATATATAATATCTTATATAACACGCAGCTGAAGGGAGAAAGGGGAGAAGAGGCGGCTGAGTTTCGAACAAAGCAGGTCGAGCAAGAGAAGTAGTGGTGGTTCGGCTGAGGTGTTTGCTTGTGCTTGGGCGAGTTGGGCTTTGAATGGGGTGAGGCCATGGTATCCTGATGGTTGGAGTCGGAACCGGTGAAGGGCGGAGGGGAGAAGGAAATGCGGTCGAAGCTGTTCGATGCTAGGCGATGGCCGAGGTTGATGGATGCTCGATTGCGTGAAGGAGGAGGAGGCGCGTGAAAGAGAGGAGGGAGGGTGAAGCAAACTTTGGCCATGGCAAAAATAAAAAAAATGCAAAGTCATAGAGGAACAAACTGCATTGTAAAATAATACATATTATTTCTTTCAAGTGATGAACAGCACACAAAGTAGCAGTATAGAGTGAACGGTAGAATATTGAAAGTCACACACGCAAATTTGAACGTAAATTCCAAAACAATGAACAATGCTCGAAATGAAAGGACGATGGAATGTTGAAAGGCCATATGGTGTAACAATCCTGTATTTTGTGATTATTTTAATTATTTTAATTGGATTTTTGATTTAAAAACTTTATTTTATTTATTAAAGTGGATAAATTTTGTTATTTTAAATATAAATTATGATTTTGATGTAAATTATAATTCCAAACATAAATAAATAGAATATTTTCCAGAAATGTGAATTTTTGTCAATATGGTCAAACTTTGACTTTTAATTTAAATTTTTAAAATTTGAACTTTTGAAATTTATCTTTTTTGTATGAAAGTAAATAAAATTTTAAGTATACTGCTTTTCGTTTCGTTGGAATTTGATTAATATTATGAAAGTTATGCTTTTTAAACCATTGAATGTAAATTGTTTTATTTAACAAAATTGTTTATTTTAATTTGCATGAATAATATTTTTGTTTGTCATGTCATGTTCTAATTTATTTTTACATGTGTAACATGACATGTTATGTACACACACACACACACAGATATATATATATATATATCTTATTTTAAAACATTTTAAAAGTGTAGTTGAAATTTTCCAATGTTGGTTGTATTTTGTTTACAATTTTAAATTTTAGTTTCAATTGAATAAACTATATTATTATTTATTTTCTATTTTTCCTAAAAATATTTATTTATTTTCATTTCTACTTTATTTTTTTCATTTTCTATTTTATTTACTTAATTTTTATTTGTTTATCTTGAATTAAAAGAATTGGAAATTTAAAGAGACAAAGCTTTTACAACTTGTGACTTTTCATTAGCCTTGTCTTTTCATTTCCTTTGGCCTTTCATTTTCTTTGCTTTGGCCATACATTTCCTATGCTATAGCCGTGTGTTTTCGTTTGTTTTTCACATGAAAATACTTTCCCATTTTCAATTCTCATGGCCATTTCATTTTGAGAAAAATATTATTAGTTAATGGCTTCCTTTTTCCTATTTTCTTCTTCATTTTACTTGATTTTGCCTTGATCTCTTCATGCTTTGTTCGGCCACAACCCACCATCTCCTCCACCGACCACAACCATCATCTCCTCCTCATCATCCATGGCCTACATTACCACTCCTCCTCCCCTAGCCAAGCCGTGAGCCTCTAGGCCAAACCCCACCTCCAAAAGACATGTTAACCATTACCAAAGACCCATATTCCACTACCACTTCATGTTTAGCCTTGGCCACCACCTCTAACACTACCACCACTTGCTTCCATGACCTCTAGCCATCACCATCACCTCTGACCTGACCAGGTGATGCACTAGGCCAAGCCCATAGGACCATAGGCCGAGCTATGTACACCAAAACCTTTCATTCCTTGACCCAAACCCTTCTACTTGCTTGCCTTCATCTTCCACATGTTTTGCCTTGCCATCTTCCTCTATGGCCGAGCCAAACTTGCATGTAAACCATCATGGCTGAACGTACAAGCCCTTGGCCGAGCCTAGGTGTGATGAGATCAAGTCCACTTGAGTCATGGTCAAGCACTCTTGTGTTAAAGCATGGTTAAGCCATCTTGTTCTTTGTTTATTCTAATTTCCATTTTGTTTCAATTTATCTTTGTACTGTATATATATGATTATATTGCTTTATTTTAATTGTTGTATGCAAGATCAATATCAAGGCTGTCCATCCATTCAAATCTAATCATGCTTGTCGTGATTTTGGAATCGTTCTTATGTGTGTTGTTTTGGGTCTCTAGCTTTGATAAAGGTGAGTCCTTCTTACTCTTACATTATTACTTATGAAATAGTAATTGGATGACAAGTGATTAGTAATTAAAATGTTATGCATATAGTATTCCATGTTATTACCTTGTTAAATTTGTTAATTATCAGTTGACATATGATATCTGACAATATATTGTGACATTGACATGTTAGTGTACTTGTTTGTATTGTTTATGTATATGCTCACACAGCAAGTTCCCTGTTAGAATAGAATCACTATGGGTTGAAATGATATATACCCGAACAGACATTAGAATAGGGAAAAATCATTATGAGCTGAAATGATAGGCTCAAGTGATTTTTATTTATTTTATTTGACTTGGGATTGCGGGTTTGAAATGATAGAACCCGAATTTTCATTTTAAATTGCGGATTGAAATGATACATATCCGTATCACTTGACCTAGGATAGAAATTATATACAGACCCCATGGTACATTTTAAATGGTTTTTTAATATAAATATGTATTTTAAATTATGAAATTATGATTTAAATATTTTTCTTATATTTTAAGAAAGTTAAATATTTGAATTGAATTTAAGTACGTAAATTTGAAGTGAATGTGATTTTTGACTCTAAATTATATTTTTAAAATGTAAGTAAATAATGGAAATTAAATTTAAAGTTTTGAAAAGATATTTGAAGTAAAATGTTAAAGTTTTGTTAAATTAATAAGTTAAGAAAACAGTGAAATTTTGACTTAACAAATGAATTTAGTTTAAATTGGATATTTAATTATAAAATTTTGTTGTGATAAATCATATGTTAAAATGATTTAAATGTGAAATTTTAAAGCCTAAAAATACGATTTATAAGTTTAAAATAATAAAAATTGAAGTTTTAATGTTTCCGAAAGTTATAATAAAATCTGAAATTTTATTAATAGCATTTCCAAAAATGCTGTGGTCTTATGACAGCGTTTTTAAGTGCCGTTCTTTTTGAATTTAATTATGTTTAAAATAACTAAATATCTATTACGTCATTTTATAAATGCCGCTGTTCCTGAACTAAACTATTTTGGAAACTATAAGCTACGATAGCACTTTATAAATGCTGCCGTTGCTGAAAATTGACAATGTTTTAAAATATTATAGATTTTAGCACTGTTTTGAGTTATAGTTTAAAGTGTTAAATGATTTAACTTTTGGAAATTGATTATTTGTGAAATTTAAGGAGTTTTGAATATAATTTAGTATTTAAATTTTAATTTCAAAGGAATTTAAAGTAATTTGAATTTAAATAATGTTTACTTTGTTATGTGTTAAATGGAATGAAATGTAATGAGATAAATTAATTTTGAATGGAATTTTGAAATGAGTTTGAAATGATATTTGAAATAATAAATGAATGACATATTTGACTTTAAAATGATATTTAAATTGAATATATGAATTAAAGAATGATAATGAATTTATAATGGATTTGAAAAGGAAATGATTTTGAAATGGTTTTGAATGACATGATCTTTATTTTGATAAAGAATGTGAATTTGGAATGATATTTGATTTTGATTTATTCGTTTTATTCGACAAATGAATATTTGAAGTTTATATTAGCATGAAAGGATATTTGGTTTACTTGTAATTTGAGTTTATTTAAATGATATTGGATTTATGAAATGAACATTGCAAAACTAAGTAATAATGAAGTTAAATTTGAGAAATATAAAATTATAAAATTTATTTTTGAAATGTGGGATATTAAAGCTTGGAAATATACTAAAGATTGAATAGTTTATTTTGTGGATCAAATCTACATTTGGAATTGATAAGATTTGATGCTGGTGGATGTTGGGTTACAGGTTGGTGGCCTCGTGATTGTCTTAGGGGAAATGAGTTTCAACTCGAATCAAGGGAGTTTCTGACTCAAAGTTAAATTAAAATGGCTCGAGTGTTATATTGTTTACAGGTTTTAGGATAAAACAGAAAACCTGTTCTGTTATTTTAAATTTTAAAGTAAAGTTTAAATGTAAATTAGAATTTGAACTAAGTTTAAAAACTGAATTTAAATATGAATTCAATTAGTTTAAATCTTGGTTTTTGAAATAAATTTGAACTCAGAAAAAAAATCAAGTTTGGTTTTAAATGAAAACAGAAACCTGTTTTCTGTTTTTCTAAAATTAGAGGAAAGTATAAAATGCAAATTGGGATTTAAACTGAGTTTTCAAAATCTGAAATTGAATATGAATTCAAATTAGATTGTCTGAAATTTGAAGTAATTTATGTTTTTAAATTTAAATTTGATTTTAAAACTTATATGTGTAAAAGCATATGTGTGTTTTGGATTTGAATTGGAAGTTTAAAATTTTAAATTAGAAATTTAAAATGAGTTTAAATCTGGGTTTTTAAATCTCGAATTAAATTTAAACTTCAGTTTTTAAAATAAAATGAGTTTAAATTTAAATTGTTTAAATACTTGAAATGGTTAAATAATTTTGAATTTTAAAATGAAGATGTAGAATGTAAGTAAAGTTTTTTTAAAAAAAAATTAAGTTTGAATCTGGAATGAAGATTCAAGCTGTATTTCAGATTTGAAATTAAAAGTAAATTTTTAAATTTAATTTAAAAACCTGGAATGTTATGTGTGTTTTTGAATTGATTTGAATTTAAATTGAATAGGGATTTAAATTCTTTTAAAACTTATTTTATAAAGTGGATGTTTCTTTTAACATATGAGATAGTAAGGTTTGAATTGTTTTAAAACTTTGTTTAAGTTAAATTTGTATTTTAAGTTTAAAATGAAATTTAAAGTAAATTTGAAAACAAAGTGTTTCTAAAATACTTTAAGTAAGTAAGAAATGTTTTCTTAAATTAAGTTAGAACTTAAGAATTTGGATTCATTTTAAATCATTAAGTTAATTTAAATGGGTAATTAATTATCTACTTAATTAATAATATGGATAATTAATTAAGTAATTAAGAATTTTTAAATTTATTTAATTAAGGTGTAATATTAATTAATTAAGATGTAATTAGTATAATTACTTAGGGAATTAATTAATGGATAATTACTGGATGTAATTAATTGAATATGTGATTTATTAATGGAAGTGATTTGGATTAAATTACCTTGTATAATTAATCAAGGGATTAATTAGAGATAATTAATTAAGGAGTAATTAATTTATTTGATGAAGTAATCAAGGGTAGTTAATTACTGATGTTATTAATCAGGGGTGATTAATAATTATGATTAGCAATTAATTAATGAAACAATTAAAGGTTAATTACCGTATTGAGTTAAGGATAATTAATTTGTGAAACGAATTAAGGGTTAATTACTTAAATGTAATTAAAGGATAAATAGAACGATATTGGAAGTCTTTAACTAATTGTTATTCCTGATATGTGGTTTGTGATGCTACGTGATAAGATATGTTTGATTTAAATTGTGATGATGTGGTTATCTATTGTTGATGAATTATGTGACATCCTGTATCGAGTTGTATTACACTTGAATAATTTAAGTTAAGATAATTTTGGTTTCAAAGAGACCGGAGTCGGGTATTGGTAAATTCCCGAACCCATTTCGATTCTTTATAAACTGATTTGTGAAATCACTAAACTGATATGGAATGATTTAAGTGAATTGGACCATAAAATCTAAGTCCTGACTCTTAGAAATGGATGAGTATAATAAGTGTTGTCTATACCAAATCTTTGGATTTGTAAAATTGTTATGAGTTACCCCGGGTTAAGAATTGGCTATTGTTTTGGTGTATTTCATATTAGATGGGTTTACTCACGCTGGTTTCCAGCCTGACCCGGGTGTTACTTTGATGTAATGCTCGGGTTAGACCGAGTATTACAGATTTTCAGGTAGGACATTCTGGAGCTCAAGAGGCGAGCTGGATGGCTGGAACGTATGGAGTGTTTACCGCTATGTTATATCATTGTATATACCTGAGACATGTTAAATTGTATCTAACCAATGTTGTATAAAATCGTTGTAACTCTGATATATTGATGTAAATTTATAGCTACAGTTTTCTTTGGTATAACTATTATTATTGATATTATATTTTATCCGCTGCGAATGTGAGATTGTGTGTTTCTTTTCTGTTCTTCTTCTATCTCTTTCTTCTTTTCTCTAACTATCTGGAATTTTCGGGATCGAAAATTACGGGTCGTTACATTTGGTACCAGAGCGAGGTTAAGCGAGAACCTTGGCTATGGTGGGATTACTCATTAAGGATAGGGTAAGTGGAACCCCAGAATGAGTTGTACATATATATATGAGAGAGCGTACTTGTTATTATCTTATATAATGATTTTATATAAAATATATTTTGATATATAAAGCGATATTTCTTTCTAATAAATATTAAGGTAATCGGTTGTTAAATTATTGAAACTAAATTAAAGGGTAATAGAAATACAACCGAATTGAAATTAAATAAAGATAAGTTTGAAATGGATTCAAACTGAAATCAAAATCTTGAATTATAGAAGGAGTTTTAGAATAAGATAATTATGAATTGGTTTCTAGATATGATAAGCTTGGTTAGTATCATGAATGGTTGTTGTATTTAATAATAAAGTGTGTATTAATGAGAAAGCAAAATGAAATGTTTTAAGGAAATAAAACATTTAGGTAAGTATGAATTATAAATTGGAATTGAAAATGATCTGAATTGTAAAGATTTAAATCAGGGTCCAGAATTTGAAAAAAAATTTCAAGGTGGTATGGAAATAATAAATAATATATTCGAATGAAAGAGGTCCTATTTCAAACAAGGGTTGTTTCAAATTCTAAAGGAATTTGTTTGAATTTAAAACCAAAGGTGGTTTAGAATTTAAAAGTAACCAGGTGTGTAAAGGAAATAAACTCTAAGGTTGAGTTTTAAATTTGGAATGAGATATGATACCCAAAGTGATAAGTTTTTGAACTTAATAAGTGGGAAGATTATTTATTAGAAGATTAAAATTTGAAAGGGAATTCAAATTTGAGTAAGGTTAAACGGAATTGATTGGATTTAACTTGGAAAGTTAAATGGTTAATCTGAATTGGGAGTTTGTGTGATCTCAAAATGGGTTTGAGATCTGAAAATTGGAAATTGATGGTTGTTTTAAAATGAATTGGATGATATCATTCTATGTTATTAAAAATCTTTAAATTGCAAATTTCACTTGTTTAAATGAATGAGAAATGGAGTATGGTAATCCATTATTGAGATAAAAGGGAAATTAAACTTTAATTTGAAATTAAGGGTATAGAATTACCTTGAACTAAAAATTTGAATTGGATTAATTGGAAACGATTTGAAATTTAAATGGGTTCAATAAATTTGGAATTGTAATTAAAGTTGAATAATTTTAAATTCAAATGGAATTTGAATTGAACTTGGAAGGAAATCAAGAATAATTCAACTTGATTTGCAAATGGAGTTTGAAATTGAGATTATTCAAACTGGAGTTGAAATGAATTGAAATTTATTTGAATTAATAGAATTTGAGATCAAGGTTGAATAAAGTTAAATTTGGAAAGAAACCGAGGTTAATTCAACTTGAATTGGGATTAAAGCAATTTCAATGGAAATTGAAGTTATTTAAATTGGGATCGGGTCAATTTAAATGGAAGTGGAAATTTAAATTAAATTAATGAGAATGGAGATTGGGAAGTGAGCAGTTTTGACTCTGGACTATTTTTAATATAAACCTATTTCTCTAAGCTATTTATTATATATACAACCCTTCTTTTAAAGGCCAAACCTATCTTATACTTGTTTTATAATTATTTTTGAAACCGTTTAATAATTTTTCAACTGTTTTATAGACTAATTACTATATTTCAACTATTTTACACAACTAATTACCATCTTACTATTATTTTTCAATTATCTAAAATTTCTATAATTATTTTAACTAATTCTAACTATTTTACACCTATTTTGCAAACTAGTAATTATTTTCCAACTACTTATCTATTTTTGAATTTTTCAAGCTATTATCTAAATAAACTGGTCAGAGTTCAAACTGTTATTGGTTAAATACCTAATCGAGATAAGAATAGAGGTGATAATCCAAATGGATTGAAGCAATTGTGAGTAAGTGAATGAAAATCAAAGTGAATGTGAATAGAAATGGATTTGGTTTGGCAAATAACCAATAAAGATAAACACGTAGGGTGTACGTATGTTATTCTATTCGCATAGTAACGTGATCCAGATTCGAGCACAAAATTTCGAGATAGTATGTCAATCCGAGTTGGAATTTTTCACTCGATTTTCGACGGCGAACCCGGATATGGGTTGTTGATTGGTTCTGGATATTCTCTATCATAATTATGACTATGCAAGGAGAATGACGGTTTCTGATCAAGAAATCAGATCTGTGTCCGCACTAGGAAGTCGGGTGGACGATACTAGTTCGGAAGTGAAATTGTGTGATCGAGTGAGCGATCAGATTGGTATAGGTACGGATGATATGTGTACATCGTACGGATTTGGATGAAAACGATATTGAAAAGAGTAATCAAATTTGAATATCTGATTTTGAATAAACAGAGTAAATATCTTTGTTTTATAAAATGAAACTCCCCTTGTTGAATCTATTGCCAAAAGAAAAGGATTTTGAAGTATAAAAGGAGTTTTATACAAGTTGAATGATCCAAAGTTTTAAAATTTATATATATCTGTATATATATGAAGGATCTTATGAGGATTTTAGAAAAGATTTTGGGAACCTTTGGATTTAGAAAGGCTTTTGATTTTTGGGTAAAATCAGTATGAGAATTTGGAAAGCCTAGTTTGATAATTATCGATTTTGGAATAATCGATTTTGTGTAAATGAGCTTTGTACGAGATCATACTAGGTGTATGATTTGAAAATACTATACGTGTATAGTATAAAATGTTTTGATGATGGCTTTGGGGAAAAAGGCTCTCCCTTGAAATGAACTTCTCAAGAGTACCACCGGGCGGTGCTGCCTTGAACCCCAAGGGGGGGTTCTAAAGTTGATCTTGTGAGGAGTTCGGACAAAACTAGTTCCTGGGGATTATGAATAGTGTATACCATAATGAAAGTCGTGTGTGCCGCTGAGAGCCAACAGTCTGCGTTTGATTTTATATCGGTAGACTGCGACCTATGGTAACATAGCGAAAGTCGTGTGTGCCGCTGAGAGCCAACAGTCTGCGTTTGATTTTATATCAGTAGACTGAGACCTATGTAGGAGTGGAGAGGTTTCATTTCGACAGCGAAAATCAGAGGCCGCTGAGAGCCTGTAGTTACATGGACTTTTGCTGTGACGACAACGTAACCCTGGATGTAACTGTGATCTATTGTGGGTTCCATGGCGTAATCGAGAGACCGCGGAGAGCTTGCAGTTACATGGACTTTTGCTGCGACGGCAACGTAACCCTGGAATGTAACTGTAACCATGGATGGGGGTGATGATTTCCAGAGCATTGTCATCAAAGATATATCCTCTATTTTCAAAAAACCGTTTTCTATATTTTCAATAAAAAAAATTTTCCAAGTATTTTCACTGGATGTTGAAAATGGGTCTGCTAAGTACTTATAGATTTTCAGTCGTACGCCTGATCAACGTATGACCGAATTTCTGTGAGAACAATGATGGACAAGTTAAAACATTGAGTTATAAAAGTATTTTTATAAAACTATTTTGACAATATTACAGATTTTAAGAGTGTTTTAAAATGATCAAAGAATATTTTATCTAGTTTTAAAATATTTAATAAATTCTGGCTTCCTTCCTTTTCGAGGACGAAAAGATTCTAAGGGGGGAGAAATGTGATAACCCGGACTTTAGAATACCTGTAATTTATAGATTAACTGAATTTAATTAATGGAAATACTGATTTATAAGTTAAATAAATAATTCTGATAATGAAAGTATATATCTGAATAAGTGTTGGTTTGATAATCTTTCTAGTATAACTAATTAAATTGGCAAAATTGATGTTTTCAAACAAATAATAATGATTGTTTATATATATAAATATAAATAGATTTTATAGGGATAGAATTGTTATTTTTTTAAATTGAATAAGTAGTTATATATGCATATATGTATAACTTGATTTGTAAATTGGATTTTTAGAATTTGATTTGAATTTGAATTTAAATTTTTTGAAATCCAATGTGTAGATTTTAAATTGTTTTGGATTTCTAATTATATGCATAAGCTTTATTTATAAGTATAATTGGTTTATTTCTTTTGAAATTATCTATACATATATATTAATTACTAATTAACTAATCCATTAAGCTTGATCTTGTATTAATCTTTCATTGAACATTTAACTAAATACTAATTAACCTTAAAAGACATGTGTTATGAGATTAACATACTAAAATGACAAATGTAAGTATATAGGACAAGTGGCATTTGAAATTTAGTTTTTCTTTTATTTTTATATACAAATAATTTCAGCTTATATAAAATCTCTTTCCTTCATTTTTTCTTTTCTTTTCAAAAGCTTAGTTAACAAAATCTAAAACAAATAAAGTAGGCAAACTCTTCAAAACCAAAATCTGTAAACAAATCTTCAAAACAAATCAGGAATCCTCTTCATTCCAAAATGCAAATCATTTTCCCTGTTACCTTTTCAAATATGTAACCCTATTCAAAATTGCAAAGCAAATTCCTATAACCTGTAATTCACTTTAAAATGCAATCTGGAAATTGATATTGCATGCAAACCTGCACATTTTCAAACATTAGCAAATCTGATCAAATAAGCAAACCTGGAGTTTTCTGCATGCAACTATATTTTCAAGCAAAGGCAATTCATATCTGCTTTCAAGCTAGATCATCTCAGCATCAAAGTATTTTCTTCAACAAAGCAAAGTTTCCAAGTCTTCCAGTTTGCAACTTCTAGCATTTAAGCCTCTGCATCTTTAAAAAAATGTGAGTAACTCAACATTTTAAAATTTTAAGTAGGTAAAAGTTGATTGCATGCTTTTATTTAGACATGAAAATATATTATAAATTGGCTATGAATGTATCTATGAATATATTTATGTGTTTGCATGATTGTTTATCTGAAGCATCTCTGCTTCTTTGATTTCAAGCTTTAGCCGGATTTAAAACCCATTGTCTCTTGATCTAATCTTCATTTGAGTTTAAGACTCAAACAAAATATGTTGATTTCATTATAAAATTCAGATTAAAACTGTATTTAAGTTAAAAAATATATATGGAAATGGCTTTGGAATTACAAACAGGTGAACAATCATTAATTAGTGAAATTTAGAGTATAACGATTCGAAGTTTCAGGGTTATAAATCAAATAATCATACAAAATTATGATTTTTATAAGCAAAATTATAAATTATAGTGTTAGATTTTAGGAGAAATTCTTGAGTGTCTGGATTGTTTTTTTTTGGTTACCTCTGTTGATCCAAATGATCGGAGAGGCCAAGATCTTCAGGGATGATAGTGGAGGGATCGTAGTTGATAGGAAAATTATCTGGTAATGGTGAATTCCACTATGGAGGTGATGGTTGTGGATTGAAGGTTGGAACCTTAGTTTTAACTAGGTAAAGTGAATCGATCACCCTGGCTTGTAGGAGTGATCGAGTTCAACGCAATTGTGAGTGATGTTAACTGGAGCGTTGATGAAGAGGTAGCCGGAGTTTCAGACCTTCTGATGGTCGAGGTTGCGAAGGCGAGGAGTTTTCAGGTTTTTGAGTTGAGGAAGTGTAGTTTGTTCCAGGTTTGCTTCAGAGTTCTCGAATTTGTTTTCGAATATGGATCAGAGGGATTGGTGTTTGGATGATCTGAGAAGTTGATCGGCGACTTGTGGAGATCACCAGCGTTAATCGGTGACGGCTGCGTCGTGGGTGCATGTGCACATAACAGTGTGTTGATGCTGGTGGATGTTGGGTTACAGGTTGGTGGCCTTGTGATTGTCTCGGGGGAAATGAGTTTCAACTCGAAGAAAGGGAGTTTCTGACTCGAAGTTAAATTAAAATGGCTCGAGTGTTATATTGTTTACAGGTTTTAGGATAAAACAGAAAATCTGTTCTGTTATGTTAAATTTTAAAGTAAAGTTTAAATGTAAATTAGAATTTGAACTAAGTTTAAAAACTGAATTTAAATATGAATTCAATTAGTTTAAACCTTGGTTTTTGAAATAAAATTGAATTCAGAAAAAAAAATTAAGTTTGATTTTAAATGAAAACAGAAACCTGTTTTCTATTTCTAAAATTATAGGAAAGTATAAAATGCAAATTGGGATTTAAACTGAGTTTTGAAAATCTGAAATTGAATATGAATTCAAATTAGATTGTCTGAGATTTGAAGTAATTTATGTTTTTAAATTTAAATTTGATTTTAAAACTTATATGTGTGAAAGCATATGTGTGTTTTGGATTTGAATTGGAAGTTTAAAATTTTAAATTAGAAATTTAAAATGAGTTTAAATCTGGGTTTTTAAATTTGGAATTAAATTTAAACTTCAATTTTTAAAATAAAATGAGTTTAAATTTAAATTGTTTAAATACTTGAAATGGTTAAATAATTTTGAATTTTAAAATGAAGATGTAGAATGTAAGTAAAGTTTTTTTTTTGAAATTTAAGTTTGAATCTGGAATGAAGATTCAAGCTGTATTTCAGATTTGAAATTAAAAGTAAATTTTTAAATTTAATTTAAAAACCTGGAATGTTAAGTGTGTTTTTGAATTGATTTGAATTTAAATTGAATAGGGATTTAAATTCTTTTAAAACTTATTTTATAAAGTGGGTGTTTCTTTTAACATATGAGATAATAAGGTTTGAATTGTTTTAAAACTTTGTTTATGTTAAATTTGTATTTTAAGTTTAAAATGAAATTTAAAGTAAATTTGAAAACAAAGTGTTTCTAAAATACTTTAAATAAGTAAGAAATGTTTTCTTAAATTAAGTTAGAACTTAAGAATTTGGATTCATTTTAAATCATTAAGTTAATTTAAATGGGTAATTAATTATCTACTTAATTAATAATATGGATAATTAATAAGTAATTAAGAATTTTTAAATTTATTTAATTAAGGTGTAATATTAATTAACTAAGATGTAATTAGTATAATTACTTAGGGAATTAATTAATGGATAATTACTGGATGTAATTAATTGAATATGTGATTTATTAATGGAAGTGATTTGGATTAAATTACCTTGTATAATTAATCAAGGGATTAATTAGAGATAATTAATTAAGGAGTAATTAATTTATTTGATGAAGTAATCAAGGGTAGTTAATTACTGATGTTATTAATCATGGGTGATTAATAATTATGATTAGCAATTAATTAATGAAACAATTAAAGGTTAATTACCGTATTGAGTTAAGGATAATTAATTTGTGAAACGAATTAAGGGTTAATTACTTAAATGTAATTAAAGGATAAATAGAACGATATTGGAAGTATTTAACTAATTGTTATTCCTGATATGTGGTTTGTGATGCTATGTGATAAGATATGTTTGATTTAAATTGTGATGATGTGGTTATCTATTGTTGATGAATTATGTGACATCCTGTATCGAGTTGTATTACACTTGAATAATTTAAGTTAAGATAATTTTGGTTTTGAAGAGACCGGAGTCGGGTATTGGTAAATTCCCGAACCCACTTCGATTCTTTATAAACTGATTTGTGAAATCACTAAACTGATATGGAATGATTTAAGTGAATTGGACCATAAAATCTAAGTCCTGACTCTTAGAAATGGATGAGTATAATAAGTGTTGTCTATACCAAATCTGTGGATTTATAAAATTGTTATGAGTTACCCCGGGTTAAGAATTGGCTATTGTTTTGGTGTATTTAATATTAGATTGGTTTACTCACGCTGATTTCCAGCCTGACCCGGGTGTTACTTTGATGTAATGCTCGGGTCAGACCGAGTATTACAGATTTTTAGGCAGGGACATTCTGGATCTCAAGAGGCGAGCTGGATGGATGGAACGTATGGAGTGTTTACCGCTATGTTATATTATTGTATATATTTGAGACATGTTAAATTGTATCTGTCCAATGTTGTATAAAATCATTGTAACTCTGATATATCGATTGTAACGACCCGGAATTTTGGACAATATAAATTTAATAATCTGTGTTAATAATTTAATTGGTTTGGTAATTTTCTTTATAATTTTAATTTAAAATTGGCTAATTTAATCTTTTAAAGGTTGATAAATTTCTAATATGGCAATATTGATAAGAATTAGTTTTCAAAGTTAATCAGATTTTATTCTGTTTATAATATATACAATTGATATATATTGTGAATAGAAGAGCTTTTGTTTTAAATTTAAGATTTAATTTTCAAATTGTAATATATATGTTTGTATATGTTATAATTTGATTTATTTTGAAATTTATTTAATCCATTGATAATTTATAATGTATGAATATTGTAGATTAAAGCTTTGTTTTAATTTATATTTTCAACAATTAATTTAGAATTAATTCTTTTGTTTTCAAAATGTAAGATAATTGTTTGATTTTAATATGATAGTTTATAAAAAGGATTTAAATAAAGTTTTGTTTTATTTCTTTAAAAGTGTTTAAATTTGATCCGTGGAACTATCTACTATGCAGTAATATATGCTATTATAATATGTCTAAAGTAAAGTAAATTATTAAAATAGCGTTAAGGCATTACCCATATCCTCCTTAACACATTTTTATAATGCCATAGTCCATACAGTTACCGTAAACTCCACATGTAGGTGGGCTATCAGGGAGCACTCCATAGGTACGACACAAAACAAACTCGTAGAAGGCGCGATAGGGCATGCGACAAGGCACTCGATGCCAGGGTAGATATACCATTTGCGGATCCGGACTAGTGGTAACGAATAGCAGCGACTGCCGTCCACCTCATGTCACACTCCCAAATCAAAGGGTGCACCCAATCAATCACAAAAGCAATAGAATGGTATCGAAGAAATATGCCCGATCGGAGGAATGGCCTCACTTGGCCCAGTGTAGCTCCTGTTTTAGCCGCATCAAGCTGACTCACGGGAGTTAGGGCTATGTAAATACATATAGAATCGTCACAAAACCATCCCACTTCATTCTGGAATCTCCACCACATACACAGTTGTTAATGATGTTTTCGATATTGGCAGAGAGTACGACAATATCCATTCTCGGTCTCTTTAACAAGCAATCGTTATTATAACACCATGGTAACTTCAAAATAGTTTATACTTCAAAACCAAAATATCATTTTCCATTTCAAATATATACATTTCCAAAACCATAGCACTTTCAAAGTTAAAACACTTCAAAACCAAATAATTGAATTTTATAACACTTTGGAAATCATAACACTTGGAAATCATAACACTTTAGAAAACAATATCACTTTCCTTTAAGTAGTTTAGATATTAATATTAGTATATATAATAGAATAGATTATAAAATAAAATAGTTTATTTAAAAATAGTTATATGTTAAAATAGTTCATATCAAATAGTTTACATTAAAATAGTTTAGATTAAATATAATTTGAAAATGCTTTATACAATATAAAATAGTTTCCTCAAATTTCACTAGTCGATTCAAATCAACTCGAATTCCAAATTTTAAAATTTATTCAATCTCAATTCATCAATTTCAATTCAATTATGTTTCTCAATAAACCCTTTCAAATTATATAGATTTCAAATACAGATTGAATCACCACATAAACCATTTCAATTTCAATATACTCCAAAGCTTTGAATATTCTATATTTTCAAAACTAAATTGATAATTTCATATATTTCTTATTTTAACTTCATAATTATTTAGTTTTGAAATATTCACTAAATAAATCTAATATCATTTAAATAACCTTAAATTTCCAAAATTTAAATAAAACTAAATATATCATTTCAATTTATGTAAATTTGAAATATTCATTTAAATCACTTTTAATCAATTTCAAGTTATAAAATTATATCTTTAAAATATCGAATTTAATAAATTTCAAATCAACCTATTTAAGTATAATGCATAAGTAAATATAATTTCAAACCAATTTCTATTATAAATTTTATATTTGAAATATAATTTCAAAATTTATTTATAACTACAAAATTTCAAACCATTTAAATTTTAAAATATAAATTTTAAAATCTTAAGGCTAATTTCATATATATATATATATATATATAAAATATCTTAAAATTGATATTTAATAAACCACATATTTCCTTTTTAAAACCATAGAAATCATTTTCAAAATATTTATATATAGATCAATGGTGTTTTTATATCATCTTTTATCCTATGGTCAAGTGATACGAATATTTATCATTTCAATCCGCAATTCAAATATATAAGGGTATATATCATTTCAACCCGCAATCCCAAATTCAATTCAAATGAAAATCACTTGGGTTTATCATTTCAACCTATAACGATTTTCTCCTATTCTACAGATCGTTCGAGTACGTATCATTTCAACCAATAGGGAATTCTATACTAACTGAAAACTTGCAGAGCGATAATAGATATGATAATAATAATAAAAGACATATATCATCAATAACAATATAATATAAACAACATGATCTGGTATCATACCCTACAGGTGAACAATTACATATAAATGCATATCATATATAACAATTTAAATAATTAACAGTTCAATTCAACAGTATATTTCAATTGTCGTTTCAATTGAAATCAAATTTAATAAATGTAAGAACATTAATCATGAGTGATTGCTCATCTTTCGAGGCTAGAGAGAATAGAAAATGAAATGGGTTATGGATCTAAACACGAATTTCGAAGCAAAGCACGATGGACTTGAGTTCGACGAACAAGCTGATAAATCAGAATCAATGGAAATAATCAAATAAGTTCTGATATAAACTGAATATATATGCATTATTATTGTAATATATACATATTTTTTTCAATATTTTAACTTAAGACAAATGTTAAAATAATATAAAATCATTATTTTAAATTAAACTCATATATTAAAGTCAAATATATATATATATATATATATATATATATATATGTATTTATATATACATACATAATATATATTGAAATAATTACTCATATATACACAGCCATACCCTTACTTATATATAAAACTAATATATATATATATATATATATAAAAATCTACCTATATAAACTTGCATATGTAAAGTATTTTGGAATCAACAATATATATATACACTAACATTTTGTAAAACTAGCATATATCTAAAATCAAAAAAAATTATATATCTACGTACTATATCATAAAACCGATACTGTAACCTCATATATAAATTAAAACAACAACATATCTAACTAACCTGACATAAGTATAACTAATATATATAAAACTGGAATTTACCATTCATATATATAACTAAATACATAAAATAAAATGAAATAGCTATATATATATACTTAAAACACATCATGGATAATCTTTAATCAAATATATGTATACGCGGCTACCGATCAATAACATGTGCAGACAACCCTGCTTATTTTAAATACAACTTATAATATGTAAAACATACATGTTATTCTTTAAGTCAGTGTCACCTCACTTTATTAAATATATGTATAAACTCGACAATCATATATATATATATATATATATATATACAGTTACATAACTTACATGTTATGTGTATGTGTGTGTGTGTCTATATATATATATATTCATATGACCAATTGGACAATTACCCATATCAAAATATCTATATCTTGAAATAAAACCAAACTTGATAAACTTTATAATATTTATAAGTATAATATATGAACAAACTTAATAAGTATGATATATGCAGACCTATATGTTAAACAATCATATGTAGACAAACTCTCTAATACAACCTTTTAAAATAGATTTATAACTTTATATATACTGTTATATATAACTAACACACATACATCTAAAAGGTCTATAAGCTAGGAGCCGAAATGAATACTTATATACCTATACATATAACAATTTATATGTATATTATATATATATACAATTTACAAATCAATTAATAAAAATTTACCCATATATACAAAATATAGCAACACAGTCTAAATTTATAAGCACGGTTCAAAATTTATAATTTTATATACTTATGAACTAATATATATATATATATATATATAACAGTTTAACACACATATATAAACTAATATACTAATATATATATATAATACCTATATAACATGCAGCTGACAGGAGAAAGGGGAGAAGATGCGGCTGAGTTTCGAACAAAGCAGGTCGAGCGAGAGAAGGAGTGGTGGTTTGGCTGAGGTGTTTGCTTGTGCTTGGGCATGTTGGGCTTTGAGGAGGGTGAGGTCATGGTTTTGCCTAGTGGTTGGAGTCGGAACCGGTGAAGGGCAGAGGGAGAAGGAAATAAGGTCGGAGCTATTCGATGCTAGGCGGTTGCTGGGGTTGATGGATGCTCGGTTGTGTGAAGGAGGAGTAGGCGCGTGAGAGAGAGAGGGAGGGTGATGGAAACTTTGGCAATGGCAAAAATAAAAAAATAAAAAGTGACAGAGGAACAGACTGTATTGTAAAATAATATATATTATTTCTTCCAAGTGATGAATAACAACATAAAGTAGCAGTATAGAGTGAACGGTAGAAAGGCATTAAAACAACTCAAAAGCTATATAATCCAAAAGGTTCTATACCTAGTTTACCTGTTTAAAGTGATGACCTTCATCCTAAGGTGATTGAAAGGACTGTTGAGGTCCATGATCCACAACTCATTATGCCTAATCAGCCAGGTCATGAATCACTGAACTCACCTTGCTATCTCAATCAAACTCCTGTACATTCAAAGTATCAAACACAGTCAGCCAATGGAAGAGAGACAGCAAACACACAAATACAATCAGAAAATGACAAGGATCCAATAAGCACAAAAATATCACCGCAGGCCAGAACTGGTCATCTAATGATTACAAGATCAAAAAGTGGAATCTTTAAACCAAAACTATATACTACTGCTTTAGAGGAACCAGAAACCTTTGAGCAAGCTACAAAGGACAAATGCTGGAAGGTAGCAATGGATGAAGAATATATTGCTTTAATAAAGAACGGTACATGGGATCTTGTACGTCCACCAGATAATAATAACATCATAGGATGCAAGTGAATATACAGACTAAAAAGGAATCCTGATGGAACAGTGTCAAGATACAAAGCAATACTAGTAGCAAAAGGCTACACACGGCAATATAGGTTTGATTTCAATGAAACTTTTTCCCATGTAGTTAAATCGACTACTATAAGAATTATTTTTAGTATTTCTCTATACAATCAGTGGAATATCAGACAATATGATGTCAACAATGCCTTCTTGAATGGAACATTACAAGAAGAAATATATATGGAGCAACCACAGGGGTGCAAGCAGAATGAAAATCATGTGTGCAAGCTAAAAAAGGCTATATATGGCCTTAAACAGGCTCTAAGAGTCTGGTGTGATAAACTGAAAGCCTCACTGATCCATCTTGGCTACCAGTCTACCAAATCAGACAACTCTCTGTTCATTCAAATTAACAACAAATCTACTGTCTATATTCTAATATATGTTGATGACCTTGTCATTACAGGAAATGATGAGGATGAAATCAAATGTCTTGCTCAATATCTAGACAAGGAATTCTCTATCAAAGACATGGGCTCACTAAACTATTTTTTAGGCACAAAAGTCAAGAGAAGAACAAAATCAAAAATTATTCTCAGTCAGAGAAAATATTATCTGGAGCTACTGGCCAAAACTAAAATGGACAGTGCTAAGCCTCAACCTACCCTAATGATAAGCCATCAATATTTATCTAAAAACAGGTGAGAATACATAAACACTAAACAATACAGAAGTGTTGTTGGTGCTTTATAGTATTTAATAATTACAAGGCCAGATATCTCTTTTAGCTTTAACAAATTTTGTCAATTCATGCAGGAACCAAGAGATGACCACTGGAAAGAAGTAAATAGAATTTTATTAAAAAAAAGGGAACAACAAATTATGGACTATTAATGAAGAAAAGCAATCATCTGAATATAACTGGGTAAACTGATGCGATTGGGGAACAGACCCAGATAAAAGAAGATCAACTACGGGGTACTGTATATGTATAGGAGATAATCCAGTGTCATGGTGCTCAAAGAAAAAATTGTCATCTTTAGTTCCAGCACAGAGGCTGAATACATGAGCGTTGCAAGTGAAACTACAGAAATTTTGTGGATACAGTCCTTACTACATGAATTAAACATCAAACTGCAAGTTAAACTAACATTATGGTGTGATAACCAAAGCATAGTGTATATGTCAGCTAACCCAATACTACATTCGAGAACAAAGAATATTGAGATAGACCTATATTTTGTCAGAGAATAAATACAAAAGGGTAACTTACATGTAAATGACTTACCATCCGCTTACCAGAGAGATGACGCACTTACCAAAGCATTATTGAAGCAAAACTTCGCCAGATTCAGAAGTGAATTAAAAGTGGTTGCAAACCTCACCATTTGGAGTGAACCGGAAGAAGCTTCAAAGCTTCAACGAAGAAAAGTCAAGATCTTTGACACAAAGATCAACAGATCTATCAACATCGAGGTAAACGATAATACAAAAAAAACTTCGCATCAAAGAAATCACTCAGATTTCTATAAAGAAGCCTGATATGTCGATGAACTCACCCAGATCTGAGAAAATTTCACTCTAAATATGAGAAAACTCACCAGACTTTTGAGGCATCGCAAGGAAAAGAAGGTTACCATGAAAACCCTAACGTTGGTTTAAGGGGGAGAGTTAAGAAATGTGATATGTTGTGTTGTATAACTCATGTATTCAATATTAGAGGAATCCGGTCTGGGTGTGTATGTAACATCCCACTAGTACAATATAGTATGTATATAAGTATACTACTAGCATCTGTATTTTTGTGTATTCAGGTATCAATTAATAAAATCACCATTCTATTCTTATTCTTTCTGTACTTAAACATCAATTCAAATCAAAAATCAAATAACCTGCATTGATCATCATCAAATTCTAACAGGTATACACATGGATATTTCCTTGTGCTAGCACTGGTACATATTAAAACATCAAATTTAACTCACCACAAAATAAACACATTATTAGCATAAAGCAATAAACACGCGTGCCTCCATGATAGAACAATACATAATATACAGAGAACACAGAGTGAATCAATGTCATACAAGAACCAGGTAATGACCCTAATATAATACTCTTCTAAGCTCAATAAAACACAGGCTGGTCATGTCATCCTTGAATCTGAAATGCCTTGGACTGACCCAATATTACAAAATAACCCATAAGTCAGACTATGTCTAATCATGGATCATAAGTTAGGTGATATAGTATAATCAAAGAAGGAGAATAATATGATATCACTATCAAAGATGCTCAAAACACAGATGACATGTCAAAGTATATATATTTAAATATAAAATAATCCATGAGGCATAACATCACCCAAATATCTCAAATCCATATAAAATAATCAGATCTGATATCAAAGGATGTCATCGCTCATTTAGAAATACATCAAACCAAAAATCACATAATCAACCCAAATGGGTGAATCATGCATATCTAGAACCCATCATCTGAATATACCAAACATCAATAAGTGAGATATTACTAAGTATATCAGGCTAGCATTTTGCAATGCCTACATATATCTCTCAATCTCATATTATTAATTTCAACATCAAATCTGTAAAACCAATAAGAAAGCTCTAAGCCAGCTCATAACAATGCCTGAATATAATCAATTATAAGTAACTTTTCTATCGAAGAAGGAAACAGGTTTGACTATACTTTAGACTAAGTCTCGGGTATAATCTCATATCATATATGCCTACCTACCACATGTGAACCGAAAGCATACATAAGTCTAATTATCGTACACCCGTTCTACGAACTCAGGGTCTACTATGCCGTATGTTATGTAGCCGTATCTGTTCCTACAATATTTGTTTAAGCAAACCGAAACCAAATGGGAGACCGATGGCCAAGTGCCCACTTCATGAACCTACGGTATATTGTTGTATGCTTGTAGTTAGACCAGTTCGAACAGCCTTAGTTACCTTGACGGAAATCGTGACATCTCCACCAATGGATCGTTAATGCATAACCTCGGTCACAACCTTGATTTATACTATAGGTACCAGATAGTTGGCCTAAGTGACACAAGGGGCTATGGGTACCTACCCATCTACTATGATGCAAATCCGATATAATATGTGACAACAGTGTGGTGGATCTAGAGCATGACTCCATAATCAGACTATTCGGGTGGATACTGACCAATCTAGTTTACTTCTAAACCATAATTGGAGCTAGACGAAGGTAGACAGACACACAGAATACATACAATGGCCACTTTATGGCTCTACATATAAGTTACCTCATGATTATCAAATATTAAATGCGACGAGTATCACATACAACATACCCCGTATTAAGTGTCGCCCATGAGCTAATGAATAACCAAATAAATAAAATAGCGGTGTCACATATCACCGCGTGTTACCAGTCCATTTTTCCAGTGCTCACACATCAAACTTGCCCTTCTTTTCCCTATACAATGAGTCCAAAGAATGACCGAAAAAGTGTTATCGAAAGTCTCATATCAGACGATATGACTAAACCATTTATTCGAATTTATTGTCATATAGAATAAGATAACATAAAATCATATAGAAAGTGTAGGATCGATTTCACCTTAGAGGGGGGTGAACAGGGTGATGCCGTTAATAATAAAAATTAATTGGGAAGCTTATAAAATTACTTCAATACAGATAAATCAAAATTATAGCAGCACAGATAATAGCAGAATAATAAATGCAGAAATAGAACGACACAGAATTTACCCAGCTTCGGCAAAACCCTGCCTACGTGCTGCCCCCAAGGTTTCTACTAGAAATTAAGTAGTCACAAGCTTACACACGTAAACTTGCGATACCCGCTACTGACTAACCTAACTCTAAGCTCAAAACCCTGACACAACTCAGCCACTGAGTTGCGAATTCTCAAACTACGCCACGTAGTTTGTCCTCTAGTCACACGACTAGTAATTACAACGGTTTAAAAAAGAAATACAAATTTAAAAATAAAATGAGACTAAACACTAATTTAAAACTTAATCATTAAAGAAATAGGCCGGCCCAATTTCAAAACAACTTCGGCCTTCTTTATTTCTTTTATCGGTCGTTCCTATTTCTTTTGCTCTGTATAATGGCGGCTTATTTTCCTTTGTTCCTTCTTCATTCCAAATTAGGGCTTCGTGATTTTTCGAAGCTGCCGATTGTGTCGATCAATCAGGTTGATAATTGCATGAGAATTTGTTAATCGATCGTCTCTTGAGATGCTTTCGGCTGCTTCTATTTGATTGAGTTCGACTTCAATTTGGTATGCGATTTATTCCTTTTTGCTTTTATGTTATGCTTGATTGAACTCGATGGGATTTAGCCGACGATGATTATGGGATTTTATATGGATTCGATCTCCTTATTTTTCGTTCATCTAATAGTTGTTTGATTTTGTCAAAACTGTGCTTCGGCCATTCGATTATGTTTGGATGTTGATGATTTCTCTGACTTTATCAAATTTGTATAATTTGATACTTGCTTCTCACGGTTTTGATTTTTGACTTGGTTCAATTGTATAATTTTCTTGCTTGTCACAGCTTGATTTCTTGGCTATCACGGCTTGTTTGATTTCATGGCCACCACGGCTTGATTTGCATTTGACTTCAGTCACTTGATTTTGTGTATGCGATTCCATGACTTTGTATTAATTTCGGCCTTGACTTATGATAGCACTGGTTTCGACAATTTGATTGATGCTTCGAGTTACTATAGTTTACTCTGGTTCACTTTTGTTCATGCATCTTTATATGATTTTTATTCTGGTCATTCATACTTTATGTTGTACATATGTGCATTTGTATCATATATCTGTTGCATCAATTTTGGTTGCTGTAGTGTTGCAGTCTTTAACTTGTACCATTCGAGGCAGTTGGCATTTTTGTTTCATGTACACTCTGGTCGTCAGTTTACTCAGTATCACTTGTACTTGAATTCATGTACACTCTGGCCGTCATGTTTACTCGGTATCACTTGTAGTTGAAGTATTCCTGTATATGTTGTTCTTTGTGATGGCACTGAGTTGTTTGGTCGACACTTGCAGTTCACTTGCTTATGCTGTTTGTCACTCTGGCTTGTTCCTTTTGCCACTTGTTGTTCACTGGTCTCCATTGGAGTTTTACTACTTCGAATTTCATACATATATGTACAACCTACTTGACTTGGTTACTTGATGCAGTCTTGTTCTTGTTTGTTGATGATGCTCTGACTTTTGAGGCAGTGCCATTGGTTCTGTTCTTTGGCACTGCTTACTGGTCCAGTTTCATTGTATTGTACTTGTAGTCTTCATTATTGTGTGGCTTTGAGCTTCACTGAGTTTGTTGCTTTTCACTGTTGCATACATGTGCTTGTCTTTCTTGTCCACTGCTTGACTTTGTGGTCTGGTTCCTTCATGTTGTTAGTGCACTTGTATTTCATGATTGCATCTTTGAATCTGGTTAACTTGTCATTGTGTTGCACTTGTTTTGGTACAACTGCCCTTGTGCACTTGTGTTGTTTGGATCTGGCCATTGGTTGATTTCTTTGTATTGCTGTTAGCTTTGGGTTTCACTGACCACTCATGTACATGCTGAGTCTCGTGACATTGTCTGATATGCATTTTCTTGATGGTCTGAATGGACTGTCTAACCTTTCACTTGAGACTGTATGTAGCTGTCTTGACCACTTGATTGCATTTGGATTTGTTTTTCGAATTACACTTGAGTTGAATCCAGCTTGTAGCTCAGATTTGACCTTGTGCTGAAAGTTGTGACATTATTTTATTGCACTTGAGTTTAATCCGGTATTTTGGGTTTGACCTGTGCTCACCTGTCCCTGTAATTTTATCAAGTGTATATGTCGGTGTACACGGCCTTGTGGCATATACAGTGATACACTGTGTATGTCACAAGCTGTTCGTGTATGATAAATTGAAAATTAAATGATAACGAACAACCCAAATAACTATGGCAAATATTATTTTCAACATCCACATTTTATTTTATACTGCAAAAATATTTCCTTTTCAATTTTACCGCGTCAACATTTATTTTTGCAGATTGCTCAAATGTTGGATTCAATTTGGAGTGAAGTTGAAGAAAAAATATGAGTTGAGTGAATAAGTGATATGTAGTGAGCTCAAATGTAAATGTGAATCGTGATGTAATCAAAATTGTACTGTAATTGAAATTGTATATATATAGTGAGAGCTTGAAATTTGTACTATTCAAAGATTGTAATAAATATTTGTTTGAATAAAATTTCTGTTTGAATTCAAATTCTGCGTTATTTATTTTTATTCGGCAAATATTTATTTAATCTATGAAAAATAAAACAGTACATTAACAAATACATCTAAACGAATATATATATATATGTTTATTATCATCAAACAAAGATCATATAATCGTATATTCAACAATCTCTCCCTTTTGATGATAACAAACATATATTTAAAATTTTGAATATGTTAAATGTATTTGATCATTGATATACTCTAATTGCTCCCTATTTAAATGCTTCCTCTCTACACAGAGCTCCCCCTAAATATATGCATACAATTAAAAATATGCAAATGAGCCTAGATGCAAATGGAAAATATTTGACCTTTGCTTGATTTTATTTGATAAAATCTTAACTTTTCTCTCCCCCTTTTGTTATCAGCAAAAGAGTAATAGTGTTAGAGAAAATAGAGGTAAAGTGATCGATATTAATCCAACATTAAAACTCAATTGAATATAAATATAAAATTTCAATAAAAAATCAAACAAAAATCATAAATACTTTGTTAGGCACATATTCCACTTTTAGAGTGATGGGAATGATGTCATCATATAAAACCATACAGTTGTGTCTATTTGTGGTATATTTATATCAGGAATTTGAATATCTACCAACCATGCATAACCGTTAGGACTTTTAAATGAGATTATTAGTATTCCAATTTTATTTTAAAAATGAATTCAAGTATCTTCTAACCACGCATAACCGTGAGGAATTTTAAATGGGATTAGAATCAACTTGTTTATTTTTAAAAATCAATTTTGATATGCGTTCCATACATGCATAACCGTGAGGACTTTTAAATGAGCATGGAAGCACATAACAAATTCCAAGTAATTCACCCATGCATAACCATGAGGACTTTTAAATGAGAGTGAATACATTGGATTTTATTATTATTATTATTATTATTTATTTTTATTTTAAAAGAAAATGTAAAATGAAAAACGAACGATTCTTGTTTAAAGTACCACATATTGACAAACTATATAGAATTTTGACGAGTGATTGTTGGTAGAAATATGATAGAAATAGAGATGGTCATGGAATTTTTACCAACAAATTTTTTTGTTTAAATTTCTAAAGAAATTTACTAATTATACCGTCTCGAGTCATAATATATGATAAATATCAATATTCATCACTTTTTCAATCATTATTTGTCTTTTTGATAATTATTTAGGAGTCAGATTAGTCAAAATAGTCATTTAAAATCAAATTCAAAAATTATTAATTTTTCAAAATGACTGTTCTGAAAACATGGTCAAAAATGATTTTCTCGAAGGGGTTATATGAGAAAAATTTCTGCTATTTGAAATGAAAAATATGCAGATATTTTCTTTGAAAAACGATGCAGTTACTAAATGTCTCAACAAAAATCACGTTCAACTAGTAATTTTTCTATCAACTAGATTACTAGTGTAATCTGCATCTGAATTTCTTTTTCACTCAAAATTATCATTAATTGAATTTGATAGACCAGACCATGAAGTGTGCAACAAAAAATTCCCAAAATCAATGACATTCTCTTGAATTTGAATTGAAGCCTTGTAAATAATCAAAAACCGTGAATATAAAGTTAGCCGTATTATAACCAAATGTATCATCATCCAACAAAATACTATTATTAATCCGAACTGATATATATGAGGTAATTCAAAGACTCTATAGATTTTTATAGTTCTTGGCATAAGAATATAATTGGCTAACATTTTTGAATAAGTCATAATCAAAATCATCATCATTTTATCATCTCATTATTGGCTGATTTACCTCAGATTACGGTGCAGATTATCACATTTAATATATCATTCAAATAAATATACCATTACCTGTTTTATCTTTACGATATTTTTCGTTGTTGTCCATTGTGATTCTGTCACCTTTATACTAGGCTAAGGAACTTTGCTTTGTTGCCCGTTGTGTTTCTGGAACAGCCAGAATCCAGATAACACTGTTGTTGTTTCTTAGCCTGCCACCACACCTACACGGGAAAAGATTTTTGTGACCTATTTGTTTTTATAGGTCCATGGTTGTTAGTGGTAGAATATTTAGAAAAATAATTTGTGGAGACCCAAAACTATTTATATATGTTCCCTTCGGCACCGAAATTTGTTTAACTTTGAGAGATTTTATATTTGTGTCTTTTGGAACCCAAATTGGTATAGTTTTCACGTGTTTGGGGTCTATACCAACAACTATTTTGATTGTGTCCAAATTTTCTACAAATTGTGCACATTGAATTTACTTGATTAATCTCATTTCTAACATTTTTAGATTGATTATATCCAAGTCCTTGTTTAACTGTATTAGCAGTTTGCTTCTTTAATAACATATTCAACGATTTTTCACTTTTGGAAAATTTACCTAAAGTCGTTGACAGTTGTTGGACTTGTGTTTTGAGAGATTCATTTTTGTTCAATAATTGTTTGCACTTTTTAATAGAGTTCTCCCTCCTAGTATTTTCACTCTCTTTCAAAATCAGAATTTCATTTTCAAGTGATTTTATATTAATTTCTAATTTTTTAATTTCTTCTTCGAATGTTGGACACTTATCACACTTAAGGATCCTACTTTGATAGGTTTTAACTAATTGGTCAAGTTGTTTATTTAATTCTATCAAAGTGTCTTTTTGTGATTCAAGTTTGGCATACTTCTCCCTAAGTCGTTCAAAACAACCATTTACTTCATGGAAATATATAAGTAATTCTGAGTGAGTGAGTTTTGATACCTCGCTTGGCTCGTCATCGTCGCTATCAGTTATATGTCCTTGAAGGCACATGTCTGTTTTCTCACTCTCTCTGCTAGTACTTTGATTATCTTCATCACTTGTATTCCACGTGGCTGCAAAACTTCTCCTTTTTGATTTCTTTTCAAAGTCGCGTTGATTTTGAGGACAACTGGGCTTGATATGTCCGGGTTGGTTGCACTTGTGACAGATTATCTTCTGTTCTTCTGAGCAGTCTAGTGCTTTGGCTATTCTGCTTTTCAAATTTTGATTTCGAGCTGGATTTCCGTATTTGTAATTCCACTTTTTGAATTTCTTCATTGGTAGTGTCAGCTCTGCTGCTCCATCATCATCATCGTTACCATCATCACTTTCGGTTGTTCCTTTGAGAGCTATTGATTTCTTTCGAGTATCTCCTCCTTCACGCTTTTCCTTGAATTTCATTTCTAGCTCATAAGTGGCGAGATTTCCGATGAGTTCTTCAACTTTCATTTGTTTTAAATCTTTCGATTCTTGAATGGCAGTCACTTTTGCTTCAAATCTTCGTGGAAGGACTTTGAGTATTTTCGGACTATCTCCAACTCTGTGTATGATTTTTCGAGAGCTTTTGATATGTATATGATATTGGAAAGTCGTCCATACATATCTTTGACATTTTCTTCCTTCGCCATTGTGACGTTCTCGTATTCGCTGCTTAGCATGGCAAGGCGAGATTCTTTGACTTGAGACGTTCCTTCGTGAGTCACTTCTAGTGTGTGCCATATTTCCTGTGCAGATAGACAATGTGAGACACGATTAAATTCAAATTGATCTAATGAACAAATAATCGAATTCATAGCTTTGGCATTAGTAATCTATGACTTATTTTCTATATCTGTCCATTGATCCTTCGGTTTTTTTATTTCCTGATTATTTTCAATTATAGTTGGCGCTCTATACCCTGTCTCAACAGTATCCCAAGCATCAATGATTTTCAGAAAGATTTCCATCCTGTTTTTCCAGTAAGCATATTCACCATTGAACATTGGTGGTCTAACTATGGACTGACACTCAGCAAAAGCATTACTAAAAGAAGCCATTTTAAAATTTTAATTTTTTTTTAAAAAAATTTGTTTTTGAAAAACGAACTAAAAAAAAAACAAAAGTTGACTTCTATTCCTAGCTCTGATACCACTTGTAGGATCGATTTCACCCTAGAAGGGGGGTGAATAGGGTGATGCTGTTAATTATAAAAATTAATTGCGGAAGCTTATAAAATTATTTCAACACAGATAAATCAAAATAATAGCAGCATGGATAATAGCAGAATAATAAATGCAGAAATAGAACGACACAGTATTTACCAGCTTCGGCAGAACCCTGCCTACGTGCTGCCCCCAAGATTTCTACTAGAAATTAAGTAGTCACACGCTTACACACGTAACTCGCGACATCCACTACTGACTAACCTAACTCTACGCTCAAAACCCTGCCGCAACTCATCCACTGAGTTGCGAATTCTCAAACTACGCCACATAATTTGTCCCCTAGTCACACGACTAGCAACTACAACAGTTTAAAAAAGAAATACAAATTTAAAAACAAAAAGAAACTAAACCCTAATTTAAAACTTAATTATTAAAGAAATAGGCCGGTCCAATTTCAAAACAACTTCGGCCTTCTTTATTTCTTTTATCGGCCGTTCCTATTTCTTTTGCTCTGTATAATGACGGCTTGTTTTCCTTTGTTCCTTCTTCGTTCCAAATTATGGCTTCGTGATTTTTTGAAGCTGTCGATTGTGTCGATCAATCGGGTTGATAATTGCGTGAGAATTTGTTGATCGATCGTCTCTTGAGATGCTTTCGGCTGCTTCTATTTGATTGAGTTCGACTTCGATTTGGTATGTGATTTATTCCTTTTTGCTTTTCTGTTATGCTTGATTGAACTCGATGGGATTTAGCCGATGATGATTATGGGATTTTATATGGATTCGATCCCCTTATTTTTCATTCGTCTAATAGTTGTTTGATTTTGTCAAAACTGTGCTTCGACCATTCGATTATGTTTGGATGTTGATGATTTCTCTGACTTTATAAAAATCGTATAATTTGATACTTGCTTCTCACGGTTTTGATTTTTGACTTGGTTCAATTGTATAATTTTCTTGCTTGTCATGGCTTGATTTCTTAGCTATCACGGCTTGTTTGATTTCGTGGTCACCATGGCTTGATTTGCATTTGACTTCGGTCACTTGATTTTATGTATGCGATTCCATGACTTTGTATTATGTTCAGCCTTGACTTCTGATAGCACTGGCTTCGACAATTTGATTGATGCTTCGAGTTACTGCAATTTACTCTAGTTCACTTTTGTTCATGCATCTTTATATGATTTTTATTCTGGTCATTCATACTTTATGTTGTACATATGTGCATTTGTATCATATATCTGTTGCATCAATTTTGGTTGTTGTTGTGTTGTAGTTTTTAATTTGTACCATTCGAGGCAGTTGGTATTTTTGTTTCATGTACACTCTGGCCATCATGTTTACTCAGTATCACTTGTAATTGAATTCATGTACACTCTGGCCGTCATCTTTACACACTATCACATGTAGTTGAAGTATTCCTGTATATGCTGTTCTTTGTGATGGCACTGAGTTGTTTGGTCGACACTTGCAGTTCACTTGCTTATGCCGTTTGTAACTCTGGCTTGTTCCTTTGGCCACTTGCTGTTCACTGGTCTGCATTGGAGTTTTACTACTTCAAATTTCATACATATATGTACAACCTACTTGACTTGGTTACTTGATGCAGTCTTGTTCTTATTTGCTGATGATGCTCTGACTTTTGAGGCAGTGCCATTGGTTCTGTTCTTTGGCACTGCTTACTGGTCCAGTTTCATTGTATTGTACTTGTAGTCTTCATTGTTGTGTGGCTTTGAGCTTCACTGAGTTTGTTGCTTTTCACTGTTGCGTACATGTGCTTGTCTTTCCTGTCCACTGCTTGACTTTGTGGTCTGGTTCCTTTATGTTGTTAGTGCACTTGTATTTGATGATTGCTTCTTTGAATCTGGTTAGCTTGTCACTGTGTTGCACTTGTTTTGGTACAATTGCCCTTGTGCACTTGTGTTGTTTGGATCTGGCCATTGGTTGATTTCTTTGTATTGCTGTTAGCTTTGGGTTTCACTGACCACTCATGTACATGCCGAGTCTCGTGACATTGTCTGATATGCATTTGCTTGATGGTCTGAATGGACTGTCTAACCTTTCACTTGAGACTGTATTAGCTGTCTTGACCACTTGATTGCATTTGGTTTGTTTTTCGAATTACACTTGAGTTGAATCCAGCTTGTAGCTCGGATTTGACCTTGTGCTGAAATTTGTGACATTATTTTATTGCACTTGAGTTGAATCCGGTATTTTGGGTTTGACCTGTGCTCACCTGTCCCTGTAATTTTATCAAGTGTATATATCGGTGTGCACGGCTTGTGGTATGTACAGTGATACACTGTATGTCACAAGCTATTCGTGTATGATGAATTGAAAATTAAATGTTGACGAACAACCTAAATAACTGAGGCAAATATTATTTTCAACATGCACATTTTATTTTATACTGCAAAAATATTTCATTTTCAATTTTAATTCGTCAATATTTATTTTTGCAGATTGCTCAGATGCTGGATTCAATTTGGAGTGAAGTTGAAGATAAAATACGAGTTGAGTGAATGAGTGATATGTAGTGAGGTCAAATGTAAATGTGAATCGTGATGTAATAAAAATTGTACTGTAATTGAAATTGTATATATAGTGAGAGCTTGAAATTTGTACTATTCAAAGATTGTAATAAATATTTGTTTGAATAAAATTTCTGTTTGAATTCAAATTCTGTGTTATTTATTTTTATTCAGCAAATATTTATTTAATCTATGAAAAATAAAATAGTACATTAACAAATACATTTAAACGAATATATATATATATATATATATATATATGTTTATTATCATCAAACAAAAATCATATAATCGCATATTCAACAGAAAGATGTCATCATCGTATCATATCAATTTACATCAATGGTAAATCATTCAATTCAATGTATAAGAAAATAATAATCGAAAAGACAAAGTAAATAGATAATTCAAAAAGACATATAACTATGCCAACAAATTAATATTCAATAATAAATCAAATAGAACATATAATTTTAATATAGTAAAATTGACACTTAGAATCAAATATAACGAATAATGAACATATATTTTAGAATCAAATAGAAAATTAAATAAACCCAAATATAATATTTTATACAATAAATAACTAATTTCTCGATCTTTTATATAAATAATCAATAATTAAACTTTCACTAATAACATTTAAAACTCAATTCTTTCATTTAACCTCCACAAAAATAGATTATAAAACAAAATATAATGTATTATGTCATAATTTACTATAATATAATTTTATTTTAAATCTCACATTTCTATAAAATGATAATCAGGAATTATTCAAATAATACAATTAAAATTACATTGTTAATTTATAATTAATACTTCAACTTTTATTTACTCATAATACTTAATAAATATATATTAGAGTTAGATATATTTGATTGAGTTTATTATAATATTTCCATAACAAAAAAATAAAACAAAGTAAATAATAAAACAATGTAAATAAACACTCACCAATAAGAATACAACAATGTTAAGCTGGATATATAATATAATACTGGATATATGAATTTTACATTAATAGTATAGGCAATATGATAAGTCTAAAGCATGAAAAAGCACACCAGCACAGTACATGGTTAAGCATTTGATAAACACTACAGCAACTTGAAACTTAAAGATATAAAGACTTATCCACATTAAAACACACAACACATCACCAAACATGAAGACAACTACAAGTTCACATGCACATAAAAGAAATAAACACACACGAAATAGCAAAACACACAAAGGAGGACATATGCACACCATACAGTATGCTTACAAACAAGGACATGGGAATACACATAAAATCACACTGTCATTAACACACACGCACGCAGCAGAATGGGAAGCGCGCACACATGCAGAGACTCTCGGCTACAATAACTCGCGCAAAAACTCAACACATTCGCTCAGGCAACATTCACGCACTCATCTCTCACACTTCACCACACAAACAGCAAAACATAACGGCGGCACAGAAACATATATGTATAGCTTTGAAAGAATTTGAGCAACAAAAAGAATTTACTGAATTTCAAAACTGCGGATATTTGATACAAAGAAGTAAATGATATTTCTCTGTTTTGATAATTCATTCTGTACATTATAGCATTGTATTTATAGATACGTGTCATTATTTGATATTGTTTAAACAGGCCCATGAGCATATGACCGCACTACTTGTAAATGAATATATCTTTTGTCTCTACTGTTTGCTGAAGCATGCATTCATTTTATTCTCCCCTTCAAACCCAACTTCTAGGGTAAGCATGCATTCATTTTATTCTCCCCTTCAAACCCAAATTCTAGGGTTAGAGTTTGCGAAAATAATCCTAAATAGCAACCGATTTCAATTGTCTTAAAATTTCTTCAAATCAGCTGAAGTTTCACTATAATTTCTCTTTTAGATCATCTGTTTATTCTACTATCCTCTTGCTTGAGATGAAATTTCATCATAGTTGAGGTGTTCAAAACTTCGGTTCTTCAAATTGCTAATGATTTGATGAGATCTGAAGAGTCTTCCCACTGCTTTAGATTTTTGGCTTACTTGCTTTTCGACATCATCGCGTTGGATTTCTGATTCAGTTGCTCTTCAACTCAGTTCGATGATGACTGTCAAAATCACTTACTTTGAGCTTCTGCTTCAACAGTAGAAATTTCTTCTTCGACAGAGGCTTCGTTAGTATGTAAGCAATTTGATAAGTTGTAGGTATGTGGTTTACATTTAGCTTATCATTTGTAACTTGTTCTCCGACAATATAGAGGTCAGATTCCTTATATTTGGTTATGAAGTGTAGAATTGGATTAGCAGTAAGTAGAATAGTATTAAGATTATCACATCAACTTATAGTTTTTTTTTCTGTCTAGATTTGAAGTTCATTCAGCAACGAATTAATCCACATTATTTCAGCGGTAGCATTTGACACACTTCTATATTCAGCTTCTGTGCTAAATCTGAATATAGTTGATTGTTTTTTTAAGCACCATGAAATCAGATTATTTTCTAAAAATATACAATATCCTACCGTAGGTCTCCTATCATTAGGATCAGTACCCAGTCTGCATTTGCATATCCATTAATGCTAATATTCTTGCAAGACTCTAATATTAATCCATGTTTCATTGTTCCTTTCAAGTATCTTAAGATTCTTTTAACAGCCTTTCAGTGTTCGTCTAAAAGATTTTGCATAAACCGACTTACTTTATTTACACTAAATGAGATTTTTGGTCTGGTGATAGTTACATACTGTAATGCTCCCATTATACTTCTGTAATGCTTGTCATTTGGTATCGCTTCACCTTTGTGTTTGGATAGATGTAGATTACTTGTCATGGGAGTAGATAATGCATTTGCTTTATCCATTTTGGCTTTGATTAATACTTCTAAAATGTATTTCACTTGACTTAAATGAATTTTGTTGCTTGATATTCTCTTAACTTCAATTCCTTGAAAATAACTCAAGCATCCTAGATCTTTGATTGAGAATTCTTTATTTAAATGTTCTGTAAAATTGTTAATTTCTAAATCACTACTACCTGTAATAATAAAATCGTCAATGTATATCAGTACATAAGTAGTTGCAAACTTACTAACTTTTGTAAATAAAGAATTGTCAAATTTTGTCGGAGTGTAGGCAAGACTAATTAATGTTGACTTTAATTTGTCACACTTGACTCTAGGTGCTTGTTTGAGCCCACAAATTGATTTGTTTAATTTGCACATAAGTTTCTCATTGCTCTTAGTCTTGAATCCTTAAGGCTGATCCATGTAGACCTCTTCCTGCAAAACACCATTTAAAAAAGCATTATTTACATCTAATTATTTGATGCTCTTATCTCTATGCAAGGCAATAGTAAGAACTATTCTAATAGTATAAGGTTTCACAACAGGTGAGAATGTCTCATTAAAATCAAATCCATTTTATTATGAATAACCTTTTGCTACAAGTCTTGCCTTGTACATAGAGATTGAACCATCTGGATTTTTCTTTATTCTATATGTCCATTTACATCCAATAATATTTTTATTGCTTGGCAAAGAAACTAAGTCGAGGTTTTATTTCTTATTAATGCATTATATTCTTCTTTTATTGTTGTTCTCCGTCTTTCTATTGTACAGCTTCATAATAATTGCCTGGTTCTTTAGTTTCTAAGTCAACATTATAAACTTTTGGCTTGAATATTCCACTCATCGCCATTGTTATCATTTGGTATCCAGTTATTGCAGGTTGCTGATCTATGTTGTTATTTGTGGCTTCTTCATAATTAGATGATTGAGAATCATCTAATGATTGATGATTGCTTGAGTGTATATCAGAGTCATGCTATGATGCTTGATTAGGAGTGTCAAATCCAAATTACGTAAGACTTGGCTCATTTCTAAGCATTCTGTGTTATGAGCTAGAACTTTCTTCACTTGGTATTACACATTGAGCATTTTGGTTCTCTTCTGTTTGAGATTGCAAAATTATCTCAAGCTGCTCAGGTATCTCCAGTGTGAAAGTTCTTGGATTGTATATTTTTTGTGATGTTTTGATGTCTATCTTACTAAGTGGAAATACATTTCAAAATCACATGCTTTAATATGAAGATTCTTTCTTTGTTGTCTAAACATTTGTATCCCTTTTTGTTAGTAGCATAACCCAAGAATGTACATGGGAATGACCTAAAATTTAATTTATGTGCATTATAGGGTCTTAGATAGGGAAAACATAGACATCCAAATAATAGGGGAAACATAGACATCCAAATACTCTTAGACTCTGATAATTTGTTCTAACTTTTTATAACACTTCCATTGACTTTTGGACTCTCAAACTTTTTTTGTTAACCTATTAATCAAATAAACTGTTGTAGAAAAGGCATCAGGCAAAAATTTAAGTGGCAATGATGCATGAGCTAGTAATGTAAACCCAGTTTCAACTATTTGTCTATGTTTTCTCTTAACCAGTCCATTTTATTCTAATGTGTATGGACAGGTTGTTCTATGAATTATTCCTTTTTTTAGAAAAAATTCCTTGAGTAGTTGGAACTTTATTCCACCACTAGTTTGTATGATTTTAATTTGACAATTTGTTTGTTTTTCAGCCTAAACTATGAATTGTAATATGGAATTATAAGTTTTAGATTTTGATTTCAGAAAATAAATCCATACATATCTAGAGTAAGCATAACCAAATAGGATATAATATTGGTTTCCATAATCAGTGTTGATTGGTGCTGGTCCCCATAAATCTATGGCAATTAATTCTAGAGGTCTAGTGTATTTAATTTATAAGTCTGGAAATGCAAGTTTATGATTTTTGCCCATTTGATAATATGTACAAACATAAGGTACTGGAATTTTCTCAACAGAGATATTATTATTGTTCAAAACAAGCTTTATAGTATTTACATATGGATGTCCTAGCTTATAGTGTCATACATCAAAATTCTTACAGTTTTCTTGTTGTTTGATTTTAGAAATATCACACCATTTTCTCTTAAATCCAGGATTTCTTGAATTGGCTACATTGAATTTATATAATCCTCTAAAAAATTTTACCCTGCAATAAAATTTCTTTAGTTAGAATATCTTTGACTAAATAATATTTGGGGTAAAATTCAAAATACACATTGTCATCTTTTGCAAATTGAGACATACTTAATAAGTTTTTCCTTATTAAAGGAGCTCTCAAATTTTTATTAAGATAAAGTGGTCTCTTGCCTATAAAACTTGCATTTCCAGTATGTGTGATTCTAATGGACTTACCATTATCCATATACATAAATTGTTTACCTTTGTATTCCTTGTTGCCCAAGTTTAGATTGTTTAAATTGCTTGTCACGTGGTTTGTAGCTCCTGAGTCTGGATACCAACTTTCATCATGTATGTCTTCAAGTTTAGCTACGTCACAACCTATGTTTTCTAATTGACTTATGTTGTCTTGCTGAACATTGACTATATTTGCATTGGGTTGATAGTTTCTTGTATTGTTGTTCTGCGACGATGGTACATAATTTGCATCGAATCTGAAATAACATTTGCCTACAGAATGACTATATCTCTTACATATTTGACATATGATCATGTTGTTGTAATTATAGCTTTCACCTCTTCTTCTAAATCTGTTGGATTGACTACTTCTTTGAATGCTTGATTGATTTCTACCATTATAGTTTTTTACTTGATTTCTATATTTGTTATACTAACAAAGTTGGTAGAGAAATATGATACAATATGCTTCTTTTGTTTTATTCTACCTTCATGAGCAAGAAATGTGGAATGGACATATTGAATAGTGGGTGTTATTTCTTTTGAGAATATAACTGCTACCGTATCTTCGTATTCCTCATCTAATCCGTTCAATATGGATAATATCTATTCATAATCAGAAACTTTATGACCTACTGATGCAAGTTGATCACACAACACTTTGATCTTGGACAGATATTCTCTCATAGATAGGTTCTCCTTCTTTAATTTTGCAATTGCCTTTTATAGTACATAACTTTTTCTACATTCTAAGTATTGAATATCTGTTCAATGGTTTACCATATTTCATATGCTGTTGTACATCCTATTGATAGTGGAAGTAAATTTGGACTGATAGTAGATAGTAACCAAGAACTGATTAAGCTATCCCGTCTTTGATGAGTTATGTATTCTTGATTACTTATAAGTTTTCGCTTATTGTCTATGATGTTTTTAGGTGGTGTATACATTGTCCTAAGAACATACTTCTCCAGACCATAGCCTCTGATTGTAGTTTCTAATTGGATCTTTCAAAGCAGGAAATTGCCTTTATCTAACTGCATATTGATCAGTTGGCTCCGAGGCTTGATTAAAGCTTTGATCAAATCTTAGGATGCTGTTTTTTGAGATGTTGAATCAGTATTTCTTGCAGTCAAGGAGGTAGAGTTATCAATCTCAACTTCCATCATTTTTAGAGACTAGTAGAATCAAGAGGATGATAAATCATAAATCTTGAATGAGAAACAAAGGCTTTGATCATTTCTGTTGCAGTTTGAAGGTGTACTGAGATCTTGGATGTGATATTGTGTAGCTAGAAGATGCACTGAGTGATGAATATGAATCTGACAGTGGCTTCTTAGCGAGGCATAAGGTGGTGATATGTTTTGAATTGGTAAGAATGATACGAATCTGGATACAGACCCAAGTATGATCGCACTAGCACAAATAAGATGATGAGAACTCTTGTTCTCCGATGACTTCAATGCGCAGCCTAATCTCGAAGATTAGTGTATTTGAGAGGTTAATGGCATGGCACTTTGGTGTTAAGCGATCCTAAGCTCCAATACCACGAAAGAATTTGAGCGACAGAAAGAATTTTATTGAATTTCAAAACTGCAGATACTTGACACAAAGAAGTAAATGATATTTCTCCGTTTTGATAATTCATTATGTACATTATAGCACTGTATAGATACATATCATGATTTGATATTGGGCTTCAAAGCTGCCCATGAGTATATGACGACACTGCTTGTAAATGAATATATCTTTTGTCTCTGCAATCTGCTGAAGCATGCGTTCACTTTATTAGCTCCTACATATATAACAACAACACCTTTTCACTTATCCTCCTCTAAACACACACATGCACAAACTCTCTTCATGCACACAGAAATTCAAGGAAATATCAATACCCACCTAGCACGTGCACACACATAAACACCATAACACTCAGGAAGGCACAAAGGAAAGTAGCTTAACATTGGCCGACTAGTCATGCTCAACGGTCGACTACTGCCAGGTCGAACAACCGCGGTGATTAATGGATTTTTTGCAGGCCATAAGCGATTTCAAATAGAAGTATAAATGAAAATTTTCCCAACCACATACAAGCACACACACATATATCACTTGATTAAACATTGGTTTATGAGAGAGCTCTTACCTTAAAATGCAAAACACTAATTATTAGTTCAAGCTCCTTCTTCTTTCTGAATTCGCACTTTAGCGTAGGTTTTCTAATGCTCAATCATTGAATCGTCTTAGGGATTTTTGTAGCTAGATGGTGAAGAAGAATGTTCAGGAAGCTTCATTTCAAGTTTTACAATTTTTAACAATTTATTTAAATTGTTTGAAATTTTCAAAGTATGTAGCTAATAGAGTTTTTATTAAATTCACTTCAGGCAGAAGATAATTTCTTTTCTTCCCTTCAAAGGACCAAGAATGCCCAATATAAGGAAGATGAATGAAAATAGAGAATAAAAAAACTCTAGAAAAGCGATTTTTGAGTTAGTAATTGGGTTTGGCTTGATTACAAGTGTTTGCATCTAAAGTTTAATGAATGGGTATATAAATTTTTATTCTCTTTTACCTTTAAAAATAAACTCAATTCCATTTCAAATTGATATAAATTTCTATTCAAAATCACTACTTTACAATATAAATTCTTTTATCGAATGATTTCTAAACCAACTTGCCCAATAATTACTGAATTCTTATTTAATAAATTAAATTACAGCTGTCAACTTTAATTAATTATTACTTAATAATCGGGTTGTTACACGAGGGATCGGTGGTGCTTCTTCAATTCAAAGGAGGAATGGATCGAGGCTTTCTTTAAATCACAAGTGCTTGCTTGGGAGGCTAGTGGAGTAAAGAAGAGGAATTTTGGCTAAGGAATGGATCGGTACCGATCCATGAAACATCATTCGGTGATGGTGATGGATCGATGAAGTGGAGTTTCATGTGGAGAAGCAAGGTTTAGTTGAATCAAAGTACAGGACCGATAATGATGGATCAGTGACTATGGTTCAGTGACTATGGTTCAATGGTAGGTGGAGTTGGAGCTACTTCAAGTCATACTCCTACTTGCTTCAAGATGTGATGGTGTTTGCTTTGAGTCTTAGGTGTGTGCACTCCAAGCCTGTACCAAACTAAACACTTAGCCAAATATTGCCAAGTATATGGTCGGTACCGAACCATATGGTTTGGTGGCGATTCCCGATGGTGGTGATGTCTATGATGATGATGATTCCATATTGGGATTTGACTATGGATGGCTATGCCTTGAGTTGTTGAGTGGGAAACAACGAGTGGAATTGAAGGAACTGTTGGAGGAAGGTTACGTGATGAATAATGATATTCTGTAACTAACGGCGAGTGTCTAGAATATTTCCCAACCGCGATGTTTCCATACAGGAGTTGCAAGGACAGTTCTAGGTTGTCTCTGCTACTATTGACATTTGCAAAGAGATTGTTAGTATTTGTAGGTTTGAAAGTGTACTCGTAAAGCAGGGGTATGTGAAATGCTTAGTTGGGAGTGCGATGTGCCCCAGATCACACGATATTTCGATCTGTTTACCCTGGGCTGAGTGCGATGGCAGTCTAGTTCCTGGCCTATTAATTGGCATGGATTTGAGTACCAAGTAATGGAGAGTTGAGTAGTCCTTTACTATGTGATGGGGTTATACAAGTATCATATAACCAACACATTAAGTGAGTGAATGTGAGGATGGATTATGGATGGTATGTTTGTTTTGGTTGTTTATCACCCTAAAGATGCTTCATGATGTAGATATTATCGATGTAGATATCTAGACACCCCTTATTACTTTGATATATAGTAGACCAATGATGACTATGATATAGAGTAGAGTTATCTTATGTATGTGCTAATTTTGTGGATGCAAGGACTGGTCGGGTACGACTTTTCATACCATTTGTCCTAGTATATTGACTTTATAGTATTTGAGATTTTCTACCACTCACAGCAGATTGTTCTCAGACTCGAAACTTTATGCTTTGCTTTATATTATTCTAGGTACTCTTAAATGAGTAGATTAGGGATACCAGGTCGGGTAAGCACGTGGAGCTAGATAGAGGACGAGCGGAAGATTACTCCCATATTACTACATTTATTTACATGATTTGCTATTCCGTTGTAGAGCACTATAGAGCTTGATAGTGCCTTTATTATCTAGAGACATTTTGTTTATGAGTTATTATTTGATGTATAACTCTATCACTTATGTTGTATATTTATGGATCTATTTACTCATTTCTATGATTCATTCAGTTATTATTGTCTCGCCTGTTTTATGTCTGAGATGTTTACTATTATATTTTATTCGATGCACTGTGAGTTATATAATTGGTTATATGATGTTTTATTTACCTTACAACCTTGATAGTCATCCTACATCGGTCGGGCACCGTGCAACGCAACATACATGTATTATTGGGGTTGATGGTGAGTGCGGTCATCACAACTTTTCTTGACTTCTTATCAGCCTTAGGTTCTTTCAAGATTTATAGTGCGGTATTATTATCATAAACAATGTTATGCGATTCTCAACATTTGGAATCACCCCTAGCTTAATTATAAATTTGTGCATTTATATATACTGCATTCGCTATGATGTTATTCAAAATGTTGTGCTTAGACTTTTCGGATGGATTGACCACAACTTTTATTTGGAACATTTTAAAGTATTTTAACTAAGATTAAACAATAATTTAAGATTGATACGCTACATTTGATATCGCTTATGAAGTTCGAGTCTGAATGCTTGCTCATAAGGAGTTCGTTGTTTCTGTAATAATTCTTATGAATTCTTGAAAATACTCTAAACTACCACTTAGAGATATTAATTTGGATTTAATACTTATTCAATACACCAAATATATAAGCGAATTGTGATATTGTAGATAACATAACATATATGAAAATCCCTATTGTCGTTGCATAAGGAATCCATTTATATGTTCCACATTAAATGTTTTAATATGGTGTCTATGTGTATCATTTGAGATAGTCCCAACATCCTTTTATATTATTTCCAAATGACGTCATTTTCAAATTCAACATCAAAAATTATACAACCAAATTAAAACATTTTTTAACACGGGCACATCGTTAATAATCAGCAATATGTTGTTTATTTATAGTTTAGAATTATTTTAGTACCTTTTAATATTCTTTCAAATAGACACATGCTTCCTATGCATTTTGGCTAAAAACAAAAAGTTGTAAGTCCATAAGTCTAAAATAATTGTAAGTAATTTAGTTGTATTTTCTTTAGCTAATGCACCACCATTTTTATGAAAACAAAAACCATTTTATAAATTCATATGACAAAGAATAATCATAATATTAATACCAAAATAAAATTATACTCAATTTCAGTCAATATAAAAATAGTTATTATTCCATAAATAATATTTTACATTAAAATAAATATATTAATTTAAATATTTTAAACATAAAAAATTTTATTTTTATTAAATTTTATTAAATTAAATTTCATATTATGAAAAAAACTAAATAAAGTTATAAGTAAAACCTTAAAATTTACATTTTAAAAACTTAACTTATAAATTTAGAATAAACATAAAATATTTTATTTTATTAAATTTTATTAAATTAAATCTTATAGTATAAAAAAAAGTAAATAAAATTATAAGTAAAAGCTTAAAATTTACATTTTAAAAACTTAACTTATAAATTAAGAATTCTTAAAGTATAAAATTTTAAAATCTAAACTTTACATATATGTTTTAAAATAAAATATGTATATTAAATTTAAAAATCATTTTTTTTTCAAACACATCTTTCCAAAATTTCATAAATCAGTTTAGAAAAAACAGACTAACGGTATCCGTATATAATTTTATGTCCTAGGGTCAAGTGATACAAATATTTATCATTTCAATCCGTAATAATTTAAAATTTACGGATATATATCATTTCAACTCGCAATTCCAAATTTCTAAAATCAATAAAAATCGCTTGGGTTTATTATTTCAATCCATAATGATTTTTCCCTATTCTAAAAAATCGTTCGGGTATGTATCATTTCAACCACAGGGAATTCCTAAAACTAAGATAACTTGCAGCATGAATTACATAAAATAATTTACATATCACAAAATCATACATAATTTTTTTGCATAAGATGGCACATAACTTACATAATGAATCACTTAACATAACATATTACTTACATAACAAATTACATACAATAACAAATAATTACATAGAATGTACATAATATAGCATATATGCCTATTTTACATGGAAGGTGAATAATATTCCTACCATAACATAACCTAATATGCAACCATTTTTAACATAGCAATTTAGGTGATTACCAACATAACACATATATGCATATAATTTTTTTTGCCTTTTTTTCTTTTATCATCTTCTTTTATTTTTTTCATTTCAAACATAAATTTCACATAACATACTAATGACAATTTCCATTACAAAAGTGTCAACCTTTAAATAAATATAACATTTCTTTTTTCCTTTTCAACATAGCAATTTAATATTAACATCACGAAGCATATTAATAACCATATCATCACATCTATTTTTTTATATAAATAAACAACATAATACCAATAACAATAATCATGTCAAAATAATAAGGGAACATAGATGAACAATGTCATATCAAATCATAACCAAACAATGCAAAATTTCTTAACTATTGCGACATTTCAATAACATATCAATTGATATTCATTCACTTAGCCTAAGATTATAAATCATGAGTGAATAACTTACCTTTCGAGGCTAGGAAATATTTGACAGACAAGCTATGAATTTGAATCTTAATTCCAAAGTAAAGCAAAGCCAGAATCAACAGATGTCCAAAATAAAATATGTAACTTTGTTTTTTTTTTTGAAATAGAAGAGAAAAGATACAAAGAGGGCTCGACCTAGGTTAGGAAAAGAGGGGTAAGATTTTGGTTTTGGCTGGTGATTGGTAGCCGCAATAAGGAGGAGGAGATGAGGCTTGGATGGTGGAAGAGAGGGCGGCACCAGGAGGAGGAAGGATTAAAGGAGAGGAGGAATGACTTTTGATTTGTGAGGTTTTGGATATTTGAGATCTAGAACTCTGTATATTTGGAGAGGAAGAAGGAAGTATGACGAGAAAGTTTTATCAAGAGAAAATTATGTACGTACACGTTAGTCAGAAGGAAACAAATGGTCGTAGGCATAGGAATAGACACAAGTCTCTTGGTATGGTTAGAGTCTCTTGGTTAACCAAGGCCCATTAGACCAAACAAATCCATTTACACTTAGCCAAATTTCATAACTAAACATTACAAACTTATGTTAGTTTTTCACATAAATTCAAATATTTAGAGCAATAGAAATTTGATTTTGATGAAACGAAAAGTGAAGAAAAGATCAGAATTCAGCCAATTATCGTATAAAAAGGATAAAATTTGAAAATTCAAATTTAAAATTTTCAACAAAAGGTCAAATTTTGATTAAGTTTGACCCAAATTTAAAATTTTAGAAAAATTTCTATTTCATTGAATTTGAAAAAATATATTACTCAATATTCCAAATTTGTTCCTTGATTTTAGCCTTTAAATTTTATTTAAATTTAAATAATAATATATTTTAAAATTGATTGAATTGAACATTCTTTTATTAACATTGGTTTGTCTTCATTCAAGTGTTCATTTTATTTAATTCAACATATGTTGCTTATTCTTAACTAAATCAATTATCATCTGTTTCTCTTTACCTTAATTAAAAGATTTAATTCCAATTAATTCAATATTAAATTTCCAATAGACTGTTGGTTACACACTAATCGATTTATTTTCATTAAATAATTCAAACAAAGTTTTATCCTTTTATTTCGATTTACATGTTCTTTATATTACATCAAATTTCTCTTTCAGTTAAAATATATGTTTCCTTTTTATTTCCTCAAATTCCTCTTTTATTTTAATTCAAATATACATTTCTATTATTACGTCCATTAATTACAATTTATGTTTTCTTTCCTTTTATTTGAAAGATTTCAATTACATTTAATTTCATTGATTACAAAATAAATTCCAAAGCGGATTAATCAATGGGATGAAGAATAAATCAATTGTTACAATTTCGTAATTTATATCTATTAATTTATTATTTACCCAAAGAGTATAAATCTAGTTACCAAATAATTGATTACTTATTGTATGTTAACATATTTAGAATATTGTTTATCTCATTCTTTAGTAACATTTATTCTTATAATTGATTGAAATTACATTAATACAGTTGTTAGTTACATTCAACTAAATTATATTCTAATACGCGGTACTACCTTCCATTTCATTAAAGATTAGTTGTTTTAGAATTTTATCTAAAATCATGTTTTATATTCTAACAAATTTATTATTATTATTATTATTATTATTACTATTATTTTACAGTAATAATTGAAAATTCTTTATTTCTAACCATATTCTAGTCAACAATTATAATTAATATTTTTATAATTTATTCGAATTTATAAGTCGTTATAGATACCATGTGGATTGGCATCGAAAGCATGATGGTAAAACGTCCTAGTCGGAAACCCTAGTGCTGAAAGTAGTGGAACGTGTAAAAACATGTTATTTTTGTTTTTTTAACTTAAAAGATAACTTTTCAACAAACTTGTTATTATTTTTCAAATTTTAATTGGTTGCTAAATACCTTTTTCAAAAGTGATTCAATTTTTTCAGAAATAAACAATAATTTTAATTTTACAAAATACCCCTTCTCCTGAATAAAATATATAAAACATTTAATTTCCATACGTTAAATAGTTTTATATATCCATCAAAATACTTAGGAAAATTCTATAAAAATTCCAAAAAATCCTATTTAATATGTTTTCTTACACATATAAAATTCATATCCAAATAATTAATTATTTAGCCGTAAATAATTTAAAACCTAATAAATAATTTTCCTCACTAGAAAGTTAATATAAAATCCACATTAATTCAGAAAAATTATAAAAACTAAAACCCACCTCTAAAATATTATTTTTGATCTATAAATAAATTCGCAGGGCATTTAGATGTCATTTAATTGGGTTTTCATATCAAACATATCATAAAAATCAATATAAATATGCGTAAATCATTAACAGGTATATATAAACTTTTAGTCATTCAAAACATGGCATAAACATGCAAAAATACTTTGGATTATCCTTAAAACTGAAATTCATAAGAAAATTAGATGTAGTAATTATTCACCTTAGCTTTGTGATTAAATTTGTGAGATTTGAATTAAATGTGATGTTGATTAAGCTTCCTCTTTAGCTTTCTTCTTCTTACTCTTGAAAATGGTGGCCAGCCTCTCCTTAGTTTTAATTTTTATAAATGAATGCAAGTGAGAACTCATAGCTAAGGGTTTAGGGTATTAGAGAGCCCTTTTTACTATTTTACCCCTCCCTTATAACACATATTCTCCTAACACATTTTATTCATGCTATCTCGTTTTGATTTACATTTAGCATGGCATGGCTACCCTTAATTATAATAAAATCTCTACCCATTAATCCCCTTACATTATTTATTTAATTTAAACGATTAAATATCCTAAAAATGTTACTAAAATTATGGGGTGTTACAGTCCAGGAAACAAGTATAATCAAGAATATAAGGCAAAGACAAAGCCAATCCAAAAGAATTAGAACTTGATCCATCGACTAAATGGATAAGTCCCGATCTATGGCTATGAATCGACACCGATCCATATAATATTCTCTTAATCATCCCATTTTTCCATGCTACTTAATATTGATGTTAGAAGCTCATTCCTAACTCTATGGTCGTTCGCACACAACTTGATATCAAATTGTTTAAGCGTAAGGAATTAACACCGAACAACTCCGTCGATCCATCCCATTGGCCAAGAAACATGCTCATCACCATGCAAACAAGTAAAAATACATGAAGCTAACAATATATCACTTTGGTCCAACGTGACTAGTACCATCCATAAGATGATCTTATGGATTGGTACCGATCCATAACTGATTGCTGACTTGTCCACATTTTTTCGACTACAACTACTGCTGCATCATGGAGAATGTGGAGAAAGACATGCTAAAGCTTTTCTCGATGAATTACAGCTACAAATAGCCATGAAGGGGCATCATTTTGGGGATATTTTTAGCACTATAGCAATTATATATATATTTCTCATAACTGGATAGCGAGTGGTACCGAACAATAAGAATAGCAGTTGTAAAACAGAGATATCATCAATAAAATCTCTTGTGAACATAGGCAATGATTAGCTGAACCACTAAAAAAAATGAATTGTTGTGTTTTCTTTCATTTTCGTTCACTTTTCATCACTTTTTATTCTCTACATAATCTATTAGGTGTTAATGTTAGAAATGAAAATTACGGATCTTAAGGCTAGAATAACACTAGAGGGAAGGGAGGAGGGGGTGAATAATGTTATGTGGATTTACTCAATCTTTTTGAAACTTATGTATTTTAATCACCAACAAATGCAATACATAGACACAGATATAATCACAGAATCAGACACAGATGCAAATAACAAATAAAAGCAGTAAAGGAAAGAACACACTAGAATTTTATACTGGTTCGGGTTACCCTACATCCAGTCCTGCACAATTGTATGGATTTCTTTTCAAAATAATCTCCCAAATTACACCCTCGATTTCAAGGCCATGAGGTACACCCTGCTGTATTCGAGTCCAGGGTAAACTCTCTTGATTTACCAGGCTACAAGATCACCTAACTGATTTCTAGGGCAACAATCACACCCGATTGATTTCAAGGCTCAACCGCATCTTTTACTCAACAGTTTTGATTTACAAATAATCCTATAACTCTGAATAGCACTGAGATCTTATGGAAAGAGTCACAGAGAATCAAACAAGAGATAATCAAGTTCAATTCACTTGGTATTTCGACCGAGTATGGTTTAGGATTCTTTAGAATAAATGTGGAAGATGAAGAGGAAAGAAAATGAATGAAAATCTGGTAAAAATTCGTTTAGAACTTACTGGTATTTATAGAGATCAACAACCATATCTATTTGTGAAAGGATACGACGAATAGACACTTCTTTTGAAAATTTGAAAATTGAAAATTAACGGGCACCATGTTGACATAAGGGGTAGGAGTATGTCGACTCGGATTTCTAAACATTTATAAACATACTTGAATATAGTTTAAACATATAAAAGAGTTTAGAAAGAAATTTTTTAACATATAATCTTATTCTATAAAGTGATTTAAAATCCGAGTATATAAATATTTAAAGGCTAAATATTAAAACAAGAGATAGTTTAAAATCAAGGACAATTTTGAAATCAAAAATATTAAAAATGATAAAGGTAATTTTGAGGCTAAGATATTTTAAAACTAAGAGAGATGTTCTTTTTGAAAAGAAAGTTTTGATAACATTTTTAAAAACAAGAGATATATTTTTGAAACTCGTTTTTACAAAATTAGTGGATATCAAAATAGGACCACTATATGTTCCACTAGATATTGTTTTGGGTTCCATCCCACTAGGGTTCCATCCCACTAGGGTTCCATCCCTTTAACAGGCTCGAAGTGGATTCCATTCCACGAATAAATTTCGAATAAAGATGTCAATGCTTTCAAGAAATTTTAACATAATTCTAGACTCAATACTTATCTTGTACTTTGAAATCTTGAACTCTTGATATCTTGATACTCGTGAGTCTTCAATCTTGATATCTTCGATCTTTAAATTCATCGGTCTTGTATCTCTATACTGTACAGTCTTTATTCTTGGTACCTGCATGATTATATCCTGCATATACATATATCTAAAATATAATCTTAGTATTTATATTTTATAAAAAGTCCTAAGGTTGTTGTCATCAAAACCATCCTTCTCAAGGACTAACAATCTCCCTTTTTTTGATGATGACAACCTATGTTTATAAAATATACTTCACCTTCACTATAACTTCCCCTAAAACTAATAACTCCCTCTTAATCTAATAACCCCCCCTTAATCTAAGCCTAACTACTCTATTTTATATTTCACCCCCGTTGTCATCAACAAAACTAATCCTATACTAATCCATATAACCCCCTTTAATCTAATACTATCTAAACTAAATAGTAATAAGGAAGTATAATAAGCGAAATAGAAGTTATTATATACTATGTTATATTTACATATTTATATGGATTATAGAAACACAAATGTATTTAAGTACATAAATTATAGAATTACACTTCTAATAAGAGTTTTTGATAATTGGAGATTTGTGAATTGAACAATTTGGATAATGGAAACAAAAGTTTCCATGTTGTTTAATCAAATTCCCATCTTTTTCAAAACATACTTCGCCTACGCAGATCACCTTGTCATCTTCTTCCATAGGTGCTTCTTCCTCTTCTTCTTCTTCTTCTTCTTCCTCTTCGTTGTGCTCTAAGGGGTTATGCACTTGAATGTTGGGAGAATCTTCTTCAATCACAATAGGATTTGCATGATTCTCCATTAGGAATTTTTGCAAATTTCGAAGAATTTTGCCTTGCTTTTCTTATTCTTTTGCCATCCTTATTTGCACAACTTGTAGTTCGGTTAACATTTGCATGGCATCCTTCATAGACTCATCAATCTTTATAACACATGCCAGTGTAGTGCGTTGGAATGGACCAAAATGAGGAGAAAGAAAAGAAATGGTGTCGTTTTGGTTTGATTTTGTGGAGGAGGTCATTAATTTTAATTATTAGGAGTCTAATATGGAGAAAGAGAAGAGAGAAGACAGAAAAATTCGAAATACATAGGTTTATATAACCACCAAATTATTTTTAGAGGGAAAATCAAATTTTCAAAATTTGCCGTTGTATGTCGACATGGGTAGTAGGGGTATGTCGACATACCTATAAAAAAGATTTGGTTTACTTTTATACCTTTGTTTAAATGGTACGTAGTATGTCTAAATTCTATAACTCGGTTATTGAACAAATGCCTAGTTCTCTTCTTAATTTAGTAAATATAAGTTGACTTAAGGGTTTGTTTAAAATATCACTAATTTGATTCTCGAAGTTGATAAATTCAAGAGAAATAATCTCTTTACTTATATTATCTCTGAGAGAATGATGTCTGATATCAATATGTTTAGTCCTAGCACGATGAGTAGGATTTCTAGATAAATTTATTGCACCAGTATTATCACGATAAATTGATGATTTTGAAATTGGTAATCCAAAATCTTTTGAGGTTTGCTGCATATAAATGACTTGAGAACAAGCCAAAGCAGCAGAGATATATCCTACTTCAGTTGTTGATAAAGTAACTGTATTTTGCTTTTTACTAAACCATGAATCCAGAGAATGCCCCAAGAAGTGACACGTTCCACTTGTACTTTTTCGGTCAGATTTGCAACCAGCATAGTTAGCATCACAATAAGAAATTAAATCTAATGAATCATTTTTAGGGTAAAATAAACCATAGTCGAAAGTATGCTTAACATATCTTACACGTTTCACAACTTTTAAATGAGTCTCTTTGGGTTGGGATTGATATCTTGCACAGAGACAAACACTACGCATGATATGAGGTCTACTTGTAGTGATATATAGTAGTGATCCAATCATTCCCCTATATAATTTTTGATCTACATCTTTCAAAAGATCTTCTTTATTTATATCTTCATTGGTTGCCATAGGAGTGGGTTTTCTACTCGCATTAGTCATACCAAATTTACTAACTAGATTCCTAGCATATTTTTCTTGACTAATAAAAATATCGTTATCTAATTGTTTTATTTGTAAACCTAAAAAGAAAGTATGTTCACCCATATGACTCATCTCAAACTCTTTTGTCATTATTTCAGAAAATTCTTGATTCATTTAGTTGATCCAAAAAAATATATCATCTGCGTAAATTTGTACTAGTTGGATATCGTTTTTATTTCTTTTAATGAAAAGAGTATTATCTACTTTATCAATTTCAAAATTTGATTGTATTAAAAAAGATCTTAGTCTGTCATACCATGCTCTAGGAGCTTGTTTCAGACCATATAGAGTTTTCTTAAGTTTGAAAACATGGTTTGGAAATTTTTCATCTTCAAACAGTGGGGGTTGTTCAACATAAACTTTCTCTTTAACTAATCCATTTAGATAAGCACTTTAAACATCCTTTTGAAATAATTTTGCGAAAGCAAGTAGAATTCTAATTGCTTAGAATCTTGCTATGGGTGCAAAGGTTTCATCAATATCTATTCCTTCTGCTTGACAATAACATTGTGCGACTAATCGAGCTTTATTTCTAACGACCTCACCTAGTTCATTCATTTTATTTTTATAAACCCATTTAGTTCCTATTAGAGTTTTATCCTATGGTCTAGGAACAAGTTCCCAAACATCATTTCTGGTGAATTGATTAAGTTCTTCTGGCATAGCCAGAATCCATGAATCATCAAATAATGCTTCCTTTGGATTTTTAGTTTCAATGGATGATATGAAAGCTACATTACTCATGTTATTTAGTTGATTTCTAGTTCTAACATCAGATTCAATATTTCCTAGTATATTTTCTATAGGATGATCTTTTAAAAGCTTAACCTTTTTATTTGGTTAAATGAGTTCATTATCTGTTTCAATTGATTCATTATTTAGGATAGCAAAATCTTCTTCATCATTAATTTGTTCAATATCTTTGAAATTTTCATCAAAAGAAACATGCATTGTTTCTTCAACGGTATTAGTTTTTAAATTGAAAACTCTGTATGCTTTACTTTTATTAGAATATTCGATAAAGATTCCTTTGTCGTATTTAGGATCAAATTTATCTAAATTATCTTTTGTATTTAGAATAAAACATTTACTTCCAAAGGTTCTAAAATAAGATACCCTTGGTTTCTTCATGTGAAGAAGTTCATAGAGTGTTTTATTAGTTAATGGTCTAATTAATATTCTATTCAAAATGTAGCAAGCTGTGGCAACTGCTTCTGCCCAAAAATGTTTTGGTAAATTACTATCTGAAAGCATTGTTCCAGCACACTCATGAATCGTCCTATTTTTTCATTCTATCACTCCGTTTTGTTGTGGAGTTCTTGGAAAAGATAATTTATGAGTTATTCCCTTTTTATTGCAGAATCTCTCAAAATTTTCATTTTCAAATTCTCCACCACGATCACTACGAATAGATATAATTTTTAAAGAAAGTTGGCTTTGAAGTCTTTTTGTAAAAAATTTAAAAGAATCAAAAGTATCACTTTTATGTTTCATAAAAAATTTCCATGTAAACCTAGAATAATCATCTACAATTATAAAGACATATTTACTGTGATTTATTGATTGAATTTGAGATGGACCAAACAACTCTAAATGAAGTAACTCAAGGGGTATTTAAGTCGAGACCATATCTTTTAATTTGAAAGAACTCTTCCTAAATTTTCCTAATTGACAAGCATCATATATACTATCTATTTTAAAATTCATTCTAGGGAGACCTCTTACTAGATCAAGTTTAGAAATTTTAGATAAGAGTTTAAAATTCAAATGTCTAAATCTTTTATGCCAAATCCAAGGGTCACCTGTATTAGCCAAAAGACATAGATTATCATTTGACATTTTCATACTAAGGATATAAACATTTTTCTTCCTAATTCCTTCAAATATAATATTTGAATTATTGTCTTCGATGTGACACTTATCGTTTTCAAATTTAATTTTGTATCCTTTATCACAAATTTGACTAATACTGAGTAGATTGTGTTTTAGATTTTTATCTAATAAAACATTAGGAATAGTAGGAGTTTTAGAGTTATCGACATTGCCGATGCCAATCACATATCCTTTTGAGTTGTCTCCAAAATTAACCAATCCTCCATCTTTGTAGATAATATCATTCAGCATATTTGGATTACCAGTCATGTGTCTTGAACATCCACTATCAAGTATCCACTTATTTTTTTGATTTGTACAATTTGTCCATTGAGAGTTGATTCTTCAAGGGCCATATAACATTCTTCTTCTTGCACAGATTACAAACTTGGTAGAATGTTTGATTTTATATAATAACTATATGCAAACTTACTAGACAATGATGATTTGAACAGATTTAAATTGGAATTAACAAAATTCTCAAAAATAGCCATTTTTTAGTTTATCAAAATTCAGGTTATGAAAAATTTGAAAACCTTGCTTTGATACCAAATGTTAGAAATGCGGATTACGGATCTTAAGGCTAGAATAACACTAGAGGGGGTGAATAGTGTTTTGTGGGTTTACTCAATCTTTTTGAAACTTAAGCAATTTAATCACCAACAAATGCAATACACAGATAATCACAGAATCAGACGCAGATGCGAATAATAAATAAAAGAAATAAAGAAAAGAACACACCAGAATTTTATATTGGTTCTAAGTTACCCTACATCCAGTCCCACACAATTGTATGGATTTCTTTACAAAATAATCTTCCAAATTACACTCTCGATTTCAAGGCCACGAGGTACACCCTCCTGTATATTGGAGTCTGGGGTAAACTCTCTTGATTTACTAGGCCACAAGATCACCTAATTGATTTCTGGGGCAACAATCACATCCAATTGATTTCAAGGCTCAATCACACCTTTTACTCAACAGTTTGATTTACAAATAATCCTATAAATCTTAATAGCACTGAGATCTTATGGAGAGAGTGGCAGAGAATCAAACAAGAGATAATCAAGTTCGATTCACTTGGTATTTCGGCAAAGTAGGGGTTGGGATTCTTTAGAATAAACGTGGAAGATGAAGAGGAAAGAAAATGAATGAAAATCTGGTAAAAATTCGTTTAGAACTTACTAGTATTTATAGAGAACAACAGCCATAACTATTCGTGAAAGGATACGATGAATAGACACTTCTTTTGAAAATTTGAAAATTGAAAATCAATGGGCACCATGTCGACATGGAGGGCAGGAGTATGTCGACATGCTCTAGGCAAAAATGGTGATTTTGATTTTCTTATTAAAATTGGTTTCTATAATTTTTCAAAACAATTTCTAAACATTTGTAAACATACTTGAATATAGTTTAAACATATAATAGAGTTTAGAAAGCATTTTTTAATATATAATCTTATTCTATAAAGTGATTTAAAATCAGAGTATATAAATATTTAAAAGCTAAATATTAATACAAGAGATAGTTTAAAATCAAGGACAATTTTGAAATCAAAAATATTAAAAATGATAAAGATAATTTTGAGGCTAAAACATTTTAAAACCAAGAGAGATGTTTTTTTTGAAAACAAAGTTTTGAAAACATTTTTTATAAATAAGAGATATATTTTTGAAACACATTTTTACAAAATTAGTGGACATCAAAATAGGGCCACTTTATGTTCCACTAGATATTGTCGTAGGTTCCATCCCACTAGGGTTCCATCCCTTTAACAGGCTCGAAGTGGATTCCATTCCACGAATAAATTTCGAATAAAGATGATAATGCTTTCAAGAAGTTTTAACATAATTCTAGACTCAATACTTATCTTGTACTTTGAAATCTCGAACTCTTGATATCTTGATACTCATGAGTCTTCAATCTTGATATCTTCGATCTTTAAATTCATCAGTCTTGAATCTCTATACTGTACAGTCTTTATTCTTGGTACCTGCATGTTTATATCCTGATATACATATATCTTAACTATAATGTTAGTATTTATATTGTATAATAAGTCCTAAGGTTATTGTCATCAAAACCATCCTTCTCAAGGATTAACAGTTTATGCCATTTTTGGTACCAACATTTTTGGCGTGAAACTTCATAAAGCAATTCTGCATGCACAAAACATGTTCGAAAGACGTGATGTCACTTTGTAACCTCTTTTAGGGAGTAAGAGATTCTCTAAAGGATTTTAGCACAGATTTCATAATGTAACTGCAGAAGTAAGAAATGATCAGGAGGCTATCGTACTGATGGTGCTAATCAGGGGAATTCATCCAAATACTGATTTCGGGAGATGGTTGGAATGGACACCCCCATCGATGATGCATGTCTTGGCCAATAGTTTTCATGCCTGAAAGAGCCACGTACTCATCCCAAAGGGATGATGCTAGGCATTAAAATGAAGTGATACAGAGCAATATTGTAGCAAAACAGTCCGTAGGCAGTTCCACGAATGTGGACATAAATGTTAGCAAAAAGAACGATGGTCATAAATGCAGTGGTAATTAGGCCAGGAAGTGAAAAAAAAAACAATAGGAATCATCCTAGGATTCCTAAGTATAATAATTATACTAAGTCGAGTAATTCAATAGAGAATATTTGCTTGGCAACTCAAGGTACTTAGCAGTACAAGAAGCCGCTCCAATGGAGTTGATTACGAAGTAGAAAAAATAAGGTAAGTTTTGCAGGTTCTATGAGCACATGGTCATAACACCAATGAATGCATACATTTACGTGAGATGATCGGGCGATTGATTCCTAAAAAGAGGTTGCAGTAGTCTGTGAAAGCCCTGTAGGATGGTGGGCAAGGAAGCTCCAACCCTTATGAGTCGACATCCTAACGAGGGCACGTCGGACCCAGTGCTAATGAACCTAAGCATTTTAAGAAACATATTATTGTAAATACTGTAATGGTGGACCATAACAAGTTGAGAAAAGTTGGAACGAGATGGAGCAATATGTTGGTTCTTTAAAACATGCAGTGGATGAGAGTTGTTTTGCTGTCAAAGATGGTGCTCCGGCAAAATAGATCAAAAGTGCGATAGAGATATCATTTTTTGTAATAGAGATGTTGATGGGGTTGAGGCCCCAACTATTGATCCACTAGTTATCTCGACTATGATCGGACCTATTGTAGTGAGGAAAGTTTTGGTTGATTGTAGGAGTTCAGTGAACATTCTATTTAAAAGAGCCTGTGATCAGATGGTTCTGGAGGCAAAGGACTTAAAGCCATGTAAATCTTGGATACAAGGATTTAACGAGACAGCTACTGAGCTAGTGGTATGCATGAAGCTACCAGTGGTACTTGGAGAGGGAGATCGCAAGAGAGTGCAAGTCTTTCATTTTGTTGTGTTAGATATTTACTTTGTCTATAATGCTTTTTGGTCGACCGACCCTTGTTGAATTCAGAGTGGCCATTGCTCCTTGGCATTTAACAATGAAATTACTGATTGATAACGATGTGGGGATAGTTCAATGGGATCGAGGGCTTGGCCATGGGTGCTACGTTGCTAAGTTGAAAGAGACGAGGTGAAGAGAAAAAGGAAAGGGTGTAAAGAGGGCTCTCTACATCAAGGCTCTAGATGCATAGAAACTACCGCTTGAGCCCTGGCTTGGGCAACACAGTTGGTTCCATAAGGATATGGATCAGAGGAAAAAACCATTGGACAAAAGTGCATCTCCAATCGAGTTGAAGATCAACATTTTGATCCACCACAAAGATCCTAAAATGGTCTTAAAGGTCAGATAGCAAATCGGCATGAGGTTGATGAAAGAATTAGTTGCTTTACTTCGAGCAAGCCTGGATGTGTTTGCTTGAACACACTTGGACATGTGTAGAATATCATCAGAGATGACAAGCCATGCATTGAACATTAATCCGAAATGCATTCTTGTGAAACAAAAATGTTTTAGCCTGGGTTTGGAGGGATCCACTGCACTTAATTTAGAAGTGGAGAAGCTTAAGGATAATGGCTTCATCCATGATGCCCTATACCTGGAATAGGTATCGAATCCAATTCGGGTGAAGAAGTCAAATAGGAAGTGGAGGATATGCATTGACTATTTTGACTTGAATAAGGCATGCCCGAAGGACAGTTTCCCCCTCCCGGGAATAGATCAACTGGTAGAATCAACAACTGGACATGAGTTGCTATCTTTCATGGATGCATACTACTGATACAATCAGATCTCGATGCATGTACTAGACCAAAAACACACCTGCATCATAACCAAACTGGGACTGTATTGCTATCTTGTTATGCCATTTGGATTAAAGAACACCGCAGTGACTTACCAACGGTTGGTGAACATGATATTTAAAGACCAAATTGGACGCATGATGAAGGTATATGTGGATGATATTCTCATGGAGTCACGATGATCGGAGAACCACATTGACGACTTAGTTGAGATGTTCAGTTTTCTATGGAAATAACGGATAAAGCGCAACCCCTTGAAATGTTCATTTGGCATTGCGTCAGGGAAATTCCTAGGCTTCATCATGAACTCCCATAGGATCGAAGAAAATTTGGGGAAGATCAAAGCATTAAGGAACATCCAAACCCAGGAGATGATTAAAGACATCCAAAGTTTTAATGGAAAGGTCACTATCTTAAGTCTTTTTATCTCCTAAACCACTGACTAATGCATTCCTTTCTTCAATATGATCAAGAACGGGAAAAGGAATTTTACTTGGACACATGAATGTATAAACACATTCCAGGCTCTGGCAGATCACTTAGAGAGACCTCCTGTTCTATCAAAACCGTTGGATGACGAGGACTTGTTTATTTATTTGGCAGTGTCGGTGCATGCTTTGGGTGCAAAACTTGTGCATGAAGAGTGTCGAATCCAGCGGCCAATGTACTACATCAGTAAGCGGTTAACAGGAGCTGAAGAAACTATTCAAAGCTATAAAATTTTGCATATTGTCTATTGATTGTTTCAAGGAAGTTCTGCTCCTATTTTCAGACTAATTTGACCAAATTTCTGACCGACCAGCGTTTGAGATAGGTCTTGCAACAACCTAAGACCTCAGGAAGGATGTTGAAATGGAAAATGAATTGAGCTAATATGACATTACCTATCACCCTCGGAGAGCTATCCAAGGCCAAGCTCTGGCGAACTTTATTGTTGAATACACTGCATGTGATGATGCTTTGGAGAGTAGTGGAAAGCATACTGCTAGGTGGAAGATGTACACAGCTGGTGCGTCTCATAAATGTTGTTCCAGCGTCGGAGTCATGATATTGACTCTTGAGTAAAACCTAATTTTTTATGCCATGAAACTCCTCCCATAAGGAACAACGAAGCAGAATACGAAGCCTTAATTGCAGGACTAAAGATTGCCAAGGAAATTGAGGTCAAAACTTTGCATATCTTCTGTGATTCCCAACCGGTGGTGTGTCAAGTGTGGAAGGACTTTTAGTCAAAAGAAGCAAGGCTAGCTCTCGCTCTTTGTACAAACCGAGCTCTTGAGCTATTTAGTGATATTGAACAATACATAATAATGCATATTCCCAGAGAGGAACATGGAAAGCTAAGTTGGCCAGTTTCGAAGATGTACAGTTCTATGTATTGACCATATGGATGTTGATTGGATCTTGAAGGCTGAATCTGAGAAGGAGTCATGGATGAGTCCAACAAAGAACTATCTACAGAGAGGAATCCTTCTGGATAGGAATAATGAACGATGTCAACTCCTTTGTAAAGCTTCAAGATTTATCATGCAATAAGGGTACTTTAAAGTAAAGGATTTGCTAACCCTATGCTTTACTTTATCACCAACAGTAAGGCCAAGCAAGTCCTGATGGGAGTTTATGAAGGGGCCTGTAGCGAGCACACTAGGGGAGAACCCTAGCAAAGAAGATCCTTCGGTACGGGTATTTTTGGCCAACTATCAACTACGATGCAGTTAATTACACAAGAAAGTGTGATAAAGGCTAGAGATTCACCAAGATATCGAGAGCCTAACTAACGAAGATTACTCGAATGATCAACCCATAGCCATTTATAGTCCGGGTAATTTATATCACACGCATATCATCGATATCCAAAGGTGGTGCAAAGTACGTTATCGTTGTAGTTGATTACTTCACAAATTGGGTGGAGGCGGAGCTGTTAGCCATAATCACCACAAAGAAAGTAATCAACTTCATGGTCAGAAACATCATCTACCATTTTGGGGTTCCACAGACGATCATCTTTGAAAATGGGACCTAATTCGATAGTTCCAAGTTTAGTGACTTCTACCTCAGGCACAGTATCGAGAAGAGATTTTCCGCAGTGGCACACCCTTAAGCGAATGGACAGGTTAAAGTAGTGAACAAGATTATCAAGTTCATTTTGAAAAATTAGTTGGAGGTCAATAAATTACCATTAATACTTTGGCTTATTGAACGACCCACGAATCAACTATTGGCCACTCTCCATTCGTCCTAGCATATGGATCAGAGGCTATGATCCCAGTTGGACTTAAAGTACCTTCTCATTGAGTGACTCAGTATAATCCATGGATAAATAAGGAAGTCCCACTGGAGTCTCTCGATATGATCAATAAGAAGCACGATGAAGCTGAGTTGGGAGCAGTTGCACACCGAAACCGATTCGATCAATATTATAATACCAAGTTCAGAACTAAGGCCTTTGAGATTGGCGATCTCATTCTTAGACAAATCTTCCCTAGTCCGGAGAACTTGGGCCCGACTTTGGAAGGTCCGTATCCAATTGAACAACAATAGAAAGATTGGCACGTTCAAGTTAGCAACGGTGGATGAGATCTCACTCCCATAGGGATGGAATAGCAAACACTTGCGATGTTATTTTGCGATGCTATTTCACTTGAATGTAAATTGGTACATACTTAATCAAATTCACGTAACTAAATAGAACTTGTCATTTCTGATGATTTATAAAGCAAACGACTTTCGAAACTCATAAGTTTGTCAGTACTTGATTTTACACTATGAATGGTGTTATTTTTAAATAAACTTACATGTGCAAAGTATAAGTGTGCAGGTACCTAGAGGTAGGTGCCAACTAAACTTTCGTAGTCCATGATTGGATGTATGAAGGTCGACCACATTTGGTGTCCGGAGGTAGACGCCAAGCAACTCTTTAATAAGGACTTGGGGGTAAGAGTATAAATTCTTAGAGGCTGAATGAGACAGTTAGCCTTTATGGCTCATGCTCAAAAATATATCTGACATATTCATACTAACAAGATTGCATAATAATGTATAAGCTTGTGTATAACTATATATACATATATAGATATTGGGAGTTATATCAATTATACATACACACATACCTATATATATATGAATATCAGAAATGTAAATGCCTAAGTATATACACATGTTTAAATATAGTATTATATACGTATATGATTTGTACACACATACTAATAGTACCATAAATAAATATATGTATATATAGACAAATATGTACATATTATCTATTAAATTTATTTATTCGCATATAATTTTGGAAATGAATCTATATAATTATATTATATATTTTTAAATATATGAGAAGATATTGTGTTTGAAGAGGAAACAAAAAGACCTTCCATCGTCCTCTTTTACAAACTCCTACTTAAATGTAGATCTAATCTCAAGACGAATATGGGAAATATGATTTCATATTTATCCATAATCAAATTTAGTTTGGAATTAAAATTATTAAATTAGAATAATATAAACGTATATAAACTAAATCACTTTAAAATAATGTCAAATTCAAGATTGTTCTAAAATTTTTGAATTTATAATTAATATCCATATTCAACTTCAGTCCTTTGTCACATCAGTGCCAAATAATAGATAAATTTGTAATAGAGCAAGGAATTAAATTTGAACATCAAATATTTAAATCAAAAACACAAGCACGCACAAATATATATAATATTATTATTTAGTTATAACATAATATAACATGACATGACATGACATATCATATTATATATACATAAATGTGTGAATATATTATATATATTAAATTTATGTATATAATTTAAAAATCGGTTTAAAAAAATAAATTTAAATCTAAACTTACACAAATTATTGTGGTCAAAGTCAAATACTATTTATATACATATTTATATTTTGATCATTTGTAATTGAATTTACAATTTGAAATAAATACAAGGTTGCACTATTGAAAAATCACACAAATCTATATTTTTGGTACAAAATATATAATATAAATGGTGACATGTTCAAAATAAGATATGTAGATTTACCTCAAAAGGTCCTAACCCATTGTAACAACTTGATCTATGAATAACCTCCAATATTGCTTGAATCAACAACTAATCTTGCTAGAATCGAATGAACCACTTTAATTAAATTTTATCTGATGTTGTTTTGAGGGCTAAAGTTGAATTCAGCCATGGGAGGAAGAGGATATGAAGATCGTGATCATGAAAGGAGCAAGAAGAAGGAAAAGAAAATTAAAAATGAATTAAAATTTTTGTATTTATGAGGAGAAAAATTACCTTTTCCCTTTCTTTCTAAAAAAAATCTTCCTCTTTAATTCCTAATCAAATCAAGATCTAATATCTAGATTATTTTCATCCTCCTATGTTCGGACGTACTTAGTCCCCTAAATGGACCAAAAATTCTCAAAGCCCATTGGGTAATTATTATATTTAAAGCATGTTTATATATGTATCGATATCATATAGATATGTGTATATATAAATTTTATATGCACATCAAAATAACTACTAATGGTGCCTAAAATTTTTCTAGGAACATGCTTAAAATAAAATAAAATAATAATTACCATTTCTTAAATATTATGTAATATATTGTGTAGAATTTTGGAGAATTCACAAATACGGTTGTGTGACGCAAATGTGTGAATTCAGTCAGCGATGAACCTTTTAAATATTAACGTTCACGTGTCTCCTTAGATAACAGTGTGATAGCTTGGTCGAATTTACTACTTACATATCTTTTCGGTAAAATCATATTTTATGTCACCTAAGCGGTACCATAGTGACAATAATTTATGCATGTTCTCTTTATCAACACTATATTACTTTAGCATATATAGAGTTTGGTATTGGTCAAATCACTAATGTTTTTTGTATTTAACTTGATCGGTCTATAAATAAAATCCTAAGTTTAGTAATAACACTTACTATTAACAGTTCTACTCTGGCAAGAGATTTGGAATCTGAGTTGACTGTAATTGACCATGATGCTAACCTCGTAAAACCGAGGAGATTGATTCCCTATTTAATAGTGCTTCACTTCCAATGCTTCATGTGGCAACCTACACTTTAATGGAACCGAATTTCGACTAAATCAAAAACCTAAGTCATTATGGTACGATTCTTGGTATTGGTAACCAGTAATAAAAATAAGTATATCAAAGAGCTATCTACATGAACTCATAATGGAATAATAAAATATAATAGAATATATACGACTAAGGCTATTATCTTGGGACCAATATTATTCCCTAGATTTCTGGTCGCCTTGTCACTACAGAGCTTGAATGAGTAGACCAGCCCACCTACTATACCTGTCTTATACCAATATCATGTCCCTATAAATCTATCTTGTGGGTGTAATGAGCAGGGAGTCAGAACAACATTCTAGTAACTGGTAAATTACATACCTTGTCCATAACACTAGTTTATGCCGATTGATTTCCATTTAAGTGTTATGTCTACTATTTATGGATTAGTTATTTAGTTCCAAATGCATATACGAATGTCCAGCCTACTCTAAGTTATATATATACATACATGTACATATGTATACATAAGTGTCACTATATTCCCCAAAAAGGAAACCCCAGCAATAGGGAAGAGGCAGACTCAATGGCTAATTAATACCTTGACCTCAAAGCAATCCCTCCGTAACGGCTATTTAATACTTCTTAAATATAAGGAGGAATATCCAACCACAATTTAATACCTCGACCCTAAAGCTATCCCCTTCGCAATGTAATCGATAGTCCACTGGCCCTAACTATGAAGGCGGATGACTCCTAGATACAACATCATAATCTAATTAACCATATTACAAAAATATCTCAAGGACTTATCTACGGTAGCTAAACAACCTCCAACCAAAAAAATGATCGATCTTTGAGGTCAATGCATATTCCATGCGAACTCTACACTAGCAGTAAGTGTAATCCATGCAGGCTTAACCCAAATATTTGCTAACGACTGTGTAGGACCAATGGTGGCCTCGACCTTTGGCCAACCCTACTCCATAAATATCAGTTTACTAACAATGTTGAGATTTAGATTTTCCAAATGCAAATCAAGAAAAATTCCCACTCCTAGTTACTTGGTACCTCTGGGTTAAAATTGAAGCAGACTTTGCTTTCCCAGGCACTGTCATAAGGTATTTAAGATTTCTTAGGGAAGAGGCAGACCCTACGGGTATTTAATACCTTAACCCTAAGGCAACACCCTTGACCCCCTAAGGTACTTAGCCATTTAATAGCTTAAACACAAGGTGAACTCCTTAGTATATTTTCCCCAAACCTATATGCAAATGCATATCCCAAGAGACCCTATAGTTGGAGATGTTCAACACTAGTAGTACGTATACACAACTACTAGAAGGCCCTTGTAGAGAGTAGACATCTGTTGTGTAACTCTATTGACCTCGCATCCCAACCTATACTAAACCAAGTAATTTATAATTAATCTAAATATTGGGCTAGGCCCACTAATTTACACCCATCACAAATGTATAATCGAGGCCATATAGTTTCAACTATGGAAATTATTACGCTTCCTAATTTCATATATTAGTATTCATTTATTTACTTTCTATAAACTTCCCATTTATTTTATACGCTCCTTATCTTTAACTTCTTATTGCATTGATACCAATAAATGTCATTTACTGCTTCTTTTATCTTCAATATATGCCCTTTATAAATGGTTTTTTACATTCAAATTAGACGAGTGTTAATGATAATTATTTCTACATTTTGGAATTTATTCACAAGCTTATTTAATTCCTTTGTCAATATCATATTTGGCCTTTGTAATTAAATCCATTAAATGTTTTATACCCATACTGGCTTGATTACTGCAACTTCTCGTTAGCTCCTTAATTTCTTACGTTATTCACAGTTTAGTGTTTTATCTTTAATTAATATTATAAAGTACAATTAATTACACGTTACCATGTGTGTATTTGAACCAAAAATGGCACAAGCACCCAGGAATTGTAGTACAGAATAAAAATTGAAGAGTTAAGTGAAAAACGAGCAAGAAAGAACACACAACAATTTCTAATAGTTTGGCAAATCAAGCTACATCCGCGTTATATTTTATTGCTTATTTTCTGACTTAGAGGCAAAATTTCTTAGGGGTAAATACAACTTCGACACTTAGATTTTCAGAATTACAAGAATATAGAGTACAGTAGAACTATAGCCCATAAAGATCCTAAAAAATTAGCCCTACCTTCCTATTTATAGAGATAGGGCCTAAAATCTTATATGAAATATCTCCAAGCCATTCTCCATGCTTTAGACCAATTCTCCTAAGAATATAGGTGATGCTTCATTAGTTTGTATGGGTCGGTACAACTTCAAGGTTAGGAGTCGGTACTGACCCATAAGATGGCCAATATGGCTGCCTTCACCTCTTCATCTTGGTTTATTTTGTGGTTTGCTTTGTGATTCCATAGTTGTTTGCACTGGCAGTAGCTTGTTTCTGAGTCCAAATGATGGAGTTGTACTAGAAGAACAAAGTTGCTGTTTCAAGAGTTGTGGAGATTGATAGAGAATTGTATTAGATCAATAAAACAGTACTTAGAATAGGATTTTAACATCAAGTAGGGAATGTAGAATAAGATGGGATACGCCTGTGGAAGAAACAGGGGTCAGTACCGACCCATGGGTATGGGTCGGTATCGACCCATAACTAACTTGGGTGGATCCATCTTGCATTGGCCTTGGGTTGGTTGGCATTTTCCCCTATCTTTGTTTACTTAAAGTCCAACTTGAGAAATTTAAGTGTTTGCTTATGGCTCGATCTGAAGATTTTTCGAGACCTTTATGCTCTAAGTTTTCATTCGTTTGCTTGGAGTCAGACCCGAGAGTTTTGTGCGTCCCACTGGAGACTTCTATGTGTCTAACCCGAGTTCACTTGCTTGGAGTTGGACTCAAGATTTCTGTCCCTTCGACCTGAGTTTTTATAGGTCAATTCGGCCCCAATCTATTGGTCGTTACCAAACCAACTTCTAGTCGCATTGTGGTTTCTGCATGGATTACTTCAGTTCACACTTGAAATTTTTTCCAAGGCTATCCCCCTTCAAGTCCGACTAAGGATTTTGTGGGTTTACTTCGAATCGGCTCGACCAAAAACTTGAACTTTTAAGTTTTCTCGCTCATTTTTTGATATTTATTTTTTCTTGCCTTTTTATGCTTTTTCCAAATTCCTTGGGCCATTTCTGCATTGATTGTCATCTAATTTGATCGTTTAAGTCTATTTAAAGACTATGGAAAATTAGTCCTAAACATTTTCCCCTCAAAGTACACCTTGTGAACTCTTGGTTGTACTTGGTTTCTGGACTGTGGGTATATCTCTTTAGGCAACCTTCCTTGATAACTTCGAAGTTCGACCTGTCCATTCTATTCACATATTTCCTGGTCAAAAGGCTAGATAACATATTCCCCTCAAAGTACATTTTGTTTCAGACATGGTGTGCTTTGAATTGAGACAAGTCAGGATTACTATAAAGAATTCCACTTTGTGCTTTGGATGGTCGTTACCTTTATCATGGATCGCTTCTGTAAAGATTATGTCCTTAGTAATTCGTTGCAACGCTTAACCAGCGTCCAGTGTTATAAATTTGGAGAGTGTACTCTTGGATTATTGTTTCGAGCTTAGTAGTTCGGAACTGGTTTCTCTTATGGATTTTCCAAATACGAGTCTGCTATTATTGACTCTAGTCGTCGGTTGTCGAATATAATTACATATATGTATATACATGCACTCTTTTGTAGAAGCTCTTAATCACATGCATATACTCATATAGGCATATGTAGGCCATCATCTTTATTATTGTTGTTGTTTGTTTTAGGCCGACGTTATATGGGTTTGGCCTCCGCTTTTGTTTTTAGTTTAGGTGTAAATAAAACTTGTACTTTTCTTTCCATGTTCTATTTTGAATGCAAATAACAAAGACTTTATTTTGTCCTATCTTTGTGTGAATTTGTCTAAGTATTGAAAAACGCGCTATCCATTCAATGTGCTTGCCATTTCTTTTCGTGATTATTGTCGGACGAAGTCATTAGCCCATTCCATGATTTACCGATCTTCCGTCGTTCTTTTGAATGTGAAGCGATTATTAGAGTGCCAATCTCTGGGCACTTACATATAGCCACATCGGATTCTAGAATTTGATCAAATTTCAATCACCTGAAAGGATGATTTGAGCCTTCCTTTTCGAAGAACTTTAAAAGCGATCATGCTTGTTTCCGAGCATCAATTGAAATGAATTTCCTTAAACGGAAAGTTGGACATCCTTCTCTGGGATGTGTGTTTGTGTTAACCACTTAAGGCCATGATTTGGACATCCTCATCCAAGATGTTTACTTATGATCGTGCCTAAATATAGGTATCGATCGAAGTTTATAGGTGAGATCCTTCCTTTTACCGGGCATAGATTTTTTGCCTCACCTACTACGGGCATGGATCTTCGGTCTTACCGTCCTCTAGGAAAGACACTGATGCTCCACTAAACTCTAGGCATAAGCTAATAGATGGATGGTTAGGTCACGTCCTTTTTGGTATATATTTCTACTCTTACATCAAGGTCAAGAGTTAGTGGATGGACGGTCAAGTCATGTCCTCTTTGGTTTTATACTTTTTCCCTGCTTCAGGGGCAAGATTTAGTTGGACGGATGGTTGAGTCACATCCATTTTGGTTTATCGGCCTCACCATCCTATGGGAAAGACATTAATGCTCTACCAAACTCCAGGCATAAATAAATGAGTGGACGGTCATGTCACGTCCGCTTTGATTTGCCTCCATGTCAAGGGCTAAAAGAGTTGACTGGAATTTACCTCCGAATGCCAAGGAAGTTCGAACTTCAAGGGTACGATCATGGACCGTAGAAGTTTGGTCGGCACCTAACCATGGGTACCTGCACATCTGCAATGGCTTTGATCAATTATGCATAAATTTGTTTCTAAGTGAAAAAACGGCATCGCAAGTTGGTATTCCATGCCCTCGGGAGTGAGATCCCATCCACTATTCCTAGCTTGAAGGTTCCGTCTCCCATCTTTTCGTGTACGGACCTTCCTAACTCGATCCTAAGTTTCGAGGGCCTAGGAAGATTTGTTTGAGGACTTGATCATCAACTTCAAAGGTTCGATTCTTGACCATAGTGTTGTAGTGAGTCACTTGATAAGAAGGTACTTACAGTTCAACCGGAATCATAGCCTCTTATTCGTAGGCTAAGGCGAATGGAGAATGGCCAGTCGTTGACTATTGGTTCGTTCGATAAGACCAAAGTGCTAATGAAAGTTCATCCACCCACTTGCCTTTGGCCTTTTCAAATCGCTTCTTAAGAATTAACTTGATAATATTGTTTATAGCTTCAACCTTTCCATTTGTCTGGGGAATGCCACCGTAGAAACTTTCTTCTCTATGTAGTGATGACTGCATAAGTCATTGAATTATCTATTGTCGAATTGGGTCCCATTCTCGATAACAATCCGAAATGGTAGATGATATTCTGGACAACAAAAATGATTACTTTCTTCGTGGTGATCGTGGCTGACAGCTCTGCCTCAACCCATTTTATGAAGTAGTAACCAATGATGTCAATTCCCCTAACTACAAACAGCCAAGGACGGACCATTTGAGTAACCTCCATTGGTGGGATTATCGGAATTTTAGTGAATCTCTTGCGCTTGTCACAATTTCATGTGTATTTAGTCGCGTCTCAGTTAATAGTTAGCCAGAAGTACCCATAACAGAGAATCCTCTTCGCGAGGGTTCCCCCTATGCGGTCGCCACAGGCCCTTTCATGAACTTCTTCTAAAACTCGCTTAGCCTCATCATAAGCGGCAACAGAAGCATAGGGATAGCAAAAACCATTTCTAAAAAGTACTCCTTCCTACATGATATATCCCCAAGCTTGATAAAGGAGCTTTTGTCGCTTGTTCCTTTTGTCTGGAAAGTTTCCTCTCTACAAGTAGTCTTTTATTGGAGTCATCCATGACTCTTTTTATTGTTTAGTCTCTGAGATCCAATCTACATCTATCTTGTCAACGCTCGAAGCTAATTATACTTCCACCGAAACCAAGCCCGTGAGCTGCGCTTCTCCTAAATTGGCAAACTTTGCTGGTGAGTTGGTCCTTTCATATTGGTCTTTAGGATTCTGAGTGTGATCGAGCTGCCTCCAGGCGTCGATCGACATTAACCACTTAGGATAGTAGTTTAGGTACCATATTTTAGGATAGCGATTTTGATTGTGCCAAGCTCCAGGTGCTAGTTTAAGCTAACAACTTAAGAATGCAGTTCATACATCCCCAGTTAGGATGTTTATTTCCTATTGTGCCTAACTTCGAATGTCGGTTTAAAGTTCATATGTAAGATTCCACCTTACATTGGGTATGGATCTTTTGTTTTTCCTACTTCAAGTAAAATGTTAAGGATTGAATGCTCTTATCACATCAGTTTTGGTTTATACTCCCGCTCCCACATCAAGGACGAGAGTTGTTGTATGGACGGCCATGTCACATTCGCTTTAGGATTTATACTCCTGCCCTTGCATCAAGGGCAAGAGTTGGTTAATGGATGGTTGTGTCACGTTCATCTTTAGTTTATAATGCTACCTCAAATTCGAGGACAAGAGTTGGCTAATGGACAATCGTGGCACGTCCATCTTCAGTTTATACTCCTACCCCTAATCTAGGGAAAAGAGTTGGATGATGGATAGTTGTGTCACGTCCATCTTTAGTTTATACTCCTGCCTCCATCTAAGAACAAGATTTGGCTGGTACCAATATCCAGATATTGACAAGAACTTCAGGGGACCAATCATGCATCGTAGAAGTTTGGCTACACGCATCTCCAGGTACTTTCATACCAGCACTATACCCATGCAAGTTCATTCAAGTCAGTCAAGTCACAACTCTTAAGTAATGGAAAAACAAAGTCTTTGATATGGAAAGTCATCTTATTTCGTAAAAAATGGAAAATGATAGGTTCTATCTTGGACAAACCTAACATTGATGGGGCAATGCTAGTTCCCAAAATATTATAGGTCGAATGTGATCGTCAACCTAGTGGCTTAGACCTTCCTGATGTTGCTGAAGCAACATCGGTTCTTAGAAGGTTTTGTGGTCGAATGTGATCGTCGACCCGGCGGTCCAGATCTTTCCCATGATGCTAGAGCAACACGGTTCTCATAAGTTTAGGGATTGAATGTGATGGTTGACCCGTTGGTTTGGACCTTCTCGATGTTGCTGAGGCAACACTGGTTCTCAAAAGATTTAGGGTTGAATGTGACTATCGACCCGGTGGTTCAAACCATCCTGATGTTGTCGAAGCAACACTGGTTCTTAGAAGGATAGGGGTTGAATGCGACTGTCGACCCGGCGATTCTATCGGTTTAAGAAGAGTCATGCGGGTTATTATGTGGCAAATGAAAGTTATTTGCAAGAGCATGGTTCCATCAACTCAAGAAGCAAATTTTATTAATGAGTAGAAGAAATGGCAAGTCTTGCTTATTTACAGTGCCTACAGTGTTAATGGAAAGCTTATTTTCATAAGAAAATTAGATAACGAAGAACAGGGGAGCATTGTCATACGCTGCAGCTTCGTCCATGGGTGACCGATTAGTTGATTACCAGTCTTTTATCAGCTCGTCTTGGTCCTGACTGCTGAATTTGGGTAGTTCTTCGAGAGCAGGTAGACGCTGGGGTCTTGTAGTTTCCCCACCGTTTGATGGTTCCTTAACGTCTTGCTGGAGCTTCTTGTTCCTTATCTTCTCCTCAATCAGACTTTTCAAATGTCGACTCTTATTCGTGTTATGTCTCTGAGTTTCGTGGAAATGACAATATTTTTTGAAGTGCTTCTGTTCACTAATTACCTCTCTCCAGGGTGGCTTCTTGTATTTTTTCACCCCATACGTGGCGTGGTAGATGTTTTGCAACGTTTCGTTTAGAATTATATATTCTTTTGGTCTCAAGTCCCTCCAGTGCTTGCTTTTCTCATTACTTTGGCCGCATAGAGCTTGGTTCCTCTTCCTTTGATTATCAAAATCCTTGGCATTAACTACTGCATTCACATAGTTTCCTCTGACTTTATTCACAATGACATTGCTTTGTATCACTTCAGCCGAAATCCCAGCACCATTCCTCTAAGGACGATTACGCACTTATTCTAAGTGTAATTACTCGTTATCCTTTCTGTAGAAAGCATCCATTGCCGTTGGGGGTTTCCTTTCCAACCAATCCTCGAAATCTTAATCGAGATGAATCCCGCTAATCAGCTCCATTAGTATTATGTTCGTCTTTGGGATCTATAATCTCTTCCACGACTATGTGGAACTGATTCAAGAAGTCCGTTAGCAACTCTCCATCAGTTTGGAAGAGGTTTGACAAAGACATCACATGCTTTGGACATGTACTATGTAAGCTGAATTTCTTGATAAACTTTTGCGACAACTCAGCAAAAGATGATATTGGTCTCGGCAGAAGTCGAGTGAACCATATCGTAGCTAATCCTTTTAAGAAAATCGAAAAAATGGCATTTATTACATCAGGAACCCAAGACGATTCCATACGTCACTCATATCTCATCAAATGTTGCCTAGGATACATCACTCGTCGGTACCACGACATCGTTGGCATTGCAAATCTATGGTGTATCTCTCGCGTAGAATGTTCTCAGTAAATGGATTCCAACTGGGAGAAGTACTTCATTTATCGTTGATTCTGAAATGATTTTTGCTAACAAGTCTTCTGACCATATCTCCAGGTAGTCTGGGTCAACTGGTTCGATTTAAGGGCAGTAATTAGGCTCCATCCTAAGGGTTCGACCTGGAGAACGCTCTCGGTTTGGCTCTCGACATCTAGGCTATCCAAACTCCGAGATATCCATTCGACCAGTGGTCCCCCTTTGATTAATGTGTCCAATAAGATTAGCAAAAGCATGATTTTCTAGATTTAGATCATCAGCAGCACGACAGAGAGTCAAAATCACGCAGCCTTATAGATGGTGAGCTTAGGCCCACCATTCGAAGGGTTGGTACCCTAACCTTGGGTCAGTACCGATCCCTAAATTTAAGCTTGGAGCTCGTCCTCTTCCTTGTGAGATTCCTAATAGTGTTTAGAGTCCTCTTCTGCTTTCTATCCCTCCATCTCTGCTTGGATGATAAGGAACTCTCTGACTCTGAACTAGAACCTCTTCTTCTCCTTCTACGGCTACTATGAGTTTGTTCATTCATCAATCTCAAGCTTTGCTGTATCATTTGAATCATCTCATTTTGACTTGCATGGAATCTGTCTTCCATCTGCTCCATTATCTTATCCATCTCCATTTTGGTCACGACATAAATTGGAGTCAAGATCTTTGTATGTCTTGTTTGTTGTGCAACTTTATCCATATGCCGAATATCCTAGTTATTAGTGTTGGATCTCGCTTTATAGCGTTTTGATTATGACAACTATACATATATATTAGTATCGATTAACTTTGTTTTTGTAGGAAGAAACTCTACAACAGAAAATTTTCAAAGGCTTAGTTGAAGATTATAATAGAGTCTATGTGGATTAGTATTTGTTAAAATCTTCCTTGGTGATACACACACATGCACGGTCTTTAAGATATGCACAAGACACAACAAACAGACGTCTGAAATTTCTAACTCAGACGTCTGTCTGCTGAAACAAAAATTGATTCAGCATAATATTCAGACATCTGTTTTGAAATATTCAGACATATGAATATAGGCCGAATTTGCCTATTTGCTTGCTATATATATATATATATATATACATATATTTAACTACAAACAGACTTCTGAAATTTTATTTCAGACTTCTGAAAACGAATAGATGCAACTATTCAGCAAAGAGACACAACTCTTGATTCACATCTAATCAGCGAATCTCTTCGTGAATAATTGCAACTATTTGTATACTATAAATAGAGGCTTAATCAAATATTTTTTTATCTTAACTTGCTCTCATTCTTTCTATCTTATCTATAGCATTCAGATTCAGAAAAGCACTTTATTTCCATATTTAAAAGATTACAAATCTTCTCGAATCTTCCAAATTCTCTCACGAACTACACTATTATCATCAAGGAAAGATTATAGGAAGGGTGTACATTGATTTGACATACCCGTGTTATTAAGAACACAATTAGTCAACAAACTCTTTGTATTGTAAAAGTCCTCTTTAGCAGTCGAGGCAAGAAATCCAGTTCGGCTGTTCGGGCAGTTGTAAACCTATTCCTCCGAGTAAAGTGGGGGTTGTTTTTTGTTAGTGAAATTCCTAAGAGGAGCTTAGGGACCAGACGTAGGATAGTCATCCGAACCAGTATAAATCTCTGTTGTCACTTTTATTTATTATTGATATTATGCTATGTACACATTTCTATTCCATACGATCCTGCTGCAACGTCTCTTTCAATAGGTATCAGAGCAAGGTTATCCAATAACCGTAACACCGTTATTTGATATTTTAATATGGAAAATAACGCAAGTACCAACACAACCACTGTCTCTACATTTGTTGAAGGACAATCTACTCAAAGACCACCATTGTTCAATGGTTTACATTATAATTATTGGGCAACAAGAATGAGGATATATATGCAAGCAACCTGTTTTGATGCTTGGAATGCAACTCAAACAGAATTCACAGCTCCTACAACTAATTACTCTGCATGGACAATAGCTCAGAAAAATGAAGCAAGTGCAAATGCCAAAGCTATGAATATGTTATTCTATGCTTTAAATAGAAATGAATTCAATCGAGTTAGTATATGTAAAACTACACATCAGATAAGGGAAACACTCAAAACAATTCATGAGGGTAAGAACAAGGTCAAACAAACAAAAATCTCAATGCTCAAAAACCGGTTTCAACGTTTTAAAATGAGACAAAATGAAACCATCAACGACATGTACTCAAGATTTCAAGACATACTTCATGCCTTAATAGGATTAGGAGAAAAATATAGTGACTTTGATATTATATCAAAGGTACTAAACTCCTTAACCGACAAATGGGAGAGGAAAGTTTTAGCTACTGAAGAAGCCAACGATTTATCAACAATGATACCTGAAGAACAAATAGGTAACCTCATGTCTTATGAATTAAATCTTCAAGCCAAAAAGGACCAGACACAAGAAAAATGGAAGTAGCTTTTCATGCGGAAAAAGAAGAATTAGAATCAGATAATGAGGATCTAGCATTTATTGCAATTTTTTTTTAATAAATTTCTAAAATTCAAAAAGAGTAGCTTCAAAAAGAATTCCTTAAATAAACCTTCATCCTCAAACTTAGAATGTTTTAATTGTCACAAGAAAGGTCGTATGATAAAAGATTGTCCGGAGCTAAAGAAGGAGAATCAGAAAAGCTTCAACAACAAGAATAAGAAAGACAAATTTAAAAAGAAGGCTTTCTCTGTCATATGGGATGATTCAGATTCAGATTCATCAGATAGTGAGAGTGATAGCAATAATGAACAAGCAAATGTGTTCTTCATGGCTCAAGAATCTGAGGTTTGTAGTTTATCTTATGATGATTTAATAGAAGTAAACACTGAATTTTAAATACTATAAAAACTCTTAAAAAGAAACTTAAAGAAACACATGAAAATCAGAACAAAGCTGAATTTGAAAGAGATATGTTAAAAGACGAGAATTTTTTTTTGAAGAAGAATTTGAAAAGGTTCAAGAATCTCTCTCAAACTCAGATAGTCAACTTTTACTTTTGAGCCAAGAAATTGAAACTCAAAAGGCAAAAAATGATGAAATTATTTCTGAAAATCACAATTTAAAAATTAAAATAAAACAAGTTGAATTAGAGAATACTAGTCTTCAAAGTAAATTAGATAACATTACTAAAAATATTTCTAATTTAATAAGGGAAGAGAAAATTTATCTAGAATTATCGAAAATTCTCAATCCTCTTCAAATAAAAATGGATTAGGTTTTAAAAAGAAATCAAAAATTCGTCCAAAGAAAAATGCTAATTTTAAGGAAAATAATTCAAAAAATAATATAGTATTGAAAAATGACATACCAAGATACACTAAAAAAAGGAAATCAAAATATGGGTTCCGAAAACAAATAATATTTTAATTCGAAACAAATATATAAAATCCTTTATAGAAACGGTTCACAAAAGTAGTAATTATTTTTATAAAAGGGATACTAAACCCAATTGGGTTTGGTTTCCTAAGATCTAACTCTTAGGACCCTATTAAAAGGTGGGTACCAATATATTTATTAATATTTTTTACAGGTCCCACTCAAGAAAAGAAAATGGATTTTGGATAGTGGTTGCTCAAAACACATGACCGGAGACAAAGAAATGCTTACAAATATTTCATACTTTGATGGTGGTTCTGTTACCTTCGAAGATAACTCAAAAGGTTTTATCATTGGCAAAGGAGATGTGTGCAACTACGGTATATCAAATTTACCCCTCATTACAAATGTTCTTTAGTTAAAAACTTAAAACATAATCTATTACGCATAAGTCAACTACGCGACAAAGTTTTTAAAATAAATTTTTCTGAAAATAAATGTTGTATGTTTGATCAAAATCAAAATCTTATTTTTGAAGGAAAGAGAGATAGAAATATTTATCTTTTAAACATGGAAATTAATAATAATAAAGATATGTGTTTAATGGTCAAAGATAATGATCCTTGGCTATGGCACAAAAGATTTTGTCATATTAATTTTAAATCTATCCAAAAACTTTCAAAAAATGAATTAGTCAAAGGCTTGCCAAAAATAAATTTTAAAATAAACAATCTTTGTTGTGATTGTCAATTAGGAAAATTAACTAAATCATCTTTTAAATCTAAGAAAGTCATTTCAACTTTACAACCATTAGAATTATTACATATGGATTTATTCGGACCAACACAGGTTCAATCCATTAATCATAATCGATATGTTTTTATAATAGTTGATGACTTTTCAAGATATACATGGACAATACTTATGAAAAACAAAAGTGATACGTTTGATTATTTCAAAAATTTTCACTACAAGAAAATCACTAATCAATAGCAAATTAGAACAGCGTTTTAAGGCACAAAGCTGTTTTTAATCTTCTAATAACCAATTGAAAAAATGTAAACGCTGTGTAACCAAATTTATCTGGCGGGCTTCCAATTTTTTTTTGAGGCCGCATTCTTCCAATATTATCTCCGCAAACTATTTCCCACGCTTCCACGTTCTTCTTCTTCTTCACCGAAAAAATTGAAAACCCTAGAAAAGTCTCTGTCTCTTCTAATTCTACCTAACCATATATTATCAGATCTAACAGTGTTTTACACGAAAACAATTTCCCTCTTCGTTCGCTCCGTCTTTATCGTCTCCATCCTCTATTTTTTCTGCTTTACTTCATTGCGCTTCAATCCCTCTGTATCACCCTCAGCGACTCCTGCATCTGCACGTTTTCCACTTTTAAAGTCTTCGATCGTGCTCAAATCTGTACGAAGGGACGCACGACAGACTTAAGCGTCCGAGGATAATTCATCGACAAGATCCAGCTTTCGACTTATCACCCAATTCAGATTCATTTAACTATCAATGTGACAATTAACTGTTCCTGTGGCGACGAGGAGGTTTCGGATGATTACGGGTTGTTCACTACGTACCCGTTAAGAAGTGGTGAGAGTTTGGAGTCTGTCGCTGCAGGTTTTGGATTGTCCGGTAAGGAGAGGGTTTTGCAAAGGTACAATCCTGCTGTTAACTTTAGTGCTGGATCTGGCATTGTTTTTGTTCCCACTGAAGATCCAAATGGTAGTTTTCGTCCTTTATTTTCAAGGAAAGGTAATGTATTATTTTTTTCTTCCTCCTCCATTTTGCCCGGGCATTGAATACATTGTGCTGATTGATCAGGAATTTCTAAGGCAGCATTAGCAGGTATAATTTTGGCTGGAGCATTCGTGGTGATTTTGGTTGTAGGTTTGTTTTTCTTTGTCCATAAGAGGAAGAAATCAAAACCTGCAACTTTGCCAATTTCATCACATTATGAAGATAACTCTGCTTCTACTCAGGGCCGTGGTAATATTTTATTTTGGAACAGTCTCATCTTTTCTGCACATATCTGTTACTTATGCTTTTGCATAATAGGTGGTGGAGTTTCATTGGATAAATCTCCAGCATTAACCCCTAGAGCTGGAAGCATGACTCCGAATACAGGTATTACAGTTGATAGATCGACCGAGTTTACATATGAAGAGTTGTCCAAAGCTACAAATGACTTCGATATTAGTTACAAGATTGGTCAAGGAGGTTTCGGAGCTGTTTACTATGCTGAGCTTAGAGGAGAGGTCCGTAATCTTTACATTAATACATCTATTTCTAGACTGAGACATTGATTATAGATTGTATCTTCCAGAAAGCGGCAATTAAGAAGATGGATATGCAAGCATCCAGAGAATTTCTTGCTGAACTCAAAGTTTTGACACATGTTCATCACTTAAATCTGGTTAGCATTTCGTTTACATTTAAATTTCAAGTCAGAGAAAACTCAAACTTGATGGAATTGCTCATAATGCAGGTGCGCTTAATAGGATACTGTACAGAGGGTTCCTTGTTCCTTGTTTACGAGTACATTGAGAACGGAAATTTGAGTGAACATTTACGTGAAACTGGTACATAGTTAAAACCACTTCAATTTCAAAGATCTTACATACATTGCTAGTATAAAAAAACTGCGATTTACTTTTTAGATCGAGAACCATTATCATGGCCTGCTAGAGTTCAGATTGCACTTGATTCTGCAAGGGGACTTGAATACATACATGAACATACAGTTCCAGTGTACATACACCGTGATATTAAGTCAGCCAATATATTGATAGACAAGAACTACCATGGAAAAGTGGCAGATTTTGGGCTAACCAAACTCACTGAAGTTGGAAGCGCTTCTCTACAGACTCGGCTTGTCGGTACATTTGGTATATCGGTGACAACAAGGAGAAAAGAATCCTGTAGCAACCGATGTGACTTTAGTCTCTTTACCTATTGCAATTATCTGCAGTACTTTTGCTGGAATTATCATGCGATTAATGTTATCGATCTCAATCTGTCACATAATTCAAAGTAATCTCCATATTGGTAACTTCTCTACACTTAGGATCTCCATTGTTAAGCTTCCTTCTGAAATTAGGAATCACGTGTCATAATTAAAAAATATGATTGTTTTTCAAAACTATATATGTTCACGAGTCTTGTAATATATCGATTTTTTTTCATGTAAATGTTAAATCGAAATAAACGACAACTATAAAATATCTGATCAATCAGGTTCTGTAAATAATTATATGGGTGGAATTGCTTATATCTACATTGAATTCCTATGCATATCTGCACATATTGGTGCTTAGCTGTTGTCTATTGATTTAATTTGCACTATATTGATGTTCTACTGTCTTTTAATCGCTCTATATCATTCCTCAATCGATGGATCTGGTTGTAAATTCACCATCTGTTTTGAGTCTTTGCCATAAATGAGGTGGTAGTTTCCACTACTATTTACCTTTAGTTTTTTACTATTAATAAAGAGAATTGAGTGCATAGAAATTCAATCGTTGTTGTTTTAAATGTATTACCTTTTGAATTTTCTTAAGAGAGAGGGAGAGGGATGTATGCCGATTCTAAATATAATGAATGAAATCATACTTCAAATCACAGATATTAGATATAGTATTCTTCTTAATGTTTTATGTGTCAAACTTGCCTTATTTACAGGAGCTTATGAGCCATATTTGTAACCAAGTTGAAGTCAAACCTTCATAATAGTACAAAGAAATCATTTTCAGAAACGTAAGCATTGTTATTTATCGGTTTTTTAACCGAATTTATTTGAATGTAAATTTTGTTTGTCCTGCAGGAATAAAATCTTGTATAATCTTTTTGATTAGAGGTCAGGCTTAGAAGCTCCTCTAATTGCTGATGATGTTTTTGAGATAATAATCAAGGTGAAATTTACATGTCAATGCTTTTATTTTTATTTTTGTTCTAACTGTGTATAAATTATCTTTGACAGTTTATTCCAAGGTTAAAAGGTAAGTGCTTAAATTTCTTGCACTTTGTTTCTTTGATAGAATATTACACATTAGGGATGCGCTTGCATAATCATTTATCCTGATTATTATCTTATCCTTAGTCATAATGAATTGTTAAGAGTTATTGTTGATGTTGTCTCATTAAAAGGTCATACTGAATGATTTATTGCCATTTCTCATGCCAAATCTATGTTATGATTTTCATTTAGGTTTTTTTCCAGCCATCGTTGATTTGCTTTGGTATATTTCGTGCAACATTGAGATTAATGAGCAAATCATAGTTGTGGGCCTGTAATACATCATTTGGGTTGGACTGTAATTAGTTTTATATACCACATAGCTAAATACATCTGTTTACATACAAAAATGGCACTTGTACTGTTGACATTCAAACATGATATGATTGATCACAATTTTAGATATGTAGTTGGTCTTTAATGTTGATTTTATGGCATGTAATATACTTAGTATTAGTCAATTGCCTAATGAAATAGTGCGATGAATATTTAGTGTTTGCATTATGAATCCGATTTAACTTTGTGTACACTTTTTTGATGAATTGATTTTCAAGCATTACTTTTGCTTTACAGGTAGATAGATAACTGTGATGCAAAAAAAAGGTTGCAACGAGTTATGCACAAGTATATGTATATATAACCGTTCCATTTCAATAATATGTACATCAAATTACAACTAAGTATTATAAAATTTTATATAAGTAAGTTTTATAAAAATTAAATAAGTATATAAAATATAACTAAATCTTTTATAATAACAATAATAACTAACTAAAATTTATAATAATAGTATAATAAGTTAGCTAAGATGTATAAATATTAATAAGTTTATAAAAATTAACTAAGTATTATAAAATTTAACCAAGTTAACTAAGTTTTATAAAAATTGACAAGTTTAGTTTGTAAAAATTAAATAAGTATGTAAAAATGTAAAATACAACTAAATCTTATATATAATAGTAATAGTAACAACAACAACAACTATTATTACTATTGTTGTTATTATTATTAACTTAGATTTATAATAATAATAAGTTAACTAAGGTTTATAAATATTAAATAAATATATAATTTTTTTAATGAAGTTAACTTAGTTTAATAAAAATTAACAAGTTTAGTTTATACAAATTAACTAAGTATATAAAAATATAAAATATAACTAAATCTTCTATAATAATAATAACAACAACTAAGATTTATAATAGTAATAAATTCACCCAGATTTATAAATATTAAATAAATGTATCCTACATCAAGGCTTTGGACTCTAGAAACCATTCTACGAAGAGATTTATAAATAATAATAATAATTTGATTATGTCGTTATGGCCCAAGAAACCATCTCACACTGTCATTCTCGAAGAGTATCTTGTGTTATCTTCAAACTTGACAATAACAAGGCGTTTGACTCTGTCATTCTTATATTGTTGCTTTGTAGTCGTGAATGTGATGATAAAAGGAAGTTGCTGGAGTGATGGTTGTTGGTCTAGAGTTGTTAGCAAGGAGGTTTGCTGTGTAGAACTTATGTGAAGTACTGCAGTTGATGTGAAGTGAAGAAATGCAATGGCACAGTAGAAGGTAGGGGATGATGGCAGTGTAATAGAGGAAATGTGTGCACGTGCATAGCGTAGTGTACTTGTTCAGTGGGGTTGTATGTTGGCCGGGTCTGTGAAGTAGAAAAGGCTGCTATTTGGGGTATTGCTATGATGAATTGGTATGCTGTATGAAGTTTGTAGTTTGCGAAGATGCTTGAATGGCCGAGGAGAGGGGTGATGCTGATGATCGCAGTCTGTAGCGAATTGGAGTGAGGTCAGACTGTAGCGAATTGGAAGCAGCAAATTGCAAACAGTTGCATTGTGCGATGTAGTGGTCTGGATATGTGGTCGGGGGAAGTTGTGAAGACTAGATGATGGTGAAAATGTGTAGTAGTCAGTGGGTGGTAAGGAAGTTTTGATGGGTTGTAGTTTTGTAGTGATGTGAGTATGTGTTGCACTGTTGTATTGACAGCAGTGTTAGTAGCAGCAGGTGATGAGGCTGTGGAAAATTGATGAAGTGGATTGTCTGGCTGAGGTTGACCAAGTCTCAGGTATTTCTTGTCTTGATTGTCATTTATTGTGATATTGCATTTGTGCAGTATATTATTCTAAATTGAATTTAAAAAAGAAAACTTTCTTGCTTTGCATAAAAACAACACTCATCTCCTCTTCATTTCATTTAATTTATACCACATTCAAGCTTCACAAAAGCAATCAATTAAATTTAAATTTACTAATCATGGATCAAAAAGACTGTAACACTGAGCTTAGTCTACGACTAAGTACAAGTTTAGATTCTTCAGGTTCAAGCAGGTGGATTACGTAATCCAGATTTATTCCAAATTTCAGAATTTTATTTTAATGTTATTAATCATGTAATGTCTTCATAACTGTAGAGTGGAAGATTGGCTGGAAGAAGCAACAGCAATCAGGAAAAATAATCAGCAAGAAAAAATGACCATCTTTTACAATGGCATGATATGCATTTGCGACGTCACCGAGCTTCAGGTTTGTATTGTACGTTTGTTTCATTTTCAATACAATTCCCATGTGTCGGTCATTTTGGATTTTGTTTCTATAAACTTGCTTTAGTGGTTTCCTATTTTTAACTATCTTAATAGCAATATCTTTTTATCTTAATCCCTAAGTACTAATATTATTTTGTTTTCTGTGTTACAAGGTTAATATTAGAGCCTATATCCTCATTGCTGGAATGATCAGATGGTTATATGGTGAGTTTAATTTCATTTTTCTTACCTCTTATATTCAGTCTTTTTAGTTAGCAATGTCTTATTCCTTTCATCTTTATACATTGGAGACAATCTCATGTAGATAAGACATCCATTATGTTTGTTTATATTTTGGTACATGCTGATTGTTGTTGATGTGCATCATTTAAAATCTAATGTTTAAATTATATTATAACACTATTTTGGATATTTTAGGGTGCTATATTTTATTTGGATGAACAGTTTGCCTTCTTGAAAGGAATTTAGTTTTGGTAATGGGTTGGTCTGTTCAACTGGTACAAGCAAATGTGCATTTATTTTGTTCATTTTTGAATATATGTATTTATGAGCACCTTTTTCTGTTCAAATAGATTTCTGATTTTGGCCAAGCTCTGACTAGTGGAGGTTCAAATGAACATATAACAAATCTTTCTGAATTTGAAGGATATCTGGCCCCTGAATGTTTCTTAAATGGTATGTGAATATTGGATTGAGCTTCAGTGTGTACGTTTACTGCATTAGACACTTGTTTCTATCGTCTATTTCTCTTGAGTAGAAGTAACAGGGAAAAGTGATGTGTATGCATTTGGGATTATCCTTTTTGAACTTCTATTGAGGAAGAAACCAGTCACAGGGACTCAAAGCCAATATAATATAACTTGGGTATGCATTACTAATAGCTTCATTTCACCATTTAATAGAAAATGAAACATTTGATCATGTATAGTTTTGATTCTCAATTTTATTTAAAAATGTTATGCCTCAGCTAACCGATAGGCAGAAACTTCCAGATTTGGTTGATCCTGTAATCAGACATACAATGGATGTAAAACACTTATGTCAGGTATTTTAACTTAGTTTTGAATATATCATGATATGCAGACTTTAACAAACAAAAATATTAACATGTGCGCTTGTAGGCAGCTGCAGCTGCAGTTGCAGTTTTATGTGTACAGAAGGAGCCAAGTTACAGACCATTAATAACTGATGTTGTTTTTTCTCTCATCCCACTTATGCCTAAAGCGTTAGGCGGAACTCTTGATGCTTCAACGGACTTATGACATTATCATCATCTTTATTTCATGCATTATACGCTATCAAATGCAATTTCTGCAGTTCTGTAAACATAAAGCAATTTGTTTTTTTGAACTGTTATACAAACGATAGATTACTGGGAAATTTCTCATAAAGAAAAGAAGTATTGATTATTACAAGATACATGAAGCATTCTTTATTCTCATCATATAAATGACAATTTATGGAACAAGATCAAAATGTTCCGAGCTCACTATACTGTAGAACAAGAAATAAATTGGAATGACAATGTTTTCTCTAGCTAACATTGTGGTAAGAGTCGATAATGGCATCGGCAAGGTAATCACATTTTGCCAAAGAAAGTCCAGCTAAAGATATTCTACCATCCTTCGTCATATATACATGCCATTTGTTTGTCATGTTGTCACTCTGAAAATGCAAAAGAAAATGCAGAAAACGGTTATGTCCATGGCAATATACAGACATTGTAACAATCTTATGGGTAAATTGTATTTTCAGGTGATATGATATGCACTGGGGTGTACAGCAAACAGAGAACAAGGCACTGGAATTTCTGGTGATGTTTGAGTGAACAAGGCAGAGAACAAGGCAGGCCAGTGGTTGTGGAAATGAAGCAATATGATATATGGGGTGAGGTATTGAAATGATGGAAGTGAAGGCAATTTTGGTGGCCACAGTTTGAAACCGGCAGAGGATTTTTTTTTATAATGATTGAGGCAAGGCTGGAATGTTTTTGTTTTGATGTTGCACTGGTGGAAGTAAGGGGGACAAAGGTGATGAAGTTGTTTTGATATGGAGATGGTTGTGAACTGTAAGTATGTGAGAAGAAGGCGATGCAGCAGTTTTATGGAGGAAGTTGTACAGTGATGGATGTGCACTGTTTCTGGGTTGTGAATGTCGTATGAGCAGTTTATGGAATGGGGTTGATGGTTGATGTGCAATGGAGGATGGTCTGTTTGTTGGTGAAGTATTATGTTGAAGTAATGAATTTATGTAAACTTTGTTTATGGATATTGTATTCAACTTAATTTATTGAAATAGTTGATTGTTATGTTTTTATTTGATATTTTTTTAGTTTGATTTGTATATGTTATGTATATTATCCGGTTGAAATATAATAAAATGCTATTTAGATTAATGATATGTGTGTAAATATTGCAATGGTGGAACGCTGTAAAAATAGTACAAACAAACAACAGCGTTCAAACCGTGTTGTTAATTCTATGAAAAGATAATGTACATTGCTCCAACAGCATAATAAAAATGCTGTGAAAAATTAACAACAGCGTTTATTAACTGCTGTAAAAACTACTATTAACGTTTTTGAAAGCATAATAAAACTGTTGTTGAAACATAATACAGCACGTCTGAAACGCTGTAAAAACATTATTGACAGCTCGTAATAAACGCTGTCACAGAGATGTTTCAACAGCGTTTATAGAAACGCTGTTGTAAGTTATGTATATACGACAGCATGTCGTTATACAGCGTTTCTAATAACGCTGTTGTATCATATTACAGCGTTTATCAAACGCTGTTAAAAGCCTTTTGTGGTGTAGTGTTTGTTAAACAAATTCAAAATATTAAGAATTTAAAAGTCAAAAACATAAGGAGTGATCATGGTGGCGTATTTGGAAATGAATCATTTGAATTATTTTGTAAAAAGAAAGGAATAAATCATAATTTTTCATTTCCTAGAACTCCAAAACAAAATGGAGTTGTATAAAGCAAAAAATAGAACTCTACAAGAGTGTGCAAGAACATTAATAAATAGAAGTACATTAGCAAAGCATTTTTTGGCAGAAGCTGTAGCAACTATGTGTTATGTATTAAATCGTATTTCCATACGACCTTTAACTAGAAGCACTTCATATGAACTTTTTAATGGAAGAAAACCTAATATTTCGTACTTTAACATCTTCGGGTCAAAATGTTTTATTCTTAACACAAAAGACCAACTTGGAAAGTTTGATCCAAAAGCCGACCATGGAATTTTTGTAGGTTACTCAGAACGAAGTAAGGTATATCGTGTTTTTAATAAACGAACAAATATAATAGAAGAAACTTTACATGTATATTTTGGTGAAAACTTTAATAAAAATACAATCATCAAAGATGATGAAGAAATTATATCCAACACAGAAAATATAAGTTTTGAAAATAATGAAAATATTAACAATCAAAATAGATCTCCCCCTAGAATCCTACAAGATCATCCTACACAAAATATAATTGGAGAGATTGATTCGCAAGTTCAAACAAGAAGTCAACTAAACCAAATGGGTCATGTTGCTTTTCTTTCAATTATTGAGCCTAAAAATCCAAAAGAAGCTTCAACAGATGAATACTGGATTATTGCCATGCAAGAAGAGTTAAATCAGTTCGAACGAAATAATGTTTGGGAGTTAGTTCCTCGTCCCGATAACCAATCAGTTATTGGAACTAAATGGGTCTATAAAAATAAAGCAGACGAATTGGGAAACATTACTACAAATAAAGCAAGATTAGTAGCACAAGCCTACAATCAAGAAGAAGGAATCGATTATGAAGAAACGTTTGCTCCTGTTGCAAGACTAGAAGCAATACGTATTCTATTAGCTTACGCTTGTTTTCATAATTTTAAACTTTATCAAATGGATGTTAAAAGTGATTTCTTAAATGGATTTATTAAGGAAAATGTATGAGTTGAACAACCTCCATTATTTATTCATGAAAAATATCCAGATTATGTACATAAACTAAAGAAAGCTTTATATTGTCTAAAACAAGCACCTCGTGCTTGGTATGACAGACTTAAAAATTATTTAATTAACTCAGGATTTCGAGTCGGAAAAGCTGATCAAACTTTGTTTATTCAAAATACTAATAAAGATATTAATTATACAAATATATGTAGATGACATTATTTTTGGTTCAACTAATGAAAAATTGAAGAATTTTCAAATACAATGACTACAAAATTTGAAATGTCACATATGGGAGAACTATCATATTTTCTCAGACTTCAAATTAAACAATCATCCAATGGTATTTTTATAAATCATGAAAATATTTTAATAATTTAATTAAACGATTTGGAATGGAAAACACTTCTGGAAAACTACTCTTATGAGTACTACAGCTCATCTCGATCGAGACAACGATGGTATAAATGTTGACCAAAATTTATATAGAAGTAGGATAGGGTCGCTACTTTATTTAACTGCAAGTCGACCAGACATTACGATAAGTGTATGTTTATGCGCTAGATTCCAAGCAGATCCTAAAGAATCACATTTAAGAGCAGACTTCGGTCTTTTCTATCCGAAAGAATGTCCATTTGAATTAGTATCTTTTAGTGGTGCTGATTTCGGTGGATCTCGAACGGATAGAAAAAATACAAGTGGTACGTGCCATTTCATTGGAAAATCACTTGTTTCTTGGTTTAGTAAGAAACATAATTGTGTATCACTCTCAATGTGTGAAGCAGAATATATATCTGTAGCTTTAGCTTGTGCTCAGGTTATTTATATGCAACAGACACTCAGAGATTTTGGAATAAATTTATCGAAATCAATAATTTACTGCGACAATACAAGCACAATAAATCTGTCTAAAAATCCTGTAAATCACTCACGTACAAAACATATTGATATTCGTCATCACTTCTTACGAGACAATATCGAAAAGGAAATTATCAACTTAGAACATATTTCTACCGAAAATCAAATAGCTGATATATTTACCAAACTATTTTTAGAAATTCATTTGTTAAACTACGCCAAGAATTAGGTTTAATGTCAATAAAAGATATTTAAATTTCTATGAAGAATATAAAAAATAAATTACAATATTTTAAAATCAAAATTATCATCACAACAAAGGTAAGAGTTGAACTTAGGTCACTTGACTATGGGTTTAATAACTTAACCATTTGAGCTATACACTTGAATTAGCTATATAATATTACATAAACTAAAACATCCTTCTAAGACCATTCATTTAAAAATCAATTATTAACCGGTAATTCAATTTCTGGCTCTAAACTCCTAGTGATTCTACACCACACTTTCCTTAAAACTCTCAGCCTATATATAAATGTTAAAAACTAAAACAAAATACAGCAAATTCTTTTTCAAAACAAAAAGTTCAAACTCTGTAGAAAAATGTCCTCCAACAAATCAAACTCACCCATCATCATAACTTTCTCAACCGATAGCTCACCTGTATCACCGCATCTTCCTACGCCAACACCGAAACACGAGCCTGTTTATAAATGGAAAAATTATTGAACCGGGTATACACCGGATTCCAAGAAGGCCAAATGTGTTCTGTTTATCTCTCCAGATACAAAGAAAAAGATCGATGAAATTCATCACTATCAACAATAGCAAATAGACATTCAACGTGAATTGTATTTTGAACAGAAAGTAACGGCAAAACTCTTAAGCTTTCTTGAACAAATTGGTTTAAAATTTTGCAGCTCGAAGAAAAAGGATGTGAGTGAACCCTTACCTCGACCGGTTAATCCGTTTAAAACATCTTCCTCATATTGTTCATCAAACGATCCGATACATCCTTGGGTCTTGCCTCAAAGACCTCAATATAGCCCAAATTCATGGGACAAGAACTATATGACTAATGAGGGTGTAGAGAATTAACACCAAAAAAGACACCGTCACTAAAGAATTAATGTTGTACTGTTCGTAATACTTCTTATTTGTTATAATAATTGTATTAACAAATATATATATATATAGTAATAAAAATAAAATTTGCAAAGTATAAAAAAAGCATTGAAAAAATCAAGGAACAAACGTCTGTTTCGAATAAAACACACGTCTGAATACTGTAGCAGAAGAAATTTTAAAGAACATTCAGACTCTGGATCCCATAAAACAGACGTCTGAAAAAGGGCAAAAATGAACTAATTTCCCTCAGGTTTAAAATTTATGAAAAACAGACGTCTGTTTTCAATTTTCAGACGTCTGATTTTCGCTGAGTTAATTTTTTTTAACAGCACGTCCTGCTTTTTTACCCACCACTTCATCTCCTCCATTCATTTTTCACTTTCCCCTTTTTACCACAAAAAACCTAACTTCCATTTTTTTAAAATTCAAAAATCAACACTTCCACCCAACCAAAATCAGTGGCAAATAGACCAAAACGTACAAGACAACAAGAATCTAAGCTTCCATCCGAAGATCAAATCCAAAGATGGCTATGGAATGACATTGCAAAGGAAAGGTATAAAGCTATGAAAAATTCGAAATTCTTTGAAGGGGCTTTTGTAAATTTGATGCTTTTCATAAATATCGTCTTCAACAATATGCTAGGCACTTCAATTTCGAATCTTTAGTAGATTTTAATATGAACAATGTCAAAATTTACCCTTTTCTTGTCAAACGTTTCTTGGCTAATTTGAACTTGGATCATCATACAACAAGGAATACAACTGATTGTGTATGGTCTATAGTTTGCGGTAAGCGTATTTTTCTTCCGATTCAATGTCTAGGGCAAATTTTGCGTTGCGCGTGGCAAGGTCAAGATATCGACACTATAGAAGTTAACATGGAAGAACGTAATGAAGTTTCTCATAAGTTTTTGTCCGACAGTTTAGTTAACTTGAAAAATCTTACCTCCACTCATCTACGTCCACAAGCACGTCTCCTAAATCGCATCTTAGTCTGAATAATTCAACCAAGAAAAGGAAGTTATGAAAAAGTATATAAACAGGATTTCAAGCTTTATATGTTATTATTATAATACGCAAGTAGATTGGGCTAAGATCATACTTGACGAATGAGCGGATATTACATATAAACGGAAGTATAAGATAATTCATTATGGTGCTTATATTACATGTATTCTTCTTGAGTGTCAAATTGATATACCCGACACTTCTACCTTGAGTTTCAAAGAGATTGGACCAAAAACATTGAAGCTTATGGATATTGACCCGAACCCATCAATGTTAGAACACATATCTTTTCAAGCTTGGCAAGAACATATCGCATCACAGCCAAAAACTCCAATAGCGGAAACATCTTCTCGTCGTCGTCATTTTCTCCAAGAAGAAGAAGAGAAAGAAGATATTCAAATTGTTTCTCCCGATCTTCCGCCTAAGCAAGCATTGGTTGTACTCTCTCGCAATCAATCAAAAATCCACAAAGATTTGCAGCGTTTTGAGCATAAGACCAATAAAAAGTTTGATTCTTTAAGAAACTTTCTAACAAAATTTGGGATAAAATTCCATGCATTGGACCTCAATCTTCTCAAGCTTATGATCCGGCTCCATTCCAATGGCCTTCGAGTTCTAACGATGAAGAAGCCCCAGACTCAAGCTCTGGACATGATGGATCTAAAGGAGGTGATGTAAGTATTGACCCTAGCTTGACGGTCACGGAAAGTTGGTAATCTTGGTATGAATTTTATGGTACTTTTGCAAACTAAAACTTTAAATCTATGGTTTGTAATATTTTTTGGTACTCTGCTTTATTTGGCACAAAACTCTACTACGTGTCTGCTTTGATAGTGAACTCGTATGTATATAAATATTTTGTATACTAATTATATGTTATAAATGTTATTGTGCATATTTATCTTCACTTATCTATCTCCTTTTTGTCAATGATAAAGGGGGAGAAAATGTGTGCATATCGACAGGGGGAGTCACATATATAGTTGTCATTATCAAAAAGGGGGAGAATGTTGGATCTCGCTTTATAGCGTTTTGATTATGACAACTATACATATATATATATATATATTAGTATCTAATTAACTTTGTTTTTGCAGGAAGAAACTCTACAACAAAATTTTTTCAAAGGCTTAGTTGAAGATTATGGTAGAGTCTATGTGGATTAGTATTTGTTAAAATCTTCCTTGGTGATACACACACATGTACAGTCTTTAAGATATGCACAAGACACAACAAACAGACGTTTGAAATTTCTAATTCAGACGTCTATCTGCTGAAACAAAAATTGATTTAGCATAATATTCAGATGTCTGTTCTGAAATATTCAGACGTTTGAATATAGGCCGAATTTGCCTATTTCCTTGTTGTATATATATTTAACTATAGACAGACTTCTGAAATTTTATTTCAGACTTCTGAAAATGAATAGATGCAACTATTCATCAAAGATACACAACTCTTGATTCACATCTAATCATCGAATCGCTTCGTGAATAATTGCAACTATTTGTATACTATAAATAGAGGCTTAATCAAAGATGTTTTTTTAATCTTAACTTACTCTAATTCTTTCTATCTTATCTATAGCATTCAAATTCACAAAAGCACTCTATTTCCATATTTAAAAGATTACAAATCTTCTCGAATCTGCCAATTCTTTCACGAACTATGTAACGATCCAGAATTTTTAGTAATTAAAATTTGAATATTTAATTAATTTTAAATATTAATATGTGAAATTTATAAGTCGAATAAATTTTATTTTGAATAATTGGATTTAATTGGATAATTAAATCAATAATTTAATATGTTAAATTATGAAAAAAATTGAAAATTGAGTTAAATATGATTGAAAATGATTTTTAAAATTTTATTATATCATATTTGAGTTAGAATGATATTTTAGAACATTTAAAATCGAATTAAGAGTTAATTTGTGAAAATTGAATATTTTAATATTTAAATCGACTAGTGAAATAGTCAATTTTTGAACAGTCTCAGAATTGGACGAAACTAGTTCCATTGGATTCGTAATAGTTAGTTATTACCGGATTTCAATTTTCGTGTCAATCGGAGTTATCGTTTGATCGTGGCAGCTCGAAACGCATCGAATTATTTTTAATATTAATTTAGCGAGTTAAAATAGCCATTTTTCAAACAGTCTTGGATTTCGACGAAACCAGTTTCATCGGATCCGTAATGTGATATTATTGTAAGGTTTAAAATTTCGTGTCAATTGGATTTACCGTTTGTCCGGTACAAATTAAAACGCCTAGAAAATCGTTTAAATCGGTTTAATTTAAATTGAACGTTTATTGCCATAACTCGCACAGATATCCGAATTAGCTTTCGAAACCTGTTCCATTGTGTCCGGAATGCGGGGTAAACCCTAGAAACGCTGGTTACGGCGCGTGAATCGGAGTTCGGAATTCCCGGATGAATAGTGATTGAAAAATTCTCTATAAATAGACCAACACCCTTCACAAATAAAAAAAAAATAACAAAACTTAACCCTAATCAGCAGCCGCCACCCACATCTATGAACGGCCGAAAATTCAATTCGTTCTCCTCCAATTTTCTTCAAATCTAAGCATTATTGCAAGAAACTCTCAACTACAATCTTGAAGAGCTCGATGAGATCTTTAAGATCAACGGTTAAGATCGTAATTAGTGTAGTGGATCGTCGGCAATAGGGGATCAAAGCACGTGCGTTTCGAGCATGATTGCGAGGTGATGGCACAACCGAGCTCTGAGCTATTCACGGCGAGTGTGGAGGTGGCCAGGGGCTTTCGAATGGAAGTTGCTGATCGTTGCATAGCTCGTTGTGGTGGAAGAATAATTCAACCCTAGTTTGGAGCTCATGGGTTTCTTGCGTGCGTGTAGTTGCCTGTAGACGTGATGAGGGAGATGAAGGGCAAGGGGGATGTGCGGTCCAGATGAGGAGTTGGATGGATCAAAGACTGTGATTAGAATAGGTTTGAAAATTAAAATAAAAGTTGTAAATTTATTAAGTTAAAATCGTGTAAACTTATAAAAATCATAACTTTTTCATACGAGGTCGAAAACGCGCGAAACCAGTTGCGTTGGAATCATATGGATGAGAACTACGCGATGAAATTGGATTGGAGTCGTTTGGAGTTAGTGAGAATTTCGGGTAAAATTAAACGTCCGTTTAATTTTATTCGAAATAAATCACTAAAACGAAATTGAGATCAAGGTGAGAACTTCTCACTCAATCGAATCAGTTTCGATTTTATTTTAAATAGTTAGATTTAAAATATTTGAATGCATGTTTGAATGATGATTGTTATCTATTGATTGTTAAAATAGACATTATGCGCCGTTAGTAAGCGGATGTTATTTATTAAAAACATATACCGCGAATATTTCATAAACAGTGAAATTGGTATTATATATAATAGCAATATATATATTGGCATATGTATATATTGGAGTTATTGATTTCCCGCATTTGTATAGCGGATGAGACCCTATTGCGCCGTTATTAAGCGGATAATATTTTAAATCCCATATACCGCGATAATTCCGTACTGGAGCGGAATTGGTATTGTGCTAATGTTTGTGGATGCAGGAAAACAGGTTGGAGGGATCCAACTGGATTCCTCAACAGTATTTATTTGATTTCAGATATTTTGATATTTGATGGATTATCATATCGATATATGATATCGTTGTTGTCGTGATTGACTATTTGGTGTGTAGCATCATTGGACCAAATTTGGAATTTTAAAATGATTTTAAAGTGATTTTTGAAAGTATACGTTATAAATATTTTGAAATTGATTCATATTAAATAAATAAACGTATAAATTTTAATGTTATAAAATAGTGTTAATCGGGATTTATTGAATTTATTATAAAGAGTTGAAAATATAGGATTTATAAAATTTGATTATTTTATAAATCAAAATAGTGAAATTATAAAGGGGATTAAAGATGTTTTAAAAGAATAATAGTATAAATTGATTTATATAAGAGATTTATAAATTGATATTTATAAATTAGAATATTTGAATTATAAAAAAAATGAGTTTTTATAAGTGTTAGAATGAATTGTAAATGAATTTCATAAATGAATGAAATTTATAGAATTATAAACGGTGAAGTTATAAATGGAATTTTATAAGCAGTAGGTTTATAAAATTTGAAAAGTTAATTGAAGAATGAATTTTTGATAAATAAATGAATCTTATAAGTTATAAGATTTATAAATTGGGATGTTTAAAAGAACGATTCTTGTAAACAAATAAATTATAAGTGTTTAACTTATAATATGAATCTTTAGTATATCATTGAGATATGAATTGAATAGGTTAATAAAGGAATTTATAAAAGGAAGTTGTTATAAAATAAATAGAAATGGAATTTATAAACGTTGTTCTATAAATTCGCAAACGACTTATTTTGATAAGTAAATTGTTGAAACCTATTAATGGAGTTATATTCACGTTTTTGACTGTGAATAATCCTTTGAAATAAAATGTATAGAAAAGATGAAATTGGTTAACACGGTACATTCACGTTTTTGAATGGTGAATAATATGTTAAAGAAATTGTTTAGAATGTGATATTTTAAATAGAATTAAAACGATCTAACGATGTTTTAAATGTGTTAAGATTCGAAACCATAGATTTCAACATTTATTGTTGAAATAGATGTTTTCGAGAAATAGAAGGAAATGGTGGACTATAACACTGTTGTTATAGTAAATGATTTCCGAAAGGAAATGTTTTGTATAGTATTGGGATTTATATATCTATTTTAATTTCGAATCCCTATACTAGAGATTTTGGGTTGTCGTAACGATGTTTTACGCAACATTCGTTTTGGCCCAAATAAATATGTTTAAGAGAATGATTTCCTTAAAGAATGAAATATATACTTAATTTCGATTTAAGTATATTGAATATTTTCCAAGTGTTGAAAATAAATGGATTGAGAATTACTTAATAAGTAAGTATGGAAATGTTTTCCAATATAAAGTGAATATTAGAGAATTTATCTTTTTGAAGATAAATTGAAAATGAATAATTGAAATCGTTTATTCATAAAAATTTTGAAATATAAATTCACTATAGAATTTATGAATGAAAAGCGAAGTTGTTTAAAGGTAAATATTGATTTATTTTTGACATATTGAAATTATATATATCTTGTAAAGATATTTTTGGGAAATAAATAATTTGGAAAATTATTTGGAATCTGGTGATGTGTGCATATCCATTGATAGTTCAATAACCGACTATCAATATTTACCTTTGAAAGGTATTTGTTGTGATTTGTTGAATTTGAATGCTACACTTATTTTTAAATTACTGCGCTCGTTATTCGGATTACCCATTCCGAATAGTGACACGATGTAATGGATAGCATTGATGACCGGTGTTGAAGACCGGATATTTGTGAGAGCGATAAGATGACCTATCGATTGTCTCTGCACTGAGTTGAAACGGTATAGAGACTCCCATATGTGATGGTGAATCTGATCAGGATTGTGGATATCCGGATTGCAAGGACTTCTTTGTAAGTGCCTTCGGTTCTGTTCGAGCCCGGAACAGACTTGTATGGATTGTATGTCTGACATTACAAATTGAGATATAAAGCAGATTTCTTTCAAATATATTTCTGTTGGTGGCGGAGAATTTATTCTTTTAGCTTAACACCCTTCTCTGAGACGTACGAGCTTAGAGGTTATGTAGTTGAATGTTATCAGCGATATATTCCCAATTTGGTAATGTGACATGCTGAGTGTTGCTGTGAAATGATCATTGTGTTGATTATTTGTGATAGGATCATTTATTTGATCGTCTATCCTGGTGGTCATTTCTATAATCATTTGTTGACCCAAAGCATGGCTTTTGTATAAAGTATGTTTTTGTGGACGTGACTTCGTCGAGCCTCACACCTCGGGAATGGTCAAAACAGGAAAGATGCGGCAAGGTTATGAGGGGTAGCGCCCTTTAGGATATGTGCATTTCCTTCTGGAAAAGGGTGGTATCATGGTATGAAGCCCAGACACTTACTCATGTTGAAAACACTTTATGATTGTGTGAATTGATTACGAGCGCTCGGGTGAAAGGTCCCAAAGGACCGGGGGATGGCATATTCGGTCAGTTGTTACTCAGTTAGGGGTAACCCGGCCTTGTGTTGGTAGAGATCCGGTTTGGTTCTCGGGGATGTCCATCCAGAGGCATTCTCATGTGGCAATGGAAAGTTCCTTGGCCTGATCATTCATTGGAAATCCAATTCCCAATACGAAACTTGTACGGTATTAGTTGTAGAACCTGCCATTTACTTATGGTGGTCACCACTGTTTAGATGGTAGCTATAGTAGGCATACGATAATGGTCGTATGTTGGCTAAGATTTATATTCTACTTTCGAAATGAATTTTTTTCTACACTATGCACTAATAATAATATCAAATGTTTCTTTTTAATGCGTATCAAGCATCTTTGACTATCATAAGGAGAAATCTCCTCCGATTCTGCGTTTGCATTGTGTGTGTGTGCGGGAGGCCTTATGGTAGTCCCATTTTTAAAAGCATTGTGAATTGACTTTAAAAATATTCCTCTATTTTGATTTTAAAGATAAATAAACTGTTTTTGAGTTCTCACACCAGTCACATGACTGACTCGGAGTTTATTGTTTTCCTTCCTAAACTCTGGGTGCCCACCAATTTCTACACGGGCAGTCAAGAGTTAAGGTTTATCAGGATATTCTGGATATTCTGGAGTTGCTGGAGGCAAGATGGATGGCATGGCGTATTACTAGTATATAGTATTTCTTTTTCCGCCGCACTGTTGATGTTGTTTGTTGTTGTACACTCTGATGATATGATGTAATGTAATGAAATGTATAAAATGTAATAACTGATATAGTTCTTTGTTTAAACATTATTCATTTATTTATTGTATGTTGTTCCGCTGCGAATTGTGAGATTCTGTTATTGTTCTGCTGTTTTCTTTCCGTTCTATTTTCTATTCTCTTTTTTCCCTCCATTTTCTATCTTCTTATCTCTTCTTCTAGCTCTTTCTTTTTCTTTAAACATTGATAATTCGTATTTCTGTTCATCTTGAGTTAATCTATGGAGATTAGTGTATATTCAAGGAGTACGGATTTACGGGTCTTCACAGGCTACACTATTATCATCAAGGAAAGATTATAGGAAGGGTGTACATTGATTTGACATATCCGTGTTATTAAGAACACAATTAGCCAACAAACTCTTTGTATTGTGAAAGTCCTCTTCAGCAGTCGAGGCAAGAAATCACGTTCGGCTGTTAGGCTAGTTGTAAACCTATTTCTCCGGGTAAAGTGAGGGTTGTTTTTTGTTAGTGAAATTCCTAAGAGGAGCTTAGGGACTGGACGTAGCACAGTAGTCCGAACCAGTATAAATCTCTGTTGTCACTTTTATTTATTGTTGATATTCTTCTATCTACACATTTCTATTCCATACGATCCTACTGCAACGTCTCTTTTAATCAGCATCAATGACAGGTCTGGTATTAATAGTACATTATTTCCTTGATGGGTTCATTAAAAATGGCTTCTTTTATATTATTGAAAATCTAAATAGTAGCACTAAAAGATTGAAGAATTTGATCTATCCCTTGGATATTAGAAATTCAATAATTGATGATGGATCCAAATAGTTGGGAATCTCTTTCTCGGTGAAAGCACCAAAATGTTTGAATCAAAAATTGCACAAACACCCAGATATTATAGTAGAGAATAAAAATGAAGAATTAAATGAAAAGCGAGCCAGAAAGAACACACAATAGTTTATAGTGGTTGGGCAAATCAAGTCATATGTCCACTTTATAGTTTTATTTCTTATATTCTGACGTGGAGGCAGAAGTTCTTAGGGGATGCTACAACTCTGACACTTAGATTTTCAGAATTACAAGAATATAGAGTATAGTAGAAGTAGAGCCCAAAAAAATCTTGAAAAATGAGCCCTACCTTCGTATTATAGAGGTAGGGCAATATCTCCAAGCTATTCACCACGCTTTAGACCAATTCTCATAAGGAAGTAGGTGCCACCACATCATTTTGTACGACACAATACAACTCCTAGGTTAGGGGTCGGTACTAACTCATAAGCTGGCCAATATAGCTGCCATCAACTCTTCATCTTGGCTCGTTTTGTGGTTAGCTTCGTGATTCCATTGTTGTTTGCATCGATATTAGCTTGTTTCTGGATCCAAATGATAGAGTTATGGATGAGCAAAGTTTCTAATTCAGGAATTCATGGAAATTGATAGAGAATTATATTGGACTAACAAAATAGAACATGGAATGGCCTCTTAATGTCAAGTAGGGCATGTAGGCCAAATGTGTCACCTACCTGTTGAAGAAATAGGGGTCGGTACTGACCCATAACTTGGGTGGATCCATCTTGCTTTGGCCTTGGGTTGGTTTGCATTTCCCCTATCTTCATTGACTTAGAGTCGACCTAAGAAATTTGAGTGCTTGCTTGGGGCTCGACCTGAAGATTTTTTGACGACTTTGTGCTCTGAGTTTTCCTTTGTTTTCTTGGAGTCAGCCTAGAAAGTTTCGTGTGTCTAACCTGAGACTTTTGTGTGTCCGACCCGAGTTTGCTTGCTTAGAGTCAGGCCCGAGATTTTCGTGTGTCTTACTTGAGTTTTCATGTGTCCGTACCGATCCTACTCTACAGGTCAGTATAGAACCAACTTTTGGTCATGCTTTCGGTTTCTACATGGATTACTTCGGGTCACACTTGGAGGTTTTTCCAAGGCTATCCTGCTTCGAGTCTGGCCTAAGGATCTTGTGGGTTTTCTGCGAGTCAGCTCTTCCAAAAAACATGAATTTCCAAATTTTCAACTTTTTTCTCTCATTTTTTAATATTTCTTTTTTCTTTCTTTTATGATATTCCAAAAGTCCTCGGGTCATTTCTCCATCGTTTGCACATCTGATTAGGTCGTTTAAGTCTATTCGAAGACTATGAAAAATTTGGCCGTAACACTTGCCACTCAAAGTAAACATTGTGAAATCTTGACTGTACTTCGTTTCTGGACTTTGGTGCTATCTCTCCGCGATGCCTGCCTTGATAAGTTCCAAGTTCAACCTGTCCATTCTATTAGCATATTGCCAGGTAAATAGGCAGGATAACTATATATATATATATATATGTAATTAGCAAACAAGATTATTTACATTTCTATCTATAACTTTATGGTTTACACATTTAGGGATTTATAGATATAACTTATGTGTAAACTCCTTAGAAATATTTATTTTCATTCTAATGCATTGAATCCGTATCTTTTCCAAGAAGGAAATGTTACCGTTGCAACTTTCCATAATCTACCAAAATGTGGGTTTGTGTTATATTTGCAATTATAAGGAGTTATCTTTCCTTGTTATTTCAAACGATGCACTTTTGATATATAGCTGTGAGGTTGGATAGTTATGGCAATTCACAAGGCAATCAGTACAACTAAATTGTACATTTTACATATCCAATGAATTAAAATATAGGAAATTTACTTCTTCAAATAAAATTTGATAATTTCAAATGAATGACTAATTGTTATAACCCATACAACAAGAATCTAGAAAAAACTGCATAATTCAATCAGTATTATATTTTAAAATTTTTAGGGATATTCCCTATAAACTCTAGATCTTTGGTGTATATACCATTTTCATTAAAGTTAAACAACTTACTGAATATGTAAGCAAGGATTTCAAGTTAGATTTATATATATAAGCCTATAATCCAATGGATTTCACATGTGCGTAATAACAAAATAGAATTCCAATGATATAAATTTACTATTATGTAAATTATATAATTTTTCGCTCACCTTATGGATTTCAAATCTCTAGAGCCAAACTTATTCTTCTTACTCGATTCCTTTACTTTTAAACCATATATATATATATAAGTGTATACATATCCATTAGAATTAGAGATCTAATAGGAGATCTGAGATAATTGGAGTCTAAATTTATAGTTCTAAAATTTACCTTTTTGCAAAATTTGTTTAGTCCTTCCTTTCTTCTCTTTTATTTTATGTCCTTTCCCAACACATATATACACGCATACACACGCATATGCTATTTTTATAATTTATTGAAGTAGTGGAGAAGGAGAAACGAAAGAGCTCCATTGCTTAGTTCAGAAAATATAAAAAGAAAAATGAGGCTAGGCCTATATTTATAGGTTCTCAAATCAATTTTGTTCCTTGGATTATTATTTATTTAATCCAGATTATTAGCCTAAGGTTCAAATCAGCACCAACAAAACAACTGGTCAACTAGCTCTTTCTTGTTGTCGACCAATGGTCTTGGTAATTTAATTAAATACTGTTTAATTATATGGTGTTACACTTCAACTCAGACCCAACTATAGCCACTCGATGGTCTCCATGCTATGATTTTAACTATGACCATAGTGGAGTATCCATAATAAAGTTCTATGGTATTGTCAACTCATGGGACTTTGATAACATCGTCACACCAAGATTTCATGTTTAACCTAGTTGTTATGAACCTATAAGAAACTCTCAGATGAGTCATTCCATAGTTATCTAATAACTACGAGTACGTAACCCCTTGGTCCCCCAACAGCCATGATTAATATACTACATAACATTTGGAGAGAGTGTTATGTACTTTGGTCTTAATGGATTCGTATCTTGACTATAAAATGTTAATTTTTATTGTGAATAATTACTCACAATTTCAACTATTTGTAATAATAACATAACATTTTATTTAAGGATTTTCTTAACTATAACAAAAAAGAAAACAAACACCTTTACTGCAAATAATATTGATTACAGAGTTAGATATATGTAAAAATGACATATAGCACCCCACCTCTATACCCATACTATCCAAGAGTATTACCGAGTAATATTGTCAGATAATATGAAGAATGATGCTATATGGAGTGCACACCTGAATATTTCCTTGGGCTAACATTGGTACATGTTTAAACGTTGAATAAATATCTTACCTATATGTACACAATATTGGCACAAAGCAATAATCATTTGTGCTTCCAGGATCGAACAATACATAAAATACAGTAAATAACAGAGAATATAGAGTCATAATTGTAGTGATAATGTATAATATAGAATATATATATATATATATATATATATAAGACAATGTGGATACAAAACATCTCAAATGTCAAATATCTCAGTATAATTCAATGTATATAAGATATATATACCACAATGATTTGTATACAATTTATGTACAACATACATATAATATTCATCACTCCTATGTATCATGTCTCCGCTACGCTCAGAAAACACAAGTTAGTCATATTGTCCGTGTACCTGTAATATCTTGGACTGACCTAAGTAATACGTAAATAACACACGGGTCAGACTATGTCTAAATCAAGTGTTAATATACATATCTAACTCAATATATGCAAGGTACAATAATATGTAACTTTCATAATGTCAATAAAGATGTGGAAATGTATGCATGGTGAATAATTAATATATCATAGACAATCAAAAATGAATCGCATAACATCAAATATCATAAGAGACCATGCATAAAGATGTCATCACCCTTATAGATGTACATCAAATCGGAAACCATGGAATCAACATCAAATGGGTAAACCACCCTTATCTAGAAGTCATCATCAAAATCCAAAAATCATCAATAATGAGATATTATCTAGTATAGATAGGCTAGCTCATAGCAATGCCCAAGTATATCTCTTAATCTCGAGTAATAGTAATATAAAATATAGGCCTTCTATCAAAGAAATCATATGCAATAAAAGTTACAAGAATTCACTATACTTTGGACACCTATCTAGATATAATCTCATTTCCTCATATATGAATTAATCAGAATAAATCATGCCCCCAAATGACTGGACGACAAACATGAAGTCCCATGTCTAGTTATATATACATCAATATATGGGTCACCTAACCCTTGGTCGCCTAACCCATACCTATAATTAGGCGAGGTGTATCAATAATATATGCTAATTTACCACTCCATTCGAACTAAAAGAGTGACCAATGGCCATATGCCTGCTCCAGGAACCCAAGGTCACATAACCGGATATGCACCTATAGTCTTCAGTTGCCTCGAAAGACATTGTGACATATATCCACCAATGGCTCATCTATGCATAGCTATAGTCATGACCCTGCTTTATCCTAATAGGTAATGATGGCCAATGCGACATAAGGGCTATAGGGCACCTGCCCTACGGGTTACCTTACCTAAGTTCTGTAATGCGCATCAAATATAACATCCAATAAAGGTGTCGTGAATCTAGGGTTCGACCTAAAGATCAGGCCACTAGGGTGGATTCTAGCCATCTGGTTCTCCCCAACGTCAGTAATAGGAGTATATCATGATATTGGCACACAATATCAATGAATATAAGGGGAACTACCTACCTAATACCAATAGGCATTACCTCACGTAAATATAATCTCATCATACTATTCCTATCACGTGAGTGTCGTCTACTTATAATGAATAACGAATAAATATCACCACAACGTCTCATACCACTATGTGATACTCAACTGTTTATTCACTGCTCATAAACTATACTCAAACCCCATAATATTCTATATAATGAGTCCAAAGTAACCAGTGAAATATTGCGAAAAATCTCATACCAGACCGTTTGCACCAAAAGTTAGCATAAACACCTAACAGAGTTCTAGTAGAGATTAAAGGAAGACCAAAATTAAAATAGAGTAGAAAAATAAATCAGACACAAATTTTTATAGTGGTTCCGCATTCTAGGCCTACATACACTTTATATTTTTTTATTGATCTTGAACTTTAATACGATTACAAGAATGTTTGGATCAGCTAGGATCCAGTATTACAAGAATTAAAAATTGTAATATCAGAGCCTCGGCCGTCGAAATGAAGATCCCTCTTATAGAGAATGATCGCTGTTTTTATAGGGGAAAACGACTGAATGTCTTTATAAAATTTTGTAGGTAGAATCTCATGATGTAGATAAGGTCACCCAAAAATTTTTGTGGCCCAACTCCCAAGTATGAGCGATCGGGGTCGATCGGTCAAGATGGCCATATAGGGTCATGTGAACACCCCAGTAGGTCCATCTTAATGTTGGCTTCATGTTTCCAAAGTTTGTTTGCATAATCATCTACATGTATTTTGGAGATATTGATGAATCTTTAATGAGTTGAACTGTTGGGCTGATACAATCTGATCCCTTGCCTAGAGAAGTAATACCATTCAATCACTTATTTTGGGAAAGTTTATCATCTAATCTCTTGTTTAGGGAAGGATTAGGATCTGATCCCTTATTTTGGGAAAGATTACGATCTGATTACCTATTTAGGGAAAGATTATGATCCATATGTTTCCATAGTGATACCATCTGATCCCCTACCTCGTGGAAGGGATTAATCTGGATCCTGTGCCTTTTGGAGGCACTAATCTATACTAGAACATTCCAGAGAGTCCATCTCTTGGTCTTACTTGATCGTTGCTTCATACCATTGTTTGTGGTTTATCTTTAGACTCCATGATCATTTTTTTGTTTTGCTTGCCTTGTTTATCATTGAGTTTAACTTATCCAATCAGTTTGAATATAGCTGGATCAAAATGCCATATAACATTTCCCTTCTAAAGTATGTCTTGTTTCAAACATGACGTGCTTTGGATCGAGACAAATTAGAGTTTCCAAAAAAGTTTCCATTCAGTTTCATGGATATTCATTATCCTTTTGTCTAGTTAGTAATCTAATTTTGAGGAGAGTTGAATTTCTCGCTATTTGTTGCAACGCTTTGTTGTTCTTTGACCGTATAAGTACCGGATTGCAATCTATCGGCAATTGTTTGAGCTTAGTTCCGTTGCGCTGACTAATCGAGTTAGTAGGCCTTGGTTATTTAAACTGATTCTATTTTGAAATTTCCAGGTGGAAATTTAATTTATGTCGATTCAAGAAATTGAGTGTTAAATATGTACACGTGCATATCATTCATGAACATGTTTGTCTGTGGCCCCATACATGCTCGTATGCTCATGGGTTTTTGCCAAAATTCACAGAGTTCAAGTGCAATGGCACTGAAATTTTTTATCATCTTCGTTCATTTCTATTTTTTATTTTTAAAACGGCTTTGGCAAGGGGTGTTAGGTTACATGGTACCGATCCCTTATTTGCAAACATTTAAGGGCGTTGGGCCTTAAGGCAGCGGCCCACTTATATATGTATATAAGCTAAATGTTTAGCTTCTATCTCCTCACTTTCCCATTCGTTCATTACTAATTTTTGATCGTCAACCCTTCTTCTACAATTATTCACCGATCCCCTTCAAAAATTGCAAAATTTCCCATTCCTACGAATCTAAAATTGTTTCGTCCATCCATCTTCCCTACGAACATATGCCTCCCTCCTCCTCCTTGTAACCTTCATTACTGCTCTAGGTTGTTCTTGAACAATTCGACTGATCCAAACCCAATATTAAGACAACCTAAACCCTATACCTTGCTCCAGACCAACATTTCAGTTCTTGAATCGAAGACAAAGTTGGGTTTGATAAATTGAAACAAGTCGGAGGGTATGGGCTCGGTTGTAGAATTGGACTTAGCCTAGGGATCAGTTGTTGGTTTTTGAAGGAGTGAAGTGATAAGGAGGAGGGATTGATGAAGATGATCGGTTGTGGACATTGCTGAGATTTGAATGTGGTTGGGAAGTGATCGGTTGTGTTGTAAGATGGAGGGATCGGTCATGATTGTTTTTGAGTAGTGGGTTCGCTACGAAGAAAGGATCGGTTGTAGGCATGTTGGGTGGCATATATTGTTGAGATCTATGGAGGAGATCAAGTGGATTGGTGGAGTCCAAGGGATCGGTTGAGATAGCGATCGGTTATCGTGTATAGGGATCGGCAGTTGGTCTGAATGTATGCATATATAGGTTACATCTTCGAATGCAGAATCAATGAATAGGTTTACAGAATTAGACCTGATTCTTTACATGTTTAGGGATCAGTATTGGCATTGATCGACAAGTTAGGGGATAGGTGTATTCCTTTAAGTGTTCTTAGCAATCGATTGTTATTGGAATCCCAGAGCTGAATATGGGTATTATTCAAACCAATAGCAACGTGTTGGCCATCAAGAGCCTAACTGATAACTGACACTGTATATTTATGGAATGCTTCTATATTTTTGTTTTCCCTTTGTCTATATTAATTTGCATATGACATGCACGTGTTTATTATTCCATACTGGCACCAATCCTTAAGGACAGGTATGAACTCATATTCCTAAATGTTTGGACATATATACACTTGTGTGCTTATAAACTTTTTCCCATGTGAATGTTCGAAATGCATATGAACTTGAAAACTTGACCTTGCATGCATATATGAAAGGTTGCATGAGATCGTGGGTACATGTGTCATTCGCAGCATTTATAACAAAAAAGGTCCGTTTCGATGTGCTCTATTTTAATTTGAACACTTGACCTGAAACCCTACCGTAGCACAGTGCACCTTAGTGCCTTGACTACCATGTCGATAACCGTTCCATAAACATGAATATAATGTTATGCGTAGCCATCGACGTGACATCCGGTTGGAACGGTTAGCGATAACGGTCTTTCCGATCGAACCTTCGAGTTTCACCATGATTGTTGTTCAATATTGAATTATATAACTCTACATAACACAACTTTGCACTAGATTACTCTTAGCACGGGGAAACAGGTTAATCCATCTAACAATGACTATCCATTGAATTTAATAGTTAAAGGTTCCAGACGCTTTGAGCTATTGTCTGCAATAGTTGAAGATAAAGCTTATAGGCACGTCGAATCAATTTCCAAGTAGAGTTTAGCCTTGTGCTGCATGTAGTTGCATAGATGGCTTTTGCTTTGAGTTTAAATCTGCTTGTGTACTTGAGTGATGCTCTTTCTGTTCGATGTACTTGCAATCTGTTGCATGTCTTTGGGCTAGAGTGACAGCCGTTTTGCTCATGACCCAAGATGTCGATCCGATAAATCTATCTCTAGGCATCCTTTTGACCGTAGCCTTAAGTCACTATAAACATTGGGGATGAGTAATACTATTGAGCTATTGCAATCAGCTTTTGGATGATCACACTTCTTCCCCCACTCTCGGGTTAATAGATGCACTACATGCACGGTCATTTTTCGTCCTAGTTGTGATTATATTCCCACCTTAACTCCAAAGACTTGAAGCTGATTGATAAATGGCCAAGTCACATTCATCTTGATTCCCCCTCGTGCCGTAAAGCAAGGGGTAAATATCGATAAGTGGATGAGCAAGTCACATCCACTTTAGTTTTATACTCTATTTATTGAATTTGAGGTCAGAGTTAAAGAATGAATAGTCATGTCACGTTCACTCAGACCTGGATGGTCAGTACATCCATTTTGATTTATGTTCTTCCGTCGAATTAAGGGGTAGAGTTAGCTCAGGAGCGGTCGAATCATGCTCATCTAGTTTCATACTCCTCATGATGGATTGAAAGAGGGTGTTGAAGATTGAATGGTCAATTCACACTCATTCGTGGTTTATCCTCTTATCCACGCTCCGGTGACCAAAGTTACTTGATGGATGTTCAAGTCATATCTATTTGTGGTTAGCGTGGATTGACATTGACCGATGATCCAGTAGCACGATATAGAAAGTTTGGGTTGATATTACCTGTCGATCCAGTGGCAAGGCATAGTTGGTCATCTATAACTTCAGATATCATTCTAATTGGTTTCGTATTAAAGTCTCCTTATGGTCGTTGCCTTAAGTCATAAAGAACACCAAGCCGGAGCTATAGTGAGTTGCCTGTTAAGCCTTTAGTAGTTTGGACTCCTACCCTGATCTTGGGTTAATGGAGTTAGTTCGAGGACGATCGGATCACGTTCTTTTGAGTTTGAACTCCTCCTGTCGGGTGCAGGTCGAGGTTTATAAGCAAATGGTTGAGTCACACTCATTCAATTTTTATGCTCATTTCCATGCTCTAGGGATTGGAGTTTGTCCATGGGTGTTCAATCGTGCCCATTTGTTATTTATACTCTATATCATGCTTTAGAAACAAGAGTTACCAATGGAAGGTCATACCACGCCCACTTGATGAGTTCTTATTCCAATCGTCAAGGCAAAGATTGGAGTTGGTAAGTAAACGATTGAGTCATGTTCATGCATGATTAGACGGGGAGTTACATCCATTCAAAGTCGGAAGGTCAGTCACATCAACTTTGCAAATTTGGCTCTTTTTATAGAGTCAGGGAAGAAATTTAGTGTTGCATGGTCGGAGCCATTTGCATGAATTCATGCTATGGGTTCCGTGCCGAGAACAAGAGTTGCCACACGGACAGTCGTATCACGTCCGCTTTGTATCAGATGGTTGGGTCACATCCTGTTTTGTTACTTATACTCTGGTCTATACTAGAGGAACAAATTTTGTTAATGAATGGCCGAGACCGCGCCCATTTGGAGTTTATACTACAATCTGCATTTGGGGACTAGATTTATTCGTTGGATGGTCGAATCAACCGCACCCATGTTGTGGTTTGGAGTTTGAGCTTGCCAATTTCCAAGCAAGGCTTAAATAATTTTCCATACTTTAGGTGCGTGCAAGGTCATGGATGGACGGATCACATCCTTGTTGGATTGGATGATCGAATTACATCCAAATTAAGCTTGGGCTCTCAAACTTCCTCCTATATCCGAGGCAGAGTCAACACATGGACAGTCGTACCGCATCCACTTTCATTCGGATCCTGCTAAGGGTGGGCATTTAACCAACCGAACCGACTTAACCGACCAAACCGATCTTAATCGAACCGCTTTAACCGAAAAATTCGGTTAACCGAACTTTAGGTTAACCGATCGACGTTAACCGAACAATATCGGTTCGGTTAATGGTTAACCGCGGTTATATATCGGTTAACCGTTAACCGAAACTATTTTTTGAATTATTGGGCATACCCAAATCCAATTCTATTTGCAACCCGACCCAACGCTTTTTTCCCAACCCTAATCAATTCGTGCTTGCCCAACGCCAGCCGCTATTCACCCAATACGCAATTCATTCCTAAAATCAGTTATTTTATCCATTTCATTTTCCTTCTTCTCAATCCTGATAATCGAATCGTCTTCCTCATAGATGAAATCCTCAATTGCCTTCCTCTTAAATCTCTGTTCAAATTTAAATCCACTTTAAAATATTTATCTTCGTCGATTCAAGCTATCGCTTCGACGCTTCCAAATGCATGGGAGAGAAGACTGATTGGTTAGCCACAAAGTGTATGCATGTGATCCACGGTGATCCTCAACACAAAGATGTACGTTATGTTTTTGCCAGTTTAGGCTTTAGACGGATTGACCTAAGTAGTGATTATTGGGTAAATTTTGTATTTTACGTCCATTTATACAATTACATCTTGATGGGTAGTTTTTCCATTTCTTTTCTTTTTAGTTTTTTATATGTGATTATAACAATGAATGTATATTATTATCGATTTTAAATATTTTGCGCGTGGATTGGTGTATAATTTGGGGTAAGTACAAGTAATTTTGCTGTTATATAATCAGTTTAAGGCTATATTTTCATACATTCCAGGATTCCTTCTGACTTGTTAATTTGTATAATTAAAGTGTTAACATAGCAGGTAGCAAATAATTATTCCTTTAGGTTATACATGACAAATTGACATTACAGGTCATATGCAAATAAAGGAAGTTTCATGCTTATGAGATAACTCATGTTAATTAGTTGAATGTATTATTGGGTGATTAGTATTATTACAATCTAACTAGGCACATTTCCATCTAAAAAGCTGCCAAAGGATGAAATGGCAGTTGAGAAATAGAGGAAAATTTTGAAATTAATAATAGTTTTGTTATATGTACAAAATGCACTTTTAAAGTCCATGTTGTTTTACTGAATTATTGAATAGGTAACAAAGTAAGACATGGATGATACATTTCAACCGCCATTCAAAAACTGTGTGATCAAAGGAAATGTTGCAGGTGTGATGTGTTCTTATAACAAAGTTAATGGAAAACCAACATGCGCTGATCCTAATGTACTTGCTGGGACTATCAGAGGAGACTGGAAATTTAATGGGTATTTTACTTCTTCAATGTTTCATAGTTTTCTGATCATTTATCAACAACAGGTACATTATTATTTCTGTTATATCACCATGTGGCAAAGAATTATCATATTAAATGCCCACCCCTAATACAAATAATCATCTGATAAAAGTAAAAGCTGAAGCTAGGTACCAAAGCTTAGATTCATCTGTTTGACAGAATCACAATCAAAGACCTAATAGTGTAGATTAATCAATCTATTTTTTTGGTTTAGTTGTTTTGAAGAGTTAAGATGCTTGTTGATTAAAGAGTTAAGATGCACATTGGTTAAAAATTATTGGCATATAGAAAAGTAAAAAAAGCATGCTACAATATTGCATTTACAGTATTGCTGCTATTGCATTTTTGTGTTACTATTGCATTTTTGTGTTACTATTGCATTTGTAAACTAACTTGTATATACTGTAATATACTATGTTGCTATTGCATTTGTAAACTAACTTGTATACACTGTAATATACTGTATATAACCTGCATAATAAATTGTATAATAGTATATTAAATATAAGGTACAACTAATGCAGTATAATTGTATAGAGTAAAAGAATTAAAAGTGCTTGGTTCTCATATTAGTATAGTAAACAAGTGATGCAGATTAACATGACTATATTGACTAAAATTGAACCTGACAATATGAAAATTTGAAGTTATTTTCCATATTGAACCTGCATAATAACAGTGCTTGGTTCTCATATTAATATAGTAAACAAGTTACTATATTGATTTACTTATTTTCCAATTTTTGTTATTATTTTTGCCAGACAAATCTATTTTAAATAGGTAATTAGGTAAATGAATGCCTCATATATTAAGTGGATATGATCTGTTCGATTCATTTACTAAATGTATCAAATGGGTAGGATCATAGATGAGCTGTATCAAATGTTCGTATCTATTTTGAAATGTTCTTCTATTAGGTTTCCAAATATGAACACTAATGGTGATTCTAACTACGAAACATCGGTATCTTGTAGAAGATTTCGGCTTGAAAGATTTATCTAATCCAAACGTCAAAAAATTAGTGTCATAATAATTAGATTGCGTTCTCAGTTTCAATTCTTAATTTTATACCATTTGTTTTGATTTTGTAATTCATTAAATTGAAACAAACCAAGAACATGGTAAAGATGTAATTAAGTAAAATATCTTATTTGTGTTGGTATTATCTGATTGCTTGGTGTTTTAATATTAATATCAGCTTTAGTTAGTTGGTTAGTGCGTGCATGTAACATAACAATCAAGTAATACCTGCATTGTGAGGATAATATTGCAGAGCGACCATTAGCAGAAGGCAAAAAGTTGAGAAGTGCATCGAATTTTTCTATGTCATGGTTAGCTTTACTGTCCATTATACACACACACACACACACATACATACATATACATAAAGTCATTTATTATAAACGTTAAACAAGTCCGTTCAACTTTTGTGTCAATGTTTCCAGTTGCAGTAATAGTGTAATACACCATATATCTTTCATCTAAGTTCAACTAACTTGTATCTGATTACCTTTGGACAGAGACTTGGTGAATCGGAGATTGGAGATCGAAGTTGCAATATCATTGGCAATCTATTCTAGTAATTTTATGTTATTTGATTTGGACACTTTGTTGTAATTTTATTAATGTATTTCTTTTATGTTTGGACTTTGGGAATTAAAAATGTGAATTGTGATGCATTGTAATTTGTACCGGACTTTAGGGTTTGAAAATTTGAATTGTGATCATGTGATGTAATGTATTGTGCTGTTGCTATTGTGCTAAATGCCAGTAATGAATATGCCTGTAGCATTTCATACTTCATAACATATGTGATGGCTTGTATGTAATGGCATGTAGGCTGCGGCACTTCATAATTCAACTGCTAAACCGACAAATTTAAATTGTTAACCGATAAATTTAAACGGTTAACCGGTCAACGGTTAACCATTTAAATTTACCGGTTAACCGGTTAATTTTATCGATTAACCGCGGTTAGGATTGATCGGTTCGATCGGTGGTCACTGACTGTCTTAACCGATCATCGGTTAACCGAACCGTGTAATAATTTCGGTTAACCGAAAATATTAACCGGTTTTGTCGGTTAACCGACCGTGCCCACCCCTAGATCCTGCTTCTACGAGCCTTGGGAGTAAGACAAGTGTTCTGGCTAGCTTCGAGCTCGAGATGGGGAGCGGATGGTCGGACTGCATCCACTTTGAGCCATGTGTTTTCCTCTAAGTTAGGGGGCAAGAGTTAGAGAGAAGACGGTCAAACTGCGTCCACTTTATTTATGGTATTTATACTTCAGATTGCACTGAGGGACCAAAGTTGATTAATGGACGATCGAACCACGTCCATTTTGGTATTTATACTCCAATCCATTCTCTAAAGACTAGAACTGGTCAGTGGATCGCAAAATAGCATCCATAGTTTTTGTGTTTATACTCTGATCTGCGTTGGGGAACCATAGTTAGTCAATGGGTGGTCAATCACACCCATTTTTGATTTATACTCCATCTATGAGGTCAAGGTAAGAGTTGTTGAAGGAATAGTTGAGACATATTTATTCATGGGAAGGAATTTTTCCCCTAGTGTCGACAGAAAAAGTTAGCGAGTGGACGGTCGATTCACATTCACTAGGTGATTGTGACTCGTCTTGTCAAGTTAAGGAGGGAAATAAGCAATGGATGGTTGGATTACATTCATGCTTGGGTTGGACGGTGGGGTCACGTCCAGTTTGCTTCGTACTCCACTCGAAAAGTCAACGGAGAGAGTTATTGGGTGGACAGTCAAGTCATATCCACTTTAGGCTAGGGTTTTCATACTGCCCCCGTGTCCGGGGAAAAAGTCGATCGATAGACGGTTGATGAGTGGATGGTCAGTCACATCTAATTTGTATTAGAGTTTGACCTTGCTGGACTCATTAGAATGACACTAATGTTCTGTCGAAATTAAAGCATGGAATAGGAAGTGGAGGGTCAAGTCATATCCACTCTCTGTTTCGAGTTCTTGCCTCCAAGTCAAGGGCATATGGTAGCTAATAAGCAGTCGAACCATGCTCAACTTAGTGATACTCCAATAGTCCTACTATGGCTTTTGGAGGTTGATTGGTGCCTACTTCTAGCTACCTGCATTGTTTACATGCATTTTAATTAAAGCTAGTCGTAGTTCAGAACATAATTGCATTAAAATAGAAGAACGTAGCCGAAGGGCCATTTTATTCAAAAATAGAAATTACAAAGTCTATATAATGAATTAGTTAAAAAAAAATTGAAATAGATAAATCTTATTGATGAGTGAAGTAGTGTCTTGTGCTCGTTATTCCACTTTGCTCCAGCCCTTCTCGGTTGGAAGTCTACCATCGGAGGTCCAGTTGATAATTGAAGGTCTTTATTGGTAAGGGTCAGATATTCCCTACCCACCATCCTATAGGGATTGCACATACTGTTTGATCTTTCCTTTCCAGATTATCTCTTCGATCACATCTTGGAGGTATCTCCAATCGCCAGTGTCATGACTGCGTGTATCATGAAATATACAATATTTCCTGAATTTCTTCGGCGTTTCGATGGACTCTCTCGGGGTTGACTTCCTGTATTGCTCCGAGTTGCGAGTCTGAAGATGGATTTTTTTGATCGAATCATTTAATGGAGTGTATGCGTAGAATTTTAGGATCCTGGAACATCTCCTAGAATCTGAGTCTAAATTTTGGGCACCATCATTGCTCTTGTTTTAAACCCCTTCGGTCAACGGGGTTGCACTGCTCTTTTTCCTAGTCAGCTTTGCCTCCTTCTTGCGTAAATACTGGTTTTCCTCGTAATAAAAACAATTTAAGGGGGTAGGAGGCATTCCAGCTAACCATCCGCAAAAATCTATCCCAGGGTCGATTCTCTTTATCAAAGCCAACGGTATAGTATTCTCGCTGGGATTGCTCACTTCGGTTAGGACGGCATGGAACAATTGCAAGAAGTCTTTGAGAAGCTCCCCCATGCCCAAAATAGATTTGATAGTGACATCACATGCATGGGGAAAGTCACTTTATTCGTAGTAGCTCAATGAACTTTTGCGCTAGTTGGTCGAATGAGGGGACGAACCTTGGCGGTAGTTAGGTAAACCACATGGTCGATGCTCCTTCAAAAAAGATGGGAAAGCATGTACATTTGACCACGTTCTTTTCCCTGGCCGAATCCATGTGCCATTCATATTTCATGAGATGTAGTCAGGGTCGGTTTTCCGTCAGCATGCCAATATAGTTGGCATGTTGAATTTGCGAGGATACTCTGCACATTGAATGGCTTCAGTAAAAGGATTACGGCTCTGGGACTCTCCTTTGTCATCATCGGTTTGGCTTTAGATTTTTCTCATGAGCTGTAGTGCCATGGCCGCTATGTCAGGTGCCTGGAAGCGGGTTACTTAGGAGTAGTCATTATTTTCCCCAGAAGCTTGGCCTGGTAATTCATCCCCTTTTTTTCCATATCGACTTAGTTGTACAGCTTCTAGGAGTATCGTTTGAGTAATCGTTATTTTTTTATTCCTTAGAGGCAGTCCAACAACTGCCACTTGGTTCCCGATGCCCCGGTTATTCATGGGGAGTAGAGAGAATGCATCATCTTAAGGTTGAGTTCTGAATTAAGAATGCAGGAGCTACGTACCATCGCAACAAAGGAAGGGCCAATCCCCAATTTTTTGTCCTAAACCGGTGAGATTAATATGGAGTGACAAGGAAGGCCCCATAAGGGTACATTTAATATTTCGAGTCGTTTGGAGTTCGTACGCTTGAGCTATGGGCAGAAGAATACAGATCCTGTTAACGAATCAGTGGTAATTTACTTAGAGCCCGACCAGATAAAATTTGCTATTTGCTTAGAGTCAGCACATGGTTCGCTTTGAGTCATAGAAATTTGAAGTACAGAATCGACGACGAAAGGTGATTGGAGTCAGTTGCATTTTTGCTTGGGGTCCGGTACCGAACCATTGGTAGGGTTTGGTGTCGAATGCTACTTGAAGTCAAATTGGGGTTGGCTTGAAGAAAATCTTGGTTTTACCAGAGTCTGAATTTGGGTCAGAATTTCCAGAGTCTGCTTGGGTTCAACTTTGGGTCACTTAGCCAAAATCGTTGGCAGGGAAATTTCAGGGGAAGAAAAATAGAGTAAGTTATGGATTGGTACCGATCCTTGAGTTTTCTTGGAGAAAATATTGACTATACCCAGGTTTGACCTTGGGCCAGAATTTTCAGAGTTTGCTTCGAATCAAATGGATGATTACTTCGGGTCAGAATCCGAGTAACCCTTGAAGTGAGTTGAAAGACGATTATTTCGACGATTTTTGATGACGATGACTCGTGACTTGATGATGGGAAGTACGTAATTGGTGATGGATATCTATGCTTCAAGAGGCAGAGTAGGCGACGACCGGTTATATTGAGGGGCCTGTTAGAGGAAAGTTATGAGGATCTTGTTCTCTTGGATTAGTTTCTACGATTCTCCACGAGTCTCATAGATCTCTCTTCGCATTCTTTCCATTCAGCATTAATGATCATGTCAGAAGAGGCCTATGTGCTAGGTACTCCCTGTTGCACTCTATTATCCAGAAGAGCAATCTTTGTGTTCTCTATTACTTTATCAGCAAGTCGTGAGAAGGTAGAAATAGAATTTTCCTTCCTAGGAAGCATTGTAGATAGCCTTTTTGTCGATCTTCTCTTCAAATCTGAGTTGAAACCCAAACTTGTCGGTAGAAAGCTTAATCCATCTCGCGAATATAGGAATTCAAAAGTTAATGATGAGATTCAATCAAGCTAAGAATTCGTTTCTAAGTGAAAGCACCAAACACCCAATAGATTCTACTAGAGATTAATTGAAGAATAAAATTAAAATAGAAAGAAAACGTAAATTAGACATAGATTTTTATAGTGGTTCGGCAATCTAGGCCTACGTCCACTTTATATTTCTTATTGATCTTGCACTTGATTATGATTACAGGAATGTTGGATCAATAGGATTCGATATTACAAGAATAAAGAATAGTAATGGTAGGGCCTCGACAGCTGAAAAGAAGATCCCTCTTATGGAGAATGATCATTGTGTTTTTAAGGGAAGATGATTGATATCTTCCCGAAACTTCACATATAGAATCTCATGATATAAATGAGGTCTCCTAAAAGGTTTCATGGCCCAACTCCCAAGTGTAAGCGATCGGTACCGATCGATCAAGGTGGCCAAATGGGGCCATGCAATCCAGTACGTCCATCTTGATGTTGGTTTCATGTTTTTGAAGTTTGTTTGTGTAGTCGCCTACATATTTTTTTTGGAGATATCGGTGAATCTTTGTTAAATTAAACTGCTGGGATGGTTCGATCCAATCCCATGCTTAAAGAAAAAATATGATCTGATCGTTTGTTTAGGGAAATATTATGATCCGATCATTATGTAGGGAAAGATTACAATCTGATCGTCTGTTTAGGGGAAGATTACGATTCGATCGCCTGTTTAGGAAAGGATTGCAATCCGGTCGCATAATGGAAGGGATTGGTACTGATCTTCTACCTAAGGGGGGCACTAATCCACACTTATAACATTCTAGAGAGTCCATCTCTTGGTCTTACTTGATCGTTGCTTCACAACATTATTTATGCTTGATCTCTGGACTCCATGATCATTTCTTTGAGCAGCTTGGCTTGTCTGTCATCATGTCTAAGTTTTTCAATTAATCTAAATATAGCCAAGTCAAAAGGCCAGATATCACAGACAATATTATAACTCCTTTATTCATATTTCTCATCGCTCTAAATTAAAATCATCATAAATAAAAATATTACCAAAATTATGATATCACATATTTATATAGAAGGATGTCATCACTATTTCATATCAAAACACTACTCAATTCAATATCAGTGGTGAATCATTCATATTAAGAATGAATTATAGGATAAGGAGTAATAAATATGGAATAAAAAATTTTAATTAAATATTTATATTAAGTATGACTAAATAGTACTAATTCAATACAAATTATTTGTTTATATGAATTAAAATCTTATAAAATCATTGACAAACGCCATAAACCTATTTAATAATATAAAATAAGTATTTACTAAAATTTTAAATTATTCTTTGAATAGCTTGTAAAATTTAATTATCGCTGATAACAATCATTTCATAATTTTTCCATAATTAAATACTATTTATAAATAAATTTTAGAATTATACAAATTTAATTTCATTTTATTCCTAAACCATAGAATATATTTTTTCCAAAACATTAGATTATATTCAAAATTCGTGAAATATGAATTTGAAATCTATAAAAAAATTAGTTAGAAAACATTTCTTATTTAACTAAAAATTTATGACATTCATAAATTATTACTAAACTCAAATACTTCTTTTTAACATATAATCATTTTTGTAAACATTATTAAAACTAGATTCAAAATATATCTCCAAATAATTTCATAATCTCACACTACATGATCTATTTTAATTAAATAAATATATTATCAAATATTATAATTAATATAAAGTAGTATATATGCATTTTATTTATTTATATTTCTTAAAATGTGTAGGCCATTGGTTAACCCACTAGTCGACCGTTAGTGATTGACTAGTTACCGGTCATGCATTCCATTGCAAGAATCAATCATCTAGGATCGATTATAGATAACTCCTACCCAAACACCTTACTTATTTCAACCCAAATTTAATGCACACTCATATATTAATCCATACAACAATCAAGTCAAACATATATGATGAATTACATATTCTGGACATAGGTTCATGTGTAAAATACTCACCTGTAAGCTGCTTTCCCCTCTGCCTTTAATCCCCACACTCCCCCACAATGACATAATAACCAAACTCAAATTCCTTCTCGCCAAAGATGCATAAGAGTGTCATGAAACATAACCTCTAATTCGATGATTTCTAATAATTCATATGATTTGTTAAAAAATGGAAGAGTAAGATTAAGCTTTAGGTTTAGCATATGAGAACAGAGAGATATATGGAAACTGGTATTTGATAAAAGAAGAGAAAATTTGCAAAGTAGAAGTGTTTAGAGACATGAAATATCTGGATATCGGAATTTTTTGCTTGGTCCAAAATTCATGGATCTAGGCTTAAGGTAGTTGAATATATATTTATATTGTGATTTCATCTTATTTTGTACATTATTTTCTAATTGAAACAAATCATAATAAAATTCATATTTACAATACTTAATTATTTACCTAACATTATAAAATTTTGTAGAATTTATTTCTGCATTTAATTCATTTAGGTTTAAATACCCAATATTCACATTTTAAATCCATTAATTAATTAATTTCCTAAATAATTTTTTTAACAATCTTTTAAAAATAATTATTCTCAAAACCATTTAATTTCATCACTACTTACAAATTATCAATATTCCTTATTAAATCCAAAATTATTCTTATTTAATCTATAAAATCTATATTAGTCAATTAAATAATTATTATCAGCTTTATTAATCACACCTAAGTACCAGGTTGTTATGTTACATAATATCCCCAAGGGCGTTCTACCAACTCTCTCAGTACTGATGTGTTAGTTATAGCAAATACACAAGCCTCTAAAATATTTAATGATTAGATTTTGGAATAATAGACTAAGTTGTATCATTAAGAAATCATTATTTAATCTTATGATTATGAATCATATGTTACTTGTGAATTATATCTCAAATGATTAAGGGGCAAAGCACCCAGTTGGTAGAAGAAATAAAAAGTTAACGAACTTTTTCGATTGATATGTATAGATGTATACAGTCTAAAGCTTAATGATGCCACAAGAGGGTGCATGTACTTCATTAAATTCATCGTTGAATTATCTAAGATATAAACATGTGTATTTAATACACAAGTTATATATATATATATATATGATAAGTTTATAAAATATAAAATAAAAGTAGAAAACAAAATGTGAGAAGGAAATAAAACGATTCAATCCGATCGAATAGGTGGGTATGTTGAATAAGAGTTCTTAGTAACTAAAAAGTGAATATGATGCTCTCAAAGCACTCCTCCCTATGCTGCATATTGATGTACCGACAAGGAGTATTGAATTCTACTGGGTAAAGTACGATTGATAACGAGTGAGTTGAGTTACTCCTTTCCATAAGGATATGTACTTAAATGAAGTACATAAATGTTAAATTTGATTTAATCTAAAGCATATTTTATGGATTCATATAAGATATGATTGACAAGAACCCTATTCTTAAATAGTTAAAAATGCGTGGTTGTTAAATTTACATTATAAAAGTAAGTTTCATAAACTCAAAACAATATCTATTTTCTGTAAGTCTATAGAGAAGTCATAAAATGTTATGAGTTCCTATGCTATCACACTAAGAAACAAATTATTATTTCAAGACATACTACCTTCTTGCCGAAGGAATTTCTTTCTAGATAAATTAGAGGAAGTGCGACGAACTTAGGTATGATCCGAGGTTCTATTATAGTAACTTATTATATAGATGAAGTAAATCTTACCAAGCATAAAATAGAGACAGTTATATTAGACTGTCTAGTAATAATCCTCGCATATTCAAGAGTAATACGAATTCCTTATTAATGTAAAGAAAATAAATTATTACTAATAATAATTTCCTCAACCGTCAATATGGCATGAAGAGTATAGACTCTACCATATGGTGTAATGCTTTAAATCCAAAATAAATCCCAAGTAAATTAACAGAATATGAATTTGGAAATTATACCAGAAAGTATATGATCTATTAGGCACAATTGAGTCTTTAATAAGAAGATCAACCAGTTAGAATTGTATAAATCGAAGGTCAAAGCAAAAGACTTCATCGATTTCAAATGTTGAAATTTGTGAAGTAATATCACTAGCCAACATGATTAAGTCCATTTAGATTCTGCTAATAAATTATCGTATGAAATGATATTAAGTTTTGGCACATTGAGATTAAAACAAAAAATTTAAATGATGATTTAGAAGTGACTATTTACACACAATAGCCAAATTGTCTAGAAGTCAGTGGAAGCGACAAAAAAGTTTTTGGTTTTTGAATATGGTCCAAGGACTTTTACAACAATAACGTCCAAAAAGCATCTGAAGGTTGAGCATGTAGCTTGACACAAAAATCAAACAGTTTGTTTTTAGTTAAAGCGTAGAGGAAACATATGTTTGTATACAAGAAACTAAAAGGTACTAAATCATTTCTAATATTGTAAGTAAAACTTGTACTACTGATTGTTAACGATGTACTCATTTTAAAATAAGTTTTATTTTTGTTGTTAGTTCTCAATGAAGGATTTCAAAGGGACATCTTTTACAATTGATATAAGAGGATGATGGGATTGTCCTAGTCTATATACGTAGACACTATATTAAAATGTTTAATATCCAACATATGATGCAGATCCCTTATGCATCCATATTAGGGATAGTCATATATACTATGTTATATAATATAATAGATTTTTTGCCAAAGCAAGTTGATTTTGTAGTAGACCGTTCACTTTGTATATATATATAAACAGGTGTGAGGAATAAATACCTCGGCAACTACAAAGAAATAGTTTGCAATAGAAGCGAGACCAAATTGTCTCATATACTAGATCAGAATACAAGTAGCCCCTCTAAGGAGGACAAATCACTCTCCACCTCGCTATAATCAGAGCCCATAACATGCATAAAATCCCTTAATAACATGACAATATTGGATAAAAATCCAACTGACTCCTCAATGTAAATAAATTTCCTATCCCAAATTTCATCTTCCAAGTTCTCCTTGTTAGGAAGGCCATACTCACCCTCTCAAGTGAGAACTAGAGTCTCCCTAGACGCATGATAATATAACGACCTCTGCTAATTATCTAATCTTCCACAAACTTGATATATGTATCATTTGAAGGGTTGTACCTAAACTAAGATGTATCATGAACCCAAGTCATTTCATTTGAATTCTAGGAGATAGATTCAGGAGGAGCAAGATGACTTTTTTTAGACATAATTGTTTCAATAATAGGAGGGGGCTTTCGTATCCACATACGCTTCACTACCTTAGGCAATGGGATCTTATTTGGGAAGGGGACGTTGATATCTATTTTCACCTTAGGCTGGCATTAGGAGAGATATAAGAATGTTGGCAAGAAGATGATAGGTGGTCAAAAGAGAGATGTTCAAATCAAAGGCTTCCAATTGTAATGGGCATCCACAAAACAACATGTTTCACAATAGGTTAAAAAGACAAAATAGATGATAATATATAGTTTGGCTTAAGCTCACTCAAAGCTCTAGTGTAACTAGGTCTATCCCCTTTAAATTTTGCCATACTAAAATAGGCAAGACCATCAACCAGGTTTTCAAACTAACCAATTTCGATTAAAGACTGCAAAATAGTAGGAATTTTCAAAAATTATTCCCAAATCAGTATAAAAAGAACCGATTACCTTGCAGGATCAATGTGTGGGATCCGTTGACTAATTATAAATGGTTTACCTAGAATAATAATGGTTTCAATCTATAGAATCATAGCCTATCTTCCAAACAAGTAAACTCAAAAAAGAACATTATGTTGTCATAAGGCATTGTAACTTCGTCTCTATGTTTCCAAACTCTCATTAGGTGATACTTAACAACTAGAGAAGGGGATTTTAATCCAAAAAGAAGCACATGGTTGATATCACCAAAAACAAAGAACCAGCCTCAATAACATCTAATGGTGGTATATCAATTCCATTCACACAACGGGTCATCTACAAGCATATGAGACTTATATTGGGCCTGTATGTGGATAGCCGAAAGAGGACAGTTGTATGTTTTCCCTACTTGCATAAGCTATGGAAAAACCGAAAGAAGACCATGTAGAATCAATAGCTTACATATTAACTCCATTAGGGGGTGGTAAATTTGACAGTGCATCAAGGTTAAGAAGATTTTCTAGATCAGTAACTAGAAATAATTAAGTAAGCATAGATGCAAACTCACAACTTGAGGAAAAAAGGGCGAAAGCTGAGAAAAAGGCTAACCGAAGAGCTTTGTAGAAGCCTGGGGCACACAAGTTATCATTTTCTAAAGAAATTCCCTTTTTGATACTTCGTCATTGTCGTTCTGAGCGGAAGGAGCGTAGAAGGCTACAAGGAGACGGAAAATATAGCGTTATGATTATGATGGAGCAGATGAAAGAACATTGCGAGGAAGGAATGAGGGTTAGATCTGGTATGAGAAAAGAAAAGTAGAGAGATGAAAAATCGCTTGCACCAATTTTAGAAGTCTAATTTGTATCCTAAATATAGTAGAATTGGTATATTATATTTTTTTTACACATTTAGTGTATTAAGCGAATATCATGGTAAAGTCATTGAAAGCTAGTAAAGAGTATTCTCAAGTATTTGGGAAATACTAGAAAATTGATTATCGAAATAATAAACTAATTATGGAGTGTTAGGAATCAAACTTTACAAGTGACATCGAATATGGTAAGCCAATCTTAAATTCATGTTTAACCTTAATTAAGGAGATTTTATTTAGAAATGTTCCAAATAAGAAGTTGAAGCAAACTCAACTATAGAGGCCAAGGACATCAGCTTGAGTAGTGCAGCAACAAATGTAGTATATACATGCAAATTTAAAAGAGAGTTAGAAGTGGTTTCCACTACTGAAGTCCAATAATAGATTGTGAATACAATACTGCGATATAGATTGCAACGGAAACCAACAACTTAATAAGAAGTTGAGATATTCTCTCTGTGGTCAACACGTGATAAAAGAGTTCATCAATGATAAGGAATTATAATCAAAAAGCAGATACAAAATAATAATAATATTGCAGGTACATCCACTAGGACCACTCATGGTCTACTTTAGGTAGACTGATCAAGGGTATAAGCAAGATGCACCATAATTGGCCTCAAGTGCAAGCGGGAGATTGATAAATTTAAGGGTGTGCCCTATGGACAATTATGTAATTTATTACGTAACTTAAATCTTATAAAAGAATCTTGTAAATGAAGTATGCTTTGATTTCATTTTCTTTTGTATATATGTTGTTATATAGAGATATACGTAATGTTAATTAACACATTAAACATATATAAGTAAAAATCATTGGAAGAAGAATTTTATCAGTTGTAGTTATGATTGTGTTCATAATCATGAGTATTGAATGTATATGTAAATACTTACTTTGTAAATGTTCATAGTCTGATGAGACTAGTGTACATGAAGCTCTCCATATAATGAATGGTGATTTACTTATGACTGTTAGAGGCACCAAGTGTTTACGTACTTGTGGTTATTTGTAACGGTCATATAATAACTTGATGAGAGTCTTCTATAAGTTAATACAACTAAGTCAAAATATAGGATATCATGGTAATGACGTACAATAGCTTTATGATCCGAGGGTACTTTCGATCTTAAGTAGCTACCTTATACTTTGATTATGATTAACCACTTGGCATAGCGACCAAGGGAGGATCCGTCTCCTTCATTTTAAAAGGTGAGTATCACCGTAATTGATAGTCAACTTAAAAGTCAAAATCTATGCCAAAGTAAAATAGTTAATCGAAAAATGTTATCCGAATTGAACATTGGGACTTTGAAGTGGTCTACGTAATTAATTATAGATATTAGTTTATTTTTGTGTTCTTAGGCTGAACTCTAGATATCTATGTGATATAGTGGTGACAAAAAAATATTACAAAATATCATTACTAGGTGTGCTTATTATAGATTAGAAATGGGATTTTGCCTAAATGAATTATAAGCATTAAAATTCTGCCCGATACCATTCCTCAATAAAGTCCGTACAAGCTTCGGTGTTTAAATTGTTTAAATATTGACTAATGACCGAGTTCACATCAAAGAGTCAACACGACCGCGTTGTTAATTATTTCCCAATTCAATCAATGTTAAATTAATCTATAACTGTTATAAATTCATAACAAAATGACACAAATGTTGTATTTAAAATGTATGGCATTTTTAATTATTTATTTGTGGCTCAAAATCGATTAGAAAAGTGTCTAAAAGTTGTATATCGGTTCGATCAGAAAAAAGCTTGAATAATATACTTAAATAATTAATAAAAAGAGGAGTCAATGGGAATTTTAAAAAAATAAGGTCAACAGAGAGGCCAGCCATGCAAGAAAGGAAGCTTTGGGGACCTAGTTCTATGAGGTTTGAGAGAAAAGTGGAGATTTTGATATCCAATGGTCTATAAATAGCTAACCTCTATTCTTTCCCTCTCCACACTTAGCCTAGATAGCCTTGCCTCCATAAGACATTTGTCAAGCTAAGGAGACAATCTTTCAACCTGTAGCTAAGGAGATAGAGGAAAGAAATAGACAATCGACATGTTCGATAATCGATAGGATTGCAAGGGGAAAGGTTATTCACTTATTTTAGTTATATATGTGTGTGTGTGTGTGTGTTCACTTACAACCAAATCTACATGTCCAAGGAGGAAAGCTCCACAACTTATTTGGAGCAAAATTGTAAGGGATGGATCAAAATGCTTAAAAATGGCATTGTTTTTTACGAAATGTTAATGGGTAGACTTTCTGCCAGAGACAGACTTTCGAATAGGGGACTACAGAGGAGAGATGTATCTTATGCAAAAGAGTAAAAGAAAATCACATGCATTTATTTTTGAACGTGAATTCTCAAAGAAAATTTGAGAAAATTTTAAATTTGCAGCAAATTTCTCAAACTTAAGTACCAACTTAAATAAAATAGTGGAGTATCTGGCTGACCGTAGACATGTTGGTTGAAGACCCGGAAGCCAAAAATGAGCAAGATTGCTTTGATAGTCACTATTAGTATACAGAAGGAGAGGAATCATCAAAAATTTCCAAAAGTTGGAAAGGAACGTCAGAAAATTAAGCAAATTGGCATTATTGACATGAAACTGGTAAGCAAAAGGATTAGTGGAAATTATCTCACCATTACTCGACACGAGGAGAAGACGCGTTGGGAGAAATGGATCGGTGGCTGGAAATGAAAGGAACCAAAGATGTGAGCGTTGTAGATCTTTAGCCACCATAAATTTTAGTTCAAACGAAGTGTAGAAGGGGAACAATGTTAGATTTGGAAAGTTTTAGTTTGATTATTCTTCATGAGTTGAACGGGTTGTAAAGTGATTTTTGTATGCATTATATTACTCTTGTATGCGGCTATTTGGGCCAATCTCTCTTTTGAGCTAAAATGCCTTAATAAAAGTTTTCTATATATATATGTGTGTGTGTGTGTGTGTGTGTGTACGTACGTACGTATGTATGTATGTATTAACATCATATATTCTTGCACACCCCTTGATTAATTAGGTTATACGCCCCTTGAACAATTAGGCTATGATAATAAGAATAAGTTCAAAATTTTAATTTTTAATAATTAATAAACAAAATGATCTAAAAACACACACACGTTATATATATTATGAAAATTACTTTAGCCTTTACGATCTAACTATATATATATGTATAAAAATAAACATTTTATTCATATAAATTATATTAATGGTTCCAACTTAAAAATAAATAATTACAAATACACACACACGATATGGAAATTTATTAAAAAATTATTTATTTTTGTTCGAAAGGATTTGGATTTTAGAAACAGAAAAGAATTTTTTTGTTTTTATTTGAAAGTTTAAAATGTTAAATTTTTGAAAATTTAAAATTGCATTATATATGATCAATATTTAATAAAAATGTTAATATTTTTACAGTCGGCTTATAATAAAAATATTAAATTTTTTACTATATATATATATATATAAATACATATTTATTTTGAGAGGAACGCTCTTGTAGAGAGGAACTCCATAACAATGGTTAGAGGGAGAGGACTCTATTTTTTTCAACTCTATATCCTACGTTTATAAAAGGTTACATTAGAAAGAAAGGGCATCTTTGTATTCTGGGTACGCAACTTCTTCATGTACATTAAGGCAGAAACACTTTCTTTACCATATTCGAAAGAGATTATTGAGATCAATTTTAAACGAAGACAACTTTTAGGAATGGATTTGAGATTTAGGGTTCAAAGAAGGCTCATGAAATGGTAAGACTACGGCCTAATACACCGATTTAGAATGGCGATATTGGGTTTCAGATCTCATGATACCCGTTAAGGCTCGACGATGGTAGTTAATTGATACTGCTATAACCATGCCTCGTTATCTTTCTTGTTCACTAAATCGTTCTCTTTTCACTAGTCGAATCCAGAAGCACTAAATTGGGTTCTACAGACACAGTGATTATGTATGTATGTATATATAACGGTAAAAAAATAAAGTTTATATTAGTGTAAATATAAATTTAATTACTTGATGCATATGTGTATCCCGTTGACATTACTATTCAAATATGACGTCACGTGTATATTTATTAACCGCAGGTCACAATAGTTAATTGCACACTTGTTCTCATTATCCAAAGTCAAATTATAATTTTCAAAATAGTTACTATGTTTTTATTATGAATACAAATACATCCAAATATTAAAACGTAAAATTAAAATAATACATTAATTAAATTAATAATAAAATGTTATTATGAAACAGTAATAGATAAATATATATTATAAACAGAATAACTCAAACTCTTTTGTTAGATAAAATACTAAATTTGATTTACTATAAATATATTATTGTGGAAATTAACCATAAGGGTCTCTTTAGCAAGCGTAATTAATTTCTAGGACACACAACTGAAATAATTATTTTTAAAGACAAAATGCAAAATAATTAGTTTCTAAGGCTTAAAACCTATGAAATTATGTCCTTGAAAGTAAATGGAATGTTGATTTTGTCCTTAAAAGTAATTATTCTATTGACTTTGTCCTTGAAATTAATTTTTGTGGATGTGTGTCCTAATTGGACTACAAAGTTTGTCCTTCTGGTAAAATGCCCTATATTATTTATATAAACACAAAATACAATCTTATGCAAATTAATAAAAGAATTGTTTTTATAAAATTCAGCCTTTAAAATTTTTAACTATGCTACCAATGCACTTGACCCAACAAATTGGACATAAGAACATTAAATAATTAGTTAAATAATTTTATTAATGTCCTTAGTACATATATATATACACATATATTATTTTACCATTTAGTTTATATTTAAATAAATGTTATTGAAATTAATAGCAAATCATTTTTCCAAATACTATTTTTAATAAATAATAATGTTAAAAATAAAATTAATATTAATAATAATAATATTAATACAATTTTACTTGAAATTCAGATCAAATTCAATCAATGAAATGTGATTTAATATCAACAAAATTACTCATGATAACACTATAAAAGATCGAGTGCATTATGAACTAAAAAGGTAATTTCAATCATATCGACCCTCTATCACCCTTATTGTGTAACTTAGCAGTGGAAATTTTCACTAGGATCATATAGTTATCTATTACAAATGACACCTTTGTCAATGCCGGTAATGACATCACCAGCAATTATCTTTCAATTGTTTAATTTGTCGACGACACCATGCTTTTCACTTCTCATTTACCTCAACACATTATGACCTATGAATTTATTTTATATAGTTTTGAAATTCTTTCAGTGCTTAAGATTAATTTTGATAAGTGTTCGCTGCGTCTTTAATGATGTTAAACATCTTTTGGCTCATACTCGTAGTGGTAAAATCATGAAATTTCCTATTCATTACTTAGATTTTGTGATTAGACCAACTAAGCTAAAAGAAGAAAATTGACAAATAATAATAGATAAAATTAGTAGAAATTATTTATGTCGAACAAAAGATTTTTATCTAGAGTTGGTAAAATCATTTTAATAAACTCTATTTTATTAGCTCTTCCAATTTACTAGATGTCTTTTTACCTTTTCCTAAAATGGATAATTGATAAAATAGATAAAACAAGAAGAAATTTACTTTGGGATAGGAATATTTCCTAAAGTAGTATTAATTAACTTGTTAATTGCGAAATGATTTGTAAATCCAAAGAAGAGTAGGGCTTAGGAATAGTAAATTGTAATCTCCGCTTGTCATTATTAGGAAAACGATTTTACAAATTTTATAATATAACGAAAACCTAATTTGGAAAGAAATCACTTATTCCTATTTTATGGAAGTTCCTATAGTCTCCATCATATCACTTCTAATTCCACATGTCTCACTTTTGGAAATCCATTATAAAAATATTTTAAAAAAATTATCCTCAAGATTAGTAACATAGTTCACTCAGAAAACAACACGCCAAAATTTCAGAAAACAACAAGTCATTTTGGCACGATTGCTGAATTTTTGATATACCCCCAGAGTTGAGTTCAAAGAGCTTTATGATATTTGTAATTTCAAAGGTGATAGAGTTAAGCATATCCCCTAGCGGCATTTATGTAATTTGTTGCATATATCCACTCGATCTTGTTTGAAATAAAAGATGTTTTTTTTCTATTATATACTTTATATAATGTGTTATATTAATTAACTAATTTATTTAAAAGTATATTTAATCGAAAATCCATAAATGATATGTTTTGTGATACTAGTTACAAAGTGTTGTAATTGCAAGTAGTTTATGAAAGCTCCACTTCGATTGTGGTCAAACCATGGCATGGAGTCCATCGAATGACTGTACTTGGATCAAGTGGGAGTACTAGAAGTGAAATACTATTCAAGAGAGGACTTGTCTCCTCAATTATATGGGCTTAGTATCATAGTCAATTAAAGTCAACTCAAAATCTCTGGCTAGAGTTGTTCATTTAATAATAATTATTATTATTGAACCAAGGATTTTTTGTTTGGACTATTAAGTTGAAAATGGATGATATTGGAATTTTGTCCATTACCAAATTCCATGAGTCCAAAGTGTTTTGACAAAGATAGTTGGTGTTAATGATTGTCACTAATGGGTAACGCTTATAATAAGTAAAATAAGATTTTACCAAAGGATGTGTAAGTGAAACTCAGCCAAATGACACACCACTAGCTAGGATGATGTGTGAATTTTAATAGTTGAATTGTTCAATATTAATCGCTGATTGAATTTACGCATTTAAGTCGCACAACCGAAATGATGAATATTCCAAATCAATCTCACGATTTAATTAATTTTTATTTATTGAAAATTAGTTAATATTTATGAAATATTAATTATGAATTTTTATTTAATTTATTGGATGCCATTAGTATTTTATTAAAGTGAGTATATAAAAGTTATAAATGCGCTATAGATATACAATATCCATGGAATGTTTAAATTTGACTAGATAATATAAATACTAAAATGGGCTTTAAATAAAGTAAACAAATTAATATTAATGAAATATTAATTTGTTTAAAAATTTCTTATTCGATTTCCATTAGTATTTAATAATGTGCGTATATAAATTGTTATAAATGCATGCATAGGTATACGATACCGATAGAAAATTTAAATTAGATTTAAATGGAGGAAATACTAATCATAATTTGGAAAAATTTTGGACCTATAGCCTACAATACCCCGATAGTTTATGGAAAATATAATTAAAAAGAAATTAAAAGTGCATTTGGTATAGTGGTAAATGCGCATGTTGACTTCCTTAGTGACCAGGGATCAAGTTCCGTTGCTTCCCAAAATCTGAAGTGATGTTTTTTAGCTGGTTCGTTTCCAGTGATTTTTATTCGTATTTCAACGTTGTTACTGACATGTGGCGGCTTCCCATTTGCTCAAGTGATGTTATAGGATGGGATGCTATATTTTATTGGTTGAGTAATGTGTATGGGCTAGAATGGATAACCATTAAGTGTATGAACAGATTTAATCTAAAATAATCTAATGGATTATATTCACTTAACCATCTAACCTAAACCTAATTTCTTATTCAGCCATCGCCATAATTCTACAGTAAAATTAGTGTGTATTATTCTTCCTCCTTTTCTGTACTAAAGAAACAAATCTCCACCGAATTATATATATATATATATATATATATATATATATTAAGGCAATTTGGTGAATTTAGATGAATTAAAGGGAGAAAGATTAAAGCAAAGCTTTTTCAAATTTATACAAGCTCAAATGCCAGGTAAGTGGGAATTAATATGAAATAGAAAAATAAAGTAGTTCAATCTTGGTTTTTTTCTGGCACGTTAATATGAACTAATTTTTGTTATTAATTGAGAATAGATGTAAATTAGTGCAGCTTCTTCTTCTTCTTTCACTTCTCAAATCTAATTCATGTTTGGTTTAAAATATAGGACATATAAATTGTCTATTCATGTTTTATGGCATAAATATGACTGAAATTTATGAAAATTATTGTATCTTCTTCTACCACTTCTCAATTCCAATTCATGTTTGGGTTGAAATTTGAAACAAACAAATTGTTGTTCACGTTTCATGGCATAAATAAGATTGATTAAATTAAACTGAATTAGAATTGTTATTCAATTTTTAATGGTAGAACAAGTAGTTGAATAAATTCAAAGTATGTTACTTGAATAAAATCATGGTATTGATTAATATAATTACTTAAATATGAATACGGTTTTGGAACAAAATTGGGAAGTCTAATTGACATAATTGTTTGTTTCATATTTGGCGTAAAAATGTAAAAGTGGAATTTTGTGTGATTAAATGGTTTGTGGCTATTAGATAATTTTTTTTATAGATTAATCTCTAAAAGGAGAATGTAAATTAGGGTGGAAAAAAATGTAAATTAAATAGACCCTAAAGGCTAGTGTAAATATGTAACAAAATGGTATAAAAATTACAAGCAAACCATACGACTGAACGGACATGAAATCGAAACACCGTTTATGTAAGAAAATGGAAAATTGTGAAATAACCAAATCGGATGTAAAAATGGCCTAAACCAGATTAATGAAAATAAATAATATGTAAACTGTAACGGTAAAATTAATTAATCTAGAAGCGATTTGGTAGGCAGACCTTGCAAAGGTCTAGATAGGTTTTTCATGCGGTTAAGACCGAAATATAGTTTTGACTGTACGTAGTAGGTGCAGGAAAGTAGGTTCGCAAGGATGTTTGTTACCTTTTATAGGTTCCTAATACGTAGGATAGATAGCATCTGCAATCATAGGCTTCTTTAGGCAGATCGACACGGACGGAACAGGACAAGCATGCTCCGATGTAGGCTTCTTTAGGCAGATCGTTGAAGGATTTCTTGCAGCCGATCCAGCTGTGGGCGCTCTTTTGATGGATCGACACTTTGGATAGGGGCAAGTCCACGTTGGTGACTGAGGAGATAGGTGGATAGGAGTCCAGTTTGGCAGAGCCTTAGCGCTACTTGGGTTCCTGTAAGGTTGTTTGAGTCGGCGCCGGTCAGACGTAAGAGGCATTTAGTCATAGTGCACGGGTGAAGAGCACGATTTTCATGCTATAGCATGTGGATAGCTAAGGACAACTGATCCGACAGGATGATTGACATTTAGTATTACTGCATGGTTGACTTCCCTAGAGTGACCATGGACTTTGGCTTCTTAGGAACTGTATCTAGGAAGGATTCAGTGCATTATATTATTCACCCTCTACGATATACTATTCACCCCTGCGATATCCAGGAAAGACTTGGAATTAAACTCTTCTATTCTTTTTGCTTCATCTTATTTTTCATTCACCAGACTTTATGTCTGACCCATTCCTATTTTTCCTATTTTCCTCAAATCACAGGAGGGCAGGTCTAGGTTGTAGTTCTTTGCAGCTTGGAGTAGTTATTATCTTCAACTTTTGTTTCTTTGTTTCATGTACTTCGTTTCTCTTTTCCATACTTAACTCTATATATGGGGACCTATATTGTGAACTTTTTTATGTTTTATGTTTTAGTGGAGATTACTTGGTACTTTTGGTTTCAGACATAAATTTGGGATAATGTTGTTTTAGTGAAGCTGTTTTGCTATTAATTTATAATTAGTGAACATTTTCTTCTGCTGTAATATTTTAATCATTTTATGTTATTGGCTTAGTCTATGCTATGTTATGGATTTTTATTTCACCCGAACACCCGTGTTTCTAGTCATGTCCGATTTTCAGGGTGCCTAGAGGTGCAGGTTGTTAGAGTTGATATCAGAGCTAGGACATCGTAATCCTAAAAATATTCCAAAAATATAATGGTTTTCGAATAATTTTTAAAGAGTATTCCAAATATTACTTTTAAAAGTATACGTATATACTTTGGAAAGAAAAGAAATTTTAGAAATGGGTCCCTCACATCTCTTCCTCCCAATCTATTGAACTACTTGTAAAGTACCTAATCCTATCTTTCTAATATCCACATATAGAAATGTCTGAACCGCAAGATATCCACGAAGTTCTAGGCTTTAATATGCCTGCTTGGTTCAGACATTATTTGCAGGCTACTGCACGAGCAGAGCTACCAGCTAGGGATGCTGCTCCAACGGAAGGGGATCCATCCCGTCCACTAGGCATTCCTAATTTTTTCAAGTTATGCAAGGAATACATCAGCTTAGGAGGCAAGTTGTTTCTTGGCATCGAGTCATATACTGAGACGATAGCTTGGATCCATAGTTGTGAGCGGATATTTGGACTTATGGGATTAAAGGACTTGGGTCGAAGGCGTTGGCTTCATGGCAGTTGCAGGGAGAGGCTCTTTGTTGATGGAAGATTGTGGAGGCTGATAATTTGACTTAGGCAGATTTTCATACTAGGTTTGAGAGGAAATTCTTATCGCAGGCTGAAGAGGGAGTGCAGCTAGAGAAATTTATACAGCTAAAGCAAGGGGATATGACAATTAAGGAATATGTTAATCAATTCAATGATCTTGCCTGATTTGGACTAGACCTAATCAATACTCCTCACAAGAAGGTGCTGAAGTTCACTAAGGGTTTGAGTCAGCCACCACAGAGATTGGCGATGAGCCACATTCCGATGGGAGCCACTTTCGAAGGATTAATAGTGATGGCTTTACTTGCTGATACTGAGAAGAAAGGAGATGTGATGCAGAAGAGTGATGGGAAGAAGCAGTGGAAAGGAAAGAGAAGAGGAGGAGGAAGGTCGGATGGAAAAAGAAAAGTTCCAAGGAAGGACTGGAAGTGCAATACTTATGGGAAACCAAATCATCTTGCTAAGTATTGTAGAGGGGAAGGAGAGCAACCGAGACTAAGGTGCTATCATTGTGATCAAGTAGGGCATATGAAGAAGGACTGTCCGTCGAAGCCTAATGATAGTTCATAGACATCTTCATAGCCTGCTCAGACTTATGCTTTAGAGGCAACTCCTTCCTCTAATACTTGTCCGGATGTGGACAAGGAAAAGAAGGTGATCATCGAAGGTGCGTTATCTATCTTTGATTTTCCTATTCGTACCCTATTTGATTCTGGAGCTTCACTCTTTTATACCTAGTACTCTTGCAGAGAGTCTTGGTCTTGATGCTTACTTAGTGACCGACCTGGTAATAGTATCAAATCCCGTAAGAGGATCCACCTATTTGTCCAGGTTATGTCGGAATTTGAAATTGTTTATTTTAGGTGTTGAGTTTGACTGTAGTGCCTTTGTATTGGGCTTTTCCGAGTTCGAGTTGATTCTTGGTATGGATTGGCTATCCATGTATGGTGCTGTTCTTGATTGTGATAAGAGGGTGGTGAGGTTAGGCACTGGTAGTGGACATACCTTGGAGGTATCTTGTAATCCTAGAGGATCAGTCATGTTGAGCTACCTTTATTCTCTTGACTTATCGTTCGATAGTTTGAGTTTGATACCCATTGTTAGAGACTTTCCAGATGTGTCCAAGGAGGTTGTTGGCCTTCCACCTCGAGGAGAGATCGAGTTCAAGATTTATCTTGTCGATAATGCCAAACTGGTTGATTTCTCGGTAAGGAATATGGTTCCTAAAGCACATCATGAGTTGAGCAAGCAGATTGGAGATCTTTTGGAGAAGGGCTTCATTCGTAGGAGCATTTCTGAGTAGGGCACACCCGTCATCTTTGCCAAAGGAGGATGTCTCTCTCAGACTTTGCATGGATTATAGGGAGCTTAATAAGCTGACGAAGAAGAATCGTTATCCTCTTCTCCGTATAGACGATCTCTTCGACCAACTAGTAGGAGCCAAGGTATTTTCATAGCTCGATTTGGCCATGGGATTTCATTGGGTGCGTGTGATGGAGGATAGCATCGACAAGACTGTGTTTGGGGCTCCGGATGGGTGCTTTGAGTGGTCAGTCATGCCATTTGGGATAACCAATGCTCCGACATATTTTTTGGATTTGATGAGTCGAGTATTTCACGAATCATTAAACAAGTTTGTGGTGGTGTTCGTCGATGACATTTTGGTTAATTCATGAAGAAAGGAGAGCACACTGCTCGCTTGGAAGAAGTGTTTAGGACCCTACGAGCACATAAGTTGACGATGAAATTCTCCAAATGCCACTTTTAGAGGGATGAGGTTCGCTTTTTGGGACACATTGTTTTGGAGGATGGATTTGCAGTAGACCCGGTGAATGTGGCAGCAGTGCAGGATTGGCAGACCCCTAAGAATGCCATGTACATAAGGAGTTTCCTTGGTCTTGCGGGCTACTATAGGAAGTTCATTAAGGACTTCGTTAGGATATCAGCTCCACTTACCCGCCTTACCAAGAAGAACTCAGCTTTTGTTTGGGATGCCAAGTGTGAGAATGACTTTGATCGATTGAAGGAAGCTTTGACCACCGCGCCCATATTGGTATTAGCGGATGGAACCAAGCCTTTTTCAGTTTATACGGATGCTTGTGGTACAGGGCTAAGGGTGGTACTGATGCAAGAGGGTAGGGTAGTATGCTATCGAGTAGATAGCATGATCTTGAGTTAGCAGCTATAATTTTTCTCCCAAGTCTTAAGGGCACTATCTCTTAGGAGAAATATTTGAGCTTTTCACGGATCATAAATCTTTGAAGTATCTATTCTCTCAGAAAGACTTGAGTTTGAGACAGCAAAGATGGATGGAGTTTTTAGCCTCTTATGACTTTGAGATTTCCTATACCGCTAGCAAGGATAATGTAGTGGCAGATGCATTGAGTTGACGCAAAGTAGTTTTAAGTCCTCTGTTTTTGGAATGGAAGCATTTGGAGTACATTTCTACCTTTGATTTTAGACCTCCATCGAATTTAGCTCTGGAATTGTTAGCCACCGTTGGCGTCCAGCCTACTTTGATGGAGCAGATTGGAGCAAGGCAAGGTGAGGACGAAGAGTTAAAGGACATTTTAGATAAGCTTGGTAGAGGAGAGTCATCATCACATCTTAGGTGTTATGCTATGGAAAGTAGGGGATGGCTTAGAAGGGATGGTAGACTTGTGTTCCCCGTATAGAGGATTTAGTAGATGCGGTGTTCGCCGAGTCACATCATTCTAGGACGACAATGCATCCCAGTGGTGATAAGATGTACTGGGTATGAAGAGGGTATTCTATTGGCCTGGAACGAGGAAGAGAGTGGCGAGTATGTATCAAAGTGCATCACTTGCCCAAGGGTAAAGGTGGAACAAAAGAATCCTAGATGACCGTTGCAGCCATTGGATATTCCATTATGGAAATGGGAGAGCGTCTCTATGGACTTCATGGATGGATTACTAAGGTCACAGAGAGGGAACATGAGCATTTGGGTCATTGTAGATAGACTGATGAAGAGCGCTCATTTTATACCCATTAAGAGTAATAGGACATCAGCTTCTTTGGCAACTTTTTATGTAAGGGAGATAGTTAGGCTTCATGGAGTTCCCACCAGCATTGTGAGCGACAGAGATCCATTATTCACCAGCGAGTTTTGGAGGAGTCTTTAGCAAGCCTTGGGGATGGAATTGAATTTGAGAACGACATATCATCCTCGGATAGATGGATAGATTAAGAGGGTAAATAGCGTTTAGAACATTGCTCGGATTGTGCACTATTGACTTTGAAGGCTCTTGGGAACATCACCTACCTTTGGTGGATTTAGCTGTAATAATAGTTATCAAGCAAGCAATGGGATGGCACTGTTCGAGGCCCTCTATGTCAGACCATGTAGATCACCAGCCCGTTACCGATAGGATCTTGCTTAGACCAGACTTGGTGAGGGAAACTTCCTAGAAGGTGGATTTGATTCTTAATAGGTTAAAGACTGCACAAGATAGACAAAAGTTATATGCCGTAAGAAGACGTTCAGATTTGGAATTTAAAGTTGGAGATATGGTTTTTGTCAAGGATTCGCCTCTGAGAAACGTTATGAGATTTGGCTCAGTGGGTAAGTTGGCACCGAGATTTATAGGACCCATTCCTATTACCGCATGGATTGAAAAAGTGGCATACAAAGTTGATCTTCCAGATAAGTTGGCAGGAGTTCATAATGTTTTTCATGTTTTACATCCGAGGAAGTGTCTACATGATTCCGCAGTAGTAGTAGAATATGATCAGCTAAGGGAAATGGAGGTAGAGTGTGACCACTTGTGCATCGTACACCCACCCGTATATTGGAACACGACGTCAAGAGATTATGCAACAAGGAAGTTCGTCGAGTGAAGGTTCAATGAGGGGATGACCCCAAAGGAGTGCATATGGGAGTCTGAGGAGAGAATTGGAACTTATCATCCTTTTCTATTTGATGGTACACTTCAAATATCCTATCTTTAATCTTTAATCTTTCCTTAGTTAGGGTCTTTTCGATAATCTTTATGTGAAACTTATGGATAGCTTGGTTGTAAACATGTCATTAGGGCATGTTATGTTTGATGGATGAAAATGATTGAAAGTGGATGCCAATGTTTGCAAATGGATGCATTGGGTGCACTACATTGATATTTATAAGGCTAATCGACCAACTAAGTACACACTTGCATATGCATGCCTGTTATCTATTGCATTTGCATATGGTTGTGTGTGTGCGTGCGTGCGCGTGTGTATAAATGATGTTGCATATGGATGGTGCATTTGGGTGAATGATTGAAACGTACACATAGAATTATCAATTATACTAGAGTAATTTCATACATTTGGTTGCATGGCATAAGCATGCTTGCATTATAGGAGGTCAACTGAATCAGTAGACTGACTACCTTTTTGCATTAGGTAAGTTCAAATGCATTTCACTTTGCATAAGTCAAAAATTGAATTAGATAAAAATAAGGATTTTAATGGTAGAAATGTATGATGGTTGAGTAGATGGATGTAGATCTTGGATGCTGGTTTTTAATTACGTTCTTCCATCTTTGGAGATTTCGGGGTCGAAATTCTTTAAGGGAGAAGAATGTAACACCCTGATATTTTACGAGAAATATAATTAAAAAGAAATTAAAAAGCGCATTTGGTACAGTGGTAAAGGCGCATGTTAACTTCCTTAGTGAACAGGGATCAAGTCCCGTTGTCTCCCAAAATCAGGAGCGATGTTTTTTTAGCTGGTTCATTTCCAGCGATTTTCGTATGTATTTCAGCGTTGTTTCTGACATGTGGCGGCTTCCCATTCGCTCCGGTCATGTAACAAGATAAGATGGCTAAATTTTATTGGTTGAGTGATATGTATGAGCTTGAATGGATAACCATTAAGTGTGTGAAAGAACCGGATTTAATTTAAAATAATCTAATTGATTATATTCACGTAACCATCTAACCAAAACCTAATCTCTTATTTAGTCTTCGCCTTAATTCTACAGCAAATTTTGTGTGTATTATTCTTCCTCCTTTTCTCCACTAAATTAACAAATCTCTACCGAATTAAATTATCTATATATATATATTCAAGCAATTTGGGGAATTTATAAGAATCAAAAGGAGAAAGATTAAAGCAAAGCTTTTTCAAATTTGTACAAGCTCAAGTGCCAGGTGAGTGGGAATTAATATGAAATAGAAAAATAAAGTAGTTCAATTTCAGTTCTTTTCTGGCACTTTGATATGAATTAATTTCTATTATTAATTGAGAATAAATGTAAATTAGTGCAACTTCTTCTTCTTCTTTCACTTCTCAAATCTAATTCATGTTTATTTTAAAATATGGGACATATAAATTATTTATTCACGTTTTATGGTATAAATAAGATTGAAATTTATGTAAATTATTGTATCCTCTCCTTCTACCACTTCTCAATTCTAATTCATGATTTGGTTGAAATTTGGAACAAACAAATTGTTATTCACGTTTCATGGCGTAAATAAGATTGGTTTAATTATATTGAACTAGAATTGTTATTCAATTTCTAATGATAAAAAAGGTTAATTGAATAAATTCAGAATATGCTACTTGAATAAAATTGCAGTTTTGATTGATATAATTAAATAATTTTGAATACGGTTTTGGAAAAAAATTGGAAAGTCTAATTGGCATAATTATTTGTTTCATATGTGGCCTAAAAATGTAAAAGTGGAATTTTATGTAATTAAATGATTTATGGCTATTAGATAAAAAATTTGTACATATTAAATCTCTAAACAGGGAATGTAAATTAGGGTGGAAAAAAATATAAATTAAATGGACCCTAAAGGCTAATGTAAATCTGTAACAAAATGTATAAAAATTACAGACAAACCATATGGACCGAACGGATGTGAAATTGAAACACCATTTTGTAAGAAATATGGAAATTGTGAAGTAACCAAACTGAATGTAAAAATGGCCTAAACCAGATTAATGGAAATAAACTATACGTAAACTCTAACGGTAAAATTAATTAATTTGAAAGCGATTTGGTGGGCAGACCTTGTAAAGGTCTGGATAGGTGTTTCATGCAGTTAAGACCAAAATATAGTTTTGGCTGTACATGCTAGGAGCGGGCAAGTAGATTCAAAAGGATGTTTGTTACCTTTCATAGGTTGCTAGTATGTAGAATAGATAACATCCACGATCGTAGACTTTTTCAGGTAGATTGACGCGGATGGAACTAGACAAGTGTGCTCTGATGTAGGCTTCTTTAGGCAGATCTTGGAGGATTTTGCGCAGCTGACCCATTTGCGGGCACTCTTTCGGAGGACCGACACTTTTGACAGGGGCAAGTCCACGTTGGGGATCGAGGAGATAAGAGGATACGAGTCTAGTTTGGCGGAGCCTGAGCACGACTTGGGGGTCTTGCAAGGTTGTTTGAATTGGCACCGGTCAAACGTAAGAGGCATTTAGTTACAGTGCACGGGTGAAGAGCACGACTTTCACGTGGTAGCACGTGGATAGATAAAGATAGCAGGTCCGACAAGCCGATTGAAATTTTTATTACTGCATAGTTGACTTCCCTAGAGTGACCATAGACTTTGGCTTCATAGGAACTGTATCTAAGAAGGATTCACCACATTATATTATTCACCCTTTGCGATATCTGGGGAAGACTTAGAATTAAACTGTTTTATTATTTCTGCTTCATCTTTTTTCTCATTCACCAAACTTTATGTCTGACCCATTCCTATTTTTTCTATTTTCCCCAAATCACAGGAGGGCAGGTCGAGGTTGAAGTTCTTTGCAGCTTGGAAAGTCATTGTAGCAGTTGTTATCTTTAGCTTTTGTTTCTTTTGTTTCATGTACTTCATTTCTCTATTCTGTACTTTACTCTACATATGGGAACCTATTGTGAACTTTGCTATGTTTTATTGGAGACTACTTGGTACTTTTGGTTTCAGAAATAAAGTTGGGATAATGTTGTTTTTAATGAAGCTGTTTTGCTATTAATTTATAATTAGTGAAAGTTTTCTTCCGCTGTAGCATTTTAATCATTATATGTTGTTACCTTAGTCTCTGTGCTATGTCATGGATTTTTATTTCACCCGACCACCCGTGCTTATTTTCGGGGTGCCTGGAGGTGCAGGGTATCACATAGCCCAGTATGATGGACGACTAAGATGTAGAAATGGTGTGCGGGTTTTGAAATTGAAATGAAGGGACAATCTGAATTAAAGGAGAGAAAAGCCCATATCTTCATTACACAATTATTTCCTCCTTATTTAGATTTCTCTCTGTCATTTTTCTTAGACTCACCTAGGCTGACTTTTCCTTAGTGGAATACCTCTAAAAATTTCAAAATTTAATAAAGTAAAACAAAATAGAAAAATGTGGCTGTCTCTTGATTGCTACATATCTGGAGAGTGGTCTATCTAATCTAGAAATTGTACTATTATTCAAGGTGTTTCTCCAGGCTTCATTCTAAGGTAATTCTATGTATCAACATGTCTTTTAATTTTGTTTACATTCCCTTAATTCTCCATCTCTCTCCTTTATTCTCGAATTTAGATTTTGATTTTAATGTCTCAAACCCCTTTCCTGAAACAGTTGTATATCCTTAATATGTTAAAATAAAAAACCTTGCTATGTTTACTGTTGATTTTCTACGATATATATGTTCTGTTTGTTTATTTATCTAGTTTTTTTATCTAGTTTGTTTAACCTAAATCTAGACCTTCTTATCATAAATCTGTATACGTCAACGTTGTTTGATGTTAACCATAAAAGTTCACTTGAGGATAAAGGTATGCAAGAAGGCTTATAAAAAGTACTGCACTTCACAAGAATTGAAGATATGGGTTTTGCCAAAGTTCAAAAGCAGTGATTCAGTGGTATTATGGTAGCTTTCGAAGGACTCACAAGCTCCAAGTGCCCTTACAAATGAAAAGCAAAACAAAAGCTTTCGAAAGGGTAGAAAAGAAGGCAAAGTTACCCTTTTGCCTCATCTGGACCTTTCGACGCAGATGGATCCACTTATATAAGGCTAGTATGGGTTCAGAACACCTTTCGAAGGTATAGAACGATAGACATGCACACCATAATCAATTCCTTCAAAATGATGGGTTTCGTCGTTGTTAATATGCTACTTGAAGAAATGATTCCAATACACACCTTTGGAAAGCAAGAAGAAACCTTTCGAAACGGTTGGAACCCTTTGAAGGCATGATGAAAACACCACATGAAGACCCAGAGTACTTTCGCTAAGACCCAGTCGTCAGTCGCCCTTCCTTTCGAAGTTATGTGAAAGCTCAACTCATCTCTCACTTGCAGCAGTATATTAACACAAAGTGAAGAGAGCTCTTAACCCCCTTTTGACGAAGTAAAAAGCAGTCCAATAAAAAGCAAAGTATAAAATGGCATTCAAACTTTAACGGTAGTGGAAGATTGTTAAGGTGATCCTTTCGACTAGGTCGAAAGGTTTGAAATAAAAAGATGGAGGCGTAAGAATGGATGAGAAAGGTTAAAAGAAAAGCCTTTCGACCACATCGAAAGGGGGCACACAAAAGGATAAAGGAAGGCCTTTCGACTATGTCGAAAGGATGCACACGGAAGATTGAAGGAAGGCCTTTCAACCGAAGCGAAAGGATGGGCATGAAATGGGGCCAACTTGCATATGTAAATATGACCCTATAGGTCCGAGTTTGTGTTGGAATTTTGGAGTTCTAAATTCTTTCTCCTATTTCTTAGCAAACCAAATCTTTTTAACCCTAAATCAAATTGGGAAAAGCTCACTTACTTGTAACTCAACTTGGATTAATCCTAAAAGAGGAAGCGCATGGATTTAATAAATATTTTGATCATGAGAAAGATCATTTCGGCCATTAGCTTGACTAATGACTAATTGCACATGATGCTTACTTATTTTCTTAACTCCTATTTGCCTCGTACGATGCAATGGGATAAATTTGGAAAATGTGTATTCGAATCATATTATCATCATGTTTAATGATATCAAATGTTAAACAAAGATGATGATAGTGTTTCAATGTTAATAAGTCCATGGAACTTATTTTATCCAAGATGTTATTCCATTGCATATAGAACATAGAACTCGTATATTGTATATTAAGACCACTTTGAAAATGAAAACAACCTTTCGACCTGATCGAAGGGGGAATTTCAAATGGGATTTGATGTATGAATATTAAGCTATGATAACTAGATGGATATCTTTGAAAGGTGTATTCATATCACAATACATATAACCCTTTCGAAGGAGTTCTTTCAAAAAGAGCATGAAAATATTATCGAACGTAAATTTTCTTTGAGGGGTAGGATAGTCCTTTCGATACAATTGAAAGGGATAAGTGACCAATGTTTTTCCTCCCAGTTAAAAGAGGATGAAAATGACCCTTACGACTGACTCGAATGGAGTCATTAAGGAGATGATCCCATCTTAACCTTCATTTTATATGGTTGATTGGGCTTCTTAACTACAATTAATACTCTCATGAGGTCATCCTCCATAGGCAATCCATCATGATGAATTCATTAGAAAAGGGGTTTCGAGAAGATTGGTCACTTCTAAAACCTTTTTTTGAGATGTTAATAATATTTGTTGTCAATAATTTAGCTTTGGAATGTTAATGAGTTTCCTTGTTAGCATTTTGCGCTAGAAGGAGGACCTGAACCTTTGTCCTTGTGTATACCTTACAGACTAATTATGGATTGTTTAACACGGTGTAGGAAAATGAAATCTAAAATACATAGTCGAATGGACGAAGAGGCCGTACATACCATAATTTTAGAAGATAACATAACACCAAGTTTTAACTTGGAGGGAGTTGTGCAAGGGCAACCGTCAACCCCAGCTTAACAGGATGACAATGCAACCAAAATAAAGTTCTTGGAACAACAACTGCTGGAGATGCAAGAGCTTATCAAAGTAGCATTATCTCAAAATTCTTCCAAGGCAGCAAAACCAACGATTGGAGATGAGGTGATCTCTCCAAGAAGAAACTTAAAGGCTTATACCAATAAGGATAAGAGAAAAATAGACTTGACATCTTCAAAGAAAAAAGAGCATCATTCGACCAAAATTGATCATCAAGGAAGGATATTGGACAAATCTCTCGAACAATCTGGAGGCTCAACATCAAAAGAATACAACCCAAACCGAAAAAGTTATCATGATACCGAAGCTTATTTGAAAGATGTAGCAAGAAAGGCAATCAAGGACATGCTAAATGCTAAGAGAAAGAGATCCAATTCTAACTCCGTAGAAGAAGGAGATATCATCACAAAATTTGATTACCGTAGTGAAGTGAAGGATAAAACCCATAGAAGACCTTGAGGAGACAAGTATAGACTCGAATGCTTCAAGAGAAGTAGTCAAAGTAGGAAAGGAGTTCGAAAGCAGCCTAAAGAAAGACTTGATTAAGTTTTTTAAATCCAATAAAGATGTGTTTGCATGGTCTCATTCAGATATAGTAGGGATTGATCCATCGGTTATGTGCATGCAATAGACATAAAATCGAAAGTAATTCCCATCAAACAAAAGAAGATGCAATTGGATAAAGTGCGGTCTGGTGCCCTAAAAGAGGAAGTTAAAAGGCTCCTTGAAAATTGATTTATTCGTGAGATCTTCTACCCAAAGTGGCTAGCGAACCCAGTATTGGTAAAGAACTCAGATGGCAAGTGGAGGACTTGCATCAATTATACTAAATAAGGCCTATCCAAAAGATTGCTACCCATTGTCCCAGATAGATCAGTTGATTGATGCGACTAGTGGACACAAATTATTATCCCTCATGGATGCTTACTCAGGATATAATCAAATGTCCAAGTTTAAACTTGATGAAGAACGTATAATTTCATTATTGATTGGGGAATTTTCTACTACAAAGCAATGCCTTTCGGATTAAAGAATGCATGAGCTACCTACCATAGATTAGTCAACGGAATGTTCAAAGAACAGATCGGTTGGAATATGGAAGTTTATGTTGACGATATGCTAGTAAAATCTTATGAAGTAAAGAGTCATCTCGAAGACCTAAAATAAATGTTCGAAGTATTACAGAAATATCAGATGAAATTGAATCCCTAGAAACGCTCTTTCAGGGTCCATTCCGGGAAGTTTTTAGGCTATATTGTGAGCGCTCAAGGGATCAGGGCTAGTTTAGACTAGATTCAAGCCATTAAGGACATGGTTGAGCCTTAAACTAACAAGGATGTAATGAGTTTAAACAGTAGGGTAGCCACCCTAAGCAGGTTCATTTCCAAGGCGATTGATAAGTGCGTTCCCTTTTTCAATATGATCAAGAAGAAGAAAAACTTTGAATGGGGGGAAGACTAAAAGAAAGCCTTTCAAGAGTTGAAAAATCATTTGGAAAAACCACCATTACTATCCAGTCATGAGAAGGTGAAGTGTTGTGCTTATATATGGAAGTTTTGGAACATACAGTTAGTTCAATTTTGATCAGGGAGGAAAGTGGGACTCAACTTCCTATTTGTTATGTGAGTAGGCGGTTAAAGGATGTACAGGTTCGGTACTCGGCAATAGAAAAACTAGCGTACTACTTAATTCTTACCGCATGAAAACTTAGGGCATACTTTCAAGCACATCTAACCAGAGTATTGACTAACTTTTCACTCAGAAAGTCTTCAGTAAGACTGAAACTTCAGGTAGGCTGGTAAAGTGGGGAATTGAACTTAGCTAATATGACACTGAATTTCAACCATAGGGAGCTATGAATGGACAAGCATTGGCAGATTTTATTAATGAGTGTATAAACTTCATTAAAGAACAATCGAAAAAGGAGAAGGATCAAAAACCTATATGGCAGTTACTTGTAGATGACGCATCGAATGAGCAAGGAGATGGAGCAGGATATGTCATAATAACACCAGACGGACACCGCCTACACTATGCAATGAAGTTAGGGTTTTCTGTAAAAAATAACGTAGCCAAATACGAATAATGTTGGAAGTATTGACTTTGGCTTTAGAGCTCAAAATTCCACGAATTCAAATCTTTAGTGATTCGCAAATATGGTAAATTATGTAAAGCAAGTATATCAGACTAAATGTGCTAAATTATCTTTATATGTAAAGTAGGTATTGAAGATTCTCACTTTATTTGATGATTTTTCTATACATCAAGTTCCAAGGGGAAAAAACTCTCAGGCAGATTTAGCAAAGTTGGCTAGTTCAAGGGGAGCACCAGAAACTCGAATCATGCTAGTAGGGTACCAAGAAAATCCAAGTATTGAAGAGGGAACATCTAAAAAAGGGAAGTAATTGTTAGTCCTAACAAGATCCGAAGCCATGGCACAAGTGAGAGAAAAAAGGGAAATTAATGAAGAAATTCCAAATTAGGGGATTAATCATCCAAGGACAGATGGCTGTTTTAGTGACACTTGGATGTCGCCTATTATTAAATATTTTTCTAAAGGGATATTGCCATTTGACAAAGTAGAAGCTAGAAAAATCAAGCAACAGGCTCCGACTTTCACAGTAGTGGATGAAATTCCTTACACGAAAGGATATGCATTACCTTACTCGTGTGTGAGTCTGGAAGATGGGATGAAATTGTTGGTGGAATCGCATGAAGGATATTGCGAAGACCACTCCAACGAGGCAAATTTGGCAAAGAAAATAATAAGGCAAGGTTTTAATTGTCCTCAAATGGAAAGTCATGCTATTGAATATGTAAGGAGATGTGAAAGTTGCCAGAAACACTCAAAGATCCCTCGATTACCACCAAGTCAATTAACTCCGATTTCAAGTCCATGGCCCTTTGATATATGGGGAATCGATTTAATTGGGCCATTGCCAATTTCCAAAGGATATGCAAAATAAGCTATAGTTGCCATAGACTGCTTTACTAAGTGGGTAAAAGCAGAACCACTCCTCAAAATCACTTTTGGAAAAGTGCTTAGATTCGTCATTAAAAACAGTATTACCACATTTGGAATCCCTTATAAGATTATATCATATCTGAACTCAATTTTAAAGTGAAGACTTTTCTCGGTTTTGCCATAAGAATGGGATTATTAAAAGCTTTTCTTCCATGGCACATCTATGGATAATAGGGAGGTTGAAGCTACAAATAAGACTATTAAGACTATCCTGAAAAAGCGATTAAATAATGCCAAAGGGAATTGGGTAAAAGAATTCCCATTTATACTTTGGGCCTATCGAACATCCACTAGAACTGCAATGGGACATACCCCCTACTCTCTAACATATGGTTGTGAAGCGATGTTGCTAATTGAAATTGAGATACCCTCACGTCGAAGAATCAAATATGCATTTTATCCAAATCAGGAATTGAAGAAAGAATCATTAGGTTTTATAATTAAAAGATGAATTAGCTATCCGAACTACAAAATATCAGAGAAGAATCTCAAAATACTATGAAGACAAGATCATTTCAAAAGGAAGACTTAGTACTCCGAAGGGTGATGGAAAACACAAAAAATCCTACGAATGGACTGCTAGGACCAAACTGGGAAGGTCCCCTAATTGTATGCAAAGCAATTCCCCCTGGAGCTCACAAGTTATGTCGACCAGATGGCAATATGGTTCCTAGAATGTGGAATGCAAAACACTTGCGACCATATTTTCTTACAATGAATGAATAAAGCACCTCTTCCTTAAAAGAAAAATCTACATGGTTGGGTGTAAAATTCTCCTTGCACTTGGACATTACCTTAAACGGTCAAAGCCTTTGTCCGTGCCGAATTTGCCAGGTCAAAGCACCTTATGGAGGGGGATTAAAGTAAGCCTTTATCCACGCCACGCTATGGCCAGGTTAAAGCATCGATAACTCTTGACCGTGCCATGCTATGGCCAGGTCAAGTCACTTTCCATAGGGAGGATGGAATAAGCCCTTGGTTTCGACAGGCTATGGCCTGGCCAAGACAACGAATAATCCTTTGATCGCGCCATGCAATGGCAAGATCAATGCACTTCCTAATAAGAGGACGGAGTGAGCCATTGGTCCTGCCCCGCTATTGTTTGACCAAGGCACCGAACAAGCCCTTGATCGTGCCACGCTATGGCCTGGTCAAGGCGCCTCCTGGAGAGAGGTTGGGTAAGTCCTTGGGTCCTGCTTGTGCATAAGCTCACCAAGAGCACCAAACAACAACGGACAAAGACATTCAAGTCTAAGAAGCGACATATCAAAAAAAGGAATAAGATGTCCAAGCCTGAGAAGCAATGTATCAAACAACGAACTAAGACATCCAAGCCCGAGAAGTGGCACATCAAACAATGGACTAAGACATCCAAGCTCGAGAAGCGGCAAATCAAACAGCAACAACATACAAAGCCTAAAGGGTAATACATGTCAAAAGAGTCAAAACCCAAGGAGTGGTACAGAACGGAAGGCTTAAATAAGAATCCACAGCCTTCGACTAATTGTCAAAGAAGAATTTTTGAACTTCACTCATTAATACCCGAATCTGGGTTTCGGGCCTTTCATTATTAAGTTCGGGACTTCACTTATTAGTACCCGAGTTAGGGTATCGGGCCTTTACTGCTAATTTATGGTCTTCATCATACCTGAATCTGGGTTTCGGGGCCATTACTAGTAATTAATAGACTTCAGTCATTAACACCCAAATCTGGGATTAAGATTTTTATTATGAAGACTATCATTATGGATTTCAGGTTATCATCCACTAACACCCGAATTTAGGCTTAAGATTTTTATTGTGAAGACTATTATTATGGATTTCTGGTTCTCATCAGCTAATACCCGAATATGGGTATTATGAAGGCCATTATTATGGATTTCTGGTTATCATCAACTAAAACCTGGATATGTGTTTCGAGTCTCTTACTATTGACTTCTAAACTTCAATTATTGATGCCCAAATCTGGGTTTTAGATTTCTGGTCTTCCTAATACCTGAATTTGGGTTTCGCATTTTTTACCACCAATTTTTGGATTTCATTCCTGAATATGGATTCCAAGGCAGATAGAATTGAGATCTCAATGTACTTTTAATCTTCAATTAAAGCTTAGAGTTTGTCTTATTAATATCCGAATCAGGGTCATTGGTTTACTACTATAAACTTTTGAACTATCAACATCTGAACCTTAGTTTCTAGGTCATTTTTATTTCTAATAAGAATTTCTAAATTCCTATTACTTATCCCCAAATAAGGATTTATAGTTTTCAATGACTTATTTCCAGATGATAGATCATGACCTTTTATTGTCGAACGTTTGTTGTCACCAGTGAAAAATCCTAGACTTCAATTATTATATGCCTAGTTTTCTATTAATATAATGGGAGTTCATTTTATGAACCTCTTTTGTAACTACAAAAGTTGGATGGTAGGACTTCCATTATTGCTAGACAAAGGTTTTGGGTTCCTAATCATTTATAACTGTAGATTTCTTTTCATTTACTAACTTTAGATGATAGCCACCCAATTTATACAACTTCCAAACGTAGGATTCAAGAGCTCTACTATAATAACATCATTTTCAAGTCACTAAGCATATTTTTCTGCAAGTCATGATCTAATGATAGAAAATGTTATTTACTTTGGATTTTGCAAGGAAATGAGGTCATTGAGAATGGAGTCGTTGTTAATTTTTTGTCCAAAAGAACAAAAGCTTCTTTCATACCGAGGAGGGGGAGGGGTAAAATGTTAACCATTAAAATTCACTTAAGAATTAAGATATGAAAGTAGGCATATAAAAAGTACAGGACTCCACAAGAATTGAAGATATGGGTTTCGCTAAAGTTCAAAAGTAGTGTTTCAAAGGTATTAAGGTAGCTAGAAGTCGTAAGCTCCAGGTGCCCTTACAAATGAAAATATAATCAAAAGCTTTTGAAAGGTTAGAAAAGTAGGCAAAGTTTCCATTTCGCCTCATCTAGGCCTTTCGACGTAGATGGATCCACTTATATAAGAGAGGCTAGTAAGGGTTCGGAACACCCTTCAAAGGTATCGAACGATAGATTCGCACACCAGAATTGATCCGTTCAAAATAGTGGGTTTCGTTTTTGTCAATCTGCTACTTGAAGAAATGATTCTAATACACACCTTTCGAAAGCACGAACGAGCCTTTCGAAACGATTGGAACCATTCGTAGGCATGATGAAAACTCAACATGAAGGCCTAGAGCCCTTTCGTTAAGACCCAGTCGTCACTCACCATTCCTTTCGAAGTTATGTGAAAGCTCAACTCATCTCTCACTTGCAAAAATATAGAAACACAAAGTGAAGAGCGCTCTTACCCCCCTTTCGACGAAGTCGAAAGCAGTCCAGTAGAATGCAAAATAAAAAATGGCACTCAAACTTTAACGGCAGCGAAAGGTTGTCAAGGTAATCCTTTCGACTAGGTCGAAAGGTAAGAAACGAAAAGGTAGAGACCTAAGAATGGATGAGAAAGGTTAAAAGAAAAGCCTTTCAACCACATCAAAAGGAGATGTGCAGAAGGTTGAAGGAAGTCCTTCCACCATGTCAAAAGGATGCATGTGGAAGGTTGAAGGAAGGCCTTTCGATTAAAGTAAAAGGAAGGGCATGAAAGGGGGTCAACCTGCATCTATAAATACGACCCTAGGAGTCCGAGTTTGTGGATGGAAGTTTGGAATTCTAAATTCTTTCTCTTATTTCTTAGTAAACCAAATCTTTGTAACCTTAAATTAATTTGGGAAAATCTCTCTTATTGTAACTCAATTTGGATTAATTCTAAAAGAGGAAACGCATGGATTCAATAAAGATTTTTATCACGAGAAAGATCATTTCGACCATTAGCTTGACTGATGACCAATTGCACATGATGCTTACTAATTTTCTTAACTCCTATTTGCCTCACACGATGCAATGGGATAACTTTGGACAATGTGTATTCGAATCATATTAATATCATGTTCAATGATATCAAATATTAAACAAACATGATGATAGTATTTCAATGTTAATAAGTCCATGGAACTTATATTGTCCGAGATGTTATTCCACTACATATAGAACATAGAACTCATATATTGTACGTTGAGACTACTTTGAAAAAGATAATTACCTTTCAACCTGATCAAAGGGGGTGTTGCAAATGGGATTCGATGTATGAATACTAAGCTATTCTAACTGGATGGATATCTTTGAAAGATATATTCATATCACAATACATATAACCGTTTCGAAGGAGTTCTTTCCAAAAGAGAAGAACAATATTATCGAATGCAAATTCTTCTTTTAAGGGTAGGATAGTCCTTTTGATACAATCGAAAGGGAAAGTGGCCGATGTTTTTCCTCCCACTTATAAGGGGATGCAAATGACCCTTACGACTCACTCAAATGGAGTCACTAAGTAGATGATCTCATCTTAACCTTCATTTTAAGTGGTTGATTGGGCTTCTTAACCACAATTAACACTCTCATGAGGCCATCCTCTACAAGAAATCCGTGCTAATCAATTCATTCGTAAAGGGGTTTCGACGAGATTGGTCACTTCTAAAATTTTTTTTGAGATGTTAATGATATTTGTTTCTAAAAATTTAGCTTTGGAATGTTAACGAGTTTCCTTGTTAAAGATGATTTTATTATTGTTTTTTTAAATATTAAATTTTGGAAAATTCTTGTTGATAAGTCAATTTCATATTAGCAGACTTAGTTTTGAATTTCTATAAATAAATTTCTATGTTAATAAATCTTTGAAAGAATTGCATTATTTGATCTTTATTGACCACATAACATGATGACTTAGTTGTGTTATGTTTTACATTATTCTAAAACAAATTTTGTTAGGGAAAACAAAAGGGGAAACATTAAATAAATAATTTATTCCTTGTTTTACAATTTTGTCAAATCTAATATTAAATCTTTGTTTAAGGGAAACATTCTATTTCACAAACTATATGTATCTTATTTTAATTTGGTTTCAGGTTTTGTTTTTGTTTGTTTATTTACGTGCATTTAGATATATATGTAATATCATTTATTCTTGTGTGTGTACTTGTTTTTAACTCAAAGTTTCAAAAGGGTTTTCTGTAAGATGTAGTAAACTTTTAAACTGCTTTAATTGTACATTGTATTCATTGATTTATTACATGTAATGCAAATAAAGTCTAATTAAATTTGAAATACTATGAAAAATATCTATCATATATATGTGTGTGTGTGTGTGTGTGTGTGTGTGTGTGTTTGTTTGTTTGTGTGTACATATGCGTTTATCTTTACTCAAAAAAACTTTCATGTTTTAGACAAAAAAGGCATATATAAAACATAAATGTGTTTGTTGTGGCAGCACATAAACAATGTTTACATTAACTATGTACACTCTCCATATGTAGCACTTACACTATACCCATGAGTACATTTGATTTGCTCATCATAATTGTTATCTAGCCTCTGGACCAGGCAGTATTCTGATGGATTGGACGAATCAAACTCGAAAATTATCATAGCAAGAAGCCCAAAGAGATAACTGCAAAGCCCAAAACTCAAGTACAATCAATGCCATAAAGTTGACGCAAACTATCCTAAGAAATTCCAGTCAGAAAATCACTAGGTGAGAGCTCATCACTGATCACACGCCTAGGAAATAAAATCACTAGGTAAGGGATCATCACCAACCCATATCTAGGGAAGAAAACCACTAAGTGAGGGATCATCATCGATCCCACACATTGGGATGAAAATTACTAGGTAAGGGATCATCGCCGAACCCACACCTAGGGAAGAAAACCACTTTTTGAGGGATCATCACTAATCCTATACCTAGGGCAAGACCAACTCAAGTATTAAATCCCACTAAGTGGGGGATCAGTACTGATCCCCTCCCTAGGCAATTGGTACCGATCCCTAAATCTTAATCCAAAGTTCCCCCCACTACTTCCACTTGCAACTGATGATGCGAAAAACCTCAAGTTCCCTTCTTGTGATTCTATGTTATTCCCTATCGATTTCAATAAGCACAAGATTTAGCAACTCCATTCTTCCATAGATTCATCATTTGGACCCAAAAAACACCTAGGTAACTATGCAAAACAAATTTCGAAACACGATACAACAATGAGATGAACCAACACAAAAAGTCGCAAGACCTCTGCCTGCATATCTAGAGATCGTACTGATCCGCCCCCTATAAAGGTCGAAACCGATCAGCTTCCATAGGTGATTTAGGGTCTATATTTTTTAGCTGACTTGGTCTATACAAGGAGATTTGGATGGAGATTTTTAGGTGAGATATTTTCCTTCTTACAACTATAAATAAAAGCGGAGGAGCTCATTTGAAGGGGATTGGTTTCTTCTTCATTGCCTACACTCTGCCGTTTCTTTTCATAACTTCATGGATTTATACGGATCCAAGCAAACTGTACTTGTAATCTATAGTATAAATTAAAAAAATCTTTGGACTGGACGTAGGCCAAGATTGCTGAACCACTATAACTCTGTATGTGAGTTTTTCCTCTCTTTTCATTTATTTTTTTCTTGTTTATTCTCAACTCCATACTTTTCTTGGTTGTTTGTGCCATTTTTATTTCAAATATTTTCTTGCATTTTAGAGAAGGAGATTCTAAGGCTATTAGGATTCATCATCTATTTCTGGATTTTCTATATCCAAGGGTTGGATCCAATTTTCCCACTTTTTTGTATACTGCTCAGGTTTTCAACAACCTAGGAGAAGCTGTCTTCCATGGCCCAATCAAGGAAGGAACCTCGCACCATAATTACTAGAGTTACCAGTGATGTTGAGAATCAGAATCCTTATCATGTAGATAAATTTGCACAACCAGAAGAAACAAAGATCCAGACTCCAACTGATGTCATGACCAGGATGGAGATGCATAAAATATTGAAGCAAATGGATGACAGATTCCATGCTAATCAGAATGAGATGAGTCGAATGATGCAACAAAGCTTGAGACTATTAAATGAGCTAACTCAAAACATTCGTAGAAGGAGAAGAAGGAATTCTAGTTCTTTATCTAAAAAATCTTCATCATCCAAAAGGAGAGGAGGGATAGAAGAAAGAAGAGAGCTGAAAACACCGTTGGAGCATAGTACCAAGGGAGAATACCGACCCAAGGCACTGTATGTGGGTCGGTATCGTCCCAAGAGGAGGGGTCGGTATCGACCGCACATATTGTAGGCCCAAAGCCCATCATTTGGAAGGCAGCGTAGATGTGATCCTTGAATATGCCACCGATGGTTAGAATATGGAGAATCGAGCTGCTACTGATAATACGATCCACTGAAATCAAACGGGGGGACTGTTGGACGAATGGAACCCCCAGAGATCGGGGAGCCTAGGTATCGAGAACCTTCCCGAGAGCATCAGTCGAGAATGTGATTTTTTTTTGGTGAAAAACATTTCAGAAACAATGATGAAGGAGATACCTCTCCTAGTCGGACTCCGTTTACTGAGAACATTCTTTGCAAGAGAAATCCCCGGTGATCTACAATGCCGACAATGCCACTATACGGAGGAGTAGTCGATTCTAAGCAATAATTGAGGAGATATGAGTGGCATGTGGATTCTGTTAGGGCTTCATATGTCATGAAATACTGCTTTTTCCAATTTTCTTAAAAGGAGTAGCTATAATGTGGTTCACCCGACTCCCGCCGAGGTCCATATCGACTTTTGTTGAGTTTTCACAAAAGTTTCTGGAGCAGTTCCGCTTACACACTTCACATCCAAAACATTTGGATGTCTTTATCAAACCTTTTCCAAGGTGATGAAGAGTCACTAAGGGACTTCTTGTATCGGTTCCATGTGGCTGCGATAGAGGTTATATATCCTAAAGAAGACATAGTATTAATGGCGCTGATTAGGGGAATTCATCCTGACTTGGATTTCGGGGATTGGTTGGAAAGAAAACCCCCATCGACTATAGACATTTTCTATAGAAAGGCCAATGAATACTTGCACCTGGAAGAGGCGTGCAAACATCCATAGAGGACCGGTGTAGGGAACTCAAATGAAGTGATACAAAGCAATATCATTGTGAAGCAGGCCGGAGGAAACTCTGCAAATGTAGTAATTGACACCGGGAATTCTGATAAACAGTGGATGAGGAATCAAGTTCTAAGCGGCTAACATAGTGAGAAAAGTAAGTGCCCGAGGGGCATGAAACCAAAAGAATACACCCCTTTGAACGATACATTACAAAACATCTATTTTGCTATGCAAGGGATGGAGCAATACAAGAAGCTGCCCTGAAGAGAGTCAACTCATGAACAAAAGCACTCAGGGAAGTATTATCACTTCCATGAAACTCATAAACATAACACTAATGAATTTCGACGCCTGAGAAATATAATAGAGGAGCTGATAAGGAATAATAAGCTCAAGCAGTACATTAAGGAACCAACGAATGTTGAAGAAACTACAAGACCCCATGATCTACCTACTCCGGCAGAATTGTCCGGGTCCAACAGATATAGTCTAAGATGAGCCGGTGGAGGACTGGTCATCAATTAACCAGTCACCTAAGGGTGCCGCAATCTATGACAATATTGCCTCTTTTCGTTATCCATTTGCCTTTCGCAAATAAACCTCCCAAGGACACATGGGGCACTGTAAATAGGATGGTCTAGCCATTCCTTCTACTTATTAATAAAGCTGCTTCTTAAACCAATGGAACTAGTTCTTGTAAAGCAAAAAATTCCATGCTGTGAAATCATCGTCACAACTAAAGAAAGGCTCATTCGTCCTCGAATGATGACATGAGGTGTTGACTCATTAACCGTCAGGTTGACGGTTACATTCTATCCCTAACCTTCTGAGAACCGACGTTGCTCCGATAATGTTGGGAAGGTCTTAACCGCTTGGTTGATGTTCACATTCGATCCCTAACCTTTAGAGAACCGACGTTGCTCCACCAACGCAAGGAAGATCCTAACTGCCAGGTCGATGGTCACTTTCAATCCCTAACCATTTGAGAACCAGCATTGTTCTGACAATGTTGGGTATGTCCTAACCGCCGGGGACTGATACCGAGAAGAACTTCAGGGGTCCAGCTTTCTCGATCCATGATCGGACCCCTGAAGTTCTTCTCGATATCTGCAGATTGATACCACCCAACTTTTGTCCTCAGATTGGGGGAAGAAGTATAAAATAAAACTGGATGTGACATGACTGTCCACCAGCTAACTCTTTCTTTGATGTGGGGACATGAGTATAAACCATAAAGCAGATGTGACCTGACAGTCCATATATTAACTCTCGCCCTTGATGTGGGCAAGAGTATAAACCAAAACGAACTTAATACCACTGTTCACTCTCACAGCTTAAGTCCTTGGATTGAGGGCAGGAGTTTGAATCGAAACGGACATGATAATACAGTCCAATCCTTAACAATTTCCTTGGAGTAGGCAAAACAAAAGACCCATACCCAATGTAAGGTAGAATCTTACCTATGAACTTTGAATCGATGCCCGGAGTTAGGCGCAATTGGAAATAAACATCCTAGCGGAGGATGTACGAATTACGTACTTAAGTAGTTAACTTAAACTAGAACCCGAAGCTCAACGCAATCAAAAATTGCTATCTTGGAAATGGTTACTTAAATTACTATCCCAAGTGGTTGATCCTGATCGATGCCCGAAGATGGGCGTGATCGCACTTAGAATCCCAAAGAGGAAAATGAAAAGGCCGACTCACCAGCTAAGTTGGCCAATTTTGAAGATGCACAGCTCATGGGCTTGATTCTGATGGATCCTGGAGGTTAAACTAGAAAAGGAGTCATGGATGACTCTAATAAAATCCTACTTGCAGAGAGGAATTCTTCTAGAAAGAGGAAATGAGCGACGGAAGCTCCTTCGATAAGCTTCAAGACACATCCTTCAACAAGGAGCACTTTATAGGAGGGAATTCTTAGTCCCAATGCTATGTTGTGTCACTCACTACGAGGCCAAAGGAGTCCTAAGAGAAGTTCATGAAGGGGCCTGTGACGACCACACTAAGGGGAAAACCCTAGCAAAGAAGATACTTTGTTACGTTACTTCTGGCCAACCGTCAATCGAGACACAGCTGATTACATCCGAATGTGTGATAAGCACAAGAGATTTGCTAAATTTCAGAAAGCCCGACCAATAGAGATTTGTCAAATGGCCAGTCTTTGGTCGTTTACAGTTTGGAGAATTGATATCACCGGTGTGTTGTCGATATCTAAGGGTGTTGCGAAGTATGCTATTGTCGCAGTTGATTACTTCACCAAATGGGTCGAGGCAGAGCCGTTAACCACAATCACCACAAAGAAAGTGATTAACTTTGTTATCCAGAATATCATCCGTTGCTTTGGAGTTCCATAGGAAATCATTAACGATAATGGGACCCAACTCGATAGTAACAAATTCAAAGATTTCTACTGCCGACATTACATAGAGAGGAGATTCGTTGAGGTGGCACACCCTAGGCGAATGGATAGGTTGTAGCTATAAACAAGATCATCAAGATCATTCTTAAGAAGCGATTGAAAAACGCCACTGGTTAGTGGGTCGATGAACTTCCATTAGCACTATGGGCTTACCAATAACCCACACGTCAGTGACTGGCCACCCTCCATTCACCCTAGCCGATGGATCAGAGGCTATGATTATGATTGAACTAGATGGCTATGACTCCAATTGAACTAGAAGTATCTTCACATTGAGTGGCTCACTGCACTCCATGAACGAATAAGAAGCGCCTTTTGAAGTCCCTTGATATGACTGATGAGAAGCACGATGAAGCTGAGTTGAGAGCAGCTGCACACGGACACCAAGTCGTCTAGTATTAAAAGGCGAGGTCAGGAATTGGACCTTTGAAACCGATGACTTGGTCCTCAAAAAAATCTTCCCATGCCCTCGAAACTTAGTTGCGAAGGTTTGTACGTAATAGAGCAAAAGCTTGGAGAAGGACCTTTTTGGCTTATGATGATTGACAGAATTTAACTCCGAATAGTGTGGAATAGCAAACACTTACGATGCTATTTCACTTAGAAATAAATTTATGCTTAATTAATTAAATCCATTACAGGTGTGCAGGTACCCAAGGTTAGGTGCTGACCAAACTTCTACGATCCATGATCAGACCCTTGGAGTTCAACCTTCCTTGGCATCCAAAAGTAGATGCCAGTCAACTCTTTCATCCCTCGGCATAGATGCAAATCCAAGCGGACGTGACATGACCGTCCACTCAATTGCTCGTGCTTGAATTTTGGTAGACTGAAAATGTCTTTCCCAAAGGATGGCAAGGCCGAAGATCCTTGCTCGGAGTAGGTGAGGCATAGGATTCATGCCTGGTGAAAGGCAGGATTTTACTTAAAAATTTCAATCGATTCCTCGGGTCTAACGCAATCAAATGGTACTATCCTAGAAAAGGATAGCTAACCTTGATTTTAAGTGGTTAGCCTTGACCAATGCTCGGAGTTTGGCATCGTCGAAACATGCATCCTGAAGAAGGATGTCCGACTTGCTGTCCTTTGGTAATTTACTTCAATTAATGCCCGAAAGCAGGCACGATGGCATTTAAAGTTCCCCTAAAAGGAATGCTTAAATCATCTTTCCAGGTGATCGAAGTTCGATCGTGTTCTAGAATTAGATATGGTTGCATGTAAATGTCCATAGATTGGCATTTCAACGATTGCTTTATAACGAAAGGTTGGCAAATCATGCAACAGGCTAATGACTTAGCCTAACAATAATCCTGATAAGAAATGAATCGTAAGTACATTGAATGGAAAGTGCATTTCTCAAATACTTAAATAAATTCACACAAAGGTTGGGCGAATCAAAAGTCTTCGTTATTCATGTTCAAAACAGAACATGGAATGAAAAGTACAACGTTTATTTACACCTAAGCTGGAAACAAAAGCGGGGACTGAACTTGCACAACACCAGCCTAAAAAAACAGACTCCTACAACTACAAATGAAAAGTGAGTCCAGCTACACAAAATAAACAAAAACTATAACAATAAAGATAATGACCAACATATGCCTACATGAGAACATGCATATGATCGAGAGCTTTTACAAGAGAGTGCGTGCGTATATGTGTACCTAATCATATTCGACACCAAAAGACTAGAGTCGAAGAAAAGCATATTCTTACTTGGAGAATCCATAATAGGAACCACGCATAAGGAAAAAAATCACTAGGTATAGGATTATCACCGATCATGCACCTAGGAAAGAAAATCACTAGGTGATGCATCATCACCGATCACACACCTAGGGCAAGACCAATTCAAGTGTTGAATTTCACTAAGTGTGGGATCGATACTAATTCCTTCCCTAGGTGATCAGTATCGATCCCCAAATCTTCATCCAAAGTGGCCCCCACTCCTTCCACTCGCTAATGATGATGCCAAGAGCCCGTTTCAAGTTACTTTCTAATGATTTTATGCAATTCTCTCTCAATCTCTATGAGCAATAGATTTAGGAACTCCATTCTTCCATAGGTCCATCATTTGGACCCAAAAAACACAAAGAAAACTATGCAAAACAACCTTGGAAACATGAAATGTAACAACCCAGAATTTAATTGCTATTTAAAAGAATATTTAGTTATATTTTTAAATAATTAATAAATAGATTTTATTAACAAATAAAACTATTTTAAATAATAATTAATTATGATAAAATCATTTTAAAAATTATTTATCAAAATATATTGTTCATAAAGAAATAGAAAATGTGACTGGAAATTATTTTTCGAAATATCGATTTTTCATTAGTTAAAAGTTATTCAAAAGGTAGTAACACTATGTTAAACATACATGCACATAATATAAACCATTTAAACATGGTATGTACAGGTACATATGCATGTACACATTATCTCTCTTATGCATATAAATATATAAGTTAAAATAAGATTTTATTTCTTAAATATATATATATATATATACATGTATGTATAACATACATATAAATACACATTTTCAACACAAGGACAAGAGCATGGTGTGAATAGTTGAAAGAGACGGGGAGGGGTACTAGATGGACTGATTTGAGGGGGGAGAGGTATGGTAATGCATCATATACATATTTAAATATAAACCTCTTTATATTATTTTAATTTATATCCCAAGCCCATAAATACTCCATTACTTTCATTCTATTCATTTTACAATCTCTTCCTCCACTTTGAAAATTCTAAAAGCTTAAGAAAACTTAGCCATGGCCTCCTCTTTATAAATTCTAGAACAAGAAATATAACTTCTTTCACTAAAAATCACCTCTTTATTACATAAAACCACTTCTACAAACCATTCAACGCCTCCTCTTCCAAGCTACAACACTCCATCCACCCAAAACCATAAGGGCCAAGCCAAAACTAGTCAAGACCGAGCCCAATTAGCCTAGGATAAGCCCATCTTGGAGGTCCAAGCACTTAAAAGTTCCATATTTGCAAATTTGTTAAAGCATTTTCAAGTTTTGGGAAAAGTTCGCATTGATTTAGGAAAGTTTCGATGAGTAAAACTAATATTTATAGAAAAGAAAACAACTTGTTTTAGTGATCTATATGTTGTGAAATTATAGTGTTTGTGATGATGAATTGTCATGTTGTTTGGATGATATATGATTGCAAATTGGTTGTTTGGTATAGATTAGTGATTTGGATAATACGTTGATATGTTTGGATATGTATATGGATATGGATATACGATATTGGTTATGATATGATGGTAGTATGATTATAAAACAAAATCAAGTGTATGTGAAGTAAATGTGGTGAAGTTAACACCTTGAAAAGTTGCAAAAGACTTGAGATCCGATTTGAAAATGAAAGTTTGTTTTCTATTTTTAAATTTTGAAAATGTTTTCCAAGTTTTCACCTTTGTTTAAAGATTTCAAAAAATTTCCATTTTTGTTTTCAAAGATGTAGTGGCTAGAGTAAAGGTGAAGTTTTCACCTAGAAATCTATAACGACCCGGATCCGACGCTCGAAAATCGACATCCAATACATCACCCGTATTCGAATGTCGGAGATTCAAACGTTGGAGTCCAGTTCGCTGGAGCTTATAACACATTAGGTGAAAAAAAACACAGCGGAAACAGAAAGAAGAATTTTATTGATGCACAACATGGATACAACATGATACAATATCAAAGCCAATATAGATACAACTTGGAAAGAAATAAGAGAACTGGGAACAAGAGCAACAAACAGTGGAAAGATATCTTCAATAGAGACTTCCAAGAGAGATCAACAATACTGCATCTTCATACCTCCAAAGATCTCCAAGCAAAAACTCAAACAAAAAGCTATCATGCTGAAATGAAGTAGATGCAATCCCAAATCCACAGACTTCATAGACTTCCAAAATCTACCTCAACTATCTGAACTAGCTGATAATCTATTGATAACCTAGCTCTAGGTTGCCCACGTGGAAAATTATGGGCACTAAGAGTTTAGAAAGGGAACAATAAACTCCAGGTCAATCATGGGACTGGTGTGAACAAACATAAAACAGTTGTTTGTACAAAAAGAAATAACAAAAAAAAATAACAAAAAGAAATAAAAGAAATTCGGTATGCTTTTTTGAAAATGAAACTACCATAAGGCCTCCCGGCACACACTTAATGCAATCGCACACATGGGGAGATTTCTCCTTATAGCAACCAAACATGCTTGATATGTGAAAATCCTTTTGATATTATTATTACTGCATAGTGTGAAAAACATTTCAAAAGTATAATATTAATCTTAGCCAGCATATGTGATAGTGCGGTGTGTATACAATTATATGTGCTAATATAGTATACACGGATCGTGTAATATGGATTACAATACAAATGCGGAAAAAGATGATAATAGCATAGTAAATAAAAAATAGAAAAATCACACCAGAGATTTTTATACTGGTTCGGAGCACCGTCCTACGTCCAGTCCCAGACTTCTATCTGGATTTTCACTATTAATTTCCTCGCTTCACCCGGAGGAACAGGTTTACAACACCCGAACAGCCGAACGGGATTTCACGCCTCTAATACACTGAGGACTTCAACACTTGCCTCTTACAACACAGAGGACTTCAACACAAGAACAAATACAATTGCTGTTGACAACTTGTGTTCTTGAAAACACAGATTTGTCACTAGTAGTACACCCTTCCTATAATCTTATCCTCAAAGTATGCGAATGATGTTTTGAAAAGATTAAGGAAAGTATATTACTTATTGAATCAAAAGATATGAAATAGTTTCAATGATTCAATAAATAATCGAGAGCTTTTAGAATGCAGGAGTATGTAGTAAGTTCAGAGATTAGATTAAAAAGCATATATAATCATGTTTTCATGTATCTTGAATCAATGATTTAGATGAGTATATATAGAGAAAAATAGTTGTAACTCTTTGTGAACAGTTGCCATTAAGAGATATGATCTTTGGTGAAAGGTAAGAGATGCAACCTTTGGAGAAGAGAAGTGCCTTTTGGAAAAATTGCTTTCTGTTTAAAAACGGTCGACAGGTCAAAAAATGACCGGTAGACAGGAATTTGAATATATATACACGTTATGTTCACTTGTGCACATTATCTGTGCATTCTGGGCAAAAACGGTCGACCACCTGGTTTTTGACCGGTCGACCGGTTTTGTCCAGACTGCACAGTTAATGTGCAGTCATATATATTTATATATATATTTGAAGATTAAAGGCATAAGATTATTTGAGGATAGATTTTAACATAAATAATCATTACTAACATACTAAATAATCAACCTCTAATCATATGGAGCTCTTTGTGTCTAAATAACTTCTTTTTGTCGATCACGGCTTATCCCTTAGTCAGAAATCAAAACTCTATAAAAATCTTTACTCAACATTCTCCCCCTTTTTGATTGATGACAACATATTTATGAATCTCCCCCTGTATAAGATATCCCCCTGAGATTGTGTCCTGCATATATACTGTTAGCACAATTTTCTCCCCCTTCGTCATCGACAAAAAGGAGTTGTTTAAATGGAGGATGTAAAAAAGATTATAAGCAACATAAAACTACTACCATAGATCAAGAGTAACATTCACACAAGATGATAATACACACAAGTCTAGTATGAATTAAAACACGGCAATATTTAGTACAAGTGCCAGATAATGTCTTTAAAGCTCCACCTAAGTATAACATCTCCCCCTAAGTATAATATCCCCCTCTATTTATATGCATATGAATTTCTCCCCCTTTGTCATTATCAAAAAGAATGAGGAAATATATAAAATTATATAAAATATCTTGTATATAACGAGATAAACTCATTATTAATTATGAAGGAAAAGTAAAATAAATTTTACCATATTTACCGAAGTCCATATTTATTTGTAAGCACGTAATTCTATTAAACATATGGAACATTCTTTGAAATTCCAAAATCTATCCTTTTCCTTTTGTTTCTCTGAGTACCTGTAAAAAATAATAATAATTTTCGGTACCCACTTACTATGTTAGGGTCCGGGGGGTTAGGTCTTTGGAAACCATACCCATTTGGGTGTGGTTGAACCTTTATAAATATAATTTTCATTACAAATTACATTCTTATAATAGTTGCTAATATAAAGTTGTTTATCATGATCAATCATATTAGCTGGAATCCATATCTTAATACTATTAGTCATTAGCTTAGTACTTGAAGAATAATTTCTATCATTTCTAAACAAAGTGCTATTATGACTATAACTGGTTTTAAAACTATCTTGATTACTAGTACTAGCACTAGAGTTAGTATACATGAATGCATATCTAGTACTATTTTTACTTTTAGCTTGTTTATAGCCTACACCACTTCTATCATTGTGAGCTTTTGAATTCTTAACATAACCTAATCCCTTCTTATTTGAAGCAGGTTGAGAATTTTCAATAATCCTGGATAAATTTTCTCTCCCTTTATTAAAATTGGAAATATTTTTAGTAATGTCATCAAGCTTAGTTTTGAGACTAGTGTTATCTAACTCAACAATTTTAATTTTTGTTTTTAACTCATGATTTTCAGAAGCTAGAGCATTATTCTTTTCTTTTTGAGCTTCTATTTCTTGACTTAATAGAGTGAGTTGAGAATTGTCTGAATCTTGAATTTTCTCAAGTTCTTCTTCTAATATTCTCTTCTCGTCTTTAAGCATATCTCTTTCGAATTCTGCTTTCTTCTGATTTTCCAGAGCTTCCTTATATTTTCTTTTGAGACTTTTTAAAGTGTCTAGAAGTTCTGAATTTATTTCTATCATATCATCAAAAGTTAGATCACTAACCTCGTTATCTTTTGCCATGAAGCATTTGTTTGTTTGCTCCTTTGATTGTTCTTTATTGCTCTTCCTCTTCTTATTGCCTTGACTAGATCTCTTTGTAGCCATTTATTCTAGGATGTTGTTACGATCTCTAGAAAACCAGGCTCTGATACCAAATGATAGTGCGGTGTGTATACAATTATATGTGCTAATATAGTATACACGGATCGTGTAATATGGATTACAATACAAATGCGGAAAAAGATGATAATAGCATAGTAAATAAAAAATAGAAAAATCACACCAGAGATTTTTATACTGGTTCGGAGCACCATCCTACGTCCAGTCCCAGACTTCTATCTGGATTTTCACTATTAACTTCCTCGCTTCACCCGGAGGAACAGGTTTACAACACCCGAACAGCCGAACGGGATTTCACGCCTCTAATACACTGAGGACTTCAACACTTGCCTCTTACAACACAGAGGACTTCAACACAAGAACAAATACAATTGCTGTTGACAACTTGTGTTCTTGAAAACACAGATTTGTCACTAGTAGTACACCCTTCCTATAATCTTATCCTCAAAGTATGCGAATGATGTTTTGAAAAGATTAAGGAAAGTATATTACTTATTGAATCAAAAGATATGAAATAGTTTCAATGATTCAATAAATAATCGAGAGCTTTTAGAATGCAGGAGTATGTAGTAAGTTCAGAGATTAGATTAAAAAGCATATATAATCATGTTTTCATGTATCTTGAATCAATGATTTAGATGAGTATATATAGAGAAAAATAGTTGTAACTCTTTGTGAACAGTTGCCATTAAGAGATATGATCTTTGGTGAAAGGTAAGAGATGCAACCTTTGGAGAAGAGAAGTGCCTTTTGGAAAAATTGCTTTCTGTTTAAAAACGGTCGACAGGTCAAAAAATGACCGGTAGACAGGAATTTGAATATATATACACGTTATGTTCACTTGTGCACATTATCTGTGCATTCTGGGCAAAAACGGTCGACCACCTGGTTTTTGACCGGTCGACCGGTTTTGTCCAGACTGCACAGTTAATGTGCAGTCATATATATTTATATATATATTCGAAGATTAAAGGCATAAGATTATTTGAGGATAGATTTTAACATAAATAATCATTACTAACATACTAAATAATCAACCTCTAATCATATGGAGCTCTTTGTGTCTAAATAACTTCTTTTTGTCGATCACGGCTTATCCCTTAGTCAGAAATCAAAACTCTATAAAAATCTTTACTCAACAATATGTACCATCATAGTATGCCTACTGTAGCTACCACCTGAGGTAGCAGATTTTACAACTAAAATCGTAAAGGCTCGTATTGGATGATTAGATTTCCAACAAATGGCCAAGGCTAAGGAACTTCCTTTCCGAATGGTTACGCCTCTAGAGAGACGCCCCAAGACCCTAACCGGATCTATGCCAACACAAGGCCGGGTTACCTCTGTGACTAGGTAACTAACTGTCACGAGTATGCCATCCCCCGGTCGTAACCGACCTTTATCCTGGGATTCCACAAATTCCAACAACCACATAAGTAAAATATCTGGGCTCCGTACCATAATACCACTTTCTGTCCAAAAGGAAATGCACATACCCTAAGAGGCACGACCCCCGTAACCTTACTGCATTCTTCTTTTTTCGACCATTTCTGGGGTGTGAGGTTCGATGAAGTCTCGTCCCATAAAGCTACGCTTTTCACAAAGCCATGCTTCGATCAACCAATGATCAGCACTTAGCATGCCACATTACCAAATTGGGAATATATCACTAGTAACCATCACCTACGTAACCTCTGTGCTCGTACGTCTCAGGGAAGGGTGTTAAGCTAAGAGGATAAGTTCTCCGCCACCAAACAGAAATGTATTTGATAGAAACCAGCTTTATATCTCAAAGTGTAACGTCAGACATACATCCATACAAGTCCATCCTGGGTCTGAATTGAACCGAAGGCACTTCGTCCAATTAAGGAAAAAGTCCTTGCAAATCCGGATATCCCCAATCACGTCCGTACTTCCCATCACTTAGGGTAATCTCTATACCAGAGAAACTCAGGGCAGAGACAATCGACAGATAATCCTTTCATTTTCGAAAATACCCGGTCTTCAACCACCGTCTTCAAATGCAATTTCCATTACGTCGTATCATTAATCGGAATGGGTTTTATGACTTACTGTCCTCTCCCGGCTTAACCGAATAATGAGCGCTTACATATGAAATACATTAGGATCTTAGTTAAGTCACAACTTATTTCTCAAAACCTTTCCTTTTGAATGGTTTAAACAAATTTCCATTTTAATCTTTTAAACAAAAGATCCATCTGTAAGATCCTCTTCAATTTGAAACAAGGTTTACCAAATCTTTAACAAAGATTCATTCATAGCTTTCAAAACTATTTCCATTTCAAATTTGATTTACCTACAACTCGAAATCCTTCCAACAAAAACTGGAAATTCTTTCTTTATGTGAAAGCTATTGAAAACAAAGGTCTTTCGTTTCGAGAAATCTGATTGAATTTGCTTAAGTAATAGCCTTTTAAAGTATAAATCGGAAAATCAGCGAACTACCATACTCTTGGCAAGCTCTATTTGAGTTAAATTTAAATTTCCAAAATAATTTTAATTTCAAAACTTTCTTTTCAAAAGTTTTTCATATTTAACCCAATTTCACTTCCAAGCTATTTTGGATTCAAAATTCAATCTATAAATTCTCCACCATTTTGACTTAAATTCAAAATATCCATGACTTAACCAATTTCTCGTGAAATCCATATTTATGTATGTGTTTGGTCTAGGGGTTTTGCAAGCAACAATAAAATATCATGAATCCAAGCACAACAATATCAATAAGCGGTATAATCCTATAACGCTTGTTTTCTATTTACAGATAAATATGTATATTCACAGATAAATAACTTACATTAATCACAGCTCAATCCAAAGCAATTCATATCACAGAACATTACATATCAGAGATATCAAACAATGCAAGGCATTCAATATAATCCAATCATCCATAAGCAAGATTAATTAATCACCTAATTTATAATTAATTTAAACCAAATAAATTAATTACCTAACCCTGCTTAATTAACATTAATTAATCACAAACCATTTGTTATTATTTTAATTAATTAATGAAAATTAATTAATCATCCTTAATCATCCATCTTAATCCATTATCCTTAATCAATTAGTTATCCTTAATTAATCACATAAATTAGTTAACCTTAAGTTAATTACATTAACAAATCAACCTTTTAATTGAGTAATTATCCTTTAATTACTCACATTAATTAATCATTCTTTAATTAGTTACACTAAGTAATTATCCTATAATTACTCTTTAATTACTAATTAATTATCCTTTAATTACTTAATTAATTAACCTTTAATTACTAATTGACCTTTAATTAATCTCACTAAGTAATTATCCCTTAATTACTTACATTAATTAATTATCCCTTAAGTAATTTATTACCCTTAATTAATTAACTAACAAATTAACCCCCTTTAATTACTTACATTAAGTAATTATCCTTAATTATTTTCATTAAGAAATTTACCTTTAAGTAATTAATTACCCTTAATTACTTACATTAATTAACCTTTAATTAATTAATTATCCTTAAATTGATCAAGACCTTAATAAATTAAAGATAACCCTTTACCTTTAATTAATTACATCATTTATATCTCATTAAATTTAAATGCTTGAATTTAATTATCACTTGAGACCCTTTTGATTAATTAAAGTTTAATACATTTATCTTAATCACCTACTCAATTAAATTATATTTGAAAAACACTTAGGGATTTAAATCAATTAATTAACCTAATATAAAATTATTTTAAATCAAAACAAATTTAAAAACATAACACTTTTAAATTTCAACCTTTGAAATTTGCTTGAAAAACTTGTTCCATACTTATATTTTGAAAACTTGTTTAATCATTTCTTTGAAATTTTGTTCATTCTATTTGCTTTGAAAATACCCAAACAAATGAACAAATGAATTTGAACCAACCCAAGACCAAGCTTAAAATACCGGAGTAAATCCCTGAACCAACCCGAGACTAAACTCGAGCCTTTCCTCCTACTTCTTCCTTTCTCTTTTTTTCTTTAAAACTTTGTTATGTTTTAAATTTGAGAACTGGTGCTCTGGAATTTACCTGACAGCATACTCGAGCTCCAACATCATCTCCCCAAATTCAAACTCGAGTCTACTTCTTCTTCTCCAATTTCAATAGCAAATATCCAAACTTGACACATGTGCACATGCATGCGTGAACGAGGCAACTCCGATCAATAATCCAATCACCAACAAGTTGTCGAACCTTCCCTCTATTGTCACGAACACCCAGATCCTCAAAACGTGCATGAAATCGAATTCGAGCATGTTGAACAAACTGGAACCCAAAATTGATCATATGAAAATGCCTTGTGCCAACTAATCCGATTGCCAGAGACCTCGGCAACCTACCCAGACCTTCACCTCGGACTCGAGCTTCGATCCCACCTCCACCGAACGATTCTGATGCACCCTGGACGCTGCAACAACCCAATTTCTGACATTGACTAAAAACTAGGTTTAAACCTATATTGACAACGTCTCACCCCAACGAAGAACCAAAAAATTGCTGGCCATTTCCCTTAATCGCCGGCCTACCAGCAAGCTTCAGCAATGATCACGAGATCCTTACTTCATCGATCACCAGTATTTGCCAAAAACCCAATCCCCGTTCAACCAGGAATTCCTCATTCAATACTAAGCTGAAAATCTTTATTTTTCTTTTAAAATCCATGGTTTTTGAAAGAAAATCAGGTTATATGAATGAAACAATAAATCATTGAAGTCGAATTTTGACATATTTTGGGTTTTTCTTGTATTTTTCTAATTTCCAGAAATTAGTCAAACCAATTTTACTTCAAAATATTTTTTAAACTTAGATCATGTTAATGTAAACATATCTTGTTCAAACATCAAAATCTATAAGAGAATATTGAAGAGATTTTGATTTTTTTTAGCCTGTAAAACTAAACAGAGGTCTCTGTGTGTGTGTGTGTGTGTGTGTGTGTGTGTGTATAGACACACAGACATGCACACTCAAACCATTTCATATTTATATACATGCAAACATTCATCACAACTTTACGTCAAGAATGATCACCTCAAAGATTAGATTTTGGTAAGTTTACTTACCAGTTTGATAAGAAAATAGAGGACATGCTTATGTTTTAATCTGGAACATGGTTTTGAAAATCTGAAAATAGATTTTGATCTGAACTTGATTAGTTTCTTGATCTTTAGCTCAGTTGAAATGATCTATGCTAAAATGATCTGATCTTTGATTAAGTTTGAGTTGAATCTTTGCTTTGATTATTTGATTTGCTTCAGGTTTTCAGGTATGAGATTTGTTGTTTGATATTGAACTTTGCTTTTGATCAGGTTGAAGTTTGAATTTGAAAAAGTTTATTTGTTTCTTTTATGGTTTTATTTTGACTTCTACTTTATAGATTTTGAATAGAAAGAAAATGAGAAAGAAGGGTAGAGATATGTATATACAACTTTGATTTCCTATTTTTTTTAAATGAAAAGAAAATTAAAAACACAGCATTTGTAATTTGCATGCATTACAAAGCTTACAAATGTTGAATTCATTTTAAATTACTTACACTCGTTCATTTTCATGTTACTTAGCCTACACTTGCAATTTGCATATTATAAATATTTTTATATAATTTATTTATATATTATATTTAGTTATATATATATATATATATATGTTTTATATTTTTATTAATCCATTTTCTATTATTTATACTTATATAACTTTTAAAGAAAATGAATTTAAAATCTAATTGTACATTAATATATATATATATATATATATATTTGTTTTAAAATATAGAATTTAACCCTTAAATACCCTTTTTGAAAATTATCATATTAAATTTAAAACATAACTTCCAATTCACAATACACACACACACATATATATACTTAGAAAACAAATTTTTTTATTACTTTTAAAATATAAAGTTTCGTAAATCCAATTTATTTTTAAATTTCAAAATCAAAATTATATTTTAATATATATATATATATATATATATATATATATATATCAACACATATATTATTTTATTTTTTGAAAAATTTCAATTTAATTTACAGTTTAATCCAAAAGTTATATAAATTACCGAATTAAATTTGATTTTAAAAACGGGATCGTTACAGATTCCCCCTTTCAGAAAATTTCATCCCCGAAATTTGCTAGACAAGGAGACAAATAAAGAATAGATGAACACATAAAAAGTTAGAGAAATGGTTTACCATATCAAATGGAAATATCTATTCTACATTTGGCTTACCAAATCAGAATATCAACAATGAATACGAGAAAAACTTATTCAACACTTTACTAAATACTCGGGTCATCAGGTCTATGAAATATGCAGGGGCACTGGTTAGTCCAAAGGGCATAACTAACCATTTGTAGAATGTCAGACCCCTAAAAACAGTCAAATGGATACAACCTTTCGAAATTCTTAGCTGATGGAATCCTCGGGCTAGATCCATCATAGAAAAGAATTGAACACCATGCAATTGATCGAATAGATCATCGATTCGGGACAAAAGAAATTTGTTCTTGAACAATATGGATTCCAAACTCAGGTCGGAATACCCTAAAGTATACGTTAGCTTGTCCCTCTTCGGACTTGGATCCTCACAAAAAAACACAACAAAAATTTCCAAATTTGATTTTGACCGAAATCATTTTATTGATACAATTTAATTTAGCTTCATATTTTGTTATCCAATTCATTCCAATTAAAATTTCAAATTCATTAAAGTCAAAAACAAAAAGAGTGATAAGAAACTAATGATGAGAATACGAAATAGGAACATTCCTACAACATAAACAAAAATTCGTAGGGCCTTCTACCGGGTTCTTTACATAAATAGGTTCGACTACGCATTCGGTTTTAAGATTTAACTCTTTAACGGTTTGCTGGGAAATAAAACTATGCGTGGCTCCAGTGTCGAATAGAACTCTAAAATTTTTATTATAAATAAGAAGATTATCTTCAAAAACTCCTTTTAATTAACTAACGAATGTGACAGTCTATGTTTTGCAACCATCGACAACGGCCAAAGTAAGGTCTCCCACCATGCCAAAGCTTCTCCCTCGAGCTGTCACGAAGCCATCAAAAAAATGAAATTGGATGATGATCAAAGGCGATTGATAGGAAAAGTTGTTCCTGTTATTTCAGGATCTCGTCCATTTGTAGTGGTACTCCCCTGTCCCCTACCTCGTCCTCTTCTTGCACTAAATTGATCTAAGCATACGAACAAGATATCTTAGGGATACTCATTCTAGGGCATTTGTAACCCTATCTCCAATGAGTCACCTAATGAGTTATACTCCAAAAGCTAAAGTTCTTACGCAACCTTTAGCTCTGATACCAAATATGACGACCCGGATCCGATGCTCGAAAATCGACATCCAATACATCACCCGTATTCGAATGCCGGAGAATCAAACGTTGGAGTCCAGTTCGCTGTAGCATATAACACATTAGGCGAAAACAACACAGCGGAAACAGAAAGAAGAATTTTATTGATACACAACATGGATACAACATGATACAATATCAGAGCCAATATAGATACAACAGCGAAAAGAAATAAGAGAACTGGAAACAAGAGAAATAACCAATGGAAAGATATCTTCAACAGAGACTTCCAAGAGAGATCAATAATACTACATCTTCATAGCTCCAAAGATCTCCAAGCAAAAACTCAAACCAAAAGCTATCATGCTGAAATGAAGAAGATGCGATCCCAAATCCAAGACTTCAAAGACATCCAAAATCTACCTCTACTATCTGAAATAACTGATAACCTGACTCTAGGCTGTCCATGTGGAAAATTATGGGCACCCAGAGTTTAGAAATGGAACAATAAACTCCGTATCATTCATGGGACTGGTGTGAGCAAACATAAAAAAGTTGTTCATACAAAAATAAATAACAAAAAGAAATAAAAAAAATTCGCTATGCTTTTTGAAAAATGAAACTACCATAAAGCCTCCAGCACAAACTCAATGCAATCGCACACATGGGGGAGATTTCTCCTTATAGCAGTCAAACATGCTTGATACACGAAAATCCTTTTGATATTATTATTACTGCATAATTTGAAAAACATTTCAAAAGTATAATATTAATCTTAGCCAGCATATGTACCATTATTGTATGCCCACTATAGCTACCACCTGAGGTGGCAGGTTTTACAACTGAAATCGTAAAGGCTCGTATTGGGTGATTGGATTTCCAACAAATGGCCAAGGCTAAGGAACTTCCTTTCCGAACGGGTACGCCTCTGGAGGGACGCCCCGAAAACCTAATCGGATCTCTGTTATCACAAGGCCGGGTTACCTTTGTAACTAGGTAACTAACTGTCATGAGTATGCCATCCCCAAGTCGTAACCGACCTTTATCCCCAGATTCCACATATTCCAACAACCACATAAGTAAAATATCTGGGCTCCGTACCATGATACCACTTTTTATCCAGAAGGAAATGCACATACCCTAAGGGGAACGACCCCCGTAACCTTGCTGCATGCTTTCTGTTTCGACCATTTTTGGGGTGTGAGGTTCGATGAAGTCTCGCCCACAAAGCTACGCTTTTCACAAAGCCATGCTTCGATCAACCAATGATCAACACTTAGCATGCCATACCAAATTGGGAATATATCACTAGTAACCACCAACTACATAACCTCTGAGCTCATACATCTCAGAGAAGGTGTTAAGCTAAGAGAATAAATTATTCGCCACCAAACAGAAATGTATTTGATAGAAACTAGCTTTATATCTTAAAGTGTAATGTCAGACATACATCCATACAAGTCCATCCTGGGTCTGAATTGAACCGAAGGTACTTCGTCCAATTAAGGAAAAAGTCCTTGAAAATCCGGATATCCCCAATCACGTCTGGACTTTCCATCACTTAGAGTAATCTCTATACCGGAACAACTCAGTGCAGAGACAATCGATAGGTAATCCTTTCGTTTTTGAAAATACTCGGTCTTCAACCACCGTCTTCAAATGCAATTTCCATTACGTCGTATCGTTATTCGAAATGGATTTTATGACTTAATGTCCTCTCCCGGCTTAACCGAATAATGAGCGCTTATTTAAAAACATATGGATACATTCGGATCTTAGTTAAGTCACAAATTATTTCCCAAAACCTTTCCTTTTGAATGGTTTAAACAAATTTCCATTTTAATTTTTTAAACAAAAGATCCATCTGTAAGATCCTCTTCAATTTGAAACAAGGTTTACCAAATATTTAACAAAGATTCATTCATAGCTTTCAAAACTATTTCCATTTCAAATTTGATTTACCCACAACTCGAAATCCTTTCAACAAAAACTAGAAACTCTTTCTTTATATGAAAGCTGTTGAAAACAAAGGTCTTTCGTTTCAAGAAAATCCGATTGAATTTTCTCAAGTTATGGCCTTTTAAAGTACAAATCGAAAAATCAACGAACTGTCGTACTCTTGGCAAGCTCTATTTGAGTTAAATTTAAATTTCCAAAATAATTTAAATTTCAAAACTTCCTTTTCAAAAAAAATTCATATTTAACCCAATTTCACTTCCAAACTATTTTGGATTCAAAATTCAACCTTTAAATTCTTCTCCATTTCGAATTAAATTCCAAATATCCATGACTTAACCAATTTCCCATGAAATCCATATTTATGTGTGTGTGTTTTGTCTAGGGGTTTTGCAAGCAACAATAAAATATCATAAATCCAAGCATAACAATATCAATAAGCGGCATAATCCTATAACGCTTATTTTCCATTTACAGATAAGTATGTAAATTCATCACAGATAAATAACTTACATTAATCACAGCTCAATCCAAAGCAATTCATATCACAGAACATTACATATCATAGATATCAATCAATTCAAGGCTTTCAATATAATCCAATAATCCATAAGCAAGAATAATTAATCACCTAATTTATAATTAATTTAAACCAAATAAATTAATTACCTAACTCTGCTTAATTAACATTGATTAATTACAAACCATTTGTTATTATTTTAATTAATTAATGAAAATTACTTAATCATCCTTACTCATCCATCTTAATCCTTTATCCTTAATTAATTAATTATCCTTAATTAATCACATAAATTAATTAACCTTAAGTTAATTACATTAACAAATCAACCTTTTAATTAAGTAATTATCGTTTAATTACTCACATTAATTAATCATTCTTTAGTTAATTACACTAAGTAATTATCCTACAAAACTTGATTAATTACTCTTTAATTACTAATCAATTATCCTTTAATTACTTAATTAATTAACCTTTAATTATTTATTAACCTTTAATTAATCTCACTAAGCAATTATCCCTTAATTACTAACATTAATTAATTATCCCTTAACTAATTAATTACCCTTAATTAATTAATTAACAAATTAACCCCTTTAATTACTTACATTAAGTAATTATCCTTAATTACTTTCATTAAGTAATTTACCTTTAAGTAATTAATTACCCTAAATTACTTACATTAATTAACATTTAATTAATTAATTATCCTTAAATTAATCAAGATCTTAATAAATTAAAGATAACCCTTTATCTTTAATTGATTACATCATTTATATCTCAAAACATTTAAATGCTTGAATTTAATTATCACCTGAGACCCTTTTGGTTAATTAAAGTTCAATACATTTATCTTAATAATCTACTTAATTAAATTATATTTGAAAAACACTTAGGGATTTAAATCAAATAATTAACCTGATATAAAATTATTTTAAATCAAAACAAATTTAAAAACATTATACTTTAAAGCTTCAACCTTTGAAATTTGCTTGAAAAACTTATTCCATACTTATATTTTGAAAACTTGTTTAGTCATTTCTTTGAAATTTTGTTCATTCTATTTGCTTTGAAAATACCCGAACAAATGAACAAATGAATTTGAACCAACCCGAGACCAAGCTAAAAATACCCGAGTAAATCCCTGAACCAACCCGAGACTAAACCCGAGCCTTTCCCGCTTCTTCTTCCTTTCTTTTTTTTTCTTTAAAACTTTGTTATGATTTCAAATTTGAGAACTGGTGCTCTGGAAATTACCCGACAGCATACTCGAGCTCCAACATCGTCTCCTCGAGTTCAAACTCGAGTCTCCTTCTTCTTCTCCAAATTCAACAGCAAATATCCAAACCTGACACATGTGCACGTGCATGCCTGAACGAGGCAACTCCGATCAACGTTTCAATCGCCAGCAAGTTGTCGACCCTTCCCTCCATCATCACAAACGCCCAGATCCTTGAAACATCCGCGAAATCGAATTCGAATATGTTGAACAAACTGGAACCCAAAACTGATCATCTGAAAATTCCTTATGCCGACCAATCCGATCGCCAACCAACCCAGACCTTCGCCTCGGACTCGAGATTTGATCCTATCACCGTCGAACGATTCCGATGCGCCCTGGACACTGCAGCAACCCAATTTTTGACATCGATTAAAAACTAGGTTTAAACCCTAAATCGCCATCGTCTCACACCCACGGCGAACCAGAAAATTGCTGGCCATTTTTCCCTTAATCCCCAACCTACCAGCAAGCTTCAACAATGATCACAAGATCCCTCACTTCTTCGGTCGCCAGTATTTGCCAAAAACCCAAACCCCATTCAGCCACGAATTCCTCATTCGATACTAAGCTAAAAATCTTGATTTTTCTTTTAAATCCATGGTTTTTGAAAACAAATCAGGTTATATGAATGAAACAATAAATCATTGAAGTCGAATTTTGACATATTTTGGGTTTCCTGTATTTTCTAATTTCCAGAAATTACTCAAGCCAATTTTACTTAAAAATATTTTTTAAACTTAGATCATGTTAATGTAAACATATCTTGTTCGAACATCAAAATCTATAGGAGAATAATTGAAGAGATTTTGATTTTGATTTTTTTAGCCTGTAAAACTAAACAGAGGTCAGTATACACACACACACACACATATATATATATACATATATATATATATATACATACACATTCAAATATACATATATACACACACACATACACACACACACACATATAGATACATATATATATACACACATATATATATACACATATATATACAGACATGCACACTCAAACCATTTCATATTTATATACATGCAAACATTCATCACAACTTTACTTCAAGTATGATCACAAACGTCAAGTTCAAAGATCAGATTTAGTTAAGTTTACGCACTAGTTTGAAAAGAAAACAGAGGAAAGGCTTATGTTTTTTAATCTGGAACTTGGTTTTGAAAATCTGGAAATAGATCTGAAGTTGATTAGTTGCTTTATTTTTAGCTCAGTTGAAATAATCTATGCTGAGATGATGTGATCTTCGATTAAGTTTGAATTGAATCTTTGCTTTGATTATTTGATTTGCTTCAGGTTTTCAGGTCTGAGATTCGTTGTTTGATCTTGATCTTTGCTTTTGATTAGGTTGAAGTTTGAATTTGAAAAAGTTTATTTGCTTTCTTTTTTGGTTTTATTTTGATTTCTGGTTTATAGATTTTGAATATAAAGAAAATGGGAATGAAGGGTAGAGATGTGTATATATAACTTTGATTTCCTGTTTTTTTGAAAAAATGAAAAGAAAATTAAAAACATGACATTTGTAATTTGCATTCATTACAAAGCTTACAAATGTTGAATTCATTTTAAATTACTTACACTTGTTCATTTTCATGTTACTTAGCCTACACTTGTAATTTGCATATTATAAATATTTTTATATAATTTATTTATATATTATAGTTTGTTTTATATATATATATGTTTTATATTTTTATTAATTCTTTTTCTATTATTTATACTTATATAACTTTTAAAGAAAATGATTTTAAAATCTAATTATACATTAATAAATAAATATATATTTATATATTAGTTTTAAAATATAGAATTTAACCCTTAAATACCCTTTTTGAAAATTATCATATTGAATTTAAAACATAACTTCCAATTCAGAATATATACACATACATATATATACACACTTTGAAAACAAATTTTTTTATTAATTTTAAAATATAGAGTTTCTTAAATCTAATTTATTTTTAAATTTCAAAATCAAAATTCTATTTCCAATATATATATATATATATATATATATATATATGTATGTATGTATAAATCAACACATATCTTATTTTATTTTTTGGAAAAATTCAATTTAATTCACAATTTAATCCAAAAATTATATAAATTACTGAATTAGATTTGGTTTAAAAAAGGGATCGTTACAAAATCAATTCTAACGAACTGTGCTCTTAGCGATAATTGTTATGGATGCAGTTCTGAAAATTTCACGATTTCAAGTTTCACGTGTTTTCTTTTGGGTCGTTTTTTTTGAAAATTTATTTAAAAATAATTACGTAAGTCAAAGGTTTAAGTTTTAATTATTTAATAGCTTACTTAATTAATTATTAATTAGGATAATTATTAATTAATTAGGTTAAGTAATTAGAGTTTAAGAAATTATTAACTAAGTTAATTACTTTAAATTAAGTATGTTTTAAATAATGATTTATTAAGATAAAATAATTTTAATTTAATTTAATCAATTTTATTTATTTTAATTAATTATTTAATTACAGTTAATTAATTATTATTCAATTAAAGGTTAATTATCCACTTAATTAAGGTTTAATTTCTTAAATAAATGTTATTTAATTAAGGTTTAATTATAGATAAAACTAGGATTATTAATGATTAAATTTTGGTTTAATTAAGATTGATTAAGGTTTAATTGAGTATTAAAATAATGATTTAATTAAATTTTATTTATTTTAAAGCTTCTTTTAAAACCCTATCGGTTATTTATTTTTAATCAATTTTCTTATTTAAGCGAATTGTTTTAAAACCAAGGATATCTTGTCGATGCTATTAATTAGACAAATGAATTTAAGTAGTTGTAATAAAATGGTGATGCGTTTTATTGAAAGTAAATTGACTTGCACTTATCACAAATACCGCACATTGGAAATGGGATGAATACAAACGGATTAATTTTGATAAGCGGATAATTTTAACATATGGAACGTATGTTCATATGTAAATCTTTACACTCTAATAGTGAGATTGTCCACTATAAAACAATTTGACCTTTTAAATCATCGAACGTTGGTTTGGAGAGACCAGGATCAGATATTAATCGAAAAACCACTTTGAACTAACGTAAACGTTCAAATCGAAAATTGTAAAGGCAACGTCCAAGATGAAAACTTTGAAGTGCCTTTGATTCGTTCATCTCCTAAACAACTTGTATGGATTAATGCTGAAATTGTGTCAACATTTGGAGGGCAATGTTAGCATTCTAAGTGGCAACGCTATAATAAAGGTAAAACGTAGCCTCAGACCTCATCAACCGGAAATGACTAAAAGAGGAGATGCAGCAAGGCTAAGTGGGTCACTCCCATTAGGGTAAGGTCATCTCTATCTAGAGTCCCTACTATCAAATTCATGTATGCTTCGATACGGCTACTTAACCCAACTAAGTGGTGTTATTATTCGGGACTATGTAGAAGGGGTGGGCCGGTCTTGTATTGGCAGGGTATCAAAGCGAGGTCCTTGGTGTTATTTTATCCAGAGATGCACCATGATGGACGGTACCCCAGTAGCCTAGTCATTATATGGACCATTCTCCAATAAGAGTTGTACGGATTTAGTTGTACCTAAATATGTTGAAATGTGAGATGCAAGCATTTTAGCTGTGTTCTATTTTACTTGAAAACCCTGGACATTATCATAATTTCACTGGTTTTCTATATAAAGTGTTTTGGTTATCATAAGGTAAAAACCTATCCATATTTATGTACGGCGTGGTCTTACAAGATACATTTGATTTTCAAAATGTTTTATAAAAGTAATAATTAAGTTGTTTGAGTTTACTCACACCAGACCCTTGTCTGACCTAGAGTTTTATTTTCTTTTCCTAAAACTCTTGTGTACTCAAATTTGTATGAGTAGCCAAGTGATCCAATTTTCTTACAGAAGCATTTTGAAGGAGCCAGAGCAGGTGGCTTCACCGTTAGCCAGTTATTATCTTATTCTGCCGTGTTTTATGTACGATTTACGTATTTTTGTACAGGTCGGTAGTTAGAACTGTCCCTTTGAAAGTTGTAATGTAATGACTCTGATGTATTATTACTATGATAATTACAATTTAATATCCTATGAAATATGTTATATGTTGTTCTGATTCATGGTGAAATTCTATGATTGCATAGTTTTTTCTTGTCTTTCCTTTTCTTCTACCCTTAATGGTTTGTCTTTCGGTGCAAGAAAGGCGGTCATTACCATTTCGGTATCAGAGCATTGGTTAAGCGAATACTTAGGCTTTGGGTTAGGGTTAACTTTGAGAGTGAGTATTTGTAATTTTTATTCATGTATATATATATGTGTGTGTGTGTGTGTGTGTGTATCTGATAGGCAGATCAGCTTGATAGGTTTGATTTGTATCCTTCTTTCAAGATTTATCTCATCCAAGTATTTTAAGATTATCTTACTATGTCTAAGAGTAAGACATGAGCAACAGAGGCAGACAACATAAAGGAGCAGGTTGCACTATGACTACAAATGGTCTAACTCTAAATCCTGGAGGAGTTCGGATTGCCGAAGAAGTAGCGCCAAAGCAGCCAAGGGTGAATTTCGCAACCTTATGCAAGGATTACACCAACCTCATAGGGAAACCATTTAAGGGAACTGAGTCTATCATGGAAGTGCAAGTTTGGTTGCGATCTTGCAAAAATATTTTTAAAGGACTTGGTTTGTCCAATGAATAGAAGAGGTTCTTAGCAACATGGCAACTGCAAGAGGGAGTAGCAGCTTGGTGGGATTCCCTTACTATAATTATTCCTAAAGAAGGGTTTTCTTGAGGCCGATTCAAAGAAGTCTTTGAGGATCAATTCTTTCCAATTGCAGGAAGAATGAGGATGTACCGCAACTTCATGTATTTGAAGCGGACGGGTCTGTCTGTAGCAGAATGTGAGACGAAGTTCATTAAGATATCTTGTTTTGGGATAGAATTAATCAACACCCCATTAAAGAAGAATGAGATGTTTGTTTTAGGTATGAGGGAGGAATACAATGAGAAAATGACTACTCATGTTAAAGGTACTTTTATGGATCTAGTTGGTATGGCACTGAGGAATGAGGCCTTGGAAAAAAAAGAAGCCTACTCCAGCAGCACCTAATGGAAATACCAATGGAAACGATTCTAACAAGAGGAAGTTCAATCCAAATTGGAAGAATCAAGAAAGAGGGAAGCAAGGAGAAGGTCATGGAGGAAAGCGTAAGGATAGTGGTTATTATATTTGCAAGTAGAAAGAACATGTTGCCAGGTATTGTCTGAATGCTGAAGTTCCAAAGCAGCAAGGTGGACCCATCTCTCTGATGGTCCAGAAGACTCTTTGTTTTAATTCTCATCAGCCCTGGCATATGGTAAAGGACTGCCCATTCGTGAAGAATGTGCAGCAGCCTAAGGTGTACGCTATTAAGAATGAACTGTCTACTTCAACGAATGTGAAGGGAAAAGGCGTCCTTGAAGGTACCTTATTAATTAATGGTATTTTTTTAGCATTATTTGATATAGGTTCCTCTCATAGTTTTATCTCTTGCGAATCAATAGGTTTATTTCATCTTATTCCTAGTATTGTAGAAAACCCCATGCGTGTATCTAAACCCACAAGCGGTGCAACCCATTTTAATATGATTTTTGAAGATGTGCCAATTTTTTACCTTACTCCTCACTTTTCTTGCGACCTGTATGTCTTAGACTTTAAAGGATTTGATATTATTCTAGGTATGGATTGGTTATCGAAACGTGGAGCTATTAGGTTGTAATGAAAGAACTGTATCATTAGTAACAAATTTGGGAAGAATTTCTAAGTTATCATGTAAGGAACCTGATGTTCATATGTCTAGTTTCTTGTATGCCTTGGAGGCATCTTAAGAAAATCTAGAGCATATTAAAGTTGTTAAGAACTTTTCTAATGTATTCGAAGAAGTTAAAAGTTTACACCCACACTGAGAGATAGAGTTCCATATTGATTTGATCCTTGGTGTAAGGCATGTGGTTCAACTTAAGCGAAGGATTCTTTGAGGGAGAGAGCGGAGTTGGTAAGTCAAACCCAAGACCTGTTAAGGAGAGGATTGGTTAGATCTAGTCGTTCGAGTTGGAGGTCAGTTATGGTATTTGTGGCTATGTTTGATGGATCTTTAAGGCTATGCGTGGATTATAGGGAGTCGAATAAGTTGACCATTAGGAATACGTATCCCTTACCCTGCACTGACGATCTTTTTAATCAACTTCATGAAGCTATAGTATTTGCTCAGATGGATCTACCAACTAGATTCCATCAGCTGAGGGTTATTGAGGATACTACACCCTTAACTACCTTTAGAGGCCCTGATTATTTCAATGAGTGGTTGGTTAATCAATGCACCTACATATTTTGTAGATCTCATGAATCGTGTTTTTGAGATGTTCTTAACAAATTTGTGCTAGTTTTCATCGATGACATCCTTATCTACTCCAAATCTGAGAAAGATCATAAACATCATTTGGAAGTGTTATTATAGACATTGAGGAATCATATCCTAAAGGAGAAATTTTATAAGTGTCATTCTTAAAAATCGGAGGTAAGATTCTTAGGACATATTGTGACAGGAGAAGGTATTTTAGTGGACCCAGTAAAGGTGGAAGCTGTTCAGAAATAGAAGCGACCACAGACTTCTACTGAGATTTGCAGTCCTTAGGTTTTGCTAGATATTATATAAGGTTTGTTCAAGATTATTCAAAGATTTCCTCCCATTCCACTAAGCTGACTAAGAAGGAAGAGAAGTTTGTATGGACTCCAATGCGTGAAGAGGCATTTCTAGAAGTGAAGAAGAGATTTACCAATGCTTCAGTTCTTGCTACTCCAGATGGAAATAGTAGGTTCACCATTTACGTAGATGCTTGTGGAGTGGGACTTGGTGTTGTTCTGATGTACCATGGTAGAGTGATTGTGTATGCAAGCAGGCAGTTGAAGCCTCACGAGAAGTACTATGCTATACATGACCTGGAGTTGCTAGTTGTTGTCTTTGCATTCAAAATGTGGAGATGCTATTTGTTGGATAAGGATCCTTCTATTTCTATTAGTTTTTTTTCCTAATCTTTAGAGATTTTAGGAGTAAGTTTTCTTTTTTTAATTAGGTGAAAAATTCAAGCTCTTCACAGATCATAAATCCCTAATGTATCTTTTTATTTAGAAGGATCTGAACCTAAGGCAACAGAGGTGGTTAGAGTTTATGGCGGCTTATGACCTGAATATTCTGTATACATCGGGGAAGTCTAATATGGTGGTAGATGCCTTCAGCAGGAATGCTGTTTTGACTCTTTTGGAAACTACCTCGGCACTTCAGGAAAGGATTATGGGAAATCAGAGTGAGGAAGAGATATTGGAAGGGTTAATGCAAGGTGTTAAGGAGGGTAGATGTTTGAATTTTAAGATGGATAGTCAAGGTGCTTTAAGGATGAACAAATGATTATGTGTCCCAGATATGGATGGGCTGAGGTAGGAGGTTTTGTCATAATGCCACAAGTCTAAGTTAAGTTTTCATCCAGGAGTTCATAAGATGTATAAAAACATGAAAAGAGTATTTGGTGGTCGGGAATGAAGAAGGATATTTTAGTCTTTGTTAGCAGGTGTGCATGCTATCAACAAATCAAAGGTGATCATCAGAAGACAGCCGGATTATTACAACCTTTGAAAATACCCAATTGGAAATGGAAAATGATACCAATGGATTTTATCGATGGTTTTCCCAAAATCAGAAAAGGAAATGAAGAAGTATGGGTTATCGTGGATCGGCTAATGAAGATCGCACATTATATTCCGTTGAAACTAAAAAGGACCGCTGCTTCTTTAGCTGAAATTTTTATGAGAAAGTTTGTGAGGTTGCATGGGGTTCCTGTGAGTATTCCAAGTGATCGAGGCATCATATTTACAAGCAAATTTTGAGAAGCATTGCAAACAACCCTTTAAATAAATTTAGCATAAGCACATCATACTACCCCCAAATAGACAGATAGACAGAGCGAGTGAATCGGATTATAGAGGATCTCTTGAGGGCGTGTATTCTAAATTTTAGTAGATCATGGGAGGATCATTTACATATGGTTGAGTTCTCCTATAACGATAGCTTCCAAGCAAGCATTGGAATGGCATCGTATGAATCCCTATATGGAAGACCGTTTAAGTCACCAGTATGTTGGGTTGAGATAGGAGATAGATTAGTTCTTAGACCAGACTTGACCCGAGAGGCTACAAAGAACATTACGGTGATTGAGAAAAGGATGAAGGAGACCTAAGATCGCCAAAAGAGTTATGCTGATAAAAGGTGAAGAGATTTGGAATTTATGGTTGGAGACTTAGTGTTCGTAAAGATTTCACCAATAAGAGGAGCTGGTAGATTTGGAAAAGCTAGGAAGTTAGCTCCTAGGTATGTTGGACCCTTTCGTATTCCTAAAAGGATCAGATTGCTTGCTTATAAGGTCGAGTTGCCAGAGAGATGGTGGCATTTTATAATGTGTTCCACGTGTCTTATTTGAGAAAATATGTTCATAACCCATCTTTGGTTGTGGAGCCATCGATTCAAGAGAAACTGGAAATAGAACCGAACCCGACTGTAGTTAGACATCCATTTTATGTTGTGGATCAATATGAAAAAAGGTTGCATAACAAGGTGGTGCGACTAGTTAAGATTCAGTGGAGCGAGGATCCTAGAGACCGCACTTGTAAGACAGTGGATCATATGAAAGAAGCCTATCCCGAGTTGATGTTAGGATAGCTAACCGTAGATTGTATGTATAATGTATGTTTGTTTGCTATGGATGCTTAGATTATGGATTTTTATGTGTTTATGATATGAATATATGGCCTTTTGCGTAGTCCGTATTATCTCCTTGATCGCTAATTTCAGGACGAAATCCTTTTAAGGGGTAAGAGTGTAACGACCCAAAATTTAATCGCTATTTAAAAGAATATTCAATTATACTTTTAAATAAGTAATAAATGGATTTTTATTAACATATAAAACTATTTTAAATAATAATTAATGACGATAAAATCGTTTTTAAAATTTGTTTAGCAAAATATATAGTTTATAGAGAAATAGAAAATATGACCGGAAATTATTTTCCAAAATATCGTTTTTCCATTAATTAAATGTTATTCAAAAGGTCATAACACTATGTTAAACATACATGTGCATAATATAAACCATTTAAACAGGGTCTATACATGTCCATATGCATGTAAACATTAGCTCTCTTATGCATATAAATATATAAGTAAAAATAAGATTTTATTTCTTAAATATATATATATAACATATATATACACACACATTTTCAACACAAGGACAAGAGCATGGTGGGTACTAGGATGGATGGATTTGAGGGGGAGCGGAGACATATGACAATGCATGCGTACACATATTTAAATATAAACCGCATTATATTATTTTAATTTATATCCTAAGCCTATAAATACCCCTTAACTTTCATTCATTTCATTTTACAATCTCTTCCTCCACTTTGAAAATCCTAGGAGCTTAAGAAAACTTAGCCATACTCTCCTCTTCATAAATTTTAAAACAAGAAATATCACTTCTTTCACTAAAATTCACCTCTTTATTTCACAAAACCACTTCTACAAATCATTCAACACCTCCTCTTCCAAGCTACAACAATCCATCCACCCAAAACCATAAGGGCCGATCCCAAACTAGTCAAGGCCGAGTCCAATTATCCTAGGTCGAGCCCATCTTGGAGGTCCAAGCAACCAAAAGTTCCATATTTGCAAATTTTCTAAAGCATTTTCAAGTTTCGGGAAAAGTTTGTTTGGATTTAGAAAAGTTTCGGTGAATAAAACTAATATTTTTGGAAAAGAAAATAACTTGTTTTAATGATATGTATGTTGTGAAATTATAGGGTTTATGGTGTTGAATTATCATGTTGTTTGGATGATATATGATTGCAAGTTGATTGTTTGGTATAGATTGGTGATTTGGATAATATGTTGATATATCTGGATATGTGATGTTGATTTTGATACGATGGTACTATGATTATTAAATAAAATCAAGTGTATGTGATGTAAATGTGGTGAAGTTAACACTTTGAACAGTCGCAAAAGACTTGAGATCCGATTTGAAAGCGAAAGTTTAATTTCTAGTTTTATATTTTGAAATTGTTTTCCAAGATTTCACCTTTGTTTAAAGTTTTCAAAACTTTTCCATTTATGTTTTCAAAGATGTAGTAGCTAGAGTTAAAGTGAAGTTTTCACCTAGAAATCAATTCTAGCGAATTGTGCTCATAGCAATAATCGCTTTGGATGCAATTCAGAAAATTTCACGATTTCAAGTTTTAAGTGTTTTCTTTTGGATTGTTTTTTTGAAAGCTCATTTAAAAATAATTACGTAAGTCAAATGTCCAAGTTCTAATTATTTAATATTTTATTTAATTAATTGTTAATTAGGGAAATTATTATTTAATTAATTAATTAAATAATTAGGTTAAGTAATTATAGTTTAAGAAATTATTAACTAAGTTAATTACTTTTAATTAAGTTTTAAATAATGATTTATTAAGATAAAAGAAAGTAAATTTTAATTTAATCAAGTTTATTTATTTTAATTAGTTATTTAATTAGATTTAATTAATTATTATTCAATTAAAGGTTAATTATCCACATAATTAATGTTTAATTTTTTAAATAAATGTTATTTAATAAAGTTTAATTATAGATAAAACTAGGATTATAAATGATTAAATTTTGATTTATTAAGATTAAATAAGGCTTAATTGAGTTTAAGACTTACGATTTAATTAAAGTTTATTTATTTTGAAGTTTCTTTTAAAACAATATCGGTTACTTATTTTTAACTGATCTTCTTGTTTAAGTGAATTTTTTTAAAATCAAGGATCTCTTGTCCATGCTATTAAGTAGTCAAATGAATTTAAGTAGTTATAATAAAATGGTGACGTGTTTTATTGAAAGTAAGTCGACTTGTACTTATCACAAATACCGCACTTCGAAAACGTGATGAATACAAGGGGGTTAATTTCGATAAGTGGGTCATGATAATCTAAACATATGGAATGTATGCTCATATGTAAATCTTTACACCTTGATTGTGGGATAGTCCACTACAAAATAACTTGACCTTTTAAATTATTGAACGGTGGTTTGGAGACACCGGGATCGAATATTAATCTGAAAATTACTTCTAACTAACGTCAATGTTTGAATTGGAAATAGTACAAGCAAGGTCCAAGATGAAGACTTTGAAGTATCTTTGGTTCTTGCATCTCCTAAAAGACTTGTATGGATGAATGTTGACATTGTGTCAACATCTAAAAGGCAATGTTAGCATTCCAAGTGGCAATGCTAAAATAAAGGTAAAATGTAGCCTCGGAACTCATCGAGATGCAGTAAGGCTAAGTGGGTCGCTTCCATTAGGGTAAGCTCATCTCTATCTAGAGTCCATACTATCAAATTCATGTATGCTTCGGTACGGCTGCTGATCCCAACCGAGGAGTGATCTGATTCGGTACTATCCAGTAAGGGGTAGGCCGATCTTGTGTTGGCAGGGGATCCAAACGAGGTCCTCGGTGTTATTTTATCTGGAGATGCACCGTGATGGACGGTACCCCAGTAGCCCAGTCATTGTATAAAATCCATTCTCCAATAAGTGCCGTACGGATTTAGTTGTACTCAAATATGTTGAAATGTGAGATGCAAGCATTTCAGCTATGTTCTATTTCACTTGAAAACCCTAGACATTATCATAATATCACTTGGTTTCTATATAAAGTGTATTGTTTATCGTAAGGTAAAAACCCGTCTATGTTTATGTGCAGCATGATCTTACGAGATACCTTTAATTTTCAAAATGTTTTATAAAACTAAGAATTAAATTGTTTAAGTTTACTCACACTAGATCCATGTCTGACACAAATTTTTATTTTCATTTACTAAAACTCTTGGGTACTCAAATTTATTTGAGTAGCCAAGTGATCTAGGTTTCTTATGGAAGCATTTTGAAGGAGCTAGAGTAGGTAGCTTCACCGTTAGCTAGTTATTATCTTATTCTGATGTGTTTCATGTGCAATCTATGTATTTTTGTTCTGATAGGTAGTTATAACTATCCAGTTGAAAGTTGTAATGTAATGCCTCTGATGTATTATTATGGTAATGACAATGTAATATCTTATGTTATGTATTATATGTTGTTCTAATTCATCGTGAGATTATGTGATTATGTAGTTTCTTCTTATATTTCTTATTCTTATACCCTTAATGGCTTATCTTTCAGTGCAAAAGGTGGTCGTTACACGAAACCAACAACGAAACGAACCAACACTAAATGTTACAAGATCCCTGCCTGCATATCTATGGATCACTACTGTTAAAGATCAAAATCGTCAACACCCACAAGTTTGTATAAAGTGGCATATTCAAAGAAATTTCAAATATAACCTTTGGTTTTTTAGTACTTTACCAAAATCATTTAAATCATAGTCCAAAAATTCAAAAGGAAGAATAGACAAGTCTATATGGTATCGGCCAATATAGACAAGTCCATAAGTCAAATATGCAAATAGGCTCAAGTCAAGTTCTTTTATTAAATCACGAATATGTATAAATATCAAAATATGTAATTGTTTAAGTCCTTATATGCAAATGTCATGTGTCCTCCTTTTTCATTGGCCATTTTCCATAACAATAGTTCCCAAGCTTATGAGAGAGCTTAGAAAAGTTCTATCCAAGAAATGATTTATGCTAAGAGATGGGGAGAAGTTCAAGGCCCCTTTTCATGAGGGGGTAAATACTATATATATATACACACACATACACAGACACACACACACACACACACATATATATATAGTGGTTGGAAGGAGGTTGGCTTATGCAAATTGGCGACGTGGGACTTTTAGCGCCATGGAACATGTAGTGAAATATGAAGGCTTATGAATTTTTATGAAGGAAAATGCACTAGATCCTCTTGAATTAACTCTTGTAAATGATCTCATTCTTCATTCCTTTGCATGATCTACACCATATTCCATCATAGACGTTGCGTAGAACCGATAATCATGAAATATGGCCTTGACAGATAACTCTCTATTGACCTAAAAAATGGATTAACACCTTGGATTTAGTATGAAAGCACCAACCTTGTTTCTTAAGGCAAATAGAATAGAGGCAAGAAATAAGAGCTTGCAGATAAAGTAAAAGGACAAGATATTTTTATAGTGGTTCGGATGTTCACAAAGCCTACGTCCACTTTATAACTTTTGTTATTGACTGACTACAATACAAGTTGAATCTGATTACAATTTGATTGGATCTTGTGAGTTGGATTGAGTGACTAGTGTTAGAGTTCACTATAGAATCACAGCGAACCCTTTAGATAACTGTTTTGTGGGAGGAGAAGAGTGAAGAACAATTTCTATGGAGTTTCGGCAGACAGTCTAGAAGATCCTCTTATTGTTGACGGTAGAATTGTATTTATAGGGGATGGAGAGCACTTGGGATAAAGTTGCTTTGTCAAAGACCCACATTCGAAGGTACGCAGGCGCTCCTAAAATTCTCGAATGAGCCGTCCCAATCTGACGGATCGCTAGCGATCCATGGGGTTAGAGTATTTTGGCTCGTTCCCTTTGGATCATGTTTCATACCTTGTGTAAATGCTCTCTATATAATTTCATGACTAGATGCTTTGGTTTGATGATGATTCATGTACTGATTGCTTGTACTATTGATGGAGTCGGATAAATGCTCACTTCTCGATCTAACTAGCTCGTAATTCCATCAAATTTAACAGACATTCCTTGAAAATTTACTAGATCATGGTGCAAGAGGAGTGGAGCATCCACGAGCACCCCTTGTGGATCGCAAGCGATCTATAAGAGATGGTGATCCTTCACCTTGGGAGATTTTTGGCTTCTTTTTCTTGGGTCTCTTTTGGTTGATTCTTCTAGTCTTTTTGGTTAATTCTTGAGTTGCTCTGACTCGATGTAGATGATCTAACTTCCTTTGAATTTCGTCGGGTCAAAAACCCAGATAACATTTTCCCCTAGAGTATGCTTGCATTGGAAATAAGGCATTCTCTGGAAGTTACTGCTTTTGAGTTCTCGTTTGTTAAAGTGTTCGTATTGAGGCCATAATGCAAATTTGGCTCGGTTATTCAGGCATTTATTGAATTCCGATAGGAATCATCATAGCTTATAAAAATGAATCAATTCCAATCTCACAACTTTCAAGAGGCTTGCAAAAGATACTTAGATCATGCTTGGTGAATTGGGAAAAATTTGGTTACAATTGTATGGATCGCCAGCGATCCATAGTTTATGGATCATTGGCGATCCAAGGACTTAGCATATTTTTCTACTGCTCTGCCTTATTTATTCCATTCGAGCTGACCTGCTTGCCCACATATCTCCATTCAATGATTCAAGCCAATTCTCTTGTGACTCGACATAAATTCAATCCAAACTCTAACAACATTCGCGCAATCTCCGTTGTCGGTTATCCATCATCGAACCTTCCTGCCGTCGACTTTGCCTCACCTCACCGTCGTCTTGGGCCAACCTTTTTAACACCTGAAACTACATCAATTTGGGTCGCATCGACCTACCCACCTTGGATCGCTGCCGACTTAAACAATGTCCATTCTTGTCTTTCGATTTTCGACTTAAGGTGGGTGGTGTAGAATTTGGCATTCATTTATCAATTTGGTAATGACGTTGGATTGATCGTTATGGAGAATTCGAGTTGATTGCGATTTTATGGAAGAAGATATTAAGTCGATTCTTGAGTTCTTCATGGAACGATACTCGGGCTACACCATGGTGCTTGACATGTTTTGCTACCTTCGTCCAAAAAATTAGAATTAACTTGCATTGAGTTACATTATTAATCTGACATGACGTCTCACAAATTGGTTTTGGTTCTTTCAGGTGGTGATAATAGCTTAGGGTAGCGTCTCGCATGCAGCTTTTATTGTTATCGCCTTTCGGAGAGTTCAAGTTAGTTACGTTATTGTACATTTGGTGTACCTGAAATGGAAAGAGCTTCCCGCTTCGCTTCAGAAAACAGATCCATTATCGATCATTGATCGATAACGAGTAAGTGTAAGAAAAATAACTTCAATGAATGATACGAGAAGCTCTTTTCTTTCTTTACCGTGAGTGAACTATATACATAGGATAGAGCATTTGTAGTGTTCAGGACACCAAGCCCATCTCACATAGAAAACACACTACACTTGCCCCAGTCTATACTTGAAACCTAATGTTTTGGCATAAATCGGTACTTTTTCAGAGTTCAAGTGTCATAGGGGAATTTTAATTAAAGACAGAATTACCTGACCACGTTAGATGCAAGTTCTGTTGTATAGAATGAAGCACCCATCCTCTCGTCGTAAGTCCAGTGGAGGAAGTCCAGCGGTTTTAGAAGCGGAATCGGTATCCATTGCACCTACCTCTTTAGTCCCACGAGTTGAATACGGTCAACTGGTTTCGATTGGTCTGGTTGTAGACCAGACTCCTCATATTTCAGATTTCTACTTAATCCTACAAAGAGAGCTACCTCTGTAATCTCTGCTAAAGTCTTACATAACATTTGCTTATAGCATGGCATTCCGGACGATGGTGTCGCCTTCCGTCGAAGAACGAGTCTGCACATATGCCGCCTTAGGGGTATACTGCTTGCCACTGGTATATGTACTTAAATGGAGCGGTGTCCCCAGTTCACATGGTTATTTAGTTCAAACACTTGACAAATGTTCGATCAATCCAAGTGACTTTTTGGATGTCTGCAATCGGACCTGTTTTGCTGTTCCTATCTTTGGGAACTTGCAACTTGAGCACCATGATCTCAGAGGTATTTTCGGTCAACAATTAGACTTCTCTGTCGATCTGTTGTCGTTTGACACTGCTGGATTCATACACATTACTTCCATTAGTGGGAGTGGATTGATTCTCCTAATTTCTGCAATAGACAAGTTTTCTGGTATTGCCGGGACAATACTGGTACTTAATAGTGTGCATGGCTTATGGGATACGTGGCTTTTGGGATCGATATGACCCGTCGATCCGAAATGGTTTGGAACTTCTCGACGTTACCAATCCTCGGGTACGTAAGGAATTCATGTTTTGAAAGGTGGTTTCGCGACACTAGAAGTAATGTGCGACTAATAGAGGTGCATGATTTTGGTAGTCGTGCTTGCTTGGATGTGATTCCACAATCCAAGAAGGGGTGCGCGGCTTAAGAAATTCACGGCTTTTATTTGAACCTTCCCGGCATTGCCAGAGCAGCATCCATTCTTAGAAGATGGGGATCGGGTTCCATCGATCCAACAGTTTGAGTCGGTTTGCTTCTGTCGACCCGGCGGGTAAATAGGTGTACTTGAGAGCGTTCCACTATCTCAAGTAGTGATCGGATGATTTTGAATCAATTTGACCCCATCGACTCGGCAAGTTACTTTTGTGAACACGGTTTTATTGGTTCAGAAAGTAAAGTAATTTTATTAATGAAAGTTGGGCATATTTTACCCGTTTACAATGCCTTTGATACTCCGAGATGGCTTATTTACTGGAAATATGAAATATATAAGATAATCTTAGGTAAATTAACGACACAATGATTTGCTATTCCATGCTCGAGGAATTTGGATTCCGTCAAGAGTTGTTAGCTTGAATGTGTCATCTCCTAGCTTCTAACCGAGCACATAGGATCCTTCCCAGTTTGTCCCGAGTGCACCTAGATAGGGTAGACCCTCTTAAGGACAAGGTCTCCCGCGTCGAAGGTGCGATTATCAACTTTGGAGTTGAAGTACCGTGCGACCCATTTTTGGTGAGTGGCAGCTCTTAATTCCGCTTCTTCTCTCTTCTCATCGACCATATCGACTGACTCGAGTAAGAGTTGTTCGTTCTACCTTTGATTGAAGTTTAGCCTTCGATGAGAAGGGACTTTTAGCTCAACCAAGATCATTGCTTTTGAACTATATGCTAGGGTGAACAGAGAGTGCCTAGTTGTAAACTTGTGCGTTGTCCTATAAGCCCATAGTGCGAGCGGATGTTCATCGACCCAATTACCTTTTGCTTTTGTTGGTCATTTTTTATAGTGGATTTGATGGTCTTATTTACTACTTTTGATTGCCCGTTTGCCTGGGGATGTGCGATATCGGAAAAACACTACTCGATTCGAAAGCATTTGCAAAAGTTTTTGAACTTAGTGCTTTTTAATTGAGTCTCGTTGTCCATGATGATTTTCCATGGCACCCCAAACTTGTAAATAATATTATTTTAAAAAAAGCTAATGACTTTCTTTGTGGTAATGGTGGCTAGTGGTTCCGCTTCGTCCCATTTGATGAAATAGTCAACAGCAACAATAGCATATTTGGCCCCTCTTTAGCCATTGGCAATGCGCCAATCAAATCGATGCTCCAGATTGCGAACAGCCATAGGCTGAGCATCTGTGTTAGTTCCGTCGAGGGGATTCTTTTGATCTTATTAAATCTTTGGCATTGATCGCACCGTCTGGCGTAGTCTACTACATCATGATTCACTGTTGGCCAAAAGTACCCATACCGGAGAACTTTCTTTGCAAGGGTTTGCCCCCCGGCATGATCTCCATAGTCACCTTCATGAAATTCTTTTACGATCCTTCAAGCTTCGTCGTTGCAACACATTTGAGCAAGGGGGTAGAGAATCCCCTCCGATAAAGTATCTCATTCTGCAATACAAATCGCGGTGCCTTCCAAAGAAGTTTTTTCTGCTGGTTCTTGTACTTAGGGAGGCTCCTATGAGCAATTAGCCTTTAATTGGCGTCATCCATGTCTCCGGTACCTTGATTGTCTTAAAAATCCAGTCGATATCTATTTCGCTTATGCTCGAAGTGGTCAGGGTCTCAACTGGGACCAACCCTAATGATTAAGCTTCTCTGGAACTGGCCAGTTTGGCCAGATAATCTGCCTTCATGTTCGGCTCCCTCGGGATATGAGTTATGGTGTAATGCTCGATGTCATTCAGTAGTTCCTGTGATTTAGATATATCCTGGGCGAGGTTCTCCCCCTGAGTCTGGTATTCACCTTTCACTTGATAGATGACTAGCTGAGAGTCGTTGTAGATGTGCACAGATTTTATGTCGATTTCCCTCACAATCTTTAGCCCAACTATTAATGCTTCACATTCTTCCTCGTTATTTGTTGGAGGGAATTCCAAGCGCAAGGCATAGAATACGGATCATCCTTCGGGAGTCTCGAGCACTACCCCTGCTCTCGAGCAGAAGTTGTTAAATGCACCATTGACGAACTGCTTCCAATGTGTCTCCACTTCTGGAGTCATTCCTTCCTTACTATCTCATATTGTAAATTCGGCAATAAAATCTGCCAGCGCCTGCCCGTTGATCGCCTTTTTAGGATGGCATGTGATTTCATACTGACTTAGTTCGTTGTTCCATTTGATAAGTTATTCAGAGGTCTCAGGGCGGTGTAATACTTGCTTCAAGGGTTGATCTGTCAGCACTCATATAGAGTGTACCTGAATGTACGGTCGTGATTTTCTGGATGCAATAAAGAGGCAAAATGCCATTGGATGGTTCTTTTCTGATCCAGTGAATCGTTTACTGATGTAATACCTGGGTCGCTGGATCTTAGCTTCTTCTTCTACGAGCGTGGCACTCAATGCATGTGGCGAGACTGCTAAATAGATGTACAAATCTTCTCTGTCTACTAGCTTCGCCAAGATTGGCGAGGTTTCCATATACCGCAGTAGCTCTTCGAATGTAGTTTGACAAGCTTGATTCCATTCAAAGTTTTCTTTCCCTTCTTTAGCGCGTCAAAGAATGGTATACATTTTTCAGTCGCTTTTGAGATAAATCGTCTCAGTTCCGCAATCTTTCCATTCAGGCTTTGCAACTCTTTCCTGTTGCTCAGGGCCTCGACTTCCTGCAAAGCGGTTATTTGCTTGGGATTTGCTTCGACGCCTTTGGCTCTCACGATAAATTCCAAAAACTTTTCTGAGGCTACCCAAAATGACATTTAAGTGGATTAAGCTTCATTCCATATTTGCGAAGTATTTCGAACATTTCAACGAGGTTGTCCAAGTGATTTGCAGCTATGTGTGATTTAACCAACATATTGTCTATATATACTTCCATTGTGTTCCTAATTTGACGCTTAAACATGGCGTTCACTAGTCGTTGGTAAGTTGCCTCAGCATTCTTTAAGCCAAACGTCATTACTTTGTAGCAATACAGTCCTAGGTCAGTAATGAAACTGGCATTTTCTTGGTCCAGTTCGTGCATCATGATTTGCTTGTACCCTTAGTATGCATCTATAGATGATAGCAGTTCATGTCCAGTTGTCCCGTCCACAAGCTGATCGATTCTGGGCAGAGGAAAGCTGTCCTTTAGGCAAGCATTATTCAGATCCGAGTAATCAATACAAGTTCACCAATTATCATTGGACTTCTTGACCAAGACTGGGTTAGATACCCATTCAGGGTAAGTTGCATCATGGATAAAACCATTTGCCATCAGTTTGTCCACTTCTTCTCTTAGTGTTTTGGACCGCTCGGGTCCTAGGCTACACCTTTTCTACTTCACTCTATTCAGTAGGTTCACAAATAAGGAGAGTTCTCCCCGAATTCTTCCCTTTTCTTTTCTTTTAGATTGACATAGTTCTGCGATATAACATTCCCTAGCAGCACTTGGTCTCCCTTGATCACTCTGACTTCATTTTCCATCGAAAATTTCATAATTAGACACCATTGAGCTAAAGCAATTCTAAATTCTGCGAAGGCAGGTCGCCCTAAGAAGGCATTGCAGGCGGACATCTCGTCTACGATCACAAAAGTTTGGATGAGGGTGACCCTTCGGTCGCCTTCTCCGAGTTCTACGAGTAAGTCAATTATTCCGACGGGTTGCATGGGTTCACTGATGAATCCCTGAATCTTTGTTTGGCAAGCAAATACATCTTTCAACTGATCTTCATTTGATCATAGGTGCGTTTGAAAAGGATATTCGTAGAAATGTCGCTGTTTTGTAACGACCCGATTTTTCGATGTCCGAAAGTCGACATCGCTACATCCACGGTATCCAATGCCGCACAGTCGAATGCCGAAAAACCGAATCGTTAGGGTTTAAAAAGAAGAAGATAGAAGAAGAAACAGAAAACAATAACAGAATCTCACAATTCGCAGCGGAACAAATATAATAGATAAATGAATAATCTTTAAAACAAAGAACTATATCAGTTTTACATACATCATATTAGAGTTTACAACGACACCATTCAACATAGGCATTTACAACAACTAATCCGTATTAAAACCGAACCTACAGCAATCCCAATGCAGCAGACACTACATAGTATAAGTGATACGTCTCGCCATCCAGCTTGAACTCCAGATCTCAGCAGCAACTTCTTAACTTCACTCCAGAACAACTGATAACCTGACTCTAGGCTGCCCATGTGGAAAATTATGGGCATCCAAAGTTTAGAAAGGGAACAATAAACTCCAGGTCAGTCATTGGACTGGTGTGAGATCTTAAAAATAGTTATTTTCACAAAGAAAATAAAAAGAAATCCGTTATGCTTTTCGAAAATGAAACTACCATAAGGCCTCCCCGCACACACACAATGCAAGCGCGCAACTGGAGGAGATTTCTCCTTATGATAGTCAAATAGGCTTGATATGTAAAATCTCTTTGGTATTATTATTATTAGTGCATAGTGCAGAAAACCTTTCGAAAGTATAATATTAATCTTAGCCAGCATAGGTACCATTATATTATGCCTCCTATAGCTACCTCCTAAGGAGGCAGGTTATACAATTGCAATCGCAAATGGCTCGTTTTGCTTCTTTGGATTTCCAACAAATGGTCAAGCTAAGAAACTTCCTACTGTCACATGGGTACGCCTTTGGAGGGATGCCCCGAGAACCTAACCGGATCTCTGCCAACATAGGTCAGTCATGTGACTGGTGTGAGAACTTAAAATAGTTTATCTTTAAAATATAAACAAAGAAAATATTTTTAAAATAGATTCGCAATGCTTTTTAGAAAATGAGACTACCATAAGGCCTCCCGCACACGCACACACAATGCAAACGCAGAATCGGAGGAGATTTCTCCTTATGATAGTCAAATATGCTTGATACGAGAAATTTTCTTTGCTATAAGTGTAAAGTGTAGGAAAACATTTCAAAAGTATAATATAAATCTTAGCCAACATACGACCATATCGTATGCCTACTATAGCTACCATGTTCAATAGCAGGTTACCGCCACATTCCATGGCAGGTTATACAATTGCAATTGTAAAAGACTCGTATTGTTTTGATTGGATTTCCAACAAATGGTCGGGCAAAGGAACTTCCCAAGTAAAATAGAACGCCTCTGGAGTGACGTCCTCGGATCCTAACCGGATCTCTGCTACACAAGGTCGGGTTACCCCTAACTGGGTAACAACTGACACGAGCATGTCATCCCCTGGTCGTTTGCGACCTTTATTCCGAGGATCCTGTCAACCAACAAACCACAAATCAAAAAATATGCAGCAATCACGAAGTAAATATCTGGGCTCCATACCATGATACCACTTATAATCCAGAAGGAAATGACATACCCTAAGAGGGCGCTATCGTCAAATAACCTTGCTGCCACGATTCCTGTTTCGACCATAACCGGGTTGTGAGGTTCGTCGAAGTCTCGTCCACAAAGCTACGCTTTTCACAAAGGCATGCTTCGATCAACAAATGATCAGCAGCACTCAGCATGTCACACTACCAAATTGGAAGTATATCACTAATAACCTTCAACTACATAACCTCTGAGCTCGTACGTCTCAGAGAAGGGTGTTAAGCTAAGAGAATAAATTCTCCGCCGCCAACAGATATGTATTTGAAAGAAATCAGCTTTACATCTCAATTTATAATGTCATACATACAATCCATACAAGTCTGTTCTGGGTTCGAACAGAACCGAAGGCACTTCCAAAGAAGCCCTTGCAATCCGGGTATTCACAATCCCGATCGAACTTCTCATCACAAAGGAAATCTCCATACCGTAGCTATCGGTGCAGAGACAATCGATAGGTCATTCTATCATTCTCGCAAATACTGGGTCTTCAACACCGGTCTTCAAATGCAATCCCATTTCGTCGTATCATTATTCGGAATGAGATTTATGACCCAAAGGTCTTCTCCCGGCTAAACCGAATAACGAGCGCTTATTTTTAAAAATAAGTGTTCATTCAGATTTCAACAAATCACAACAATTTTCACTTTGATCTTTTAAATAAAAGATCCATCACAATCACAAAGATTCGATGTGGTTTTCGGATATCCACTTGGAATCCGACCCCTTATCGCATTGAAATTCAAACGCCATTCAAAGGAAAATATTGATAGTCGGTTATTTAGCTATCAATCAACATTCACTACAATTTACAGATTTAAATAATTTTCACAATTATTTATTTTCAAAATATCTTCGCAAGATATATTTTCACACTTCAACTATTTGAAACCAATTTCACATATTCACTTTCAATTTATCTTTAAAAGATATAATCTCAAAACATTTCGCTTTATATTGGAAAAAAATTCCATACTTATTTAGTAATAAGTAATTCACAAATCTATTTATTTTCAACATCTGGAAAATATTCAATATACTTAAATCACAATTAAGTACATATTTTATTCTTTTAAGGAAAACATTCTCTTAAACACATTCATTTGAGTCAAAACGAATGTTGTGTAAAACATCATTACGATAACCTAAAATTACTAGTATAGGGATTCGAAATTTAGATAGATATATAAGTCCCAATACTATACAAAACATTTCTTTTCGAAATCATTTACTACAATAATAGTGTTATAGTCCACCATTTCCTTCTATTTCTCGAAAACGTCTATTTCAACAGTGAATGTTGAAATCTATGGTTTCAATACTTAATACATTTTAAAACATCTTCAAATCGTTTTAATTCCACTTAAAAGATCACTTCCTAAACATTTCTTTAATATATTATTCACTGTCCAAAATCGTGAATATAAATCGTTTACCAAATTCAACACTTCTACATATTTCAATTTAAAGGATTATCCACTGTCCAAAATCACAGATATATCTCCTTTAATAAGCTTTCATATTTACTTATCAAATTCAATTGGTTTCTGATTTATAAAACAACGTTTATAAATTCACATTTATATATATTCTATTAAACTTTAACTTATAAAATTCCTTAATTAACAAATTCTATGTATATCTCATTTAAATGCCAAAATCCAATTTATAAGTTAATTACTTATAAATCTTTTATTTTACAAAATCTATTCATTTTATAACTTCACAATTTATAAATCTATAAAATTTTCATTCACTTATGAAATCTATTTATACTTCATTTTAACACTTATAAAAACTCGTTTTATAATTCCAATATCTTAATTTATAAAATATCAATTTTATAAATCTTTTATATAAACTGTTTATAATAATTCAAAAATCCTAATTTAAACCAACAAATTAATCAACTACTTATTTCAAAAATCACATTTCGGTTATATTTCACACAAATCATAATTTTTATAACATAAAAACTATAACATTTATTTATTTAAAAGGAATCAATTCCAAAATTCAATAAAACGTATACTTTAAAAAATCACTTTAAAATCCTTTTAAATATGAAAATCATCACATTAACACTTTTAAAATTTCCAAAATAGGCCCAATGCTGCAACAACACTAAATATAACAATCACGGCATCCAAAACATCATATATCATATGATAACAGAATATATCACAATATCTGTAAATAAATCAATACGAGTGAGGAATCCAGTTGGATCCCTCCAACCTGTTTCCCTGCATCCACAGATGTTAGCACAATACCAATCCCGTTCCAATTCGGAATATCGCGGTATATGGGTTTATATAAATATTATCCGCTATTATGCGGCGCATTAGGGTCTCATTCGCTATATAATGCGGGAAAATTAACTCCAAGTACATATATAATACCAATTCCACATCAAGATGGAATATCGCAGTATATGTTTTTAATAAATAACATCTGCTTAATATACGGCGTATAGGGTCTATTTCTATACAACAGATAATAATTTATCATCCAAGCATACAATCAACACAATCAAGCAATTTTAAATCTACTATTTAAAATTTAAATCGAAAAGCAATTTGATTGAGTGAGAAGTTCTCACTGTGCTTCCAATAACAGTTGTAGTGTTTTATTTCGAGTAAAATTAAACGCGCGTTTAATTTTACTCAAAATTTTCACTAGCTCCAATCGATTCCAATCCGGCTCCATCGCGTAGTGTTTGTCAATACGAAGCCAACGCAATTCGTTTCGTCCAAAACGGACCTCGTATGAAAGAGTTACAGCATTTTAAAGTTTGAACGAATTATAATATATAATAAATCATAAATTTTATTTTAATTTTAATCTAAGACAATCCAGGCTGTTTGTTTTCCCAAAACCCAATCTCGGCCGCACCCTTGAGCTTCTTCTTCTTCATTCCATCGTACATGAGATATCCATAGCCGCCACTTTTCTAGTGAATTATGCTCCACCCCCGCTCAACTTCAAGTCGATCGAACTACGCCACAATGAAGCTCCTCGCACGAGCTACCCACGGCCACTAGCACGTCGAACTCGGTCAGGCCTTGACCTCAAAACGTGTGCATGAACCGACCACGAACACGAGCCCCTAGCCTCCATGTCGAGCCTCCATTTCCAATCTCCACCGTTGAGAACGTAGATCCCGTCATGCTCTTCAACATTGTAGTTGAAGATTTCTTGAATTGGTTTACGGATTTGAAGAAGTTGGAGGAGAAAGAAGATGAATTTTCGGCCATTGAATTGAAGATGGTGACTGCTGCTGAAACACTAGGGTTTGTTTGCAAAATTAAATAATGAAGGTCCTTTTATAGAAAATTTCCGTGCACAATTCACCCAAAATTTTTCCGAGCTCGAAACGAAGCGTGTTGCCTGGCGTTCATAATGTTTTACTCCTATTCTGAATGCCATGGAATATATATCAGGAGCCAATTCGATCAAATTTGGAAGATAGGTTTTTGAATCGAATTATTTAAATTCAAAATTCACTCGATTCGATTTCTACGCGTTTTAGCTTGCCCTGGACAAACCGTAAATCCGATTGACACGAAATTTGAAACCATACAATAATATAATATTATAGATCCGATGAAACTGGTTTCGTCGAAATCCGAGACTGTTTGAAAAATGGCTATTTTTACTCGTCAATTAAATATTAAAATATTCAATTTTCACAAATTAACTTTTAATTCAATTTTAAAAGTTCTATAACATCATTCTAACTCCAATATGATTTAATACAACTTTACAAATCAATTTTAATCACATTAAACACAATTTCCAATTATTATTTTTTGTAATTTCAAATATTAAATTATTGATTTAATTATCCAATTAAATCTAGATATTCGAAATAAAATTTATTCGGCTTACAAATTTTACTTGTTAATATTTTAAAAATCACTTAAATATTCGAATTTCAAATGACAGAAATTCTGGGTCGTTATAAACTTTCCCTTTAAAAGAATTTCATCCTCGAAATTTCCAAGTAAGAAAAAATTACAGAATCCATTAACTTTTCAACCATTTGTTCAAATTAAATTTCAAATTCATTTAAACGGCTTAACTTTTCCAAAATCCATAGTTAAACTTCTTACAGAAACTTTACTAAGTTTTCAAATCATACCTAGTTATCTTTTCAGAACCAACTATACCGTTTAACTTTTCATTCCAAAATCAAAGTTATAGTTTTCAAAACTTTCCAACCTTCTCAAAAATATTCTAACGCCTTAAATTTTCGAAAAATTTCGCCAGCGTCTCCTTTGCGTGGCTCGATCCAAAAAAAGGCAATATATATCACAAATATACATCTCATCAAAGTAACGAGGCATCCTGCAGGAAAAAAAGTGTAAAAGTACGATATGTAATCCGAGATATGTACCTTATATATTATTAGCGAGCATATATGGTAATATAGCGCGAAAGCGAGCTCAAAATGCGAAGCAAGCGCAATCCACGCCTACTAAATACTCAACAACAATGAGAAACATGTATATATGCAAGTAATATCAATATACATATACCAACAACTATATATGCCAATATAGCAAATGCAATCAAAAACAATAAATTCAACCATCAACCAACTAGCATTCAACTAACATCCATAACCAAATCAATACACTTTCACTTCTCATATTCAATTAGTTTACATTCACTAATTTATATTCAAGTTGGTTCACTTCCAAATCAAATTCAATTCTATTTAAGATTCACTTAACTTCCAATTTGATTTCAGTTACTTTAGCTTTCAATTTCATTAATTCAATTTCATACGAATTTTCTATACAATCTACTAACAACCAACGTATAACCAACTTAACCAAATTTATTTAAATTTACATTCAATTTGGTTTAACACTTTTAATTTCAATTGGTTTAACATTCAATTGACTTCCATTCAATTTTTTTCAATTTTTTTTTCAACTTCATTAGCTTTAATGAATTAACACTTACATTCATTATTCTATATCAATTCATTTACATTAGGTTGATTAACATTCAATCCATTTATTAATCCAATTGCTAATTCATTTAACAATTAAGGTTGAATTTCATTTATATAACTCAAGTCCATATTCATCACTTCACTTTATTCTTTTACTTCGATACCAAAATCAACTTCATTCAACATTACTTAAGTTATATTTACTTACAAATTCGAAATGGATTTCAACATTCAATTTCATTTACGTGTACTTGCAATTGCAAATTTTATTTATTCATTCACAATTTATTTTCCAACTTAGTAATTGTATTCCAATCATTTAGTCTATTAGACTTCTAAAATTCACCTTTATTCCATAAACATTTTATATAACATTCCAGAGTCTTTTCAATCTTTCAAAAATTATTTTTGAAATCTATTCAAATTATCTTTTTAATTTTCCAAAACCAAACTCAATTTCACAAACAATCTTCCATTTAATTATTATTCGGCAGCAATTCCTCTCATGGAAACTCGAAAATGAACACCGATAATGTCGCGATCATTATTGGAATTATTTTCCAGCGACCGAAAAGAGTTTAGTGCTTTCTTTCCTTTTACTTATAACTCACATTTATAAGTCTTTTTCTTATAGAATTTCACTTATTGTATATATAAGATTATTTCACAATTGTAAATCACTTTAATTATAATTCCATACTTAATAATTCATTTACTTATACAATTATTCTTTTTTTTCGAAAGGCAAGTAGGGTTGAATGGACCCTAGACATATTTATTAAGCACACATACACAAAACAAAGGATAGCAAAAACATGCTAAGCTCCCAACACAAATACAGAGAAAACACAAGGAGAGAAAAGAAAGAATACAGTAAATAACACTCAAGCAAGAAAAAACAAAGAAAGGCAAGACCACCACCCTAATCCATTGAGTCATAAGCAGCATGATGTGAGGACTTCTCCTTGACCCTAGCACTTATGATATTGATCAAAGCACTATCAACCTTCTTTTTATTCTCAAAGACTCTAGCATTTCTCTCAGCCCATATAACATCCACATACACTTTCAGAATCAACAAAAGCCAAAATAAAGTAGCATTCTTCCACCTAGTATTCCTGAAAAGTCTGTTCCACTCAGCTTCACCATAAAGTATAGGCTCAGTAAACCCAGCACCAATGAGACAAGCCTTCCAAATTTTATTAGTTACCACACACTCAAAGAAAAGGTGAGAAGCATCTTCAGTTACATTATTACAGTAGACACAAGTCAAGTCCACAGTGAAACCTCTTCTGCATAACTTATCTTTAGTCATCAGAGCATTCCTGAGAACTTTCCGAAGTAGGAAATTCAGTTTATGAGAAGTTAAAGTATTCCAGACTCTACCATGCCATCTAAAAACAGGGTTACTATTATCTCTTTTCAAAGCTTTGTAAATACATGCTATGGATTGCTGCTCAAGCTTGGCAGCCCAAACATACCCATTACCATCAGTGGGGAGCCTGTTGCATTTCACAGCATCCCACAGTTGATTGATGATAGGATTGGAAGTGTAGGGTAACTCAATCTCATCATCAAAACAATAATCCATAGCCCCTGGCATTCAAGGGGATGCTAGTTTGGATTCTCTGATCAAAAGAGAGCAGGTCATACAATATCACTCCTCTACCCACCTAAGGTTCAAACCAGAACTTAGCAGAACAATCAGGGCCAAGTAACAACTGGACATGAGGAAGTAAAATGCATCTGAGTTTCAGGATTGATCTCCGCACCCATCCACACAGAGGAGATGGAACAATTTTCCAGAAATTTTTAGTGCCAATGTGATGATGCCTAGCCCACTTAACCCACAGATTAGGTTTTTATTGATCAGATTATCAAAATGCTTAGTAAAGGCAGCTTGATTCCATGTAGCCAAACACTTGATACCCAATCCACCATATTTTTGAGGTTTTTCCAATTTAACATAAGCAATAGGAATTAGTTTATTAGAATACATATCCCCAGTCCACAGAAAGTGATTCATTGCTTTCCTAATTCTAGATAAAAGAGCAGAGGGCAAAATAAAACACCTGCTCCAATATACAGTCATGGCTTGAATTATTGACTTAATGATAGTGGATCTGCCTGCCTGAGATAACTTATTGCTAGCCCATCTATTCATAGCTTCAGTGATTCTTTCAAATAGAGGTAAACAAGCAGTGGAACTAATTTTCCTAGTGGACAAAGGAATTCCCAGGTGCATGGTTCCAGCAGGTAGAATGGGTAATTGACTTTGTTGAAAAATGATCTGCTTGTCAGTGTCATTGAGACCAGCAACCAAGAGGTGAGACTTACTTCTGTTGACCTGGAGACCAGTGCACTTCTCAAAAGTGTTAAGGATGCCTTTGACACAGTTCAAAGATGACACAGTTGGCTTAATAAATAGAATCACATCATCAACAAAAAGAAGAGAGGTAATGAGTGTACAATTATTCTTTTATTTAGATTATATATATATTCTTACATTTCAACAACCAAACAATCAATTTATATGCACTTTAATAATTATAAAAAATTATTCCTTTATACATAAAATATAATCGAGGTAAAATTATTTCTTTTATCCAATTTCAAATGATATTATGTCGACTTGCCTCATTTAAGAGTTTAGAAATCCCTATCAATAATATGGCGTCCCACATACCGACCAGAATTCACAAACAACTCAATGGATATGAAAACACAATATAAAACATTTTTTTATATTCACTAACAAATACGCACTCATAACTAGTATTACACTCACACTCATTCTAGAGTACTACTGACTCCATCTTTAATGAGTAATTCCCAACAGAGCTAAGGTTGTCGCTTAACCATAAGCTCTGATACCAAATGTAACGTTGGGGGTTTTCGACTCACGAAAGTCGAAATTAATACGTCCACTGTATCAACTGCCGAGCAATCGAAGGCCGAAAAATCGAACCGTTAGGGTTAAAGAAGAGGTAGAAGATAGGAGAAGAAAGAAAGAAAAGAAGAAGCAACAGAAACTATATCAGAATCTCACAATCGCAGCGGAACAACATATAATAGATAAATGAATAATCTTTAAATCAAAAGAACTGTACATTTTGTACATTACATCACATTACATTATCAGAGTTTACAACAACAAACAGTGGAAAAGAAATACTATGTGCTAGTAGATACGCCATGTCGTCCAGCTTGCTCCTGATCTCCACAGCAACTTCTGAATTCTAGAATATCCTGATAACCCGACTCTAGACTGCCCGTGTGGAAATTGGTGGGCACCCAGAGTTTAGAACGGGAACAATAAACTCCAGGTCAATCATGTGACTAGTGTGAGAACTTAAAATAGTTTATCTTTAAAATATAAACAAAGAAATATTTTTAAAACAGATCCGCAATGCTTTTTAGAAAATGAGACTACCATAAGACCTCCCGCACACACACACACACACACAATGCAAACGCAGAATCGGAGAAGATTTCTCCTTATGATAGTCAAATATGCTTGATACGAGAAATTTTCTTTGATATTATTACTATAAGTGCAAAGTGTAGGAAAACATTTGTGACAACCCAAAATTTTCTAGCAATATCAATTTAATAAATCTGCATTAAATATTAAATTGATTTGATATATTTTTGTTAATTAGATTTGAATTGATACTTTTCTTTTAATAAATATCTAATGGGTAAATTTTATATGTTAAAAATTAATTGTTTGTTTTCTATTTATAAATGTATATATTTGTATACATTGTAAATAGATGTGATTTGTTTTAAAGTTTAACTAATAAATTATGTTTTAACTACTAATATATATTTTAGTGAATTAGAAATTATGATTTATTTAATATAAACTTTTCAAAGTTAAATAAATAAATATAGGATTTTAAATACATAAGATAAATGTTTAAATAGTTTAAAAATTTATTTTAACTTAAGTTTAAATTTTAATTTATTAACAAAAAGATTTGTTTACTTTTCTTTTTAGTATAGCTTGATAAAAATATGAATTTAAGATTTTATGTGAGTTTTAATATAATTTTGTCAAACAATACATTAACATACATTAATAAAATATGTAGTTTATAATAAAAAGATAATTTGTTTTATCTATCATTTCAAATTGATAAATGTGTTTTTATAATGTAAATAAAATAAAAATGTACATATAACATACAAGACTACAAGATAAATTGGGAACATTGGCTAAATTTAATAACATAACAACTATTAAATTTATTTAGTTTTCAAACAACAAACATAGAAATAAAACAAAATATACATAAAGCTATAAATTAGAAGTTAAAATACTGTATATGATAAGTTAAAATAAGAAATAAACATATAGGATCAATTTATAGAACTTCTCATACATTTCAATTATAATAACAGGACAACAAATAAACTAGAAAACAAATAAGTTTTTAAGTTTGTAAACTATTAACAATGAACTGCAGCATATATATATATATGTTTTAAGCATCAAGAACAAAAGTTGAACCTGAAAGCAAAGACAGTAACAAAAATAAAATTTATATGTGTGCAGGCCAAACTAAGTAGATAAAGCTAATGACAGTAACAAAAATAAATAAATATGTATATAGGCAAGCTTGCTAGAGAAGACAGTAATGCATTCTTAAACTAACAAACAAAAATCATTAATGTAAAAATCTTTTTTGTACACTAAGTATTACATATCAGCCTCCAACTTAATAAAATATCTCTGGTTTAAAATCTGTACAAACAAGATTGTATCCTATATTGTCACAATTTCATGAGACATAATAATAAACCTGTTTGCAACTTTTTGATATATATCTCTGCCTTTTCATTTTAAATTCGAAAGCCAAGCTAAGAATCTGAATTAAAACCATTTCAAACTCAAACAAAAACTTCAGTTTAAATAACAATCAAATTCAATCCAACCTGAGAATCAAAGGGGAGTTCAACCTGAAAATTGCAAGCCTGTTGCAAAGCAAACTAGGCTCTGTTCTTCCACAAATTCAGGTGAGTAACACTTTTAAGATTTACTTAAGTTTTAAATTCCGATACATGCCTATATTTGAATGCTTAAATAAATTATGTGAACATTTACTGGATATTTGTGAGATGAAATTCTGCATATCTCAAGCCTGCAAATCAAACTGTTTCCTTATAAACTTGCTGTGTTTTCTATTTGCTGTGAGTAACTCATTTTTTTTAAGGAATTAAAAGTATAAATTAGTTGAAGTTATTGCACTGATAGATATTGTATTATAGAGTATGGTTGTGTGTTTATATTTCTGAATTGCTGAAGTATGATTGTGTGTAGGTATTTAAACTTAGTATATTCTCTGTTTCTAGTTTTGTTCTATTAAATTCAAATTCTTTAAATAAATCCTTGTTTAGCTTTAAGATTTAAAGGAAATCTGTATGTTTCATTTCTATATTAGTTTAAAATTTCAGTTAAACCAAAGTAATAATTATATGACTCTGGAAACAGAAAAAGGAAAAATAGAACTGAGCATCTCAATAACATCAAAAATTTGAATATCTTGTTTTATCAATTCAGGTACATAAATCGAATAGTTAAATCAAATTATGATTTTTAAAAAGAATATGGTGATTTTTAGTGGAGGGGGTGAGGTGCAGTTCGAGTTCATTTATTTTGGGCATTTTGAGTGGCCGTGGACTGTTGAGTTGATCTGGGGGGCCGAGCCTCTGACTGGTGGTAGAGGAGGCTGCCGTAGAGCTAGGAAAAATAGGGGACGACGGCGCAAAGGGTTGTGGAAGCATCGGCTTGAGTTTAAAGTTTTTAAACCTAAAATTTTACTGTGTTTGAGTTTTGGATCACCGCGTCTCGTACAAGTGTTCGAGTGCCACGCGTCTTTGGGTTTAGGTAGAGGGAAGATGGTCGGTGTGGTAGCCGGAGTTTGGTGGCCTCTGGTGGTCGGAGCTGTGCGCACGTGGCAGTGACAGGTTTGGAAGGGGAGGCGAGGTAGTGTTTTCCAGGTTTTGTGTTTTATTAATTTCATTCGCGCGCGCCTGGGAATAAAACTCGAAGCAGCTTGTTGGTTTTCACGAGGAAACTCGTACGTTTACTCGAAGTAAACATAAGGGTGCTCGGGTTGTAGTTGTACAGTTTTAAATTGTAACAGGTTTTAACAGTTTTTTTTAACTTTTGTTTTAAAATTTAAAATCAAAGATTAAACCTTGTCTTAAAACAAGTTTAAATGGTGACTTTAAGTCAGTTTTGAAAATAAAGTTGAGAATAATAAAGTTCCATAATTTAAATTATTTTAATAATTTAAAAGTGCTTAATGATTAAGTGTATTCAAAGAGTTGAATTTCAAAAATGAAATATAAATTGTTAAGAAAGGGTTTCGACAAGTTAACTCCAACATTGAAATCAGGACTTAGTTATGAAAAGCTAGATTTGGAACTAAAATAAAGTTTTATAATTTAAATTGCTTCAAAGTTTTAATGCTATTGAATATGTAAGTTTAAAGGGGTTTTAAATTAATTTAGTTTTAACTTTATTAAGGATAAATTGGGTTTTACTTAGAAAGTAAAATTGAAATAAATGTTTTTAAACATATTGGAAGTGAAAATTTATCCGTAATAAGAATAGTTACCTTAAGTAATGAAGACTTAGAATTATAATTAAGTATGAATAATTAATGTTTGATATTAATTAAATTAGTAATTCTAAGTTTGAATGTATTGATATAAGTTAAATGATGAATTAATTAATTAATATGTGATTAAGAGCCATAGATTAGATTTTTATTAATTTTAATGGTTAATTGTCTTATAATTAATAATGATTAATATAAGTTGATTATTTTAGAAGAAAATAATTAAATAAGTGTTAATGAAGATCATTAACTAGATTATTTATAATTAATTAATGTAATTGATTTTTAATAAATTAATTTGATTAATTAATTCAATAATAATCATTGTAATAGTTTAAATGTAAATTATTTATTTGGAAAGTAATTAAGAAATTAATTACTTATTAATTGAGTAAATTGATTTGATTTGAGTTAATTAATTTAGTTTAATTAACTAATATTTTGGAATTAAATTACTTAGAGAAGTAATTGATGGATAATTACTGGAGGTAATTAACTAGAAGATGTTGTTAATGGAAGTAATTGGAATATAATTACTTGAAATTAATCAGGGAATTAATTTAGAGTGTTATTGGGAGGTAATTAATTAATTACTGTATATATATTAATCAAGAGGATTAATATTTGTGATTTGAAGATTTGTATTCTTAATATAATTAACAAATGAAAATGTAATTAGAAATCATTTATTATAATAATTAATGATGGGATTAGAAATTGATTTATTTGGGAATAATAAATCAACAAGATAATTAAATGGTAACGAATCGATATAAATGAAATTAATTAATTGATTTATTCAAGATTGATTTACTGTAAATTAATTAAGGAAAACTACTGGAATGCAGTCAAGTATATTTAAATCAAAGATAATTAATTTGAATATATAAGTAATGGATAATAAGATTTAGATTAAGTAAATTAATATTAATTAATTTTAGAAATCATTTGATGATTTGGTATGTGTAATTACTTAGTGTAATTAATGGAGCATAATTACTTAGGAAAGTAATTAGATGCTAATTACTTGATGAAATTCATACAAGATGATTTGTAAGTAGAGTAATTTGAGTAATTTCTTTTGTAATTAATCAAAGAATTAATTTATGGAAATAATTAATCATGGAATGATTAATAAGTAATTAAGGATAGTAATTACTGGTTGTTTGTTATTAATCAAGGGGTGATTAATAATTGTGTTTAAGTAAAGATTAATCACTTAATTAATTTAAATTACGTAATTTGATATAAATTGAAGATCATTAATTAATATAATTAATGATGTGATTAAAGACTGTTTAATTAAGGAATAATTAATAGGAAAGTAATTAAATGTTAACTGCTATAAATAATTAGAATAATTCATTTGAGAAATAAATTAAAGACTAAATTATTCTTGTAATTAGAGAATGATAAATTAATTTTATTTATAATTAATTAATGATTGTGAGAGCAGGATTTATGGAATGAGTAATTAATTTAATTTATTTTAAATTAATTAAAAATGGAAGTAGTTAATTTAATACATTTTAAATTAACTATAGCTTGTGATTCATAAATCATTGCTGATGGATGATATTGATATTTCATTGATTGATTGTGATCTCAGAAATGAGATGGCTAATATCTATGTGATATGAGTGTATGGTTTAAGTATGATAATATTTAATTATCTGTTTAGATGATGATATTAGTTATCTGTTTATGATAATGTGATTATCTATTATGAGATGTGAATTATCTATCTGTGCATATTGATAATATTGAATTCATTGTTAAGACTAAATAGACAACTTGGCCTTAAAAGACACGTTTTGGATTTCGATGAGACTGGGATCGGTTTTCCACATTAGGAATATCCGAAAACCACATCGTTTCCAAATTAACGTTAGGTCGCGAAATCTGAAGTGAAGATGAAGATTCAGAATGCAAGGGTTATCGTCGTTAACTCTGAGGGTGATTCCAAAATGAGTGTAACGAGATGATGCCTTCGGTTTCGTTCGAACCCGGAACGAACTTGTATGGATTGAATGATTTCAACACATCGTCAGGCAGACGATGATCATTCTAAGAAATATGTTCTATAAGATAATTGTAACCTCAAGCCTCATCAACCGGGAATGACTAAAACAGGGGAGGTGCAGCAAGGTTAGGTGGGTCATGCCCAAGCAGGACAAGGATATTCCCCTGTCTAGATGTCCCTTTTTATTCGGCTGTGTGGGCAGTTGGTCTGCAGCCAACTGCGGGGTTTATCTTGTTCGGGACTGTTCAATAAGGAATGGTTCCGGCCTTGTGTTGCAGGGGGTCGGGAGTGATCCTCGGTATGTTAATCTAGGCCACGTACTGTGACGGGCGATACCCAGTAGCCCTGCCATTGTATGGAATCCACAATCCAATAAGTGCCTACGGTTTTGATTGTATTACCCACTTTTGTGGCTAGTAGCTAGAATTTAATGAATGTAACAATTTCGGCTATTTTCTATTTACTTGAAAACCCTAGACCTGTTATAATATCACTGGATTTCCTATCAAATGTTTTGGTTAGCGTAAGGTAAAAACTTTTCCATGTTTATGTGTGGGAAGTCTTACGTGATACTTTTTCTTTTCAAAGGATTTTCAAAATTAAGCAACTTTAACATGTTACTCATACCAGACCCATGTCTGACCCGAAGTTTATTTTTGTTTTTCATAAACTCTCGGGTACCCAAATTTTTACGGGTAGCCAAGGGATTCAGGTTTAGCTAGACGGATTCTGGAGGAGCAATGGAGCAGGAGGCTTCAGCGTTGTAGATATATATATAGTTCCGTTGTGTGTTATCTCGGTGATGTATGGTGTATTGAGTTGTATTAAATAGACAGGTGTTTATAACTGTCTAGTATGTGATGTATTATATGTATCACTCTGATTGATGTTATATACTATGTAAATACTTATGTGATTATTATATTTTATTCGTTCCGCTGTGAGATTCTGATGTTGTTGTTCTTTCTTCTCTATCTTTTCTATTTTCTCACCCTTTTCTTTCTTAATAACGATACTTCTTCCTGTGAGTAGGAAGTGGGGTCGTTACAACATTTCAAAAGTATAATATAAATCTTAGCCAACGTACGACCATTATCGTATGCCTACTATAGCTACCATGTTCAATAGCAGGTTACCGCCACATTCCACGGCAGGTTATACAATTGCAATTGTAAAAGGCTCGTATTGTTTTGATTGGATTTCCAACAAATGGTCGGGCAAAGGAACTTCCCAAGTAAAATAGAACGCCTCTGGAGTGACGTCCCCGGATTCTAACCGGATCTCTGCTACACAAGGCCGGGTTACCTCTAACTGGGTAACAACTGACACGAGCATGTCATCCATTGGTCATTTGCGACCTTTATTCCGAAGATCCTCTCGACCAACAACCACAAATCAATAAATATGCACCAATCGTGAAGTAAATATCTGGGCTCCATACAATGATACCACTTATAATCTAGAAGGAAATGACATGCCCTCAGAGGACGCTATCCTCAAATAACCTTACTGCCACGATTCCGGTTTCGACCATAACCAGGTTGTGAGGTTCGTCGAAGTCTCATCGACAAAGCTACGCTTTTCACAAAGCCATGCTTCGATCAATAAATGATCAGCAGCACTCAGCATGTCACACTACCGAATTGGGAGTATATCACTAATAACCTTCAACTACATAACCTCTGAGCTCATACGTCTCAGAGAATGGTGTTAAGATAAGGGAATAAATTCTCCGACGCCAACAGATATGTATTTGAAAGAAATCAGCTTTACATCTCAATTTGTAATGTCATACATACAATCCATACAAGTCTGTTCTAGGTTCGAACAGAACCGAAGGCACTTCCAAAGAAGCACTTGCAATCCGGGTATTCACAATCCCGATTGAACTTCCCATCACAAAGGGAATCTCCACACTGTAGCTATCGGTGCAGAGACAATCGATAGGTCATTCTATCATTCTCGCAAATACCGAGTCTTCAACACTGGTCTTCAAATGCAATCCCATTTCATCGTATCATTATTCGGAATGGGATTTATGACCCAAAGGTCTTCTCCCGGCTAAACCGAATAACGAGCGCTTATTTTTAAAAATAAGTGTTCATTCAGATTTCAACAAATCACAAAAATTTCCACTTTGATCTTTTAAATAAAAGATCCATCATAATCATAAAGATTCGATGTGGTTTTCGGATATCCACTTGGAATCCGACCCCTTATCGCATTGAAATTCAAACGCCATTCAAAGGCAAATATTGATAGTCGGTTATTTAACTATCAATCAACATTCACTACAATTTACAGATTTAAATAATTTTCGCAATTATTTATTTTAAAAATATCTTCACAAGATATATTTTCACACTTCAACTATTTGAAAACCAATTTCACATATTCACTTTCAATTTATCTTTAAAAGATATAATCTCAAAACATTTCGCTTCATATTGGAAAATATTTCCATATTTATTTAATAATAAGTAATTCACAAATCTATTTATTTTCAACATCTGGAAAATATTCAATATACTTAAATCATAATTAAGTATATATTTTATTCTTTTAAGGAAAACATTATCTTAAACACATTCATTTGAGTCAAAACGAATGTTGCGTAAAACATCGTTATGATAACCCAAAATCACTAGTATAGGGATTCGAAATTTAGATAGATATATAAATCCTAATACTATACAAAACATTTCATTTCGAAATCATTTACTATAACAACAGTGTTATAGTCCACCATTTCCTTCTATTTCTCGAAAACGTCTATTTCAACAATGAATGTTGAAATCTATGGTTTCGATACTTAATACATTTTAAAACATCTTCAAATCGTTTTAATTCCATTTAAAAGATCACTTCCTAAACATTTCTTTAATATATTATTCACTGTCCAAAATCGTGAATATAAATCGTTTACCAAATTCAACACTTCTACATATTTCAATTTAAAGGATTATCCACTATCCAAAATCGCGGATTTATCTCCTTTAATAAGCTTTCATATTTACTTATCAAATTCAATTGGTTTCTGATTTATAAAACAACGTTTATAAATTCACATTTATATATATTCCATAAAACTTCAACTTATAAAATTCCTTAATTAACAAATTCTATGTATATCTCATTTAAATGCCAAAATCCAATTTATAATTTAATTACTTATAAATCTTTTATTTTACAAAATCTATTCATTTTATAACTTCACAACTTATAAATCTATAAATTTCATTCACTGATGAAATCTATTTATACTTCATTTTAACACTTATAAAAACTCGTTTTATAATTCCAATATCTTAATTTATAAAATATCAATTTTGTAAATCTTTTATATAAACCGTTTATAATAATTCAAAAATCCTAATTTAAACCATTTTACAAATTAATTAACTACTTATTTCAAAAATCACATTTCGATTATATTTCACACAAATCATAATTTTTATAACATAAAAATTATAACGTTTATTTATTTAAAAGGAATCAATTCCAAAATTCAATAAAATGTATACTTTCAAAAATCTCTTTAAAATCCTTTTAAATTTGAAAATCATCACTTTAACACTTTTAAATTGTCCAAAATAGGCCCAATGCCACAACAGCACTAAATATAACAATCATGGCATCCAAAACATCATATATCATATGATAACAGAATATATCATAATATCTGTAAATAAATCAATACGGGTGAGGGATCCAGTTGGATCCCTCCAACCTGTTTCCCTGCATCCACAGATGTTAGCACAATACCAATCCTGTTCCAATTCGGAATATCGCGGTATATGGGTTTATATAAATATTATCCGCTATTATGCGGCGCATTAGGGTCTCATCCGCTATATAATGCGGGAAAATCAACTCCAAGTACATATATAATACCAATTCCACATCGAGATGGAATATCGCGGTATATGTTTTTAATAAATAACATCCGCTTAATATACGGCGTATAGGGTCTATTTCTATACAATAGATAATAATTTATCATCCAAGCATACAATCAACACAATCAAGCAATTTTAAATCTAACTATTTAAAATTTAAATCGAACGCAATTCGATTGAGTGAGAAGTTCCCACCGTGCTTCCAATAACAGTTGCAGTGTTTTATTTCGAATAAAATTAAACGTGCGTTTAATTTTACTCAAAATTTTTACTAGCTCCAATCGATTCCAATCCAGCTCCATCGTGTAGTGTTCGTCAATACGAAGCCAACGCAATTCGTTTCGTCCAAAACGGACCTCGTATGAAAGAGTTACAGCATTTTAAAGTTTGAACGAATTATAATATATAATAAATCACAAATTTTGTTTTAATTTTAACCTAAGACAATCCAGTCCATTCGTTTTCCCAAAACCCAATCTTGGCCGCACCCTTGAGCTTCTTCTTCTTCGTTCCATCGTACACGAGGTACCCATAGCCGCCACTTTTCTAGTGAATTATGCTCCACCATCGCTCAACTTCAAGTCGATCGAACTACGCCACAACGAAGCTCCTCACACGAGCTACCCACGGCCGCGAGCACGTCGAACTCGGTCAGCCCTTGACCTCAAAACGCGTGCACGAACCGACCACGAACGCGAGCCCCTAGCCTTCACGTCGAGCCTCCATTTCCAATCTCCACCGTTGGGAACGTAGATCTCGTCATGCTCTTCAACATTGTAGTTGAAGATTTCTTGAATTGCTTCACGGATTTGAAGAAATCGGAGGAGAAAGAAGATGACTTTTCAGCCTTTGAATTGAAAATGGCGGCTGCTGTTGAAACCCTAGGGTTTGTTTGCAAAATGAAATAATGAAGGTCCTTTTATAGAAAATTTCCGTGCACTATTCACCCGAAATTTTTCCAAACTCGAAACGAAGCAAGCCGCCTGGCGTTCATAATGTTTTACCCCCTTTCCGAACGTAATGGAATATATATCGGGAGCCAATTCGATCAAATTTGAAAGATAGGTTTTTGAATCGAATTATTTAAATTCAAAATTCACTCGAATTGATTTCTACGCGTTTTAGCTTGCCCCTGACAAACCGTAAATCCGATTGACACGAAATTTTAAACCATACAATAATATAACATTACGGATCCGATGAAACTTGTTTCGTCAAAATCCAAGACTGTTTGAAAAATGGCTATTTTTACTCGTCAATTAAATATTAAAATATTCAATTTTCACAAATTAACTTTTAAAAGTTCTATAACATCATTCTAACTCCAATATGATTTAATACAGCTTCACAAATTAATTTTAATCACATTAAACACAATTTCCAACTATTATTTTTTTGTAATTTCAAATATTAAATTATCGATTTAATTATCCAATTAAATCTAGATATTCGAAATAAAATTTATTCGACTTACAAATTTTACATGTCAATACTTTAAAAATCAATTAAATATTCGAATTTCAAATGACAGAAATTCTAGGTCGTTACAACCGTCTTCAAACGCAATCCCATTTCGTCGTATCATTATTCGGAATGGGTTTTATGACACAAAGTCCTCTCCCAGCTAATCCGAATAATGAGCGCTTATTTAAAAAGAATAAGTGTTCAATCACATTTCAAACAAATCACAAGAAATTTCGACCTTGATCTTTTAAATAAAAGATCCATCACCATCACCAAGGTTCGATGTGGATTTCGGATAACCATTCGGAATCTGACCTCGGTCGCATCGAAATTCAAATGTCGTTTAAAGGTAAATATTGATAGTCGGTTATTTAACTTCCAATCAACATTTACAACAATCACTATCAAACAATATTCACGACAATCACCCAGTTTTAAATAATTTTTCCAAATTATTTATTTTCAAAATATCTTCACAATTTTTTTTAACACTTCCACACTTTGAAAAAAAAAATCAAATTACTTTCCACATTTCAACCCTTTGAAAACAAATTTCAAATCATTTTCCTTACGCTGAATATATTTCCAAATATTTATTCATTCCTTCTGAAAATCTGCCAAGTTCAAATACATTAAAATAATTCAAATTAATTATTCAAATTATATTTGGAAACATTTAGAATAAACTATTTCTAAACACTTATCTAAATATTAGATATGAAAATATTATACCAATACCTCATATAATGCTTCAAACCCAAACTAATTTTAAAATAAAATTTGTACGTAGAGTATAAATATTTTAAATAACTATTTTCTAAATCAAATATCAATTTAATCTTTAAAATAATCCCTTTTATAATTAATTAAATAAACCGTTACTTTAAAGATTTAAAATAATTCCCAAAAATAATTTCTCCAACAATTTTTTTTTCAAATCAATTTCTAGAACTTTTAATCTATACATCAAAAGCTACTAAAAAAATATACTCGCCTTTTCAGGAAAGAGTTCTCTTTCCATTTCAAAATAGTCCATTTAAATAAATTAATAAATCTTCTCGATTTATTTTAATTTACCTTCAAAATAAGTAAATTTCTTTCCACACTTTTAAAAATAAAACCAACATTTATTTTTAAAGCAAAATTCCCTTTCCTTTATAAAATTTCCATTGTGAATTTTAAACTTTCAAATATCCACTGATATACAATTTTCAAATCATTTTTTTCAAATTTTCACTTTCAAACACCAAATAAAATTCCAAATTGATTTTCCAAATTTATTTCAAACACCAAATCGATTTTCATTCAAACACCAAATCGATTTTCATATTGATTTCCCAAAATCGTTTCAAATACCAAATTAAATTCCAAAATTGATAAATAAATTTCTTTATCTCTTCCAAATTATTTAAAATCCGTATATTAAATAAATTCTTCAACCATTAAACAATATTACTTAAAACCCATTTATTAAATTCTTTCCCGCAATTTGGAATTTATTTAATAGGTTTTCAAACGAATAAACCTTATCCTTTTAAAATTCCTTCTTTTAAATTTATCCAATTAAAAAATAAATTTTTACTATAAATTTCAACTTGAATTTCAAAAATTCAATTTTATTTATTTTCGTTATCCTACGATACCGAAAATATATTCGGCTAAACTATAGCCTTCAACGATTTTTAATCACAAATATAATCACATAGAGATTATAATAATCAACACACAACATATGAAACAAATTTAATATTTGAGGAATATAGTTGGATCCGTCCAACCTGTTTCCCTGCATTCATAGACGTTAGCACAACAATTAAATACTAATTCCACTTTGAGGTGTAATCTCGCAGTACGTGGGATTTATAAAATATCACCTGCTATTATGCGACGCATAGGGTGTCATCCGCTATATAATGCGGGAAATCAATCACTCCAAATACATATATAATACAAATTCCACTTCGAGGTGGAATATCATAGTATACGGGTTTAATATAATATCATCCGGTATTATGTGGTGCATAGGGTCTAATTCAATACAAATGATAATCATTTATCATCCAAGCACACAATCAACAATTTTAAATTTAACTATTTAAAATTAAATCAGAAAAATCTGATTGAGTGAGAAGATCTCACCTTTGTCCTTGCATGCAATCCATTTTCACTCCAGGTTGATTTCTTTCAGATATTGACCTCGTGTAAATATTATATAATTTATTAATACTCGAAATAAATCGAACCATTTAAATTCATATTGGATAAATTTAATTAATTTAGTTTAATTATTTTTAAACTAATACTTTTAATTTTTAAACAAATTTCTTTTAATAATTTATTTAACTAACCATTTGATTTTAACTAATTAATTCTTCCCTTTAAAAAATCTTTTTGTAACAAAAAATTAAATTTAATAAGTTAATTAAACATCATTTTACCAAGTCCATTATTTCAAAATAAACAGTAAATTAAAATATGCATATATGAATATATTTTTACATAAGTTTCCAAACCCTACCTATATATATATATATATATATATATATATATATATATTAAATCAAACTGAAAATAAGGAATAATATAACTGCAGAATTTGGTTAATACCGTACTGTATAAACTTTCTCTTTTTTTCTTCTGAATAACCTTACATATATATTTAGAAATAAATAGTAAGAAAAAATATTTTGAATATATATGTATTGTCGCCAAAAATTTACTGTTTTAAATTCACATATATTTACAAATCAAGATTAAATCGAGAAAAGGAAAAAAAAATGAAGTTCGAATACCTACAGCCAGGTTGGCGACCATTGTTCTCGCCTGTATACAAGCTCGTCGACCAAGCCATAGCCTCCATCGCGCGTGCCACCATCGAACTTACCGACACCCTAGCAGCTCGAATCGCGAGCACTATCACGGCCTCGCACGAGACACCCTCCACCATTGCCGCCCTTCTGTTACGCGTACGCCTTCAAAGCTGCCTACTACCGAAATCATCAAACACCACAACCTTAGATCGAACGCCCTACTCGCTCTAGCCATCACACGACGACGGCCGAGCCTCAACCCACAACACCGATGGCCTCCGACCCACGAACTCGGGAATCTGCCATTTTTTTCTTTTTTCGAACGAAACCCTTATTTTTGATTTCACGCAGCAATTTGATTTTGTTTGCCATTTTTAATTTTCAAAGCAATTTGATTTTGAGTTTCTTTTTTTAGAGCAGCGGCCATTAATTTGAACGAAAATCTTCGTTCGTTTTATCAGTAAAGATTTAAATTTGAGGAGAGAAGAAAATAAGGCATGGCATTTTGATTTTTGAATTTGACTCTGAGTTGTTTATTTTTTTTCCTCCTTTCGTTTTGCTTTTACGAGATAATTAACCCCCCCCCCCCTTTTTTATTTAAGACGCGTGTAAACATTCTTGCCAAGTATTGTAAGAGGAGAGAACGTGTCATTTTACTTGTAAATACAATATTATACTAAATACCTATATATATATATATATATATTATTTTAAAATTCAAATTTAAATTGCAACAAATCTTGCAACTCACAATTTCGATCTCCTACCGAGGCATGCCATCAGGCATTTATAAGATTATACCCCTATTCCGAACGCAAAGAAAAAGGTTTCGAGTCCAAATTCGATTGTATGGAGAATATAGCTCTTTGAATCCAGTTATTAAATTAAATTTCGATTTAATTTTCAGCGCGTTAAACTATCGTACGGCCAAACGATCACTCCAAACAATACAAAAATTGAAATCCGATAACAATACAATATTACGGATCCAATGAAATTGGTTTCGTCAAAATCTAAGGCTGTGCCTCGAAAGGCTATTTTTAAATATCGATTTTGAATGATAAATTTTCAAAATTGAACAAACACTTCAAATTTAAAATTTTAACGCTTCCATTATCTTCAGTATCATTAATATAAATTTTCTAAGCCTTTGAAATATTTTTAAACAGTTTAAAACTGAAGATTCAAACTTTTTTCCCAACTTCACATTATTAAAGTCAATAATTTAATTGCCGAACCCATAGCAATATTTGAAATTCAAGTTTAAATTAACTCCCAAACATTTAAAATCAATTAAATATTTCGATTTCAAATGTCCAACATTCTGGGTCGTCACATTCTTCTCCCTTAAAATAATTTCGTCCCAAAATTACTAGTTAAGGAGAATGATCCTCAACCCGTTCATTATTTTCCCAAAACAAATAGTTTAATCAATTGCCAAAACAAATCTCTTTATTCAAGACTCATTCACTTCAAATAACTTTTCAAAGTTTTCCATAGTTTCCAATCAACATTTTTTTCTTAACCATTCAAATTTAAATTAAATTCAAAATTTAAATTATCAAAATTTCTCAAAAATTTTCTAACTCCCTAAATTTTTGAAAAATTTCTCTAGCTTCTCCTTTGCGCGGCTAGCTCGGTACGACTACAAAATGCCACAATGGGACCCAGAATTCAAAAGAAAATGAAAAGCCAAGCGGCTGGACAAGAAGATCATCAAATTTCGTACTGAAATTTAAAATACATACATTTTTCGTGCTTTCGGATTATTTTTTTGTTCGAAATCAAAATCCCAATTCCATTTTTCTTTATATCACCTGCATGCTATTTAACAACCATATCCATTTTCTACATTCAAAAATCGTTTTGCACATTCCATTACAAAAGTTTGAATACTTACTTCTTATACCATTTTGCTTCACTATTGAAGTTATATACCCATTTTCATTCAATCTTACATTTTCAATTTCATTCGAACTCAATTTACACTTTCAATTCTATTTGGATTCAATTTAACTTCTGAATATTGAATTTTATCAACTATCTTTCGTTCACAACCGATTCATATCACTATGTTAAATTAGTTTCATTTACTAATTCATTACAAATTCCAATTCATTTTATCTCAAACCATTTTATTTTATTTCCACCTTTATTACCATTAGTTTACTTTGAACTAATTTTACAACTTCATTTTATTTCACATAATTCAAATTGATTTTCAATATTCAGTTTCAATTCCAGTTTTATTCTTTTGTTCATTCAAAATTTTATTTTCAATTCACCATTTTGGTTTATAACCATTTAGATTTAAACTCAATTTCAAATTCTATATGGATTTAATTTACCTTTCCAACCATATTAAATTTATCATTTCTTTAATTAGTTTCACTTACTAATTTTATTTCAGTACTTTGCTTCATTTAGTCCAATTTGACAAATTTCTCAATTTTACTAAATTTATCGCAAATCAAATTCAATTTCCAATATTCGGCTAGAATTTCATTTACTTACAAATTCGAAATGAATTTCAACATCCGATTTCACTTTCATTACTTGCAATTATAAATTCAATTATTCATTCACAATTTTATTTTCCACCTTAATAAATTTTATTCCATAACTATTTTTATCTGATTACATAGTCTTTCCAATATTTCAGAATCATTTTTGAAATCAATTCAAATTACCTTTTGAATTCCCAAAACCAAACCCAAATTTTGCAAACAACTTCCTTTTAAAATAATTTGGCAGCAATTCCTCTCCTGGAAACTCGAAAATGAACACCGATGGTGTCGCGATCATCATCGGAATTAATTTCCAGCGACCAAAAAGAGTTTGGAGCTTTTATCCCTTTAAATTTTTTTTCAAGCCTTGAAAATCATTTTCAAACTCCAAGGAAATTTAATCTTTTCTAAATTTCAAAATTTTCAAATCCTTTCAAAAACACTTCCAAATATCTCTCTGGAATTCCATTTCAAATTATAAATCGTATTTACATTTACAAATCCTATTTGTATATGAATTTTATTTCTTAGCTTTTTGTTACGATTCCAATTTCTTATTCAATAATCAATGATAATAATTTAATATTATCGCTTCCTAACATCCAAGCAACCATATATTATAATAATTTACGGAAAATGATTTCTTTTCTATAAAAAAATAGTTTGGGTAAAATTACTTTATTTACCCTATTTTAAAACAATACTATGTTAGTTTATCTTATTTAAGAGTTTAGAAACCTCTATCGATACAGTTGGCCCAACTGCACCGACCAGAATCTATAAACAATCAACCGATAAGTCAACATAATATAAAACAATTTTATATTCACTAACAAATACGCACTCATATCAATTATTACACTCAACTCATTTTAGAGTACTACTGACTCTATCTCTAATGAGTATTCCCCGCCAGAGCCAAGGTTGTCGCTTAACCAGATGCTCTGATACCACATTATAACGGTCTAGGCTTTTCAACCATCGACAGCGACCACTCTCGACTGGTAGGCTTTTCAACCATCCCAGCCCCGCTATGGCATACAATGGTACTCTGCCCTTGGTTTTACGGCCAGCCTTTCGACACTCAACCTAACCGGTTAGCCAACCCCTCAACGGGGACATGTAGGGGTAAGAGTCCCCCGTTCGCTACCAAACGCAAAGCGAGAACCCCTATCACGTTGTATTAAGTAAGGTCAGTCATGAGACTGGTGTGAGATCTTAAAAACAGTTATTTTCATAAAGAAAATAAAAAGAAATCCGCTATGCTTTTGGAAAATCAAACTATTATAAGGCCTTCCCGCACACACACACAATGCAAGCGCACGATTGGAAGAGATTTCTCCTTATGATAGTCAAACACGCTTGATACGTAAAATCTCTTTGATATTATTATTATTATTAGTGCATAGTGCAGAAAACCTTTCGAAAATATAATATTAGTCTTAGCCAGCATAGGTACCGTTATATTATGCCTGCTATAGCTACCTCCTTAGGAGGCAGGTTATACAATTGCAATCATAAAGGGCTCGTATTGTTTTTTTGGATTTTCAACAAATGTTTGGGCTAAGGAACTTCCTACAGCCACAAGGGTACGCCTCTGGAGGGACGCCCCGAGAACCTAACTGGATCTCTGCCAACACAAGGCCGGGTTACCTCTGTAACTAGGTAACTACTACACGAGTATGCCATCCCCTGTCGTTTGCGACCTTTATCCGAGGATCCTCAACCACAAAGTATAACAAATTTGCAGCAACAACATAGGTAAAATATCTGGGCTCCATACCATGATACTACCCTTTTCCAGAAGGAAATGACGTAGCCTCAGGGGGCGCTACCCCCAAATAACCTTGCCGCATCCTTCCTGTTTCAACCATTTACGGGGTGTGAGGTCCGAAGAAGTCTCGTCCACAAAGCTACACTTTTCACAAAGTCACGTTTCGATCAACAAATGATTAGAGCACTTCGTATGCCACGTTACCAAATTGGGAATGAATCACTAGTAACCATCAACTACATAACCTCTAAGCTCATACGTCTCAGAGAAGGGTGTTAAGCTAAGAGAATAAATTCTCCGCCACCAACAGAAATGTTTTGATAGAAACCAGCTTTACATCTCAAAGTGTAACGTCCGACACACATCCATACAAGTCCATTCCGGGATCGAACGGAACCGAAGGCACTTCAAAGAAGCCATTGCAAATCCGGATATTCACTAATCACGTCCGGAATCCCCATCACAAAGGGTGATAAAATCTCTATACCAGAGAAACCTGGTGCAGAGACATTCGACAGGTAATCCTTTCGTTTTCGAAAATACCTGGTCTTTAACACCGTCATCAAATGCATTCCCATTTCGTTGTATCATTATTCGAAATAGGTTTTATGACACAAAGTCCTCTCCCGCTAATCCGAATAATGAGGGCTTATTTTTAAAAAATAAGTGTTCAATCAGATTTCAAACAAATTACAACAAATTTCCACCTTGATCTTTTAAATAAAAGATCCATCACCATCACAAAGGTTCGATGTGGATTTTGGATAACCATTCAGAAAGCGACCCCCGATCGCGTCGAAATTCAAATGTCGTTTAAAGGTCAATATTGATAGTCGGTTATTTAACTACCAATCAACATTTACAACAATCACTATCAAACAATATTCACGACAATCACCCAGTTTTAAATAATTTTCCCAAATTATTTATTTTTAAAATATTTTCACAAGATATAATTTTTTAACACTTCAACACTTTGAATACAAATTTCAAATTACTTTCCACATTTCAACCCTTTGAAAACAAATTTCAAATCATTTTCCTTACGCGGAATATATTTTCAAATATTTATTCATTTTTACTGAAAATCTGCCGAGTTCAAATACTTTAAAATAATTCAAATTACTTATTCAAATTATATTTGGAAACATTTAGAATAAACTATTTCTAAATACTTATCTAAATATTAGATATGAAAATATCATACCAATACCTCATATAATGCTTCAAATCCAAACTAATTTTAAAATAAAATTGGTAGGTAGAGTATAAATATTTTAAATAACTATTTTCTAAATCAAATATCAATTTAATCTTTAAAATAATCCCTTTTATAATTAATTAAATGAACATTTACTTTAAAGATTTAAAAAAATTCCCAAAAATAATTTCTCCAATAATTTTTTTTCAAATAAATTTCTAGAACATTTAATTTATACTTCAAAAGCTACTAATAAAATATACTCGGCTTTTCGGGAAAGAATTCACTTTCCATTTCAAAATAGTCCATTTAAATCAATTAATAAATCTTCTCGATTTATTTTAATTTACCTTCTAAATCTGTAAATTTCTTTCCACACTTTTAAAAATAAACCAACGTTTATTTTTAAAACAAAATTCCCTTTCCTTTATAAAATTCCCATTATGAATTTTAAACTTTCAAATATCCACGGATATACAATTTTCAAATCATTTTTTTCAAATGTTCACTTTCAAACACCAAATCAGAGTCCAAATTGATTTTTCAAATTTAATTCAAAAACCAAATCGACTTTCATTCAAACACCAAATCAATTTTCATATTGATTTCCCAAAATTGTTTCAAATACCAAATTAAATTCCAAATTTGATAAATAAATTTCTTTATCTCTTAACAAATTATTTAAAATCTGCATATTAAATAAATTCTTCAACCATTAAACAATATTACTTAAAACCCATTTATTAAATTCTTTCCTGCAATTTGGAATTTATTTAATAGGTTTTCAAAAAAATAAACCTTATCCTTTTAAAATTCCTTCTTTTAAATTTATCAATTCAAAAATAAATTTTTACTATAACTTGCAACTTGAATTTCAAAAATTCAATTTTATTTATTTTTGGTATCCTACTATACCAAAAATATGTTTGGCTAAACTATAGCCTTTGAAGATTTTTAGTTACAAATATAATCACACGGAGATTATAATAATCAACACACAATATATAAAACAAACAATATTTGAGAAATCCAGTTAGATCCCTCCAACCTGTTTCCCTGCATCCACAGACGTTTGCACAACAATTAAATACCAATTCCACTTCGAGGTGGAATATCGTGGTATATGGGATTTATAAAATATCACCCGCTATTATGCGGCGCATAGGGTCTCATCCGCTATATAATGCAGGAAATCAATCACTCCAAATACATATATAATACCAATTCCACTTTGACGTGGAATATCGCGGTATATGGGTTTAATATAATATCATCCGCTATTATGCTGTGCATAAGGTCTAATTCAATACAACTGATAATCATTTATCATACAAGCACACAATCAACAATTTTAAATTTAACTATTTAAAATTAAATCAGAAAAATCTAATTGAATGAGAAGATCTTACCTTTGTCCTTGCACGCAATCCATTTTCACTCTAGCTTGATTTCTTTTAGATATTGCCCTTGTATAAATATTATATAATTTATTAATACTCGAAATAAATCGAACCATTTAAATTCCTATTGGATAAATTTAATTAATTTAATTTCATTTTTTTAAAATTAATACTTTTAATTTTTAAACAAATTTCTTTTAGTGATTTATTTAACTAACTATATGATTTTAACTAAATAATTCTTCCCTTTAAAAAAATATTTTTGTAATAAAAATAAATTTCGCTTCATATTGGAAAATATTTCCATATTTATTTAATAATAAGTAATTCACAAACCTATTTATTTTCAACATCTGGAAAATATTCAATATACTTAAATCACAATTAAGTATATATTTTATTCTTTTAAGGAAAACATTCTCTTAAACACATCCATTTGAGTCAAAACGAATGTTGCGTAAAACATCGTTACGATAACCCAAAATCACTAGTATAGAGATTCGAAATTTAGATAGATATATAAATCCTAATACTATACAAAACATTTCTTTTCGAAATCATTTACTATAACAACAGTGTTATAGTCCACCATTTCCTTCTATTTCTCGAAAACGTCTATTTCAACAATGAATGTTGAAATCTATGGTTTCGATACTTAATACATTTTAAAACATCTTCAAATCATTTTAATTCCATTTAAAAGATCACTTCCTAAACATTCCTCTAATATATTGTTCACTGTCCAAAATCGTGAATATAAATCGTTTACCAAATTCAACACTTCTACATATTTCAATTTAAAGGATTATCCACTGTCCAAAATCGCGGATTTATCTCCTTTAATAAGCTTTCATATTTACTTATCAAATTCAATTGGTTTCTGATTTATAAAACAACGTTTATAAATTCACATTTATATATATTCTAAAAAACTTTAACTTATAAAATTCCTTAATTAACAAATTCTATGTATATCTCATTTAAATGCCAAAATCCAATTTATAAGTTAATTACTTATAAATCTTTTATTTTACAAAATCTATTCATTTTATAACTTCACAATTTATAAATCTATAAATTTCATTCACTGATGAAATCTATTTATACTTCATTTTAACACTTATAAAAACTCGTTTATAATTCCAATATCTTAATTTATAAAATATCAATTTTATAAATCTTTTATATAAACCGTTTATAATAATTCAAAAATCCTAATTTAAACCATTTTACAAATTAATCAACTACTTATTTCAAAAATCACATTTCGGTTATATTTCACACAAATCATAATTTTTATAACATAAAAATTATAACGTTTATTTATTTAAAAGGAATCAATTCCAAAATTCAATAAAATGTATACTTTCAAAAATCTCTTTAAAATCCTTTTAAATTTGAAAATCATCACTTTAACACTTTTAAATTTTCCAAAATAGGCACAATGCCGCAACAGCACTAAATATAACAATCATGGCATCCAAAACATCATATATCATATGATAACAGAATATATCATAATATCTGTAAATAAATCAATACGGGTGAGGAATCCAGTTGGATCCCTCCAACCTGTTTCCCTGCATCCACAGATGTTAGCACAATACCAATCCTGTTGCAATTCGGAATATCGCGGTATATGGGTTTATATAAATATTATCCGCTATTATGCGGCACATTAGGGTCTCATCCGCTATATAATGCGGGAAAATCAACTCCAAGTACATATATAATACCAATTCCACATCAAGATGGAATATCGCGGTATATGTTTTTAATAAATAACATCCGCTTAATATACGGCGTATAGGGTCTATTTCTATACAATAGATAATAATTTATCATCCAAGCATACAATCAAGCAATTTTAAATCTAACTATTTAAAATTTAAATCGAAACGCAATTCGATTGAGTGAGAAGTTCTCACCGTGCTTCCAATAACAGTTGCAGTGTTTTATTTCGAATAAAATTAAACGCGCGTTTAATTTTACTCAAAATTTTTACTAGCTCTAATCGATTCCAATCCAGCTCCATCGCGTAGTGTTCGTCAATACGAAGCCAACGCAATTCGTTTCGTCCAAAACGGAACTCGTATGAAAGAGTTACAGCATTTTAAAGTTTGAACGAATTATAATATATAATAAATCACAAATTTTATTTTAATTTTAACCTAAGACAATCCAGTCCGTTCGTTTTCCCAAACCCAATCTCGGCCGCACCCTTGAGCTTCTTCTTCTTCGTTCCATCGTACACGAGATACCCATAGCCGCCACTTTTCTAGTGAATTATGCTCCACCATCGCTCAACTTCAAGTCGATCGAACAACGCCACAACGAAGCTCCTCACACGAGCTACCCACGGTCGCGAGCACATCGAACTCGGTCAGCCCTTGACCTCAAAATGCATGCACGAACCGACCACGAACGCGAGCCCCTAGCCTTCACGTCGAGCCTCCATTTCTAATCTCCACCGTTGAGAACGTAGATCTCGTCATGCTCTTCAACATTGTAGTTGAAGATTTCTTGAATTGCTTTATGGATTTGAAGAAATTGGAGGAGAAAGAAGATGACTTTTTGGCCTTTGAATTGAAAATGGCAGTTGCTGTTGAAACCCTAGGGTTTGTTTGCAAAATGATATAATGAAGGCCATTTTATAGAAAATTTCCATGCACTATTCACCCGAAATTTTTCCGAGCTCGAAACGAAGCATGCCGCCTGGCGTTCATAATGTTTTACCCCCTTTCCGAATGCAATGGAATATATATCAGGATCCAATTTGATCAAATTTGAAAGATAGGTTTTTGAATTGAATTATTTAAATTCAAAATTCACTCGAATTGATTTCTACGCGTTTTAGCTTGCCCCTGACAAACCGTAAATCCGATTGACACGAAATTTTAAACCATACAATAATATAACATTACGGAACCGATGAAACTGGTTTCGTAAAAATCCAAGGCTGTTTGAAAAATGGCTATTTTTACTCGTCAATTAAATATTAAAATATTCAATTTTCACAAATTAACTTTTAATTCAATTTTAAAAGTTCTATAACATCATTCTAACTCCAATATGATTTAATACAACTTCACAAATTAATTTTAATCACATTAAACACAATTTCCAACTATTTTTTTTTGTAATTTCAAATATTAAATTATCGATCTAATTATCCAATTAAATCTAGATATTGAAATAAAATTTATTCGACTTACAAATTTTACATGTTAATATTTTAAAAATCAATTAAATATTCGAATTTCAAATGACAAAAATTCTAGGTCGTCACAACCGTCTTCAAACGCAATCCCATTTCGTCGTATCATTATTCGAAATGGGTTTTATGACACAAAGTCCTCTCCCAGCTAATCCGAATAATGAGCGCTTATTTAAAAAGAATAAGTGTTCAATCACATTTCAAACAAATCACAAGAAATTTCGACCTTGATCTTTTAAATAAAAGATCCATCACCATCACCAAGGTTCGATGTGGATTTCGGATAACCATTCGGAATCTGACCTCGGTCGCATCGAAATTCAAATGTCGTTTAAAGGTAAATATTGATAGTCGGTTATTTAACTACCAATCAACATTTACAACAATCACTATCAAACAATATTCACGACAATCACCCAGTTTTAAATAATTTTTCCAAATTATTTATTTTCAAAATATCTTCACAAATTTTTTTTAACACTTCAACACTTTGAAAAAAAAATCAAATTACTTTCCACATTTCAACCCTTTGAAAACAAATTTCAAATCATTTTCCTTACGCTGAATATATTTCCAAATATTTATTCATTTCTACTGAAAATCTGCCAAGTTCAAATACATTAAAATCATTCAAAATACTTATTCAAATTATATTTGGAAACATTTAGAATAAACTATTTCTAAATACTTATCTAAATATTAGATATGAAAATATTATACCAATACCTCATATAATGCTTCAAACCCAAAGTAATTTTAAAATAAAATTTGTAGATAGAGTATAAATATTTTAAATAACTATTTTCTAAATCAAATATCAATTTAATCTTTAAAATAATCCCTTTTATAATTAATTAAATAACTGTTACTTTAAAGATTTAAAACAATTCCCAAAATAATTTCTCCAACAATTTTTTTTTCAAATCAATTTCTAGAACTTTTAATTTATACTTCAAAAGCTACTAAAAAAATATATTCGCCTTTTCAGGAGAGAATTCTCTTTCCATTTCAAAATAGTCCATTTAAATAAATTAATAAATCTTCTCGATTTATTTTAATTTACCTTCCAAATTAGTAAATTTCTTTCCGCACTTTTAAAAATAAAACCAACATTTATTTTTAAAGCAAAATTCCCTTTCCTTTATAAAATTTCCATTGTGAATTTTAAACTTTCAAATATCCACTGATATACAATTTTCAAATCATTTTTTTCAAATGTTCACTTTCAAACACCAAATAAAATTCCAAATTGATTTTCCAAATTTATTTCAAACACCAAATCGATTTTCATTCAAACACCAAATCAATTTTCATATTGATTTCCCAAAATCATTTCAAATACCAAATTAAATTCCAAATTTGATAAATAAATTTCTTTATCTCTTCCAAATTATTTAAAATCCGTATATTAAATAAATTCTTCAACCATTAAACAATATTACTTAAAACCCATTTATTAAATTCTTTCCCGCAATTTGAAATTTATTTAATAGGTTTTCAAAAAAATAAACCTTATCCTTTTAAAATTCCTTCTTTTAAATTTATCCAATTAAAAAATAAATTTTTACTATAAATTTCAACTTGAATTTCAAAAATTCAATTTTATTTATTTTCGTTATCCTACGATACCGAAATATATTCGGCTAAACTATAGCCTTCAACGATTTTTAATCACAAATATAATCACATAGAGATTATAATAATCAACACACAACATATGAAACAAATTAAATATTTGAGGAATCCAGTTGGATCCGTCCAACCTGTTTCCCTGCATCCATAGACGTTAGCACAACAATTAAATACCATGTCCACTTTGAGGTGGAATATCGCAGTATATGAGATTTATAAAATATCACATGCTATTATGCGACGCATAGGGTGTCATCCGCTATATAATGCGGGAAATCAATCACTCCAAATACATATATAATACAAATTCCACTTCGAGGTGGAATATCGTAGTATATGGGTTTAATATAATATCATCCGCTATTATGTGGTACATAGGGTCTAATTCAATACAAATGATAATCATTTATCATCCAAGCACACAATCAACAATTTTAAATTTAACTATTTAAAATTAAACCAGAAAAATCTGATTGAGTGAGAAGATCTCACCTTTGTCCTTGCATGCAATCCATTTTCACTCCAGGTTGATTTCTTTCAGATATTGACCTCGTGTAAATATTATATAATTTATTAATACTCGAAATAAATCGAACCATTTAAATTCCTATTGGATAAATTTAATTAATTTAGTTTAATTATTTTTAAACTAATACTTTTAATTTTTAAACAAATTTCTTTTAATAATTTATTTAACTAACCATTTGATTTTAACTAAATAATTCTTCCCTTTAAAAAATCTTTTTGTAATAAAATTAAATTTAATAAGTTAATTAAACATCATTTTACCAAGTCCATTATTTCAAAATAAACAGTAAATTAAAATATGCATATATGAATATATTTTTACATAAGTTTCCAAACGCTACCTATATATATATATATATATATATATATATATTAAATCAAACTGAAAATAAGGAATAATATAACTGCAGAATTTGGTTAATACCTTACTGTATAAACTTTCTCTTTTTTTCTTCTGAATAACCTTACATATATATTTAGAAATAAATAGTAAGAAAAAATATTTTTAATATATATGTATTGTCGCCAAAAATTTACTATTTTAAATTCACATATATTTACAAATCAAGATTAAATCGAGAAAAGGAAAAAGATATGAAGTTTGAATACCTACAACCAGGTTTGCGACCATCGTTTTCGTTTGTATGCAAGCTCGTCGACGAAGCCCTAGCCTCCTTCGCGCGTGCCACCATCGAACTTGCCGACACCCTAGCAGCTCGAATCGCGAGCACTATCACAGCCTCGCATGAGACACCCTCCGCCATTGCCGCCCTTCTATTACACATACGCCTTCAAAGCTGCCGACCACCGAAATCATCACACACCACAGCCCTAGATCGAACGCCCTACTCGCTCTAGCCATCACACGACGACAGCCGAGCCTCAACCCACAACACCGATGGCTTCTGCGAACTCGCGAATCTGCCATTTTTTTCCTTTTTCTGAACGAAACCCTTATTTTTGATTTCACGTGGCAATTTGATTTTGTCTGCCATATTTAATTTACGAAGCAATTTGATTTTGAATTTCTTTTTTTTTAGAGCAGCAGCCATTAATTTGAATGAAAAGATTCGTCGTTTTATCGGTGAAGATTTAAATTTGAGGAGAGAAGAAAATAAGGATCGACATTTTGATTTTTGAATTCGACTCTGAGTTGTTTATTTTTTTTCCTTTCATTTTGCTTTTACGAGGTAATTAACCCCCTTTTTTTATTTAGGACGCATGTAAACATTCTTACCAAGTGTTGTAAGAAGAGAGAACGTGTCATTTTACTTGTAAATACAATATTATACTAAATACGCATATATATTATTTTAAAATTCAAATTTAAATTTAAATTGCATCAAATCTTGCAACTTACAATTTCGATCTCCTATCGAGGCATGCCGCTAGGCATTTATAAGGTTATACCCTTATTCCGAATGCAACGGAGAAGGTTTCGAGTCCAAATTCGATCGTATGGAGAAGATAGATCTTTGAATCCAGTTGTTAAATTAAATTTCGATTTAATTTTCAGCACGCTTGACTATCGTACTGCCAAACGATCACTCCAAACACTATAAAAATTAAAATCTGATAATAGTACAATATTACGGATCTAATGGAACTTGTTTCGTCGAAATCCGAGACTGCGCTTCGAAAGACTATTTTTAAATATCAAGTTTAAATGATAAATTTTCAAAATTGAACAAACACTTCAAATTTTAACACTTCCATTATCTTTAGTATCATCAATATAAATTTTCTAAGCCTTTGAAATATTTTTAAATAGCTTAAAACTAAAGATTCAATTTTTTTCTCCAACTTCACATTACTAAATTTAATAATTTAATTGCCGAACCCATAGCAATATTTGAAATTCAAGTTTAAATTAACTCCCAAACATTTAAAATCAATTAAATATTTTGATTTCAAATGTCCAAAATTCTAGGTCGTCACATGTCTACTCCTCAATCAAGTTCTTTAGGTGACGACATTCTTTTGAAAAGGATCTTCGTCTGATCATAGGTGCATTTTAATCAACTCCTCAATCAAGTTCTTTAGGCGACGACACTCGTTCGTGTTGTAGCCATGTGCCTCATGGAAGCGGTAGTACTTTCCTGGATGCTTATGTTGTTCGGTTGCTTCCTTTTTAGGTGGCTTCTTGTATTCTTTTATCCCTTGTGTTGTGAGATCGATGTTTTTTGGAGTATCGTTGAGAGAGTTGTATTCTTCAGGCCGCAAACCGTTGAGTCACTTACTACTTCTGTTTCGCTTATTAGTACTCTGGTTCTTTCTTTTTTAATTCCCATTTTTTCCTGTGTTCCCTTCAGCGGTCCCGGAGGTGTTTAAATCTTGGTTCATCGATATACCATTCTGCCCAACATCAATTAGTTGAAGGTAACCAGATTTCCTTTCCAATTCCTATGCCTCTTCCAATCTCAATAACTGGCTCGCCTTTCGGTTGAACTCCTTCCTTGTGGTGGTTGTTTCATTTTGATCCATTTTCCAAATTCATTCTCTACAGACTAAGGCCATGAAAACCATATCCTTCTTTGGATTACTCACTTTAGTTATCACAGTGTTGAACCAATTCATGAAAGACTTCAAAGGTTCATTCCATCCCTAGAATAAGCCGGACAAGGACATCACATCTTTAAGCTGTGCCGTATGAAGTCTAAGTTGATCAAGGAACCATATTGCTAGTTGATTAAAGGTGGACATGGATCTTGCCTGAAGCCTAGTGAACCACATGGAAGCAATTCTCTCTAGAAAAATCGAGAAAAATATCCACTGAACGGCATCTGAAGCATTCGCTCCATCAATATAACAACTGTACTTATAAAGTAGATTTTCGGGTCTCATGTTCGGTCATAAGACGGAATAGTTGGCATAGTGAACTTTTCAGGGTACCGCTAATTCAAAATTCATCAGTGAAAAGAGTTCGACATGGAGCGGATCCTCATTCATCATCCCTTCCATCCTTACTTTCATTCATCAGTCGCTTGACTATGTCTGCGATATATGCCTTAGATGACTGTAATCCGAGGGTCGGCTGTCAGTAACTAACCGAGTGTTAGGCTTTACAAACGATCTTGGTAAGTGAGCTGAAGCTTAGGCTCCCCTATCTTCGAAAGTGCTACTCCCTTGGGGTTCCGTTGGCTTGTGACTGGTATGGTGGGCGCAATTTGAATCTCCCTGACATTATCGAATGCATTGTTATTTTCTTCCAACTTGCCATCGACAAGTCGCTCACCATCTTCTGAGTCGGAAGATCCATGACTATATCTCATATGGGGTTTTCACCCCTAGATTTAAGTTCGTAGGTGGTTGCCTCACAGTTGGTGGAGTGCTTATGTTTCCTTCCATATTGATTCCCACGGTTCCACCTATCACTCCTTTTTGTAGCCGCTTCCCGTTTCTCCTGTTTAGGCCAGGATGGAAGAATTTTCTTATTCCATGGAAGCCGCGGGCTCTATCATGGTTCTTGGAGTAGCATGAGACTACTAGACCAATAGGGCATTCGGTTTTTCCACTATAGCTCTTTAGCTGTTTTCCATTTTTAATTAATTTCGTCAAACTTTTTATTCAACTATCTTTAGTGACAACTCTACGCTAATGGAGGATCTTGGAATCTGATCACTGGAGTTAGCTCCTAACCGTGAATTGTTGGGATTGTTCACTTCAATTTGTTGGGGATTTGTTTCTTCTCCAGCAATGGTAGCTCCTATGGATCTTCCAGAAGTTGTTCTCTTTCTTCCTAGCGCCATTGGTTCTCAACAATAAATCTTATAAACATAGATTGATGGTCTAACTTCTAAGCCTATTTGATCCAAAGTAGATAGTTAAATCTAATACCGAGATCAGCTCAATGAAAGTACCAAAATGTTGGCCCAAAAAATGGATCAATACCCTAGATTTAGTATGAAAGCGCCAGCCTTGTTTATTAAGGCAAATAGAATAGAAGCAAGAAATAAGAGCTTGTAGATAAAGGTAAAAAGTCGAGAGATGTTTGTAGTGATTTGGCTGTTAACGAAGCCTACGTCCACTTTATAACTTTTGTTATTGACCGACTGCAACTACAAGTTTAATCTGATTACAATTTGATCGGATCTTATTAGTTAGATCACATCACTAGTGTTAGAGTTCACTGGAGAATCACAGTGAACTCTTTAAATGACTGTTGTGTGGTAGCATAAGAGTGAAGAATAGTTTCTGTAGAGTTTTGGCAGCTAGTCCAAAAGATCCTCTTTATGTTGACGGTAGAATTGTATTTATATGGGCTGGAGAGTACTTGGGCTAAAGCCGCTTTGTCAAAGACTCACATTCAAAGGTACGCATGCGCTCTCAAAATCCCAGAACGGTCCAATCTAATCTAATGCAATGGGGTTATTCTAGCTCATTCCCTTTGGATCATGTTTCCTGCCTTGTGTAGATGCTCTCCATGCAATTTCATGACTAGATGCTTTGCTTTGATGATGATTCATGTACTGGTTGCATTGAACTGCTGATGGAGTCAGATGAATGCTCATTTCTCGATCTAACTAGCTTGGAATTCTATCAAACTTAGCAGACATTCCTAGAAAACTTATTAGATTATGTGCAAGAGGACTGGAGGATCCAAGAGCAACCCTTATGCGTCACTAGTGATCCATAGGAGATGGATCGCTAGCAATCCATTACCTTGGGAGATTTTTGACTTCTTTTTCTTGGGTCTCTCTTTTTTGATTCTTCTAGTCCTTTTGGTTTATTCTTAAGTTGCTCTGACTCGACGTAGATGTTCTGACTTCTTTTGAATTCCACTGTGTCAAAAACCCGAATAACACTCTTGGTATGTGACATCCTTGTTATATGTTGATAAAGTGCAACAACAACATTAGCGAAGTGCAATGTCGTTGCACCGTGGATTTAATGGAATATGGCATTGATTATTATGCTATATTTATAAGACATGGCATTGAACAATGACTTCGGCAATGGCTTCGATGACTTTGATGCTATAATGCGCTTAGCTTGCTTGACGACATCAATAATGAAAATTTAGTGTCATCTTGGTATTGATGGTCTTCAGCGTTGATAATCTCATGCCTTGAAGCTTTCTTAATTAATTATTGTCAGTGTCAGATGGAGGCAGTAGAAGTGTTGATGAAAAGTTGTCTTCATTGATGAATGGCAGTGTTAATTTGTTCTATCTTTGTGGACGTCGACGATGTTCATTATCGACATCACAGAATAGTACCGTTAGCTTTCTTGACTACAAGCGACGACCCTCTTTGGCATCAGTCTATCCTTTCATTGTTGAAAATTGATGTCTCGAAGTCCTTAAGAAGCCGTATTGAAATCTTGAATAGACCATCTTCGAAGTCATTAATTGGCTATCTTCGAAGTCATCAATTGGCAATCTTCAAAGTTGATTGAGTATGGCATCGGTGATTAGGATCTGCGTCCTCCCTAACATAGTAACAAATTGCGATGAGATACACCTCCGAAGAGATATGTTGTCAACGAGTTACAACACCACTCTTCAACATGAGACCCGATGGCATATTCCTTTATGATGTCATTAGTTTATAGCATCACTTCTGACATTGAAATTATATGGATAACATTTAGCCTCCTCCCTCCCCCCAATGAGAGAAGCTTTTTTACTCTTTAAGGTAAAACAAAGAATTCATTTGCATTGTCAATTCTTCATGAAGCTTTCCTTCTAATCTTGTTTTCCTGCACAGTACAAAACAAACAATATTTTTTCATTATACTTAATATTTAAATTCCAATGATCCTTTCTGGACCTTATCAAGTTATAAATCAACATTTAGTAGGAAAATTTTCCATATTCTTTTACATGAGTCGGAATTATTTTTAGCATGTTATTGAATACTAGTAATTTCCCAAATAGAAGCTTAAGAGACTATAGGGTGATCTTAATTTCTTGAACAGTTAAATTGGATAAGGCGTCTGATAATATTATAGGAAGGCAGTCCGGCAATTCGTTTTGGGCATAAGACAAAATATCCTAAGTAAAAGTCTAGAAAATCATCTTGTAATAATGGTAGACTGCGAGTCCATCTAATAATAGTAAAAGACAAAAATTCATCTTTTGGTGATAATAATAGAAGATTGAAAATTCGTTTGATAATTATGAAAGATCAGAAATTCGTCTGATAATAGAAGATCAGATATTCCCATCTAGCTATAATAACAAAAAGTCTAGAAATCCTTCTGATAATAATAGAAGAATAGAAATCTGTCTGATAATAATAATAGAAAAATAGAAATCCTAATCTGCAACAATAATAGAAAAAGACCACAAATCCTTACAAGTCTAGAAATTCATATCTGTAAATATTAGAAGACCGAAAATTCTTATCTGGAAATAATAATAGACGTCCAAAAACTCTTGTATGGAAATAATAATAGAAATTTAGAAATCCTTATCTCGATGTAATAATAGAAGCCCGGAATCTTTGATCTAGTGGTTGAAAATTGTATTTATTGGAGAGCATAAATAGCTCATATTTGATGGACTTTCCGTTGGAAAACTTTATTTGATCCGATGAGCTACTTGGGTCGGATTTTGATTGACTGGGAAGCACGGCTTGACGACTTAAGAGCACTACTTGGCTCTTGATTTTAGTAAACTTAGAACCACTACTTGGCTCTTTATTTTGATTAATCTTGGAGGACTACTTGGCTCTTGATTTTGATTGACTTGGGAGCACTACTTGGCTCTTGATTTTGATTGATCTTCCTTTTGAAGATTTTGGTACTTTAATGAGACCTTTGATGATTATCTTCCCTCTAGGAGGCGCTTCAATGAGGTCTTTAATGACGACACTGAAGGCTTGATTAGTGCTTTAGTGAGGCCTTCGATGATGGCACCAAAGGCTTACTTCGTCCTTCCTTTAGAAGGCGCTCCAACAACGCAACATAGGCAGCGATCGAAGGCTTGTGGAAACTTTGGACTGACCAAAGGATTACTCTGGCCTTCTTGTAAGAGGTGCTTCAGTGAGGCATTTGATGACGACACCGAAGGCTTAGGGAATTTGATGACTGGGACCTTTGATGGTCGGGACCTCTTGCGGTCAAACCTTTGATGGATGGGGCCTTTGATGGTCGGGACCTCTTACGGTCAAGCCTTTGATGGCTGAATCTTTTACTTTAGGAGTACTCTATTCCTTTCCATGACCAAGATGATAAAATTCTCTCTTATTCATCCATTGTTGAGAAACATGACAGTAAATGTCTGGCATTCCCTGTTCTCATTTCGATATAGTCGTCCGGTTGTCATAATTTATCTGCCTCAAGCGGGGTTACCCTATGTACGATTGAGGATCCTACCCAATTTGACCTGAGTGGTCCATCCTCTTGATTCTCAGTATTTGTCATAAATTTAGGAGTACTAAATCTCCTTTTGTAATGACTTTCCACTCATTTGGACTTGTGATACTTGGATATCATTCTTCGATGTTAGGGCATTTATTTTGTCCCCTTAATTCATTGATCAAATCCAGAATTTCCTTTTATCTCTTAACCCTTTGACGAGATTCAATTTTAACCTTGATTGAAAGCAAGACTCATTATGTATAGATAATTTGTCCTGTTGTGGCTTGATATATTCAGAGTATGAGAAATAGTTATTTTATCCAATTTTCTTTATAATCGAGTTATGGAGTTTTCCTTTATGTATATCTATAACCCTTTAACAAATCCATGCCTTTTAGGAATAATTTTCCTCTTCGGTGTACATTTTGACTTCATTTGTAACTAACATACTCATTCTTGTAGATGAAAATCCCATAATTATTTCAAATACTTTGTATTGATCTCATGTTGAATTCATATATAAGAGTAGGAATCGTGGATGTTTTTAAAATCCAAAGAATAATTTCAACCAAGTAGAAGTCAAAATTATGAGTATCTTTGAATTCGAAGTAGGCTGTGTTTAAGCTATAATCTGAGGTATCTTGTACCGCTTTGTAATCTCATTATCCCTTTTTAGAAAATTTTGATAAGTCTAACTTGAATCATGTGGTTTGAGAATATCAATATTGGATATTGATTCTACTCCAGAGTTATAAATTTACTTAAATTTATTTCTTATTTTGCCTCGATGTATTACTCATCTGGTTAATGATTCCTTATCTTTTGCTTTGTTCTTCATGCCTACGAAAATCCATTGAAATCCTTTCTTAGATCTTTTCCTACTTGAAATAAGGGTTATTCCTTTTAAGATTTTTCTTACTCTTTGGATCAACTGTCAATCTAATTAATTCGTCCTTTTTGGTCGCTTGTGACCATAGCCTTAGATTGACACTTTTCATTTCTTAGCCTTTTTAAAAATTACTTGGTGTGTCCCGATGGTTCGGATAAAAGATTTCATTCCAATGTTCGAATTTTAAAGAAAGGACTGAATGATCATGAAACATGAATCAATAGTCCTTTCATTGAGAACACTCTTTTAATTAGAGTTTTAATAGGTCATAATAGTTCTGAAAACCTTTCATAATTTTCAATATACTTTTAAGGGCTTTGCAAATTCCTTTTCGAAATAGATAATATATGCAATAATCAGTAATAGGTCTTTTGATTTGCAAATAATACTTTCTTAAAGATATGTATTGTAAAGTCCTTTGAATAAAATTGCTTGCTAAGATGAACATTTTATAGCTTTGTAAAATTGTAGAATTTCAAACTTTACTTTGCGAAAAGAAATATCTTGTTTGTAAGTCTAAAAAGTCATGACCCATGAACTGGTAGACTCTATAGACAAGAACATGATTTTCTATAAAAAAAAGTTTCTTTTAAAATAATTATTGTTTGTAAAATAATTCACAACAAAGAATTGTAACATGAATTTAAGTTTTGAGAGAGGGGACTAGGTTCTACATACTACTAGAAAATCCATTCTTATAAGAAAGCTTGATATGTAAAAATTTACATGTATGAAGTTATGTTATACAAATTTGTAAACGAGAAATTATATATTTAAGATCATGTCCATAAAGTTATTGAATTCCTTGAAGTAGCTGTCATTTCCTAACGTTATCTGACGTGGTTGAAGTCATCTGTTACTTGTGACATAAATCCATTTATTTGACATCGTCTAGATTTTGCTCGAAATCCTGAGTTGATACCCATTTGTTGTGCATCAAACCCGATTTATCCTAAAAAATTTGTAAGTTCGACATCACTTAATCCACATAATATTACTCATCCATATGGCATTGCTTGAGCTATGCGATACCACTTGATTATACTTGCAATTGCCTCAAACCTACGTCTTTTACTCATAGTTTGAAATCATTCTTGAATTTGCAATCTTATACATATACACTTGCAACCAACATATTTTGAAGCTTGTATATGCATCAATCTCTATATACATTTGCAAATCCTTGCATTTATGGAACTTGACAATCACATGCGCCCAAAAGCTTCTTTATACACAAAACTTAAGTATTTGAAAAGTCTTATAATCAAAAGCTGTCAGGAAATTAAAATCTCAGGAAATTATTGTGTAAGACAAAAATTCTTAGCATTTTAGCCTTATGGACAGACCTTCTGCATTTTAGCCTGAAGGATAACTTTCTTAAGGTTTCCGTTTTTAGTTATTGATAACAATTTTTAGGTATCGGTGTGTAGTTATCGGTAGCAGTTTTTAGGTAACAGTTTTTAGTTCGATAGCAGTTTTGAAAGAATGTTTGTCCATATAATAATTTTGGAAGAATGTTTGTCCTTATGAATAATTTTGAAAGAATGTTTGTTCTTGTGGTAAAAAGATTGAGGTCGTATCCTTGAGGCTAAAAATATACAAATTTTTGTCCTTTTAAATTAATTCCCATTTAAAAAACTCATATTTACTTAGAATCTGACTTATACGAACCTTGCATGTATATAAAATTGCATCTTTTAGAAACCTATCTTTAGTATTCAAAGCTTTATCTCTTTAGACATGATACATGTATAGAAAGCTGTATGCGTTCGAATCTAACCTGCATATATATGAAACTTTTATAACTTGGAAATGTGTATCTACGAAGTTTGATATACATATACATCTAACATCTTTACTTACCAAATCACATGCATATTTGAATCCATATTGTACGTATTTGAAGCTAATATATATTTAAAAATTGACATACTTCATAAGGTTAGTGATATACGGTACGTTGGTATTTTTTTAAATCTGCTTTGTATTTGGATTTCATAAGGCTAAATTTTTAGATCCCAGGTACTCAAAATCAATCTATTCAAATATCTGAAGCTAATTTATTTCAAAACCTACACTCATAAGTGCATCTAAAACTGATATAGACTCTAAAGTTTGTGTATGATATTTTTTAAAAGCTATAAATGTATGAACTCTTCCCTGCTTTTGAAACCATTTATTCCTAAAATCATCCTTATGCATTCAAAGTTCCGTATATCTAAAAACTTGCATGTGCTTCAAATCTAAATGTACTAAACTGTTTGTATGTTCAAAAAAATATAAGATTATACATGTTTAAAGACATATACTCTTGAAACCACACATAGGGGTGTAAATCTATCGGACTGGACCGAACAGAGGTGTGTTCAGTTTATGTCCTAAATAAAATCGGATCGAACATGGACCGAACGAGATTTATGTTCGTACAAATTTTGTTGTCCTAGCTCTTGTCTTAAATGAAATCGGACAGACTCGTACATACATTTTTCGGACATGGACTCGAACGGACATATACTGACATTACTATTTACATCAAAATTTATGTTGTTTAATAAGAATTTCCATCAGATATACTAAATTATAAGAAATTCAGACGAATTCAAATGTACTTGAACCGAACAATATTTTTGCTCGAACAAATTTTGTTGTCTTAGCTCGTGTCCTAAATGAAAATCGAACGGACTCAGACGAAAGTATTTTGGTTACGGACATGAACGGACATCGGACACTCATACAAAATTAACAGCCCTACTCAAAGATTACGTATGTGTATATATACACTTGAATCATGTATTCATTTGAAAAATACACGATTGAAATATCACATCTTCGAAACTGATGGTATGTATATTTCAAAACTCCGGTGTATATTGAAAATCTGTATACTTGAAATCTATACGTTTTCTAATGTTTATACATAAGAAGCATTTGGAATCAATATTTGAATCTATTCTCATAGAAATCATAAGTCTCATGTATTTGAAATATACACCATGTAGTGCTGGAATTACCTGAGAACATGGAGCTAAATAATAATCCATCTCCAGCCATACATTGCTATTATATGAGCATATGGTGAAAACAGAAACGCAACATGAGAATTGAATACAATGACGCAAATGGCTATGTGACTAAGAAAACTCATTGCACACATCAAGATTAGCCCATAAAGATTGTTCTCCAGCCCATATTGAATTTTCACGTTCAGTTTGAAAATAAACATTATTAAGAAAAAAAATGTTGCCCCATTTTGCAACACTAACCACCAAACTGAAACTCTAAATGCTAGTTGTTGTACTCAATCTTTTGTTACATAAGTTTGTAGTATTTTTTCATAAGTTTGCCCCTAATCCAGCAAGTTTCCCCAACCAAATGACTTGGAAGGATGCTCTTGGAGTTAGCCCTAAATATAGCAATCTTGTTCTTCGTATATCATTCATGAAGTAAATACGTTATTATTATTATATGTAGTACTAAGTAGGATTGCGTTAGTGGCTGTGTGGCCAAAAAAACATTGCATACCACTTTCTTCCGCTCATTATTTAATTAATGAAATCTAATTCAAGCATTCTAAACTATAAGCAACAGTAATCAACCACTATAATTAAGTAATTTTTTTAATAATCAGAAGATACGTTCTTCAAAGAAGTTCTTAGTCTTGTAAGCTGTTAGGCGAAAACTACAATATGTTATTATAATGGAAACTTTTTTGTGCAAAAAGTAATATTTTGTCCATCTCGGTCATCCTGATAAAAAAATAACGGTAATAAACGTACAAAAAAATTCAGCAGGACAATATCTTGTAAGGCCGTGTGTTTTATGTTACTTCTCTCTAGCTTATACACGTAAGATATTTATTTCTTTGACTTGGCTTCCTTCTACTCATACACATTATATATATATATATATATATATATATATATATATATATATTCTGATTATTTTGTTAAAAAAATATTCTAATTTTTTGTGAGAGAACAAACCTTATACATCTCGTGCATAAAGTCTTTTATATCAGGAAAAAATGATTTCATCAAAGTATATACAAATAGTAAAAACAATATGATTTTCTTTCATTATTGAGTTAGTATAAGTTAAGTTACCTTATGGTTATTGTGTAATATACAAACAATTTTGCTTCTAAATCCCCAAACTTTATTTACATATCCCATTAATTGATCGAACTGCTTAGATAAGTAAGGTGAGTTTTTCTCTTGTCAAAATAGAATTTGCATGAATATAAAAAAAATTCAGACACTTTTCAAAATAAACTGACTTATCATGTTGATGGATTTCTTAAAATTTTCTCTCCTTAAAAGTACCAGTTAAGCATGTCTCAAATTTCAATGACACCCCTCAAAGTATATCTATAGTTTGAGGTTATGTCCAATAGTGGGTAAAAATATGAAGCTTTCCCGTATGAAGTGCAAAAAGTAAGAAATGGTCAATCAAGGGGTTGATATTAATTTATCAAAAAATAGGGATCAGTAATAAAGTTAGTCTGGGAATCAGTTATGGCTCTGTTAAATGCGTTCCATCATTGACTGATAACACATGTATCTCCTTACATATCTTTTGGGGATGATTATGTGGACCACTCATTACCATTGTGACCTAATAAAATTGAAACTTTGATGAATTCTTTAAAACATGGATTTGATAAATATGTAAAGTTTAGAAAGTATTCAAAAGCGATATACATCCTATTTTTCGCCATCAATAGAATGAAGATGTAGTTGTAACAGAGGGTGATACAATAAATGTAGCAATCAAATCCATATAAATTTCACAAACCAAACAAAATATATATCATAACAAAAAAACAAAAGTAACGATTTATGAGTCAAAAGTAACTGATTTATGAGTCAGTTATTCTGTTTATGCATTTTCACCCTAAATTGCTCTTGTTTAGTCAGCTTCAATGTGAATAGTTTCTATCCAATGTTAGTATATGATAACATTAGTATGCTTATGCATTTCATATGATGAAATATTTCAACTCCCTTCTTCCTTACTGCGTTGAACGAAGTGGTACTGGTGGGAAAATATACAAATGTTTGAAAATCAAAATATTATCTCTCAAATTTCTAGTCTAAAAGTAAGAAATTACTTTAAGCAAGTAAAAAGAATAATGAAGTAGTAAATATCACATCAACATGTGTTTCTATAATTCAGTAATACATTTTCCATTATGAAATTAATTTGTTTAAAGACTTCCATTCATATCTTGAGAGTTTCAGCAATGCACAACTATATAAATAATTAATATTAGGTACCCAAGATGGATATAAAAGTAAGTGCCAATGATTAAAGACAACTAAAGAGAATCGAAGTTGATGTCTCTTACCAAGCAAACAGCAAGTAAGTCAACACAAAGAATGACTCCTAAGGACATACTGTATACAGTATGGATGAAATATAACTGTTACTTTGTTGAAAACTAATTTTACATTTGTACGAAAAGAAAATACTTTAGACTAAGAAATCACTTTTTTTTGTGCTGAAGATAAAAGGGTATATTGGATGCAGATTTACTTTTTAGGTACAGGAAATGAATTGCCTTTGACGTATTCATGATAGTACAAAGTTAAATAGAGTAAACAATTAAATATTTTTCGAATTTGTACATATAAGTGGGATGTCATAATTTCATGTAGTGAAAGTCCTTCCTGTGAAACGATTAAAATGTTATTTTTGGTAGTGTCAAATATTGGCACGTTTTTTCTTAGAAAAACACTTAATACCTTAGTAAAGATGTAATATCATGATTAAATTTATGGGATTGGCCTGGAAATTGCATTAAGCATTAGAAGTAATAGTAACACATGAAATAGATTTAAACGTTAGTAAACAGGAAATACCGACTAAAATTTGAAAAGATGAAATCCTAAATAGATTTAAGAACATTAAGTATGAGAAAGAAATATCATATGACTAAAAGTTGAAATCCTAAATCATATGTTTATGCCAACTCTAATTACCAAAGGAACACTACGTAGGAAAATAGTTTAGATTTCACATAGTTACAATAAGAAAGATATTATCAGAGCCAAAAAATGTGGTAAATTTTAATGATATACGATGCTCGTACAATAAATCTTTAACTCTCCCTATACCATGTCTAATTATATTGAAAAAAAAGCCTATTATACGTTTACCTTTTGAAAGTGTTCCATGAAGGTATGTATGAAACAATTACAATTATCCTAGTAGCTTGGGATGGTTGTAATTCCTATCTTTGTCCCTGGTACCAAAGCATGGCTAATATTGCTTGTTACATTAAGCTACTGCGTTACATGTGCTTGATTTAATTCAATATAAACATTCAATGATATGGCTTACGTAAGTGTCATAACGTCTAGAAAATAGTGTCATGTTAAAAAATAAAGTTAGATAATTGGTATGAATAAAATAACTCCTTAATCACTTTGTGTTAATAAATCATTTTGTAATGACATGATAGGAAACATTGCCAAAACCATTATATAGTTTGCTTGTTGAAAAATTGCGCGGTAACTAATACCTCTACTATAGGACTTCTTAGCTGGCAGCGTTCAAGCTTCTTTGAAGTCATGCTCCCATTACCTAGTGTTCTTATCTTAGCGTAGTTCATATTTGATAAATCTGAATCAGCTCCACCTAATTTGAATCCATGCAAATATCCAGTAAAAATCATTGAAGGAAGTTCAAACGATTGGTGCTGCAATTCATAGAACACCAAATCCTGTTCCATAATCAAAACATTTAAAAGATGCTAATTTGTAGATAAATTAGTCAAAACAAATATTTAAGAAATTACCTACATTGATCTGAACTAATATTCATCCATGTCTTCTTTGCTAAAGCGCTGAATAGCACTTACCCAAACCCTCTACAGCCATACATAAATCCAAACTTTCTACACCACTGTATCATCTAAATGTAAGAAAATACAAAGGAACAAGATCATGAGCATCCAAATCAACAATAATATTAAAGCATATCCACATATTGTAGTTATGAATTGAAGAAGAAAGACTATATATGAAATTAATGCAAAGGATAAAAGAAGCCATACCTAGACCATCTACCGTCATACTTTAACCTAGTCTGTTGTAAAATTCGATACAAAAACTATCTGCCGTCTGCTTGTAAACTACGTGACGTCTACTTTCATATTGAACCTAATGTCTTTAATATTTTGTCTCAACTCTTTTAGAACCCTTGGATGAGTGAATATGCAAAAGGAAAAGCATTCCTTCACATTAGCATTGATAACAATGACACTAACATTAGAAACATGGTAAAGATTTAAATTTCAATTTACTAATTAGTTTTCTTTTGGCATCATCTAAAGCTGTGGTTGGTTTGCACTCAACATAATATATCTATAGCCATCTTCGAATAACAGGAAAGATGCCCTAATTTTTATTTCTCTTAAAAGATACGTCTGAGGTTATCTAAAGTTTAAAATAATTTACATATTATGATTTTTCTGTAATAACCAAGTTAAAATCACGTAAAGTACCATGCCCGATTTAGGGTGAACCGAATGAATCGTTTGATTAGATCCAAGGCAACATCATCTTCGAAGTAATCAGCTTCTCCACTACCTACAGTAACAAAAAACCCTAATTACAAAAATCTGTAAAACCCAGAAGAGCAAAAGTGTAAGACGAAGAACTTGCCAGAACTATCCCATCTTTGCATTTGATTTCGACGGCCTTGTCAGCATACTCGGTCTGCACCATTAAAATTAGTAAAAAGTAAAGAAAAAACAGTAAAAAGCCAATTGGTGCACCGAATCTAAAAAGGGGAGAAAGTCCTTAGATGAATTCTCTTCTACAATGAATTGACCTAACATCACTAAGCTACCATTCTCAAAATAGCTGTTGAAATCGTCCCCATCCTAGGAAATCCATTGATTTGCCACTTTCTGAAAATTATCAGTTGATTTAAATCTAAACCTCTCTTCTCTTTTGATTTAGGTTCAGGAGGAAGAAGTGGTTGAGAAAGTTATGTGGTAAAGTTGCAACCAAGATGGGAACGTGATGGACAGGATAAAGACGGTAATACCCTCATTTTATGGTAAGTGCGAGGTAACGAAAAGGGTACTTTAGGCAGTCCGAAAAAGGCTTCACTTTGACCTGGTTGACCAGGTATTTGCGTTATATATATATATATATATATATATATATATATATATATATATATATATATATTCAAAACCATTTGTATATGAAACTCTATTCCCTTAAAAACTGGTACTCACCTGTTATACTTTTGAATCATATTCATATAAAACTTACACATTTAAAAGCTTATATATGCTTGGAAAATATATATGAACCTGATTCATGTCCAAAAGTCTATATATGATGTTGTTCCTGTGCATATCTAATAAACATAAGTTTATTATCCAAAAATTGAAATTCATGATTTCGAGATGAACCTAAATGACTCGTAGTATTGAATTTCTTTGGAAAAATTTTCATTCTCCAAACCACTTTCTTTCGAAATCAACAAACTTAAAACTATTATTTCATTGAAATCAATGAATGGGTTGCAAATTTTGAAAATTCAATGTTTCAGAAATCAACTTCCTAATCATTTTTAAAGCTTAAAGTGGATAATATATCTTTCACAATAAATTTTTGGAGCTTGCAGGCTTTTGAAGCTTAATCCTTAATCTTAAGCAAAAGTTCCATACCTGGAGTTATCGGCTTTAGGCACACGAGCGATGGTTTATAAAGTAATGGTGGGCTCTAACCTGGGTGGTTGTCAAGGAGCAGTGCTAGCCCTTCTTTCAATAATGACTTCGTAGTAGTTAGCATTGTTGCCCCAATTCCTTCGCCAAGTTAATCTTTTCGTCAATAAAGACTTCGGCACTAATTATAAACCTCGCCGCAAAGTAATAACTTCGGCACTAACCATCCAATTCATCATGATCAATCCATGGCCTCAGTTGTACTTCGTGAATCATTACTTCGACAATCGCTTCGAAGTCCACTTCGAAAGTCTTGAGCAACTCTGAGAACCTCTTTGAAAGTCACTTTCCTCTCAGAAAACCTTTAACCACTTCAAAGACCTTTAACCCGAACAATTTTGAAGTCCTTTGACGATAGCTTTGTTAATCACTGGGACTGAACCTCTTCGTAAATCATTGAACCGCTTCGAGATTCATGGTTTTGTGGATTATTGAACGAATTCGAAAATCATTAAGCACTTGTTAACGCATCTTTTCGCATGACTGTAGACAGACGGATTTAATTAAGTCGACTACTTGTTTGTCGAGATTGGAATACGATAAGTTTGAGCTGCTTGGACAGATAGATGCTCGGTCAGATGGGTCGTTCGGTCAGAATGAAGTGGTTCGGTGTGTTGGGTGTTCGACCATGTGGCTTGGCCGTTCGGCATGGCATGGTTTGGTCATGGTATGGAAGTTCGGGCAGGTCGATCGGTAGTGGTTCGGCATTGGAAGTGGCTCGGCATTTGGATAGGTCATAGGTAAAGGTGGCCCGCTATCTGGGTCGCTCGACATTGTGGTGAGGTTTGGGTCCCTCGACACTGTGGTGAAGTCAAGGTCGCTCGACATTGAGGTGAGAACAGGGTGGCTCGGCATTGAGGTGAGAACAGTGTTGCTCGGCATTGAGGTGAGAATAGGGTGGCTAGGCATGGCATTAAGGTTCGGTCAGGGTCGCTCGGCATTGATGTTCATCATTGTGGCTCGGCATTGGTGGGGTGGTTTGGCATTGGAGGTGGCTCGGTATGGTTTGGGTTTGCAAGATGATGTGGGTCGGCTACGATCTGGACTTCATGGTTCGGTCGGCATGTGTGGCTCGGCATGCCTTGGGGTCGGTCAAGGTCAAAGGTACGAGCTCGGCCAAGATCTTGGTGGGCCCAAATTACTTAGGAGGCCCAACAACCTGGATTTGCCTATAAATACAACATGCGGGGTTCTCGAAAAGTAATCTTCTCTCCGGCTCTCCGGCTTTCTATTTTCTAAGGCTAAGATTACTTTGCCATTTTGTACGTAAATGATTATTACAGTGATAAAAAGGAAATTTTTGGAGTGGACGTAGGTCGGAGTTAGCAGAACCACTATAAAATCTGTTGTTCTTTACTGCTTTCATTTTAATTTTGACTGTTCTTCACATTATTACTCTTTACACATATTCTATTTGTGAGCTGTGACTGGTATTTGGTGCTTTCATTTGGATCTAGGTGTTAGTGACCAACTTTGACGCTAACATTTTAGTGCTTTAACTGAGAAGCTAGCATTCGAGGATTTTGGAGCTTGGATTTTGGATTCAAAAGCTTGGAAACTTGGATTCTAGAAAGCAATGGCTAGACCACCAACAAGGAAGCAAGCAGCGGAAAGGAGCAATCAAGAAGGAAGTCAAGCGGTCTCTTATGGAGCTCGAGAGGATCATGCATCCATCTATATAACTCGGGATGAGATGCTGGTTATGATGAATTCTATGTAAGAGCAGATAATGAAACAGTAAGAGGAGATGATGCAGGCTCTTCTTAGACTATTCAGACAACCAGGAACTGCAGGTGCTCAAGTTCTTTGAATTGGACCAGAGGAACTCAACCGGCAGGCAGATAGAGTGATTCATTAAGGGGCAGCTCCCAATCAACAAACAATTAACCATCTGGATGGACCTAGACTCGGGGGCACACCACCAGGTAATGCTGGACCAGTCCATGGAGGGATACCAGATGATGCTACGCGGCCCGATGCCAATAGGAACACATGAGTACGTGATAAGGAAAATGTGCTAGTATTTCCTCATGGACTAGGAGGGCAGTTAGGAAACATGGACATGGGCCAACCCTTGGTAGGTAACACTGGATTGGCTGATATCATCAAACGAACCATTCGTGGAGGTCTAACAAATACAGGTTTGGTGGGAGTCAACAAAAGTCCGTTAACCTAAAACGTCAGGATAGCTAGGAATCCGCCCGATTTCAAGCTGCCCACTCTGGAAGTATACAACGGAAAGACGAATCCCACAGACCACTTGATGAGGTATGCGAGGCATATGGAAGTGCTGGGGGAAATAGAGGAGGTTATGGCTCGATGTATCCCCTGTACTTGACTGACATAGCTGCTATGTGTTTCAGACAGCTAGAGGATGGGTCTATTGGGACGTAGATAGAACTGATGGATAAGTTCTTGAGACAGTTTCGAGTTCACATAAAAAGGCCAAAGAATGTGATGACACTAACTTCAGTCAAGCAGAGGGCGGATGAATCGCTCAGGACTTTCTTATCCCGGTTTAATGCAGCAATTGCTTCGGTGGATCGGCCGGATCCATCAATGGTTTTGATGGCTGCAGTATCAGAAGTCAAGGATAATTCAGATTTCAAAGTGTCATTGATATGGGATCCACTGGATCTTGGGGAATTCTTTCATTAAGCTGAAAGATTTCTTCGACAAGAGGATGCATGTCTGGATATGAAATCAAAGGAAGTAAACATAGTTAAGGATGGAGGACCGCCCGGTGAAAGCTCGGGTAAAGACAAGGATAAAGGGAAAAGGAAGCGCTGGGGAGAAGCAAAATTATCCACTTACACAGGATTGAATGCAACATTGGAGCGGATATTCTTGGACACTCGAGATCGCCTTCTGTATCGAAGGCCGGCAAGGAAGGTGCCCTCAGAACGAGAAAGGGAATCATGAAGGCACTGTCGTTTTCATGACCTGGACAGGCATGATACTAACAACTGCAGGCATCTAAAGGATATAATCGAGGAACACGTAAGGAATGGTCAGTTGCGGCAATATGTCGAAACTCGGAATGCGGCGATGGAATAAGAGCAGCCACCGCCTACCATGAACAATGAAGGCACGGGACACAGGAATGGTGGCCAGTTGGTCATCAACTAATCATGATAGTTTGGAATAAGTAACAAACTCTAGGCGAATGGCTAAATCACTTACTCATGTACGGGGTCAGAGATAATCTTTTGGCATGCTCTGAGATGAAGGTTTGCCGAGACGCACTGGTTTTGTTAAATTTGTTTTTTCCTTTTGGCTTGGACATTTTCTTTTTCTGATTTGGTTTTGGAGTTTGGATTGAACTCCTATTTTTGTTTGGTTTTTTGGTTTTGATTTCAGTTTGGACGTCTGATTTTTGATTTGGATTTTGATTGGATTTCCCTTGATTTTGGCTAAAAGGTCGTCGAGTATGGACTATGCTTGGCAAGGGCCCGGAGAGACCAGGATTTGGGCTAGGACTTAGGCCCTATATTATCTATCGGTTATTATAACAGGTCGTCGAGCGTGGACTACACTCGGTAAGGGTCCAAAGCGATCAGGATTCGGTTTAGGACTTAAGCCACGCATTTCTCAATGTTCAAGGATACTGAACTAGGAACACCATGGCATTACTTGACACAGATCGCCGAGTGTAGATTACGCTTGGCAAGAACCTGGAGAGGTTACGGATTTGGATATTGCCAATGAACAGCTAAAGATTTGGGCATGGACCCAGAGCAGTCCCGGATTTGGATATCGACCGGGAGAGTCGTGGATGTGGTTATTGGTTACTAGATATGAATGGATTAGAACTCGGTTGTCAAGTTAAGATGGATATGGATTTGGCTAAGGATTTGGCTACTAGATTCGAAGTCGGGCATCGAATCGGAACCGTCACGGAAGTGGATTAGAATATGGCCATGGCACTCGGATAGGATGGCTTGGTAATGGATTGGATTATGAATCGAAAAGTATGGATGTGGATAACACACATACTTCGAATATCGGACTTAAGCCTATTCAAAACACACATTCCAAAGCAAGGCATGTTTTGGGGGGCAAGTGTTAACCCGCCTTTTCGCAAGACCGTAGACAGGCGGTTTTAATTAAGTCGACTACTTATTTGTCGAGATTGGAATACGATAAGTTTGAGCTGGTTGGATAGACAGATGCTCGGTCAGGATGGATCGTTCGGTCGGATGAAGTGGTTCGGTGTGTTTGGAGTTCGACCATGTCGCTTGGCCATTCAGCATGGCATGGTTTGGTCATGGTATGGAAGTTCACGCAGGTCAGTCGGTAGTGGTTCGGCATTGGAAGCGGCTCGGCATTTGGATAGGTCGTAGGCGAAGGTGGCTCGGTATCAGGGTCGCTCGGCACTGTGGTGAAGTCAGGGTCGCTCGACATTGAGGTAAGAACAGGGAGGCTTGAAATTGAGGTGAGAACAGGGTCGCTTGGCATTGAGGTGAAACAGGGTGGCTCAGCACGGCATTGAGGTTCGGTCAGGGTCGCTCGGCACTGATGTTCATCGTTGTGGCTCGGCATTATTGTGGCATGGCTCGGCATGGGTGGGATGGTTCAGCATTAGAGGTGGCTTGGTATGGTTTGGGTTGGAAAGATGATGGGGTCGGCTTCGATCTGGACTTCGTGGTTCGGTCGGCATGTGTGGCTCGGTGTGGCTTGGGGTCGGTCAAGATGAAAGGTGCGAGCTCGGCCAAGATCTTGGTGCGCCCAAATTACTCAAGAGGCCTAACAACCTGGATTTGCCTATAAATACAGCATGCGGGATTCCAGAAAAGGGATCTTCTTTTCGTCTCTCCGGCTTTCTATTTTCTAAGGCTAAGATTAATTTTCCATTTTGGAACTGTAATTGATTATTATAGCAACAAAAAGGAAACTTCTGGAGTGGACGTAGGCCGGAGTTAGCCAAACCACTATAAAATCTGATGTTCTTTACTGCTTTCATTTTAATTTTGACTGTTCTTCGTATTATTACTCTCTACATATATTCTATATGTGAGTTGTGAGTGGTATTTGGTGCTTTCATTTGGATCTAGGTGTTAGTGATCAACTTTGGCGCTAACAACACTCAAATAACTCTGAGAATCACTTAGAGAACCAAGTTGATTTCGAATTCCTTTGTATCCACCCCGACATCACTTGGATCTATTTTAAACTCATCCAAATTTATGGATTTGTAAAACTGATTAATATTGAAATGAAATTGGTATTGGTGTGTTTATGAGTTAGGGATGGATCTGATACGTTGGTGTCAAATGGATGGAGACTGATGAAAAGATTGAGTATCGAGATGGGTTGAATGAAGAATGGCGATAGGAGGAAAAGGAATTGCAGAATGTTGATTTGTTGTCGAACGCATTCGAAGTGGCACAAGGTTCTTAAGATCTTCGCTATTATATCTCCCTGTAAATGTTTAAACGTCGGTAGTTGTTAGTTTCAATATTTTAAATTTAAAAATGGATTCGAAAATTTTCAAAGTGTGAAATTAAAATTCCTTTAGGCTGAATTTTGAATTCTAAATTTGAAATTACTTTTAAAATTCTAATATCCATCATATGGTAAATTAAGAATTTGAAATTTGAAATTAATTTGAAATTCAAAAATTCCTTCTAGGGTATTTTGATCATTTGGAGGTTCGAGCCTTCCTTCTAGCATTAAAAAATTAACAATTAAAATTGCCAACACACAAACGTTTGTACATAGTAACATATTTAAAGAAGTTTCAAATATACCCCTTTCTTTTGTAATAATTTACAAAACCATTTAAATCATAGTCTATGAATTCAAAAAGAAGGGATAGGCAAGTCCATAACTCATTGGACAAATTGGGCAAGTTTATAAGCCAAATATGCAGATAGTCTTAAGTCCTTTTATTCAGTCACGAATAGGTACAGATATGCAAATATTCAATTGTTCAAGTCATTATATGAAATGTCATACGTCCCCCTTCTTCATCGGTTATTAGCCATTACAATAGTTCTTAAGCTCATAAGAGAGCTTAGAAAAGTTCTAGCCTAGAAATGGTTTATGTTCAGAGAGAGGTAGAAATTCAAGGCTCATTTTCATGAGGGGGTGCATCTATATAAATATAAACACACACACACACACACCCCTATATATAGACACACACACACACCAGTAGAAGGCACGTCCGATGGACAAAAGAAAACAAAATTCTTAAAAGCGGTTATCGCGCCAGCAAAAATATATACATGTTGCACTCCCTCTATGCTTACAGTAATTAGTAATTGTATGAAATTTATTCAAGATGCACCAAACCATCTTAGTAGCCAATAAAATAAATAGAAAAGGTGGTTCTTCCTTTAGTGCAAAACCTTATAATCATTAAACATACCAATGATTATACGATATGCATTTCCATAATCACATTGAGAATTGGTACAATATGTAAATAATATTTTATTTGATAATTAGATAGAATATGATTCTTATTAGTCTTGGCAATCTTTATTACTTTCTTCCTTGTTGAAGCCAACATTGTCTTTTCTACAACCATTAAATAAGCAGCTATATAATAGTTGCAATCCCCAGCTCGCCATCAAGGTTATCTCTAGCCCCATCATGTTTTGATACCCTCACTTCTCGAGCTAAAGCTTCTAGCATGCTGGGCACTTTAATGTTTACAGCCTCCATGACACAACCATATAGCATATGGTGAAGGCCTACTTTGATGGAGATGGTTAAGGCCCCTTTGTTTCGGTAATTGCTTCACCAATGTTAAGGTAGATTTTGATGATTTTAGTCAAAATTATGCCCTATACAAAATAAAAAACAAATTAGGAAAGTAGAGATTGCACCACAAACATATACATTCACATAACATACACAAAAAAGTAAAGATATGTTCCAAATTAAACAAATTAGGAAAGTAAAGATTGCACAATAAACGTATATATTTACATGACACACGCAAAAAAAGTAAAGTTACTGGTCTAAATTAAACATTAGTAATCTTCCAAAATAGTCCATAAAATAATTGAAATCTGATTATGAACCTGTACAAAGAAAAGAAAAGAAATGTTAAACAAATATCTTACAAATGAATATTATGGTAAATATGTTTAGTAAACACAACTAAGATTTCATAAGCATAAGGTATGCGAATGTTCAAATATTTGTTTCTTATTCAAGTAGTTGCAATATGCTAAGGTAATCATATCAATAAAAAGGACTAAACTTTCCTATTACTCCTACTAATGTAATTTCAATTATCAAGACTCGGATATTATTTTATAATACAAACATGGAAACTATCATGCATTTCGCTTACTTATAATCTGAACCGAGTGCATGTATCTCTTTAGTAACTGTAAATAATATATATAAGGGGGTGAGGATTAGGGGGTGCAGTTGATTAAACTATGTTAACTTTAGCACCACACTTCTACATCAGTATTTGAAGAATCGTGAGCAACTTATCACTGCAATATTTTAGAAACCACTGTGTCGAACATGAGAGAAGATAAATAACACCGGCAAGCATTATGACAACTACTATTTTCACCCAAAAACTCAAATACCAAACTCCAAGATATTAAGGTATTTTATTGATACATACCTCGGTTGATATTGCTGTTATGGATTTCTGATATGTATCTCTGATGATTGGTGTCATCAAGCCTTACATATCATGTATTACCATAATGAATCACACACAAAAAACACGCATAATAGCTTGTGTTTTATCCAAAATATCAAACAATACCTTTTCGGTAGCGACTGCAATCGTAATGTCGATAGTGTCACATAAAGAGGCTTCACCTTTTTCATCGTTCCAGAAAGCTATGCAATCCTGTGTTGAAATTACATATTATATAGCACTGAGCTGTAAATAAAAATTATATTATATGCTCATATTTTGTGTAGAAGACTCCACGACTAAATTTAATTTTGTTGTACTAAATTCAATGCACATAATTCTTAAAAGTTGGGATTAAAAGGTACTAATATAAGGATGTTGATATCTAAAATAAATATTCAGTCTTAGATTCATAAACCCTTAGGATTAACTTCCTCGCCTTTGAACTATATGCACACTTAACAATCAAAGAAAAGGAAAGGCTAGCTGATGCGTTATTAGAGCAACTTACACTTTTGTTTATGCTTTTTTTTATAGTGGATATAAACTCACAATAAATATTTAGTCTTAAATTCATAAACTCCAAGGCTTAACTTCTTCATCTTTGAACTGTATGCTTACTTGACAATCAAAGAAAAAGAAAGACCGGCTGGTGTGTTATAAGAGCAACTTACATTTTTGTATATAAACTCACTAAAAATATAGCAAGCATAATGTTTGCTCGATGCAAAAAGAAACTGGATTATCTCCCAGTATAAACAAAGTGCGCAAACTATTCCATAAATTGCAATAGATTGACGGTAGTTTTCACTATCTTTTCAATCATGGTTTGAAAGATTTTTCTTAGTTTCTGCTTTTACACTAATGGGACATCACATGATTTTTATCTCCACCAAACTTTTATTATGATACTCCTATTTCCTTACCAAGTCCTATTTGTTGAATTTGAAGTAAACTTTTGTAAAAATCTTAAGTAACATCTCATGTCTCTTGAAAATATAGTTTTAATTCCCATTACAAAAACAAAAAATTCTATCAAAACAGCAATTCTATCAATAATACATGTTGCACTTCAGCATGGAGAAACCCAAAAGAAAAAAAAGGTAGGTCTTGCCAAATCCAAAGTGTAAAATCAGTATCAGGTATATGGAAAATATAAGAGCTCAGAAAAAAGAAATGTTGTAAGTACTATTTTAAACCTTACCTTCATTTTATATATTAATTTGATTATTTAAATGATATGCATTATCAATTTAAGTGAAGGTTAATATATGATTGAAACCGAATATTCAAATCTATCCTTTGGAAAAAAATAATGTGTGTACAATTCATTTTACAACATAGATAATAAACAAATATTCCAACTCAAGATTAAATTTATATCTTCATTTATCCATATCTTTTACCTTTTCTTTAAGCGCAGATGCATGTATGGGCGAAGACCTAAAAAAACCAAGCAATTAAACAAGATTGGGCTCCTCCTCTAAAGAACAACTCACGTCGATGAGTTTGAAACTTAAAATAAACGTGAACATTCATATAAACAAGATAAATTAAATCTATATTAAGAATACAAACCATAACGATTATCATTACTAAGCATGGTCATAATAGGTAACGAAGCAATAAATGTCCTTTACTAATATAGTAGTAGTTGATTAAACAAGTTAGTAGCTTTTACTTGTTACCAAATATATGTACCATTTGGGTAAAATCCATAAAAGCATTTAATGTTCGAAAAATTAGTATTTTTTTGCTATATAGACAACCACTAATACAGAAATAACAGGACAATGTATTTAATTTATGCAAATAGAAAAGCCTACTGCTAATGTATTTATGGTAAATGTAACTGTACATTACAACTTAAATTATAAATTAAATGTCTTTTGATACAAATCCTAATCATTTATAATTTAATCCCAACATAAACCAATCCACAATATATTTTTCCTTTATGCCAAATAAAGATAAAAAAATTAGTGCTAATATTTGTAAATCCAGCAATAAAAGAGTATAAACATATTCGACAATGACTCAAATTTTAGGTTTGGTACGAGGTCAAGGAAACAAAATTATGGTATATCAATTGAATCAGCTCAATAAGTTTTCAACCTGTTGACATTCAACTAACTGTACATCTTCTGAATAAATCATTATACCTAGTATTCCTTGCATATGTAGCCATAACAAAAGCAAACATGTACAAACAAAATCTAAAACTAAGGCAGTCCAATATCTTAAAGACATAAAGACAAATGCAATCTTACCAATTCACTTAGCAGATCTTTCTAGCTTTATGAGATGTCTAAGCATTATATTGCACTGAGATGACCCTACTTTTCTAGTGGCCAAATCATGGGCTAATTTGTTTTTTTTTTTTTTGCATAAAGAAATATATACTAAATGAAAACACAGGGTCATCTACCTTCAAAACCAAAACCAGGATCCACTATTACCAATATAGAAATATTGGTATATTCTTAAAACATAGATTAATATATATGAAGATATACCAATCTCTTTAGTTATTAAATCAGAGTTTAAGAAAATTTAGCTAAAGCATTCACACATAGCATTTTAATATAAAGATAAACCCATTTCATAAAAATTATTTTCAATATGACACAAAAGATACACAAGCAGACAGGAAATATCAGGATTCCTGATTATATCATAAAAATCATTGAGATCCTTTACTTAACTCAACTCTTGCTATAGCACAATTATAGGTGTGGCTGCGCGTACACACACATATAAATACATGTGTGCACGGCCTCGCCAACACACAAGCTCAAGCAATGATATTAATGAATAGGCAATGAAGCCTTGGCACCAACAAAATATTAATAATTATATGTATAAACAAAAGATTACCAATCCAACTATATAAAAAAATGAGGTCATCGAGTTTCCTCTTTCTCATTCATATAAGTTATATTCAGACATAAAAGATGAATTTACATCAACTATCCTTCTTTAAAACAAAAACATGTCACTGATGCAAGAACAAAAGCTATTCTGCATCATACAAATATTTTTAACACAAACAATTGGAAATTAACAAGTTCCTTTTATAAAAATCTCAAGATAATACATAGACTTGTAATCCATTTCTAGAAATCTTATGAATATAAAACAGTTTACTTTCTTTTGCAAAACTTATTCAAAACTGTGCTTATTCATTTTAGAAATGTAAAGTAAGGGCATGCACGTATTTTAATTTATATGGCAAGTCCTCAATATAATTCAAGAATCTATCACATGAACATATATTAGCTATATGCTATATACAGATTCGAATAGCAACAGCCACTTACATAGAGAATTTCATTTCCCAAAAATCATAATGCATTTGAAAGCATTAAAAAAATCCATCTTTCCTTCAAAAGTCTACGGCATCACATATGCCAAAACATATTAATATAGTTCATACTTGTAAGTCATACTGTTAAAGCCACTAAATACATTTCAGATTTATAAAGCCATGAGGCTGTAAGTTCTCAAACTCATTTCAGAAATTATTTCAAATTCTTGTATAAATCCAAATTCCACATAAAACTTCATTTCTTTCCAGAATAAACATCTTATATCAAAAAACACGCATCTATTAAAACTCAGATGCAAATTCATATCTCAAAAGTTTGGATTCAGATCCATATAATCTCCCAAACCATAAGTAACTTGATCTAAAAAAAAACATAACATAGAGAAATATATATATATATATATGTATACCTCATCTTTGCTTTTCACATTCAAGGCATTCAACTTGCCAAAAACAATAAATATATATATACATATTCTCAGATATGATAATTACATACAAAAATCAAACTCCAGATCCATATATGCTTATGCATAAATATAGAAATAATCCATCAAAATAAGTTTATAAAAGTTTTCCCCAAAACTTCTGAAAGGAAACTTGAACAAAATCCATAAAAAATCCTTTAAATCACAAAACTCAGCAAATCTATGGGTCTGCACATATACACAAGTGTAAACACTTGTGTATACTGCCTTGACACCAGTTATTTCTCCAAATACAGATTTCAGAAAATATATACAAACTGAATAATCCCAGTGTTACAGTTTCAAACTTGCAATTACATATAAAACAATACAGTTTTCAAGACTATATACAAATCAATCTAACACATGATGGTTCACTGTTCAGGGCATTACATACATATTTTAGTTCAGCAATACATATGAAGTGACAATGAAAATACTTAAATACTTTCTTCATATCATCTACATGCAGTATAAATCATTCTAACTCCATCTCTTAAATCATCATCTCATCAATATGTGCATAGCAACCTGTAAAAACATCATCCCGAACTGCCTCGTTGAATGAGACACCCCAGGAGATTGTCGAGACAATCAACAGGGTCAGACATGATACATCTGGTATGAGTGTGCTTAAGCAATTCATTTGGCAGTAATACAAGTGTTAAATCTGTGTATTGTGACTTAATAGTGAATAAATATCATCTCAGTACAGATATGAGCATAATCAGACTTAATCATCACCAATATATGAATACGCAAGCAACCAAGATCAAACAATCATTAACAAGCATCAATACACGCAAAGCATCCATACACACAAATTAATTTACGGAAAATATAACCACGGCTGCCTGAGATAGGTCTTATTGCCAAATCATGATTAAGAACACTCACGTAGCTATATGAGATGTCGATCCCCTAGATATTGCCATAGCTTTCCCCCTTTTTCTCACGAATCCAACGCCATTTGATACGGCAAAATAATTTTCCCCCAATCTGATTTCTAGGGCTTCGGCCATTTTATTTTTGTTTTGTAACGAGAGAGTTAAATGAAAACAGCGGCCACCTCTTTCTTTCTTTTTTTTATAATCCACTCACGGCTAGGGTTTTAATAGATGGGAAATCACGAATTTACCCCCAAGTCCAAATGTGTGCACAAATATACTTCAATACTTTATACTTGTTTAAATCACAACATCATAGTTGTGTAAATATTGTGGGTCATTACATGCACTTACTACAACCCACTTTTATTTCGAACCATAGTCGTGGCGGCCACCTCATCAACCACAACTATCGTGAAGGCTAATGCGATCTCTGCAGCTTCGACTGAATCCTTGGTCGATTCCTCTACTATAGCTGGCACCACATTCTTCGATGAATGTAACTGTACATTGCAACTTAAACTATAAATTAAATGTCTTTTAACACAAATCCTATTCATTTTTAATTTAATCCCAACATAAACCAGTCCATAAATATATTTTTTACTTTATGCCAAATGAAGATAAGAAAATTAGTGTTAATTTTTGTAAATCCAGCAATAAAAGAGTATAAACATATTCGACAATGACACAAATTTTAGGTTTGATATGAGGCCGAGGAAACAAAATTAAGGTATATCAATTGAATCGGCTCAAGAAGTTTCAACCTGTTGACATTCAACTAATTGTACATATTTTGAACAAATTATTCTACCTAGTATTCCTTGCATACATGGCCATAGCAAAAGCAAACATCTATAAACAAAATCTAAAACTAAGGCAGTTCAATATCCAAAAGACATAAAGACAAACGCAATCTTACCAATTCACTTAGCAGTTCTTTCTAGCTTTATGACATATCCAAGCATTGTACTGTAGTTACTGGAGCCCACCTTTATTTTGAACCATAGTCATGGCGCCTACCTCATCAACCGTGACTATCGTGAAGACTAATGCGATCTCCGTAGCTTCGGTTGAATCCTCGGTCGATTCCTCTCCAGTAGCTAGCACCACATTCGATGGTTAGGGTTTCAGAAAATTGGTTTGGAACAAAACAACAAAGTGCTAAACGGAGAAACTATTATAATGGATGTGGTGTATAGAACCTAACAGATATCCAATTAGCAAACAAACTAATTAAATATAAAATTTAAAAGCGATTAATATCACACACTTCAAACTCGATCCATGGCGGCTGAAACCCTAGATCCACATCCATCACCTGTTTCCCACACCGTGTCTCCTCTTCAACTATCTACGCCTTTCATATAGTTGAGTAAATGTTATAAAAGTGATAGATTATTTATTGGATAGTTAAATTTTTGAATTTGGGGTGGGATTTATTTTTCTGTTTTGATTGCAATAGCAATGAAAAAGTTTTAGGAGAAGAGAGGGAGGTCTGAAGGCAAGTAGTCGTAGTGATGAAGTTATGCGATATGTGTAATTGAGGTCGAGAAATACGATCGCACATTTCCAAGTAAATGTGTATGCGATGAAAATGGAAAAATTAATCCCGAACAAACGTTTCTGATTTACTTGTTAATATGGGTATTTTGGGCATTTCAAAAAGGCTTCACTTTGACCGTTTGACTCTGGGTTTTGCATTATAGTATAAGATATATATATATATAGCAGTTGAAAGGAGGTTGGCTTGTGCAAATTGGCAATGTGGGACTTTTAGTGCCACGGAACATGTAGTGAAGTATGAAGGCTTGTGAACCTTTGCCAAGGACACTAGATCTTCTTGAATTAACTCTTGTAAATGATCTCATTCTTCCTTCCTTTGCATGATATTCTCAATATCCATCATAAACGTTGCGTAGAACCGATAATCGTGAAATATGGCCTCGATTGATAGCTTTCGGTACGTGGCCTCCTTGTTATCATGTTGATGTAGTGCAGCATAAACATTAACAAAGTGCAATGTCATTGCACCGTGGCTTCAATAGAATGTGGCATTGATAATTATGCTATATTTATGAGACACGACATTGATCAATGACTTCGGCAATGGATTCGATGACTTTGATCCTATAATGTGCTTGGCTTGCTTGACAACATCAATAATGAAACTTTAGTGTCATCTTGGTAGTGACGGTCTTCGATGTTGACAATCTCATGCTTTGAAACTTTCTCAATTGATTATTGTCAATATCAGCTGGAAGCAGTACGAAGTGTTGATGAGGACCGGTCTTCGTTAATGAATGGTAGTGTTAATTTGTCCTATCCTTGTGGACGTCGACAGTGTTCATTGTCGATGTCGCAGTAGAGCACTGTTAGCTTTCTTGGCTACTAGCGACGAACCTCTTTAGCATCAGTATGTCCTTTTGTTGTTGAAAATTGATGTCCTCGAAGTCATTAAGAAGCCGTATTTGAAATCATGAATAAACCGTCTTCAAAGTCGTTAATTGGTTGTCTTCGAAGTCATTAAGAAGCTTTCTCGAAGTTGATTGAGTATGGGGTCGATGATTATGATTGGCATCGTCCCCAACTTAGTAACAAAGTACGATAAGATAAACATTCGACAAGATATGTTGTCGACAAGCTACGGCACCACTCTTTAACTTGAGACCCGATGAAATCAATTCCTTTATGACATCATTACTTTATAGCATCATTTCTGACATTGAAACTATATGTATGATAGGTACCGATCCGACCCCTCTAGGAGTTGGTACCGATATGCTTCCATAGGTGATTTGGAGTCTATATTTTTTGGGTGACTTATTCTATACGAGGAGATTCGGGTGGACATTTTTGGGCGAGATATTTGCCTTCCTACAGCTATAAATGCAAGGGAAGTATCTCATTTGAAGGGGATCATTTTTCTTCTTCCTTGCCTGCACTTTGCCATTTCTCTTCATAAATTCAGGGATTTGTACAAACCCAAGCAAACTTTACTTGTAATCTACAGTATAAATAAACAAAATCTTTGGAGTTGAAATAGGCCAAGATCGTTAAAGAACTATTATTCTATGTATGATTGTTTTCCTCCTTTTCACTTAATTTTCTTCTTTTGCTCTCTACTACATACTTTTCTTAGGTATTTGTGTCATTTTGGTTCAAACAATAATATACAATTAATGAAAAATAAATTAAATAATTTAAAGAAATATAATAACAAGAAAAAAGGAAAATTTCAATTAAATGAATATAGATTAGTTAGGCCTCACAAAGATCCAATAGGAATTTGTTTTTGAATCTACCTTGTTATCCTGCTTCTGACTGGCTCAGTTCCTTCAATGGTATCAAAGCCCAATAATCTATGCGGTTTAAATTAGTCATATTAAGGCCAACTAATTGTGCCTACCCACTTAGTACAGTATCTAGAAAGGTAATGTCTAGGATTGAAATTGGGTAATCAATTACCATGTCTTATGTGGTTACTAGTATGGCCTGAAAGAGAAAGTGAGCCTAATTGTTGCCCCTAATAGAAAACTAAATTTGAATCGGGCCTTAGGCTAATTTTCAAAATTATTTTGAAAATTAAAGTTAAAGATTTTAAATTTAAAATGAAATATGTTTATTATAAAAGTTATTATATAATATAAAGTTTCAAAACGTTTGAAATGATAATAAAATTTTCAAAGTGCTTGAAAATTTGAAATTTAAACATTAATTTCAAAAAATAATTTATTAATTAAATAAATAAAATAAATTGATAAATGAGTTAATTAATTTATGTGTGTGTTATGTGCATGTATAATATATATTCATATATGTTATGTCATCTTGAAATGTTTAAGATAACATAAGTATACAAGTATGTACGTATAATAATTTTTTGAAATTAATAAAATTGAATTAAAACTGTTTAATAAAGGTTAACTAATAATTTAAAATACATATATATGTATAAGTATTTATATATATATGATATACGCGTACTACTATAAAGTTATAGTATATAAATATTCAACATAATATGTTAAAAACATGCGTAAATGTACATATATCGTGTTTTCCGATGTGTCCGACACTTCAATAACGAGGGTATTTCATGTGAATACGTTATTCTATAAGCCGATATCACTTGATATAATATATTAAAGATTATGAATCTTTAATATAATGTTTCCCACTACCATATATATATATATATATTAATAAATTACTTTCATACTACTTAGTTATTGACAAAACTCAAGCTAGAAATGTTATGTGTAATATTATTAATGTATTGAATAGACGAGGTAAGGTAACTATATGTATTTGTTAAGAAAATTCAAGGTGCATATACTATACTTAGGCAATCGCGATATGGTTGGTATGAGCGAAACTTCATTTTGATTTTTGAGCAAACTTTAGGTGGAGATGAAATTTGGACAAGGTACCATGGGTTAGATGTAACGACCGAGAGATTTTCGACCCCCGAAAATCGACACTAAAATATTCACTGTATAGATTGCCGAGAAATCGAGTGCCGAAAACACCCGGTTGTTTGGGTTTAAGAAGGAAGAGATAGAATAAGAAACATAAATAACAACACAGAATCTCTCAATCGCAGCGGAATAAACTATAATATACAATAATAGCATTTTACACAAAGAATGCTATAACTGTTAATATACATACAAGTTATCATAGTACAATCATCAACAATAAGTTTGGACAGTTATAATAACTTGTCTTCAACTGCTGACTATACAGCCAATAATACACGGTGGAATATAATCAAATACGTTCAATACGTCTCTACTGTCCAGCTCGTCTCCTGAGCTCCAAAGCATCCTAACCTGAAATTTTGTAATACTCGGTCTGACCCGAGCATTACAATAAAGTAACACCCAAGTCAGGCTGGAAACCGGCATGAGTAAACACACTTAAATTAAAATGCTTAAGTTATGAAAATCTTTTGAAAATCCAAGGTAACTCATGTAAACACGATGAGTTCTTATCTTATATAACCAAAAGCACTTTACAGAAATACATCGATATTACGATAGTGTCTAAGAACCATACTTATTAAAATAGTCGAATTTGTTAAATTAATCCAATTATAGCATATCAGACTCTACAAATAAAACCGTAAGGGTTTGTAGTGATTTTCAAATCGAAGTGGTTTCGGATATCATTGATATCTGATTCCAGTCTCTTCGAATCCAAGCAATAAATTTTAAAGGGTGAATTGTTTAAAATAAAACATTTTTTAATTTTAGGGTGACATATTCACGTATGGAAATTTTATTACAGATACTTATCCCCAATAAAATGCGTCATCATTTTGTTCTAAGTATTTTAACTTGTCTGACCACTTGATGGCACAAACAAGAATAATTTTGAATAACTATCTAATAGAAATAAGCCCAAGCATAAGTCGTTACTATTTTAACGATAATAGTTAAGATTAAACAATTTGCAACTCAGGATTTTGTTAACTTCAATTTCTGAAACCTTTTATATTACTAACCCAAAACAAGTATAAATTAAAGAAATTATAGATCAATTTAATTTAATTAATTAAGAATTTAATTAATTACTTACTTTAAATTATTATAGATAATTAAATTTTGCTTTACACAAAATAAATTAAACTTAAATATTAGGAGGCAGTATTTTACAAGGCAAAGGATTTCACTTTGATTGGGTTATAATGCTAATCGAATTAGAGTTTTAAATACTTTAAGTTACCATATAAAAATATACAAGTTCATTTTCTTTTTCACTTTCCCTTTTTCTTATTTTTTTTCCTTTCCTTCTTTTTTTTCCTTGTCCTTTTTCCTTTTCTTTTCTCCTTTTTCCTTCTTTTCTTCCTTCCGCCCATTTCCCCCTGGCCCATTCTCTTCTTCCCTCCTCCTTTCTTTTCTTTCTGGTTTCTTTCTTCCTCTTTTTTCGAGCAACCCAACCATGCATCAACCTAGCATGCACGTGCACACTTACCTCCGACCGAACATCTCATCGACGACCGACCTCGCAAACCACCCTCGACCCCCCTACCACATTCCTTCAAACGAGACTGTCGTTTAAAAATCGAACACCCAACCCAAATCCTGGAACAAAGCCCACCATTCAATCACTCGCGATGACAAGCCAGGTCCTCATTAACCACCGAATCTTGCCTATAGCCTCGCCACCACCTCCTCGACCTAACCCCCCTTATGCACACATCTCCCTTGTCCTCTCCGCTTCGCCATTACATTCGAACCCGATGACAAAAAAACAATGCCTTAACCCTAAAACTTCTTCGACATACCTCCACAGGCCCCAGAAAAATACCACGACATTTTTTGTCTATGCACCTCCACCCAAACCTCCCCAGGCCAAAATCCATGCCTCGAAATCGAATGTATCGCCCGAATTCAACACTATGCCCAAATCCTTTCATCTCCCTCTACCAGCTCAACACTCAACTAAAAATCACCAAACTTATCCTAAAAATCCTAATTTTCACTAACGATTCCATACATATAATCCAATTGTTGTAATTTGACTTTCGAATTTGACCCAAAGTTGAGACACTTATCTGTGACATCTTCTCCTATATGTGATGAAATTTAATGAAACCATTTTTAAAATAATATACACTCTAAAACAAGTAACTTTTGTTTTAGAATCGATTTTTAAATTTTAATAGATAACGAGGAACTGATTTTCAAAGTTGTAAGTTTAACCGTTTATAAAAAAACATGGACAAAGCAACACTAGGAAGTAATACAGTCTTTTAATAGCTGTTATGTCAACTCATTAATATATATGTGTATACACACATATATATATACACATTTTCATATATCGGGTGCATATACTCTTGACCCAGATCGAAAATTTAACAAAATAATTCATTTATACTTAAGAGTATACAAAAATCACTAATAAAATCAAGACGTTAACTCACTGTTTATATGCAGCTGCTTGGTTTTCTTTCTTCAAGCTTTAATGCTTGATTTTTCCTTCTTTGATTTCTTAATGATAGATTGTTCTTTTTTTATATAAGAGCGAAACTAATAAGGTAAGGCCAGGCTATGAATATATATATAAGAGGAGGAAGTGTACTAGGTAAGAAATGGGGTGGCTGTAGTTTTGTACAGGCTTCACATCCTCCTTTATATTTCTTCTTTTTTCACTTGAAAATAGATTGACTTGAAAAAAAGACTTGATTTAATTTCCTATTGATATGATATTTTATGGCTTGATTTGAAACCTTGTATGCTTGGATTAATTGCTTGCCGTGATGATGTCTCCTTGCATCATACATGTATACATCATATAAATATATATATACATATAGATTTTCACGTACACTAGTTTTTGACCATATATGCATATACATATGCTTATGTATATTTTTATCATTATATATATTTACACATTTTCATACTTACAAATACTATATACGTCTTAACTTATATGTATATATATATTTATTTATTTTATCATATTTACATTTATACATTCCTATATATATTTTACTTCATATATACTTACCCACTATTTTACATAACATTACTTCATATGGGCATAGATATATATATATACACACACACACACACTTATATGCTTATATGTATATATATATAAACATCATTAACTTGTATGTATTTACATTTATGTACAAATATATGGATATTCTACCTTGAATTTTAATGGTGGAGTTTATTTACACATTCCTATAACATTTATCACATCCAGACATTTATAATTCAATATCTAATACAATTTTCAATCAATATATATATATATTCAGATATTTTAAATATCAGAAAATTTATTTGTTTGACTTATAAAAATCAATATTTCAATAATTAAAATCAGTTTATTATTCCAGTACCCGATGGAAAAAAATATGGGTCGTTACATTCCTTCCCCTTAGAAATTTTCGTCCTAAAAAAGGAACAAAGAAAGAATTTTGATTTTGTTGTTTATTATTAATTAAATCATTTTTAAACATTTAACTCCTTACTCTTTTATTTTACATTTTTAAAACATTTTAAATTATATAGTGTTACCAAGCTAGTTTTATATAAAACTATTTTTCGTAACTTGATATCCAAAGTTACCAAGCTAGTTTTATATAAAAGTATTTTTCGTAACTTGATATCCAAACAAGTCCATGCTTGTTCACATAGAAATTTAGTCATACATTGATCAAACGTAGGACTGAAAATCTATAAGTGCTTAGCAGACCCGTTTCAATACCCAGTGAAAATACTTGAAAAATCTCTTTTAAAAAATGCTATGGAAAGTATCACCCCCCTTCACCACCATGGATCGCAGTTAACACGATGATTGCGTCGCCTTCCCGACGAAATCCCTAAGAAAACTATAGGCATCCGCACCTCTCGACTTTCGCCATGGAAACACCACAGATCGCAGCTATAACAAGGTTGCGTTTCTATCACAGCAAAATCTTAAGTAGTCTGTAGGCAATCACTGCCCCTTAAATTACATTGCCAAATGAAACTTCACCATATAGATCACGGACTACACAAAGGTTTCGTTACTATCCCGGTGAAATCCAATGTAGACTATAGGCACTCACTGCCACACGAATTCTGCTATAGAACTAAACCACATTGATCGCAATCTACCGATGTTACGTCAATATCCCAGCCAAATCAAATGTAGATTGTATGCAATCACTGCCACTCGACTTACGCTATAAAACTGCGATAAATCGCAGTTACAACAAAGGTTACGTTGCCATCACAGCAAAACCCAATGTAACCGTAGGCATCAGCACCACTCGGTTTACGCTACCCAACAAATGATCATCAGGAACTCATGAGTTTTGTCTGGACATCCTCTGGGGTCCCAAATTCATTGAACCAACCCTTAGGATTCCTAGGCAGAACCACCTAGTGGATGTCCTACTATAAGTTTCGACTTTCATGAGGGTGCTTTTCCGTAATTTTGTCTCAAAACGTACCATACTATATATAGTACCTTTCAAAATCATGCTCTTTATATGTATCACATACAAACTTTACCTATACAAAATCGACATCTTAAAAATCGATAGTTTTCAAAATTCGATTTACCCAATTTCCAAAATTAACTATTTTCCCAAATCAAAAGTCTTCAAAAATCAATGGATTCCAAAACTATTTCCACTTCATTCTTATATACATATAAAATCATCCTCTCTGGTTATGAATTCAATAAGGAAATTTGAATATATACTAAAATTTATATTCTCATTAATGCCAAATAAAATTTTACACAGTTATTTATCACATTTCTCCCTTCTTATAAGTAAATTTCAGTTATGCTACTATCTAATCTTCATTTTAAATCATCATTTTTTTTTCAAAATATACTATTTTACTTCAAAATCATTTTTGCTTTAATATCTTGATTTCAATTCCAAATCAGAATTGCTTCGTACTTCCATTTGGGTTATAACTTCAATTTGTCCCAATTGGTATTTAAATCCATGATTCAAATATAAATATTTCCCACTCTGAACAGTTTGAATTTAGAAAATAGCTTGAATAGTTTTAAAATAGTTAAATAGCTAATATAAGATGGTTTTGAGTTTCAAAAAGATTGGTTTGTATACTAAATAGCTTGGAAAAACAAAATAAATTTGAATATTTAAGAAGATAGATTTTAGACAGTTTATATTAAATAGTTTATTTGAAGATAGTTTTAGAGTCAAACCGATTCAATTTTCAATCTCCAACTCAAACCAATTTTCAATTTCCATTTCCATTGATTCAATTTCGATTTCAATTTGAATTAACTTCGATTCCAATTTTAATTCAAATCAGTTCCTATTTCGGCTTCCAACTAATTCAACTTCGATTACAATTCCAATTAATTCAATTCAATTCCAATTTGAATTAATTTCAATTCCGTTCTCAATAAACCATCTAGATTTATATAAATTCGAGTTCGGTTTTCAAAATGTTTATTTAATCACTTAAATAAAATTAACCCTTAATATTTAATTTAACAATATAAATCTTTAAAATAATTCAGTTCTGAGTCCCAAATTGCAAATATTCATTTAGATTACCTCTGCTTAAAATTATTTCAAGGTTCGAGTGTGAGAATTCAAATCTTTTTAGAAAAAAAAAATCAATTTTTGGAATTAAATTGATTTTCTAATCATAACTTCAAAATTTTAAACCTGATTCTTTAAACAATTCCGGTTGACAAGTTTGTTTTAACATTTCAAACTTAAGTCCAAAATGATTCCGTTTTCATAAATTCAATTTTTATTTCTATTCAATTTCAGGGTTGGATATATATCATTTCAATCCACTTCTTAATTTACTTGAAATAATCCAATTTACAGTTTTATACACTGTAAATAAAAAATAGGATGATAGCAGGATATATCAAAGTAAATAAAAATCCAAATTGTCTAAGACATCAATCAATTGGATCCATCATAAATTTTCAGAATTTGAAACCGGTTTTATTTCAAAAATCATTTTGAAATCATTTACACACATACATTCTTCCTTTGCAAGTCTCATCCAATCCATACCTTTTCTTTTACAATTTAATTCATTTAACTTCCATAAGTTAACTCTTAATTTCACCTTGAAATTTTCAATTTCAGATTATAAGTTCAAAACTTATTTAACTTGGTCTGAGTAAATTTTCAATTCATTTAATCCATTTGGCCTTACTCAATTTAAATTTTACATTCTAAATCCAATTCTTATTAATACCACTTCGCACTTATAAGTTCAAAAACTTATTTTTCTTTGGGTAATACTTCTCGATTTAAGGGGGTACCAGAATTCAAACACCAGTATTTATTTCAAATCAACTTTGAAATCATATGTATATACACACACATATATACATACCATTTACATATCAATTCACACTTCAAATTTTAAACCAACCTTGTTTTCTATCCAAAACAAATTCCTTCGAAATATTTTTTTAAAAACAACTCTTGTTTTAAACAAAAATCCTATATCAAAATATTCAAGATAATATTATTTATTATTTCCTCAAACACTCTGAAACACATTTCAAAATTTTGGGACTTAGATTCAAAATTTCCTAATTTAATTTATTTTTAATTTATAAGTCACATTTATAAATTCAACTTATAATTTCACTTCCATAAACATTTCACTCTGCTTCGTCATTGTTTATTTTGCAATAAACATCCGTTATTAAGACACAACCAATTTTTGATAATAATCAATATCATCATACCTAGAAACCAAATACACCATATATTCTATAATAATTTTCTGGAAGGGTTATCCAAAATAAAAATAGGGTAAACTTATTCTATTTCAAAACACTTTGAAAAACATTCCCGAAATCGCCGGGATTTAAAATTCTGTTTTGAATCTACTTTTAGCTTAACTTATTTGTACAGTTCATTCTTATCGATTTCTATTTGATTATACATGTTTTAACACTTAAGCCTTATAATCTTATTTAATTTTGATAACAACAACCAATCAACTTAATATACTTCAATAATCGACAAAAATAATTTCTTTTATATCAAAATATAATCTAATATAAAAATTATTTTAAAATCATTATATATGAAAATAGCAAGTACGCCCTCATATATAATACACTCAACTCGTTCTAGGGTAATACTGGCTCTATCTCTAATGAGTAATCCCCACCATAGCCAAGGTTCTCACTTAACCTTCGGCTCTGATGCCACGTGTAATGACCAGGCGATTTTCGACTCCCGAAAATTGACACTAATACGTTCACTGTATAGAGTGCTGAGGAATGAGCCTTGAAAATACCAGGTTGTTAGGGTTTAAGAAGAAAAGAGATAGAATAAGAAACAGAAATAATAGCATGGAATCTCACAATCACAGCGGAATAAACTATAATATACAATAATAGCATTTTATACAAAGAATGCTGTAACTATTAATATACATACAAGTTATCAGAGTACAATCATCAACAATAATCTGGACGGTTATAATAACTTGTCCTCAACTGCTGAGTATGTAGCCGATAATACACAGTGGTATATAATCAAAACATGCAATACATCTCTGCTATCCACCTCGTCTCCTGAGCTCCATAGTGCCCTAACCTGAAATTCTTTAATACTCGCTCTGACCCAAGCATTACAATAAAGTAACACCCGAGTTAGGCTGAAACCAACGTGAGTAAACACACTTAATTTTAAATGCGTAAGTTATAAAAATATTTGGAAAATCCAAGGTAACTCCTGTAAACACGACGAGTTCTTATCTTATATAACCAAAAGCACTTTTATAGAAAGACATCAATATTATAATAGTGTCTAAGTACCATACTTGTTAAAATAGTCGAATTTGTTAAATTAATCCAATTATAGCATATCAGACACTATAAATAAAAACCGTATGGGTTCGTAGTGATTTTCAAATCGAAGTGGTTCCTAATAGCATTGATATCTGATTCCCGTCTCTTCGAATCCAAGCAATAAATTTTAAAAGGGTGAAATGTTTAAAATAAAACAATTTATATTTTAGGGTGACAATATTCACGTATAGAAATTTTATTACAGATGCTTATTCCCAATAAAATGCATCATCATTTTGTCCTAACTATTTTAACTTGTCTGACCACTTGATGGAACAGATAGGAATAATTTTAAATAACTATCTAATAGAAATAAGCCCAAGCATAGGTCGTTACTAATTAAACGATTAATAGTTAAGATTAAACAATTTGCAACTCAGGATTTTATTAACTTCAATTTCTAAAACCAATTATATTATTAACCCAAAAAAATTATAAATTAAAGAAATTATAAAAAAAATTAATTTAGTTAATTAAGAATTTAATTAATTGCTTAATTTGATTATTATAGATAATTAAATCTTACTTTACACAAAATAAATTAACTTAAATATTAGGAGGTAGGATTTTACAAGGCAAAGGGTTTCATGTTGACTGGGTTATAATGCTAATCGAACTAGAGTTTTAAATACTTTAAGTTACCATATAAAAATATGCAAGTTTATTTTCTTTTTCTCTTCCCCTTTTTCTTATTTTTTTTCCCTATCCTTCTTTTTTTCCCTTTCCTTTTCTTTTTTTTTCCTTTTCCCTTTTCCTTTTCTTCCTCCTTTTTCCTTTTTTCCTTCTTTTCTTCCTTCGGCCCATTTTCCCTACCCCGCCCATTCTCTTCTCCCCTCCTCCTTTCTTTTCTTTCCAGTTTCTTTCGTCCTCCTTTTTTTGAGCAACCCAACCGTGCATCATCCAAGCATGCATGTGCACACTTATCTCCGTTCGAACATCTCGCTACCAGCCGATCTTGCAAACCACCTTCGACCCCTTACCACATTCCTCCACCTGGAACCATGAACGAGAATGTCATTCAAAAATCGAACACCCATCTCAAAACCTGGAACAAAGCCCCATTCAATCACCTTACGACGACGACCCAAGTCCTCATCGACCACCGAATCTTGCCTACAGCCTTACCATCACCTCTTCAACCTAACCCCCCGTATGCGCACGCCTCCCTTATTCTCCCCGCTTCATCGTTACATTCGAACTCAAAGACAAAAAACAATGCCTTAACCCTAGAACTCCTTTGACACCCCTCCACAGTCCCAAGAAAATTGCCATGACATTTTTCGTCAGTGTGCCTCCACCCAAACCTCCTCCAGGACAAAATCCATGCCTCGAAATCGAGTGTATTGCCCGAACTCAACAATATGCCCAAATCAGTTCATCTCCCTCTACCTCACTCAACACTCAACTAAAAATCACCAAACATATCCTAAAAATCCTAATTTTCACTAACAATTCTAGGCATATAATCCATTTGTTGAAATTTGATTTTCAAATTTGACCCAAAGCTGAGACACTTATCTGTGACATCTTCTTCCTACTCCTATACGTGATGAAATTTAATGAAACCATTTTTAAAATAATCTACACTCTAAAACAAGTAACTTTTTTTTGGAATCAAGTTTTAAACTTTAATAGATAACGAGGAATTGATTTTCAAAGTTGTAAGTTTAGCTGTCTATAAAAAACATGGACAAAGCAACACCAGGAAGTAATATAGTCTTTTGATAACTGCCATGCCAACTCACTCATACACACACACACACACATTTACACATATCAGGTGCATATACTCTTGACCCAGATCAAAGATTTAACAAAATAATTCATTTGTACTTATGAGTATATAAAAATCAGTAACAAAATCAAGATGTTAACTCACTATTTTATAACACTGTTTTATATATAGCTGCTTAGTTTTCTTGCTTTAGGATTTAATACTTGATTTTTCCTTCTTTGAATTCTTAATGACAGATTGTTCTTTTTTTCATATGTGAGCAAAACGAATAAGGCAAGGCTAGGCTATGAATATATATATATATATATATATATAAGGGGAGGAAGTTTATTGGGTGAGCAATAGGGTGACTACAGATTTGTACAGGCTTCACATCCTCCTTTATATTTCTTTTTTTCCACTTGAAAATAGATCGACTTGAAAAAAATGACTTGGTTTGATTTCCTATTGATATGATATTTTATGGCATGATTTGCAACCTTGTACGCTTGAATTAATTGCTTGCCATGATGATGTCTCCTTGCATACATACATGTATACATCGCATAAATATATACATACATATAGATTTTCATGTACATAAGTTTTTGACCATATTTGCATATACATATGCTTATGTATATTTTTATCATCATATATATTTACACATTTTCATATTTACAAATACTATATACATCTCAACTTATGTATATATGTACATTTATTTATTTTATCATATTTACATTTATACATTCCTATATATATATATATTACTTCATACATACTTATCCACTATTTTACATAATATTACTTTATATGGGCATACACACACACTCTTATATGCTTATATGTATATATATTTAAACATCATTAACTTGTATGTATTTATATTTACATACAAATATATGGATATTCTACCTTGGATTTTAATGGTTGGAGTTTATTTACAAATTTCTATAACATTTATCATATCCAGACATTTATGATTCAATACCTAACATAGTTTTAAAACAACTTATATATATTTAGATATTTTAAATATCAGAAAATTTATTTGTTTGACTTATAAAAATAAATATTTAAATAATTAAAATTAGTTTATTATACCAATACTTGATGGCTAAAAATCTGGGTCATTACATTAGGAGTTGTATATCATTCAACTGACAAGGTGTTATCTACTGTTTATGGGGCTATGGCTTGTTGAGCAAACTTAATGTTAGAATCTCAATACAGATGAGTCCCAATACCCATTAGTGACATCGAAAGACTTCTATGTTTTGTCTTAGGGTTTGGAGAAACACGAAAGATTAGTGATAGCCTTATTAAAAAAAGAAATGGTAACATTTAACATTTCTAATATCGTACGAATGTATGTTGATTAATTTTAAAATAATCCACATTGATAAATTATGCATTTAATATGATTGATAAAATGTTTATTAATTAAGACATACAAATGACTGAATTAAAAATTGATAAATATAATATACATGCTTACTATTAAATACTTCTTGCATGTGAATGTTTTCTATACCTATGCAAGTGCCTAATTTTACAACTACTTAATAGGTTCATAATTTGGTCCCTTACGTGTTTATTTAGTTGCGACTATGTATTCCATTCTACGAGTTTCAAACTTAAAACCAATAAAAGACTATGGATATTTTATTCATATATCATCGCATATAAGTGTTATATAGGAAACGGTTACAGCTCATAATGTTCAATACTTCGATGACGTTAGTTTATTCAAAATAAGCGAATAAACGATACTGTAAGATCGAGTATTCAATTTGATTGATTACAAAAGAATCATATTATGTTAAATGTAATACTAGATCAAAACCATAAGATTGATCTAAGAATCGATCACTAAACCATCAGTTTGATCAATTTACGTAAAGTGCAAAATGTTTGGTCCCCTTAAATGTTAAGGATAATTGAATTCGTTTTGTAAAGCATTCATTATAATATTCTAGTAAAATTTTCTTTTGAATGGTTTAACCACTTAAAAAGAAAAAATGTATAAGAGTGGATATGATGTAAGGTATAGATGGGATGAAGTGAGTGAATGGTCAATTCTACTTCATAAAGAAACACCGAGAATGAGAATTGTAATAATAATAATAATAACTAATACTTCAAATTACAATAAGAAATATGATTACTATTCCGAAATGTATTTACATATAGAAATTATATTCTATGAGATTTATTTCTTTGAGTTCAAGTGTAACATCCCAAAATTTATCAATTTAAATTTGGTAATTTATTTGAACTTTTAGAATTAATTTGAAAATAATTTGAAAAGTTTTAAAACAAATAAAATAAGTGATAATTTATATGAATGAAATTTCAATTTCTTTTGTGTTTAAAAATTTGAAATAATAAATGTTTTTAAAATCATTTGAATTTAAATCTTATATATATTTGTGAATATATATGTATATGTGCATATATGAGTAGACTTGAATGTATATATTGAATTTGAATTTAAATTATACAAGTATATGTATGAGTATATGTATAGATATAAATGGATTATAATTCAAGTCTGAATTGGAATTTGAGTTTAAATTTAAAATAAATGTTTTAGAAAAATAATTTGCATTTGAAATCATAAATGTGTCATTTATATAATGTAAAAGATTGGTTAAAAACATTTCTTCTTTTAACATTGTATATACAAATGAATAAGGGATGTAATTATTAATAAAGTGAATTTGATATAGAAGTTACTTAAAATTCTTTATCTTTGTAAAAAATACAAGTGTTAAGCATGCATGAGAAAGATGGTGTGAAAATGAACAAGTGTAGTAATCTCATAATTGGTTTTAACAAGTGGCATTCAATTTTGTTAATTGAAAGAAAAAAAAACTTAAATTCATAAAAACTTTTCAGCTTCTCTTTTTCATTCCTTAGCTTCTCAAATTTCTGAAAGAAAAGAAAAAAATCATGAACATCACAAATCTCAACACCAAAGAAAAAAAAAATTGAAACTGCAACATCTTCTTGAGTTCAAAATTTAAAATTTGAGAATCATCTCCAACATCAAAGCAGTAGTTTTAATTCCATCTCTCAGGTAAGTTTTAAACTTCATGATTAATTGAGTCGGTAATTTCGATAAAATCAAGTTTTAACATCAAAGTTTTAAACTATAGCTCAGTGAAACCAATGCTCCAGTTCTCCCCAAGAAGCAGAGCAGGGTTCTTCTGAATTAAATTTAAGCAAGTAAACTCTTTTTAAAATTTGAGTTTGAATTTGTTAATCAGTAATAAAGCAAGAATTAAGCAAGTTGTATCAATCAGTTGCAGAAAAATCAAGTTCAAAGACTAAATTAGTTTCTGGATTTCAAGTAGCAGATCAAGTTTTCTCTGTTGCATTAAAATAAAACAGTAAGTAAGCTTGGATTTTTGTTTGTTATTGATGAATTAAGTAAACAAATACAATAGAGATTAAGCAAATTTGTATTAACAAGTTGCAGATAGAAATTTCAAGATCAAAGTAAGAAAAAAAATCAATATTCAGGCTTTTAAATTAAAAAAAAACAGTCTGGAAGCTTCTGTTCTCTGTTCTCAGGCAACAAGGTGAGTAAACTTCTAATTTATCCAGTTTACTTATTGTTAGCATGCCTGAAATGATGTTGAAACCCTTTGCATGTGAACAAATTTGTGTGCATGTGTATATTTGCCTAGGCATGTTTACTTTCAGGGTCATCCATCCCTATTCTTCTTAGTTTCAGGTTTACAGTGTAAACCCATGTTTAAATCCAAATCTCCCTCTCTCTGTTTTTCTTTAAGAATTGAAATCTAAAAGAAATAAATTGTTTGTTTTAACATGCATTATGTTTTAAAAATAAATCAAAGCAAAAACAATTTAGTATCCCCTAGAAAATTTGAAAACACAACCACAATTCAAACTATGTAAAAATTCGAATATCATAAATTTTAATTTCAGGAATACTATCTGAATCGTCATTGAAAATAACGATTTTTGAAAGTTAAATCTACATTTTTAATATAGTTTTGACTGAGAAATTGTAAGTTGGTCAGAAAGTGGGATTTTGTAGAATTCTGATGATCTGTGTGTTTATGGGCCTCGAGAACGTGGTCGAGGTTTGCTGGAAGCTTGTAGTTCGTCAGAAAAATGCTTTGAAATTTTTCTATTCGCCGTGGCGATCACACGGCAGCGAAGTAGGGTTAAACCCATACTTGAACGAGGTTGTCAAAATTTGTACGCCGCAAGTTCGTCAGAGGAACAGGATTGATCGCACATGCGCCAATATAAGCGTTAGTCATCATTGATGCTTCAGGTACGATCGTGCGACCTCTGATGGTCGGTGGAGGGAGGAAGTGGCGTTTCAAGGTGATCAGTGTTTTTGTTCCAGTTGGGTTCAGGTTCAAAATTTCAATCATTCCATAAATTGGTTTTCTGGGCGTTTGGGTGGTGCGTGGAGATCATTGTCGTCACGTCAATGACAGTAGCGCCGATCGTAGCCGGCCGGAGGGGTTGCGCATGTGCACAACGACAAAATTGTGTCAGGTGGCAATAGTTGGGAAAGAAGGGGAATGACTCGAAGCGACTCTCGGGAAATGAAGGAGATAGCTAGCGTTCGAACTCAAAGCAAATTATGGCCATACGGGTCTATACTTAGAAAATTTTGGGTTTTGAAAAAAAACATACGCAACGGGTCGATCTGTGGAAAACTCGAAGCAATGAGCACTTTTGCTCGGGGGTGACTCGAGATAGCCTTGGGTTGGTCGTCGAAACAGCACTTCCAGTTTTAGAATTTTTGAAAATATAAGTTTAAATGATTTCTAAATTCATTCTTTATAAAATAGTGATTATTTGTTAAGTGGAGTGTGAAGTTAATGGTATTGAAATAATTATTTGAAATTAATTAAGTTCAAAGATGTTTTAAACTTATACTTTTAAATAAAGTTGTTTTAAATTTAACTTAATAAAATAATTGAGAAGTTAATCAAGTATTTAAATTGTTAACTTAAAACAAATTTATTTATAAGGATTAAATAATGATTAAACAATTAATGATTTATAATTACTTTATAATTAATAACTAATTAATTAAGGAATGATCAATTAATAAAAGTAATTAAAATTTAATTAATTAACAATTAAGAATTAATAAATTAAGATAATTAAGATAATTAATTAAGGAATAAATTATTAATAAAGTTAATTAAGATTTAATTAATTTATAATTAAGAATAATTAATCATTGATTAAAAATAATTAATGAAAATAACTATGTGGTTAATTAATTTAAATCACACAATTAATTCATCTTAATTGAAGATGATCGACTATTATCAAATGTTATGTACTGGATTGATATGTCTGTTCTTGATTGTGATGCTGTGTGATGCGAATTGCTTTGTACTGAACTGTGATTTGTGATTTGTTTCTGTGTGTATGTGAAAACTCTTTTGCCCGTAAAACGGCATTTAAACTTCGATGCGACAGGGAGTCAGATTCTACTTGGTTATCCGAACCCACATCGAACCCTGAATGTGAATCTTTGTGATTGATACATCCACATGTTTTAAAATTGAGCGCTCACTATTCGGTTTAGCCGGGAGAGGACCTTTGTGTCATATAACCCATTTCGAATAGTGATACGATGAAATCAATAGCATTTGAAGACGGTGATAAAGACCGGGTATCTTCGAAAATGATAGGATAACCTATCGAATGTCTCTGCACTGAGTTGCTCCGGTATAGAGATCTCCACATGTGATGGGGAGTCCGGTCGGGATTGTGGATACCCGGATTTGCAAAGGCTTCTTCCTTTATTGGACGAAGTGCCTTCGGTTCCGTTCGAACCCGGAACAGACTTGTATGGTTGTATGTCTGACACTACACTTTGAGATATAAAGCAGATTTCTTTTAAATACATATCTGTTGGTGGTGGAGAATTTATTCTCTTAGCTTAACACCCTTCTCTGAGACGACGAGCTTGGAGGTTATGTAGTTGAAGGTTATTAGTGATATACTCCCAATTTGGTAGTGTGGCATGCTAAGTGTTGTTGTGTGTTGATGATCATTTGTTGATCATTTGTGATCAAAGCATGGCTTTCGTGTAAAGCATAGATTTATGGATGAGACCTCATCAGACCTCACACCCCGAAAATGGTCGAAACAGAAAAGATGCGGCAAGGTTATGAGGGTCGTGCCCTTTAGGGTATGTCATTTCCTTCTGGAAAAAGGTGGTATCATGGTATGGAGCCCAAATACTTAACCTATGTGGTTGTTGCAATCTAATTACTGTGTGGTTGTTGCTTTATGATTGAGGGCCCTCGGATAAAGGTCGCAAACGACCGAGGAATGACATAGTCGTGTAGTAGTTACCTAGTTATAGAGGTAACCCAGCCTTGTGTTGGCAGAGAACTGGTTAAGTTCTCAGGACGTCCCTCCAGAGGCGTACCCATATCGCAGTAGGAAGTTCCTTAGCCTGACCATTTGTTGAAAATTCAAAGAAACAATACGAGCTCTGTACGGTTTTAGTTGTATAACCTGCCACGTAGCGTGGTGGTAACCTGCCACAAAATATGGTAGTAATAGTAGGCATACGAAGAAATGTGGTATGCTGGCTAGGATTAATATTATACTTTCGAAATGGTTTTTTACACGATGCACTAATAATAATATCAAACGAATTTTTCTCGTATCAAGCATATTTGACTGTTATAAAAAGAATCTCCTCCAATTCTACGATTGCATTGTGTGTGTGGTGGGAGGTCTTATGGTAATTTCATTTTTCAAAAGCATATCGAAATTCTTTTATAAACTGTTTTTACACAAGCAACTATTTTTGTTTACTCATACCATTCCCATGACTGACCCGAAGTTTATTGTTTCCTTTCTAAACTCTGGGTGCCCATAATTTCCACACAGGCAGCCTAGTAGCAGGTTTTCCATGTTTTGATGCGAGTTAGATTTTGAAGTCTTTTGGTTTGGAGGGTATCGGTTTTTGAAGGCTTTTGACTTGGAGATATTTTGAGAGCTTTTGGATCTCAAGGTGCTTAGTTTTGGAAGTTCGCTATCGCTTTATTTCTTTGAAGACTTTCTTGGAATATAATCACTTGTTATTCTATTATGAAGTTCCATTTTGAAGTTGTGTTATATGTATAAAAATACTATGATGATAATGATGATGTTGTAATGGATATTATGATGATGTTGTATCTGTAATGTAAATGAATGTTATTTATTTTATTCCGCTGTTTTTATATTCATCTAATGTTGTTATAAGCTCCGTCCGACTGGAGTTCGATGTTTGAATCTTCGGTAGTCGAATACAAGTGAGGTATTTGATGTCAATGTTCGAACATTGGATTTTGGGTCATGACATCAAGATATTTAATCAAAGAACTCTCTAAATTAAACTAGTAACAATATTGAAATATATTATCTATATTAACTGAATAATGGACCTTCGAATTCAATACTCTATTATAGTAATGGGTGAAATAGTGGGAGCATGCCATATAACACTTATTGATTGCATCAAGTTACGAAAATTATTTTCGTAAAGCATGCCAAACATTATTTATGAAATAATGACTATTTATTAGGGTCGTTTATAAAACATAGACATAGTTATATTTCAATGTATATTATGAATATTCATTATGGAATAAAATTATAATGTGGTATTTGTTTTCACACCAAATAATGCACTAGAAAATAATGAAGTATCTAAAATTATTTACAATTATTTTGGAATTATAGACCAAGCCATATATTTGAAAAATAATTTTTATTATGTGATAATAAATCATATGATATTGGTTAATTATATCTTAAACAATTAAGGGCTATGAACCTATTTAGCGGGAGCGTCATAAGAGTTGATGAACTCTTCAGAGTGACACATATTGATGCATGCAATCGTCTATTTGATAAATACTAAAATGATTCCATGTACTTCATCATATTCACTGGGGAGTTATCATAGACATGGGAATGTATATTTGGTACACATATTTAAGTCTATGGTAAGCTCATATAATATAAAACGGAAGTAAATAATATAATATGCAATAGAAATGATTCAACTTGATCGAATGAATGAGTATATCGGATAGAGTCTCGAATGTGCCTGATATGAATAAATATTCAGTCTCAAAGGTCATCCTTCCTGTAATGCATAATGGTGCATTGATAAGAAGTAATCGAAATTTATTAGACAAAGTACGATAGTGAAGTTGAATTAAATTCTTTCTATAAGGTGTACACTAAGAGTAGTAGGACAAGGTTAAAATTAATATCATCCGAAGAATACTTTACAAAACTATACGAGATAAGAGTTTATAAGAAACCTATACATTTACTTGGCCAAGGAATTGGCATGTTATGCAAGTCGAAAGACTACACGTCATAATTGTATGTAAGAGATTTTGTACGAATTATCCCAAGTGAATTTTAGAAAAAATAGTCATCAGATGACTAATTTAAGTTATGAACATAAATATATCATGATCTAATGAAAAATCATTTTTATATAAGGCAGTTCATAAAATTTTTATGAATGCCTATTTCGTAGCACTAAGAAACAACTATTGTTTCATGAAATACCAGCTTCGTAGTGAAGGAATTTCTTTAAGAAATTATTAGTATAAAATGAATTTGGGTACGATCCGAGGATAAAACTGATTACAAAGGATGAAAGGACATTGACCGAATATAAATGAATACAATACATTAGAACATCTAATGAGTATTCTTCTACATTATAGAGAAACTATGAGTTTCTTATCACTGTTAAGAATAAATAACCGTCGGTTGTTTAACTAAACCATTAAGACTGTTGACTCTGTGATATGGTAAGATGCACAATCCAAAATAAATTTCAAGTACATTATCAAAATCATATTTGATAATTGTACCTAAAGGGATATGATCCATTATCTACAACTGTGTCTTTAAGAGAAAGACAAATGCAGTTGGAATAAAGTGAGCCATATTAATAACAATAATATAATGATTGTCAATTGTTACAATTAACATAACAGATTCACCATTCGTTGTGCCCAAGTTGGTTTGGATTTTACTCACAAAATTATCGCATGGTATGATTTTTATGTTTCATTACATATATATTGAAGCATAAAAATTTGAATAATGATATAGAGTAAACTGTTTACACATAATAATTTAAGTGTCTCGAAGTTAGTGGAAGCGATATTAAGTTTGTCAGTTTTTGTATATAATCAAGAACAGATATAAAAGTGTCATTCAATAGGCATCGAAATGGAATAATTGTTTTGATAGAAATATCAAATAGTTTGATTATCAGTTAAAATGCAGAGGAAGCGTGTATTCATAAGAAAGAACGTTAAAAGGTACATAGACATTTCTAAGTCACAACACATTATTGATTATTAATTGTGTACTTGTGTTAAAATCGGCTTTAGTTATTTTAATACTCAACATTGGATTTGTAAATGATGTCTTTTATAGTAAGTATAAAAGATGTTAAGAATGTCCTAAATGATATGCAAGGACACCTTATTAAAATGTTTAATACGGAACATGTATGATGGATTCCTTATGCATTAGCAATAGGAATTATCATACATATCATGTTGTCTATAATATCGTGATTTGTTTATGTGTTTGATACATGAAGCAAATATTAAATCCAAATTGACATCATTAAATGGTTGTTTGAGGCGTTCTCGTGTATTTATGAAATATCAGGGAATTGTTTATAGGAACAACGAACTCCTTATGAAGGAGCGTTCGAATTCTCATAAGTGATATTGAGTATAATATGTCACCAATAAATTTAATTTAAGAAATGAAAGACTGTGGCTGATTCAGTGAAAAAGGCTAAGTATGTCACTTTAAATAGCACCATGATAAAAGAAATGTGCACAAAATAAATGCATATATTTTGTAACTGAGCCAAGGGTGATTTAAAATGTTGAGAATCTCATAACATTGTTACATGATAACGGTGTCCCGATATAGTTCGTAACAAAACATAGAGCTCTCTAAAAGTGGGGAGACAAAATTTGAATTATTCCATATGATAATGGTAGTTTATCAGCATTAGGGAAAGTTGACTGACGGAGTGTATAATTGGAACAAAATAGCATACCCATTCACTGAGGGACAGAACCGATTGGTTTTTGAGGAAACTAATTGAGAAGTTGGAATAAGAATTCATAATTGACTGTAAGTGTAAGTGAGAGATTAGTTGAGTTAGGGTTATCCCCAAGCGACAATTATGTAATTTGTTGCTCAATCTTGTTTGAAATAAAAGGTGTTTTCTATACATTATATTTTTGATACAATGTGTTGTATTAACTAATTAATTAAATTAAAAGTATATTTAATAGAAAATCAATAAAAGGTATGTTTGTTGATAATAGTTGCAAAATATTATAACCATGAGTTATTTGTCATAATGAAAATAAATATACCATTTCAAATATTCCTAGTCAAGATGTATCGAGACTGGATATCGATACACCCATTGAGATTAGAGTATGTAACACTCTCCAAATGTTGGGTAGTGTATTGCTCATGGATGTTAGGGCCACCAAGTGGTTACGTACGGATAGTTATTGGATAACCATAGAATATTTCACTCGTTAGTTTTCTATTGGTTAATATAATTATGGTCAAAAAGAAAATATCAATGTGACTAACTTACACAGCTCTCTTCTATTGAGAATATTATCCATCTTCAATATGAAAGCTCCGCTTTAATTATTGTCAAATCATGACATATAGTCCATCGAATGACTATAGTTGGGTCGAGTGAAAGTATTGGAAGTGAAACACCATTTAAGAAAGCATTTGTCTCCTCAGTTATATGGGGTTAGTATCGCAGTCAACTGAAGTCAACTCAAAGTCAAAATCCTTGGCTAAGGCAGTTCATTTAATAATTATTGCTATTATTGAACCAAGGACTGTGTTTGGAATAAAAAGTTGAATATGGACGATATTGGAATTTTGACCATTGCTAAATTCTATAAGTCCAAATTGATATAGTTTGACAAAGAGAATTGGTGTAAATAATTGTCACTAATGGAGAACCTTATAATAAGTAAAATTAAATTTTACCAAAGGATGTGTAAGCGATAAATTCAACCAAAATGTCACACTACTAGTTAAGGCGTCGTTAATAATTGAATTGTTCGATATAAATTGCTGATTGAATTTACACCTTTGAGTCACATAATTGAAATGATGAATATTTCGAATCAACTATAGGATTTAATTGAATTTTAATTATTGTAAAGTAATTAAATTAATTAGTTAAGAAATATTAATTATGAATTTTTATTTAATTTATTAGACGCCATTAGTATTTAGTAAAGTGTGTATACAAAGGTTATAGATGCACGTATCAACATATGATATTGGTAGAATGTCTAAATTAGATTTAACCAAGATAAATACTGAAATGGAATTTAAATAAATTAAAATAATTAATATTTGTGAAATATTAATTGTTAAAAATAATTTTTATTTTATTTGATAGATTTCCATTAGTATTTAATAATATATATACATAAAAGGTTATAAACGCATGTATCAATATACTATATTGATAGGAAATTTAAATAAGATTTAAATGTAGAAAATGCTAATTGGAATTTGGAACTTTTTTGGGCCCCGGGCCCAATATGATGGCCAACTATGATGTAGAGAAAGGGTTTTTTAAAATTAAAATGAAGGGGCAATCTTAATTAAAGAAGAGAAAGGGGCCTTATCTTTATTACACATTTATTTCCTCCTCGGTTAGATTCTCTCTATCATTTTGATCAGAAACATCCAAGCTAAATTTTCATGGTGGAATAGCTCCAAAATTTCAGAATTTAATAAAGGAAAACTAAATAGGAAAAAAGTGGTTGTCTTTCTATTACTGCATATCTAGACAGTGATTTATATGATCTAGGAATTATTCTATCATTCAAGGTGTTTCCCCAGGCTTCATCCTAAGGTAATTTTATACATTTACATATCTTTTAATTTTTTTTACATCCACTCAATTCTTTATGTCTCCCCTCTGTTTGTATGTGTGAATTTGGATTTGGATTTGAATGTTTCAAACCCCTTCTTAAAACAACAATATATCCTTATTCTATAAAAATAATAAAAAACCCTTGAGGTCCATGGGTGTGTTTTGTGTATATATTTATACATGTAAATACACGCACACACAAATAGATATATATGTGTGTGTATGTGTGTGTATGTATATATATATATGTATATATATATATATATGTCTATATCTAAGAAAAACATTCATGTTTTAGATGACAAAGACATATATATAGGAGAAATGTGTTCATTGTGGTGTAAATCCCAGCACCTAAACAATATTCACATTAAATATGTACACCTTTCATGCACTATACACACGGGTTTATTTGATGCGCTCATCATAGTATACAATTGATTAATATTAAGTTAGACAATTTTAGAAATTTATAACAATATGAAGAAAATTTAGAAATGTTTTAAATGAATTAAGTCTACATAAGCCCAACAAAGGTCCAATATAGATTTTTTTAGAATGTACCCTATTATCCCACTTTCGATTGGCCCGATTCCTTCAATAGGTTTATAGGTTTCATGACGAATATCCATGAAACTTTAAGTTCAACCGTGCACTTAAAGGTATTACCGTAACCCAATTTGTTTTACTTTGCACTTAGCGAGAATATTATAACTTAGGTGATGGGAGCAACATTAAAATTCGGTGTTGGGATAAAAGCAAGCATACTCCTCAAACTAGGTTTAAAAGTTTTTAAATTTCTCAGGGATTAAAGTATATATTTTCAGACGTGTTTGGAAAGTCTAGGCTCTGCCCAAAACTAAGTTGCATATGGTTAATCCTACATAAGAAACTAAACACACTTGAATTTTTAAAGAAAAGGAAGTTGCTTATAAATAAAATATGTGTCATTTGCAACTTAATCCTAGAAAACATAACTTACCTATATTATAAGTATCCCATAACTAATTCTATCCTTGTAAACAATCTTAATATCTTATGCTTTAACATGAGAAACTCTGATTTTGACTATGCTTCTAGAATAATTTTAGAACACGATACGCTATAAATTATAGATTTTTACTTGATACTATTGTTGACTGTATTTTTCATAAGCATCAAAATTGCACTACTAAAAGTAAAGGCTACTTGCTAATTGTCCAATTTAAGAACTAAAATGAGCATTCAATGGGTAGACGACTAAAATATAGAGTGGTTCAGCAACGTTGCTTACGTCACTGTGAATTCCTCTTTTTATATAGCTCTCTTACAATTACAGGGAATTACAAGAGATATTATGACTCTCATGAGCGATTGATGGATCCTTTAAATAAAATAACCCTCATGGGTGACAACCAATAACCGAACAGTCGACCTTAGGTGGGTGGTGGCCAACAACCGAGTAGTCGACGCTAGGCGATAGTGACCAACAAAATAGCTAACCCCAAGTGGGTGGTAACCAACCAAATAGTCGACCCTAGGCGGTTAGCAATCGACAAAACCCACTTTGAAGTTTACAAGCATGGGGTATTAACAATGGCTGAAACCAATGTTAGAACAACTGAGATGATTCCATGAAACCATTTGGAAAGGCATTGAACCGTTGATCTAATTAATAAGGGACAACTGGCGTAGTGAAGGGAATCAACGATGGAGGTCAACATCAATAAGGAAACCATGCCATGCTCTATTGAGGAAATGTTCATGCACATTGGTAGCATGTTACAAAAGATGCTTTATGCAAGAAGTTGACGCACTTGGCATACTTCTTTTTCGGCCTTATACGGGTGCTAATGTAGCGAAGTTGACTGGACATGCCAGCTTTTTCCTAAGGATATAGAAAGAGTTGGGAAATCACTAGAGGTTATGCTGAAGGATGGGCCAAGCCGAATAGGTTTGACTACGATGCTCCGAGTGATGTGGGGGGCCAACTATAGGTTTCTTGCAGGGACCATATTGTAGTCAAGTTAGTAGGCTATGCCTAAGGCATTCTAGACACATTGATCATCGGGCAGGCCAAGGGGGATGCCCAATTAGATAGGTTATTTAGGAGCCAGATTATCAAAAGGGGGGGTTGGACGATAGGGACAGGGCCGAGTAGCATGGATGCCTTACTTTGCTTATCAAGCTGATAGTCGGTTGTTTCCTTGGGGTGCGTTAGCCAGGGGGTCGAATAGAAGTTCCATTGAGAGGATAAGATAACAGCGATCCAACCTAGATGGCATCGAGGGAGAATTGCTGTCTTGTTTTAGATTCTCAAGTAGCTTGGGGTAGGTTGGCCTGCGCTTAGGCCAGACGGTACAAAAGAAAATATAGCCTAAGAACCTTGAGTAGTCTATTTCTCACTTACGAAAATTTTGAGTAACATTTTACTCATCATGCCCATGCCCGTGAGCAGGCACGACTTGTAAAATCTAGAAGACTTCCATTGATTGATGGTTTTCCTCTGTAATTAATGAACTATCCATGTTACCTTATGCCATTAACCGTGATGGTTGTGCTTCTCAAGATAAGGCATAAAGGTGTCTCCTCACCCATGTGTGTGGTGCGACACAGAACATATCTCCTTTGAACGTTCAAGATTCCTTTTCCTTTTCGATTACAACGACTATGATTAAAGGAAGAGGCATATAAATACCCCTTTCCCTTCCACTTCAAACCAATGGAGCTACGGCCATACGATATGTTTTGCAGATTTGAATTCTGCATGGTTTTCTCTTTGTATAAAATAGACGGCTTTGTCTTCCTCTTCATTTCTCATTGCACTTGAGCATTTAGCTCTTTGTCAAAGTTGTTTGGGATATTTCATGGATTCAATAGGATTTAGAGATGAGATGGCCTTTTTGGGTGCCAAACTATGCTTATAGATGGTGGTTCGGACCGTTGCTCTTGGATTTTGTTTTCTTGAGGAGGATCTTGCCTTTGGCTAGGATCTGAGTCCCTTGGCCAAAATTCTAACTTTGGTCGAACGTCCATCTCGAGCTATGGATCCTGGTAGGGCTAGCGAAACTTCCTTTCTTTAAGGCTCCAATTTTTCCGATCTTAGTTGCTTTGGAAGCTTCTACACCCTTTTAGAAGGAGTAGGGCTGGCGCCTTTGATTCAGATGTCACCAGTGAGTTCTTGGTCTACTCCTTAAAGAGGTTACCCGGGGGCTCTTCACAATCTCTTATGAGAATCGATGTTAAAGGAATTAGTGGAGGTAGCATAGTCATTCTTCAATATGGTCTAGATCATTTAAAGCATCTAAAGTGCTTCGAAGATGGGAGCTTGCTCAATTTTCTTTAGCAAGTTCTTGATTGTTTCCTCTATCTGATGCTTTCTAGTCGGTGATAAGAGTGCAGGACTACGGGCCTTGGAAGAGCGCCGCCTAGGTTCTTGTTAGGTGTTGAGGCCAGTATGCAGCAGTTGATCCTCTTTGTGCTTCTCTACTGAAGGGCGATCTTAGTTTGAGCATAAGCACCAGAGGCCTTAGAGGTTCTTCTGGGTGACACGCTGCCCGATGCTTTCCTATATGAATTTTAGTAAAAGGAAAAAAAAACAAGATATGCTAATTAGAAAGATTGTAAATGATGGGCTAAGCTTGATTGTTCGCTTATACTTGCCGAGTGCTTGCCTAGCATCCACTAGTGGGTGGCACTGGCGCTAAGTGGGAGCGCATGCTTGCCCAAAGGTTCTCTTGAATGAAAAGCAGTCATGTGCATAGCGGTGGATGGGCCTTATCTCGAATAGATACTGGAGTTGCATGGCCAGTTCGAGCACTCTTGTATGATGGAGTGGCAATGGTAAGATGGGAAGTTGGTGCCATCGTCCATAAGGCCTTAGCGATAGAAATTTTTAAAAGTGAACTTATCTGTGTGTTTCTTTGATTGTAGATGGTCCTAGTTTGAACCTAAGCATTGGTTGGCTTGAAGGTTTCCTTGGGTGACATGCTACAAGAGGAGGCTAACCCGACTTATTCCTACGTCGGCACGCTACAAATGTCAGACGTCGGTGTCACTTAGGTAATAGCGTCGGTCTAGACAATAGTGTCTTATCCTATTCTGGTGATGAGCGGCACCACGGGTGAGGGGCATGAGCTGTGGCAGTTGCGTATCCAATCGTTGATGCTCCCCGGCGCTCAGGGGAGAGACCTCTTACCTAGACCACTAGGGGGCACTACCCAAGCAAAGAAGTGAATGTATGGTGATTCATATTTGCTAGATTGGTTGGTAGTCTCTGATAAGAAAATGATGTCATCGCAATTCATCCTTGTGGATAGTTTGCCAATCAGGAGGGGAGCAATGTCTCATGCGGTTCTGGGCAGCGAAGAGCGGAGGCCTCGAACAAGGTAATGCGCACATGAAAACTCATCCTTGTTGAATAAATTCCCCGACAAAGAAATGAATTCTCAGCAATACATCATTGGGATAGCTTGCAGGCCAAGAGGGTAGCGATGGCTTGTGTGGTCCCAGATAGTGGTCCTCGAACAAGATAATGAGCATATGAAAACTCATCCTTGCTGGATAGCCTAGACATTTCCTAACAAGGAAGTGAATTCTCAACAATTCATCCTCATGGATAGCCTATCGGCAAAGAGGGGAGCGATGGCCAATGTGGTCCTAGGCGATGAAGGTTGGCGGTCCCCAAACAAGGCAATGGGAACATGAAAACTCATCCTCATTTGGATAGCCTAGGCATTCCCTAACAAGGACTTGAATTCTCGGTAATTTATCCTCATGGATAGCCCGTTCTCCAAGAGGAGAGCAGTGGCTCATGCAATCTTGGCGACAAAGGGTGATGTTCTCCAAATAAGATAACGAAGACATGAAAAATCATCTTTGTTGGATAGTCTGGAAATTCCTAGAAAAAGAAATGAATTATTAATAATTCATCCTCGTGGATAGCTTATTGGGTAAGAAGGAAGCAACGACTCACACGGTCTTGTGTGGCAAAGGGGGATGGTCCCTAGACAAGGTAATGAGCACATGAAAACTCATCCTTATTAGAGAGCCTTGGTAGAAGTACTATGCAATGCGGGCACTAAAGACTGTGGTACTCTCTTCGTAGAAGGTCATAGGCTTAGCAGCAAGCTTGAGAGTCGTTGGCTGCTGATCACGGATGCCCCCAAACATGCAGACAAGCATCTAGTTACTCTTAGGAACCTTTAAGAGGGAATACAAAGGAAGCATTCACTCGGTAGCCTATAACAGTGCTACCCCAGATATCGACATGGGTGTCGGATCTTAAGGATTTCCCAAGGAGGAACGAGGTGAAGATTAAAATTATCGACGATGGACATCCTACCCTCTGGTATAGTCATTAGGCCAGTCGACAAGGTTATCTCGTACAGGCATGCTTGGCGAGCGGTGGAAGGATCGTTCCCCATGTTGGGAATTCTGATGATCGGAGGTGCAAGTGAGATTACACACACTGTTGCTATATTTGATATTGTATGTGGGATATTACATGCGAAAAGAGCTTGCTGAGGAGGCAACTAACCACAAGACCAGAGGTTTGGGCCCTCCTTTTAGTACCAGAATGCTGACTGTATTTTTTATCAACCCCGAATTTCACAATAAAAAGTAAATGTTACTCGCTAATTATTAACAAGAAATCTTATTAACACCTCAGAGCAAAACTTAAAGAATGACCAACCCCTTTTGAATGAGACGATGGGGACTGCATGTTTTTAAAAGGTGCTCCTTCAAAGATGTTAATTGTTGACAAGAAATATAATCATTACTTTGAAGCAAAGATTAAGAAAGAATCAATTCATTTGAAACCCTTTTCGAATGAGTCAAAAGGGTCATTACACCTTTAAAGGAGGAACCCTTTCGAAAGCTTAGATTCTACTGTCATGATGAAGGTTCCTTCGAAAGGTGTTATATGTTTCGAAGTATCAAAGCGCCTTTCAAAGGGGTCCTCCAACAAATATAACTTCAATTATCATATAGTGAGTCCCTTCGAAACCTCTTTCGAACGTGTCAAGAGGGTCTTTATTCTCTCGAAGGGGCTCGAAGTACAACCCTATATTAAATAAGATGTAAACTCAATATGCAAAAAAAATCTCATCTTTGATAATTGATACAAGTTTAATTGACTTGCCAATATCATCATCACACCAATTTAATATTTCATATCATTAAAGTGATGATAATATGATTCGAAATCAAATTATCTAGTAGATTCCATAGCATTGCTTAACTCAAACAGGGATTTGGAAAAATAAGTGAATATGATGTGCAATTGGTCATTAGTCGTGCTAATGGCCGAAATAATCTTCCTCATATTCGAAACCAATATTAGATCCATGCATCCACTCCTTTTTATTTATCTGAATTGGATTACAAGTAAGTGAATTTTTCCCAAATTGATCTAGGGGTACGAAAATTTGATTTTGCTAAGAAATAAGAAAGAAATTCAATAATTCAAAATTCGATCCCTTAATTTTAACCCTAGGGTCATATTTATATATGCGGATTGACCCCTTTTCGCATCCATTCTTTTGAAGCGGTCGAAAGGTCTTTCTCCCAGCCTTTCGCACTCATCCTTTCGAAGCTGTCGAAAGATGTTTCTCTCAATCTTTTACATCCATCCTTTCGTCTTCTCCTTTCCTCTTCCATAGCTTCAAAAGCGGATACCTAGGTCTCTTATTATGTTTGAATTAGCACCTTTCGCCTCCATCAAAAGTACACTAATAACGGATATCATTCCATCGTTCCCCAATACTGCTTTCATGTATTTCTAGAACCTTCCGACACCTTCGAAAGGTATGCATCTTTTAGTAGCAAAAGGGTCAAAGTTCTTTATCACGTTGTTTGGATGTAAGAGGAAGCACTCCTAACTCCTTCTTCTTCTTTGAAACTTCTCCTTGGTTTCTTTGGTTTAGTGCTAATCATGATAAGTGATTATTTGAGTGAGCGAGGAAGTGCTTTCGGTTGTTTTTCAAAATGACCATTAGAGGACGAAAGGATCGTTGCGAAAGGTCACTTGGTCCCATGTGATGTTTTCTGTGTGCTTGTGGAAGGGGCCAATTGTTTTGAAAGGGTTATCTTCGCTTTCGAATGGTACACTATGGTAAAATGTCCCCATGTGGATGGCGAAACCAACCACTTCGAAGGGTTTGGTTCTTATGCGCGAGCCTGTTATTCGATACGTTCGAAAGTTGCTTCGAACTTATACGAGACTCCTTCATATATGGGAATCAATTGCGTCGAAAGGATTAACAAAGATGGAAGGTTAGCTTTGCCTCCCTTTTGATTCCTTCAAAAGCTCTTGTTTCACTTAATACTTATAGGAGCATCAGGTGTTTGTGATGCCAATCTACCTCTTCGAAAGCTACTTCAATGCCTTTAAAACGCTGCATTTGAATCATAGTGAAATCCATCTTTTCAATTCTTCTGAAGCCTCTTCAATACTTTTATAGGCCTTATTTCATGCCTTTGTTCCTAAGTGAGTTTTATGGTTAAATTTTTGCCCTCCTTCTATGAAAAAATCTTTTGTTCTTTAGGGAAAAAATTTAATAACTTTCCTTTTGCACTATTCCATCCTTAATGACCTTATTTCCTTACAAAGTACAAAGTAGATAACATTCTTTACTGTTAGTTCAAAATTTATGTAAAAATATGTTAATGGTTTGTTTATAATATGATTGAAGATAATATTAGCATTTTTAATAACGGAATTTCTGAATTCCAAATCTAGAAATAACGGAATTTATTGGCCATCATTCGAAGTTATCAAGTGATATAAAATCCACGTTTGGGAATGATTGAAGATCAAAATTCCGGTTTGGCAATAATAATAGAAGCCCCAATATTGAACTTTGGTAATAACGAAAGAAGTTTAGAAATTAAATCCTTGTTATATTAATAGAAGACCAAGCATATAGTTTAGATCTGGCTTCAATAATTGAAGTTCAGAAGCCTTCTTTCAGTGATAACAATTGTCTGGTAATAAAAGTCCAGAAATTAACATCTGGAAACAAGTCATAGAATCTAGGAATCTTCATGTGGGGATACACGATAGAAGTTTAGAAGTCCTCTTTTGAAAATAACTGATAGGAGATGAAGGATAATCGTTTAATAATAAAAGTCCAGAGATCATTATCTAGAAATAAGTCATAAAAACTAGGAATCATGTTTTGTAAATGAATAATATGAATCCAAAAATCCTTATCTGGAAAGAATAGAAGATCCACAACCTAGATTTGGGTATTAGTAAGATAGACCCAGGAATTGATAGAAGACCAGAAATGCATAATAGGGTTCTTAATAATAGAGGCCCCGAAGCTCAGATTCAGGCAATAATGAATGAAGTCCAAAAATCAATGGTAAGAGATCCGAAACCCAGATTCTATATACGTGAAAAATGGGCATCGATAGTAAAAGACTCGAAACCTAATTTGGGTATTAATAAATAAAGTCCAGAAATCCTCTTTTGGAAATCAGTCGAATGCTTTAGATTCTTATTTGAGCCTTTTGTTTTACACCACTCTTTGGGTTTTGATTCTTTTGACATGTGCTATCTTTTAGGCTCCGTATATTGTCATTTTTTGGTGTGCCGCTTCTCGAGCTTGGACGTCTCAGTGCATTGTTGTCCGGTGTGCTTGGTTAAGTTATACACCAGTAAGACCCAAGGACTTACCCAACCTCCATCCAAGAGGCACTCCAGCCAGGCCTTATAAGCGAGCCTGAAGGCTTGTTCGGTGCCTTTACTGGGCCATAGTGTGGTGAGGCCAAGGGCTTACTCCATCCTCTCTCCAGATGGTGCTCCAGCCAGGACTTATTGGTAGGACTGAAGGCTTGTTTAGTGTCTTGGCCAGACCATAGTGTGACGGGACCAAGGGCATACTCCATCCCCCTACTCCAGGGGCGCCTTGATCTGGCCATAACATGGCATGATCAAGGGCTTGCAGATACTTTACCCTAGCCATAGCGTGGCGTGGATAAAGGATTACTCTCTCTTTCCTCTAATAGGTGTTTTGACCTATCATCTTGGCATGGACAAAAACTTTTGACCGTCTAAGGTAGTTTTCAAGTTTAAGGAAAATTTTACTCCCAATCATGTAGACTTTTCTTAAGGAAGAGGTGCTTTTTCGTTCACTGTGATAAAATATGGTCGTAAAAGTTCCAAATTCCATGTTCTAGGAACCATATTGCTATCTGGTCGACATAATTTGTAAGCTCTAGGAGGGATTACTTTGCATATGATTAGGGGACCTTTCCCGTTTGGTCCTAGAGGTCCATCCACAGGATTTCTTGTGTTTGTCAACACCCTTCGAAGAACTAAATCTCCATCATGAAATGATCTTGTCTTTACTTTTGAGTTGTAGTATTTCGAGATTCTCCTTTGATGTTCTACAGTTCGAATAGCTGCTTCATCTCTTAGCTTATGTAAATCCAATGATTCTTGCTACAATTCTTGTTTTCGATCAAATGCATATGCGATTCTTCGGTGTGAGGGTATCTTAATTTCAACTGTTAGCATTTGTAAGCACCCATATGTTAGAAAGCAAGGGGTATGACATGTTGCGGCTCTAGTTGATGTACGATAGGTGTAACGACCCGTATTTCACGTGTCGATAAATCGTAGGATTTGCAGGTCGTTAGTGTTGTTTGAGTTGCCTTTAGCTTGAGTTGTTTAGGAGTTGACCCGAGTGCTAGTAATGAGTCGTGACCGACTCATAGGGGACCGACTCAAGGAGGGGTAGCGGTTTAAAGTGTTAGCCGAGTTAAGGCTTGAGTCGTAACCGACTCATAGGATAGGTCGTGTGTGGGTTGCGACTCATAGAAGGCCGACTCATAAGGGACGACTTAAGATAGGCGAGTCAGTGGTGTTGCCGACTTATAGGGAGAACGACTCAAGGGGTTAAGGTTTAGGTCGTGGGTAGTTAAGTCGGCAGGGTGTTGTCTCGTGAGGAGGATGAGTCGTTACCGGGTTAACGACTCATAGGAGTTACCGGGTTATAGCTTAAGTCGTGGGCGAGTTAGTGGCTTAAGGCTTGGCAGTGTGTTGATGAGTCGGTGAGGCCATAGGTCGTGAGTCGGCTAGGAGTTAAGTCGGCACTTGTATTGAGTCGTAAGTCGGCTAGGTGTTTTGTGCAGGCAGTGAGTTAGGTCGTGGAGTCTTGAGTCGTGTGTCGGTAGGTGTTGAGTTGGCCTGGGTTGTTGAGTCGTGTGAGTGGCTTGTGTTAGGTCGGCATAGTAAGTCGTGAACGACTCATGATAGGTCGTGACCGACTCAGGGGCGACGACTCATGGTAGTTCCAGCCTATAAATAGAGGGGTTTGGCTCACTTTTTGGCAGCGGTTTTTGAAGCAACGAAGTGCTGCCATTTTGAAGACTCGACTACAACATTTCTTCATCTTCTTTTCTCTATTCCAATCTAATTCTAACATCCATCCAAGATCAAAGATTTAGATTGAAGATTCAAGTGCCAAAGTTGAAGATCTTCATCCGTTTGAGCTAGATTTCATCGATTGAGGCGAGATATTGCCGGATCAAGCTTTGATCTCCGCTGTCCAGATCTGAAGTGTTTAGTTTTCATAGTGTTTGGGTGATTTGGTGAGTGGTAGTTATCTCTCACGCGGATCCAAGGGAGTATATTGGATTGGTGGCTTGTTTTAGTGTTAAAGTTAGAGATTTCATGCATGTTTCTTAGATCTAAGTCTAGATCCATTGTTTCCAAAGACGTTTACTTATGCAAGTTTGTTTAACAAGTATTAGAGACAAAACCCATGTTTTATATTTGATAGATCTATGCTAAAAACCATGATATCACATATGTTGGACTTTTGCTCATTTATTTACGAAATTGCCATTATAGTTGATATTGCTTATTAAATCTTGTTTGAATGTTTGATTGGTTGTATTAATGATTGATTGATTGAATGTATGATAGATTTGATTGTTTCAAATTAGCTTGTAGTTGATTTGGAACAAGATGGTTGGAGATGATTCAAAAGCTAAGCGGAAAGGCTCTTGAATAGTGAAAGCTGCCTGTAGCATATGAAACGGATATGGAAGCTCATACGGATGGATTCGAGGATGTGGGATCTTGCCATGATGCAAGAAGGCAAAGCATGATTGAGATGGGACTTTGCTATGATGTGATGAGGAAGGCTTATGTTGGGATGGGACGGGTCATGATGACGTTCCAAGATAAGAGACTTTGCTATGATGTGATGAGGCAAGACATATGTTGTGATGGGGCGGGTCACGATGACGTTCCAAGCACGGGTCATGATGACGTGCAAAGCTGTAACTCGGTGATGCGGTCCGGGTTGGGGTGGATAATGGTTAGCTTGAGAGGCGCTTGACCTAGTATGGAAATAGTCGTCAAGGAGGATGACTAGGAGGCTAAGATCTCATCGTTGTTGAAGGTTCTAGCATACTCAAAGCAAGGGTACGTTGGAACGGGTCACGATGACGTTCCAAGCATGGGTCACGATGACGTGCTAGTACTCTGGGCTGATGCGTTCGGCTTAGGCACGGGTCACGATGACGTGCGGAGTTATGTCTAGACCGGGGTTACCATTAGCCCTTGACAGGTGGTCATTCAACTAACGGTGAAATCAAGGCAAAGTTAACAGTGATAGCCAGAGTCATGGATGTTTGGTTGTATCATCATTCGGACTCAAGAGCGGTGTTTTCTGGGTGCTTATCTGATCTTGGTTTAGGCCTTGGGGGTTTGTATTTGGAAAACATCGTCCTTGACTCGAGTGATTATTGTTTTACTTTAGTTACCGGTTATGCTATGATTGCTTCTCCTTAGTGTGTGTCTGGGGCTATCACTGTAGAAAGAGGTGGAGTGGGATGGTTTGGTTCCTATTCCTTTTATCCCTTATGCTCTTTTGGTATGTTTGATTGTTAATTTACTGCTCACTAAGACTTTGTCTGACTCAAGGTTTTATGTCTCCTCTTATTACCTTGGGCTGTTCATCCATGTTTGGGATGGGCAGACTAGGTAGCAGGTGACAGGTGCTGTGCTAGGAGTTCTACGCTGAAGATGACGAAGACGAGCAGAAGGCTTTGCATATTAGTTTTCTTACTATATGTACTGGGTATCCGCTGCTATATTTGGTTGAGTGATTTGTAGTGAGGCTTTCATGTATAGATTTGTGTGGATGATTGTATAAAACTACTTTGATGCTTATATGATGATGTTCTGTTCTATGGAGCTTCACTATATTATATTTCTCTATTGTATTTTATCCATGCGCTGTGAGTTATGCGTTAGAGATTCTTTTGTTTTGTTTTACCCTGACTATCGTCCATGGCTGCCTGGCACACCTTTCAGCGCATTATTTCCTTGTTTTGGCACAGGAGTCATGGGCGGTCGTCACATTTGGTATCAGAGCTTTGGTTAATCGATTTTAGCCAACGCTCGCAGACGTAACTACGTATGAGAGACGTAATTGTATTTTGATGGATGATTACTATATATAATATAGTAGCTTAGAAGGATTTGAACTCCTTATGCAGTTGTTTCTTAAGGTGTTCTAATCATTCCTTTTTACAGATATTAAGGATGGGTCGAAGTGAGAGACAAGCTGCGAGGGATAGCCGTGCTGCTAGAGAAGCTGTTGATTATGCTCCTATGTTTGAGGCCATGATGACTTCAATCATGAGGAGAATACCAGCTTCAGGATCATCTGTGGATGTGGGAGTTCAGGTCCAAACTCCAAGACCAGTGGATTTTGCCAAGCTCTGTAAGGATTATACTGCTCTTGGAGGGAAGGTTTTCTTAGGGACGGAATCGACTATTGAAGTGCAGAGATGGATTGATGCTTGCCGAAGGATCCTTGGTGACTTGGGGATTGAGGATGCAACCAAGAGGAAGCTTGCATCAAGACAGCTTCAGGGAAGAGCTGCTGATTGGTGGAATTCTATCACCATAGATACACCAGAAGAAGAGATTACTTGGGAACAATTCCAAGTTAGATTTGAAGCTAAGTTCATCTCTACTGCTCAGAAATCGGTCTTGTTTAAGAGGTTTGTGGGGCTCAAGCAGGGTGGGAGGCCTGTTCTTGAGTATATTTCTGAGTTCGAAGCTTTGTCTAAGTATGCCAGATCATATATTGATTCTCCCTACCAGAAGAATGAAAAGTTTGTGACTGGTCTGGATGCTTATCTTGGGAGGCAGTTGGTGGATCATCTGGACGATCCATTTGAAAAGCTTGTGGAGAAAGCTCTTAGGCATGAGAGTTTATTCCCTAAGGAAAGTTCTGTTGTTGCTGTAACCAGGGAAGGATCTAAACCACAGCAGGGTGGAAATAGGAAGAGGAAGCAGCAGCAACAGAAAGGTAAGGATGGCCAGAAGAAGCCGAGAGGTGAAGTGACCTGCTACAACTGCCGACAGAAGGGTCATCTCTCCCGGGATTGCAAGAACCCAAAGGTGCAGTTGAAGTGCCACAACTGTGATAAGCTGGGACATATCAAGAAGGACTGTCCAGAACCAAGGAAAGATAGGCAGGTTGTGCAAGCCTATGCTTTGGGGGCTGTTCCATCATCTTCAAAAGCTCCTACTGCTGAAGAAAAGGGGAAGAGTGTGGTGGTTCAAGGTACTCTTTCCATTTGTGGTGTTCCAGTTAGAGTGTTGTTTGATACTGGAGCATCGCATTCTTTTGTTTGTGATGATCTGGTAGGCCGGTTAGGTATGAAACCGGATATTGTTGATAGGCCATTGGTGGTGACTAATCCAGTTGGGGGTTCGTCATGTTTGTGTATGATATGCCATGGTCTAGTTGTGTCGAGTCATGATTGCTCGTTTGTTTGTGATTGTTTTGTTCTGAACTTTGCGGGGTTCGGAATTATTTTGGGTATGGACTGGCTTAGGAAGTATGCGGCAAGGATTGATTGTGAGAGGCTTGAGGTGACAGTCGGGAATGTGGAAGGGCGAAAGGTTGTGATACGATGTAAGCATGAGGAAGGCGTCTTCATGAGCTTCATGTATTCGCTGGTTATTCCACGGAATGGACTGTCATCGGTGCCTATTGTGAATGGATTTGATGATGTCTTTGACGAAGTCAAAGGGTTACCGCCGCATAGGGAGATCGAGTTTCGTATCGATCTAGTTGAGGGAGCCAGACCTATTGTGATGCCTCTTAGGCGGATGGCGCCTAGGGAGCAGCTAGAGTTGAGGGTGCAGGTTGATGACCTTTTGCGGAAAGGATTCATTCGGCGTAGTGTGTCCGAATGGGGTGCACCAGTTGTGTTCGCAACCAAAGCGGATGGATCGTTGAGGTTGTGTGTTGATTATCGTGAGCTGAATAAGGTGACTAAGAAGAACAAGTATCCATTGCCGAGAATAGATGACTTGTTTGATCAGCTTCACGAGGCTAAGGTGTTTTCTCAGATGGATTTGGCAACGGGATTCCACCAGTTGAGAGTGGCAAAGGATAGTGTGCCGAAGACTGCTTTCAGGACACCATCCGGGTTTTATGAGTGGCTGGTAATGCCGTTTGGATTGACTAACGCGCCAGCATATTTTGTGGATCTTATGAATAGAGTGATCAGAGATCAGTTGAATAAGTTCGTACTTGTGTTCGTGGATGATATTTTGGTTTATTCCAGAACTGAGGAAGAGCACAAGACGCACTTGAGAATTGTTTTGGAAATCTTGCGGAAACATCAGCTAAAGGCTAAGTTTTCGAAGTGTCACTTCTGGAAGAATGAAGTAAGGTTCTTAGGCCATGTTATTTCTGGAAATGGAATAGCGGTTGACCCCGCTAAGGTGGCAGCGATCCAGGATTGGGTTAGACCTAAGAATGCATCTGATGTGAGAAGTTTTCTTGGATTAGCAGGATATTATCGTCGGTTTATCAAAGACTTTTCCAAGATAGCTGCACCGTTGACAGGATTGACAAAGAAGAACCAGGTGTTCAGATGGGATGATAAGTGTGAGCAAGCTTTTGTAATCCTGAAAGAGCGACTGACGAGTGCTCCTGTTTTGACTATTCCAAGTGGGAATGATGAGATGGTGGTATACACCGATGCATGTGGCACTGGACTAGGAGCGGTGCTAATGCAGAAGGATAAAGTTGTTGCGTATGCTAGTCGACAACTGAAGCCGCATGAAAGGAATTATCCGACTCATGATTTGGAGTTAGCGGCGATTGTGTTTGCTTTGAAGATGTGGAGACATTACTTATTGGGAGTTAGATTCGAGTTGTTTACAGATCATAAGTCGTTGAGGTATCTGTTCTCCCAAAAGGATTTGAATCTTCGACAGCAAAGGTGGCTAGAGTTCTTAGCATCGTATGATTTTGGTATAGCCTATACTCCGGGGAAAGGTAACGCAGTGGCTGATGCGTTAAGTCGAAGACATGCAGGATTGGGAGCTATGTTTTCAGAATGGAAGAATCTCGAGTATTTGGCTGAGTTTGATTTCAGGCCTAGATGTGAATTGGAACCTGAGATGTTGGCAAACTTATCGATAAGGCCTACTCTTGTGGAAAGAATTGGCGAGAGCCAAAGGAGAGATGATAAGCTTGTCAAGATTATCCGTGATTTGGAATCCGGATTGGACCCAGAGAAGGATAAAGGATTCGAGGTCGATCGAGAGGGTTGGCTTCGAAAGCAAGGACGATTGGTTGTTCCTGATGAAGATGGATTGAGAGATGAAGTTCTGAGGGAAAGTCATCACTCGAAGTTGACGATTCATCCAGGTGGGAATAAGATGTATCGGGATATGAAGAGAGTTTACTACTGGGAAGGTATGAAGAAGGATGTTGGAAATTTTATTTCCAAGTGTATGAACTGCCAGTTGGTAAAAGCTGAGCAGAAGAAGCCCAGTGGATTGCTTCAGCCATTAGAGGTTCCTACATGGAAGTGGGAGCAAGTGTCGATGGATTTTATCGATGGTCTACCTAGGACAAGAGCGGGAAATGAAGGGATTTGGGTCATTGTAGATCGTTTGACTAAAAGTGCAAGATTCATTCCTGTTCGATCAACTAGGACTGCATCGAAGTTGGCTGAACTGTATGTGAAGTGGATAGTTCGTTTCCATGGTGTTCCGAAGAGTATAGTGAGCGATCGAGACCCATTGTTCACTAGTAGATTTTGGAAGAGCTTCCAGGAAGTTTTGGGAACTGAGTTGTGTTTGAGTACAGCTTATCACCCTCAAACAGATGGTCAAACTGAGAGAGTCAACCGAGTTTTGGAAGATCTTCTTAGAGCATGTGTTTTGGACTTCGGAGGATCATGGGAAGATCATCTTCATTTGGTGGAGTTTGCTTATAATAACAGTTATCAGTCGAGTATTGGTATGGCACCATATGAGGCATTATATGGAAGACCGTGTAACTCTCCGACATGTTGGTTGGAAACTGGAGAAAAGCTGATACTTGGGCCAGAGATGATTCGACAGACTTCGGATGATATAGAGATCATTCGGCAAAGAATGAAGGCAGCCCAGGATCGTCAGAAAAGTTATGCCGATAACCGTCGAAAGGATTTGGAATTCGACGTAGGTGATATGGTTTTTGTGAAGATTTCTCCATTGAAGAATGTTATTAGATTCGGAAAGAAAGGGAAATTGACTCCTAGATTTGTTGGACCATTTCCGATTATCGAGCGAATTGGAAAGCTCGCTTATAGATTGGAGTTACCGGAAAAGATGGCGGGTGTGCACAATGTTTTTCATGTATCTTATCTACGGAAGTATGTGCATGACCCGAGTACGGTGATTTCTGCTGATAGCTGTGAAGACTTAGAGGTTGATCCCGTGGGTACGAGACCTCGTGAGCCACTTCGTATTGTTGAAACTGATACGAAACAGCTTAGGAGGAAGACGATTACGTTGCTCAAGGTACAATGGAGTGATGATGTTAACGACTGTACATGGGAGGAGGAAGAGAGGATGAAGGCAGCTCATCCCGGACTCTTCGAGGTATGGCCCTAAAGTGTCGTGACATCTCATGAATTTGTAGCTTGTTCTAAGTCTTAGAATTCTGCATGCTAGGATAGAATTGGATGCATGGTTTGTTGATAGCTATGGATGGTAGGCATGCGGAATAATTGTGATTGCTGTTGTTTGCTTGGAATTTCGGGGGCGAAATTCCTAAGGGGGAGAGAATGTAACGACCCGTATTTCACGTGTCGATAAATCGTAGGATTTGCAGGTCGTTAGTGTTGTTTGAGTTGCCTTTAGCTTGAGTTGTTTAGGAGTTGACCCGAGTGCTAGTAATGAGTCGTGACCGACTCATAGGGGACCGACTCAAGGAGGGGTAGCGGTTTAAAGTGTTAGCCGAGTTAAGGCTTAAGTCGTAACCGACTCATAGGATAGGTCGTGTGTGGGTTGCGACTCATAGAAGGCCGACTCATAAGGGACGACTTAAGATAGGCGAGTCAGTGGTGTTGCCGACTTATAGGGAGAACGACTCAAGGGGTTAAGGTTTAGGTCGTGGGTAGTTAAGTCGGCAGGGTGTTGTCTCGTGAGGAGGATGAGTCGTTACCGGGTTAACGACTCATAGGAGTTACCGGGTTATAGCTTAAGTCGTGGGCGAGTTAGTGGCTTAAGGCTTGGCAGTGTGTTGATGAGTCGGTGAGGCCATAGGTCGTGAGTCGGCTAGGAGTTAAGTCGGCACTTGTATTGAGTCGTAAGTCGGCTAGGTGTTTTGTGCAGGCAGTGAGTTAGGTCGTGGAGTCTTGAGTCGTGTGTCGGTAGGTGTTGAGTTGGCCTGGGTTGTTGAGTCGTGTGAGTGGCTTGTGTTAGGTCGGCATAGTATGAGTCGTGAACGACTCATGATAGGTCGTGACCGACTCAGGGGCGACGACTCATGGTAGTTCCAGCCTATAAATAGAGGGGTTTGGCTCACTTTTTGGCACCGGTTTTTGAAGCAACGAAGTGCTGCCATTTTGAAGACTCGACTACAACATTTCTTCATCTTCTTTTCTCTATTCCAATTTAATTCTAACATCCATCCAAGATCAAAGATTTAGATTGAAGATTCAAGTGCCAAAGTTGAAGATCTTCATCCGTTTGAGCTAGATTTCATCGATTGAGGCGAGATATTGCCGGATCAAGCTTTGATCTCCGCTGTCCAGATCTGAAGTGTTTAGTTTTCATAGTGTTTGGGTGATTTGGTGAGTGGTAGTTATCTCTCACGCGGATCCAAGGGAGTATATTGGATTGGTGGCTTGTTTTAGTGTTAAAGTTAGAGATTTCATGCATGTTTCTTAGATCTAAGTCTAGATCCATTGTTTCCAAAGACGTTTACTTATGCAAGTTTGTTTAACAAGTATTAGAGACAAAACCCATGTTTTATATTTGATAGATCTATGCTAAAAACCATGATATCACATATGTTGGACTTTTGCTCATTTATTAACGAAATTGCCATTATAGTTGATATTGCTTATTAAATCTTGTTTGAATGTTTGATTGGTTGTATTAATGATTGATTGATTGAATGTATGATAGATTTGATTGTTTCAAATTAGCTTGTAGTTGATTTGGAACAAGATGGTTGGAGATGATTCAAAAGCTAAGCGGAAAGGCTCTTGAATAGTGAAAGCTGCCTGTAGCATATGAAACGGATATGGAAGCTCATACGGATGGATTCGAGGATGTGGGATCTTGCCATGATGCAAGAAGGCAAAGCATGATTGAGATGGGACTTTTCTATGATGTGATGAGGAAGGCTTATGTTGGGATGGGATGGGTCATGATGACGTTCCAAGATAAGAGACTTTGCTATGATGTGATGAGGCAAGACATATGTTGTGATGGGGCGGGTCACGATGACGTTCCAAGCACGGGTCATGATGACGTGCAAAGCTGTAACTCGGTGATGCGGTCCGGGTTGGGGTGGATAATGGTTAGCTTGAGAGGCGCTTGACCTAGTATGGAAATAGTCGTCAAGGAGGATGACTAGGAGGCTAAGATCTCATCGTTGTTGAAGGTTCTAGCATACTCAAAGCAAGGGTACGTTGGAACGGGTCACGATGACGTTCCAAGCATGGGTCACGATGACGTGCTAGTACTCTGGGCTGATGCGTTCGGCTTAGGCACGGGTCACGATGACGTGCGGAGTTATGTCTAGACCGGGGTTACCATTAGCCCTTGACAGGTGGTCATTCAACTAACGGTGAAATCAAGGCAAAGTTAACAGTGATAGCCAGAGTCATGGATGTTTGGTTGTATCATCATTCGGACTCAAGAGCGGTGTTTTCTGGGTGCTTATCTGATCTTGGTTTAGGCCTTGGGGGTTTGTATTTGGAAAACATCGTCCTTGACTCGAGTGATTATTGTTTTACTTTAGTTACCGGTTATGCTATGATTGCTTCTCCTTAGTGTGTGTCTGGGGCTATCACTGTAGAAAGAGGTGGAGTGGGATGGTTTGGTTCCTATTCCTTTTATCCCTTATGCTCTTTTGGTATGTTTGATTGTTAATTTACTGCTCACTAAGACTTTGTCTGACTCAAGGTTTTATGTCTCCTCTTATTACCTTGGGCTGTTCATCCATGTTTGGGATGGGCAGACTAGGTAGCAGGTGACAGGTGCTGTGCTAGGAGTTCTACGCTGAAGATGACGAAGACGAGCAGAAGGCTTTGCATATTAGTTTTCTTACTATATGTACTGGGTATCCGCTGCTATATTTGGTTGAGCGATTTGTAGTGAGGCTTTCATGTATAGATTTGTGTGGATGATTGTATAAAACTACTTTGATGCTTATATGATGATGTTCTGTTCTATGGAGCTTCACTATATTATATTTCTCTATTGTATTTTATCCATGCGCTGTGAGTTATGCGTTAGAGATTCTTTTGTTTTGTTTTACCCTGACTATCGTCCATGGCTGCCTGGCACACCTTTCAGCGCATTATTTCCTTGTTTTGGCACAGGAGTCATGGGCGGTCGTCACAATAGGCCCAGAGTACAAATGGAAATTCTTCTACCCAATTTCCTTTAGCTTTATTCAATCGTTTTTTAGGGATAGTCTTAATAGTCTTATTTGCAGCCTCAATGGCTCCATTAGCCTTTGGATGTGCCACGGAAGGAAAGCTTTTGACAATCCCATTCTTATAGAAAAATTGATAAAACTCTTCACTTTCAAATTGTGTTTCATTGTCAGATATAATCTTTTAAGGGATCTCGAATCTAGTAATGATGTTTTTAATGATGAATCTTAGCACTTTTCTAGAAGTGATTTTAGGGAGGGGCTTTGCTTCTACCGACTTAGTAAAGTAATCAATGGCCGCTACAACATATTTTTCTCCTCCTTTGGAAATAAGCAATGGTCTGATTAAGTCGATTCCCCATACATTGAAGGGCCACGGACTAGAGCTCGAGTTTAATTGGCTTGTTGGTAAACGGGAAATCTTCGAGTATTTTGGACATCTTTCACTTTTCTTTACATATTCTATAGCTTGACCTGCCATTTGAGGTCAATAGAAACCTTGTTTCATTATTTTCCTGGCCAGTTTTATCCCATTGCAATGGTCTCTGCAAAATCCTTTATGTGCTTCCATCAATAATTACATCCCATCCTCCAAACTCACACATCTTGAGTAAGGAAGGGCATATCCTTACTCATAAAGACTTCCATCCATCATTGTGAAAGTCGGAGCCTGTCATCTGATTTTCCTAGCTTCCATTTTGTCAGATGGTAATATTCCATTAGTAATATATTCTACAATAGGTGTCATCTAAGTGTTACCATAACAATTATCTGCCTTTGGATGATTGGGCTTCTTATATAGAATTTGTTCATTAATTTCTCTTTCTTTTCTTTCTTGCGTCCTTGCTTGGGATCTAGTTAAAACCAGTAGTTCCTTCCCTTGTTCAGGAATTTCTACTTCGATGCTAGGATTTACTTGATAACCTACTTGTATTTTACTTGATACCCTTACTTGTATGATACAAGTTTCTAAAGTTCCTCTTGAGCTAGCCAATTTTGCTACTGAATCCGCTTGAGAGTTATTTTCCCTTGGAACTTGATGTATAAAGAAATCTTCAAATAAGGCAAGCATTTTTAGCACCTTCTTAACATGTAGGGCTAGGTTGGCATCTTTAGCCTGATATATCTATTTTATCTAATTCATCATTAGTTGAGCGTCGCTAAAGATTTGGATCCATGGGATTTTAAGTTGCAAGGACAGAGTTAATCCTGCCACCATCGATTCATATTCAGCAACGTTATTTGTTGCAGCAAATTCTAGCTTCATTACATAATGTAAACAATGCCCATTGGGTATGGTTATGACGTACGTTGCTCCAGCCACCTGCTCATTTGATTCCCCATCTACAAATAGTTGTCATATGGGTTTTGATCTTTCTTTTTCTCTCATTGTTCCTTAAAGAAGCTTGTACATTCGTTAACAAAATCTGCTAACGCCTACCCTTTAATTGTTGTTCATGGATGAAATTCAATGTCATATTGGCTAAGTTTAATTCCCTATTTTACTAGCGTCCCTGAAGTCTAGTTTTGATGAAAACTTGTTTGAGTGGAAAGTTTGTCAATACTTTAATTGGATGCGCTTGAAAGTATGCTTTGAGTTTCCATGCCGTTTGTATCAGATAGTAAACTAACTCTTCTACGATTGGGTATCGAACCTCAGCATCCTTCAATCATTTGCTTACATAATAAATGAGAAGTTGAGTTTCGGTCTTCTCTACAATCAGCATTGAACTAACCGTGTATTCTGAAATCGCTATATTTCCATCCATGGAGCTGGATAATGTAGGCAGACTTTCTAAATGTTTTTTTAATTCTTGGAAAGCTTTTTTACGATCTTCTCCTCATTCAGAATACTTTCTCTTCTTAATCACATTGAAGAAGGGGATTCATTTATCGTTTGCCTTGGAGACGAATTTGCTTTGGGTTGCAATTCTACCGTTCAAGCTCATTACAATTTTTCTGGTTTTAGGTTCAGCCATGTCTTTGATAGCCTAGATCTGTTCAGGAATGGCTTTGATTCCTTATGCGCTAACGATGTAACCTAAGAATTTTTCAAAATGAACTCCAAAAGAACATTTCTGAGGATTCGGTCTCATTTGATACCTTCGTAATACTTTTAACATTTCTTCAAGATCCTTAAGGTGATTCTCAGCATCAACTTTACTAGCATGTCCTCCACATAAAATTCCATATCTCATCCAATCTGCTCCTTAAACATTCTGTTGACCAATCATTGATTAGTAGCTTCAGCATTCTTCAGCCCAAAAGGCATTGCTTTATAACAAAAAGTTCCCTAATCAGTAATGAAGCTTGTATGCTCTTCAATTGGTTTGAACATGGGTATTTGGTTGTACCCTGAATAAGCATCTGTGAGGGACAATAGCTTATGACCACTAGTTGCATCGACTAACCAATCTATTCTGGGCAATAGATAGCAATATTTCGAGCAGGCTTTGTTCAAATCAGTGTAATCGACGCATGTTCTCTATTTGCCATTTGCCTTTTTCACCAGCATTAGATTTGCTAACTAATCTAGATAAAAAAAACTACTCGAATGTATCTATTTTCAAGCAGCCTTTTAACATTTTCTTTCAAGGCATCAGATCGAACCTTATCAAATTACCTCTTCTTTTCTCGAACAGAGGTCACATTTGGATCAATATTTAGTGCATGGCACATAACTGATGGATCAATCCCGATCATATCTGAGTGAGCCCATGCAACAATGTCTTTGTTAGCATTAAGGAATTGAATTAGATCTTCTTTCAAGTTTTCATTCAGTTCCTTTCCCACTCTAACAATTTTGGCCGAATCAGCTGAATCTATACATATCTTCTTGAGATTCTCTATAGGCTTTCTCCTCTCTATTTCCTCTCGACAATCTAATTCTGTTATGATTTTGCTTTCTTCTATTGAGTTGGCATTAATCTTCTTCCTTCTTCTCCCAGATGAGTTGTACCGTCCAAGCATACATTTATTTGTTTTATTAGATATTATTTTTTCTTTAAAAGTTAGATGTAAAATTCAATATCTAAAGGCTGGAAAATAGTAGAGGAATCATAATAAGAAGAGTACTCCCTTTTATATTGATCAAGAGTGGCAAAATACATTTCGCTGGAGCTCAATTTTTCTCCCCGAATGGTACCCCAACCTCTTTTTGTTAAGAAATTCACCATTAGTTACTTTGGTGAGACCAATACATCCACCTCATCTAATGCAGGCTAATCAAAGAATGCATTATAGTTTAATGGCTAATCGATGATCATAAAAAGAGTTTCAAAAATTCTGCAGCATAAAGGTACTTTCCTATGTACTAGCAGCTTTACTTGCCCCACCGGTGTTGACACTTTGTTATTGAACTCAAAAATAGGTTCAAGACTGGGCTCAAGATTATCTTTAGGTATGCCCATTTGATCAAAGGCATGCTTGAAGATGACACTGATTTCACTACCAGTGTCAAACAGAATCTTTGACACTATTGAGAGCCCAAGTTGAGCAGTGATCATAAGAGCATTATTATGAAGGTGATGGACTCCCTTTTTGAGTTCTTAGAGAGTGATGAAAAGATTTGGCATATGTATATTTAGCCCTGGATTTTTATGCGGGGATTCTTCCTGAACGCGGAATATACCTTCCCTTGCTTCCTTGATATATCTATTTATGGCTCCTTTACTAGTAACTGTCGGATGCGATCCACCACGGATTACATCAATCCTATTTACGGACGGGCTCAAGTTTAATGGATCCTCATCTTCTAGGATATTCATAGCATTATTAGGGAACTTTTGTGGTCCATCACCATTCCGAGGAACTTTCTGTTTATCTTGGATGAATTATTTCAGGTGTCCTTCATGGATCAGTTTTTGAGTGATTCCATCCAGTACTCGGCACTCGTCAGTTTTATGGCCATTCGTCTTATGGCAAGTGCAATAATCATCTCCCTCTCTTTATTCGGGATGGTTTCTAGCCTTGAACGAAGTTGGGAAGTTAACCTTCCCTTGAGTTGTATCATAAATATAAGACAATGACTTTTTCAAAGCGATTGAATTAGTATTGGAATCCTCCCTCCTCGACCTTTTGTATCCTCGGTCAAACCTAAATCTTTCACTCTCTTTCTAGGGTTAGCTTTCTTCTTGGCATAGTACAATTCATCCATTCAAATGAATTTATCAATTTGGAAGTGAAAGTTTTGTAAATCTTTACATCTATGAACAAAGAGCTCTTTCCAAAATGGTGCATTTTCTATCAATCCAGAATGAACAACAATTGGCTTATCCCTATTGTTCATATCTTTGGCTTGCAGTACCTCTTATTGAACCTTCTAAGGTAGTCACCCAGTGATTCTCCCTACCTTTATTTAATGTTTTCTAAAGAAGTATAATCAACTATGGGATCTTTGCATATGTATAATTAAGTAGATAATTCATAGGAAAATTGTTTCCACATGTAAATAGTCTTCTCTTGATACCGACGATACCATTTTGCGGCAGCTCCTTGAAGGGTTACTGGGAATAGCCTACACCACACTACTCCTGAAGCATTATATAGATCCATTTGGCTATCGAAATCCATCAAGTGGTGATCAGGATCAGCAGTGCCATGGTATTTTATGGTTGGGATCTCGACATGAGATGGGATTACCGCCAACATAATTTCATCAGTAAATGGAGCTACTCATTCATTGTCATTCACTCCCTCATCTAAAGTTCATTTCCCTTTAGCGTTCAGCATATCTTTGACAGCCTTCTCTGCCACATCTTTCAAATAAGCTTCAACATCATGATAGCTTGTTCTATTTGGGCTGTATTCCTTTGAAGTCAAGTTCCCAGGTTGCTCTAGAGATTTATCGAAATCAAAATATCCAAGTAGACTCCATAGTCATGAATAATGTGCAATTGGTTGTTAGTCGTGTTAATGGCCAAAATGATCTTCTTCGTATTCGAAATAGATATTAGATCCATGCATCCACTAATTTTATTTATCTAAATTGGATTACAAGTAAGAGAAATTTTCCAAAATTAATCTCGGGTTAGAAGAATTTGATTTTGCTAAGAAGTAAGAAAAAAGTCGAGAATTTAAAATTCGGTCCCTCAACTTGGACCTCTAAGGTCATATTTATAGATGGGAATTGACCTCTTTCTGCATCCATAATTTCGAAGCGTCGAAAGTTCTTTCTTCTAGCCTTTCATACCCATCCTTTCGAAGCGGTCGAAAGGTCTTTCTCCCAATCTTTCACATCCATCCTTTCATCTTTCCCCTTCCGCTTTCATAACTTCAAATGAGGATATCTAGGTCTTTTATTGTTCTTGAATTAGCCCGTTTTTCCTCCATCAAAAGTACACTAACAATGAATATTGTTCCATCATTCCCCTTCGAAAGGTATGCCTCTTTTAGTAGTAAAAGGGTCAAAGTTCGATGTTGCTTTGTTTGGATGTAAGTGGAAGCACTACCAACTCATTCTCCTTCAAAAACTCTCCTTGGGTTCTTTGGTATTGTAATATCCCGGAAATTTGGACAATTTAAATTTAATAATCTGAGTTTAAATTTAAATTGAATTGATAATTTTTGTTAATAAATTTGATTTGATTTTAATAATCTTCTTTATTTAAATATTTAATTTGTGAATTTATTACTAAAATTGTTTTCTATTTAATAATGTATATGTATTTTTGTATATATTTTTAAATAGACAAGTTGATTTTAATTAAATTATTATATCATAGTTTTAATGTTTTAAAAATAGGAATTGTGATTTATTTTCAATTTAAGCTTTTCAAAAACATTTAATAAAATACTATATGATTTTTAATAAGAGATAAATGTTTTAATTAGTTTCAAATTCATTTTTAATTCAAGTTGTATATTAAATTATGTTACAAGCTCTTTTATAAATTTGTTTTAAAGGTTTCTTTTCAAATGAATTACTTGTATATTGTTATAATGCTTTGCTTTATTCTTTAGAGAATTATTTAGATAACATAATTATGTATAAGATTTAATTAACAATATTTAATATTTATTTAACTTTAATTAAACATATTTATTAATCTAAGAGACAAGTGTTTGTATATTAAAAACCTTAAGCTAACAAGTGTTTATTTTAAAATGACAAGTGTCAATGTTTTATTTTAATTTTTCTTTTAATTCATTTTCTGAAAATTTACATTCATATTAATTAGTTTCTTCATTCATATGCATTTCTTTCTCATTCCTCATTCTAAGAAGAAAATCTGAAGCTTTTCAATATGAAAAACTGCATATTTTTCAAACCTGTTTACATGTGCATTCAAACTCCTCCTCTTTTTCAAAACAAATCTGCATTTCCCCAAAGATCAAACCTGCATCAACATGAAAATGCTCTGCAGTTTCAAGTTCGGCATCAAACAATCAAACTCTGAAACTCAAACAAACTCCTCAAACTCAAAATACTACCTGCATTTCTTTGATCTGAAAACAAAAGCTCTACTGTTCTTGCATCTGAAAACAAAAACTCTGATTCAATCTTCATCAAGCAAGAGCCTGCATGCATTACAAATTTTAAACATGCATTCATCTGGAAAGGCTAGAAGACTCTGCATGCATCAAATCAAGCCTGCATTCACTTTCTTTAAAACCTGAGGGGGAATTTGCATCTACATTCATGAATCTTCAAACTGGAGATTGGCATCTGCATGCAAGGAATTTTCAATCTGGAAGCATGTATAAATCAAGCACCTGCATTTTTTTTAAAAATCTGAGAACATCAAAATGGAAGCCACTGCATGTTAAGGCTGGGAACAAGTACAAGTTGGATTTGCATCTGCATTCAAGCTACTGTATGATTAATCTGGGGTCTGCATCATTATACAGGTGAGTAACTTTCTTTTATTAATTAAAGGATAAATCAGTTGCATGCTATTGTGCTAAAAATATAAATATTTCATATGGATTATAATTCTACTTGTCTGATGTACACATATATATATATTGGTGTGAGTGCTGTTGAACTCTCTTACCCTATTTTACTGACACAAGTCTTTCTTATATAATCCTATCTTTAAATTAGTCTTTGTTAATTAAAGGATTTAAACAAGATTAGTATGTTGTTTCCAGAGTTTAGACTGTGAGACTTTGTTAAGGCAAAAAAATTAAATGAACTCGCTGTACAATAAGTAGCAGAGCGACTAAATTTTTTGTAAGTGAAGATATTAAACATTGCAAATCAATGTTTAAGAGTGAAACTTAAAACATCATGAAGGATTAGGATTTTAAAAAGAAAAAAAAATATAAAATGACAATTTATAGAGCTGTGTATAAGTGCAGTTTCAAAATGTACTGTATTTACATATTGATCAAGTACAATTGAAGTTTGCATTGGTTTTGGATGAATTTGATTTTGAAGATAGTATAACTATCAAATGTTATAGGAAAAAAAAAATACTAAACTTAATTACAAACAAATCTGGGTGATGCAATTTGGGTTTTCAGGTCTTGAACCCTAGTTTTCAGGGCTGTAGTGATGTGGACTTCTCTGCATTTTTAGTGAATCGAGTTAGATGTTGTTTTGGGGAGTTGATGCCATTGACAGGCTGGGCGCTGAAGTGAGGAAGTTTTTCCAGGTTTTGGATGTAAAACTTGAATTCAAAATCAAGTTGAGTTATGGGGTTTTTTGGGTTGGATGTTGATGTGGGGTTGGTGGTCGATGGGAGATGGCCATTTAAGTTGGTCAGAGGTGGCCGGAGTGGATGGGCAGATGCACAGTGGGGTGTTGTGCATGGTTGTGTTGAAGTGGTTGTTGCAGGTTTTGTGGCACGGGTTGGTCTCGGGAAATTGACAAGGTGACTCGAAGCAAGAGGGTAATTTACTCGAAGTAAATTTTAAGGTAGCTCGAGTGAAGTGCTGTTTCAGGATTTTGCATTTTTGACAGTAACCTGTTTTCCAGGTTTCTAAGATTTGAAGTAATAGTTGATTGCAAAACCAAAATTTGAAACTAAATTAAACCTGAAATTGAATTTAAATTCAATTAAGTTTTAAGTTTTAGATCTTTGAAACAATTTGAAATTCTATTAAATTCAAGTTTGGGTTTAAAGTCTGAAAACAGAAACTGTGTTCTGTTTTCTTCAAATTTTAAAAGTAAAATTTGAGTTGTAAGTTGGTGTTCAACAGGAATTTTCAAACCTGAAATGTAATTTTGAATTCAATCATTTAAATCTGAGATTTGAAATCATTTTTGAATTCAAAATTAGGATGTTAAACTAAACCAGAAACCTGTTTTTTTTCAGGTTTTATAAAGTTGAAATAAAAAGTAAATTTGTAAAACAAAACTCTGAAATAAGCCTAGATTCTGAAATTGAATTTGTATTCAGTAAGTTTAAATTTTTGATTTTTGAATTTAGTTAAAATATTTTTAAATCCAGTTTGGTTTTAAACTAAAACAGAAACAGACTTTCTGTTTTAAAATTTTTTTTTTTAAAAAAAATACAGTTTCAAATTTAAGGTTGTAGCTCAAACTGTAATATTTAAACCTGAAAACTAAATATGAATTTAATAATTTTAAATCTTGAAATTTTGGAAAACAGTTTGAATTCAAAATTTAAGATGTTTTAAATTGAAACAGATTTTAAACTTTTTAAAGTACAAAGAAACATTGGCTTGTATTTAAAACTATAAGTTTTAAATTATGAAGTGAAGTTTAAATTAAGTTTAAATATAGTTTTAAAACCTGAGATATGATTTTAAGTCAGTTTTTAAAATTTAAATAAGTTTTTAAATTTAAATTTGTTTTAACTATTTTAGGAAAGGTTATATGATTTGAATTTAAGAATGGAGATGAAAGTGTAAATAAAGTTTAAATTTTTAAGGTTTAAATCTGGAATGAAAATTTGAATTGTGTTTCAGTGTGAAATTTAAAAGAAATTTTAAATTGAATTTTTGAAATAAAGTGTTTAAAATACTTTTGTATAAGAAGAATGTTTCTTAATTTAGAATTCAAGAAATTGATTTCATTTAAATTGTTTAATTAATTTAAATACAATATTAATTATTTAATTAATTGTGTGGATGTTTAATTAAGTAATTAGTATTATTTTTAAGTTAATTAAGATTTGAGATTAATTAATTAATGTTAATTAATCTATAATTAAGGATGGTTAATTAAGTTTTAATTAATGATTAAGATTTACTTAATCAAGTGATTAATGATAATTAAGATTTTAATTAACACTTAATTAATTAATAATTAGAGATTAATTAAATTATAATTAAATATTAATTAGTTGTTAATTAATAATGATTAATTATAAGTTAATTTCTTAATTAGGTAATTAAGAGGTGTTAATGAAGATAATTAACTTAAGATTATTTAACAATTAATTAATGTGATTAATTTTAATAGTTAATTAGATTAATTAATTAATAATAATCAATTGTTTAATTACTTAATAAAAGTAATTAATGAATTAATTACTTGGTGTAATTAATTTGATTAAGGTGATTAGTTTAGATTAATTAAGTTTAATTAATTTAAACCATTGTTGATTGTTTGATAATTACTTTATGTAATTAATGAATTTATAATTACTTAGAGAAGTAATTAATTAATAATTAAAGGATGTAATTAAAGATATTAATTATAGAAGTAATTTTGATTTAAATTACTTTGAAAATTAATCAAGTGATTAATGAAGATAATTAATTAAGGGTAATTAAGTTATGGGAGGAGTAATTAAAATAGTTAATTACTAATTGGATATTAATCATGGGTGATTAATATATATGGTTTAAGTTGAAGATTAATTACTTATGTAATTAATTTATATTAGAGATTGATTAAATGTAATTAGAAATCATTAATTAATTAATTAATGATGTAATTTGGAATTGATTAATTAAGGTATAATTAATATTAAATGCTAATTACTTATTGTAATTAGGGAATTATTAATCAATAAGGATTAATTGAAATGAATATTGAGATGATTTATAAATTGATTTATAATCAATTGATGATTAAGATAAGCAGGATTTGATGATGAAATGATTAATTTAATTTATTTTAAATTAATTAGAGAGTAAGTAATTAATTTAATTCATTTTAAATTAATTATAGAATGGAATGATCATTAGATAGTTGCTTATGTTTGATGATTGGTATTGATTGGTATGGTTTGTAATCTCAGTTATAAGATTAGTAGTGTATGTGATATGTATGCATTGGTTGCTTTTGGATGATAGTATGGATATCTGATTATGATATGAATTATCTGTTGGTAATGATAATGTTGATTATCTATTGTGTTGTGAATTATCTATCTATGTATATTTAGATAATGAATTGAATTGTTTTAAACTTAAAACAACTTGGACCTTAAAAGACACGCTTTGGATTCGATGAGACCGGGATCGGGTTTCCATATTTGGGGTCCGAAAACCACATCGATTTCAAATAACGTTAGGTCGTGAATCCAAATGGTGCGAGTGAAGACTCGAGGTGTAAGGGCTATACGTCAGTATAACTCTGTGGGTGATTCCGTAATGAGTTTGACGGAATAGCACTTATAGATTCGAGATGGAGGATCAGAGTGCAAGGGTTATTGTCGTTAACTCTGAGGGTGATTCCAATATTGAGTGTAACGAGATAATGCCTTCGGTTTCGTTCGAACCCGGAACGAACTTGTATGGATTGAATGCTTTCAGAACATCGTCAGGTGGACGATGAGCATTCTAAGTGATATGTCCTATAAAGGTAATCGTAGCCTCAAGCCTCATCAACCGGGAATGGCTAAAACAGGGGAGGTGCAGCAAAGCTTCGTGGGTAGCCCCCACTTGAGAGCAAGATTTATCCCTGTCTAGAGGTCCCTTTATTTTCGGCTTAGTGGTGCAGTTGCTGATCACAACTGCGGGGTAGTCTTGTTTGGAACTGTTCAGTAAGGAACGGGTCCGGCTTTGTGTTGCAGGGGATGAAGGGAGTAATCCTCGGTACAGTGATCTAGGCCACGTACTGTGACGGGCGGTACCCCAGTAGCCCTGCCATTGTATGGAATCCACAATCCAATAAGTGCCAACGGTTTTGATTGTATTACCCACTTTTGTGGCTAGTAGCTGGAATTTAATAGATGTAACAATTTCGGCTATTTCTTATTTATTTGAAAACCCTAGACACTATTATAATATCATCAGATTTCCTATCAAATGTTTTGGTTAGCGTAAGGTAAAAACTTTTCCATGTTTATGTGTGGGAAGTCTTACGTGATACCTTTTCTTTCAAAGGTTTTTCAAAGTTAAGCAACTTTAACCTGTTACTCACACCAGACCCATGTCTGACCCGGAGTTATTTCTGTTTTTCTATAACTCTTGGGTACTCAAATTTTTATGAGTAGCCAAGGGAATTCAGGTTAGGATTCAGGATTAGCTTTGACGAATTGTGGAGGAGCAATGGAGCAGGAGGCTTCTGCGTATAGTTATATAGTTTCCGCTGTGTTGGTATCTCTGAGTGTTTGTGTTTGTGATTGAGATGTAATAACTAGACAGGTGTTTATAACTGTCTAGTATGTGTTGTATATGTCTGTGTAACTCTGATATTTAATGTATACTATGTAATACTTTGGTTATTAATATAATTTATTCGTTCCGCTGTTGAGATTCTTGTGTTGTTTCTTCTTTCTCTTCTTTCTTTCTTCTTCTATCCCTTTCTTTCTTAATTCATGACGCGATTTTCTGGGAGTGGAAAGTCGGGTCGTGACAGGTATGGTGCTAATCACGACGAGTGATTATTTGAGTGAGTGAAGAAGTGCTTTCGGTTGGTTTTGAAAGGACTAGTAGACGACAAAAGGATCATTGCGAAAGGTCACTTGGTATCATGTGAAGTTTCCTTTATGCTTGCGGAAGGGCCCAACTACTTCGAAAGTCTTATCTTTTCTTTCGGAAGGTACACTTTGCTAAAATGTCCTATGTGGAAGATTAACAGTGGCGAAACCAAATACTTCGATGGGTTTGGTTCTTGTGCGTAAGCCAATTATTTGATACCTTCGAAAAGTGCTTCAAACTTATACGAGACTCCTTCATATATGCGGAATCAACTGCATCGAAAGGATTAAAAAAGGTGAAAGGGTAGCTTTGCCTCCCTTTCGACTCCTTTCAAAGCTCTTGTTTCACTCAGTACTTATCAAAGCATCAGGTGCTTGTAGTGCCAATCTACCTCTTCGGAAGCTAATTCAATGCCTTTGAAACACTGCTTTTAAATCATAGCGAAACCATTCTTTTCAATTCTTGTGAAGCATTTTCGAAAATTTTATGAGCCTTCTTTTATGTCTTTCTTCTTAAGTGAGTTTTATGGTTAACACTAATAATCCAGTTTAAGAACTAAAATGAGCATTCAAAGGTAAACCGCATAAGATATAAAGTGGTTCGGCAATGCTTCCTACGTCCACTATGAATTCCTCTTATTATATAGCTCTCTTACAATTATAGGGAATTACAAGAGATACAACAAGATAACATGGAAGGCTTAAGATTAATGATGCTGCTAATCTTAAGGGCTTGCTGAGCTAAGAATTGTAGACGATGAGTTTGTAACACCATGTAAAAATTAATAAGAAATTAATTAATTAATTAATTATTAAGGATAAAAATGAGAATTTCGTAGACTTTGAAATTTAGCCACAAAAGTTACACCATTGCTTCATGATGATTTTCTGACCGATTTTCATATGTAAAGTTTGTGATTAGAGCTTAATCGAAAAGTATTGACATTTGAAGTTTTCGAATTTAAAAGAACTTATTAATTCAACTTTTAAAATGTTAAAATGTTAATGTTTTAAATTATAGAGATAATAAAATATTAAATTAAGGGGGACTTAACAAAAAACATTAACAATAGTTTTAGAAGGGGAAAGAAATAAAAATCAAACAGAAGCAAACAACTAATGGCCAAAACAGGACGCTGGTCAACCCCCACCATTAGGCCTCGACCTGTTAAGGCGAGGAAGACAAGGTTTGCTTTGGCCAAGAACAGCTTAGAATTTATTACATTAAACCGACTTAAATCTTAAGGTTCGGGCACGTTCTAAACACTATAAATAAGAGGCTAGCCTTTTAGTTTTATTAATTAGAAAAACTACAATGCTAGGGAAACTCTGTCAGATCTCTTCTCCAGTTCTTCATTAGATTCAAGATTCAACTTTTAGGGAAGATTCAATCAGATTTGAGGTAATAAGTTTTAGTTATACACCTACACACATTTTTTTCTTTCATAATGTCTGAATTTCGATTCTAATCTATATACAATTGAATTATTGTATATTCCAAAACGAAAAAAACCGAAGGTGGAATCAAGCAGAGGCATGAAGTCGAATTCTAAAGGAATTCGAAAAGGCTATGTGAATGAAAATCTTCGTTTTCACATTTTAATAATCTATGTAGTAAAAGTTCGGATTTGTTTTATGCCTTGGGGAATTTTGTATGAAAACCCTAAAATCTAGGACCCCAAAATTCCCCCAATAAAATGTTAATTCTCGGATTAATTAAATCTTAATTTTTTACGTTAATATATTAGAATTTAATTTGTTGTTTGCAATTTAAATAATTTATGTTCAACTCAACTTCCACTTCTAATTTCTGTTGCTGTGATGAAGGATTTTGAAAGGAAAAAAAGTTAGAAATAGCGTATAAAGTATGGATTTTCCTGTTTGTAGTTTGCACCGCTAATTACCATAATTTTGAAAAACATGAAACCATTCTCCCACTTCAAGTCTGTATATGTAAAAGTTTAATCAAATATAAAGGTTTTAAATTATAGAGTTTTGTTTCCTTAATAAAGAGGCATTGATTCTATTATGTTAATGTAAAATAAGTTTTGTATTTGTTTCCATTTTTGAATATGTATGCAGGTCCATTTTGTCTAGCTATGGATATTATCTATTTTGTTAATTATTATATGGAACTACGACTTGTATGAATATGGATATTTTGACATTTTAACAATTAGCATCGAAAGAGAAAACCCTAAAATAGAAAAGTTTTACGCATGCACCAGAATATTTAGTAAGCCTAAAATTTACTTTAAGTATAAATATATTAATAACGTATAAATAGTAATGCATAAATCATATCATATAGAATAAATAGGTTAATAAATAACAGTAACCCATAAGGAATTTAAGGAAAATTATGGAAATTAATCCATAAATAGTGGCGAAAAAGGAGTTTTCCTTATATGGCCTTAATGCATAAATGCGGGTAATGTATTATACACACACATACAGAGTAGTATATTTGAAGAGCGGAAATATGACTAATTTATAGGAGCGCGAGGTCAGTTAAAAGCATATAAAAGCCTTCCCAGCTAATCTGGCTACCAACAGTGTAACTTCAGGACTGATGTAAGACATGGCCTATAATAAGTACCCATGGTAGATGTGTAGTAATTCCTAATTCTATAGGTCAAGTCTGCCAAGCTAATCTGGCTACCAGCACCTATGAATGGTTGGACTAATATGAGGTCTCACAATTAGGGTTATGGATCTGAAGACAGATATCCCATTATGGGTCTGCTTTTGGGTTGGAGATATTAAGTGGCTCTGTAGTGTCCTCTTCCTTCCCGCTCACGAAGTATTAAAAGGTCGGGATTATCTTCCAGGGGTGGTAATGGGAAATATCTGGAGAGGGCTCGTTTCGAGGTTGAGGTATTAAGTGGCTATTGTAGGGTCTGCCTCTTTCCTATAAAAGAAGTATTAAGTGGCCTTATGGTATTTCTTACAATGTCAGTTAGGAAGTACCAGCGAGGGGTTCATGTTGGGATTAGGTATTAAGTGATGGAGATCTTCCGAGGGTATACGTATTAAATAGTCAAAGTTTGCATAATTCCCATTAAAGTGGTACTGCGTGGCTTGGGTACTTTCTCTCGTATCGTTAGGACATGATTGAAAGGGGTGGGTCATTAGACCCCGTAATTACATTGCACTAAGTTAGTGTTATAAAGTTAGACTGGAGAGGGCCCTTGGCCTACAATTAAAGGCATGTTATGGAGCTGGATTAGAAAAGAATTTTCTTATAGCAGAGGTGCACTTGATAGGATAAGGATATGATGCGTAAGAAATATTATTTATCTAAATGGTACCGCCTAATGCGATGTCCCGAAAATTTGGGCAATATTTATTTAATAATTTCATTTATAATTATTTTAAAATGTGATATATTGATTTAATAATCCAATTCAAACATAATTTTCTTTTGAAAATTTATAATTATTTTGTTGATAAATGATATTCTTTTGAAAATTTATAATAATAATTGAATTTGAGAATCTTATTGTTTTAAGATATTAAAAATGTATAAATGATAAAATTTTCCTTTCTAAGCTGATTTAAAAATATTTTATTTATAATGTATATATGCGTATACATTGTAAATAGGAGTTTTGATTTTTATTTTAAATTTAAATCTAATAAAGGATAATTTCAAATTTATAATATATATATATGTGCATAATTTATGAATTGATTTAAATTAAATTGGAAATAGCATTGAGACTTTTTCATAAGTCAATTTATAAATCCATCTTGTATTTTCAAAAAAAAACAAATTATAGTAAATATCTTGTTATAAATATATATATAGTTAAAAATTGTATTTTATTATAAAGTTTATTTTGTTTTATCTTAAAATTGTTTTGAAATAAATTTAGTTTATTAATATTAAAGTATAATATTTTGATTTGAAATCTTTGGAATAAAATGAATTCAACATTGTCCTTTTCTTTTCTTTTTTAAAAAGTTTCTCTTTTGAAAATTGGTTTTAAATAATTTTTAAAAATATTCAAGCAAATATTTATATGTAAAGATAATTCAATTTGTAATCATTTAAAGAATAAATGTTAATGAAACATACAAAACATCTTAAATTAAATTAGAATAGTTTTATCTAAATTAAAACATTTGTAAACAAAGAAATTTATTTTATATCTAACTCTTACATGTGTTAGCTTCATGTTTTTAATTTGACACTTGTAATTAATTTTCATATCCAAACAATAAGTGGCATTACTAAAACATTTTTGAACTTATTATTTTAGATAAAACTTAAAACAAATCTTTTGTTTCAAACATTTTATCTTCTATAATGAATCAAAATTCAGTTTTGAGAAAACTGAAAATCCATTTCATTCTAAAATCCTCACCCAAACTCAACCAATACTCTGCAAATTTCAAATATGTAAGATATGCAAATCAAAGCTTGTAAAATCTGCAAATGAAAACCCAAATCTGGAAATTCTGTAACCTGCAAACAAATTCAAATGTCTTCAACTTGTAAGATCAACACAAACAAAGATGAAAAGGGGTCTGCATGCAATTCCAAAGCCTGCAATCAACATGTATTGTAATCAACTACAAGCTCAGATCAGTGCAATGGAAATTCAGGCCTTGGAAATAAATTGCATCTAGATGCTTTCTGTTTTCAATTTTAAAGGTGAGTAAATTCCTGTTTTAAAAACAGTTTCATTTTCTTTAACCAAGATAACAAAATCTGCAGAACTTTAAAGTTTAATTCAAAATGCTCTTTTAAATAAGAAAATTTAAACAGTAGCAATTGATAACTACTCTGTTCTCTTCTCTTTAGTAAGTAACCTCAATTTCTATAGGTTGTTTGAAATTTTATATGTGCATGAGTTGAATATATGTTTGACTGTTGTGTTTGATTAGGTTTGAATATGCAGATAAGTGTAATATGAATTTCTGCAGACATGCTTCTGCTATTACTTGGATTTAAATACAAATCCACTTCTCTATGTATGAATCTTAGTTAGGGATTATTATGTAATCAAATTTGAGTTAGTGTTGCATAGATTTAGGTTGAGAATTTTAGTTTAGGAAAGTAAAATCTGTTACAACTAGAAATCAGTAACAGCAGACAATAATTTCATAAAGTAGAATTACCAAACATTTTTAAATTATTCAAAAAAAAAACATGTTTAAAGCTTTGATACATGTTTTAAAACAGGAATAATAAAACAAGCATCAGGTTTTAAATCTTCTGTGTTGTTAGTAACTTAGGTCTGTGCAGAATTTGGTATTTTGATAATATCAAATCATGAAATAAATTTTGAAATCTGGATTTCTACCTGGAGGTTGAATGCTGATTGGGAAGAGGGTGTATAGGTGGAGAAATGGCTGGAGTTGAAGGTCATGAAATGGCCGGAGTAGGTTGTTATGATGATTGACAGATTTGGCATGTTTGGGTTTGAAGCTTTTTCAGGTTGATGTCATTTTGCTTGAATCTGATTATCAAGCTACAGAGTATTATGTTGGTGTTTGTTATCAAGTCAAGGGATGGATGGCTCCTTGGGGAGGATGGTGGAGGTAACTGGAAGTCGCCGGAGCAGTGGTGTATGTGCACAGTGGATAAGGGTCTCTGGTGAACTTTGGCTGGTGCAGGCTTTGGATGACTCGAAGTCATCCCCGTGCAGTTGGTTTTATGGCTCGAAGTAGGTAGGGAATTGACCCGAAGTAAATTGAGGGTAGTCTCAGGTTTGTTGAAGTGCAGAGGTAAACCTGAGTTTTGTTTTTTTAAAAACCTGGGAAACTCAAATCTTTTTAAAAACTATGATTTAAATTTAAGTATAGTTTAGATTAAACTCAAGTAAGTTATGAATTCAAAAGTTTAAATGAAGAATTCAAATATAAAGTAAGATTTAAACTTAAATTTGAAATAGTATAAATATAGTGCAGGTGTGAGTATTTTTTTTTTTAAAATCTGGGAAAACTCAAATCTTTTAAAACTATGATTTAAATTAAAGTATAGTTTGATTTAAATTCAAGTGAGTTTATGAATTCTAAAGTCTAAAATGATGAATTTAAATTTAAGTAAGATTTAAATTCAAATCTGGAAACAATGTGAATATAGTTTCATTTTTTTTGAATCCAGGTTTTTATTTTATAACAGTTTTGTTCCTTTTAAATTTTTAAAGGGAATTCAATGTTAAAACAAGATTCAAATTTTTGTATAGGATTGAACTGGATTCAGGAATACCTTTGAATTCAAAGTTTAAAAGGAAACTTTTAAATTGTAAGCCAGATCTAAATTTGGTTTTGAAATCAAATTAAATATGATTTCAGTTTTGTTTTGAAATCTATTTGAATTTAAAACAGTTTTGACAATTTTTAAATATGGGATAGGAAATGTTTTTAAGTAGAATTCAAATATGATTTTGATTTCAAATAAGGTTTGAATTTTAAAGAATTCTTTCTTTTAAGTATTGAAATAAAAGTGTGATGTGTTTAACTTTAAATTGGAAGTTAAATAATCTATCTATTTTCAAATGTTTAATTTCTTAGTAAAATTAAGTAATATTGATTTTTAAACTTTTCTTATATAATAATGTTAGTTCTTTACTTTTAGGTTTATTAAATTATTTAAATTTGGAAATGTTTATATAGTAAACATTTGAAATCTTAAATTTCTTAAATAAAAGTTGAATTAGATTTTAGAAATGTATTATTTAAATACATTTTTAATATTAATTAAGTTATAAATAAGTAAATGAATTATTTTGAAAATAATAAAGAATTTACTGATTTGTTTGATTTTAAATAATAACTAGAATTTATTTATAATTAAAGATGATTAATAAATAATTAATCTAAGGTAATTTTTCTTAAGTAAGGAATTAATAAAAATGTTGTTAATTATCTAGGATAATTAAATAATTAATCAATGTAATTAATATTGATGAATTAATTAGATTAATTAATTGAAGATAATCAATTGTAATTTGATAAGTATAATTACTTTATAAAAAGTAATTAAGGGTTAATTACTTTTTGTAATTAATTCTGATAGTGTGCTTTGTTAAATTAATTAATTTAGTTTAATTAATTTAAGAAATCATTTAATAATTTAATGATAATAATTACTTAATGTAATTATGGAGCAGGATTTCTTAGAGAAGTAATAATTGATAATTACTGGAATGTAATTAAGGAAAGGTGATTTATTTTAATAAAGTAATTTGGATAATTACTTTTGTAATTAATCAAGGATTAATTAATGAAGATAATTAATTATTGGATAATTAATTTATTAATTAGTAATTAAGAGTAGTTAATTACCGGGTTTAAATATTAATCAAGGTGATTAATAATTGTATTTTAATTTTGGATTAATTACTAAATGTAATTAATTTTAAATTGGGTAATTAATTTAAATATTAATTAGAGATCATTAATTATTATAATTAATGATGTGATTAAGGATTGTTTAATTAAGTAATTAATTAATTAATTAATTAAGTGATTAATTAATTGTAATTAATTAAGGATAAATGTAATTAATTATAGTTAATTAATAAATGAAGTAATTAAATGATAATTACTTGTGATTAAGGTTAATTAATTTTATAAAATTAATTTAAGACTAATTACTTATTATAATTAGTGGGTGATTAATTTTAGATATTTAATCAAGTTAAATACTTAGTGAATGGTTATTTAACTAGGTTGATTAATCAATAGAATTATAAGCAAGATTTATAGGCGAGTAATTAATTTAATTTATTTTAAATTAATTAAAGATAGAAGTAATTAATTTAATTCATTTTAAATTAATTATAAATGATGGATAATATATCATTGCTTATGAATGTTATTGATTGGATGATTGTGATCTCAGAAATGACATGAGTAGTATCTATAGGATATGGATGCTTAGTTATAGTATGATGGATTATTTTGGTTTTGATGATTGACTGTTGTGATGATTATCTGTTGTGATAATGTTATAAGTTATCTGTTATGATAAATGTAGTTTACCTATCTGTGTGAAATAGATACAAATAAAATGAGTTAATTGTTTAAAATCCTTAAGTATAACTTGGACATTAAAATGGCGTTTGGTTTCGGTGAGACCAGGATCGGGTTTCCATAATTGGATATCCAAAAACCACATCGATTCCAATTAAACGTTAGGTCGTTAATCCAAGTGGAGCAAGTGAAGACTCGAGGTGTAAGGGCTATACGTCAGTATAACTCTGTGGGTGATTCCGTAATGAGTTGACGGAATAGTACTTATAGATTCGAGATGGTGAATCAGAGTGCAAGGGTTATTGTCGTTAACTCTGAGGGTGATTCCAATACGAATGTAACGAGATAATGCCTTCGGTTTCGTTCGAACCCGGAACGAACTTGTATGGATTGAATGCTTTCAGAACATCGTCAGGTGGACGATGAGCATTCTAAGATAAATGTGTTCTCTAAAGGTAATCGTAACCTCAAGCCTCATCAACCGGGAATGGCTAAAACAAGGGAGGTGCAACAAGGCTTCGTGGGTAGCCCCCACTTGAGAGTGAGATTTACCCCTGTCTAGAGGTCCCTTTATATTTCGGTTGTGTGGACGGTTTTGAGCTCCAACCGTCGGGGTTGTCTTGTTCGGAACTATTCAGTAAGGAATGGGGCCGGCCTTGTGTTGCAGGGGAGTTAGGGTGGCTCCTCGGTACGGTGATCTAGGCAACGTACTGTGACGGGCGGTACCCCAGTAGCCCTGCCATTGATGGAATCCATAATCCAATAAGTGCCTATACGGTTTTGATTGTGCCCAACTATGTTGGAACGTGAGATGTAAGCATTCCAGCTATTTCTGTATTTTATTTTGAAAATCCTAGACACTATTATAATATCACTATATTTCCTATCAAATGCTTTGGTTGGCGTAAGGTAAAAACTTTTCCATGTTTATGTGTGGGAAGTCTTACGTGATACCTTTTATTTTCAAAGGATTTTCTAAAGTTAAGCAACTTTTAAACCGTTTACTCACACCAGACCCCTGTCTGACCCGAGTGTTTATTTTCTGTTTTATTAAACTCTTGGGTACTCATATTACGTATGAGTAGTCAAGTGATTCAGGATTGCTTTGACGAGTTCTGGAGGAGATAATGGAGCAGGAGGCTTCAGCGTGTAGATATATATAGTGGTTCCGCTGTGTTTGAGTTGTAATCTGTTTTCTCTGATATTCTTGAATTGTAATCGCTAGACAGATGTTTATAACTGTCTAGTTTGTGTTGTATTAGCTGTAAAACTCTGATGTATATGATACTATGTAAAGTATTATGTGATATAATATAATTTATTCGTTTCGCTGTGAGATTCTGATGTTGTTTGTTTCTTTCTTTCCTTTCTTTTCTCTTTTCTATCCCTTTCTTTCTTCTTAACGATGCGACTTCCTGGAGTTTGGAAGTTGGGTCATTACAACGTGGTATCAGAGCATTAGGTTGAGTGAATACCTAGGCTCTGTAGTGGTGTCTTTCTTGAGAGAGCGTACTTGTAATTTTAATATATTTAATTCTACCTATCTGTTGGGTTACCTGTTCAGGTTTTCCAATATAATTAATAAAGGTAGATAGGGTAGTGGTGTGTGTAACACAACTACCAATGGTTGTTGTCCAAGTGTTTGAGCTTGGGAGTGATCTGCTAGGGCAGAATTGGGCATCTTTAGAAGTTTGGCAGTTTGGTGTGAAGGATTTTTCTGATTTCTGAAGGAGAATCTTTTCAAGATTCGGAGTGTATCTTTGGATTTTAAGCTTGATTTCACTCGTGTGAGTAGTTTTCTTGAGTCTGGATCAGTTTGGAGTACTGAAGCCAGCAATGGTATTTTGGCAACCTTAGGAAGGAGTTCTGTCTGTATTTGAGTTTGAGACTCAGTCTGACAGAGAGTTTTGTGCTTGGGTTGAGATCGAGTTTTCTGAGGGATATCTGTCTTCTGAAGGCTCTATTGTGGAAGTGGCTGGTGTAGCTTTGAGATTCGATGAGCTTTTGGGTAAGGAAGTTTTTGGCAGCAGTAGCAGTAGTGAGTGACCTGTTTATTCGATGGTTCTGAAGTCTCTGTGATTCTTTTGTCTGTAAGCGGGGCAGATGGTGGAGCTTGTCCATTTCTTCTGGAAGCTCATCTGGGTGTGATGTTTGTGGTTAAGAGGTGGACCACTAGTTTCTTCTTTTGAAGGTTTTGGCTGTTCTGATTGTTGAAGAGAGAACGATTTCTTGGAATCTGAACTGAATAGAATCACAAAAGTGACTTGCGATGATCCGGAAGTTTCCTGAGTAACCTTTGTTTGGATTGAAGCATCTCTAGAAGATGTTCGAGTTATCGAAGTGGTTTGAATTTTATGGATGTCTTCGAAGGAGTTAAGTTTTGCATCCGCATTAGGAGATTGAGTTCTGTTTCGACTTGGTTTTTTTTGGAGATTTTATGGAATTTGATGAATAATGTTTTTGGGATAAGTTGATCAAGTCTATACTTGTGTTCATCAATAGCATTCTCGAATCAGAGTTGCGCAGTGGAAGCATGGTGGCAGCTATTTCAGAATGGAAGCAACACCGATTCATTGGGAATTTGTGTTTTGTTTTGGATCAAAGGATTTCTACAGGAAATTCACTTTAATCTGGAGACTTGGATATCTTGTGCATCTGTTCTGTTTTCATAATAAGTGTAGTTTGTCTGAAGTCTTCTGATATCTGTAGTAGAGTTTGTGTGATGGATTGGATTGATCTAGAGGTTGAAGGCAGCCCAGGATCGATAGGAAAGATTTGTGGATAAGAGATTGGATCTTTATGTTTTCTCTCAAGGGTTAAGTGATTGATCTACAGGATTGGATGGCCAGTTTGGGTAACTGGGATTCAATGAGTTTCACGTATCTCTGAGGGAATACGTGTATGATCTATCTCTGGTTGTGGAACCAGCAGTTCTGGAGTTTTGGTTGTTGAGTCAGACTCGTTTGTAGTCTGATATCTTGTCTAGTGTAGTAGATATAGTTGTATAGGAGTTTTGGAGCTTCTTAGTATTAATTGTTTGGATTCTCTAGAGCGAGTATCCCGGTATATATATATACTGGGGGAAACTCGATAAAATTTTATCCAGAATTTGTCAGGATAATTAGGTTTGTTTGATTGGTTGAATTGGTTGTTTTGATTGTTAACATATGTTTGATATATGCTTGTGTTTTAAATAAAATCTTTAATGAGATTATTAAATTACCTTTGCTTTTAAATTTCGGGGACGAAATTCTTTTAAGGGGGAGGAATGTGATGTCCCGAAAATTTGGGCAATATTTATTTAATAATTTCATTTATAATTATTTTAAAATGTGATATATTGATTTAATAATCCAATTTAAACATAATTTTCTTTTGAAAATTTATAATTATTTTGTTGATAAATGATATTCTTTTGAAAATTTATAATAATAATTGAATTTGAGAATCTTATTGTTTTAAGATATTAAAAATGTATAAATGATAAATTTTTCCTTTCTAAGCTGATTTAAAAATATTTTATTTATAATGTATATATGTGTATACATTGTAAATAGGAGTTTTAATTTTTATTTTAAATTTAAATCTAATAAAGGATAATTTCAAATTTATAATATATATATATATGTGCATAATTTATGAATTGATTTAAATTAAACTGGAAATAGTATTGAGACTTTTTCATAAGTCAATTTATAAATCTATCTTGTATTTTCAAAAAAAAACAAATTATAGTAAATACCTTGTTATAAATATATATATAGTTAAAAATTGTATTTTATTATAAAGTTTATTTTGTTTTATCCTAAAATTGTTTTGAAATAAATTTAGTTTATTAATATTAAAGTATAATATTTTGATTTGAAATCTTTGGAATAAAATGAATTCAACATTGTTCTTTTCTTTTTTTAAAAAAAAGTCTCTTTTGAAAATTGTTTTTAAATAATTTTTTAAAAATATTCAAGCAAATATTTATATGTAAAGATAATTCAATTTGTAATCATTTAAAGAATAAATGTTAATGAAACATACAAAACATCTTAAATTAAATTAGAATAGTTTTATCTAAATTAAAACATTTGTAAACAAAGAAATTTATTTTATATCTAACTCTTACATGTGTTAGCTTCATGTTTTTAATTTGACACTTGTAATTAATTTTCATATCCAAACAACAAGTGGCATTACTAAAACATTTTTGAACTTATTATTTTAGATAAAACTTAAAACAAATCTTTTGTTTCAAACATTTTATCTTCTATAATGAATCAAAATTCAGTTTTGAGAAAACTGAAAATCCATTTCACTCTAAAATCCTCACCCAAACTCAACCAATACTCTGCAAATTTCAATATGTAAGATCTGCAAATCGAAGTTTGTAAAATCTGCAAATGAAAACCCAAATCTGGAAATTCTGTAACCTGCAAACAAATTCAAATGTCTTCAACCTGTAAGATCAACACAAACAAAGATGAAAAGGGGTCTGCATGCAATTCCAAAGCCTGCAATCAACATGTATTGTAATCAACTACAAGCTCAGAGCAGTGCAATGGAAATTCAGGCCCTAGAAATAAATTGCATCTGGATGCTTTCTGTTTTCAATTTTAAAGGTGAGTAAATTCCTGTTTTAAAAACAGTTTCATTTTCTTTAACCAAGATAACAAAATCTGCATAACTTTAAAGTTTAATTCAAAATGCTCTTTTAAATAAGAAAATTTAAACAGTAGCAATTGATAACTACTATGTTCTCTTCTCTTTAGTAAGTAACCTCAATTTCTATAGGTTGTTTGAAATTTTATATGTGCATGAGTTGAATATATGTTTGACTGTTGTGTGTGATTAGGTTTGAATATGCAGATAAGTGTAATATGAATTTCTGCAGACATGCATCTGCTATTACTTGGATTTAAATACAAATCCACTTCTCTATGTATGAATCTTAGTTAGGGATTATTATGTAATCAAATTTGAGTTTGTGTTGCATAGATTTAGGTTGAGAATTTTAGTTTAGGAAAGTAAAATCTGTTACAACTAGAAATCAGTAACAACAGACAATAATTTCATAAAGTAGAATTACCAAACATTTTTAAATTATTCAAAAAAAAACATGTTTAAAGCTTTGATACATGTTTAAAAACAGGAATAATAAAACAAGCATCAGGTTTTAAATCTTCTGTGTTGTTAGTAACTTAGGTCTGTGCAGAATTTGGTATTTCGATAATATCAAATCATGAAATAAATTTTGAAATCTGGATTTCTACCTGGAGGTTGAATGTTGATTGGGAAGAGGGGGTATAGGTGGAGAAATGGCTGGAGTTGAACGTCATGAAATGGCCGGAGTAGGTTGTTATGATGATTGACAGGTTTGGCATGTTTGGGTTTGAAGCTTTTTCAGGTTGATGTCATTTTGCTTGAATCTGATTATCAAGCTACAGAGTATTATGTTGGTGTTTGTTATCAAGTCAAGGGGTGGATGGCTCCTTGGAGAGCATGGTGGAGGTAACTGGAAGTCGCCAGAGCAGTGGTGTATGTGCACAGTGGATAGGGGTCTCTGGTGAACTTTGGCTGGTGCAGGCTTTGGGTGACTCGAAGTCATCCCCGTGCAGTTGGTTTTATAGCTCGAAGTAGGTAGGGAATTGACCCGAAGTAAATTGAGGGTAGTCTCAGGTTTGTTGAAGTGCAGAGGTAAACCTGAATTTTGTTTTTTAAAAAACCTGGGAAACTCAAATCTTTTTAAAAACTATGATTTAAATTTAAGTATAGTTTAGATTAAACTCAAGTAAGTTATGAATTCAAAAGTTTAAATGAAGAATTCAAATATAAAGTAAGATTTAAACTTAAATTTGAAACAGTATAAATATAATGCAGGTCTGAGTATTGTTTTTTTTTTTAAAAATCTGGGAAAACTCAAATCTTTTAAAACTATGATTTAAATTAAAGTATAGTTTGATTTAAATTCAAGTGAGTTTATGAATTCTAAAGTCTAAAATGATGAATTTAAATTTAAGTAAGATTTAAATTCAAATTTGGAAACAATGTGAATATAGTTTCAGTTTTTTTGAATCCAGGTTTTTATTTTAAAACAGTTTTGTTCTTTTTAAATTTTTAATGGGAATTCAATGTTAAAACAAGATTCAAATTTTTGTATAGGATTGAACTGGATTCAGGAATACCTTTGAATTCAAAGTTTAAAATGGAAATTTTAAATTGTAAGCCAGATCTAAATTTGGTTTTGAAATCAAATTAAATATGATTTCAGTTTTGTTTTGAAATCTGTTTGAATGTAAAACAGTTTTGAAAATTTTTAAATATGGGATAGGAAATGTTTTTAAGTAGAATTCAAATATGAATTTGATTTCAAATAAGGTTTGAATTTTAAAGAATTCTTTCTTTTAAGTATTGAAATAAAAGTATGATATGTTTAACTTTAAATTGGAAGTTAAATGATCTATCTATTTTCAAATGTTTGATTTCTTAGTAAAATTAAGTAATATTGATTTTTAAACTTTTCTTATATAATAATGTTAGTTCTTTACTTTTAGGTTTATTAAATTATTTAAATTTGGAAATGTTTATATAGTAAACATTTGAAATCTTAAATTTCTTAAATAAAAGTTGAATTAGATTTTAGAAATGTATTATTTAAATACATTTTGAATATTAATTAAGTTATAAATAAGTAATGAATTATTTTGAAAATAATTAAGAATTTACTGATTTGTTTGATTTTAAATAATAACTTGAATTTATTTATAATTAAAGAAGATTAATAAATGATTAATCTAAGGTAATTTTTCTTAAGTAAGGAATTAATAAAAATGTTGTTAATTATATAAGGATAATTAAATAATTAATTAATATTGATGAATTAATTAGATTAATTAATTGAAGATAATCAATTGTAATTTGATAAGTATAATTACTTTATAAAAAGTAATTAAGGGTTAATTACTTTTTGTAATTAATTCTGATAGTGTGCTTTGTTAAATTAATTAATTTAGTTTAATTAATTTAAGAAATCATTTAATAATTTAATGATAATAATTACTTAATGTAATTATGGAGCAGGATTTCTTAGAGAAGTAATAATTGATAATTACTGGAATGTAATTAAGGAAAGGTGATTTATTTTAATAAAGTAATTTGGATAATTACTTTTGTAATTAATCAAGGATTAATTAATGAAGATAATTAATTATTGGATAATTAATTTATTAATTAGTAATTAAGAGTAGTTAATTACTGGGTTTAAATATTAATCAAGGTGATTAATAATTGTACTTTAATTTTGGATTAATTACTAAATGTAATTAATTTTAAATTGGGTAATTAATTTAAATATTAATTAGAGATCATTAATTATTATAATTAATGATGTGATTAAGGATTGTTTAATTAAGTAATCAATTAATTAATTAATTAAGTGATTAATTAATTGTAATTTATTAAGGATAAATGTAACTAATTATAGTTAATTAATAAATGAAGTAATTAAATGATAATTACTTGTGATTAAGGTTAATTAATTTTATAAAATTAATTTAAGACTAATTACTTATTGTAATTAGTGGGTGATTAATTTTAGATATTTAATCAAGTTAAATACTTAGTGAATGGTTATTTAACTAGGTTGATTAATCAATAGAATTATAAGCAAGATTTATGGGTGAGTAATTAATTTAATTTATTTTAAATTAATTAAAGATAGAAGTAATTAATTTCATTCATTTTTAATTAATTATAAATGATGGATAATATATCATTGCTTATGAATGTTATTGATTGGATGATTGTGATCTCAGAAATGAGATGAGTAGTATCTATAGGATATGGATGCTTAGTTATAGTATGATGGATTATTTTGGTGGTGATGATTGACTGTTGTGATGATTATCTGTTGTGATAATGTTATGGGTTATCTGTTATGATAAATGTAGTTTACCTATCTGTGTGAAATAGATACAAATAAAATGAGTTAATTGTTTAAAACCCTTAAGTATAACTTGGACATTAAAATGGCGTTTGGTTTCGGTGAGACCGGGATCGGGTTTCCATATTTGGATATCCAAAAACCACATTGATTCCAATTAAACGTTAGGTCGTTAATCCAAGTGGAGCAAGTGAAGACTCGAGGTGTAAGGGCTATACGTCAGTATAACTCTGTGGGTGATTCCGTAATGAGTTGACGGAATAGTACTTATAGATTCGAGATGGTGAATCAGAGTGCAAGGGTTATTGTCGTTAACTCTGAGGGTGATTCCAATACGAGTGTAACGAGATAATGCCTTCGGTTTCGTTCGAACCCGGAACGAACTTGTATGGATTGAATGCTTTCAGAACATCGTCAGGTGGACGATGAGCATTCTAAGATAAATGTGTTCTCTAAAGGTAATCGTAACCTCAAGCCTCATCAACCGGGAATGGCTAAAACAAGGGAGGTGCAGCAAGGCTTCGTGGGTAGCCCCCACTTGAGAGTGAGATTTACCCCTGTCTAGAGGTCCCTTTATATTTCGGCTGTGTGGACGGTTTTGAGCTCCAACCGTCGGGGTTGTCTTGTTCGGAACTATTCAGTAAGGAATGGGGACGGCCTTGTGTTGCAGTGGAGTTAGGGTGGCTCCTCGGTACGGTGATCTAGGCCAGGTACTGTGACGGGCGGTACCCAGTAGCCCTGCCATTGATGGAATCCATAATCCAATAAGTGCCTGTACGGTTTTGATTGTGCCCAACTATGTTGGAACGTGAGATGTAAGCATTCCCTCTATTTCTGTATTTTATTTTGAAAATCCTAGACACTATTATAATATCACTGTATTTCCTATCAAATGCTTTGGTTGGCGTAAGGTAAAAACTTTTTCATGTTTATGTGTGGGAAGTCTTACGTGATACCTTTTGTTTTCAAAGGATTTTCTAAAGTTAAGCAACTTTTAAACCGTTTACTCACACCAGACCCCTGTCTGACCCGAGTGTTTATTTTCTGTTTTATTAAACTCTTGGGCACTCATATTACGTATGAGTAGTCAAGTGATTCAGGATTGCTTTGACGAGTTCTGGAGGAGATAACGGAGCAGGAGGCTTCAGCGTGTAGATATATATAGTGGTTCCGCTGTGTTTGAGTTGTAATCTGTTTTCTCTGATATTCTTGAATTGTAATCGCTAGACAGATGTTTATAACTGTCTAGTTTGTGTTGTATTAGGTGTAAAACTCTGATGTATATGATACTATGTAAAGTATTATGTGATATAATATAATTTATTCGTTCCGCTGTGAGATTCTGATGTTGTTTGTTTCTTTCTTTCCTTTCTTTTCTCTTTTCTATCCCTTTCTTTCTTCTTAGCGATGCGACTTCCTGGAGTTTGGAAGTTGGGTCGTTACACCTAAATACTATTATGGTAAGACCTGATATTTTCATTCAGCGAACATTATTGTTGTGACTCTTTCCTCATTACAAACCATAGGTTAGGGGGAATGATGCTAATGTAGAAGTTAAAGGGGGGAGTGAAGGTTTATGGTAGTTTAGTTATTTATCTATGTTTTTGATGTAATTTGATGCACCAAAATTCAAACGTGTTGATGTTTTATTTTGAGAGTTATTATGGATATTGTTGGATGTCGTGTTCCTGAGATTTGATTTTTATGATATGGTTACTTGTTTTTGTTATTATATTTTATCTCTTCAGGTGTGAGATTCTAGAAGCATATATAGATAGCTTTGCATATTTTTTATTGTATAAATTTTACCAACTAATAACCAATTTTGGAATGGACCTAAGGTTCGATGGGCTTTTATTGGGTTGAAAAGTAGGCCCATTCCGGAGAAGGTTATTACATTTTTTATCAGAGCTTAGTTTGCCTGATCAACTGGAATAGTTATACATGAGGTACGTATTTGTTATTATTGAAAGTATTTTTCAAAACCCTACTATACATATATATTCATACACTTTTATGAACATTCACACACTAGGCAAATTTTTATTTCAACAAATAATACCATCTTAGGAAGTTGTAACTAAAAGCTCAAACCTACAGATGGTTGATTATGGTTGAAAATAATTGCTTAGAGGTTCGTAACCACACCACCCAGGAAATACCATGAGGGATTCTAGAATGGTTCAAACAATACAAAGGCATGTGGGGAAAGTTCTCATTCCTTAATAAGTTGCACCAACGACACCTGCTGCTCCGCCTGTTGAAGAAGCACCTCATCCACTAGACTTCCCTAAAATGTGTAAAGTCTTACAAAATATGAGAGCACGGACATATCAGAGGCTGAAGATTTTTAGAAACCAAGGCCTGGATTAATGACTATGAATATATATTCTGAAAGCTGGGATGGGAAGAACAAATCAAGAGGATGATGGCTACATGGCATCTAAAGGGGGAGGCGCTAGATTGGTGGACCATAATAGTTGAAGAGAATGGTGAGGAAGGAAATACTTAGGTTGAATTCAGGGTTCACTTCGAGTCACGATTCATGTCAAAGCTGAAGTAAGTTAGCAATTAGAGAAGTTTATCCAACCGAGGCAAGATGACTCCATTATGAAGGAGTATATCAATAAATTCATGGAATTAGCTGAGTTTGGATTAAGTATGATTGGCACCCCTACAAAGAAGGCTATGAATTTTTCTAAAAGCCTAAATTCTCCCCTTAAGGAGCTACTTTTGACCAAGTTTCCATAGGTGCCACTTATGAGATGACAGTTGAAATGGTCCTACTTCAGATAGTTCGTGTTGAGGAAAAGGAGAAGGTAGGACATGCACAAGGTTTAGGTGGAGCAAAGAAGGGGGTTATGGGCTGATAAGAAAGCCAACTGAAAGATCAAGAAAGGAGGTGTGACATTTCATAGATGTCAAAAGTAAGGGTACGTTGCTAAGGACCGCAGAATGAGTTTGATGAGTGAAGAATTTAAGTGAAGATGCCGTCACAACCATCAAGAAGGGCACTACAAGAATCGGTGCCTAAAGCTAGCAAAGTAGGGATAAGGTGGGCAAGCTTATGTCATTGAAGTTATACTTGTCACAAGTAGACTTCCTTTCAGAGACAAAGGAAAAGCCGCAATGGAAGGTACACCTATTATCCCTAAAAATACTATTCATACCATGTTTAAGTAGGGAGCACCACACTCATTCATAGCTAGAAGTATAGTCAACTCTTTGACGTTAAAAACACAAGTTGTCACCAACCCAAAGACATATTAAATCCTATTAGGGGTGGACACATCTTTATTTGATATGTAAAGACCTAGTAGTGGATATATGTAGTGTTAATTTTATATGTAATGTGTATGTTTTGGGTTTTAAGCGGTATGGACTTATCCTAGGGATGGATTGGTTATCTTACTACAGGGATGTCTTAGATTATGATAGCAGGATTGTTTGGTTAAGGAGTAGTATGGGGCGAGATATTGATATTCACTGTGCACCCTAAAACTCTATCGAGTTAAGCTATTTATATTCTCTTAGCCTATCACAAGATGAGCTCTCATCTATGCCTGTAGTTCGAGACTTGTAGATGTTATTGAAGAAGACTGCAGTCTTCCATCCTAAAGGGAGATTGATTTAAGGATTGATTTGGAGTAGGATGCTAGACCCATCGCACTGCCATTAAGGCATATGTCCCCCAAAAAAGGCGAGAGTTGGATAAATAGATTTCAAAGCTATTACAATGGGGATTTATTTATCGAGTTCTTTATAATGGGGAGCAACTATTATCTTCGTCACTAACGCAAATTGATCTTTAAGGCTACGCATTGACTGTCGAGATCTTAACAATCTTACCAAAATGAATAAGCATCTCTTACCTAGGATAGATGACATGTTTGACAAGCTTATTGAAGCCAAAATTATTTCTTAATTGGGCTTAGCCATTAGATTCCACCAATTAGGAATAACTGAGAATAGTAAAAAGAAGACCGCTTTTCGAACTTCAAATGGACTATATGAACGGGTTGTAATTCCTTTTGGGTTCACAAATGTCCCTATATACTTTGTAGGTTTGATGGGTGGAGTCTTTAGGGGGCACCTAAATAAGTTTGTCGTAGTGTTCGTGGATGATATTCTAGTATTTGCTAAATGTGAAGGTGAACATGAAAATCATAATGGGGACCTTGAGAAGGCACTAACTAAGGGCCAAATTCTCAAAGTGCCACTTTTGGAAGAAGGAGGTGAATTTTTTGGTCATATTGTCTCCGAGAAGTGATTATCAGTTGATCCTGCAAAGGTGAAAGTTATTCAAGACCGGAAGATTCCAAAGAATGCTACGAAAGTTAGGAGTTCTCTTAGGTTGGCAAGTTACTATAAGAAATCCATCAAGGACTTACAAAGATAGCAGCCCCACTGACTCGCTTAACCAAGAAAAAAAATTAGTTTTCGTATGGGATGAGAAATGCACGGAAACATTTGAAAAGCTGAAAGAGCTATTTACCATTGCACCAGTTTTACTATTCTGGATGGGACAAAGCCTTTCATTGTTTATACCGACGCATATGGTACGGGGTTTGGAGCTATTCTGATGCAAGAAGGAAAAGTGATAGCCCATACAAGCAGGCAATTAAAGGACCATAAGAAAAGGTACCTCAATCATAACTTAGAGTTAGCAACTACCATTTATGTTTGAAGACGTGAAGTCACTTTCTTTTGGAAGAAATTTTTGAGTTATTCACCAACCAAAAGTCCCTTAAATAATTATTTTTCCAAAAATATTAAAATCTTAGGCAGTAGATTTGGATGGAGTTTATAACATCATATGGCTTTAAAATGTAGTACACCCTCGAAAAAGGGAATATTCTTGTCGATGCACTTAGTCGGAGGCATGCTACTCTAAGTGCTATATATGAGTGGAGGCAGTTGGAGTTCCTCTCGAATTTCAATTTTCAACCACCATCAGAACTCACTCTAGGTTATCTTGCAGCTATGGAAGTAAGGCCATCATTGACGGACCGTATCTGGTAACAATAGAACAAATATGTGGAAATGGTAGATATTTTAAGAAACTTAAGAAGAGGAGAACATTTTTCCTATGTCAGCAGGTATGCAATAGACAAAAGGGGATGGTTAAGGAAAGATGGATGCCTATGTGTTCCAATGGTGGAGGACGTTTTGGAGGAAGTACTAGTTGGGTGTCACCATTCTATGATGACTATTCACTTCGCTGGAGATAAAATGTATAAGGATATGAAGCGGATTTTTTGTTGACCGAGGATGAAGAAAAGGTAGAAGAGTATGCATTAGGTGTTTGATGCGCCAAAAGATAAAGGCAAAACAAGGAAAGCCTAGAGGATTATTATTGCCATGAGTAGTACAATTTTGGAAGTAAGAGCATATATGGATGGACTTTATAGATGGGTTACCTAGGGGTCAAAGAGGCAATGAAGCTATTTGGGTTATAGTGGATAGGCTCAGTAAAAGTGCCAACTTTATTCTATAAAGAGTAATAGGACTGCAGTATCTCTAACACAAATTTATGTCAAAGTAGTGGTACTATTACATAGATTTCCTGTTAGCATTATTAGTGATAGAGACCCCTTATCACTAGTGAAATTTGAAGGAGTTTTGCAGTATGCTTTAGGAACGATGTTAAATATTAGCACCGCTTACCGCTAGCAGATCTACAGTCAGACAGAAAGGGTGAATAGAATTTTAGAAGATTTGTTGAGTGTTTGCATCATAGATTTTGTAGGACATTGGGAACAACATTTACCATTGGTAATGTTTGCGCATAATAATAAATACCGTAATGATTGGCATGACACTCTTTGAATCCTTATATGAGAGGCCATGCAAATCACCAAATTGTTGGTGGAAAACTACCGATAAAATTCTACTTAGACCAGATTGGATCTGCGAGACCTTGGAAAAGGTAGAGATTAGGTGGTGAATGAAGGCTGCATTAGACCAGAAGTCCAATGCTGACAGGCGAAGGAAAGAGTTGGAGTTTTTGATTGGAACATGGTATTTATTAAGGTTTCCCCTCTTAGGAAGGTTACCAGGCTTTGTACATCAAGGAAGTTGGTACTAAGGTTTGTTGGGCCTTTTCCATTTTGGAAAGGGTGGGGAAACATGTGTAACGAGTAGAGCTTCCAAAAAAGTTGGCGGAAGTCCTTGATGTCTTCCATGTATCACTTTTGAGGAAATGTCTGCATAACACATCTACTATAGTAGAGCCTGATTAGTTAGAAGATATAGAAACGAAACAGATAACACCCCATAACATCGAACGTATAGTGGAGCATGGAGTTAGAAAGGATCATAACAACGTAATTAGGCCAATCTGAGTGCAATGGAAAGATAATCCAAAGTAAAGCACATGGGAAACAAAAGAGAAGACGAAGTCTTCTCATCCTAAGCTTTTCTTAGGTAAATTTTCCCTCTCTAAAATTTATTATTGTATATTTTTGGTTGCATCATGGTTGTTAGATTGGATGTTAGGGAATGGATTCCACACTTTTTACTGTTATTTTTGTTATATAATCTTATACATATCTAGGATCTTACATATATGCTTATATATCACGATCTTGCATTAATGCTAGAGTTGAGCTCACCTATAGTATATTGCTACATAATCACATTGCATTTTTGACTGCGTAGATGGTTGTGTTGATAACATGGTTGTAGATAATGCCCCCTCAAGAATTACAGGATGAAATCCTTTTTAAAGGGGGATAATGTAAGAAATAAATTAATTAATAAGACTAAAAATTATAATTTCACAAGCACTGGAATTTGGCCATGAAAGTTACACCATTGTGTTTATGGCGATTTTCTGATTAACTTTCATTTATACAGTCTTGTGATTGAAGCTAAAACAAAAAAGTTAATGACGTTTGTAGTTTTCAAATTTAAAATAATTCAAATGTGTTCAAATTTAAAATTTTATAAATGTTAGAATTTGAAATTAAAGAGATAATAAATAATTTAAGGTTAAGGGAAACTTAATGAAAAATGTTAGCGTTGGTTTTAAAAGGGTAAAGACAAATGTTAGCCAAAATAGGAGGTTGGTCAAATCCTACCACTGGCCTGGTCGACTGCTAGAAGTTGATCGCCTAAAGAAGAGTAGTCGATCGGTTAAGGCGAGGTGGGTAGGGTTTGTTTTGGCCAAGAATGGCCCGGATTTAATTTTATTCGAAAATGAGTTTGAAAACTGATGGACTATTCTGCTAGCTCCTTTTGTTATAGCTTTTTGTGTAGTCCTTTTTGGTCATAACTCTGATATGTATATTCTTTTGACTCGCCTGTATATTGTGGTTGCTACACCACTTGACATGTATCATTTTGTATACTCTGTGATGTATCTGTATATGTGTATATGTATGTGATGATCTACTGTTCTGTGATGTGTTTTACATTTGAGTTGTTATATTTTGTTCTGTTAGATCTTATAGCCATTATAGTTTTGTGTTAAATATCTATTGGATATGTCGATCCAACAAAAAAAAATATGCTACATTTATCGACGTATTCAGTAGATAGTCAAGTCAAGGCTATAGACGGTCGCTTCTATCCAGCTCTATTCTCTATATTAGCAGACGGTATTACCTTGTAATACTCTTTGCTAATGTGGGTCTCGGAGTGGGGCATTACAATAGCAAAGAGTATAACAAGGTAATACCGTCTCCTAATACAGAGAATAGTGCTGGATAGGAGCGACCATCTATAGCTTTGTCTTAACTATCTACTGAATACGTCGATAAATGTAGCATATTTTTTTTAGGTGGTTCGACATACCCAATAGATATTTAATACCAAACTATAATGGCTATAAGATCTAACACAACAAAATATAACAACTCAAATGTAAAACACATCACAGAATAGTAGATCATCACATACATATACACATATACGGATACGTCGCAGAGTATACAAAATGATATATGTCAAGTGGTGTAGCAACCATAATATAAAGGCGAGTCAAAAGAATATATATATCAGAGTTACGACCAAAAAGGACTACACAAAAAGGTATAACAAAAGGAGCTAGTATAATAGTACATGCAGAAGCAGATTAGGCCAAGTCCAAATGTACCTAACCTGAAACACCTCGGTCTGACCCGAATATAAAATACACGGGTCACTGTAGCTAAACAAATCAGTTAGTTAAGCTAAATGATAATGAACATGCTAGGTCATAAAGTACCACAAATATCTCTAAAAGAGATTACTCGATCATCTAACAAAAGATGAATCATAACAAGCCTTATATCATCGCCAACTCAAATAAACAAAGGATACGAATATCCCAAATCAAGCCAGAAAGGTAAATAACAAATACCAATAAAGGTAACACAAGTTTCCACAAGGTAATCGCTATATGTCGTGTGGTTCAAAAGACCTACCCCGAAAGGTGATACTCTAGGGAAATATAAATATCAAAGAAACAAAGGATGCACGTGCTCAGTACTGTATAAATAAGGATCCACAAGCCCAAAGGCGACAAACCCAAGTATCTCTCGAACGGTGACGAAGAACCAACTCCAAAAGTGATACTATAGCGCAACAAACCCGAAGGCAACAAACCCAAAGGCACGAACCCGAAGGCAACAAACCGTAGTGGCGAAGGTCCGGAGTCCCAGTACTGGACACCATTAACAAGCAATATATGTCACAAACTCCTGGAAAGGAACCCGAAAAGTGCTAACTGTGTCCCATACCACCCGTTCGTATTAAATGGTTTACTAACCGTTAGTCAATTCCACACTCAAACCAGTACAAAGTTTACTGCATCTCATCGGTAAACCAGACCCAAAGGTCAAAACGATCAAATGAATAGATTAGGAATTAACTAAAAAGATAAACGCACGATTTCATAGCACGCGTTTTATCTAATCATTTAATTCTCCTCCCTCTTCGCTCGAAGTGAAAAATTGTGTGTTTTATATAGAAATTAAGTTGAAGAAAACAAGTTTTAGGAACGTTTCGAAGTCACTTTAGAAATTGCCTTTGAAATTCTCTTATTATAGAGTATATAATTTTTATACTAAAAAAATAATATATAATAATAATTTCAAAAGACCATTTATTTGAAAAAAAAATTAAAACACATTATAATAACTGTGTATGAAATCCAGAAAGAAATATCAAGAAAGCATCGAAATAATGGAAATTTCACCGAGTATTATCCGTTTAAAACAAGCTGCGACGCAATATTCGAAGCAGATTTGAATAAGTTAACCATTTCAAAATGACTTGAATTTTGCAAGAATGTAGTTCAACGTTCCTACTTCAGTCTGCAAAAAAAATCATTCAAATCCGATTTGAAACGAAGAATCTGCGTCATTTCAAAGTTGGACCAAAACAAGGTTTTAAACACTGAATTACAGCAAGCTCAAAATATTTCTACATAAGCTAAACTATTTACCCGTTTTGCAATTAAAAGCATTATTTTGCTAGATTATGTGAGTTTATTCAACTCACATTGCTGAATACTTGAGCTACAAGAGAAAAAATCGATGGAAAGGTGCAAGCTTTGGCCTCAAAAGAGCTTCAACAACCTAAGAATGAAATGTACATAGACATGTAATGCCAAACAAAGTTACAAGCAATCAAATAATCTTCAAAACTGAAATTCGATGAAGGAATTAGGTTTAGAAGTTGATTACCTGTCTAAATTGACTTAATTTGATAAATTATAGCAAGGATTTGATGAAAATTTGGAGATTTTGGTTTTTACTTGTACGTACAGGAAAAGGGATAATATTTCTCACTTCAGGCTCAAAATATTTAAGAAACAAATTGAAAAAATAATATGTTGCAAACTAGAGTATACCTATGGAAGAATTAGAAAATATTACTTGTACGAACAGGAAAAGCGATAATATTTTTCACTTCAAGTTGCAAATAAATGGCCTTTGGACCCAACAAGGGAAAGAATCAATTAGTTTATGATAATAAATTTACACTAAACAATTATATACACTATGTTACAATAAAACAATGCATTTTCTTTTAAGTTTTCAACTAAACAAAATATGTAAATATGCATACACATGAAATAAATTATTGTGCATTATATGAAAAGATTAGTTTTTATTTTTAAAACATTATTATTATTAAAATCCTTTACTTCACAATAATACACAATTTACTCAAATAAATGAATAAAACCTCTATTTTTATCTTCTAAAATTATTGAATTTGGATAAGAAACGTGAAAGACATGACCAATATAATTCTCACATTTTAAATTCACTATTGCTGTCGTTTATTCTCAGGGCAGCAGCAAAGCAATATGGTTTCGACTATCTTAACCTTAAAATTTTGCAAAACTCAAAACAAGAAAGATTTAGAATTTATAAAATGATAACATCTAATTAATACATTTATAATGAATGACATTATCAAGGATTGTAAACATTTGGTTTCATTTAAATAAATTATATTCATTATTGGTTATATTACATGTTTGTGAAAATTTACATACATGGAAAATTTAAAATGCTTAAGTAAGATTTTGGGTAAAGTATTTTGGAAAAGTATTACCTTATGTTAATTAATTTATATGGCAAATAATTCTAATTAAGGAAATACCTTAATTGGATGAAACTATCATGTGATAGTGATTAATAAAACAAAGTATTCAAATTAAGAAAATGAATTGTTTAGAAAACCAAAATATTGATTGGAATGAGGTTTCGTAAAAAGTAAAAGGAAAGTCATGAAGATTAGTTTAAACATTTAATCGTCTATACTACTTATTAATAGTGAGTTGCATTTCAAGGGCACATAGGCCTCCCTAATCTTTTGTCAACTGAACAGTCATTTTTTTTAAAAACATCCTTCTCGCTCTCTGCTTTATCCTTTGCCCGTCGGCTACAGATTATGACAAAGAAAAAAACTAGGGTTTCCAACCTATTCTTTTGCACGATTTCTCTCCTACCAGCTCTACACTTCCTCCTTTCCCCTCAGCTTCAAATAAAAATTTATCCCGTCAGCTACAAATTGAAATGCTTCGGTTTCCAGCGATTCTTCTGCCCGATTTCTTCCATCGTGATTATCAACTTCATGCAGAAGGTAATTTGTGTTCTTCTTTTCTTTCTGATTTTTGGATGTGGTTTGTCTATTTCACCGTTGATGATATTATAGGAATTTAGGCATATTTTAAATATTCGGTTTTTTGGGTTTGATCATTTTTTCCTCTCTTAGGATTTTCTATATAGGCTACGTAGAAAAATGTACAACGTGGCTGACAAATTTATATGAAATCCTCATTTACCATAAAAGGATTTGAATTTGGAATTTTAGTCTTAGACACTTGGTTATCTGGGTGTTTTGAATATGAATATGGTTGTGTAGAGTCATGTTATATCCTGAGATGTAATCTATAGACTTTATATGTATGTGGATTGGGATTAATCATGAGTATAAATTTCCTGTTGAACTAAATGACGAATTCATAGCTCCTGTAACGTTCACACTTGGCTGCAATTCTAGAATAGTTGACTGTGCACTGCGTTTTGCAAAACATTCACATATATTAATGTTCAGCCAATAGTGCTTATGAAATGTGCTGTTGGACTAATCTTATTACAAAAACATGCTTTTTTATACCTAGATAATACGGTCCTCTTCGATTTGTTGCTTTTTCGGTTGTTTTTACCTCACTTTGAAATCACGGTCAACTATCGATAAATAGAAATCTGAAGATGCTTCTCTGAATAATTTCTCTCATCGCTTAAGCAAAAGAATCCCTTTTTGTTTATTTTCCTCTCTAATACTAGAAAACGAAAATTATCACGTTTCTCTGATTAAATTGCTCTCATCGCTTAAACACAAATCCCTTTTTAGTTGTTTCACCTTCGATTTCATTTTTGATGGTTGATTCATTATGAGATGCTTATGGGAAGGACAACATCAATAAAATTTATGTGCAACCCTTTTGGATTTGATGCCGTTTTGGAGCTTGAACATGGTATAGTTTATTATCTTTTTTTATTTTATGTCAACTAGAATCAGAGATCGATTGTATCGTTTTTCCCCTATTTTGCTCATTGTTGTTTTTTTTATTCTTTGTTTGGCTTTGTTGGAATACACATGGAAAGCTAAGATGTTTTCCCTAATTTTTTGGTGAATATTAGCATCTTTGCAGATCATGCCTATATAAATTGTCTACTCTAATACTATAGTAGTTATCAAATGAAACTTCCATAACGGTGATCAAAATTACTTCCACTAGGAAATTGGTGTAGCAAGGGATTGTTGAATTTTCATGATCTGGTATTCTAGCGGTACTTGAAGAATTAGAGGGTAGCAACTAGGAATGATCATCATTTTGGGTTTGGAATTCGTTGTTATTCAATATAATTGCTGATTTTAAGCTTGGATGTTAAAGTAATACTCGATATAATATGAGTGCAATCTGAATTGTTCATTAAATTGTAATTATGATTTGATAAGATTTACACCATAAAGATTTGGTGAGTGATAAAATATTCGTTTATCTTGAGGTGTATTAGAGAACACTGGAGATTTATAATTATCATACTTCCTTCGGCTAAATTATCATTTTATTTAGATAAGTAGCATGCCGAAAGCAAATATATAGAGGAAGAGTTGCACCAAATGTTGAGCCTTTAGGGTCGACTTTCTCTGTTGAAATAAAAAATTTCATACCATACATGCCTTGAAAGTTCAATTTTTTATTATTTTACGTTTCTTCGTATAATGAACAAAGATAGGTAGCCAATATTACTAACGATTTTTATGTATGTTGAGTCTTGCATGTAGGATTTAAATGCTTCTTCTTTATCTGTGTTTCCTAACTAGATATGTGAATTTTTCTATTAGAACGAGTGAGAAATTTAATATAGAAATCCTGATTATAGTTTTTGGATAAAAGGAGCACCTAACATGAAGTAAACAAGAAGTTTGTCTAAATGTGAATCTTAGCAATTGATTCCTTTCATAAAACATGAAAGCCCTAACAAATTGAGAATACCCTGATGATAGTTTTTATTTTTTTATGTTTCCTTTGCAATAAAAAAGCATAAGTTAGCGCTATTTTTATAAATTTACAAAGAAGCCGAGTAGGCACTACTCCAACAATAATTTTTTATATGCAATAGTGTAATTTTTTTGTAACAAAAGGAAATTATCATTTATGTCTTTAGCATGATATAATTTTTTTGTACTGGAATTTTTTCACTTTGGCTAGGGTTATAGCATTTATTCTGGACGTTTATGCTTGCATTTTTGTGTGGAAAATTTTGAATTTTATATGATCCGTTACAATTAATCCATTATTATGCTAATAAAATATGTATAAGTTGGATATAGATTTGCTTCTTCTTTTACAGTAATGCAATTTCCATAACTACAGTACTAGCAACGAAAATATTCAAATTAATACGCCGCTGAGATAATAGAAAAGAAATAATGGGAATTGATTGTAAGATACTTATAATTTCATATTGAGTGATGGGAATAAATCTTCATTATGTAGTATTTGTCTATTATTTTGTTCAAATGTATGTTATTTTATTGTTTAAGTTTAAACGTCTACCATTATATGACTTTGTCACAATTGTCTATATGATTTTGTGTGTAGTTTTAAGCACAACTCTTTAACAAGACATTCTTCGTCCACAAGTTTTGGTATTCCCATGTTGTCAATATATCACACCCGTTATTTCCAATTTTATTATATTGGTTAATTTAATCAAACTGTTAAAAGAATGACTGTTTTACATTAGGGACATAAGTGCTTCACCATTTTTTGATAGAGTACCAAATCTCTTCTTTGAATAACTGTTACAATTTTTGCGTGCATGCCTAAGAAATGATTTTTAACAAATAATAAGATTATATCATATATAAGGGATGTCATAATTATAATATATAACCATTGTTAATTTTTATTTGAGCCAATGTAGAAGAACAAGAAAATAATATCACAGTAGGTTTTTTTAGTTTATTCTTTTTTGATTCTCTCATTTAATAATACATACACCACATTTTTATTCATGAAAATAGGAGATCCATGTTTTGTTTGTCAAATTACATTGAAATGTACACATGCAAAGTAGGAAATTTACACATATGAGTTCAAACTATAATTTTTTTGTACAAAATTATTAATGTGAATAATTCTTTATCTTCTTTTTTAGAGTAGAAGATGTTCCGGTAAAAGTTGGAGTAAAATCTTATATCCTAGGACAAGCTAGCATCAACACTAAATACAAATTGAGGTATGTTTCTCTACTATAAAGTAGATTTAATTTTTAATATACTTATCTATGATTCCTGTTATAATTAAAAATGTAGGATTTATATGGAAAAAATGAAACGGCGATCTTATTTTGTTATAAGACAAAAAAATCAGATAAATACGAAATAAGAAGTTGAAGCAAGGTGGTTTATGTGAACACTCTAACATATCATTTCTTCAATTCAACTAGGAAAAAATGTTAGTACACTGGCAGCTTTCAATTAGTTAATTTCTATATTATGTTGTCATATTAATAGTTTCATAACATGAAAGTTTACTACATGGAAAAATATTTGACAAGTTGCCAGCTGAAAATTCTATTTATGACATCAACCATTTCTATTTTTGAACATACAAGTATTATTATTATTATTGGTAATGTTTTAACACACAATGGATAAACTAATTATTAATATTTAAAACAATGAAATTGAAGATTATATAAAGAATACCATTTGGAAAACATTCCAAAATACGTGAACTGGTATTAAAAAGGAACTTTGGACGAAGTTCATGATTAACTTGACGGTTGTTGGATGTATAGATTTCAATAAATTCAATGTGGGTTACGGGTCTATTTTTGGCAGTGCTATGTACGAAATATTTAAATTGTATGCATTATTTAATATTTTTGTGACCTCCTCTGTGACGCTATGTAACATATATTTAAAATATTTTGATTGTATACATCATTGAAATTTCAGTTTCTAATTAATTCTTTGATTAAAATTTGTCTCTACGACACTATATAATTTTTTTCTGTCTTCTAAGATGTTTCAATTGTGGTTTCGTCTTAGATCATCGAACTACGGTAATAGATTGTGTGATAGATGTTTTTCTATCCAGATATTTGAATTTTTCCTACACATGCTGCTGTAAATTAGTTTTAGTTAGAAAACTAACAAGAGTTGTCAACAGTTGATTAACCGTATTCTTAATCAACTAAATGTGGATATAGAAAGGGAACGACTAGGATACCAAAATTAAGAAAGGATCCTGACCATTGAAATAAATAAAGCTTCACCGGATCAAATGGTCTGTATTATTTTATTACTATTACCCAATTATTGATCTTCTACATTATTAGCTTAAATAAAACCAACTGAATATAAATATAACATTTCTAGTCAAATAAATGTAACAAATAGAGAAAATGATTTCCGAGCATTGCAAAGTTTTCCATTTAAGAACCCAACCCTATACTCTTATTCAGCACACTATTTTATGTTTGTAATTAATATATGTGCTGTTAATATTTAATAAACCGTATCGAATAATTTTTATGCATTCGAAATCAGTTAATAAACCATATCGAATACTTTTTATGCATTCGAAATCGTATGACATTGTTCATCAAATTATAATCCACTTCCAAAATAATATATTTCTCTCTTATAAAATAAACTACAATTGTTTAGTTAACCATATGTACCACTGAGCAATATAAAATACTATCTTTTCTTATATGGACTGGAAAGTTTTGGTCTGCTCGTATCAAATATATAGTATTATATTACTGTAAACAATTTTTGTTTGACCATATTATTCCAAAATGCACTATGATTTTTCAATAAATAAAATTTAAAATAAGCAAAACTTAGTTGACATGTATATGGATCAAGCTAAAATTAAGTCAAGAACTTCTGGATGTAATTCTTGGTTATTACTATCATAACAACTGTCAACTAATGAAGAAAAATTGCATTGCAGTTGATCAGCTTGATTAGGCAGCTTTAGGCTTTGCAATCTTGGAGCCATTTCTTTGCTTCATCCAAACAGTTGCTGAATGCTGGCGCTGTTGCAATCAAACATCGAAATAAAAGTTGTAGGTTGCCTTGCTCTTATTCATCTACTTTTTCCATTAAAAGACCATTGAATTCAAATATGCACTAGTGTATATATAAACTAATTATTGTACATTTCAATCAGATTTAAACGTCTTCTTGCTGATTTATTCATTTTTTTGTATTTTGTTTTTTTATTAACATCTACTGTATTGATTAGATAATGGATATATTGGCAATCCTACTCATGTTAGCCTTAAACATAATTCTTTTACATTCATTTTCATCTTGAATATAAGTCCGTGCCAAACTTTTTTTCAGTTTCATTTTAACTCATTTTACAACCCAATAGCAGGTGTTGGATGTTGGCTGGATAACTTTCATAGTTTTAGTTCTTTTTAACATTATCATTAATTAAATGCTCTTCACTAATGGTTACTTTAGCTTAAAAGTTTACTTCTATTGGAAACTAGAATATTAAATGAAATGATATTTGAGCCATACGTCATAACCTTTTATAAAACAACTTTCTTGACCATTATATGTTTACTTATTTACTGATTTGGACATTGTAAAACAATGTATGATAATAGTTCATAATTTAGCTGGCTGACTTTTTAACATATTATCTTGGTCTTATGTATTTCAACGCTAAACTATAACCATCCTTCTTTTCATTTTTTAGCCCATTCGATCCATATTTATAGTACAGATAAAGCAACATAAAGTAGTTTCCGACGAAGCAGACTACTAATTCTATTTTTTTACTTTAGTGTTTGATAAAATAATTAATTATATTTTCATCCCATCAAATAAATTCCACAAGGAATAAAAAATATCATATAGCTTATAATTTATTTTAAGAGTTATAACTTAATCATATAAAAGACCGTGGTAAACAAGTCTTTTATATAATTCATTTATTGTTGGGATCATTTTGGTTATGTTGGGTTTTTTCCTATCTATTATGAATGGGATATAAATGAAACAATTGCTAACTTGCTCCAATGGAATCAGTCCACTTTTCTCTTTTAACTCTTTTGCCTACATATATGTTTGAGAGCATTCAGTCCTATTGCTATATAGACTCAATAGAGATTCTATACTAATTTTAATATTTGTATTTGATATTGTAAAAATGTTTCTAATTCCTTACTGTAAATAGTATATTCTAAATATTTTTAAAAAATATTTTTGTCATACCCATATGCGTCCACCGGCCAAACTATTAGGTTTTCGTACAGGGAATAAGACAGAGAATTTATACATATATATAAAATAAACGGTAGGCATGTTATATATCAAACATGATATAGTATAATTTATAGAAATATTCGCACATAGGTGCGAATTTAAACAAATGAAAATTATTTGAATATGTTAGTTGAATATGCTTATCGCCATGTTATTTGTTATGGACAACCAGATGGCCCACTAATTGTGCATGTTATTTGAATATGTTTCGAAAATTTATGTTTTATGCAAATATGCATACATGAGTCTTTATATAGAAATTTTTTTAATTCTATTTTACAATTTCGTTGTAAGAATCGTCATTATACGAAATGTGCATGCATGAGTCTTTATATTTCGATTCTATGCTACGGACATTTTTTTACTTATATTTTACAATTCCGTGTGCGAAGCAAGGGTTCACACTAGTTTGATTAATAACAAGTGAAAAAAAATGTATACCCTTTGGAAAATTTAAGAAAATGCTAATTTGGTGCTTTTGAATTAGCATGAAATTTAATAAGGAGCAAAAACATTAGAGTAAGTTTGGTTATGAATTTAAATAGTGTTAAAAACTTGTTAATTATGTATTTGTGAAGCTCAATTGAAAACAAGTTTGAATTAAGTATCAACCTTGGCTACTTCAAAGTGATAATAAAATAAATGCTTAGTTTTGTGGATTAAGAGAAAATTGAATATAAAGATTCATTTATTATAAAATGCAAATTTTTGTGAAAAACTAGAAATGATAATAAATAGAGCAACAAGATAAGATTTCTAATTGTGAAAGCAATTTTAAAAAAAAATCAAATCAATATGTAATTCCAAAGTCTAGTTTGGATAGTTAATTATTTCTTACTAATATAAGAAAGAAATTATCTTAATTAAAACATGAGTCTTCTTTTAAAACACTTGTCTGTTAATTGGGAAAAAGTTTTCTTTGTAAACCATTTTGAAAGTTTGTTGTATATATTATAGTGTAATTCTTGAAGTCTTAGCTTTCCAGAGAAAATGATCATGTAATAAATGTTTTAGAGAAAAGATTTTTGATCTAAAATTATATAGTTCGGATTTAATTATGGTTTGAAAATTTTGACTATAAAAGGTCTTGTGTCGGAAAATTATAATTAAAATGTGTTGTTTAAAACAACGATAACTTATGATTTACATATCCAAATGAGTCCATTCTTTTTGCAATAGAGATTACTTTCGGTAAGCTAGAAATCATCTTTGTATCATTTTTGAAAATTTTTGCAGTTTTTTTATTCAAAAATGAGTTTGAAAACTGATGGACATCCCTAACTTCTTTTATAATTTCTGAGTTTAAAGCTGAAAGTAAACTGGGCATAACTTTCAAAATGTAAATCCAATTTTGATGATCCTTATAGCGCTGAAAAGTTTGGACTGGGTAGAATAACTTTCATTTTATGAGTATTTTCAGATTAGTGTTTTACTATGTCAAAAGCCTAAGTCTTTTGTAGCAGGTCTAAATTTGAAAATTTGAAGTTTTGAGTAGTTATTTTATTTAAACTATGATTTTAATGCTTTATATGTTTATAAGTGCATAATAATATGTTTTAATAAGTAAAGTGCAGGTGCAAGAGGATATTTGAATGATTAGTTAGCAAAATAGTATAGTATAAAAGTAAGCATGCTTGCATTTTAAATGCTAAAAATGAAAGGTACGAATTTCTAATGTGGGTCTCAGAGTAAGGCGTTACAACTCGATTTAAATCCAATGGTTTAAGCACGCTCTAACCACTATAAATAAGAGGCTAACCTCCTTACTTTTATTTACAAGAAAAATTGCAATGCTAGGGAAACTGTGTTGGTTCTCTTCTCTAATTCTTTGTTAGATTCAATGTTCAACTTTTAGGGAAGAAGTCAATCACATATGAGGAAATAAGTTTTAGGTGTGTGCATTTACATGTGCGTGTTTATATATACATATACATATATATGTATTTGTATATACATATATATATATATATATATATCTATATACATATATATATGTGTGTGTATGTATATTTCCCTAATCTTTGAATTCTAAATTTAATCTATATACAATTGAATTATTATATATTCCAAAGAGAAGAAAACTGAAGAAGATATAAGTCAAATGCATGAAGTCGAATACAAAGGGAATCAAGAAAAGCTATCTATAAGTGGAAATCTTAGGCTTTCACATTTTAGTCATTTGTGTAGTAAAAGTTTGGATTTGTTTTATGTCTTGGGGAATTTTGCAGATAAAAACCCTAAAATTCCCCTAATTCTTGGATTAATTAGAATCTTAATTGTTTTATGTTAATATAGTAGAATTTAATTTGTTGTTTGCAATTTAAATTTTGTTTTCTATTCAGCTTCCTATTCTAATTTTTGTTATTTTGATGAAGGGTTCTAAAAGGAAAAAATTAGAAAATGATGTGCAAAGTATGGATTTTTCCTATTTATAGTTTGCACCACTAATTTCCCTAATTTAGAAAAATATGAATCCCTTCTTCCACTTCAAGTTTGAATATGTAAATGTTGAATAGAATATAAAGGGTTTAAATTATATGGTTTTAATTCCTTGAAACAGAGGCATTGATTCTATAACGTTAATGTAAAATAAGTTTGGTATTTTATTGCATTTTAGTATATGTGTGTGTGTGTACGCAAGTCCATTTTTTCTGGCTAAGGATATTAGCAGTTTTGAAATTATTGTAACACCCAACTTCTATACCCATACTATCCAAGAGTATTACTAGATAATTCTGTCAGATAATACAAAGAATGATGTTGTATGGTGTACACACATGAATATCCTATTATGCTAACATTGGAACGCATTTCAAAAAACATTAACACTCACAACTACATACAAGGCATCAGCACAAACAATAAATACTTATGTCTCTAGGATAGAACAATACACAATATAAATCAAGTTATAGAGAACACAGAGTCAATAATGCGACGATTACGTATACGATGATACAAATATATACAAATCTCAGCAGATATAAAATAGGTCAATCACCCACTATCTCAAAGCTATACAGTGTACATCCAATACAACACAATGGCTTACAATCATGATGTAATATAATACACAGTGATATACAATAATAACCTATCCTCCATCTATGCTCAACATCCACATAATCGTCATCTATCCCTAAACCTACAACATCTCAAACTAATCCGAGTATTATATAAATAATAAATGGGTCAGACTATATCTAAATCCAATATAGGTACATAACAAGAAGCATGATAATAACAAGCAAAGTACGAATATGACACAACATACGTCCATAAATCCATAATAAAAGAATAAATTCCGAATTAAACCAAATTTTAGGGTTGATAACCCAAATGTCTTGACTTGCAGTCTTGATGAAAGTACAAACTTCCAACTATGAAGCCCCAAAAATATACATCAAGAAGTCATAATCCCTAATAAACAATCAAAGTATCGAATCTCGACATACAGCGCTAATGGAAGTAATCACTTCCTATTGCTAGGTCGAAAAAGTTAAATCATGAAATATGAAACACTTAGAAAGATATTCAATCCAAATAAAGAAATCAACATCTAAGAATACCATCTCAACTTATAGTCCTGATGGAAGTAAAACCTTTCGACTGTTAGTCCTCGGAGATAGCAAGAAATCCTAATCCCAAATAAAACACAATCAATAAAAATATTGAAGAAAATATCCAAGTAGTTATCTCAACCTATAGTACTAATGGAAGTGATACTTCCGACTGTTATGCCCTCGGAGATATCAAGAAATATAAACTCAAATCAATATCAAAACCAATCAAAAACTCAATACGCAACCATATATCTCGACCCCTAGTCCTTAGAGAGGCAAAACTCTCGACTAAATGGTCCTAAGAGATTGAAAAAACAAATCAACAAAAAGGAGATCTATCAGTTATACGCTCTTATGAGAAGATGACAGACAAGCTCACAACATGTCTCTAATGTCATAAATAGACACCAGGTAGCTGTGTCAAGTTAGGTTAACTCAGACAACCGACTAATACGCAGCTAGTCTTTAGTGTCATAAGATTATCATCTCTAGTTAGGTGATAATATCAAATGTCTCAAATATAATGTATCTACCTAAGTCATCCAGCTGGGAGACAGACGTACCGTAGCACAAGTCCAGAAAATGCTAATGACTATAGCCTATTTCCTACAGTCTCATAGTTACTCCTAGAATCGTGACACTTCTATCCATCGCATGTCACAAACACATTGTCGAACTACGCCGAGCATTGGCCACGATTCCTACTTGCCCTTGGTAATGGACTTTTGGTCTTTAAGTGACATCGGGGAAATGGCTCTAATGAGAAAAATAACTCTTAATCTACAACACAACGAGGTGACATCATGGATCTAGGGTGTGACCTCACAGTTAGGACTGCAAGGATGGATAATTAGCCAACCCGGTTTGTCTAATTCATGTGCTCTCCATTGTAGCGTAAACCCAATGACGTAGATTCCGAATAAATACTCTTTGGACTATTTGAGACCTAATGAGAGTGAATATCAGTACTCTCGACTTTAGTAATCCTGATGAGTGTAATAACTACTGATGTTGACTATATGAGTTCCAAAGAGAGAAAATCACATAAAAATTCCTTGACCACTAACCCTAAAAGCAGATAACGATACTTGACTAGTTAGTCCTTAGATGATCCCACAAAATATACTCTAGAAGAGATGAGTCCTAAGGAGAGAAATAATAAGTACTCTAGACTTCACCCATCCTATTGAGTGCGTCACAACATAGTAGTTCCTCAACTACAAGTCTTAAGAGTAAAAAATAATTTACTAGAATAATTTGTCCTAAGAGGATAAATCTGTATATCTCAACATATCTCCAGCTTATAGCCCTTGGAGAGCAATGGAACTCTTGACCAATAAGATCTAAAGAGTCACCTCTAGACGAGTTTCTAACCTATCCCCAGAATATAATTGACATCTACTCGCCAATAGTAATCAAACAAGTATTACTTGAGTGCCTCATACCACTCAATGTTACTCGAATGTTTACTAGAAGCTGGTAAACTACAATCATCAAACAACAAATATTCTATAATATGATTCGATAGAATAATTGGAAAAATATTACCGAGCGTCCCATTCCACCCAATGCTGCTAATCCTTTTATTCAACATTCTTATTATATAGAATTAAATCAAAAATCATCAAATGAAAATCATTTCAAATCAAATGATACACGAAAGGGGATTATAACTCAGACCCTCAAATTCATTTAAATATTTCACAATTTAGTTTATCTTCAAAATAGATTATATATTCTAAAAATTCTCTTTTCGAAATTATAAATTAATTTTGGACCACTTAATATATAAAAAGTGGAATACAATTTAAAATTGTTTAAATAGATTTTAATAATCAAAAATCACCTTTTTGAAATTACCTTTAAAATCCTTAAAGTTATTTCACAATTTGGTTTATCTTTAAAATAAGCTTAAAAACTCAAAATCCTCTTCAAAAATATTTCTCGAATACTATTTATAAATTATACACTTTACAAGATATATTCCTTTTCAAAAATGTTATTAAAAACTTTCAATTATTGTTAGAAAAATTCCACACAATCTAATATATTGAAAAATCTCTATTTTTATTTTCAAATAAACTTTTATATCCAGATAACTTTTAATAAGTCATTTTATTTTTACTTTTCAAAAGCAATAATCATTGCAGAAAATCAATGGCAGCCTCCACCCATCCTATTCCGTCCCGTCCTTATTTCGTTCCTAAGCGAACTCCTCCGCCTCCACCCCCTATCTCTTTCATCCCCGGCAAATATAGATCTATGTTCTGTTCCTCGTCTCCTATCAGCCCTCACTTTCAACCAATTCTGCATACTCGCTCAATGCGTACTGGCTCCCTGAACCCCGAGTCAATTGAACCCCTGCCAACGGAACCTCTCCTTCCTTCTCCTTCTCCCATCCCCCCCCCCCCCCAACTAGGAAATCTTACGCTCAAGTGTTGAGCTTTACCTCCCCGATCCTTGCCAAGCCCCCTGTATATCAGCGCCGTCATAACATCTTACCTAAATTCACAAATGCTCACTCCACTATTGAATCTCTAAAGCTGAAAGGCCGTTGTCTCAGGTGTGCTGGTCTGGGACACGTGGCAAGAAATTGTAGGGACCCAAAGATCTGTTATCTTTGTGGCTTCTTCGGGCATGCACAGTCGCACTGTTCCAAGAAAACACATAATTATTTTTCTGCGCTTAGAAATACTTCAGCCAATGGCATTAAAGACAAATCCAGAAGCAGTCCAACACACAAGGTAAGGACCCCACCCAAAGCTTTCTCACCCAAGAATCGAGGCAACACTCAATTACAACAGTCACCTCGATCCCCTCCCTCCCCCCCCCCCCCCCGTCCGCATTCCAACCATCCTCATTCTAAATTTCGCTCCTCATAAAGATTTTCCATAGCCGACTCTTCCTTATATCTCATTGGCACAATTATCGATGGCTTTTGGTCCATCGAATCCCTCCACCTTATTCTCTCTACAAACTTCCACCGCCATGAATGGCCACTTTGGATTCTATCTGACAGCAGTTTCTTCTTTTTCTACCCTACCACCTCGATTCGCGATCAAATTCTCCTCCGGAGAACCTTATAGAAACCTGGAGGCTCGGTTCTCATACATCAGTGGTCATATTTGGACCACCAGGCTACTGATCTTGAACCGCCAGAGTGGGCTCGGGTTAAAGGTTTTCCCGAATTTCTTAGAAACAATTCGATGGCAGTTAGTAATGCTCTAAGCACATTGGGTCATTTCATCGCTTTCGATGATTGTGACTGGGCAAATTTCGATCATCGGTTCCTTTATGTCAAGACGCAGTTTTACAAGGGGGTTAGTACACCAAGCTCATTTGTCGCACACTCAAACAACGAGGACCATCTCCTCACAGTGGAAAAGTGGGACCATGCTCACCTAACTCGTCGGCCAGAAATGATGTTCCTGGGAGTGGACTACGAAATGGATTTCTGATGCCTAGACGAACCTATTCTATCAGACGACTCAGATGAAGTCAGGTTTGATGCGATGTTTCATGACCCAGCCATATCCCCTGCGCCTGCTTCAGATGCCCATTTTCCCGTCACTAACCCGGGAGGGTCTGGCTCTCAACGCTGGGACGCTTGGCCTGAAGTGCAGCAGGTTAACCCAGCAAATCCTGACTTATCCTCACCTCCCATTATCGGTCTCCAGTCACAGGCCAATGTCCCCCCCTCCTTTAGTAAATGATAGGGCTGATCGTCCAGCTTCTCCGCTGCCCCGCTTGAGGTCTCCACTGCTTACTCCAGCAACCGTTCGTCGCAGCTCCAGAATAAGCAGGGCGGCTTCCCTCCCTGGTAGTTTCTATAAAACTGTTGTTTTTTCCTCAGCTAATAAGAGTCTTAATAAAAAAATGGCGCACTGCACATGGGTGTGAGTTTGAGTGATGAGCACTACACAGCCATGCAAGCACTTGAATCTGAGTGCTTGTCCCTTTCCCAATGAAACTAATTTCTTGGAATGTTTGGGGTTTGGGGGACCCATATAAAAGGCATGCTGTCAGTCTCATTTTATCCCCCCATAAAGCTGACATTCTTTTTATTCAAGAATCTAAATTAATAGACCCACCACAATCTCTCATTCGACACATGGGGGGCTCACTCTATCGGCTTGGGCTAATATTAATGCTACTGGCTCCAGAGGAGGTATCACTACTGCATGGAATGAAGCTGTTTGGACCCACTATCATACCATGGTTCATCCTTCGGCCTTACATGTAATTCTCCGCCACATTCAATCAGGTATAATATACTTTTTCACTAACATCTATGGTCCTCAGAACAGTCACGAGAGAAATGTTCTCTGGGCCAATTGCTTCTCCTTCGCCTCTTATCTCAATGAACCCTGGATAGTTGTAGGAGATTTCAATACAACTAGATCCCCTGAGGAGCGTAATTCAGGATTTAACTCACTAGAATTGGACTCATTCAATTCCTTCATCAATGAATATTCCCTTATTGACCCTCCCATCTACAATCGCCTCTTCACCTGGTCTAACCGTAGAGCCGAACCTGCCTTAGCAAAACTAGACAGATTTCTCTTTAATACAGCCTAGGATGACCTTCACCCGCTTTCATTGGTCTCTGGACTGGCTACGACTATCTCGGATCACTGCCCAATTATAATTGATACCAGTTCCTTGCCCAACATCAAGCGTCCCTTCAGATTCGAACGCCTCTGGCTTCTGGAGCCTTCCTTCAACGCCTTCATCAAGCAAGCTTGGTCCTAGCCTACAACAAATCCAATCAGCATCCGCCAGAATTGTTTTCAAACTCCTCTCTCTTAGGAAAATTATCACACCTTGGGCCAAATCCGTTTGGGGGTCCCTTCATTCATGCATCTCATCCACCCAAGACGAGATCTAAGATCTAAACATTATTGAAGAATCCCGTTCGCTTTCCGACATGGAACGGTCGCAACTGAATGGCCTTGAAAAAGAGATGGATAAATTGGTTAAGCAAGGGAGTTAGGCTGGAAACAACGTTCTAAAGCTAAATGGTTGGAGGCAGGGGAAAAAAACACCTCCTACTTTCATCGTCTGGCCAGCGGCCGCCGCAGATCCATCTCAATCTCGGAAATCGTTCATAACAACACTTCTTACTCTGAACTTTCTGATCATCTCTGATTGTTCACGGATTACTATAGAAATATCCTTAATAGCCCTTCCTCAGCCCTACCGGTCATTGATTGGTCACGCCTTTATCCTACCCCTTCCCTCATCCCTATTGACCATCCATTCACTGAAGAGGAGACATGGGCTGCTTTGAAGAGTATTTCGGATGACAAAGCACCCGGCCCGGATGGTTTTGGCCCATTCTTTTTCAAGCATTTCTGGGACACAATTAAAAGTGATATCGTTGATATGTGTGTAGAATTCCATTCTCAGCCCTCATCCATTTCTCGCCTTAACTACGCTAGTATTATCCTCCTTCCTAAGTCCCCTGGTGCTAATTCCCTTTCATCTTTCAGACCCATCAGCCTTCTCAATACAACTTTTAAAATCATCACCAAGGCCCTCGCCAATCGCCTCCAAACTGTTATTGCTCCCCTAATCGGTATGGAACAATCAGCCTTTATTCTCGGAAGAAATATTATGGACTGTGTAGCATCAGCCCAGGAAATCATTTCCTTCTACCACCAAACATCGACCCCAGGAGTTTTACTGAAGCTTGATTTCTCCAAAGCTTTTGATTCGGTTAATTGGAACTTCATTCTTGATCTCATGAGACATAGGGGATTTCCCCCCAATTGGTGTAATTGGATCAAACATATTTTATCATCAAGCCTCTCGGCCATATCGATCAACGGTGCTTTAGGAGGTCATATCAAGTCGGCACGAGGTCTGAGACAGGGCGACCCGCTCTCCCCCCTCATCTTTGTCTTGGTAGCCGATGTTTTTAATAGGGTGATCAAGCTTGCTAGTTCCAGCAACCTCTTTTCAGGTATTTCACTCCCGGATTCCTCGTTGTCGGTCTCTAATCTGTAGTTTGCTGACGACACACTACTTTTCGTAGCCCCCCAAATTGAATACATTCATTGCTTGAAAGTGGCCCTGTACTCTTTTGAGCTCATATCTGGCCTTTCCATCAACTTCAAAAGGAGTTCTGTCATCATATTAGGTAACTCGAATCACCTTGGCCCTCCAATCTCGTCGCTGCTCAGTTGCAACCTTTCAGACTTCCCTCTTTCTTATCTCGGCATCCCTATTCGCCCAACCAAGCTGCATAGATCTGACTGGTCCCCATTAATTTCCAGGATTGAATCGAGACTTCTGAGTTGGAAGGCTCATTCTCTTTCCACAGCCGGCCGTCTCGTGCTAGTCAAATCCGTCTTATCTGCCATCCCATCATATTGGATGTCCTTTTATAGACTTCCTACCTGGGTCATCAATCGTATTGACAAAATTAGGAGTACCTTCCTCTGGAATGGTGGTGGTGTCAAAAGACTTGTCAGTTGGTATACTGCCTATTTGAACCAGAACCAGGGGGCCTAGGTATAATCAGTCTTGGTGCTTTTAATACAGCTCTACTCGCTAAGTGGCTGTGGAGATTTCTCTCCCTAGGCAATTTCATTTGGAAAGACTGGATTCTCTCATCTCACTACCGTTCTAATAGCCACCTCGTCCTTCACCTTCCCCCGAGTAGTAAACCTTCTCCATTCTGGAAAGGAGTGCTCCATACCCTACCCAGAATCAAATCCATATTCCATGTTGTCATCGGAGATGGAAAAAACTGTTTATTTTGGTTAGATGCATGGCATGATCAACTCCCCCTCGCCAAACCTTTGCCCCAATGTTCTCGAATACGCCCAACCCTTTCACCTCGGTTAGTGACTGCATCAGTCGTGATCCGGACTCCCTCTGCCCTCCTTCCCTCTTCGATTCTGGCACCTTCGCAGAACTAATCACCACGTTCAATCTACTTCATTCTCTTCATCTCACCACCTCGCCTGACCGTGTTGTTTGGGCGCTTGCGCCAACGAGAGGCTTCTCAATTGCTTCCTGTTATTCTTTCCTTCACAACCCCGGTCGCTTCTTTACCTTTCCAGACTCTGGAAATGCCCAATTCCGCCGCGTATCGCCTTCCTCTAGTGATGTCTGGTCCATAATCGTATCAACACCAAAGTGAGGCTCTCTCGCCTTAGCATTCCGATCGAGCTATCCTGTGTCTTTTGCTCTGTTCAACCAGAAGATATCCCCCACCTATTCCGTGAATGTGACTTCACTTTCTCAATTTGGGTGCCACCAGTGCCCATCTCCTCGGTTGTATCCCCGATCAACCATATATCTTTGATCATTGGCAACTCAATCCTCACAATCCCCATCTGGACGTCTTCCTCGCCCTTTTCTGTTGGTTTATATGGAAGGAACGAAATGCAATAGTGTTTAATAAACCACGTCACCACTTTGAAGGTATTTGCAGACGTATTATCTTCTTATTCAACATTATTACAGGTCGGAGCTCTTCGGCCCCTTTCAGACTTCGCCTTACGTACAGAAGCTCTTCCCCAGTAGAGTCGCAGGAGAGCAGTTCGGCAGTCCCACCTTGACCTGATCGCGTTATTATGTTTGTATCTTGTTTATTTTGGCGTCTAGCTGGTTACTTGGTGTATCATCAGTACTTATCCCAGACTTGTGTTGCTATACTTTTGTTTTATGCATAATGTTTTGCTCTTATTGCCATCGATCAGGCATGTTGATCGAAAACTATATTATTAATTATATGATTATAATCGGCTGTGTAGTGACACGCTACACACCCGTCTTGCTCAAAAAAAAAACAAGTCATTTTATTTTGCAATCACTTTTATTCATTTACAAATAAACTTTAATAAAATTTTAAAACACGAAAAATAATTTATCAAAGCTTACTGAAATATTTAAGAACCAAAAAATAATTTGGGCATCAAAAAATACAAATTATGGAAGAAAACACAACAAATTATTAATATAATTTTTAATCATTCAACCCAAATCGAATTACATTGAATTTCGATCGTCCGTAAATGCACACACAACAAATAAAACTTCATGATACATCTCGACCAATAGCTCTAATGAGATGAACAACTGAATGGCTCTAAAAGATGTAAAATTTACAAATCCAGTACAATCGGACAGCATCTCCTTTGCATTTTGGACAATCCAACACATACAAAAATTTCTCAATCTAATTCAAAGTCCAAATAGTATCCAATTAAAAAAAACAACCATTCAATCAATAATACCAAAGAAACATTTCGTCCAAATAATTCAACCAATAAATGTGATAATTATCTACCAAGCAATTCAATTAATAATCCCAATCCATTCAATCAAATAATTCAAGCAAATATCGGGATTATATATATAATGCAAGGGGATATAAATATAGATGCGTAAATGTAAAACTCAACGAATTCCTAGTGAAGACCTTTATTGCCATTGACGACCATGCTACCACTATCAGCCACTGACTACATTATCTCAGCCATTGCCAGCAAGCACATCCCCAAGTTCTCGATCATCATCACATAATCAGCTTATGCTCAGCCCCCACCACTGCGCAACTGCCTCTATTGTAATGACCCGTAATTTGGTCACTTTAATTAAAGATATTTAAATTATTTTAAATATTCAAATATAGATTATTTTCCATAAATAATCAAGTTTTAAGTGATAAAGAATAATAATTAACTTATTTTGGAAAACTGTTCACAAAAATATTTCCTTTGGAAAGATATATCGTTAAAATAACTGAAAATCGTTTTATCGATAAACAGCCCCATAATCGTAAAACATCGTGCATAAAGCTGGATATATACACTTATTTTTATAATTAAATAAGAGTATGAAATAAATTTATTTCTTTTATTTTTGGAAATTAAAATTATTTATGACATCATCAATGATGCCCTTATATTTGAATATTGATTTATGAAATTAAATTGAGATTTAATGATTTAATCATTATTATAATTATTCAAATAACTATTTTTAAATTATATTAATTCATTAGTCATGAAGTGATAGTAAATCATTTACAATAGTTTTATAAGATAAACATTTGATTTGAAAATATAAGAAAATTCATATCGCTTTATCGATATAATAACACTTTTTGTAAACAATCGTTTAATATTAATTTATATGATTTTATAAATCAAATGCGATCATTTTAACTTTTTTCAAATGATAAGAAATTTTCTTTCAAATTTTGTTTACATTTATATGTAAATTAATTTATAAGCAAAAATGTGATCGGGACTTTCCCAATTTTGAACAGTTTAACGAATGAAAGTTGTTCAAAGTTGTTGTAACCTTGTTTTTATGTCATGTGCACATATATACAATACGTATGCACACCCTAACACCCACATGAACATACACACACACACAAATATATATACATTTAAATATATATATATATATCTATATTACAAAATCTTAAGATATTTTCCTTAAAACTTAATACTTAAGCAACCAGAAAGCATCCATCAACTCACCTTACACCATATCATCTCAAGCACATGCAGGCACTAGGGAGGAGAGGTTTTCCATGAATATGGAGGTGATGGGGGTGTGGAAAAGGGGCAATTGTGTAATTTTGCAATTAGATATTTATTTTTAAAAAAATTCTATAAACACCCACCGCTTTCTTCTTAAATTCCTAATACTTATTCTTCATCTTCCTCCTCCTTCTTCAAGCTATTCTAGTAGCTTCATATATAAGGAAAATTATGGAGAAAATAATATAACAAGAAATAAGATTATATTAGTATATATACATTATCCAATCCACTAAAAACAACTTCAAAGCACTCTGTTCCTCCACCTAAACCCACGACTGACACCTTCTACTCCCCAAAGCTGAGCCATCCACCTCCACACTAAGGCCATGAGCTTCTAAGGGTGGGCCGAGCTTTCCAAAGGCTTTCAAGCTCGATTTCGTAGAGTTTGGTTATGAAATAGCGGAGTTATAGCCATTTTAAAACTAGTTTGAGTGAAAATGAAAGTGAGAAACTCTATATTTATACTTATATATAACATAATGATGTGATATAATTGTTATGTTTGTTTAATATGTTTGATCATCAAGTTTGGATGTTAATCATTTGTTGTTTGATTGCATTAACAAATCATGTTTAATGCACGTCGAAAATCACAAAGGAAATAAATTTCCTTTAATAAATGTAATGGTGAATGTGAGATTCTTAAACCTCTTTTGAATGGTTTAAAATGGTTTGTAACTAAAATCCAATTTGGTGAAGTTTGGAGAAGTTATGAAAATTGAGTCAAAAAAGGGCGCGTCGCGTAACGGTAGTTCGCGATTTCGTACCGTAGAAAATTAAACCCATTTAAATGATGGATTTGGAGTTGGAATTCTTTGGAGTAATAATTTTTTGAACTCTTATAATCATAGTTTTCAAACAAAGAAAAAAATTGAGATTTCATTTAAAAATATTTTGAAACATGAGCAAATCAAGTTTTCAAAATAGTCACAGTTTGGCAGTTTGAAAACCAAAGCGACAAATTCTTTATAAATGATATTTTTAATTCTTTAAATATATGGTATAAATTCTATAAATCATTTATAATGTTTTCAAATAGATTTGAGTTATAAAAATGGATTTCTAAATGATTGAAAAGTTGTTTGATCAAATAAGCTTTGAAAACACTATTTGCAGCACTTTTGATAATTTTTGAAATATGAACTTAAACTTAACAATTCTTTTCCAAATCTTTTATGAATCTTTTCATATGTATAATTAATTATTTTAAAAATGATTTGAAGATTTTATAATATATTAAAAAAAAATTAAATCGATGATTTAAAGAAAAACTTTAGAATCAAATGATTTAATCTGGGCTTTAAAAGCTGATGAGTAGACTGGATTTTTCTATTCATGAGATCTAGATGCGAGGTGCTTAAACTAAAGAGATATTCAGTAGCAACAAGTGCCCTGGCTCACCTTGCCTCTGTAACACCCCTAATTTTTAGTAACATTATTCAAGAGATTTAATTAGAAAAATTAAATGAATAATATAAATATCAGAGTGATGAGGAGATTAAGACTAGAAAATTTAAATAGAGGTTGTGCTTAATTAAAAAGAGAGAAAGATTTTGTGGAAATGCTGTCATTGGATAATTAATAAGAAAACAATACAAAGGCAATACGGGGATTAGCCGCCACCATAACCGCTAAACCCACGTTACCATTTCTCTACTCTTTCATGTTTAAAAATTTCAAAAACGTAAAACAAAAGCTCAAACCGGCCATAACCTAGTGAAAGAAAATGGTGAAAATCAATTAAAGCTAAGGAATCAAGAAAGGAGGATCAATCTAAATCAATTCTCACCTTATCCTAACCAAGGTAAATAACAATCAAAACTAACTCTATTTTCGTTTCTAAAGAGCATTAGATTTCGGGTTTAAGTTTAAATCCATTATGATGATTTTGATGATGATATGATTGTATTACAAGATATGTTATAATCAAACAAATTTGCTTGATAAATTTTTATTTGATTTTAAGGCTAAAATCATTTATATTGGGTTTCGAATGACATGAGGATTCAATATGTTCTGTAAAAAAAAATTTTGGAGATGGGTTTAATTTTTTGTAGTTATCCAAGCTATGGATAATTTATGATGAATTTTTCAAAGGAAAACATGAATAATTGGGTCTAGGATTAATTTTGGTAATCATATAAAGGAATTTGGGTTCAAAATTTTTATATGTTAAATGATCTATTAAAACTGAATTTTGAGAATTTTGGGGTTTTTTCCTATGAAAATTTAATTAATTTAGTTGGAGGACTTAAATGTCTAAACTGTTTTATTTTGAGGAAGGGCTTCTTTGCTAATTGTTTTTAATTAAGTCTGAGATGAATTTAGGCAGTCTTTTAGGAAAATATTTTGGTAAAGTTAATGGCAACCGATTAGATTTTTACAAATAGGAAAGTTAGTTGAAAAGTATTACTTAAAAGGCAATGAAAACAGTTCTGCATAAGTTTATAGTTTCGCCACTTTCAGTAGCTACCTTTCGACCTTATACTTCAACCCCCATCCAAGTCGAAACCAATACACAAAGGTATCAATGCGTTGGCACGTAGTGGATGAGAGAATGATGGTAGGTATGGAGTCGAAACCAAGCTTTCAAAGAGGTCGAGGCCTTTGTTTTACTATCCAAAGAAATGCCACTTGCCTTATTTTCAAAAGAATGCTTTTGAAAGGTTTTAACATAGCTTTCGAAGAAGTTTTTGCCTTTTTATTTAAAAGGTAGCTTTCGAATGTGGTAGGGTAGTTTGAACCCAGTCGAAACCATGCTGTCGTCTTTATGCCTTTTGAATGGATTGAAGTTATCAACGAGTTCGAAAGGTAGCTTTTGTTTTATAAATATAACAAGCCACTTCCCAATGTTTTGAAAGTGCTGTAGTAGCCATTTACACCAAAGGTTTCGTAGGCAATGGCTTCGAAAGGGGTTTCGAAGCTATCCTTCCAAATGTTTTACTTATATGATTAATGCTTTCGAAGGGATGGTTCCGAAGCCATCTGTTTTCCCCTAATCATTTTTACGTAAAGGTTAATGGTTTCGAAAGGGGTACTTTCGTTTATATTCACTTTGACTCAAAAGTTATTTTAAGGAAAAAAATCAAATGGTTTCGAAAGGGGTACTTTCAAATAGTTTCGAAGCTATGCTTCTATGTGTTGGAAAGATATACTTTGATATCTTTGAAAGAAATGTTTTGATGTTTGGAAAGAAGGTTTTGGTGCTTTTGAATAGTTTCGAAAGTCATAGGTTTAATTGTTTTGAAAAAAAGATTTGAAAGCTTTCGAAAGATAGATTTTAATGGTTTTGAAAGTAAAGGTCTAAGGTTTCGAAAGCCTTAGTTTTCAAAACAAAGAACACAATCTCATTTTTAATGGAAAACCCATAGCAAAATAAATGAGTTTTGAAATGGCCTTTAAGTATGGAATTTTTGAAGAAGCTTTCCTTGATAAAACAATAGGTTAAAGGGATTAACCACGTTTCATATGAAAATATTTTCAAGGATATTAAACCATAAATGTTGGTGTTATTATGTTTGCTTCTTCTAATATACTAACTCATGACTATATTTTTGGGAGAAAAAAGGCAGAATAACCAGTTAGGTTGACATAGTAGTGAATATAAATTGAGTTAACTCATGTATTAGCAGAGTTGCATCTAGGAGGTCAAGTAAACCAGAACATAGGATTCCCAGAGACTAATCAAAGAAGTTGTCAGATTAGACAGGTTCATAGTAAGCCTATGAAAACTATATTTAGAAAGAGTTATTGGCATTGGCAAATAGGTTCATAGTGATCCATGAAAACTATATCCAGATAAATTTACTGATAGAAGTCAATAGGTTCCAAGTCAACCCATGAAAACTACGATGTTAAGGAAGTTATTGGAGATACCAATAGGTTTAGGAAGAACCCATGAAATAATGAAGTTATTGGCGGGGGCCAATAGGTTCTTAGTGATCATATGAAAACTATAAGACCAGACAGATAGTCTATAAACTTTAAATAGGTTATTAATCAGCCCACGAAAACTAATTGGTTAATAGTGACCTTTAAAACAAAAACGAAGATAGATAGTCAAATGAATGGGGATGAGAAATCTAGAATGATTTATTTGTTTGTATATCATCATAATATCTTAAATTGGTATGTTTTAACCATTGTAGATGCAAAAGCACAGTATATGGTTATTATAAATTTTGGATAAGATGCTAGTGAGAGGAAAACCCATTCCGCTAAGCGGCGTGTTCTCACTAGATATCTAAATGGTTTGAGATGATTGGTTATTATTCATACTACGCTTTATGTCTGACTCGAAGTTCATGTTTTCCCTTAAACTCTTGGGTACTCAATAAATTTTGAGTGGTTTGAGAGTTGATGTTTTCAGGTTCTACTTAGACGAATAAGCTTGCGGAGACGTGTAGGAGACATGCTAGCTAATAGAAGATCTTTTCTATTTTTATTCAGCTGTGTTTTGTTGTAAAGGCAAAGTTGTTTAATTGCCTATATTTAGACTCTGATCATCTAAGGGGGCATCTTCAGATATCGCTCTTGGCGTATGTTGTAATAATTATAATTTTTTCAAACGTGGTTCTCGAATGTGGGATTATGTAATGAATTTGAAATGATTTGAATGGAATGTGAAAGTTATTTAATGATTTTAATTTTTTTCCATATCCACATGTTTCTGTTATATCAATGTATCTAACATTACCGTGTTTGATCGCCGAGGATTAATAACTGTGGACAACTGTAGCATCCGTAGCCGTTAGTTTTGGGCCTTCAAGTGGAGGATGTTACAAGTAAGTATCAGAGCATAGGTTTATGAATACTTAAAAGGAATTTAAGCCTAAAAGATTTTTCAAAACATAATCCAATGAATCAAAAAATAAGATTGAGGTTTGGGTTAACGCTATAGTATCGTACTTGTATTTGATATATATATATATAAGTATGTATTCCTTTCTCTCTTAGACCGTTCTTCTATATCTTACTAAGGCTCGTATGCAGATTTACAAGAAAGAACATATGGAAGAAGGAAACGGAAGAGGAAATCTCGGTGGAGGAAACACCATAAAAAATGGAAATGTTCGACCCATTAGGAGGAACCCGGGTTGATAGGAAAATGCTAATCAAAATGCAAATGCCAATGTAGATGCTGGAAATCTGCCTGTAGATATGGGACTGATGTATCGGTCCTTCATCAATATGATGCAAGCAGGAGTAGCTAGGAATGTTGGATGAGCTAATTATGTGGCTCCAATTGGAAACAACCATGCTAAGTTGAGCGGAGTTTACACCAGTCTTGGTGGAAATCCATCTACGGCAATAAAGGATGCCATCGAAGTTGAAAATTGGATGTTGCGCTATGAGGGAATGTGATATCCCGGAAATTTTGACAATAACAATTTAATAATCTATGTCAAAATTTAATTGATTTGATAATATTATTAATGATAAATTTGAATATTCTTTGATAAATATTTAAATGGATGATTTTATCTTTTAAAAGCTAATAAAAAATTTCTATTTATAATGTATATATATTTGTATATATTGTAAATAGATAATCTTTTTTTTAAATTTAATAAATAAAGACATGTTTTCTAATTCTAATATTTTGGTAATTTAGAAATTTAATTTAACTCAATATTTAGCTATTAAATAAATAAATAAATATATGATTTTAAAATACTCAAGATAAAAACTTAATTGTTTAAAATGATTTAGCTTAAGTTTAAAATTTAAATAAAAAGGGTTTGTTTTGTTTTAAATATAGCTGATAAAATAAGTAATTTATTAATAAAGAGATATTTTCTTTATAAATTATTTTAATTTAATAGTGAGTTATTTTTAAACAATATTAATAATGTGATATTTTTACAAATGGATTTTAATATGGATAGGAATTACTATTTCAAAATTTATTAACATAAGTATAAAACAAATTTATGGTTAAAACATAAGTATAAAGATAAATAATAAGAAAATTAAATGCTGGGTAGTTTAAGTTTAAAAATAAAAGAGAAATAAAAATAAGCATAGAACTTAATACATAAGTTAAAATTCACAACTAATAACTAAAACAACTTTATATTATGCATAAGCGTAACCAGGCAAAAATAAGCAAAGTATAAAAAGAAATGAGACAAGAAAATAAAGCATCCAGGCAAAAGTAGTATATTACGTTGCCTGTAAAACAGTATGCCAGGCAAGGAAACAAAGTATAAATGAAATATGCATATGGCCTATACCAGATGCAAGGCAAGAACAAATAAACAAAATAAGACAAAAGAAAATACCTATGTACATATACAAAATAGGATAAGTATGAAACAAGACAAAAATCTTGCCTGGTAAGATAAGATTAAAAAAAATCAAATTGTAGCAAGCCTGTAAACAAGATAAGGAACCAGGCATTAAATAACATCATCTCAGCACAAAAACTTGGTCAATTCGAAATGTTTGAAAATCATTTCAATTTGTACAAGAATCTGGCCAAAGCAAAGAAGGAGATCATCTCAGCCTCCATATAAAAAAATATCTCTGACCTAAAGTAAAGCCTATTCCAGATAACACCAACCCCTTATACATAAACCTATCTTCTTATATATATGCAATACTTTTGCGTTCAACTAAGCTAACCAGAGAAAAAATGAGTAAGCTTTTCCTTTATTTTACAAACTGAAACAACAATCAAGCAAGATGATTAAAAGAAGATCAAGGTAGCAGTTTTCTAACAGAAGTGCTTTGTCTATCTCCTCTAAAGTTGTGAGTAACATTCTTTTTGTTTGAACTAAACTAGTTGCTTGTATAATTGGAAAAATGTTTATGCTATAAATTGCTGGTATGTTTATATGTGAATGTACGCATCCTGTACAAATTTGGGATGCCTCTGATTGTTTTCCCGGACCAGATGTGCAAAACAAATGTTTATCTTTTGTTCTAATCACAATTAGGATTGAAAATACAAACCAAGATGGTTTGTTTGTACATGAATTTAACTTTAAAAATCTGTTTTAGTTAAAACAACTTATTAATGTCACTGGAAACCAAAATGCTTGAGCAAAGCTTTAGACAAATTAAAATCCAAACCTTTTAATTTACGAATATATACTGAATTCTTATACTTTAATATGAATTTTAAAACAAAATTTGTAATTTTTAGATTGAGCATTTAAGAGCAGTTTGGGTTTATCTGATTTAAGCATTTTGAGTTGTCTCGGTCGATCTAGAGGACCGGAGGTGTAACGACCCGCCTTTTTGGACAGTTTAAACCGACGATCAAATACACATGTCGATACCAAACCATTCAAAAGGGCAGATGGTTATTGGGGTAAATAAGAAAAGAAAAGAAAGAGAAATAAAGGAAATGAAACAACACAGAATCTCGCAGCGGAACGATAAAATATAATAGTCAAATAAACAGTTCATGAAGCTGTTTACTATACTTTGACAATTATTTATACAACATTTATCAGAGTTATACATATACAACAGAACAATTAAAATAATGCAGCAGACGGCATGATGCAAGGGTAATAATAGTAATAGTATACCAAATCTTCGTCTTCGTCCTCCAGAATAGATCTTCAAAATCTGAAAAACTCAGGTCTGACCCGAGCGTAATGAAAAGACAAAACACTCAAGTCAGGACTAAAATACCCTTATGAAAGTTAAATCAATCGTAAATAAATATGAGTGTAACGGCATCGGAGATGTTTACGGGGTTTGACATCTCCTATCCAGTGTCACCGTGCGTGCAATAACTCAAGAGATTTACGGGATTTTCCATCTCTCAAGGATCCGTGAAACTATCTACTATGTAGTAATATACGCTAAGTAGATAATGCCTATCAGTAATATAAAGTATCAAAATAGCGTTAAGGCGTTACCATAATCCCCCTTAACACATTTTATATTCCCAAAAGCATATACAAGACCGTAGTTTCCCCAAAACCGGAAGTCACCAGAGGGAAATCCATATACTCAAGGTACAAATCAAAACGTAGTGGTCGCGAATAGGATAATCGGTATGACAAGGTACATGAGGCGATACCAACTAGGATACTAGTAGTTGCGTGATCCGGACTGATGTTGGGCATAGGCAGCAGCTACCCCAACACCGCGAAACAACACTCCGAAATCAAGGGGTGCACCCAAATCGAATCACAAATGTAATAGAAATGGTATCGAAGAAGTGTGTCCGCTAGAGGTGGCGAACCTCAATGGCCCGGCGCGGCTCCTGTTTTAGTCATGTCAGGGGTCATCCAATAATCGTTCTCTTTCTTCAGTCAACGCGTTCACCAAACCATCCACTTCATTCTGGATCAACACTCCGCGTATAATGTTATTAAAGTGGTTTTCGGTATCGACAGAGGATATGTCCATATCTGATCCCGATCTCTTTAATAACTACGTATTATTACACCGTTGGCTCTTTTACATTTCAAATCGATTCATAATTGATATCAAAATATCATGTTCGCTTCAAAAATCAAATCCATTTCAAATATCATCGTATCTTTCAAAATATAAGGTTCCCTTTCAAAAATCATTTTTCGCATCAATATCTCGTTTCGATTTCAAAATCATTTTGAATTTCAATTTAGGTTGCAACCTCATTTAACTCAATTCGTATTTAAATTCAAGATTTCAATATAAACACTTCACCTTATTGACCAGCTTAGAATTTTAGAAAATAGGTTTTAAGTAGTTTAAAAGTAGTTTTAAATAATTAAAATAGTTAAAATACTTTAAAAACTTAGAATGGATTTGAAATAGATAAATTAGTTTAAAATAATTTAAATCGGGTTAAGTAGATTTAAAATAGATTAAACAGTTCAAGTATCCAAAATGGTTTATATAACCGAGTAATTTGGAAAACAAAATAAAACAGCTTCAAAACCAATCCATTTCAATTTATAACTTCCCAATTCAAATCAATTTCAATTTCCATTCTACCGATTCAATTTCGATTTCAATTCAAAACAACTTCACTTTAACTTCAAATCAATTCAATTCTACATTCACCTTCAATTTATTCAATTTCAATTTTTATCGATTTGGAGCTTGATTTCAAAATATCCATTTATAACACTTAACAAATTTTTCATCAATATTCAAGTTTAAATCCAAATTTCAAATATGGTTCAATTCCAAGCTCGATTTCAAAATATCATTTTTATATCACTTTTACTTAGTAATATTCAAAGCTCGAATTAAGGTTAAATCTTTAAACAAATCAATTTCGAAATTCAATCATATCCTGATTTTAAATTCCAAAGTCTCCACTTAATTGTTTTTACAATTTCTTTTAACCAAAATTAATTTCAACATTCCAAACTCAAATTTTCGATAAATTCGATTCCTATAAATTGATTTCTATTTATAACTTTTAAATCAAAACATTTAAACAAATTTCAAATCGATGATTTTTAAAATTATTAATTTAGCCAATTCGGTGTCCGTATATAATTTTCTATCCTATGGCCAAGTAATTATTTATTTCAATTAAATGTCAGGGATGAGTATATATTACTTAAATTAAATCACAGTATCATATGTATGCATAACAGGTTATATATAAGAAAATAAACATCCAAACATTTAAATATCAACCAATAGCATCCATTGAAATAAATCATCCAATAGACAATACAATTCATGGCAATTTCATAGTTATCAATGTCAGGTAATTTAATCGCAATCCAATTTCAATTTCAATTTAAATTTAACAGTCGATTTAATTTCAAAGGTTAATTCAAATGACAATCCATATGACAATTAAATTTATCAAACAACGACAAATAAAATCATAACACTACATAATGTCAAATTAACTAGCATAAAGATATTTAGTACGTTGTGAGCGTTATAAAACACTCACCTTGATTTTTCGATTTTAAATCAAATCGAACGACTTTCGATTTTACCTAAAATTTTCTCTAGCTCCAACAGTTCCAATCCAATTCCATAGCGTAGTGCTCGTCTATACAATTCCAACGCAAGTCGTTTCGTGCGTTTTCGACCTCATAGCAAAAAGTTATAGCAGTTTAAACATATACACAATTTCAATATAATTAATTCACAAATTCCTTTTTAAAATTTACCCCAAAGCATCACAGCCGTGCATTTGAAGTCAGTGAATCAAGGCCGCAAAACATGCTCTTCTCCCCCGTTCGTTTCCAGGGATATACGCACGCAACCAACCCAATCGTCGCCTAAAACCCTAACGGCCGCGCCACCCTCCATCGCTTATAGCTCGATCAACCAGCACCATTCCAAAGCTCACGCACGCCCAAACTCTCGGCCCAAATATCAAGGAACTCGGCTGCTTAATGGCCTCGAACGATGCGTACGAACGGCACGACTTTGAGGAGCAATTGCCGTTGATTCGAGCATCGAAACCCGATCATAACCGTTGGATTTATAGAACTCACGTAGCTCTACAATTTCCTAGTTGATAAACTTCGCTAAAAGCTGATGGATTAAGAGATTTGGATGGGAGAAGTTTTGAAGTTTTCGGCCATTGATATCTGAAAGAGGCGGCCACGGAACCCTAACCCACTTTTTTTTTATATTTTAATTTGTGTATAAAGGGCTATTTATAGGAAACGACGAATGCTAATCATCCGGCTTTCCCAAACTCCGAATTACGTGCGGTGACCGGCGTTTCTAGGCTTTATCCCGTATTTCGGACACAGTGGAACAGGTTTCGGAAGCTAATTCGATCGTATGCGAGAGTTACAGCGATAAACGATTAATTTAAATTAAATCGATTTAAACTAATTTCTAGGCGTTTTGGCTTGCACCGGACAAACGATAAATCCGATTGACTTGAAATTTGAAACCATACAATAATATCACATTACGGATCCGATAAAACTGGTTTCGTCGAAATCCGAGACCATTTGGAAAATGACTATTTTAACTCGCCAAATTTATATTAAAACAATTCCACGCGTTTCGAGCTGCCACGGTCAAACGACAACTCCGATTGCTACGAAAATTGAAATCCGATAATAACTAACTATTACGGATCCAATGGAACTAGTTTCGTCCAATTCTGAGACTGTTCAAAAATTGGCTATTTTTCAGTCGATAATTAAATATTAAAATATTCAATTTTCACAAATAAATTTTAAATTCAGTTTTAAAAGTTCTATAACATCACTATAACTCCAACATGATAAAATAAAAATTTTCAAATCATTTTTAATCATATTAAACCCGTTATTCAATTATCCAATAAATTCCAATTTTAAAATCTTACTAACTCTATTAAAATCCCAATATAACTTACATTCGCTTTGCAAACCAATTTGAATCATATTAAATCAAATTCCAATTATTCACTCTATTTTCATATATTAAATTTCAATATCAAATTAATCATATCAAATTCGGAATTTAATTATTCAAACATTTTTAATTTTAAATTTAAACAATTTGATTATTCTTAAATCACTATCTTTTGAAATATTCAAAACGAACTTAAAATTTAACTTTTGAAACGAACTAAGATTATAGAGCAACCATTTTCATTATACGGTTATTCAATTCCCATTATTTATTTATTCAATAAATTCCAAATATTAAATTTAAACAATTTCGCTTATCCAATAATTCATTATCTCTTGAAATATTGAAATTGAACTTATAAGATTCAACCTTTAAACAATTCACAATTCAGAACACTATTTTCACTTTTCAGTTATTCAATTATTCAATAAGTTTTAAATATTTAATTTAAACAATTTACCTGTTCAATATTCAATATTTTATTTTAAATAGATTTTACTTATCAATCAATTACTCTATTATTCCCAATGAATCCCACATTTATTATCCTATTCAACTATTGACTTTTATTTTTTATTACTTGGATATTTATTGTTGCAATTCATTCCAGTTATTATTATTCCAAGCGACTTACAATTTTTTTTAACACTAAATCACGAAATCTTATTAAATTTAGCTACTTTAATTATCGAAAATTTACGGGTCGTTACACTCTCCCCTACTCAAAACTTTTCGTCCCCGAAAAGGAAAAAGAAGGGAAAAGGAACTAAGCATAGAATTCAACATTAGATATATTTTATTCAAAGTTACCAACTTATAAAACAATGAAATTCCGTTTATAAAGTCATTACTACACTTTTACTAAGTTATTCCAAACGCCTTTCTAACTTTAAACTTAGTTATCAAAACAAGTTATAAAAATTTTAAAACTTGAAAAATTTTCTAACACCCGGATTTTACGGAAAATTTCGGCAGAGTCTCCTTTACGCGGCTCGATCGGTACAGCTACAAAACGCCTCTACGGGCCCCAAACCAACAAAAGAAAATCAAAAGCCAAGTGGCTCATCAAAAATCACCAAATCCAATGACAAAATAAACATGTACCTTATATTTTATTAGCGAGCATATACGACTAATATAGCGCGAAAGCGAGCTCCAAATGCGAAGCAAGCGCAATCCGCACCTACTAAACACTCAACAAACCATGAGAACATGCATATTATGAAAATAATATCAATATACATCATATAGCAACATAACAACCACATGTGCCAACATAGCAAATGCAACAAACAACAAATGCATCCACCAAATCAATTATCATCCAACTATCATCCAACAAATCCATAACCAATTAATATAAATTCACTTCTCATTAATATTTATTTACTTGGTTTTCCATTTTAATCACAGTTGATTCATTAACATTGGATTTTTTCTACTAACATTCATTCTCAATTCAATTAGTTAACATTCACTAATTTATATTTTCATTAGTTCACTTCCAATTTGAATCAAATTAAATTCTATTTAAATTCATTTAACTTCCAATTTGATTTCAATAACTTATAGCTTTCAATTTCATTAACACTTAATGAATTATATATACAATCAACTAACAATCATATAACAACCAAATCATATCCAACATAACCAAATTATTAATTTTACATTCAATTTGGTTTGTCTCTTTTATATATATATATCCTGTTATATAAATTTGAAAGAATCATTTTATATTTGGTATTTTAAATTTCCTAATATTAACTTTTAATTAAGTCCGTAAGCCGTACATATATCATCCATGAGCAATATCAATCTAATCGCTTATTCGATCACACAATTTCACTTCCAAACTAGTATCGTTCACACGACTCTCTAGTGCGGACTCAGATTTGGTTTCTTGATTGGAAACTGTTACTCTCCTTGCATAGCCATATACTATGATAGAAAATTCCAGAATCAAATTAAAAATCCATATCCACGGTTCGCCGTCGAAAATCGAGTGAAAAATCCTAACTTGGATCGATATAAGTCATCTCGAAATTTTGTGCTCGAATTTGGATCAAATCGTTATGCAAATAAAATAATATACGTACAATCTCACGTATTACCTTCCAATAGATTTCTATCCAATTTATCTATACTAAATTATTTTATTGACTTCTATTTTATTTACAATTAATTATTCGCAATCCATTATTCAATTAATATATCCATTTCTTTACATAACATATTCTTTAACATTATCCTTTCCAATTGAGTCTTAGCTATACCAGATTCTTCTGTTTACATTTACTTCAATTTCATAATTTTAGTTAATAACAAATTTATTTATGGAACATTTTATTAATCATCACTTTAATTTATAGTCATTCCATAAAAGTCTAACTTCTCATATATGACTTTTCTTAGTTTACGGTTATCTCAAAGTTACAAATTCATAATTTTTCTATGAAATTTATATTTTATTTTCTATAACCAATTTACAAAGATATAATACGATTCATTTATCTTCTTTCTTAAGTTCACTTACTTGTTCCATTTATCCATTTATCATTTCATGCTATATGTAAGTATATATAAATTTTTCCACAACCAAATTTTCCATTTGTATACATTTAATTCCCTTTATGTTTTCCTTACTTGTATATTTCCATTACTTCAGGTTCTGTTTATCTATACAATATCTCATTACATATCCAAAACATTATTTTAACTTTTAACATTTGGTAAGTCTTGTTACATGTTATCAGAATGTAATTTTGGTGTTATACAAATTTATAATATTTCATTTTACTAAATTAGAATGTTCACAAATTTAGTTTGTTTAAATCCTCTTTACCGTCAACTTTAAATTTTTCCCAAACAATAGCTTAGATATCTTAATCCTCTTATTTTATAAATTTTGGTTATTCACATTTCATTCAAATAATTTGAATATTATTAATTAACAGAACTTAGAAATTTAAATGCCCGGTTCTTTTCAAATTGTTTGAATTAAACAAATACTTATATTATTATATTTTTTTATATGTCAAATCATACCTTTGGAGTTTAAACCAAAACCCATTTACCTAAAATAATTTCGAAGAAAAACAAAGCTTCTTAGAAGTCTCCCCACTTTGAGACTCGAAAATGAACGTCGATGATGCTGCGCAGTCATCACCGAAACTATTTTCCAGCGACATAAGAGGGGAGTACTGAATTCATTCCTTCCTTTAAAAATCCTTTCATAATATTTCCATAAACAACTTCCAACTAATATTACTATATATTTCTTCAAAGCTTTGAAAACCATTTTTCAAAATCTCCAGGTCTTAAATTCAATATTTCCAATTTAAATCTATTTTAATTTATAAGTCACCTTATAAAATATTCTTATAGGATTTTCTTTCTTAAAACATTCCACAAGTGTTTTATCATAGTTCATTTTGTAGTTCACCTTATTTATTTAAATTACAATATCCGATTAATGTTAATAGCCAATATTTCATTTCCAACAACCAAATAAGCTAGATTGACCACAATAAATTTTGAAATAAATTCTTTATATACAAAATATAATTAGGGCAAAATTCTTTCATTTACCCAATTTCAAAACAATACTATGTCGAATTGTTCTGTTTAAGTGTTGAGAGATCCCTGTCAATGACGTTAATTACTCGTATTGACCAGAATCCATAAGCCACTCAACAAATCAACCGACACAATATAAGACATTTTATATCACTAACAAATACGCTCTCTCATATACACTCAACTCATTCATATAGTTTACCTCTATTTCAATGAGTTATTCCCCACTAGAGCCAAGGTTTATCGCTAAACCAAAGCTCTGATACCAACTGTAACGACCCGCCTTTTTGGACAGTTTAAACCGACGATCAAATACACATGTCCATTCCAAACCATTCAAAAGGGCAGATGGTTATTGGGGTAAATAAGAAAAGAAAAGAAAGAGAAATAAAGGAAATGAAACAACACAGAATCTCGCAACGGAACGATAAAATATAATAGTCAAATAAACAGTTCATGAAGCTGTTTACTATACTTTGACAATTATTTATACAACATTTATCAGAGTTATACATATACAACGGAACAATTAAAATAATGTAGCAGACGGCATGATGCAAGGGTAATAATAGTAATAGTACACCAAATCTTCGTCTTCGTCCTCCAGAATAGATCTTCAAAATTTGAAAAACTCAGGTCTGACCCGAGCGTAATGAAAAGACAAAACACTCGAGTCAGGACTAAAATACCCATGAAAGTTAAATCAATCGTAAATAAATATGAGTGTAACGGCATTGGAGATGTTTACGGGGTTTGACATCTCCTATCCAGTGTCACCGTGCGTGCAATAACTCAAGAGATGTTACGGGATTTTCCATCTCTCAAGGATCCGTGAAACTATCTACTATGTAGTAATATACGCTAAGTAGATAATGCCTATCAGTAATATAAAGTATCAAAATAGCGTTAAGGCGTTACCATAATCCCCCTTAACACATTTTATATTCCCAAAAGCATATACAAGACCGTAGTTTCCCCAAAACCGGAAGTCACCAGAGGGAAATCCATATACTCAAGGTACAAATCAAAACGTAGTGGTCGCGAATAGGATAATCAGTATGACAAGGTACATGAGGCGATACCAACTAGGATACTAGTAGTTGCGTGATCCGGACTCATGTTGGGCATAGGCAGCAGCTACCCCAACACCGCGAAACAACACTCCGAAATCAAGGGGTGCACTCAAATCGAATCACAAATGTAATAGAAATGGTATCGAAGAAGTGTGTCCGCTAGATGTGGCGAACCTCAATGGCCCGGCGCGGCTCCTGTTTTAGTCATGTCAGGGGTCATCCAATAATCATTCTCTTTCTTCAGTCAACGTGTTCACCAAACCATCCACTTCATTCTGGATCAACACTCCACGTATAATAGTTATTAAAGTGGTTTTCGGTATCGACAGAGAGTATGTCCATATCCGATCCCGGTCTCTTTAATAACTACGTATTATTACACCGTTGGCTCTTTTACATTTCAAATCGATTCATAATTGATATCAAAATATCATGTTCGCTTCAAAAATCAAATCCATTTCAAATATCATCGTATCTTTCAAAATATAAGGTTCCCTTTCAAAAATCATTTTTCGCATCAATATCTCGTTTCGATTTCAAAATCATTTTGAATTTCAATTTAGGTTGCAACCTCATTTAACTCAATTCGTATTTAAATTCAAGATTTCAATATAAACACTTCATCTTATTGACCAGCTTAGAATTTTAGAAAATAGGTTTTAAGTAGTTTAAAAGTAGTTTTAAATAATTAAAATAGTTAAAATACTTTAAAATCTTAGAATGGATTTGAAATAGATAAATTAGTTTAAAATAATTTAAATCGGGTTAAGTAGATTTAAAATAGATTAAACAGTTCAAGTATCCAAAATGGTTTATATAACCGAGTAATTTGGAAAACAAAATAAAACAGCTTCAAAACCCATCCATTTCAATTTATAACTTCCCAATTCAAATCAATTTCAATTTCCATTCTACCGATTCAATTTCGATTTCAATTCAAAACAACTTCACTTTAACTTCAAATCAATTCAATTCTACATTCACCTTCAATTTATTCAATTTCAATTTTTATCGATTTGGAGCTTGATTTCAAAATATCCATTTATAACACTTAACAAATTTTCCATCAATATTCAAGTTTAAATCCAAATTTCAAATATGGTTCAATTCCAAGCTCGATTTCAAAATATCATTTTTATATCACTTTTACTTAGTAATATTCAAAGCTCGAATTAAGGTTAAATCTTTAAACAAATCAATTTCGAAATTCAATCATATCCTGATTTTAAATTCCAAAGTCTCCACTTAATCTTTTTTACAATTTCTTTTAACCAAAATTAATTTCAACATTCCAAACTCAAATTTTCGATAAATTCGATTCCTATAAATTGATTTCTATTTATAACTTTTAAATCAAAACATTTAAACAAATTTCAAATCGACGATTTTTAAAATTATTAATTTAGCCAATTCGGTGTTCGTATATAATTTTCTATCCTATGGCCAAGTAATTATTTATTTCAATTAAATGTTAGGGATGAGTATATATTACTTAAATTAAATCACAGTATCATATGTATGCATAACATGTTATATATAAGCAAATAAACATCCAAACATTTAAATATCAACCAATAGCATCCATCGAAATAAATCATCCAATAGACAATACAATTCATGGCAATTTCATAGTTATCAATGTCAGGTAATTTAATCGCAATCCAATTTCAATTTCAATTTAAATTTAACTGTCAATTTAATTTCAGCGGTTAATTCAAATGACAATCCATATGACAATTAAATTTATCAAACAACGACAAATAAAATCATAACACTACATAATGTCAAATTAACTAGCATAAAGATATTTAGTACGTTGTGAGCGTTATAAAACACTCACCTTGATTTTTCGATTTTAAATCAAATCGAGCGACGTTCGATTTTACCCAAAATTTTCTCTAGCTCCAACGGTTCCAATCCAATTCCATAGCGTAGTGCTCGTCTATACGATTCCAACGCAAGTCGTTTCGTGCGTTTTCGACCTCATAGCAAAAAGTTATAGCAGTTTAAACATATACACAATTTCAATATAATTAATTCACAAATTCCTTTTTAAAATTTACCCCAAAACATCACAGCCGTTCATTTGAAGTCAGTGAATCAAGGCCGCAAAACATGCTCTTCTCCCCCGTTCGTTTCCAGGGATATACGCACGCAACCAACCCAATCGTCGCCTAAAACCCTAACGGTCGCGCCACCCTCCATCGCTTATAGCTCGATCAACCAGCACCATTCCAAAGCTCACGCACGCCCAAACTCTCGGCCCAAATATCAAGGAACTCGGCTGCTTAATGGCCTCGAACGATGCGTACGAACGGCACGACTTTGAGGAGCAATTGCCGTTGATACGAGCATCGAAACCCGATCATAACCGTTGGATTTATAGAACTCACGTAGCTCTACAATTTCCTAGTTGATAAACTTCGCTAAAAGCTGATGGATTAAGAGATTTGGATGGGAGAAGTTTTGAAGTTTTTGGCCATTGATATCTGAAAGAGGCGGCCACGAAAACCTAACCCACTTTTTTTTTTATATATTTTAATTTGTGTATAAAGGGCTATTTATAGGAAACGACGAATGCTAATCATCCGGCTTTCCCAAACTCCGAATTATGTGCGGTGACTGGCGTTTCTAGGGTTTATCCCACGTTCCGGACACAATGGAACAGGTTTCGGAAGCTAATTCGATCGTATGCGAGAGTTACAGCGATAAACGATTAATTTAAATTAAATCGATTTAAACTAATTTCTACGCGTTTTGGCTTGCACCGGACAAATGATAAATCCGATTGACTTGAAATTTGAAACCATACAATAATATCACATTACGGATCCGATGAAACTGGTTTCGTCGAAATTCGAGACCGTTTGAAAAATGACTATTTTAACTCACCAAATTTATATTAAAACAATTCCACGCGTTTCGAGCTGCCACGGTCAAACGACAACTCCGATTGCTACGAAAATTGAAATCCGATAATAACTAACTATTACGGATCCAATGGAACTAGTTTCGTCCAATTCTGAGACTGTTCAAAAATTGGCTATTTTTCAGTCGATAATTAAATATTAAAATATTCGATTTTCACAAATAAATTTTAAATTCAGTTTTAAAAGTTCTATAACATCACTATAACTCCAACATGATAAAATAAAAAAATTCAAATCAATTTTAATCATATTAAACCCGTTATTCAATTATCCAATAAATTCCAATTTTAAAATCTTATTAACTCTATTAAAATCCCAATATAACTTACATTCGCTTTGGAAATCAATTTGAATCATATCAAATCAAATTCCAATTATTCACTCTATTTTCATATATTAAATTTCAATATCAAATTAATCATATCAAATTCGGAATTTAATTATTCAAACATTTGTAATTTTAAATTTAAACAATTTGATTATTCTTAAATCACTATCTTTTGAAATATTCAAAACGAACTTAAAATTTAACTTTTGAAACGAATTAAGATTATAGAACAACCATTTTCATTATACGGTTATTCAATTCCCATTATTTATTTATTCAATAAATTCCAAATATTAAATTTAAACAATTTCGCTTATCCAATAATTCATTATCTCTTGAAATATTGAAATTGAACTTATAAGATTCAACCTTTAAACAATTCACAATTTAGAACACTATTTTCATTTTTCAGTTATTCAATTATTCAATAAGTTTTAAATATTTAATTTAAACAATTTACCTGTTCAATATTCAATATTTTATTTTAAATAGATTTTACTTATCAATCAATTACTCTATTATTCCCAACGAATCCCACATTTATTATCCTATTCAACTATTGACTTTTATTTTTTATTACTTGGATAATTATTGTTGCAATTCATTCCAGTTATTATTATTCCAAGCGACTTACAATTTTTTTCTAACACTAAATCACGAAATCTTATTAAATTTAGCTACTTTAATTATCAAAAATTTACAGGTCGCTACAGGAGGCATCATGTTTCTCTCAGTGGGTAGAGGAGTGATCGTTGAAGCTTGGAAAAATATTGAATGGCGATGCATTGCATCGAGGAGGCAGCGGTGGCAAAATTCTTTCTGGAACCCTAGTTTTTGATGGGTTTGATGAATTGATCACCACGGCACCTGTGGTTAATCGAGTGCTATCAGGTTTGGGGAGATGGTAGAGGTTGAGGCGACGAAGTGATGGCCGAATTTTGGGATTTTCTGGTGACCGAAATTTGCTTGGACGAGGTGTTGCCAGGTATGGGTGTGGAGGAAGTCGCGGTTTCCAGGTTTTGCTTTGTGATGTCCCAGGTTTAAGTTAAACTCTCCAATTTGATTTCGAGCAAATGAACACGGTCTGACGATCGTGATGAATTGCTTGGGAGACTATCGACTTGCTCGGCGTTACGGCGAAGACCGGAGGTGATGATCGGCGATGTGCATGTGCACGGTGTCCATTGGTGGATGCTGTTGGGTTGTTATGGAACCTGAAGAGTTGGTAGCCTGGGTTGGAGCATAGGACACTCGAGTTTTACTCGAGTTATTTCAGGATTCACTCGAAGTAGATCGAGTTTTGACCCCAAGCAATGAAGAGATTGGCTCGAGTATAGGTTGGTTACAGGTTTTATAAAACCTGTCACTGTTTTCTTTGGGAGGGAAGACTCGAAGCAAACCTGGGTACACTCGAGTCAGTGTTTGTTCAGGTTTTAGCAAACGTGATTTGTTTCAGGTTTATTTTACTTCAAATTTTAAAACAAGTTAAAATCAAAGAATTTAAATCAAAGTTAAATTAATAGATTCAAATTCTTCTTTGAACTCAAACTTGAAATTTAAATCAGTTTTTTTGAATCTGAATGTTTTAAAACAAGTTTAAATTAAATAGTTTTAATAAAAAGATAATAAGTTCCCAAACAAATGTTTAAATTTGATTGTGATAAAATCCTTCTATTTAAGGATTTTAAATGAAGGTTAAATAAATTATTTTGATTTGAAATTTGCAAGTTAAAATGAAATGTAATTTAGAAAGCTAAATTTTAATGTAAAAATTAAGTAGTTTAAATTAAAGGCTTTTCTTATATAAGTAATAAATGTTTTTTTTTACATTTCTTTTAAAAGTTTATAAATTAACATTTAAATTTGGCTAAATGTTAAATGGTAAATCATTTTGAAATCTTAAATTCAAAATGGAATTCAAATTTAAATTCAAAGGGGTAATGTCTAAAATACACTTCAATATTTATTAAATCATTTTAAAGGAATAAATTATCTTAGAGATAATTAAGATATTGAAGTGGATTAATTAATAGGTTAATTAAAGGATGACTTATGTATTTAATTTATAAAGTAGTAATTTAGATTAATTTATAACTAGAGATTAATTAAGAAGTAAATTAAGTAAGGATTATTAATTAATTAATGTGATAAATTTTGATAATTAATTAAATTAATTAATTTATATAATCTATTGTAAATTGTTAAGTGTAATTACTTGATAAAAGTAATTAAGAGATTAATTACTTATTGTAATAAATTTAATGATATGATTAAATTAAGTTAATGAATTTAGTTTAATTAATTTAAGGAATCATTTGCTGATTTGATAAGTGCAATTACTTAGTGTAATTAATAGAGCATAATTACTTAGGGAAGTAATTAGATGATAATTACTGGATGAAATTAATTCAAGATGATTTGCAAATGAAGTAATTTGGATAATTACTTTTGTAATTAATCAAAGGATTAATTAATGGAGATAATTAATTATGGGATAATTAATTTGTTAATAAGTAATTAAGGGTAGTTAATTACTGGTTTTGTTATTAATCAAGGACGATTAATAATTGTGTTTAAATAAAGATTAATCAGTTAATATACTAAATTTAAATAAATTAATTTAATTTCAATATAATTAGAAATCATTAATTAATATAATTAATGATGTAATTTATAATGGATTAGTTAAGGAATAATCAATAATGTGGTGATTAATTTATGTAATTAATTAAGGATAAATGTAATTATTCATATTTAATTAATAAATGAAGTAATTATATGTTAATACTATAAATGATTTAAAATAATTAATTTGTGGAATTAAATAAATACTAATTAGTTATTGTAATTAGAAGACGATAAATCAAAGGTGTTTAATCAAGATGAATATCTAGAGAATAAATAATTAATTTGATTTATAATTAACTAATGGTTGTGTGAGCAGGATTTATGGAATGAGTAATTAATTTAATTTACTTTAAATCAATTAGAGATATAAGTAGTTAATTTAATTCATATTAAATTAATTATAGATTGTGATTCATAAATCATTGCTTATGGATGATATTGATATTTCATTGATTGATTGTGATTTCAGATATGAGATGAGTAATGTCTATGTGATATAGATGCTTGGTTAAAGGATGACAATATTAAGCATCTGTTTGGATGATAATATGAATTATATGTTTATGATGATAATGTGATTATCTATTATGAGATGTGAATTATCTATCTGTATGTATATAGATAATATTGAATTGAATTATTTTAACTTCAAACAACTTGGCCTTAAAAGATACGTTTTGGATTTCGATGAGACCGGAATCGGGATTCCATATTTGGACGTCCGAAAACCACATCGATCCAAATTAACGATTGGTAGTGAATCTGAAGTAAAGATGAAGATTCAGAGTGCAAGGGTTGTCGTCGTTAACTCTGAGGGTGATTCCAAAATGAGTGTAACGAGATAATGCCTTCGGTTTCGTTCGAACCTGGAACGAACTTGTATGGATTGAATGCTTTCAGCACATCGTCAGGCGGACGATGAGCATTCTAAGGGATATGTTCTGTAAAGGTAATCATAGCCTCAAGCCTCATCAACCGGGAATGGCTAAAACAGGGGAGGTGCAGCAAGGTTAGGTGGGTCATACCCAAGCAGGACAAGATTTTTCCCTGTCTAGAGGTCCCTTTTTATTCGGCTTGGTGAGCGGTTGGTCGCGCCAACTGCGGGGTTGTCTTGTTCGGAACTGTTCGGTAAGGAATGGTTCCGGCCTTGTGTTGTAGGGGGTCGGGAGTGATCCTTGGTGCGGTGATCTAGGCCCCATACTGTGACGGACGGTACTCCAGTAGCCCTGCCATTGTATGGAATCCAAAATCCAATAAGTGACAAAGGTTTTGATTGTATTACCCACTTTTGTGGCTAGTAGCTGGAATTTAATAATGTAACAATTTTGGCTATTTCATATTTACTTGAAAACCCTAGACACTATTATAATATCACAGAATTTCCTATTAAATGATTTGGTTAGCGTAAGGTAAAAACTTACCATGTTTATTTGTGGGAAGTCTTACGTGATACCTTTTGTTTTCAAATATTTTCAAAAATTAAGCAACTTTAACCTGTTACTCATACCAGACCCATGAATGACCCGGAGTTTATTTCTTTTTTTCGTAAACTCTCGGGTACTCAAATTTTTACGAGTAGCCAAGGGATTCAGGTTAGCTTTGACGAATTCTGGAGGAGCAATGGAGCAGGAGGCTTCAGCGTTGTAGATATATATATATATATATATATATATATATATATATATAGTTCCGCTGTGTTGGTATCTCTTTGAGTTATTTGTTTGAGTTGTATCGAGTTGTATAACTAGATAGGTAGTTTTAACTGTCTAGTATGTGATGTATTACCTGTGTAACTCTGATTGATGTTGTATATTATGTAATACTTATGTGATTAATATAATTTATTCGTTCCGCTGTTGAGATTCTGATGTTGTTTTCTTCTTTCTTTCTTTTCTTTTCTCTTTTCTATCCCTTTCTTTCTTCATGATGATACAACTTTTTAGGTGGTAAAAAGCTTGGGTCGTCATAGTTGGTATTAGAGAGCTAGGTTGAGCGAATACCTAGGCTCTTAAGTGATTTCTTTCTTGAGAGAGCGTATTTGTAATTTTGATATATATATATATTTATATATTTATTTCTACCTATTTGTTGGGTTACCTATTCGGGTTTTCCAATATAAGTTATAAAGGTAGATAGGGCAGTGGTGTGTGTAACACGACTACCAATGGTTGGAGTTTGAATGTTTGAGGTTGGAAGTGTATCCGTCAAGACTGTAGACCTAATACCGTCTCGAGTGAGCTTTGGGTGGTGTAAGGATTTCATTAATCTCTGAAGGAAACCTGTTAAGGTTCGGAGTTTATTTTTGAAATGTAAGTTTGGATGGGCTAGATTTGGGATCTGTTGATTGGACAGAAGTAAGCCATGATAACTTGATACCTCAGGATGTAGTAGCTGTGTGATGAGACACAGTGATTATGGATGTCTCCGAAGATGTTTCTTCGGGAACAAGTTAAGGAAGTGTGTCTACTTCGGTATTGTGGCTGAGTTCAGCAGGGTGTTTTTGTTTGAGATTTGAGTTTCTCGAAGAGCTTTGGATAGGAAATCTTTTGGCATCTGAGTTAGCATTGTAGCTCGAAGTGTTCTGTGTGTCGTTAAGGAGATCTTCTGGCTCAGCAATTTTTCTTAAGGTAATATCAAAAGCAGCAGAGTTGATCCATTTCTTCGATGGATTGGCTAATTAAGCATAGGCTGTTTTGTTTGTCAAGAGGGAGCAGTGTTTATTTGGAATTGGGCTGGATTGATCGCAAAAGTGACTTGCGATAGCTGAGTGTTCTCTTGGGTTGTCAAGATTTTTCTGGATGTCTTCAGGAAGTCAGAGGTTTGTTCGCTTGGGGATTGAGATTTCCCTATCAACTGGATTTTAGGAGTGGTACCGGTGGTTCAGCTTAGTAGTAGGATGGTTTTTGGGGAGAGAGTTTGGTGAAGCAGCTCGGGTATTGGAGGAACTTCTGAGTTTCTTTTATGGATATGATGAACCATAGTTCTGGGATGAGTTGTCCAGTCTGTGCTTATGTTTGTTATCAGCATTTTCATCTGCTCAGTCAGAATAGCGCAGTGGAAGCATGGTGGCAGCTGTTTTAGTTTGGAAATAACTCGAATTTTGCAATGTTTTGGATTAGAGTGTTTCTACAGGAAATTTTTCAGGATCTGAGGCCCGATATGGAGTGCATCTGTTTTTATCTCTTCCAGATGGGAGAAGTGAGATCTGTTTTCTGATTTGGAATAGAGTTGTGTTCTGAGATTGATTGATCTTGGGAAGATCATTTTGTTGGATTGTTTTTGTTCAGTTTGTTTCTAGGGGGCATCAGTAAGGGTTGAGCTGATTAGGAAGGATGTAAGCAGCCCAGGATCGTCCGAAGAGTTTTGTGGATAAGAGACGGAGGAATTGGGTTCCGGAATCGGAGACTTGATTTTGGATAAGTGTTTGGTCTTCAGAATTGAATTGTCAGTTTGGATAATTGGGATTCGTTGTGTTTCACGTATCTCTGAGGGAGTACGTGTAAGATCTACCTCTGGTTGTAGAGCCAGCAGTTCAAGGAGCTTTGGTTGTTGAGTCAGGCTTGTCTATAGTCTGATATCCTGTCTTGTTTTGTTGATCTAGATGAGTAGGAGCTCTGTAGGTTAGTAGTATTGATTGTTTGGATTCTTTAGAGCAAGTATCCCGGTGTTTTTACCTGGGAAACTCGAGAAAATTCTATCCAGAATTTTTATCTGGATAATTAGATTTGTTTGATTGGATGAATTGATTGCTATGATTGTTAGCACATGATTAATATATGTCTGTGTTTTAAAATTAAATCTTTAATTGGATTATTAAATTACCTTTGTTTTAAATTTCGGGGACGAAATTCTTTTAAGGGGGGAGGAATGTGATATCTTGGAAATTTTGACAATAACAATTTAATAATCAATGTCAAAATTTAATTGATTTGACAATATTAGTAATGATAAATTTGAATATTCTTTGATAAATATTTAAATGGATGGTTTTATCTTTTAAAAGCTAATAAAAATTTTCTATTTATAATGTATATATATTTGTATATATTGTAAATAGATAATCTTTGTTTTAAATTTAATAAATAAAGACATGTTTTCTAATTTTAATATTTTGGTAATTTAGAAATTTAATTTGACTTAATATTTAGCTATTAAATAAATAAATAAATATATGATTTTAAAATACTCAAGATAAAAACTTAATTGTTTAAAATGATTTAGCTTAAGTTTAAAATTTAAATAAAAAGGGTTTGTTTTGTTTTAAATATAGCTGATAAAATAAGTAATTTATTAATAAAGAGATATTTTCTTTATAAATTATTTTAATTTAATAATGAGTTATTTTTAAACAATATTAATAATGTGATATTTTTACAAATGGATTTTAATATAGATAGGAATTACTATTTCAAAATTTATTAACATAAGTATAAAACAAATTTATAGTTAAAACATAAGTATAAAGATAAATAATAAGAAAATTAAATGCTGGGTAGTTTAAGTTTAAAAATAAAAGAGAAATAAAAATAAGCATAGAACTTAATACATAAGTTAAAATTCACAACTAATAACTAAAACAACTTTATATTATACATAAGCATAATCAGGCAAAAATAAGCAAAGTATGAAAAGAAATGAGACAAGAAAATAAAGCATCCAGGAAAAAGTAGTATATTATGTTGCCTGTAAAATAGTATGCCAGGCAAGGAAACAAAGTATAAATGAAATATGCATATGGCCTGTAGCAGATGCAAGGCAAGAACAAAGAAACAAAATAAGACAAAAGAAAACACCTATGTACATATACAAAATAGGATAAGTATGAAACAAGGCTAAAATCTTGCCTGGTAAGATAAGATAAAAAAAATCAAATTGTAGCAAGCCTGTAAACAAGATAAGGAACCAGGAATTAAATAACATTATCTCAGCACAAAAACTTGGTCAATTCGAAATGTTTGAAAATCATTTCAGTTTGTACAAGAATCTGGCCAAAGCAAAGAAGGAGATCATCTCAGCCTCCATATAAAAAAAATATCTCTGACCTAAAGTAAAGCTTGTTCCAGATAACACCTACCCCTTATACATAAACCTGTCTTCTTATATATATGCAATACTTTTACGTTCAACTAAGCTAACAAGAGAAAAAATAAGTAAGCTTTTCCTTTCTTTTACGAACTGAAACAACAATCAAGCAAGATGATTAAAAGAAGATCAAGGTAGCAGTTTTCTAACAGAAGTGCTATGTCTATCTCCTCTAAAGTTGTGAGTAACATTCTTTTTGTTTGAACTAAACTAGTTGCTTATGTATAACTGGAAAAATGTTTATGTTGTAAATTGCTGATATGTTTATATGTGAATGTGTGAATGTATGCATCCTGTACAAATATGGGATGCCTCTAATTGTTTTCCCAGACCAGATGTGCAAAACAAATGTTTATCTTTTGTTCTAATCACAATTAGGATTGAAAATACAAACCAAGATGGTTTGTTTGTACATGAATTTAACTTTAAAAATCTGTTTTAGTTAAAACAACTCATTAATGTCACTGGAAACCAAAATGCTTGAGCAAAGCTTTAGACAAATTAAAATCCAAACCTTTTAATTTACGAATATATACTGAATTCTTATACTTTAATATGATTTTTAAAACAAAATTTATAATTTTTAGAATGAGAATTTAAGAGCAGTTTGGGTTTATCTGATTTAAGCATTTCAAGTTGTCTCAGTCGATCTAGAGGACCGGAGGCGTCGTGTTTCCCTCAGTGGGTAGAGGTGTGATCATTGAAGCTTGGAAAAATATTGAATGGCGATGCATTGTATCGAGGAGGCAGCGGTGGCAAAATTGTTTCTGGAACCCTAGTTTTTGATGGGTTTGATGAATTGATCACCACGGCACGTGTGGTTAATCGAGTGCTATCAGGTTTGGGGAGATGGTAGAGGTTGAGGCGACGAAGTGATGGCCGAAGTTTGGGATTTTCTGGTAGCCGGAGTTTGCATGGACGAGGTGTTGCCAGGTATGGGTGTGGAGGAAGTTGCGGTTTCCAGGTTTTGCTTTGTGATGTTCCAGGTTTAAGTTAAACTCTCTAATTTGATTTCGAGCAAATGAACACGACCTGACGATCGTGATGAATTGCTTGGGAGACTATCGACTTGCTCGGCGTTGCGGCGAAGACCGGAGGTGATGATCGGCGATGTGCATGTGCACGGTGTCCATTGGTGGATGCTGTTGGGTTGTTCTGGAACCTGAAGAGTTGGTAGCCTGGGTTGGAGCATAGGACACTCGAGTTTTACTCGAGTTATTTCAGGATTCACTCGAAGTAGATCGAGTTTTGACCCGAAGCAATGTAGAGATTGGCTCGAGTATAGGTTGGTTACAGGTTTTATAAAACCTGGCACTGTTTTCTTTGGGAGGGAAGACTCGAAGCAAACCTGGGTACACTCGAGTCAGTGTTTGTTCAGGTTTTAGCAAACCTGATTTGTTTCAGGTTTATTTAGTTCAAATTTTAAAACAAGTTAAAATCAAAGAATTTAAATCGAAGTTAAATTAATAAATTCAAATTCTTCTTTGAACTCAAACTTGAAATTTAAATCAGTTTTTTTGAATCTAAATGTTTTAAAACAAGTTTAAATTAAATGGTTTTAATAAAAAGATAATTAGTTCCCAAACAAATGTTTAAATTTGATTGTGATAAAATCCTTCTATTTAAGGATTTTAAATGAAGGTTAAATAAATTGTTTTGATTTGAAATTTGCAAGTTAAAATGCAATGTAATTTAGAAAGCTAAATTTTTATCTAAAAATTAAGTAGTTTAAATTAAAGGCTTTTCTTATATAAGTAATAAATGTTTTTTTACATTTCTCTTAAAAGTTTATAAATTAACATTTAAATTTGGCTAAATGTTAAATGGTAAATCATTTTGAAATCTTAAATTCAAAATGGAATTCAAATTTAAATTCAAAGGGGTAATGTCTAAAATACACTTCAATATTTATTAAATCATTTTAAAGGAATAAATTATCTTAGAGATAATTAAGATATTGAAGTGGATTAATTAATAGGTTAATTAAAGGATGACTTATGTATTTAATTTATAAAGTAGTAATTTAGATTTATTTATAAATAGAGATTAATTAAGAAGTAAATTAAGTAAGGACTATTAATTAATTAATGTGATAAATTTTGATAATTAATTAAATTACTTAATTTAGATAATCTATTGTAAATTGTTAAGTGTAATTACTTGATAAAAGTAATTAAGAGATTAATTACTTATTGTAATATATTTGATGATATGATTAAATTAAGTTAATTAATTTAGTTTAATTAATTTAAGGAATCATTTGCTGATTTGATAAGTGCAATTACTTAGTGTAATTAATAGAGCATAATTACTTAGGGAAGTAATTAGATGATAATTACTGGATGAAATTAATTCAAGATGATTTGCAAATGAAGTAATTTGGATAATTACTTTTGTAATTAATCAAAGGATAAATTAATGGAGATAATTAATTATGGGATAATTAATTTGTTAATAAGTAATTAAGGGTAGTTAATTACTGGTTTTGTTATTAATCAAGGACGATTAATAATTGTGTTTAAATAAAGATTAATCAGTTAATATACTAAATTTAAATAAATTAATTTAGTTTCAATATAATTAGAAATCATTAATTAATATAATTAATGATGTAATTTATAATGGATTAGTTAAGGAATAATCAATAATGTGGTGATTAATTTATGTAATTAATTAAGGATAAATGTAATTATTCATATTTAATTAATAAATGAAGTAATTATATGTTAATACTATAAATGATTCAAAATAATTAATTTGTGGAATTAAATAAATACTAATTAGTTATTGTAATTAGAAGACGATAAATCAAAGGTGTTTAATCAAGATGAATATCTAGAGAATAAATAATTAATTTGATTTATAATTAACTAATGGTTGTGTGAGCAGGATTTATGGAATGAGTAATTAATTTAATTTACTTTAAATCAATTAGAGATAGAAGTAGTTAATTTAATTCATATTAAATTAATTATAGACTGTGATTCATAAATCATTGCTTATGGATGATATTGATATTTCATTGATTGATTGTGATTTCAGATATGAGATGAGTAATGTCTATGTGATATAGATGCTTGGTTAAAGGATGACAATATTAAGCATCTGTTTGGATGATAATATGAATTATATGTTTATGATGATAATGTGATTATCTATTATGAGATGTGAATTATCTATCTGAATGTATATAGATAATATTGAATTGAATTATTTTAACTTCAAACAACTTGGCCTTAAAAGATACGTTTTGGATTTCGATGAGACCGGAATCGGGATTCCATATTTGGACGTCCGAAAACCACATCGATCCAAATTAACGATTGGTAGTGAATCTGAAGTAAAGATGAAGATTCAAAGTGCAAGGGTTGTCGTCGTTAACTCTGAGGGTGATTTCAAAATGAGTGTAACGAGATAATGCCTTCGGTTTCGTTCGAACCTGGAACGAACTTGTATGGATTGAATGCTTTCAGCACATCGTCAGGCGGACGATGAGCATTCTAAGGGATATGTTCTGTAAAGGTAATCGTAACCTCTAGCCCCATCAACCGGGAATGGCTAAAACAGGGGAGGTGCAGCAAGGTTAGGTGGGTCATACCCAAGCAGGACAAGATTTTTCCCTGTCTAGAGGTCCCTTTTTATTCGGCTTGGTGAGCGGTTGGTCGCGCCAACTGCGGGGTTATCTTGTTCGGAACTGTTCGGTAAGGAATGGTTCCGGCCTTGTGTTGTAAGGGGTCGGGAGTGATCCTTGGTACGGTGATCTAGGCCCCATACTGTGACGGACGGTACTCCAGTAGCCCTGCCATTGTATGGAATCCAAAATCCAATAAGTGACAAAGGTTTTGATTGTATTACCCACTTTTGTGGCTAGTAGCTGGAATTTAATAATGTAACAATTTCGGCTATTTCATATTTACTTGAAAACCCTAGACACTATTATAATATCACAGAATTTCCTATTAAATGATTTGGTTAGCGTAAGGTAAAAACTTACCATGTTTATTTGTGGGAAGTCTTACGTTATACCTTTTGTTTTCAAATATTTTCAAAAATTAAGCAACTTTAACCTGTTACTCATACCAGACCCATGAATGACCCGGAGTTTATTTCTGTTTTTCGTAAACTCTCGGGTACTCAAATTTTTACGAGTAGCCAAGGGATTCAGGTTAGCTTTGACGAATTCTGGAGAAGCAATAGAGCAGGAGGCTTCAGCGTTGTAGATATATATATATAGTTCCGCTGTGTTGGTATCTTTGAGTTATTTGTTTGAGTTGTATCGAGTTGTATAACTAGATAGGTAGTTTTAACTGTCTAGTATGTGATGTATTACCTGTGTAACTCTGATTGATGTTGTATATTATGTAATACTTATGTGATTAATATAATTTATTCGTTCCGCTGTTGAGATTCTGATGTTGTTTTCTTCTTTCTTTCTTTTCTTTTCTCTTTTCTATCCCTTTCTTTCTTCATGATGATACAACTTTTTAGGTGGTAAAAAGCTTGGGTCGTCACAGTTGGTATTAGAGAGCTAGGTTGAGCGAATACCTAGGCTCTTAAGTGATTTCTTTCTTGAGAGAGCGTATTTGTAATTTTGATATATATATATTTATATATTTATTTCTACCTATTTGTTGGGTTACCTATTCGGGTTTTCCAATATAAGTTATAAAGGTAGATAGGGCAGTGGTGTGTGTAACACGACTACCAATGGTTGGAGTTTGAATGTTTGAGGTTGGAAGTGTATCCGTCAAGACTGTAGACCTAATACCGTCTCGAGTGAGCTTTGGGTGGTGTAAGGATTTCATTAATCTCTGAAGGAAACCTGTTAAGGTTCGGAGTTTATTTTTGAAATGTAAGTTTGGTTGGGCTAGATTTGGGATCTGTTGATTGGACAGAAGTAAGCCATGATAACTTGATACCTCAGGATGTAGTAGCTGTGTGATGAGACACAGTGATTATGGATGTCTCCGAAGATGTTTCTTCGGGAACAAGTTAAGGAAGTGTGTCTACTTCGGTATTGTGGCTGAGTTCAGCAGGGTGTTTTTGTTTGAGATCTGAGTTTCTCGAAGAGCTTTGGATAGGAAATCTTTTGGCATCTGAGTTAGCATTGTAGCTCGAAGTGTTCTGTGTGTCGTTAAGGAGATCTTCTGGCTCAGCAATTTTTCTTAAGGTAATATCAAAAGCAGCAGAGTTGATCCATTTCTTCGATGGATAGGCTAATTAAGCATAGGCTGTTTTGTTTGTCAAAAGGGAGCAGTGTTTATTTGGAATTGGGCTGGATTGATCGCAAAAGTGACCTACGATAGCTGAGTGTTCTCTTGGGTTGTCAAGATTTTTCTGGATGTCTTCAGGAGGTCAGAGGTTTGTTCGCTTTGGAGATTGAGTTTTCCCTATCAACTGGATTTTAGGAGTGGTACCGGTGGTTCAGCTTAGTAGTAGGATGGTTTTTGGGGAGAGAGTTTGGTGAAGCAGCTCGGGTAATGGAGGAACTTCTGAGTTTCTTTTATGGATATGATGAACCATAGTTCTGGGATGAGTTGTCCAGTCTGTGCTTATGTTTGTCATCAGCATTTTCATCTGCTCAGTCAGAATAGCGCAGTGGAAGCATGGTGGCAGCTGTTTTAGTTTGGAAATAACTCGAATTTTGCAATGTTTTGGATTAGAGTGTTTCTACAGGAAATTTTTCAGGATCTGAGGCCCGATATGGAGTGCATCTGTTTTTATCTCTTCCAGATGGGAGAAGTGAGATCTGTTTTCTGATTTGGAATAGAGTTGTGTTCTGAGATTGATTGATCTTGGGAAGATCATTTTGTTGGATTGTTTTTGTTCAGTTTGTTTCTAGGGGGCATCAGTAAGGGTTGAGCTGATTAGGAAGGATGTAAGCAGCCCAGGATCGTCCGAAGAGTTTTGTGGATAAGAGACGGAGGAATTGGGTTCCGGAATCGGAGACTTGATTTTGGATAAGTGTTTGGTCTTCAGAATTGAATTGTCAGTTTGGATAATTGGGATTCGTTGTGTTTCACGTATCTATGAGGGAGTACGTGTAAGATCTACCTCTGGTTGTAGAGCCAGCAGTTCAAGGAGCTTTGGTTGTTGAGTCAGGCTTGTCTATAGTCTGATATCCTGTCTTGTTTTGTTGATCTAGATGAGTAGGAGCTCTGTAGGTTAGTAGTATTGATTGTTTGGATTCTTTAGAGCAAGTATCCCGGTATTTTTACTTGGGAAACTCGAGAAAATTCTATCCAGAATTTTTATCTGGATAATTAGATTTGTTTGATTGGATGAATTGATTGCTATGATTGTTAGCATATGATTAATATATGTCTGTGTTTTAAAATTAAATCTTTAATTGGATTATTAAATTACCTTTGTTTTAAATTTCGGGGACGAAATTCTTTTAAGGGGGGAGGAATGTGATATCTTGGAAATTTTGACAATAACAATTTAATAATCTATGTCAAAATTTAATTGATTTGACAATATTAGTAATGATAAATTTGAATATTCTTTGATAAATATTTAAATGGATGGTTTTATCTTTTAAAAGCTAATAAAATTTTTATATTTATAATGTATATATATTTGTATATATTGTAAATAGATAATCTTTGTTTTAAATTTAATAAATAAAGACATGTTTTCTAATTTTAATATTTTGGTAATTTAGAAATTTAATTTGACTTAATATTTAGCTATTAAATAAATAAATAAATATATGATTTTAAAATACTCAAGATAAAACCTTAATTGTTTAAAATGATTTAGCTTAAGTTTAAAATTTAAATAAAAAGGGTTTGTTTTGTTTTAAATATAGCTGATAAAATAAGTAATTTATTAATAAAGAGATATTTTCTTTATAAATTATTTTAATTTAATAATGAGTTATTTTTAAACAATACTAATAATGTGATATTTTTACAAATGGATTTTAATAGAGATAGGAATTACTATTTCAAAATTTATTAACATAAGTATAAAACAAATTTATAGTTAAAACATAAGTATAAAGATAAATAATAAGAAAATTAAGTGCTGGGTAGTTTAAGTTTAAAAATAAAAGAGAAATAAAAATAAGCATAGAACTTAATACATAAGTTAAAATTCACAACTAATAACTAAAACAACTTTATATTATACATAAGCATAATCAGGCAAAAATAAGCAAAGTATGAAAAGAAATGAGACAAGAAAATAAAGCATCCAGGAAAAAGTAGTATATTATGTTCCCTGTAAAATAGTATGCCAGGCAAGGAAACAAAGTATAAATGAAATATGCATATGGCCTGTAGCAGATGCAAGGCAAGAACAAAGAAACAAAATAAGACAAAAGAAAACACCTATGTACATATACAAAATAGGATAAGTATGAAACAAGGCTAAAATCTTGCCTGGTAAGATAAGATAAAAAAAATCAAATTGTAGCAAGCCTGTAAACAAGATAAGGAACCAGGAATTAAATAACATTATCTCAGCACATAAACTTGGTCAATTCGAAATGTTTGAAAATCATTTCAGTTTGTACAAGAATCTGGCCAAAGCAAAGAAGGAGATCATCTCAGCCTCCATATAAAAAAAATATCTCTGACCTAAAGTAAAGCTTGTTCCAGATAACACCTACCCCTTATACATAAACCTGTCTTCTTATATATATGCAATACTTTTACGTTCAACTAAGCTAACAAGAGAAAAAATAAGTAAGCTTTTCCTTTCTTTTACGAACTGAAACAACAATCAAGCAAGATGATTAAAAGAAGATCAAGGTAGCAGTTTTCTAACAGAAGTGCTCTGTCTATCTCCTCTAAAGTTGTGAGTAACATTCTTTTTGTTTGAACTAAACTAGTTGCTTATGTATAACTGGAAAAATGTTTATGTTGTAAATTGCTGATATGTTTATATGTGAATGTGTGAATGTATGCATCCTGTACAAATTTGGGATGCCTCTGATTGTTTTCCCAGACCAGATGTGCAAAACAAATGTTTATCTTTTGTTCTAATCACAATTAGGATTGAAAATACAAACCAAGATGGTTTGTTTGTACATGAATTTAACTTTAAAAATCTGTTTTAGTTAAAACAACTCATTAATGTCACTGGAAACCAAAATGCTTGAGCAAAGCTTTAGACAAATTAAAATCCAAACCTTTTAATTTACGAATATATACTGAATTCTTATACTTTAATATGATTTTTAAAACAAAATTTATAATTTTTAGAATGAGAATTTAAGAGCAGTTTGGGTTTATCTGATTTAAGCATTTCAAGTTGTCTCAGTCGATCTAGAGGACCGGAGGCGTCGTGTTCCTCTCAGTGGGTAGAGGAGTGATCATTGAAGCTTGGAAAAATATTGAATGGCGATGCATTGTATCGAGGAGGCAGCGGTGGCAAAATTGTTTCTGGAACCCTAGTTTTTGATGGGTTTGATGAATTGATCACCACGGCACGTGTGGTTAATCGAGTGCTATCATGTTTGGGGAGATGGTAGAGGTTGAGGCGACGAAGTGATGGCCGAAGTTTGGGATTTTCTGGTAGCCGGAGTTTGCATGGACGAGGTGTTGCCAGGTATGGGTGTGGAGGAAGTTGCGGTTTCCAGGTTTTTCTTTGTGATGTTCCAGGTTTAAGTTAAACTCTCTAATTTGATTTCGAGCAAATGAACACGAGCTGACAATCGTGATGAATTGCTTGGGAGACTATCAACTTGCTCGGCGTTACGGCGAAGACCGGAGGTGATGATCGGCAATGTGCATGTGCACGGTGTCCATTGGTGGATGCTGTTGGGTTGTTCTGGAACCTGAAGAGTTGGTAGCCTGGGTTGGAGCATAGGACACTCGAGTTTTACTCGAGTTATTTCAGGATTCACTCAAAGTAGATCGAGTTTTGACCCGAGGCAATGAAGAGATTGGCTCGAGTATAGGTTGGTTACAGGTTTTATAAAACCTGTCATTGTTTTCTTTGGGAGGGAAGACTCGAAGCAAACCTGGGTACACTCGAGTCAGTGTTTGTTCAGGTTTTAGCAAACCTGATTTGTTTCAGGTTTATTTAGTTAAAATTTTAAAACAAGTTAAAATCAAAGAATTTAAATCGAAGTTAAATTAATAAATTCAAATTCTTCTTTGAACTCAAACTTGAAATTTAAATCAGTTTTTTTGAATCTGAATGTTTTAAAACAAGTTTAAATTAAATGGTTTTAATAAAAAGATAATTAGTTCCCAAACAAATGTTTAAATTTGATTGTGATAAAATCCTTCTATTTAAGGATTTTAAATGAAGGTTAAATAAATTGTTTTGATTTGAAATTTGCAAGTTAAAATGCAATGTAATTTAGAAAGCTAAATTTTTATCTAAAAATTAAGTAGTTTAAATTAAAGGCTTTTCTTATATAAGTAATAAATGTTTTTTACATTTCTTTTAAAAGTTTATAAATTAACATTTAAATTTGGCTAAATGTTAAATGGTAAATCATTTTGAAATCTTAAATTCAAAATGGAATTCAAATTTAAATTCAAAGGGGTAATGTCTAAAATACACTTCAATATTTATTAAATCATTTTAAAGGAATAAATTATCTTAGAGATAATTAAGATATTGAAGTGGATTAATTAATAGGTTAATTAAAGGATGACTTATGTATTTAATTTATAAAGTAGTAATTTAGATTAATTTATAAATAGAGATTAATTAAGAAGTAAATTAAGTAAGGATTATTAATTAATTAATGTGATAAATTTTGATAATTAATTAAATTAATTAATTTAGATAATCTATTGTAAATTGTTAAGTGTAATTACTTGATAAAATTAATTAAGAGATTAATTACTTATTGTAATAAATTTGATGATATGATTAAATTAAGTTAATTAATTTAGTTTAATTAATTTAAGGAATCATTTGCTGATTTGATAAGTGCAATTACTTAGTGTAATTAATAGAGCATAATTACTTAGGGAAGTAATTAGATGATAATTACTGGATGAAATTAATTCAAGATGATTTGCAAATGAAGTAATTTGGATAATTACTTTTGTAATTAATCAAAGGATTAATTAATGGAGATAATTAATTATGGGATAATTAATTTGTTAATAAGTAATTAAGGGTAGTTAATTACTGGTTTTGTTATTAATCAAGGACGATTAATAATTGTGTTTAATTAAAGATTAATCAGTTAATATACTAAATTTAAATAAATTAATTTAATTTCAATATAATTAGAAATCATTAATTAATATAATTAATGATGTAATTTATAATGGATTAGTTAAGGAATAATCAATAATGTGGTGAATAATTTATGTAATTAATTAAGGATAAATGTAATTTTTCATATTTAATTAATAAATGAAGTAATTATATGTTAATTACTATAAATGATTTAAAATAATTAACTAATTAGTTATTGTAATTAGAAGATGATAAATCAAAGGTGTTTAATCAAGATGAATATCTAGAGAATAATTAATTAATTTGATTTATAATTAATTAATGGTTGTGTGAGCAGGATTTATGGAATGAGTAATTAATTTAATTTACTTTAAATTAATTAGAGATAGAAGTAGTTAATTCAATTCATATTAAATTAATTATAATTTGTGATTCATAAATCATTGCTTATGGATGATATTGATATTTCATTGATTGATTGTGATCTCAGGTATAGATGAGTAATGTCTATGTGATATGGATGCTTGGTTAAAGGATGATAGTATTAAGCATCTATTTGGATGATAATATGAATTATCTGTTTATGATGATAATGTGATTATCTATTATGAGATGTGAATTATCTATCTGTATGTATATAGATAATATTGAATTGAATTGTTTTAACTTCAAACAACTTGGCCTTAAAAGATACGTTTTGGATTTCGATGAGACCGGGATCGGGATTCCATATTTGGGCATCCGAAAACCACATCAATCCAAATTAACGATAGGTCGTGAATCTGAAGTAAAGATGAAGATTCAGAGTGCAAGGGTTCTCGTCGTTAACTCTGAGAGTGATTCCAAAATGAGTGTAACGAGATAATGCCTTCGGTTTCGTTCGAACCCGGAACGAACTTGTATGGATTGAATGCTTTCAGCACATTGTCAGGCGGACGATGAGCATTCTAAGTGATATGTTCTGTAAAGGTAATCGTAGCCTCAAGCCTCATCAACCGGGAATGGCTAAAACAAGGGAGGTGCAGCAAGGTTAGGTGGGTCATGCCCAAGCAGGACAAGATTTTCCCCTGTCTAGATGTCCCTTTTTATTCGGCTTAGTGGTTGGTCGCGCCAACTGCGGGGTTATCTTGTTCGGAACTGTTCAGTAAGGAATGGTTCCGGCCTTGTGTTGTAGGGGGTCGGGAGTGATCCTCGGTACGGTGATCTAGGCCCCATACTGTGACGGGCGGTACCCAAGTAGCCCTGCCATTGTATGGAATCCAAAATCCAATAAGTGACAACGGTTTTGATTGTATTACCCACTTTTGTGGCTAGTAGCTGGAATTTAATAATGTAACAATTTTGGCTATTTCATATTTACTTGAAAACCCTAGACGCTATTACAATATCACAGAATTTCCTACTAAATGATTTGGTTAGCGTAAGGTAAAAACTTACCATGTTTATTTGTGGGAAGTCTTACGTGATACATTTTGTTTTCAGATATTTTCAAAAATTAAGCAACTTTAACCTGTTACTCATACCAGACCCATGTCTGACCCGGAGTTTATTTCTTTTTTCATAAACTCTTGGGTACTCAAATTTTTACGAGTAGCCAAGGGATTCAGGTTAGCTTTGACGAATTCTGGAGGAGCAATGGAGCAGGAGGCTTCAGCGTTGTAGATATATATATAGTTCCGTTGTGTTGGTATCTCTGAGTTATTTGTTTGAGTTGTATCGAGTTGTATAACTAGATAGGTAGTTTAAACTGTCTAGTATGTGATGTATTACCTGTGTAACTCTGATTGATGTTGTATATTATGTAATACTTATGTGATTAATATAATTTATTCGTTCCGCTGTTGAGATTCTGATGTTGTTTTCTTCTTTCTTTCTTTTCTTTTCTCTTTTCTATCCCTTTCTTTCTTCATGATGATACGACTTTTTAGGTGGTAAAAAGCTTGGGTCGTCATAGGGAATCTTTGTTGATTTGGGATTGAATGATGAGCAAACGAGGAGACTAGCCTCTAGGCAGTTGCAGGGAGCAACGCTTCGTTGGTGGAATAGTCTTACTGCCGGAATTCCTAAAAAAGAGTTGACTTGGGCATAATTTCGAAGGAGATTTAAGCTGAGGTTTTTGTCTAAAGTTGCAAAGTCAGCATTTTTGAGAAAGTTCATTGATCTGGTACAGGGAGAGATGTCGATAATTGAGTATGCTACTAAGTTTAATGAGCTATCCTGATATGGGTATGCTACCATTGATATTGTCACAAGAAGAATGAGAAGTTTATTCGAGAATTGAGACCCGAGATTGCTAGGGCGACCTTACCACATCTTTGTGATCCTTGTAATTTTGTTGTGGAGATGTCAATCAGACATGAGGAAATGCTTGTTATTTATGGGAAGCAAAAGCAGGTTGAAACCCAGGGTTCTCAGGGAAAGAAGAGGAAGTTCTTTAAGAAGATGGGAACCAAGAAGGGAGAGGCTGCCAAGAAGGCAAAGGCTAATCTTGTCTATTTCAAGTGTGTTAAGAAGGGTCATTATGCTCATGATTACCGGACAACAAGGGGAAGAAGGCTGTAGAAAAGAAGGGTGTGATGTGCTTTAACTACGACCGGGTTGGGCATTACAAGAATCAGTGTCCAAAACTAGTTAGTGTGGACAGGGGAAAAGTCCTTGCTATTGGACCATCATCTGCTAGGCGAACTGCGGCTGAAAAGTGAAGACTGTGATGAAGGTACGCTTCTAATTCATAGTATACCAGTTATGACACTATTTGTTACTAGTGCATCGCATTTATTCAAATCTTAGAATTTAGTTGACATGTTATGTTTAGAACCCACATACCTTGTTACTTCCTTTAGGCTACGAATATGATAGGAGGGCATGCAATTCTGGGGATGAGATATGGCCAGTTAGAACTTCATTTGTTAGGTCATAAGTTTGCATGCAATCTGTATGTTTCTGATTTCATATATTTTGGGATCATCTTGGTATGGATTGGTTGGGTAAATATGATGCTAGGATATTTTGCCAGGATAGGGAAACATCGTTGAGACACCATGATAGTCATAACCGAATAATATTCTCAGTGGAGGATTCCGACTGAAGTACTTATTCTTTGCTTATACACTAAGATTTCCGAAATGGGTAAATCGTCGAAATCAGACAAAGTATTCGAAAGTTACGATTAACACAATATGCTGTTAAACCTTTGAAATTGCACAACACAGGTCCGATTTTTGTTTTATCAAAATTAGGTTAAAATAATGCTAAAATATAAATTTCTAAAAGCGACGAACACAAAAGTAATTCCATATTATAATGTCTTTCAAATGTGTAAAGGCCCGCAAATCCTAACCCCTTTGAGTCGACAATATTTCACATTAGCTCAACTCAAATTGGACGGAAATACGAATTTTTAGGGTAAGAAGATGAAAGAGGGAGGAGAAAATAAAACAACCGCACAGAATCTCACAAACGCAGCGGAACAAAATATAATATATAATAACAGATTTTTATATACAAAAGAATCTGTAACTGTTTAAATACTTACAATCATCAGAGTACAACATTCAATACATCACAATGTATAGTTATATAACTTGTCCTTACACAGTGGAATATAAGCCAAGTATGAAGATACGCCTCTGTCGTCGAACTCATCTCCTGAGCTCCGTAGCATTAAAACCTGAATATGTAATACTTAGTCTGACTCGAGCATTATAATAAAATAAGACCCGAGCCAGTCTGGAAAACCAACGTGGGAAAACACGCTCAATTTGAATTATTAGAGTTATCAAATCCTTTAAAAAAAAGGTATCTCGTAAGACCGCATCACACATAAAAACAACGGGTTTTTCCCTTACGACAACTGAAACATTTTATAGAAAATCCACTAATAACATAATAGTGCCTAAATACAAATACTTATTCAAATAGCCAAAACTGTTACATTAATTAAATTTTTGCATACTAGGCTCTACAAACAAAACTGTAAGCTCATATTGGAGAATGGATTCCAACAAATGACTAGGCCACTAGGGTACCGCCCACTACAGTACACCTCTAGAATAATGTACCGAGGGCCATGCGAGGATGCTCCGCTACACAAGGCTGGCCTACCTCTAACTTGGATAGACCGAATATGCTATCACCTCGGGTGTTCCCACCCTTACTATCGAGTGCACCTTCCATGCACAACCATATCCATAATAAATAGGTTTCCCGAAGACATCTAGAAATGTGACAACATATTCTACTTGGGCGCGACCCACTTAGCCTTGTTGCATCTCCCATGTTTTAGTCATTCCCGGTTGATTAGGTTCGAGGCTAAGCATTGCCTTTCAAGAAACAATTTTACTTAGAATGCTCATCGTCCTCCAATGATGATGTTCTGATAGCATTCATCCATACAATTTGTGAACAAATCGAATAACCGTCTTCATCATCTTCACGGTATTCATTCGTTACGTTCAAACCGGATTGAAGTGGTTTTCGGATAATTAAATCTGATCCCGGTCTCTTTGAAACGATTAATGAAATTGACCACTGTTGATAGTCGGTAATTTAAATATCAATAAACATCCATAAGCATACCTTAGGCCCTATTTATAACTCCTCAACATTTATTTCAAAATATCTTTACTAAGATATATATCCAAATCCCTTTCCATATTCTAACATTTGAAAACAATTTTAACACTTGTATTCCATAACAAGATACTTCACCAATTTTAAATACTTAGAAATATTCCCAACCTTCATTTTTTATAACATTTAGAAAATGTTTCTATTCCAAATCATTTCCCACTAAAAATATTTCTAAAACCTCCTTTCCATACTTAGGAAAATAGTTATATGTACAATCTTCAATATCACCTCAATGTTTAACTTCGAAATATTTCATAACTTATCTCATAAATCTCTGGAATTTTAATAAATCCTTCCTACAATTTCCAAACCAATTATAATTATTAGTAATTCCAACAACCATTTATAACCCCTTTAAATGAATTTAAATTCTTTCCGAAGTTACCGCATGTAGACATCGGAAATTTCTTAAGTCGTTTGCATTCCATTTATAAGATTTCTCTTATAAAATCTCATCATTAATAAACCCCATTTGCATATTTCGAGAGAATTTATAAATAAATTTGCAATCATTTCAAACTCTATATATATAACCAGTATTTCGTTAAAGAATAGTAATTTGTGTAAAATATGTTCAAGTTACTATTTAAAATATTGAAAACACTTTTATGACATCAATTACTCATTATTAGATGAACAAATAAATTTCCAAGATGAATTTAAAATTTAGAGTTTTACTAAATACTTAACATTTGAAAACTCATTTTCTGAAGTATTTCAATCTCAACTAGTTTAAATTTCCATAGTTTTAAAGTAATAAAAAATTTCTTCTAAAACAAACTCACTTCTTAAAATTTAAAATATATTATTAAATCTCAATAACTAGTTCAACTTATAAATTCCTCTCGATTTCCATCACATCGCTTCCATTTCGATTTCCTTAAACATTTTTCACTTTTAAAAAATAGTAATCCACTGTTTTCCTACCCATATTTCCATATTCTTATATAATTTCGCCTATGCATTTTATATTTCTAATTTATCATCCTGATATTGATTTCCTTTGTTTATAAACATCGTTTATAAATTTCTATAACTCCTCTGAGTTCTTTCCTTGTTTAAAAAAACAATCTTATTTATAAAATTCCAATTTTATAAATCCATTCCTTCAAAAATCCCATTTATAACTTCCAATCTATTTTAATATCGACATCAACTCCTTTCTGTATTTTCCAAATATCATCTATAAATTCTTTTTGGATATTTCATTTTTACATCTCCATTTAAAAATTCTCAATAGTTAAGTGTTACCAAAAAATCAATATATTTTTCTAACCCAATTTCTTAAAATAACCCCAATTCCAACATATTATTTTTATATTAAAAATTCCCCTTTATCCTTTAAATTTGAAAATATATTTACGGTATTCAAATTATAAAAATCCAGGCCAGTGCTACAATAGCATCCAATAAATTCAAAACACCACAATAATTTATATAGATTATTCTACACAATCCATATATCACAGTATATAAAATTAAATTTAACATTTTTGAGGAATCCAATTGGATCCCTCCAACCTGTTTCTCTGCATCCACAGATGTTAATACGACATAAAAATACCAATCCCACTTCGAGGGGGTATCACGGTAAAACTTCTTCCCCCTTTCAAAAGCCGCCGCAGGAATGCATCGCGATCCAAATTCGCCAAAGCCACTTCTCTGCTGCCAAGCTTGACGATGCCACTAAGCCCTTCTACCCTCGTGTGCCCACTATAACACGACCACCAGCCAAAGACGTGACTTAAGCCTGACGATCGATCGGCGATGACACTGCTCCACCTTGCAACGGTGCGACATAAGCTCGCTGCTCGATCAACGACAACGCCTGCGCTACCTTCCATCGCGACCCCAAGATGAACTCGAACCTTTCCCAAATCGCAACAATGAACTTCTGACCTTCCCTCGATCCTCCAACGTCGCCGCCTGCTTGAGTACGAGTCGCGTGCTTGATTCCTTATTTTTTTATTGTTGTTCGAGCGATTGATTCATTCGTTTTCTTTTTTTAATAATACATGCCGATTTGGAAGAGAGAAGGGAATGATTGCCATTCGTTCTGTATATATATACATATAGAATGAATGGGAGTAGTGGGGTTTTAGAAAAAAGAAACGATGAGATGTTTGCATGTAGAGGAGGAAGAAGCACAATCCATTGTCTTGTTGATTGAAAGAATACGGCTGGTAGTCCTAATCAAAAATTTAAAATATTATTATTTAATTTCAAATGTCTTGTTTAAACCAGCTTAAAATTCCGAACTCCTATCGAGGCATGTTGCCTGGTGTTTGTACTGATATACCCCTTTTCCAAACACAATGGAAATGGTTTCAAGTCCTAATTCATTTGTATGGAGAAGATACCTTTTTGGACCCAATTATTATATTGAATTTTGATATAAATTTCCGCGTGTTTATATCCCGTACGACCAAACGATAATTCCAAATGCTACGAAACATGAAATCCGATAATAATACACTATTACGAATCCAATGGAACTAGTTTCGTCGAATTCCGAGACTGTGTTATGGATGGCTATTTTTAGATGTTAATTTGAACAACTATTTTTAAAATTGAACATAACACTTATAATTCAATTTTAAAACTTTTTCCATCTTTATTGTTATTAATATAAATTTTTAAAGCCTTTAAATTATTTTTATCGAGCTTAAAAATCAAGATACAATAACTTAACCAATATTCAATTATTAAATTCAATGATTAAATTATCCAATAAATTGCTATATTTAAATTTTGAATATATTTTATAAATAATCCCAAATCTTCATATTCAAAGTCAATCTATAAATTCAAATTCAATATTTAAACCATCTTAACATTCCAAATCGAATGTCGAAAAATCCGAATCCTTACATTCCTCCCCCCTTAAATGAATTTCATCCCCGAAATTGCTAAGGCAGGAAAAATGCTCCAAACCCATTAACTTATTAAAACCCACATAGTGAAAATTCAACATTCCACTTTTCAAATCTTTTTGTTCCAACCTAAACAATTAATTTTCAATTCTAATTCCAAAATCCTTTATTTCAATTACAATTTGAAATCAAATTGTCATTAACAAAAATTTTCTAACGCCCTAAATTTTTGAAAATTTTTGGTAGAGTCTCGCTCGTACAGAGAGCCTTTTGCAATATGACAAGAGAGATAAATATATATACATCGATCCACACGGTCGGAAAATAAAAAATATATATGCATATTTATATTTTGCAGTATTTAATCCGAAAACGTACCTTATTTTAGCATTTTAAAGCATATTTAAATAAGCATGTTTACTTCATATGCAATTACTCAACCCAAATCTAGCCCAACAGCCTACGGGTACCTATACTTAATCAATTTAAACACGTAAGTGCCAAAATATGAAATTCACTAATGTTTCACTTATTTAAATAGTTAAAACACGTAGATTTCATAAACCAATCACGCTAAACATGTATTATAAGAAATTTTAAGGTTCTAACATTAATTAAATTACTTTCAATCAACCTATATTCAATTCGAATATTTTACAACCAAATTTATTTACATCCCATTCATTTTACATCAAGCAAACCCATATCCATTCCAAATGGATTCAAAAATCAATTTATTCACTTCCTATTTATTCATAGAATTTTTTATTTACTTCCATTTTCATCGAACATCAATTTTTCTATGCAAATTCGACGTTATTTACTCAATAAAATACATATAACTATTTTAAATTGATTCCAAATCAATTTATATTCAATTTTATTCCATTTCAAATTGATCTTCAACCCATTACTTACATTTTCTTCATAACTACTTTCATTAATTTCAGATCCATTTAATTAGCTTGGAAACAGTTCATGCTACTTTATTTAATGATCCCTTTACAATTTACTTAAATCAGGCCTCCATCCAAACATTTACTTAAGTTAATCCATCTATTCCTAATTAATTCACTACATAACTTAAGTTTATTTCCTTTGCAACCAAATTCCGTTTCAAATTTTTTATTTGATTTTTATTCAATCAAATTTCATCCCAGTTACTTATTTATTTAATTAGTTCATTCATTTTATCCACTTCATTTTAAATTCCATATTCAAACTCATTTTTGAACTCATTTAAAGGATAGCAAGGCCTTATTCAATTTACTTATACTCGAACTGAATTTATTTGTAACTCAAGTCATTTCTAATCGAATCCATGTATATTTTATTAATTTCAACCTTTACAATTTTTCCAAATTATTTATTCACAATTCTAATTTTTGTTAAATTTTTATCTCATTTAAAATTTATACCTTATGGTTTTATATATTTCACAATTCAACATTTATATTTACTTCAATCCGATATTATCTCCAATCCAAATTCAAATTTTATAACTTAAAGTTATATAATCACTTTGTAATTCACACTTACATATTTAATTCAATTCCATATGATTCGAATCCAATTCACTTTTATTTAACCAATATTTCAAACCAAATTGGAGTTATTCATGTTTAAATTAAATTCCACTTCAAACCAATTTATTTTTGCTTTACTCAATTTCATCCCACCATTTATTTCATCACAATCCCCATTTAATTCGTTTTACTTTTAAGTCGAATTCTATTGTTAACTCAAATCCATATTAGATATTAAATCCCATTTGATATTCCTTTCGATCCATTCCAATTTCATTTAACTTAGCTCGAGTTAAATTCAAATTCTTATAAATTTTCCTTTACCAATTCAATTTATTTAACTTTCATAAGTTAAATTCATTTCGTACAATCCATTTTAATTAATTCACTAATTCCTTCTATTACCGCCATCACTTCATTTATTTATTCCATTTAACTTTGTTTAGTTAATTCACCATTTTATTAATTTATTTCAGTAGACAATCAATTCCATTCAATATTATCTATAGCTCAATTCAAATTTTTTTTAATATTTCCAACCCAATTCAAATTCAACTCCACTTTATTTAACTTAGCTTAAGTTAAACTTTTATTCATTTTAACTTACTCAATATTCCAAAATTTAACTTCCATATTTTCCTTTCTTTATTTAGAATCAATCTCATTTTATAAGTTTATAACCTATTTCCTGATGATATCTGAATTATTTAAATAAGGATTCCAGAATTCCAACACCCGACATTTATTCCCAATGATTTTGTAATCTCAATATTCAAAATCACACCTTTTAAAATTTTAACCATCCTCAGTTTTTATCCAAACAAATTCCCTTTGGAATTTCCAAACAAAACTGGTTTTCCCAACAAATCTAAACAATTCAATTACGGTAGAAATCCGTCACTTAGAAACTCGAAAATGATTACTAATCATGTTGCGCAGTCATCACCAGGATTACTTTCCAGTGACTGAAGTGAGTTCAGTGCTATTATCACTTCCTAAAATCTATTTAAAAACATTTTTATATTTAAAAATATCTCCAAAATAATAATACTACTATTTATTTCAAATTACTTTGGAAAACACTTCCAAAAATCCCCAGGATTTAATTTTTCAACTCTTGTTTTAATCACGTCTTAGTTTTAATTCAACAATATAATCCATACTTCTACAATTTCCATTTGGTTATACATAACCAACTCTAGATTTTATAACCTTGTTTTGATTATAATATTCTCGTCCAAACACTCCAAATATACCATAATAATTTTAGAAAATTATACCCTTTTTTAAAGTATAGTTTAGGTAAAATTATTTCACTTACCCGCTTCAAAACCATACTGTGTCAGTTTATCGGGTTCAAGTGTGTAGAAACATCTATCGATTTAGTGGAGTCCCACTACTTGAACACAATTTATATACCAGTCAACAAATAGATTAACACGATATAAAACCATTTATATTCACTAACAAATACGCGCTCATATCTATTATTACACTCAACTCATTCCAGAGTACTACTGACTCTATCTCTAATGAGTAATTCCCACCAGAGCCAAGGTCTCGCTTAATCTTTAGCTTTGATACCAAATGTAAAGGCCCTCAAATCCATACCCCATTGAGTAGACAATATTTCACATCAGCACAACTCAAATTAGACGAAAATACAAATCTTTAGGTAAGAAGAAGAAAGAGGGAGGAGAAAATAAAACAATCACGCAGAATCTCACAAACGCAGCGGAACAAAATATAATATAAAATAACAGATTTTTATATACAAAAGAATCTGTAATTGTTTCTATACTTACAATCATCAGAGTACAACATTCAATACATCACAATGGACAGTTATATAACTTGTCCTTACACAACGGAATATAAGCCAAGTACGGAGATACGTCTTTGTCAACTAGCACGTCTCCTGAGCTCCATAGCATTAAAACCTAAATCTGTAACACTCGGTCTGACCGAAGCATTATAATAAAATAACACCCGAGTCAGTCAGAAAAACCAGCGTGAGGAAAACACACTCAATTTGAATTATTAGAGTTATCAAATCCATTGAAAAAACAAAAGTATCTCGTAAGACCGTGTCACACATAAACATGATGGGTTTTTCCCTTACGATAACCAATACATTTTATAGAAAATCCAGTGATATTATAATAGTGTCTAAGCTGAAATTGTTATGTTAATTGAATTCCAGCATACTATGCTCTATAAACAAAACCGCAAGCTCGTATTGGAGAATGGATTCCCACGAATGACTGGGCCACTGGGGTACCGTCCACCACAGTATACCTCTAGAACAATGTAGCGAGGACTACGCCGGGATCCCCTGCTACACAAGACCGCCTACCCCTATCCTGGATAGAATGAATATGTTATCACCACGGGTGTTCCCACCCTTACTATCAAGCACTCCTTCTGTGCAAAACCATATCCATAATAAATAGGTTTTCTGAGGATATCTAGAAAGGTGATAACATACCCTACTTGGATGCAACCTACTTAGCCTTGTTACATCTCCCCTGTTTTAGTCATTCGCGGCTAATGAGATTGAGGTTAAGCGTTACCTTTCAAGAAACAATTCAACTTAGAATGCTCATTGTCCTCCAACGATGATGTTTTGATAGCATTCATCCATACAAATTGTCCTAGGTCTGGACAAACCAAATCACCATCTTCATCCTCTTCACTGTATTCATTCGTTACATTCAAACCAGATCGAAGTGGTTTTCGAATAATTAAATCTGATCCCGGTCTCATCGAAATGATTAACGAAACTAGACATTATCGATAGCCGGTTATTTAACTATCAATAAAACATACATAAACAGACAGTAGCCATATTTATAACTCTTCAACATTTATTTCAAAATATCTTTACTAAGATATATATATATATCCAAATCCCTTTCCATATTCCAACATTTGAAAACAATTTCAACACTTGTATTCAATAACAAGATACTTCACCAATTTGATGCTTAGAAATATTCCCAAACTCCATTTTTTGTAACTCTTAGAAAATGTTTCTATTCCAAATCATTTCCCACTAAAAATATTTCTAAAACCTCCTTTCAATACTTAGAAAAATAGTTATACATATAATTTTCAAAATCACCTCAATATTTAACTTGGAAATATTTCATAACTTATCTCATAAATCTCCAAAATTTTAATAAATCCTTCGTACAATTTCTAAGCTAATTATAATTATTAATAATCCCAAGAACCATTTATAACCCCTTTAAATGAATTTAGAATCTTCCCGAAGTTATCGCATCCAGACATCGGAAATTTCTTAAGTCTCTAACATTCCATTTGTAAGATTTCTCTTATAAAATCTCATCCTTAATAAACCACGTTTACTTATTTCGAGAGAATTTATAAATAAATTTGCAATCATTTCAAACTATATGTATACCGAGTATTTCTTTAAAGAATAGCAATTTGTGTAAAATATGTTTAAGTTATTATTTAAAATATTGAAATCACTTTTATAAACTCATTTTGAAATGAACAAATAAATTTCCAAGCTGAATTTAAAAGTTAGAATTTTATTAAATAAATACTTAACATTTGAAAAACCTACTTTCCGAAGCACTTCAATTTCAACTAGTTTAAATTTCCATAGTATTAAAACAATAAAAATTTCCTTTTGAAACAAATTCACTTCTTAAAATTTAACATATTTTTAAAATCTCAATGACCAGTTCAACTTATAAATTTCTTTCGATTTCTATCACATCGCTTCCCTTCCGATTTCCTTAACCATTTTTCACTTTTCAAAAATAATAATCCACTGTTTTCCTTACCCTATTTCTATATTCTAATATAATTTCAAATATGAATTTCATATTTTCAATTTATCATCCTGATATTGATTTACTTTATTTATAAACATCGTTTATAAATTTTTATAACTCCTCTGAGTTCTTTCCTTGTTTAAAAAAAAACAATCTTATTTATAAAATTCCATTTTTTAGAAATCCATTCCTTTAAAAATCCCATTTACAACTTCCAACCTATTTTAATATCGACTTCAACTCCTTTCTGTATTTTCCAAATATCATTAGTAAATTCTTTTTAAACATTTCATTTTTAAAATCCCCATTTAAAAATTCTCAATAGTTAAGCGTTACCCAAAAACCAATATATATTTCTACCCCGATTTCTTAAAATATCCCAATTCCAATATAATATTTTTATATCAAAAATTCCTCTTTATTTTTTAAATTTTGAAAATATATTTGTGGTATTTAAATTATCAAAATCCAGTCCAGTGTTGTAATAGAATCTAATAAATTCCAAACACCATAATAATTTATATAGATTATTCTACACAATCCATATATCACAATATGAAATTAAATTTGACATTTTTAAGGAATCCAGTTGGAGTTTCTCTGCATCCATAGATGTTAATACGACATAAAATACCAATCCCACATTGAGGGGGATATCGCAGTATATATGGTCATCCACTATTATTTATACTAGTACATATATACTACTATTTATATAATATAATATCATTAAACAGATAATCAATTCAACCAAACATCCAGAATAAATTTTAGCTATTTAACTTTTAAACTCGATAATCCAAATGAGTGAGAATTTCTCGCCTTTATTTTCAATTATAATCTATTCCAAATTTTATTTTCATTGCGTAGATTCCATAACTATGAATCTCGCACAATTGATTTCGTTTGATTGAACCTTGCAAAGCAAATTTTGAACTAATATATGTTAACGACTTTAAATTTTAAATATAATAAACTGACAAATAACTTAATTTAACTAGTTACATATAAATGAATTTAATTAACCTTAATTGCGAAAATAAAATTACCAAACCATCAGATAAACCTTCTTCCCTTTCAAAAGCCATCAACAGCAACGCATCGTGATCCAAATTCATCGAAGCCACTTCCCTGCCATCGAGCTCGACTGCGCCACCAAGCCCTCCTACCCTTGCATGCCCACTCTAATGCAACCACCAGCGAAGACACTGCTCTGCCTCGCAATGCCGTGACCAAAGCTCGCTGCTCGATCAACGATGCCTGCGCTGCCTTCCATCGTGACCCTAAGATGAACTCAAACCTTTCCCAAATGACGACAATGAACTTATAACCTCCCCTCAATCCTCCAACATCGCCGCTTGCTTGAGTACGAGTCACATGCTCGATTCCTTCTTTTTTATTGTTGTTTGAACGATTGATTCGTTCATATTCTTTTTTTAATAATACATGCATGTCCATTTGGAAGAGAAAAGGGAATGATCGCCATTCGTTCTCTGTGTGTGTGTATTGAACGAATGGAAGTAGTGGGGTTTTAAAAAAAGAAATGATGAGATGTTTGCATGTAGAGGAGGGAGAAGCACAATCCAATGTCTTGTTGATTGAAAGAATACGAGTAGTTGTCCTAATCAAAATTTTAAAATAATATTATTTAATTCAAATGTCTTGTTTAAACCAGCTTAAAATTCTGGACTCCTATCGAGGCATGCTGCCTGGCGTTTATAATGTTATACCCCTATTTCAAACATAATGGAAAAGGTTTCGAGTCCTAATTTGATCGTATGGAGAAGTTAGCTTTTTGGACCCAACTGTTATATTGAATTTAGATATAAATTTCCATGCGTTTATATACCGTACGACCAAATGATAACTTCAAATGTTACGAAACATGAAATCCGATAATAATACACTATTACGGATCTAATGGAACTTGTTTCTTCGAATTCTGAGACTGCATCTTGGATGGCTATTTTTAAATGTTAGTTTGAACAACTATTTTCAAAATTGAACAGATCACTTTTAAATTCAATTTTAAAACTTTTATATCTTCATTATTGTTAATATAATTTTGTCAAGCCTTTAAATTATTTTTATCGAGCTTAAAACTCAAGATATAATAATTTAACCAATATTCAATAATTAATTCAATAATTAAATTATCTAATAAATCGCTATATTTAAATTCTGAATTTATTTTATGAATAAACCCAAATCTTTAAATTCAAAGTCAATCTTTAAATTCAAAGTCAATCTATAAATTCAAATTCAATACTTGAAACCATTTTAACATTCTAAATCAAAAGTCGAAAAATCCGGGTCATTACAATGAAAGAAGATTCATCAAATGGGACAATAAAATCAGATGTTACACCTCTATTTGTACTACGCTTTTGAAGTGTAAAATTACTATATTTATTAATTTACTAACTCTATAAAAATTAATTAAATCAAAATATGTGAATTTCAGATTCATTGGTTCTGGCATTTTGTTGAATCTACTTTATTTATCTTTTCTTTGCACTTATATCCTTCTTCGTTTTATTTGAACATATTAAATAAGATTTAAATGAAATGCATATAGCTGGGTTGGAGTTTAATTTAGTTTGTTTAATGTAAGAAAGGCAACTACCACAAATCAAATAGAAGCCATATATATCGCCGGTAAGCATAATTTGAGCACACATCAAACATTACCTCATTATTTCAAGTACATAAAGAATTCAAAATAAGTTTAATAACATGAACTTCCATCCCATCACCTATCATATAATAGAAGTTGCACATAAATTTATGTTCATATACTGTGTTTTAATGTACTTTGCAGAAAGATATTTATTGCTCATTTTACAGGATGAACCTTTTGTTGTCGCACTATTTTAGTTGTTTATAAAATAATTGAATAAACCATGCATGTTATAATGCATATGTCATTTTTTTAGTCTAAAGCATTGGAGTGCTTGCTCATTTTTGAAATAGCAGATCTAGCTTTAGAGCCACATTCGAGGGGTTACTGATTTTTCATGTGTTCTACTATATAGATATATTACCATACACTTTATCATCAAAAATTAATGGTCTGTGGTTGTGGCATTTGATTTTCCTGTAAAGTGGTTGATTTAGTTTTTGGACTTCACTATGAATTTTGTTTTTCTTCTTTGTGACAACATCAATAAAAATAATTTTCGAAATATTATTTTATTTTATCTTCAAATCATAAATTACTTTCCATAATAAATGTTCTCCTTTTATCCAAAACGTTGTGTTGAAATGTCTCATCTTAATGTTTAGCAATCCCTATCGAAAACATTGGCCAAACGTATCGATAAAAATTCTTAAAGCACTTAATGGACAATTTAACACCAAAAATTAATTACTAAAAATAATTCTAATCTCTTTATAAAACAAAATGGATATTTTTATCAAATCATTTGCTTGTTTGAATAAAATATTTATTTTTAAAAATCCATATACACATTCAATTCATCGATCATTAATAACAATAAGAATTAGCACACCATCCATAAAATCAAACAAGCACCAATCCAACAATACACATGTTCTAAAACAAACAACAAACGCCTTCAACGGAAAACTATCAACTGCCGCTGTGCAACTCCGTTTGCTACTAGATCACATTAATCATGTCAAAGCCATATAGAGGTTTAATATTTATCGTCAATACTGACACTACTCGTCGGGCTATCTACTCCTAAATTCACTACCTCCCTCAACAACTTCTACTTCACATGAAGACAAACACATACAAAAGAGGTAGAGATAAGGAATATATATATATATATGTAGTAGAAAAAATAACAAGTACATCCCTCGATTATCACCCAGCAATCATCACATGCTCCTATTATCACTTAAGTACAAAAAATAATCTACTAAACACCCATGGGGACAGGGACTCTAATTCTCTTCTAAGGTCTAGACTCGTGTTTCTTATGTATAATGTATTGTTCTGAACCTGCTGTGATGCCAACTATAACATATACCCATTTTATCCCAGAGTATTACCGGGTAATACCATCAGATCATATAAAGAATGAGGCCATATTGGACACACACGTGAATATTCTCTTATGCTAACATAGGTACGCATTTCAAAATAAAAAACATAAACATTCACAAATATGTACACCATATCGACACAAAACAATAAATACATGTGTCTACGGGATAGAACAATACACAATATAAAATAAATTACAGAGAACACGGAGTCAAAAATGCAGTGATAACATATATGATACAAATATATACAAATCTAATCGAGATAAAAAAAAAGGTCAATCACTCATTATCTCAAAGCAGTACTATGTATATCCAATACAACACAATGTCATAGAAACATGGGGTAATATAATACACAATGATATACAATAATATCCTATCCTCCATCTATGCTAAAATTCCATATAATGGTAACCTATCTCTGAACGTGTAATGTCTCGGACTGACTCGAGTATTATATAAATAATAAATAGGTCAGACTATATTTAATCCAATATAGCTACATATCAATAAGCACTATAATAACAGCCAAAGTACATATGACACAATGCACATCTATAAATCCGTAATAAAAGAATAAATCTTGAATTAAACCAAATCATAGGGTCAACAATCCAAAATGTCTTGACTTGCAGTCCTGATGGAAGTATGGACTTTCTACTATGAAGCACCAAAAGTATACAACAACAACGCATAATCCCCAAAAAAAAAAATCAAAATATTGAATCTCAACTTATAGCCCTACTGGAAGTAATTACTTCTGATTGCTAAGTCTAAAAAGGTAAATAAGGAAATATGAAACCCAAATAGAAAGAAATCCAATCCAAGAAGGAACTTAACTATTGGCTATCATAGAAGAAAAGAACCTAAATATGAAAGAAATCAGGAAGGATCCAATTGCCACTATCACATGATGAATGGGCATGAGACAAATCAATGTTGAGCACTCGAAGGAATGGTGGTCAACTTTTTTAAGATAAGGAAAAATCAATAGATTTGTAAAGAGATCCTAGTCGAATTCAATAAAGCACCACTGTTCTAAGAAAAATCTACGTGGTCGGGAGTAGAATTCTCCTTAAACTTGGAAATACCTTAAACGGTCAAAGACTTTGTCCGTGCCGAGTTGGCCAGGCAAAAGCGTCTCCTAGAAGGAGGTTAGAGTAAGCCTTTAACCACGCCACGCTATGGCCAGGTTAAAGCATCGACAATCCTTTGATCGTGCCATGCTATGACCAGATCAAGGCACCTCCTGGAGGGAGGTTAGAGTAAGCCTTTATGTGCACCATGCTATGGCTAGGTTAAATCATCAACATGCCTTTGATCGCTTCATGCTATGGCCAGGTCAATGCACCTCCTGGAGGGAGGATGGAGTAAGCCATTGGTCCCGCTACGCTATGGCCTGGCCAAGGCACCGAACAAGCCTTCAGTCCCGCCTATAAGGCCTAGTTGAAGCACCTCCTAGAGGGAGGTTGGGTAAGTCCTTTGGTCCTGCTTGTAGATAAGCTAACCAAGTGCATAAGACAATAACGGACTAAGACGTCCGAGCCCGAAAAGCGGCATATCAAACAATGACAACAACAGGTTAAGATGTCCGAGCTTAAGCAGCCGCATACCAAACAACGACAACACACAAGGCCTAAAGGGTAGCATATGCCAAAAGAATCAAAGCCCAAAGAACAGTGTAGAACAGAAGGCTTAAATAAGAAAGCCTCCGACTGGTTCTCAAAAGAGCATTTCAAAACTTCACTTATTAATAACGGAATCTTAGTATCGGGTCTTTTACTATCAATCTATGTTCTTCATGATACTTGAATTTGGGTTTTGGGGCTCTTACTATTAATTTCTGGACTTCACTCATTAATGCCCGAATACGGGCACTGGACTTCTATTATGGAGACCTTTATCATGGATTTCTGGCTTCATTCACTAATACTCGAATCTGGGTTCAGGTCTTTTAACTTTTGAATTTGATTCGCTAATGCACGAATCTGGGTTCCAGAGCAATTAATATTGATGAATTTCTAATCTTCGATTAAACTTGGGATCTACCTTACTAATGTTCGAATTAGGGTCACAAGACTTCTACTACAAACTTTCATGCAACACTAGTCAACACCAAAATCTGGGTTTCAAATCTTCTATTATAAAGATTCCTAATTTTCTATGATTTATTTCCAGATGGTGATTTCTAGATTTTTATTAAACGATTATTATTGTCTTTCTATTAGTTATTTCCAGAAGAGGAATTTCTAAACTTTTATAGCTGAAACAAAAATTGGATTTCTGGTTCTCAACGATTAGATTTTTGGTATTATATCAATGTAGTTGGAGTCGGATTCCTCGCTCTCTCTCATCATTACCAAAGATGGATTTCAATACATTCAACTGTATTCAATTATGGAATTACTTCTCGCTTATTATAAATATTTTCACATAATAATTTGTTAACTTACATTTTTGTGATCTTTTGAATTCCTCATACAATCACTAATGATGTGGACAAACAATTGAACATATTCATATATAGATTTCAATTTAACAATAAGAAATATTGTTTACCTTGTACTTTGTAGGAATATAAGATCAATAAAGGAGACCGAATGGATCGACAAATGCAAAAAGCATTGTAAAAGTTATCAAAAATCAAATTTAAAAAGAAGAGGCAATAGTCCGGGTGGTATTTTCATAATTTACATAATTTACAAGTATACAGCAATAGTGCATGTTTCACAAATCCTGAACAGCCTTGTCTAGGTTTTCAGCAATTAAAGGATCAATAATATGCCTAATTGCTATACAAAGAATCTCTTTAAGTTTCTTTTCCTTTCTCTCATCAACATCATCCATGGATTCAATACAAGCCTTTAAACCATGGTTGAAAGCTTTGTTAGCACCTTTAAGGGTTTTGTTCTGTCTCTCAAATTAGCAATGCGCTTTTGAAGAAGATACTTCTCATGTTCAAATCCTTGACTCTTAGCTGCATATTCATAATCCATCGCGAATATCTCGCCTTCTGTTGATCGTCAAAATATCTCATCATTTCGAATTTCACCTTCCTACACCATTCATCCACTACTTTCTCATTTAACCTGGGGAAGGATTTGTCGTAGTAGGAAATTTTTGAATTGCAAGAGATGAAGACCTTGTTGATTTTACGACAGATGAGGTGATTGGAGAAGTCGGTAAAACAATATTTGGAATGTTTTCACCTATGATGAATTCCAATGATTTTCATTGAGCTTGACTATCTTTTAACTCAATCTCTAAATCGCTTATCTGCTAAAGAAGCTAAAACATCTTATGTCAAAATCAATCGAAGGATTTGATTTAATTTGGCACTTCAATATGGAAATTATTTCATACTTATTCTTTATGTCTGCTTCAATGCTGGCGATTAGATCATTAAGGTTTCTAACAATTGTTTTTTGAAGCAAAAATAACCTACACCATTCCAATGCTTCTGCACTGCCTTGAAAACGAATAGACAAAGAGTCCTTAAGTGTGATGACATGCAAATTCGTACCCTTTGAATCGACAATAAACCTCACATGTCTAATCCAAAAGGCACAGACAGATGGAAAGTCATAAGGAAGAAAAGAAGAGAGAAGAAAGAGAACCCAACAGAACAATACAAAATCTCACATCGCAGCGGAATAACATACAATATCACTTCAATGATTATTACAAAACAAAAACTTTTTTTTTATATATATACATCAATCGGATTTCAATAATCAATCACTAATCATCAGCCTGGACAGTTATAATAATCTGTCCTCACAAATGCCAATAATATACAACTTAAGCGGTGGATAATCTAAACAGATATGTGTATACGAAATGAAGATCTCCAGCTCTCATGCTGAAGCTCCAAAAGCAACAAATCTGAACCTGTAAATATACTCAGTCTAACCCTAGCATTGAAAGGGAAGAACGCCCGGATCAGTCTGGCAAACCAACATAAGAAACACACTCAAATGAATTTATTAAATTATCAAACTTTTCCTTTTCAAAACAAAGTATCTTGTAAAACACGTCCACACATAAACATGGACATGTTTTTACCTTACGATAACTAAAACATTTCATATCCAATCTTCTTATCTTATAATAGTGTCTAGTATACAAATAATATTAATCATAGTAAAAATTGTTATATTGATTAAATTCCAACATATAGCCCAAAATGGGTAATATAATAAAAATGGCAGCCACGTAGTGGAGTTCGGATTTCCATACAAATGACCAGGTGAAGGGACTACCTTCCGATGGATACACCTCTAGGTGGATGTCCCGAGAAACAATCACAAAGCTCCTCTACTAACACAAGACCGGCCTACCTGTATAACTAGATAGTACCGAATATGTCATCCTCCAATCGTTACCGACCTTTTTCGAGGGCACTCGTAGGATACAAACATAATAATTTACATCCCGAATTTCATAGCGGGAAGAAATATATCTAGAAGAGGATGATCATATCCTAATGAGAGCGACCCACCTAGCCCTGCTGCATTTAACCCTGTTTCGATCATTTTTGGTTGATGAGGCCTGAGGTAACGATTACCTTTCACATATCACATATCATATCACTTTGAATGCCACACGGCCATTTCCATTGACTACTAATTGAATTCCACAAAAATACGACTCTTAAGCTCATACGTCTCAAGGAGCGTATTAAGCTAAAAGAAGTTTCCTTCTCCGCCACCACTGATGTATGTTTTTAAAAACCATTGTACGTAATCTTTAGAAATGCAATGTCAGACAAACATCCATACAAGTTATCCAGGAATAGAACAAACCGAAGGTACTCTCCAACTACATCCTATCGGAAAATCCCTAGGATTAGTAGAGAATAGTCCTCGCATTGGATATTTCATAACGAAGAGACTACTGCTACTATATGAATATTGGGATTTTAACCCAAAACGATCAACAAGCAGTCCTCCACTATGAAAATCCTAAATATCAATATCATTACAGTCAACCTGCACAATCGTCGCATAAATGTTAGTCCAAAGTGGTTTTCGGATAAACCGATCCCGGTCTCTTCGCACCAACAACGCAAAAGCGTTTCTCAACCTCACACAGAAGCTAAGTCTCATAGACTTATCACGTCTCCAACTTTCAACTTGCTATCCTTCGGCCAACAAGGAAGCTCGATAAATTGGAGTAATATTCCACACTACATGAATCAACATCCTCAATACAAATGATAATCAAGCCTACATAGATGGCTATGTACTAAATGTACTATTAAATAGTTCCCACATCAAGTCAAGGAACTAAAACTATCAAATTTGATAGTCGGTTATTTAACTATCAAAGCAGAAGAAAATATTTAGCACCACAAGAAATCACTTGGCCTTTTTAATTAATCTTTTATTAATTAAATAACTTGCCAAATATTCATTTCAAATTATATTTAAAAGGATATATTCTCAAAACCATTTCGATATTGGAAAACTATTCTATATACTTACTTCGACAATATAAATATATTCATGAATCTCTTTATTTTCAACATTTAGAAAATATTACATATACTTAAATCACGATTAAGTATTTTATTCTTTAAAGGAAAACATTCTCTTAACATATTTATTTAGGTCAAAATGAATGCTGTGTAAAATATCGTTATGACAACCCAAAATCACTAGCATATGGATTAGATAGATATATAAATCCCATATACTGCACAAAACATTTCCTTTCGAAAATCATTTATTTACAGTACATCATATCCTTGCTTCTCAAAAACGTCTATTTCAACAATAAATGTTGAAATATGTGGTTTCGATACTTTACACGTTTTAAAACGTCTTCAAACCATTTAACTCTATTTAAAAGATCACTTTTCAAAACATTTATTTAATTTAAAATATTATTCACTATCCAAAATCGTGAATATAATTCATTAACCAAATTCGATGTTTGTACACATTTATTAAAGGATTATCCACTGTCCAAAATCGTGAATATAATTCCTTTAATCCAAATTCATTACTTCTACACATTTAATTTAAAGGATAATTCACTGTCCAAAATCTTGAATATAATTCCTTTACTAAGCTTTCATATTTACTTATCAAATTCAATTGATTTTGGATTTATAAAACAATATTTATAAATTCCATTTATTACTTATAACAACTTCAATTTATAAAATCTCTTTATTAACAAATTCTATTTATATCTCATTTATATGCCAAAATTCAAATTATAAGTTAATTACTTATAATTCTCTTATTTACAAAATCTGTTCCTTTATAACTTCATCAATTCACAAATCTGTAATCTTATTTACTTATAAGATTCATTTATAACTCCATTTTAACACTTATAAAACCACTTTATAATTTCATTATTTCGATTTATAAAATATCAATTTTATAAATCTATACATATAAATCGTTTATAATAATTCAAAATTCTCAATTTAACGATTTTACAAATAGTTATCTCCATATTCCAAAAATCACATTCTGATTTTATTTTCCAAAAATCATAATTTTTATAACATAAAAATTATAACATGTATTTATTTAAAATAAATCTGTTTACTTAACAATTTAAAATTTAATAAAACATCTATTTTTAAAATCATATGAAAATTCTTTTCAATTTGAAATCATCACTTTAATATTTTTAAATTACCAGAAATAGGCCCAAGGTTGTTACAGCAACAGCATATATATCAATATCTGTAAACAAAATCAATACTGGTGGGGAATCAATTGGATCCCTCCAACCTGTCATCTGCAACAAATATACATATCAGAAAATATGTACAATGTCTGATTCGAGGCAAGCGCGCATACAAAAGGTCATCCGCTCATAAATAGGGACGTATAGGGTGTCATATGCTCTAGTAGGTAGGAATATATCCAAATACCAATCAATATATAATATATCATATATCATCCAAAAAATCATCAATCAGCATAAATAAAATTTATTGTCACTTATACGAAAATATTAGTGAGGCAGAAAGAGTGAGTAGTAATCACATTAGTTCTAATAGTAGTTGTAGTGCTTTATTCCGAATAAAATTAAACAAGCGTTTAATTTTATCCAAAACTTATACTAGCTCCAATCAACTCCAAACTAGCTCTAGAATTTAATGCTTGTTAATACGGACCCAACACAACTTTTTTCGTCAAAAACGGACCTCGTATGTAGAAGTTGTGACGTTTAGAAGTTTATATGAATTAATATATAATTATTTTCTTTTTAATTTTAAAAACCTTAATCATATCGCAGTCGTTGGATCTGGCTTCTTCCAATCAGGGCCATGTCTTCTTTCCTCCTTCACCTCCAGGTTTCGAATGCAAGTAAACCCATAAAGCCGCCAAACACTCATCAATTTTTGAGCCCTCCACGATCATTATGCAACGATCGATTACCACCAAAACGAAGCTCGTCTCAAGACACGCCACCACCAGAAAACCGATCGATCTTGGTCGCCTATGTCGCTCGAAAAACATGCAGAAACCTATGACATTTAAATACAAATTGCCATCTACTTACTCAACTATATTTGACCATGACCGTTGGATTTGCCAATCTTGTCGCCCTTTACAATACTGTAGTTGAAGATTTCTTGTGAAAGTGGATGGATTGGAAGAAAAGGAGGGAAGAAATTGTGAATTTTTTCGGCCATTGAATCCGAAGGTGGCGGCTACCCCCAGCTTCTTTAGGTTTTCGCAAATGTGAAAAAAACGGCCTTCCATAGAAAATTCCGAAACACTATTCATCCAAAAAATTTCAAACTCCAACCGAAGCCTGCCACCTGGCATTTATAATGTTATACCCCTATTTTGAACATAACGGAATATATATCGAGAGCCAATTTGATTGTATTTAGAAGATAGGTTTTTGAATCGACTTATTCAAATTTAATATTTACTTAAACAATTTTCTATGTGTTTTAGCATGCCAAGACAAAACCGTAAATCCGATTGACACGAAATTTGAAACCCTATAGTAATATAACATTATGGATCTAATGAAACTGGTTTCGTCAAAATCCGAAACTGTATCAATGAATATTTTTAAACGTTAATTAAATGTTAAAATATTCAATTTCTACAAATTAACTTTTAATTCAATTTCAAAAGTTCTCTAACATTATTCTAATTCAAATGGAATTAAATTCAACTTTATAAATCATTTTTATTCACATTAAATTCAAACCCCAATTATTTATGCAATTTCAAATATTAAATTAACAATTTAATTATCCAATTAAATCGCTATATTTCAAATATAAGTTATTCAACTTATAAAATTTACTTTTGAATATTTAAAATTAATTAAATATATGAATTTCAAATTACTAAAATTCTAGGTCGTTACATTAAGTAAACGCCTCTTTTCAACATCCACAATCAATCTATTCTGATGCTAGCAAAGCGAGATAAGGAATCCGATGAGAGTGGTGTGATAGCTAACTTTGAGTCCTATTTAGACAAAAAAAGTCAAGACCCAAATAACTAATCACTTTTATTACAACAATAGAGATTACAACTCAAGGAGAAATAAAACAAAAGGTACAATTTCATTGTTATAACAAAATAGTTGTTTTATTACACTTAAAGTTGAGAAATAGCATTTTTGATTTTGTTCAAAGAATTAGTTGAAAGAGTAACTGTCGAATCGAAAGGGGCATTAGATCCTTCCGAGTTAATAACAAGAGGATATTAGCTATAGTCTCATTTCCCAGCAAGAGGACTATCGCAACCGCATATTAATTTGGTATGATATGTTCGAATTTCCTTAAGAAGTCTTTCCTTTTCTTGGCTAAGAAAATTGAAACGAAGGCGGGGATGATCCATATAAAGTCTTCATAGATCTCTAAGAAAGCAATATCTGGCCAATTTTGAGGATTTCAAGAACGAAGCCTTTTCTAAACAATCTCTTCTTAATTTGACATATTTTCCTAAATAGTCTCTAGAAACAAGGCTATTTGAGAGACATTTATTCTATGATAACGTAATAATCCACAACTAAGTATAAAAGGAAACTAATACATCAAAATTTACAAATCAATATTATTACATAATTACAAATGTTCGTTCGGTTCATAAAAAAATTGATTTTTGAATAACTTGGAAATAAATTTATCCTTATAATATTTGAGTTTTTCTAAAGGAGACTCATGAGGGATTGATTTGACTTGTGGTAAACTCCAGCAAGCCTTCGGATATGGATCTGATCCAAATTCATCAAAATATCTCCTATGTGCAAACCTAAGTAAACCCCACTAAAATTACCCAAATATGAAAATCTACGACAGGGTGTCTGCAATAGGCTTTGCATAGGAAGTCTACTAGGATGTCTCTTTCTTCAATCAACATCCAAAAGAGTGTCATTAATTCTCGGTTCTCTTCCAAAAGCTTGTCATATCGAAGGCGTGCCCTCTTCAGTCGAGTGGCAGCTTCTTAGTCTTTAAAGGACGCTAACACTGCGGCTTATTAAGCTTATAATACTTGTCAGAGAGTGCATTATACTCTTTTAATTATTTATCTAACTCTCTATACAAGATATTTATTTCTGCTTGTTTTCTTTTAAGCTTTGTTTTATAAAGTTGGGTAGATTTCATCTTTACCTAAAATAAAAAGATGTTAACTATTATTATCTTAGAAGTGAAAGCCATTTGAACAATGAATCCCATATTTGAGAAAAGGGGATCGAAGTTTGTGGAGTTTTCTTTTTCTCCCCTTGATCTCCTTCGTCGATATTGGCAGCTTCTTTATGGAGATCAGAAGGCTGAGGAGGTTCAGTTTGGTTTCCTTCATGGCCACTTGGATCGGGGTTTACTTTGTCTAAAGCCCTAGAATTGTCCTCGCCATCCCTCCATGAGCACCGACATGACTTCCTCTATTGTCGCTTGAACCCTTACTTTATCTTTATTGTCAGGGTTATCATCATTATTATCATCATTACTGCCGCCTTCCTCTGCGGCGATTTCATCATCCTTGTCAGTATCTTCCTCATTGGAGTCTGGATTATCTTCAATAAGAGGAGCATCAGAAGATAAAAGTTTAGCGGCATCAATTTCCACTCTCTCCAAAACCTCGATCCTTTGCTCCATCCCTTTGATTTTGTCCATAAACCTTTTGATTAGGGAAGGATCAAGTCAAGAGAAGCTCAAGTCAGGGCACTTTACGATGTTGTCATAATAAACAAGCATAACAGCATCCTCATAAAAATTCACAATGATGTCAATGAGAGAAGTACTCAAGAATTGTGAAAACTTTTGCTTGACTTCAAAAATGATATTAATGGTCATTCAAAGAATTTTTCTTCTTTCCCAGCTTTTCCCTGAGAGAGAATTATGTAGCACCATCCGAGTCTTTCCGTCCTCGGACTCTTTTAAAGCCAAATTCTCGTCAGTTAAGAGTTGTCTTGCCTTCCTCTCCTCGGAGACAGTAGATTCCCTTTAAGCAAGAGAGGCTCCCAACTTTTCTTCTTCCTTCAATGCATTATTTTTGGTAGCAGAAAGGAAGATGATCTGGCTGTTCAAAGTTGAGATCTCTTCTTGAAGCTTGGACGTTTCAGTAGAAGATTTTGAAGCACTTTCCTAAAGGGAGTACTAGATTTTAGAAATCCGAAGGGAAAAGTACGACATGGGTTAAAATTCAGCAAGAAATAGTAATGAGAAAGGCAAATAATACAAAACATACAAGGAGTTGTTGCTCTAAAAAAGATCGACAATGTCTAGCTGGATCGATACTAAGAAGGGTGGTCGAATGGAAGTAAAGGACGATTAATTCATGATGGGCCATATCATTTCCTTGAAATCACTAAAAACCAGCGGTGAAGTGCATTTATAAGGATTCAACTCCGAAAGTTGAAGTGCCTAAATCCTTTTGCATTTTTTCAATGATGCTAGAAGAGTCAGACATGACGATATGGGACATGAAACCATCCTTAGAAGGAAATACTCTAGGTGGATCAGTAGCAATATAAATAATAGAACCTTTCGAAGACTCGCCTACATCGATAGAACTATTCTCTTTTGAGGTAAGAAAAGACTAGGAATCTGTAATTTTAGCTCTCTTGAGAGAGGGATCTGCTATAGTCCTCTCGCTCAACTTTCTTTTAGCAATCATCCCCGACCTGGCGAAAGCCTGGGTCAGCCGATGCGCTAGGTTCAGAAGTTGAGGGGATTGAATTTCTTATGACCAATTCAACCGAGGGAGAAGCTACTAAAAATTCAAAAATTATAAGTTAGTAAAGCAATCTAAAGAGTAACACAACGATAAATTACAAGTACTACGCTCAAGCTTACCAGGATGATACGGACAAACTGTAGACAAAAGATAGAAAATTTTGGGATCACCAAGGGAGAGAAAATGCTTTCTCTTAGAAGTATGTTGGACAAGAGGGGGTTGTACAAGAACTATTTGACATGCAGGAAGAAGGGGATGTTTTTGTAGGTTGCTTGGAGTCTATAGAGTAAGACTATTCCCAATACTACCCGAAGCAGCAATCAACACCTTCATGATTCTCTTCCCCTCACCGTTGAGATCTTTGGGAGCAAGACCTAATAAGAAGACTTAATTTAGCAAAAGAAAGTAATTCAATAAAGATGAAAATTATAATCAACTTATGTGGAAAAGAGAAGGAATGCCTTATTCCAAAGCCATAAGTTCCAAAGAGATAAGATATGTGTAGACATTTGGCGATAATTGGATAGGTGCAATGCTAAGATGATTCAGGATTCTAAATAAGAAACTTGGGAATGGAACAAAGCTTCCATGCCTGATGTGAATGGCAGTGTAACGATCCCAGATTTGTATAAGTTTAAATTGGTAATTAATTTAATTTTTGAATAAAATTTGTGAAATTTATTGATAAATTGGTGCGAGTTTCCCCGAGTTCAAATAAAAATGTGTTAATTCATTTGAATTTAAGTACCTCAATTATTTGTGAAATCATTAATTAATCTTAAAAAAAATGGGTTAAAGATAAAATATAATGATAAATATTAGAATTGATGATTATGTCAGAAATAAACATAAATAGATATATATATATATACATATGTATATACAGAGAAATATCAAACAATAAGTATTTAAGTAAAATTAATAATAAATTTTTTTTGAGTTAGAAATAGAAATAAATATATAATAAACTATAAAATATAAAGTAGACATTAGCTAAAATTTTAGCTACATATAGAATACATAAATTCAGAATTAATGGGTTAAGTTGGAAATGGAAATGGATAAAAATAAAAAATACAAATGTATGTAATAAAATATATAAGATAAACTATATAGACTACAAATAATAAAGTAACACTTAGATAAAATCTAAAAACAAATTAAAATAGGAATTTGATTATAAAGTAATATTACCAAAGACAAAGCAAAAGATAATATAAGAAGAAAATACAAACCAGACAACACTTGTAAAAGAATGAAGCAAGTAAATACACACATGAATGAAGCTTGCAAAAGAAGGAACAAATTAAATATCTATTGTAAAAGCTAATAAATGCAGCCACTATAGCCGAAAACAATATGATTATTAGCCTCTTGCTTGGTCAAAAATGTAGGCAGGCAAGAATAAAACAAATATAAAAAAAGTAAGTATGCAAGCTTATAAAGGAAGACATCAACTATCTTCATATCATGTACAGCCGAAACAAAATGGAAAAAATTTATAAGTATATGGTACAATATAATTAATGCAAGCACACCAAAACGACCATATCAGCCAGCAAGCAAAGAAAAATATCCCTGCTACACATTGTACAGACATATTTTTTTATCAACTTGAATAAATATATTTACACTGTAAACTTCTCTCTGCATATATCAACCATACCACTTCAGTTTTCGTTCACTATTAAAACTGAGTTAAAGAAATCCAAAGTAATGTCATTCAAAAAGAAAGAAAGAAAAAAACTTAAAACAAGATTCGGACTTTAAACAAGCAAATCAAGATCCTATAACTTAAAAGAAGGCCTGGAATCTCAACAACATGCACTGTTCATCTTTTTTTCTGGGAACCAAGGTGAGTAACATTTCAATAAAACAATTTAAAGAATAAATATGTGGTATCTATAGTTGTGAAATGTGTGTATATATATACATATCTTCCCATATTTCAAGCTGAGCAAACCCCTAAAGTAATATCATCTCAAACATAAACTACAACTTGAACATCCAGCTTCAATAATAGCCAGAGATTAAAGAAGATGAATTTCAGTTAATAATTTAAAGCCTGTGTCAACAGTAAAGCAACTTTGTTCTTCAACTCAATGTGAGAAAACTAGCCTTGAATCTGCTATGTGTCTTGAGGCGTGCTTGAATTGATTTGTCTTCTTTGATATTTGATATGTTGAAATACAAATCTTCATACATATATGTGATGCCTGTCTGGAAATAAACAAAACTTTGCCTCTGTATATACCTTCCAGATTTTTAAACCAGTTAGAAAATTTAAATCACCCCAAATCAAGTCATTTTAGACCTTGCTTGCTAAATGAAAAATGTTTATATGAATATAACATCACATTTTAAAATAAATTCAATTGTGTTTATTAAGTATTTACTTATAAATTGATAACTGTCAGTAAAACTAATCGAAGACTTAAAATTTAATGTTCGAGAATTCTTGTTTTGAATTCATAGCCTGATTTGAGTACAAATTTATGAATTTTAATGGTAATATCATGATTTTTAGATTTGGAGATTGTTTGAATTTTAGAGTTAAACACAATTGTGAAAACCATCTATTTCCAATCGTCGACGTGATAATGATCGCCGTGATCAATACAGAAGGTGGAGTGATGGATGTAGATTCATGGAAAAATGCTCGCATAATTTCCAGTTGATCAGGGCGATGGTATGACTCGGATTAAGGTTTTAGAGCGAGTTTACTCGTTTGGGTTTGAGAAGGGACTGCGTCGACCTCAGAGTGTTTCAGGAAATCGGTCAGGTGGGGATAGAGGCACGTGATCAAGGCGAAGCTTCTGACGAGAATTCGTGACCTCTGGTTGTCTTTGGTGGCGGAGGCAAGGCGATTAGGTTAACTGGGTTGTTTTGGGTAGACGTGAGGTAGCTCGAAAATTCGATTTCGAGTTTGATTCGTTGGACTGGGTGGTCAGGGGACTAGCAGAGCTCGGAGGTGATAAGTAGCGATGGTCGAAGGCAGGGTCGTCGTCCGGTAGAGGGTGTGCATGTGCACCGTGTCTCTGTGTGCACAGTGGAATGAAAAAGGTAGGAGTATCAGAAAAGAAATAAGGGAGGAGAAGAAGGAATCGGGGGATTAGGTTGTGGGCTCGGGTAGGTTACTGAAGTGTTCGCGAGCGTTTGAAATGGGTAGCAGGTCTCAAACTAAAAAAACAAAAAAAAACAAAAAAAACAAAATTTAACTGTTTTTGGAAGGAAAAAAAAAGAAATAACTCAGGTTGCTTTCTCGGGGAAACGAAGCCTGGTTTCGAGAAAAGATGAAGCAAGTTCGGGTCATTGGTTTTGGGGCAGAAGCAGTCTCTGATTTTAAAGGAGAAATCAAGCTCATTTTGAAACAATTTTATTAAAACATTTTTTAGTTTTGGTAAAGATTGAATGTTAACCCAGTTTTGAACTAGTTAATTTGTTTTAAATTACCAAGTTTTGAAATGATTTAAAATAAATATAACCTTTATTTTGGAAAGTTATTTTAACTTAATAATATTAGAATGCTTTAATGAGTAATAAACTTTATTTGTTTAGTTTATATAATTTTGTATTAAGTCAATTATCAAACATAATTAAATGAAAATTTAATTACTTAATGTATTAAAAGATAGTTAATTAAATGGATGATTTATCAAGGTGATTAATTAAACAAGGAGATTTATATAATCATTTAATAATTAGGGGTTAATCACTTTGTGTGATTAAGTAAGGTGATTTATTAATGGACAATCATTGAATGTAATCAAAGTGATTAATTAATCAAAGGGAAATTAATTTGGGTAATTAATTTAAGGATAAAAAGGGTTATCTTTTAATTTAGTTAAGAAATTTATGATTTGTTATTATAAGCAATTAAGGAATAATAAATTAAGAATAATTATTTAATGATTAAAGATTAATTAATGATAAAAGGTGAATTAATTGATGATTAAAAGTTAATTAATTAGGAGAAAAAGAAAAGAATATTTACTTAATTAAGGGTTAATTAAGTATGTGATTAGCTTAAAAAATTGATTTAATTAATGTGATTAATTAAGGACTAACTAATAAATTAAGGATAATTAATTAAGATGAATAATTAAGGATTAATTTATTAATAAATAAATACCAAATGATTTGTAATTAATTAATTAGATTGAGAAATTAATTCCTAAGTATTTAATTTAATTGAAAATTAAATTGAATAAATTTAGGATTAAACAGTTAGTTAATCTTGTTTATAAATAATTATTGAATGCTTGTATTGCTTATGGATGTTTGAATTGCATAAAATGCTTGTATTTTTTTTTAATATCTCTGATATGTGCTATTATGTGATATGAATTATATGTTTAAGCTATGATCTGTGACTCATTCATATGTGATGCATTTATATTATTCATCTATGATCAGTGATAAACAATAAGCGTTATAGATTATACCGCTTATCGATATCGATGTGCTTGAATATGTGATGTGATGATTTATTATGTTGCACTATTGTGTTAAACCCCTGGACTACACTTATACACACACAAATATGGATTTCAAGTGGAAATTGATTAAGTCACAGATTTCTTAACAATTTTTTAAGATTGAATTCTTGAATCCAAAATAGTTTTGGAATTGAAATTGAGAGCCTTTGAAATGAGTTTCAAAAATGAAAGTTATTTTAAATAACTTGTTAAAACTTTAAATTTAAATAATTTGAGTTAAATTTGAATTCAATATTTGGAATTGAATTCAATAATTTGGGAATTATGGTCTAAAAGATTATACGGGTTATAAAGGTGTTCATATGGGTTATTAACCATTTAAAAGTATGGTTTTGGAAATTTAAATTTAAATCCAAGTTTTATACTTGAATGGCTTTAACTTGTGTAAATTGAAATCAGTGTTTTCCAAAACGAAAACTATTTGTTTTCAAATAATAAAAGCTTTCATATAAGGAATGAATCTCCAATGTGTGTTAAAAGGATTTCAAGGTTGAAATGATTTTCCAAGTTATGAATAAATCTTTGAAAACGGTTTTTAAAGCTATAAATTAAATCTTAATTTAAAGATTTAACGAGTTAATCAAATTGAAATGAAATTGTTTTGAAATCCGTAAATAGATCTTTGTGAAACTGGGTGAACTTTATGGGATAAATCTTTTTGTCTAAAGATTTGAAATGGTAATTGGTTTAAACTATTTGAAAGAAAGGTTTTGGATATTAAGTTGTGACTTAATTGAAATCCCGTATCCATATGTTTTTAAATTATTGCGCTCATTATTCGGTTTAGCCGAGAGAGGACTTTGTGTCATATAACTCATTCCGAATATGTGATACGACGAATATGGATAACATTGAAGACCGGTGGTGAAGATCGGGTATTTGTGATAACGGAAGGATAACTCGTCGATTGTCTCTGCATCGAGTCGCGTCGGTATAGAGATTCCCTAAGTGATGGGAAGTCCGATCGGGATTGTGAATAACCGGATTGCAAGGGCTTATTTGGAAGTGCCTTCGGTTCTGTTCAAACCCAGGACATACTTGTATGGTTGTATGTCTGACATTACACTTTGAGATATAAAGCAGATTTCTTTCAAATACATATCTGTTGGTGGCGGAGAATTTATTCTCTTAGCTTAACACCCTTCTCTGAGATGCACGAGCTTAGAGGTTATGTAGTTGAAGGTTATCAGCGATATACTCCCAATTTGGTAGTGTGGCATGCTGAGTGCTGCTATGTGTTGATGATCATTTGTTGATCATTTATGATCAGAGCATGGATTTTGTATAAATCGTAGCTTTGTGGACGAGACTGCATCAGGACCTCACACCCCGGAAATGGTCGAAACAGGAAAGATGCGGCAAGGTTATGAGGGTCGCGCCCTTTAGGGTGTGTCATTCCCTTCTGGTAAAGGGTGATATTAGGTATGGAGCCCTAATATTTAACCTATGTGGTTGCTCCAATCTCATTTACTGTGTGGTTGTTGCTTAGAGGCGCCTTGGATAAAGGTCCCAAAGGACCGGGGAGTGGCATGCTCGAGTAGTAGTTACCTAGTTACAGAGGTAACCCGGCCTTGTGTTGGCAGAGATCCGGTTAGGTTCTCGGGACGTCCTGCCAGAGGCGATCCCATGTGGCAGTAGGAAGTTCCTTAGCCTGACCATTTGTTGGAAAATCCAAAGAAACAATACGCGCCTTGTACGATTTTAGTTGTATTACCTGCCATCTACTTATGGTGGCGCCCCACTGTTTGGATGGTAGATATAGTAGGCATAGTTCGGAATGTCTATGCTGGCTAAGATTTATATTCTACTTTCGAAATGTTTTCTGCACTTTGCACTTTTAATAATAATATCCAAGAAATTTTCTACGTATTAAGCATGTTTGACTATCATAAGAAGAAACCTCCTCCAATTCTGCGTTTGCATTGTGTGTGTCGCGAGAGGTCTTATGGTAGTTTCATTTTCTAAAAGCATTGCGAATTTACTTTAAAATTCTCTTGCTGTTTGTGTTTAAAGATAAACTGTTTTTGTTGCTCACACCAGTCCCATGACTGACCCAGAGTTTATTGTTCCATTCCTAAACTCTGGGTGCTCACTTATTTTCACAAGAGCAGTCTAGAGTTGGGTTTTTCAGATAGTTAGGTTTAGTAGATTAACTGGAGCTAGTTCAATCTTTGGATATGGACGAGACTTACTTCTCTTAGTATATCGTGATATCGGTTCGAGCTGCTGCCTGAGTTCTTCCATGAAAACTATCTTGAGTTATTTGTTCCGCTGCTAGATGTTATCTATTTTCTTTCCGCTGCTATTTTATTGTATCATATCTCTGATGTATATCGATATCTATTGTATCATCTGTTGTATCAGGATGTTGTATCAGATGTTGTATATTGATATTCTATTTCCTCTGCTGTGTTATTTACTTAATTGTGTTATAAGCTCCGGCGACTCGTATTTGAACGGTCGAATCTGCGGCATTCGAGTACGATGTAAAGTATGGATGTCGATTTTCGAACGCGAAAAATCCGGTTCGTTACAGGCAGTGTGAGAAAAATATCCTTCGAGGGGATTATGAATAGTATCACTATCACCAGGAGGAACGGCTTCCTCTCCTATGATTCCGAAATCATTAAGAATGGCATCGACTTCATCTTGAAAAAATATCAGGGAATGTCTAGAGATGGCTTCAACCTTTTTCGGTGAAGATTCTGCTTCTAGAGCTATATCCTTTTCAAGTTTCTTGGAAATCTTTTTCAAACCTATGATTCTGTCAAGTGAAACCATTTCATTGAAAATTATAATTTGTTCATTATTAACACCTTTCAAAGACATCGAAAACCAATTGCAGTAATTCAAATATCCACCACGGTATATAATTCCATATCTTCGAAAGAGTGTTAAAGTTAATTTGGGTCATGAAATTCATCGAGCTTTCAACGATATCGAAGAGGTAGATGGAGTAGAAACATCTAAACACACCATTCGACAATGTCGAAAGCCTGAATTTTTTTACTATTAATAGGAATAACTAGCCCTACAGTGCTAATTTGAATATATACATATATTGTTAGAACTATTAACAACGTTCCATGATCAAGTCAAATAAACCTTCTCACGGTGTCGAAATCCATAAATTTTATTTTACTTAGAGAATATGAATATTGCTGAAACACTATATTCTCATTAAGTCGAAAGACTAGGATCCAAGTGATTTTAATACAAATGAAAGGGCTTTGGAACATTTCAATAGTGTTTATATATAAAAAAGATGATAGTTATACTCCTGTTAACTACAATGGATTTCGAGTAAGTCGAAAGGGGAATAAGGTTTCGAAAGCATACAAACAACTAAACTTGTTTCAATTAAGGAGGTTTCTATTAAGTCGAAGGGCTTGATAAGGTTTTCAACTTTAAAAAAATGTATTGTTCTCGGTCCAATTGATGATAGGAAGTACAAATTTATAACTTTAACATTTTCTAAAGTAAATCAAAATTGAGCATGAACCCAATGACAAATTAAATTATTTTATATTCATTAAGTTTTGTATCCTTTAAAAAAATTCAAGTATATGTAATGTAGTCATTAAATTGACCCCTTTAGGTTGAAGGTGTCAGAATACAACAAAACATATTTCTAATTTCAAAGAAGTCCATCTCTTATCAACCATATCAACCCCTTCGAAAGGGTTTACTTAATGGTAGATGGTTAACTTCCTTATAACCCCTTCGAAAGAGGTTGAAAAGGTAGAGCGGAATTAACCGCCTCAACCCCTTCTAAAGGGTAGAAAAGTCAAATTATAATAGTGTGTTTTAATTTGTACAACTTAGCCTTCTCTTTGAAGCTACTAGGAAAAGAATTTTCTCCTTAATTCAATTTTTAACCTAATGCTTTTAAAGGCTAACAACTAAATTGGTTTGAGCCTGAATTTACATTCGAAAATAATGAAAACCCCAGATTCAAGCTCAAAGCATAATTGATTAAAAAACGAGTTTGAATTGAGTACAATAGAGTTTGAGCATGGGTTCGTACACAGCAATTGCAGATAGCCCAAATCTGACGAATTTAAATTCAAATCCAAAATCGATACATAGATTGAGCGAAATCAACATAAAAAGTGAATTTAAAGATAATTTATATGAAGGAAAAAATTGAGTCATTCTCAATAATTAAAGCAGTAATATAAACCCAAAACCCTAAATTGAAAGTTACACATGGACAATAGATGTATACCTTGGATTTGAATTCGCATCTATTGAGATTAGGAATTTAGTGAGAAATTGAAAATTCTGATTCTTGCTTTAAGTTTCTTAATTGTAGGTAAATGAAAATAAGAGAAGGAAGCGTGATTTATAAGAGAGGCGGATGGATCAAATTTAAATGAACGGTCAAGATCCACTTGGGAATATCAAAGGCACGAAATTTTATGCTAAAACGAAGATGGGTTTCAAAATAGTTGACTTGAAAAGTCAAGAGAATCCCTTCATTAGGGGGTTAAGTGTTACCATCGGTCTTACCTTCAACCTTATCGAAACCACGAAGAACATAAAAGAGGGATTCACAAGGAATGATAACATTAACAAATCCTTTCAAAAGAGTCGAAGGGATGCTTTAGCAAAAAGCATGAGAAGCCAAGCGCTTTCGAAGGGGTCGAAAGGTGACGAAGCCACCCTTTTGCTTCAACGAACCCCTTTCAAAATAGTAGCTTTTGCATGCTTGAAGACGTTTGGAATGAGTTGAGAAAGGCCTTTTGAAGGCAATAGATTACAAGTTTTCATGCATGCATCAAGGAAAGTGACTAAGGATCATGCAATATGGAATATTAACAAAACTATCTACTAGTGCAGAATATAAAAGTAAATAATAAAGTAAATGACACCAGAGATTTTTATACTGGTTCGAACTTTCCATTCTACGTCTAGTCGCAGAATGCTTTTGGAATTCAACTATAAACCCTCACTTGACCCATAGGGAAAGGTATTACACCGCTTGAGCAACGGAACAGGACTTCTATCGCCTAAGTAACAGAATAGGGTTCAACTGCCTGAGCAACCGAACAGGACTTCCGATACAAATGGTAAAATTGTTTCTGACTGAGTATGCTCTTTAGTAGCACTGATAAGTCAATAACATACAACCTTCTTATAATCTTCTCCTTTGTGGTATATCATGTAGTTCGAGAAGATAGGAAGTTTATTTAATCACTGATGAAGTTGGCTTGAACGAACAAGCGATTAGGATGAAAATATTGAATGCAAATGGAAAGATTATGTGGACAATAAAAATGAGAATTAGAATCAGAATTCAGTTGATTAAAGATGAATTTATGGATATATATATATATAGGAATTAAGAGTTGCAATCATTCGTGAAAAGTAGCCATGAAAGAATATGAAAGCAACTCTTGAATCAAGAGTTGTTTCTATTCACTGAAATCATGTGTCTTTTTAAAATATAGCCATTATGAAGATTCAGTAGTCTGAATGAAACAATTCAGCCAGCTGAGTCGATTTAAAATTGAATCATCAATAAAATAAATCAAAAGTCATACAATTCAACCGGCTGAATTTTCAACTTCAACCGTCTGAATATTCAAGACAAGTTGTGCACATGCACAGAATTCAGTCGACTGAACTATACTATTCTGTCAGCTAAACTGACTGTATTTTGCCAGCAAAGAATTTTCTAAAAATGAATTATGTTTTTAAAAAAAATTAGCATATGGACTATGTTTTGAAAAAATTTAGATTGTGTGTGTGTGAAAATACCACTTTGAAGAGATTTTAACTTGAATTCAACACTAGACTCATACCATAGACTAAATATTTTGATGAAGCTTCAATCTGGAATCTGGTTTCTGATTATTTCTCAAGTAAAAACAATGTCTTCTTCTACAAGTATGGTTAGTGCATATATTATTTACTATATGGCTGTCACAATCAAAACATCAAAATTCTAGGTTCTAACATTCTCCTCCTTTTTTGTGATAAGAACTATGTAAGTTTTAAAATATATAAAGTAATTTTCATCTCTAACTGAATACTGCCCCTATCAATCATACTCGCCCCTTTTGTCATCGACAAAAAAAGGAAAAGTTGAAAAGTTTAATATCACGTTTGTGGCTGAATTTCCATAAGTGTCAAAAAATTTGGAATATATCTCCGCCTTTATATATGGTGTACCTGCAAAAAATAAGATATATGTTCCGGTACCCTCTTCCTATGTTAGGGTCCAGGGATTAGGTCATGGGAAGCTATACCCATTTAGGTGTGGTTGAACCATTATAAATATAATTTTCATTATAAACTACAATATCAAAATAATCATCATTATATTTTTCTCTTTTTTTCCAATTAACAGGAATCCAAATACTTAGATAATTTTTATTCATATTTCTCATCAATGATTTTGTACTTCTAAAGATATTATAAACATTATTGGTCATAGCCGTACTTGAATTTCTATAAAAATTGGGTTTAGACTTTACTCGAAATCTAGTGCTAGCAATAACATTTTTACTATACATAAAAGCGTATCTGGTGTTGTTTCTACGACCAGTTTTATTATATCCTAAACCACTTTTATCATGTAAAGGTCTTGAACTAGATAAAATCATGTTTAGATCATTTTGATGTTTGTTAAATTTCATGAATTCATTTTTACGTTTTTCAAGTTTAGTTTTAAAGTCACAATTGGTATTTTCAAAAGAAATATTACTAATTTTCAAAGTATTAATTTTCTCAATTAATTCAGAATTCTTGTTTTTTAATGTACAGTTCTCATTTTTGAGAAGAAAATTTTTAGATTTTGAATTACCTATAGAGGATTGTAATAAATCATTTTGTCTTTTCAAATCAAAATTTTCTTTTGAAAATTTTTCCTTCTCTTTTTCATATAAAGTGTTTTGTTCATCTAGAAATTCTTTAAGAGTTATAAGATTATTTTGTAAAACGCCAAGTTGATTTTCTAAATTTAATTTCTCAATTTTCAATTTTTCATTTTAAGTTTCGACAAATTTTATCTTTTCTAAAGTAATAAAATTAAGCTTTGAGATCTTATTGCTTATACTAAATAATTCATTATTATCATTTACAGAAATTTGTAAATCAGAATGTACCTTTTTGTAGTCCTCGTTGCTGGCTTTGACAAGGATTTTGCTTGTTGTATTTTGATTTGATCTTTCTTGGCCATTATTCTACAATGTTGTGACGATCAATAGAATTCTAGGCTCTGATACCAAGTGAAAGTGACTAAGGACCGAGCAATATGGAATATTAACAAAACTACCTATTAGTGTGGAATATAAAAGTAAATAATAAAGTAAATGACACAAGAGATTTTTATACTGGTTCGAACTTTCCATTCAACGTCCAGTTCCAGACTCCTTCTAGAATTCAGCTGTAAACACTCACTTGACCTAGAGGAACATGTATTACATTGCCTAAGCAACCGAACGGGACTTCTACCACCTACGCAATAGAATAGGACTTCAACCGCCTAAGCAACCGAATAGGACTTCCAATATAAATAGTAAAATTGTTTCTGACTGAGTATGCTCTTGAGTAGCACTGATAAGTCAATAACGTACACCCTTTCTATAATCTTCTTCTTTTGTGGTATATTGTGTAATTCGGGAAGATAGGAAGTTTATTTAACTACTAATGAAGTTTGCTTGAATGAAAAAGTGATTAGAGCGAAAATATTGAATGCAAATGGCAAGATTGTTTAAACAATAAGAATGAGAATTAGAATCAGAATTCAGTTGATTGAAACAATGAATTTCAAGGCTATATATAAAAATTAAGAGTTGCAATCATTCGTTAAAGTAGTCATGAAAGAATATGAAAGCAACTCTTGAATCATGTATTATTTCTATTCGCTGAAATGAAGCGTCTTTTCAAAATACAGCCTTTATGAAGATTTGGCCATCTGAATGAAGCAATTTAGCCAGCTGAATCAATTTAAAATTTAATCGGCAAGAAAACAATGGAAAATTCATACAATTCAGCTGGCTGAATTTTCAACTCCAGACGTATGAATATTCAACATAAGTTGTGCACATGCATTGAATTCAGTATACTGAACTATACTATTCAGTTGGCTAAATTACCTGTTTTCTACCATATCAAAGAATTTTCTGAAAATGAATTATGTTTTGAAAAACATTAGCATATAAACTATGTTCTGAAAAACTTCAGATTGTGTGTGTGTGTGTGTGCATATACAACTTCGAAGAGATTTTGACATAAATTCAATACTAGACTCGGAGCATAGACTAAATATTTTATTGAAGCTTCAATCTAGAATCTGGTCTGCAAGTTGTTAGATTATTTCTCGAACAAAAATAATATCTTCTCCTACAAGTATGGTTAGTTCATAAAATATTTACTTATATAGTTGTCACAATCAAAACATCAAAATTCTAGGTTATAACATTCTCCACCTTTTTAATGATGACAACTATGTAAGTTTTTAAATATATAAAGTAATTTTCTCCCCTGACTGAATACTTCCCCTATCAAGCGAAAGTGACTAAGGATCGTGCAATATGGAATATTAACAAAACTATCTACTAGTGCAGAAAATAAAATTAAACTGTAAAGTAAATGACACCAGAGGTTTTTATACTGGTTTAAACTTCCCGTTCTACGTCCAATCCTAGACTCCTTCTAGAATTTAATTATAAACCCTCACTTGACTTAGAGGAGAAGGTATTACACTGTCTGAACATCTAAACAGAACTTCTACCACCTAAGTAACAGAATAGGACTTCAACCGCCTGAGGAACCGAACAGGACTTCCATTACAAATAGTAAATATGTTTCTGACCGAGTATGCTCTTAAGTAGCATTGATAAGTCAATAACATACAACCTTCCCATAATCTTCTCCTTTGTGGTATATTGTGTAGTTCGTGAAGATAGGAAGTTTATTTAATAACTAATGAAGTTTGCTTGAATGAACAAGTGATTAGAACGAAAATATTGAATGCAAATGGCAAGATTGTTTAGACAATAAGAATGAGAATCAGAATCAGAATTCAGTGATTAAAACAATGGATTTCATGACTATATATAGTGATTAAGAATTGCAATCACACGTGAAAAGTAGCCATGATAGAATATGGAAGAAACTCTTGAATCAAGAGTTGTTCCTATCCGCCGAAAGAAGTGTCTTTTCAAAATATAGCCCTTATGCAGATTCAGCCGTCTGAGTGGAATAATTCAGTCGGCTGAATCAGTTAAAAATCGAATCAGAAAGAAAATAGTGCAAAAGTCATGCAATTCAGCCGGCTGAATCATAACCTTCAGCCATCTGAATATTCAAGTTTAGTTGTGCACGTGCATAGGCATTCGGACGATTGATCTATATGACTCAGTTGGCCGAACTACCTGTTTTTTCCATATCAAAGATTTTTTTAGAATTTTTTTGTATATGAATTATGATTTGAAATATTTTTAAACCGCATATGTGTGCATATACCACTTCGGAGAGATTTTAACATGAATTTAATACTTGACTCAGACCATAGACTAAATATTTTACTGAAGCTTCAATCCGGAATTTGGTCTGCAAGTTGTTAGATTATTTCTTACATAAAAACAATATCTTCTCCTGCAAGTATGGTTAGGTTATATAATATTTACTTATATAGTTTTCATAATCAAAAAAAATATAGCTAACAGCCAAACCTTTCAAAACAGTGGATTTCGCCTTCATTCACATTCCACAGAAGAACACTTGTACAGAGCTACCCCTCTAAAAGCATAAATTAGCCTTTCGAACCGGTTGAGACCATTCACAATTATAAAGCAATGTTTACTTAAGTTCAATATGGCATTCACATATGGGGTTCCGTATTAATCAACAAGTATGCCTTCAAAAGCTACCTTATGCATTTAAACCTTCTACGTCTCAACTCCTTTAAAGCCCCAAAGATTCACCCATCGACAGATTTGAAACCCCATGTCCATTCCTACTTGCAATAGCACATCAACAACAAAGTGGAGAGTGCATCTACACCTTTCAACCAGCTTGAAAGGGCTCAAATCAAATTTAAAAGCAAAGTAGAAGGACACCCTGATGTAAACATTGACGAGAGGTATCAAAGGCCGCTTTTCGACCAAGTCGACATGATCAATTCGAAAGGTGTTAACCCATGGCTATAAATAAAACCTTAGGGATCTAGTTTTGAGGACTCGATTTCATTCACTCTATACTTGTCCTTTCTTGAATTTGTAAACCCTAATTTTAAAATTAGATTGGGGATTTGACTTCTTTGTATTACTTAAGCTTTTTGTAATAAAGGAAAATATAATCAAAGCAAGTTTATGGCATTTTTGGATATGGTAGCTGATTTAATGTTTCTATGTGATCCTATTTATGATCTTCTTGTGTGAACATGATCGAAAGGTTCCCTTTCAAGGAAGTCAAAACCTTTTAACTCAACTAATATCCTTAGATCCTTAGGTCCGAACCTCGAGTCATCTTGACCACTTTGAAAGGAGGTTTCGATATGATCCTAAACCAATCCAACTAGTTTGAAAGGCATTTTCAAAAGGAATTCAAGTGTTTTGACCACATCGAAAGGTTGTTTGGAAGGAGTTATAATTACCACAGCTATCTCGAAAGGTGGACTTAAAGGAGATCTTAATCACCTAGATTGTTAGATAAAAGGATTCGGAAGGTCTAAACTAACTCAATCCATTCGAAAGGTGGTTTCAAAAGGTTCGCTTACATTTTAAACTTTGCTTTCGGGTGTTGATAAGTTTTCTTGTGAACATCATGCATGATGTATTGGGTAGATATTTGTATGTCAGGGTAAAAGGGTAATTTTGTTAAGGAAAGTATGGTCTAAAGTAAAAGCATACAAGGCACATGGGAGGGATCTTTTAGTTAGCCGAAGGGGCTAAAGGAGAAGGTTTACATATGTTAACATTTTATAAAAATCAAAAGAAAAAAGATCAAAAAATGGTGGAAGTGAATTAGCACTAATTCACTTAGTTCTTATCTAATCTTTCTCTAATTAGTTCAAATCTCTTCCAAACTTCACCAAACTTTCACCAACGCCTTAGAACACTTCAGGAAGTACGGATCTAAAGTCAAAATGGGAAAAAGTTAAAGAAAATGGAGGAGCTTGCTTTGGGCTGTAAGCATTATTTTGGAGGGTAAGCTCGGCTTTGGGGTTTTGGTGCTAAAGGTTAGATCTTTATGTTTTTGGAGATTGTAGGAAGTGGTTCTTGTGTTTGTATATGCTTGAGCTTTTTGTAATCTTTTATTTGGGTGAGTTATCTCACTATCTTGTATGTATATATTGTGTGTACGTATATGGATGTGCAAATATGAAGTAAAAGTGACATTAACTAATTGAAGTTATGAACTTTGGACCATCTTTCTTTTGAAAGAAAATAACAACGTACTATTGTATAACATCATTCTAATTACCTTAAATAACATGTGACGTGGCCTTGACTTGATGTTTAAATGGTTCTTTGCATTATGTGTTGAATTGAAGTATGTTTGAAAGTATTTGAAGCAAGAATAGTCATTATAAGTGCATTACGATATCGCTTAACTTTTAGCTTGTGTAAATGGAAAATTTGTGAACTAAATTTGGTATAACTTGTTTTAGTTGTTCTCTACGCATTATTTGGTGTTTGTGATAGTAAAGAAATGGTTTGAAAATTTGAAAATATTTGAAAATATTATGCGAAAGTTAGAAGTGAAAAGGTCACTATAGATGCACTTTGAAAATGCCTTGTGTTCAACGATTTTTAAAGTAAACTTTGAAAGACATCCTAAGGGTTCTTTGCATTTTTAATAAGTACTTACATATTACTGAAAAAAATTAGAGTTTAAAAGGTTTTGTAACTGGTCAAACAAAGTGGTTAAAGTTTGAAGTAAAAAGGTCACTATATGAACAGTTTAGTAAATAGCTTGTTTTTGAGAATTTTTATTAACAAAATTGAAAGATAACTTTAGGCATTTCTTTATTTTTAATTATCCTGATGGTAGTACTTGCTGTAAATTTTTCAAATCTTAAATAATTTGTTAATGTGGTGAACACTGGTCCCAAAATTCTTGTTTTTCTATGTTGTTCTTTATCAAGGACTTTTAACAGCATTTATAAATGATGTGTAAGTTGTTTGAGGCTTAAAGTGTCTAAAAATGATATGTCAATTTGGTATTTTCTTTCCCTGATATTTTTAAGGATGCTTTCAAACATATTTTGAGATATTTTAAAGTTTTCCTTAGATTTAAATATATTTTTAATAATTATATATGAATTTTCAAAGAAAAGGGGTTTTATAACATAAACAAGTTTTTTTCTTCATCAAATTATAAATTAGTTATTTTTAAGTAATATTTTATATGGATATTTAAAACCTATTTACAATATTTTTAAAGTATTTATATATCTAAGTTTGGAAAAGTAAGTTAAGTATTTTATAAAAGAATGAAAGGTTGTTTTGGATTATAACATTTATGTTATAATAAATGGTTTTGTAAAATTAAGTAAAAGTATGTTACCTTGTTTAGTAAATGTAGATATACTTAGAGCTTTAAAACAAATGTTTTAAAGAAAATGACAAGTATGGAATGGTTTGGGTTTTTTGTGACAACGTGTTAACAATATTTATCATTAACCTTTTTTACTATACTTAGTAATACAATTAGATCTTTAAAAGAATGTTTCAAAGACAGTTATAAATGGAATGGTTTTAGGTTTGTGGTAACAAAGTTTTTAATGATACTTGTTTTAACCCATTAAAGTATACTTGTGCAAATGTGAAATCTTTTTTAAGATTTGTGAATATTCTTATAACATTTGGAATAAGAATATGGATACATTTCTAAGTATTAAGAAGAGTACAAATTGATAGCAGCATGAAGTTTTATTAAATAAATTAAGTTTTACTAGTTTTAATTAATAAAGGTATTAACTAAATAAAAAGGGGATTAGAAGTTGCGTATGTGACTTAATCGTGTTTTGTGTGACTTAATTGTACTTTGTGTACTTATTTGTCTATGGAAATTATTTAGTCATGTACTCAGCACTAAAAGCCGACAAATTAGACTTGTCTACCTGTGAGGGTGGAGAATGAAGTGCCTAGTCAAGGCTTTGATGCAACCAATGCTCTAACTTGTCTGGCTTAACTCTTAACTGAGGGATGGTATAAGTTTAGAAGTTCGGAATGTAACGCGTTGGAGTTTTGGTCTTTGAATTCGAGTATTTAATTAGTTTTAAATATTACAATAATTGGTTTTTAAGATTTTAAACTTGAACTTAAAAGAATATAGGGATTATTAATTAATCTGAATTGAGAATTAATATTTGAATAATGAATTGAATATTTGGATTTTTAATTGAATATTAATTTAACTAATTTAATGGATTTATTTAACTCTTCTAAATTAATAAATAATAACGGTTAATACATTTTTTAAATTTATTTTTAATAATAAATGGTTCAAATAAATAATAAGAAAATTTATATTTATTATAATGACTTGTTTTTTGGTGACGTATTTGTAATTTAATTTATTGAATTTTTCCATGATTTTTAATTTGAAAATATTTAAATAATCATTTGATGATTTTTAGCAAAAAATCGTGTTTTGTGATTTTACAAAATCAATAAACCGATGTATAGTATTAGTGTTTTGGAGTTGTGTCGTTATTTTGAGAATGATCGTATTTTTGTTTTATCGTTCAATGTCCGTACATGAACAAAAAGCTATGTAGCGAAATATCGAAAATTTAAATTATATACCTAACTCAGACATTTTGGTACAAGCAGCACACACTCTTGTCTCCCTCGAACCCGTTCCATTCATTTTCATGTTGACGCAAGAAACTCATAAATCCTCCTCTTATGAAATTAAAATCAATTCAAAATAAAAATCTAAAAATTTGAAAACTTTGGTTTTATATGCTTAAATCAACATGTAGATGGGTTTGTTAGAGGATGCATCTTCCTTCTTATGGGGTCAACAATTTAGGGCGGCGGCCTTGGAAATCTAAGGTTAGGGATTTATTTAGCTGCGATCGTCAATAGCTCGAGGCAATGGAGGAGGGGTGTTTAACGGCTGAAGGGGAGTCAGCAGTGACGAAATTAAGGGGTCCAATGGTCTTGGGGGTGCGACGTGGGCCTGGACACGCCTAATATAGGTGTTGCAATTTCTAGTAAGTTGTAGGAGGTCGAGGTGGTGATGTGGCCGTGCAAGGCACAAAGGGTGGGGGACATGTTGGGGATGGCCGGATGTGCTCAGTGCGGTCGCGATGATGGTGATGAGGTAATGGCCGAAGCTTGGGATATTAAGAGGGAATAATCTTTTGTTTGAGAGAGATGGATTAAGTTGGGCTGGATAATTAATTTTATAACGAAAGAGATTAGTAATAAGTCATATTATTTAATTTCTAATAACTTATAAATGTAATAAGTTGTTCATACGAGTCCAATCGAGACGAAACTTTTTGTGCTATGCTCGTAATGATGGAAGCTTTGCAATGAAACTATTTTGGTTGAATTTGGAGCTAATGGAATTTTGGGCTAAAATCGGATGTCACTCGATTTAGTTCAAACTGGAATGCTTCAGCACTAATTGGAATTTTGTTGAGTTAAACTCACTTTTTGGTCTATCGGTAAGATATATAGTAGATAAATTTTACTGTTTGTGTTTGGTTGAAATTATTGGTTGTATGCCTAGATGTTTTAATTGGTTGATAGTTAGGTTTTAATGAATTATCACTTTTGAAAATGGTCAATATATGAAATCAAGGGAATTTATTCGATGTACAGGAAATTTATTGAGTGATCTAACAGGATTCCTCGCCCTTGTTGATTTATTTTCAATAATATTCATATTACATGAATTGTATCAAAACTGATTGTTTGGCCCTATGGGATATGATATTGTTATATAACTTAACCCCTATAGTAATAAAAATCAATAACAATATTAGTTAAGTGCATTGGTGGCTCTTGGCCTCAATATAGTATTTTAAAAATACTATTAGTTGTCATTTTAGCTTGAAAATGGTTTCTGATTGGAGGATGATTTCAAATCTAACCTTTAGGTTTTTTTGGAATATTTTCTTCAAACGGATTCTGAACTCCTCTGTATTCCTCCAACCTTTTAAATTTGTCTTCTCTAAATCATTTTAAAATGTTGTAAAGTTGTTTAGTTATTATTTAATAACGTTTTAATTTGTTTCATTATTATTTATTAATGTTTATAGTTGTCTAAATTCTTACTTAATAATGTTTAAGAGTTGTTTGATTATTTTTTAATAATGTTAAAAAGTTATTATTTATATTTACTATTGTTTTAAAGTTATTTATCAATATTTTATATTGTGAAAAGTTATTTAATAAATAATTAATATTGTTGGAGGATAATAATTATTATTTATTGATAATATTTTGAAAGTTAATTAATTTATCTGAATAATTATATTTATAAATGAGTAATTGATTTATAAAAGGAATTTCATTTAATAAAGAGTAAAGAGTTTTTAATAAAAATGAAGTTTTGGATTTATAAAAGATTTTATAAAGGATTTTTATAAAGGAGTTTATAAAAGGATAGAGTTTTGTAAATTGTTTTGGAGATTTATAAAGTAGTTTTATAAATGATTTTAGAAATTTCTAAAAGAGATTAATAAATGGTTTCGGGATTTATAAAGGGAATTTATAAATGATTTTTGAGTTGTATAAAAATGGAAAATTTATAAATGAAGATAGATTTGATTTCCATAAATGATTTTGTAATAATTATGGTGGTATGTAATATTTTTCCACACTTAACACCGATAGGAAATCATTCTCGATATTTGTGAATATACTTATATCATTGAGATAAGTATATGAATACATTTTCTAAGCAGTGAAAGTGTAATATTTTTGTGAATATACTTACACCGTTGAAATAAGTACATGGATATTTTCCAAGTATAGATAGAGTATAAAGGATTGGTAATATATATTTGTAAAAATATTTTGATACAAATTTACAAAGTGATTTTAATTAATGAAGGATTAATTAAAGAGGTTAGTAGTTGCTTATGTGCTTAACTAGTGTTTTTTCCGTATGGAAACAAATCCCTAATTGGATTGTTGTTTATTTGGTAGTTAAATAACCGATTATCAAACATGGCCAGTTGTAAAACTATTGTTGTCGATTCGGGGAGACCGGGATCGAATGTCTTATCTGAAAACCATTTCGAACCAGCATAAGCATTCGAATGAAAGACAATTTGTTGACGGTGCTGAGATGGAGTTCTTTGATGTACAAGTGTTACTTGCTACTAATTTTGAGGGTGATTCCAATATGGATGTAATAGAATTAGCGCCTTCGGTTTCATTCGGACCTAGAACGAACTTGTAGGGATGAATGTTGGCATTGTATTGTTGCCTAAAGGGCAGTGTTAGATTTCCAAATGGGTTTCTATTAAAAAGGTAAAGCATAACCTCAGTCTACACACCCGGTAAGTGACTAAAGCAAGGACGTGTAGTAGGGTTAAGTGGGTCGCATTAGGGTATGATCATCCCTTATCTAGAGTCTATATCATGTATGTTTCAGGGTCCATTATGCTTGTTGATCAACCAAGGGGTGATCATATTTGGCGCTATCCAATAAGGGGTGGGGATGGTCCTGAGTAGCAGATGTGCAAAACGTTGTAGCCTCCCGTACATTTTATCTAAAGGTGTACCGATTCGGTGGGCAAACCTTTACCCTTTCGTAATTGGACCATTTTCCAATACGAGCCTTCGAACTTGATTGTATACCTATTATGCTGGAATTTAATTAATGTAACAATTTCGACTATGATTCAATATTTATTTTGAACCCTAGACATTATTATAATATCAGAAGATTCCTATAAAAGATTTTAGTTATCGTAAGATAAAAGACTGCCTGTCTTTATGTGCAGTGTAGTCTTACGAGATACCTTTTATTTTAAAGGGTTGTATAAATATAGAAATCAATATTATTTGATAGAGTATTCTCACACTGGTTTACCAGACTGATCCGGACGGTATTTTCTTATAATGCTCGGGTCATCCCGAGTATGTTTCAGATTTATTTCTAGATGCTTTAGAGCTTCAGGAGATGAACTGGATGCCTCGCAAATGTACACTAACCTTCTTATTTCTACTGCATTTTTTATATTATATTTATTAGAAATTGTAAGGACTGGCCATTATAATTGTCTGTGCTGATCATTGTTTAGCTGAATCTGACTTGGTTATATATATATATATTGTGGTTTTCTTGTGTAAAGAGCATTATGTATATTACAGATCACTCGTTACGATGTGAGATTTTGTTCTATCATCTCTTTTCTTATACCCCAACAATCTGCCTTTTCGGCACTTGGATGTTCTACACATCAAAATCATAGATGTATTAGTGTCAACTTTTGAAGGTCAGAAAGGCAGATCATTACACTTGGTATCTAAGCTTAGGTTGAGCGAACTGTTAGTCTTTGGTGGGGTTAAATCATTTGAGATAGGGTAAGCGAGACCTTAGGATGAGTTGAGTGTATATAATGGGAGTGCATATTTGTTCGTGCTAGTGTTGATTTATCTGTTGAGTGGTTTATAAATATGATTGAGAAGTGGAATGCCACAGTATCGATAGGGGTTTTAAACACTTAAGCAAGGCAACCCGACACGGTATTATTTTAAAAATTGGTAAATGAAATAATTTTACCAAGATTTTATATTTCATATATAAAAAATAATTTTGAAAATTTATATAGTTATTATTGATGTGTTGTTTGTTAGGAAATGATAATACTCAATTATTATCATTTATTTCTAATTACTCATGCTCACCTTGTTAGGAGCATTGGCTATTTTTTGTTGATTGAGTAGTAGTGCTCGACCTGTTTATGTGCATTGACTAGTGTGATTGATTAGAAGATGTTTTATCCTTTTCTCTGCATAGGTTAGGAAAATCGTAATTGTGAGAACATTGAAATGAATTTCTGTAAATTCAGTTTCACAACTTGACTATAAGGCGTTTGGTGATAGTGTTGGGTAAAAATTTAATTTTACTAAAAGTTGTATATTATAATCTAAATAAAGATATATATTTGGGAAATAATTTTATATAAGAAAGTGAATTATATAGATATAGTTTATAAATGTGACTTATAAATAAAAAGGATTTAAGCTGAGAATACGAGAATTTAAATCCTAGTGTTTTTGGAAATGGATTTTAAAAGTTTTTAAAGAAAAAGAATAATGTTAGTATTATTTAGAAGTATTTTTGAATAGAAACATTTTTAAAGGATTTTGGAGGAAATAGAAAGCACTGAACTCATTCCGGTCGTTGAAAAATAATTCCATTGATCATAGGTGTTCATTTTTGAGTTTTTAAGTGGAGAATTGCTACCTTGGAATTTTTTTTAGAGTTTTTAGGTAATCATGATTTAAAATACCTAAGGAATGATTTGATGTATAAAATAAGATATATATATATATACACACACATACAAATTATTTCAAAATAGAGTTGAAATAAAATCGGGTGTTTAAGTTTAAAGTTTTTAGTCAAGTTATTATATGGATGTGTGTACCCTATACATTATGGTAGTTTAGTTTTCCATCTCAATTTGATATGTTGCATAGTATTTTTTCAATCTGCGAAATGAAATGGAATTCCTAATGATTTTGGATAGTCGGGGCTTTCAAATTTGATATAGAAATTGAAGCTAAGTGTTGTGAGAAATTATAAGAATATAACCTTTTGCAACTTATAAATTTAAAGAAATACTAAGTTAAAACAAATTTAAAAATTATTGAACACCCTGGTTAAGTTAAGCAAATCTGATATTGTATATAATCGTAGGAAGTAGCAGAGTATTTTGCAAATATGAACTTGAGTTATAGATTGTTGATAGACTTAAGTAATGTTTCTTAAGTAAAATAATGATTCCTTAAAGAGGTAATTGTAATCTTTGGAAATGTTTTATTAATAAGATAAGTTCTTATAAAGTGGTTGTAGGCTTAAAGTCATATGTTATGGAATGACCTAAAAAATGAATTTTAGTATTAACTGGGAATATGAAATTAAGTTTTATAGTGATTGAGTTTACATAAATGTGCTTTATAAATTGATTTCTATGGGATGTTTAAAAACTAAAGAAAAGTTTTGCGAAATGGATCATAAGTGATATTAGTATTAAAGGGAATATACAAAGTAATAATAAATTATTTATTAAAATGGATGTGGTTTTACATGTTGAAGTAATCGGTGTAATTTAGGAACCAATGGAATGAATAAATACGTAAGTTATACGTAGATTATCTTATTCGCATAATTGTTTCATCCCATTGAGAGTACACGATTTCAAGGTGATTTACACCAGTCTAAATTAGGAAATTTCACCTGATTCTTGATGGAAAACACTTGATATTAATTTTTGATTTGATTCCAAAGCTTTCTATCCTAGTATATGGCTATGCAAGGAGAACGATGGTTTCTCAAGGAACTAGATCAGAGTCCGCGCTAGAAAAGTCGAGTAAGCACTACTAGTTCGAAAGTGAAATTTGTGTGATCGAGTGAGTGATCAGTTTTGATATTATGTACAGATAACATACGTACATCATACAGGCTTAAATGTAATTGTATGCTTTTGTCACTAAAAATGCAAGTTTCATGATTTTTCATGGCATGATTGTTTGGGATGTTTGTTATGTATTTTTTAGCATGCTTAAATTCATGTATATGATGATTGAGTTGTAGTATTGTTTCATTTTCAAGTTGAACTCTCTTTTGGGTTATATAAGTGAGTTTCAGACATGGAAGCAAAGGCTAGCTTGTTGCTTTTGGTTTCATGAGTAGAGTTTGTTGCCTGACAAATAGCTATGTAGTAGATTTAGAATTTGGGATTTGATTGGTGATTTTATGCCCCAAATATGGGAGGTCACTTTTGGGCTTTTGTTTTCATTTTGTTGGTTTGAGCCATATGTGGTAAGTTGTAGTTTTTCAGATCGATCCACGCAAAAGACGTGCTGCCAAAATTTTCCAAAAATTTAAAAAAAAGTTGAAAGGAAGTTAGTGCAAGGATTTTTGATATAACCAATAGTCATAAGAATCGGCGTTAGAGATATTTGGAATAGCCCTCTGTAACACACCTAAGTTTAAATAACATTATTCAGAATATTTAATTAGATAAATTAAATAGAATAATGTCGAGACTAGAGTGATAAGGGGATTGAGATTGAAAACTAAATAGGATTGTGCCTTAACTAAATGGGTTTATAAGATGGTTTTATAAGTTAAATGCCTAAGGGAATAAGGCAAAGTTAATATGGGAATAGCCGTATATAACCTCATAGCCCCTAAACCATTACCTCATTCTCATTCATACTTTCATAAAAACAAAAACATAAACAAAAGGAGATCAAGGCCGGCCATAACCTTAGAAGAAAAGGAGATCAAAATCAATTAGTAGCTAAGATTCAAGCAAGGAAGAATTAATCAAGAACAAATCTCAAGTTTCTTATCCAAACAAGGTGAACAATAATCTAAATCATCTCATATATGTTTTATTGAACATTTTAATTTCGGGTTTAAGTTTTTAAAACTGGTTGGATGGATGAATGATGATATGCTGTGATTACATGCCATATTTTGATTTAAACAACGATTTTTGTGTAATAATATAATTCGATTTTAAGGTTAAAATCATGTAAATTGCTTTTGAATGCCATGATGGTTGAATATGTCATGTAAAACATTATTTTCGAGATGGGTTTAAATTTTCATAATATTTCAAGCTATGGATGATTTATTAAGAATTTTGAATGGAAAAAATAGTTGTTTTGGGTTTAAATTGCTTAAGGCGATAATGTAATGTTTTCGGGTCTGAAAATTTATGTATGATAAAAATGAATTATTATGGTTTTTGGGGATTTTTTCTAAGTGATTTACTAAGAAAATTAAATTAGTTAAGTTTGGGGGCTTAAACCTTTTAACTATTTTATTAAGGAGAAGGGCTTATTTGCTAAAGCATTTTCAATTATTAATTAATGAATTCGGCAGTACCTTTAGAAAAGTATTTTGATAAAGGAGTGGCAACCAATCATATTTTGACATATTAGGCAAGTTAGGTAAAAAGGAATTTCTTTTACAGGAAAAAATTTAGTTTTGTTTCGAATTGCAACTTTGCCACTTCCATTTGCTTGCTTCTGAAACCATGCCCAGTAGGCCTTTCGAACTCATTTGTAACCAATGCATGGGGTGTCAAGAAATGGTACGTAGTGCATTGGAGAAAGGCGGAGGGATTGATGTCGAAGGCTAGCTTTAGAAGGTGTTGAGGCTACCTTTAAATAGCTTACGAATGAATTGTAGCTTGCTTTTGTTTTAAAAGAAGCTTTCGAATAAGTCACCGCTTGTTCATTTAAAAAGGAGCTTCCGAAAGGGTAGCTACATTTTGAACCTATTAGAAACCTAGTTGTCGCATTTAAGCCTTTCGAATTAGTTAAAGGCCACTTACTTTATAATTTTAAATCAATGCTTTCGAAAGGGGAGCTTTCGCCCTTGTAAAATTTGAAGCCGTCTTCTCAATGCTTTCGAAAGAGCTTCGATAGCCGCTTTTATCAATGCTTTCGAAAAGGGAGCTTTCGTCCTTGAAAATTTTAAAGCCACCTTCTCAATGCTTTCGAAATGGTTATTTTTAGCTGCTTTTAACAAGGGTTTTGGAGGAAATGGTTTCGAAAGGAGATTTTGAAACCATCATCTTCCATAGATACTTTACTTAAAATCAATGCTTTGGAAAGGGGTAATTTCACTTCTGTTCTTCTTGACCCAATAGTTATATTAAGTGTTAAACTCGTTGGTTTCGAAAGGAACACTTTTAAATGGTTTCTATGATGCTTTGGAAGGGTATGCCTTAAATCTTTCAAAGGATACGTTCTAGGCATTTCAAAGGGTATATTTTATGTATTCCGAAAGATAAGCTTTAAGTGTTTTTAAAAGTTATATCTTTAATGGTTTCGAAATGAATGTTTTAAATGTTTTGAAAGGAAGATTTGAATACTTTCGAAAGGTATGTTTTTAATGATTTAGAAAGAAAAGGCTTAAGGTTCTGAAAGCCTTAGTTTTCAAACAAGAAACCCAATCTCAATTTTTAAAGGTAAATCCACGGCATTATGAAAGAGCGTTGAAATAGCATTTGTAGCAATCCAAGTTCCAGTGGTCTGGATTCTTCACAAAAATGCTAAAATCCAAGCCCACTGAAGCCCGAGTTGGGTATATGGTATCCTGCAAATAGGCAAAGATAAATATATCAGAGCTCAATTAATTATCTCATAGCAGAATTGACTAAAATTTAATAGTAAGTAAATACCCACCCAAATAATAACACTTTCTAAGCAAGCATTGTAAAGCTGAGAAGTCTCAGCCATCTACCTAACCTGTAGGATGTTATGAGGAAGGGGTTAGAGCAAAAGTTCTGGTGAATGAATAAATTATATACTTCTAGGCTTACTTCTACATATATCGTTTTATTTCCATTTAGTCTTATATTAGGTTCATTAGGTTACAATACTCTCGCCTGTGTTCGTGAACCATGCCCATCTACTCCATAGTAGATTAAAACCTAATAACTAATATATACATATATGTAGCTATATGCCCAATGACCATATTGGCCCTAGGTACTACCCATAGTACCTCTCGTATTCTCCTCGCAAAGGACTCCATCGTCTTGCTTTATAGCGTTCTGTGACTACATCTATAAAGTACAGCTTCATGAGGCCTACAATACAGATGTCCCGTCGTCTACTATGAAAACGTAAAACTGCGTCCGCACTAGTTTATGCTAACGCTTGGACATCCATCATGCACCACCCAGTTAATACATTGAGGACTATATGTAATCGTTCTGTCTACTCACTCAATCCCGCCAACAACGTCTACCTTATACAGAACTCAGTCTGGGATTTTCTATATCTGTAAAGGACAACTTCGTTAGGCCTATAGTACAGATATTCTAGTTGGTCTTTCTCTTTTCTCATCATGGCTATGGCCCCACGCAGCCACCCCTCAATTAATCGAAAGATTTCTAAAGAGTTAAGTGGTTGTGCCCTGCTACAAACAATCTAACATCCAATTGGCAGTGCCCCTCCATTCAATGTATCGATAGTGAAAGAATCATTGACCTGTTTATTTAACTCTAGTATTTTCCAAAATCGCTCTTCATCTTGATGTTGGCTGATATCCACATACGACTATCCTTCACCTTACCTCCAAGTACTGGACATACGAATACCCTACTCCGAAAATCAAGCCCTTCTGACTGCTTACAAAGGTCTGCTTCATTAGGCCTACAATGCAATTCCAGTCAAGGCATACTCTCTTGATGGAACACTTATGGACCTGCTTTTGGGGATGCAGCTTCGTTAGGCCTACCCAGAGGGCCATCCTAGACTATCCTCACATCCCGTTGAAGTCTCGTACTTCCTTCTAGCCCGAAAATTCTATGTTGGATATGCCTCTCCATTCTGGAATCCGTGATGAACTGTTTTGTTAGGCAATTCATCCTTTGGGCTGCTCCAAACTCAATTTGATTCTTTTACTATGCCCTAAGTCTAATCTTTTAATTTGCGTTTAGGTTGCTTTCTTAATCTGTTGGCTCGTTATTTAACTTAATTAGCATATTCTTTCCCTTGAATCACTTCTAATTATTGTGAGATTACCATAGATTTATTAGGGAATACTGTTAGAATGAGCCACACTCATTATCTTTCTTATTCAACTTAATATATAAATCCCTAAGTTCAAAGAAAAAAGCCTTTTTTACCATTTCCACTTTGTTTGCTTATTGACTTAATAAAGTTGTTTAAATAAACTTCTGCCATTATTCTCTACTATCATTGCGTACCAATTTATTATAAGTCTCACGGTAAGCTTTTCTGTTCGTATTTTCTAATTATAACCTATGTTATAATTCTACTTGTAATTGTTACTTTTTCTTCTTTTATAGTCCATTATGTAATTACAAGAGTTTCTTGTGTGTTCTAGTCTGCGTTCTTTTATTATGATATAGAATTTCCTTTAATTCTCTAATATTACATAATTCACTTATCATAATAGTTGTCTATTTAAATAGCCTGCGCACTAAATACAGACTTAGGCTCGTTAATTTTTTCAGCTTCAAATTCTTGATTAATAATTTTTTTGTTTCAATTCATACTTTATTTTATTGTCTTTTATTTTAGAAAGTAATTCTATTTTATTTGGTTGGTTATGAAAACTATGTAATCCATTTCCATATCTTAATATTGGATAATACTATAAACAATAGTCTACAACTGCAAGATATTTCTTTTACTATTTTGGAGCAGTATAAAATACAGTGGTTTCTCTATTTTACACTAGCTCTACTTTTTATTTCTTTTATTCTTACAGTTGCGTTTATCGCTGTCATTAAGATGTTAAGTTATGGAAATGTGTCATATTCTCTAAACCGACCAATTAATCTAATAATTACTCCTAAATTAACTTTTCCCTTTTTAAGGCAATTTATTACAGTAATTCTATTCCTCAAACTTTTATTATTTTACATCTTCATTTCAGTATTTTTAATTATTTAATCTATATTCGCGTTTAATCTATTCTAATCCATGCACGAAGAATAAGGAGAGGATAGAAGAAGACCGGCGCTTGCATAAAATCCAAAACGTAAAAAAAGATGTAAATAAGACATAGAAAACAGTATATAAATACTAATACTGTAAATAAACCGCAAGTGTTCTTATAGTTCAACATAATTTAATTAATATGATTAATTACTGAATAAAATTTTCTAAACGGGAATCTAACGATAATATATCTTAAACTTAAAAGATACATAAATAAATCCACTCACCCGTTGACTTTAGCTTCGCTTGTGCTCCGCCTGGCTCCAAGTCCTTCTGGATCCCCTTCTTCCAAGGTGTATAATAATTTAATTTAGAAGATCTTCTCCCTAGAAATTATTTTCTTTTTAGGGTTCAGGCTTAGGCAATGAACCCAAGGGAGGAAATCTAATTGTGAGAAGATAGCTAAACATAGGGCCCTATTTATATTAGAGCTTGGGGACCTCAAACCGTTGGATCCTTGGATTGAACCTGGAGCCACCACGTCACAGGGCAATTTGGAAGCACCGGATCGAAAAACGTATGGTTCAGATCGTGTAAAAATGAGAAAACGCGTCACTGCATGTACCTGGACGATTTTTTGCCCAGGCCGTGCGCGAGTCGATCGGGCAGTCGACCATTGTGCTTATTGGGTTGACCTCATGGTCGGCCCATATCTGCATTATACTATATATATATTTTCATTCGGTTACTTATTCTATTTCGTTCCTAACTTCTTCATATTGTTTTGGATTTTGACGAGTTATATATGAAAAATGATTAGAAAATCGCCCCATACGCAATGGTACAAGTTTCGGAGCCATATTCCAATAATTCCCAAATTATTTATTTTCATTACTTATTGTTATATGTTAAATTTTAACTGTATATTGATGCGGGGTGTTACATTCTCTCACCCTTAGGAAATTTCGTCCTCGAAATTTGACAAGGGTAAAATTTATGTAATCTTCATATTTATTACAACCAATTTGTATACATCCAATTCTGCAACCATCCGTGTTTTTGTGCAAAAGTGTTTTTCAAAATGTATGCATATACATAAATTTCTAAACGGTGCCTCCTATATGACTCTGTATTTAAAAATTTATTTTTAAAACATGATGCACACAACCTAAATATACTTGCAATTTCTATAGGAATGTAATTTTTTGAAAACTTAAAATATTTATCACCCAATTTTTCCAGCACTCTTACTGAATAGGGGTGCAGTTCAACCAATTTTTCATCCAAATCCTAACAAAACTTTTAATACTCAAGTTTCAGAAAAATCTAATTTTCTAAATTCAAGTTCTTACGTTATAAAGAAGACAGAAAACGGAGAAACTTCATATTTTCTTGATTCTCTTTTATGCACATCTTTCCCCGTACTCAGGATTTTAGGTTGTTATCCTATATAAAAGAATTCCCTTTCCATTTTTTCCAAGCATAGTTTACATAAGAAAATAGCTTCAGTCTTTTGTTGACGTTTCCGTTACTTTTCTTTAATTTATTATTTTCCTTTTAGTTATCTTATTCTTCTTTTACTCTTTCTTTATGCAGCAACTAAACAAAACTGTCATCTAGGGCAAGAAGGTCTAGGACCATATCCACTTTTACACAGAAAGGTCCTGCTCTAGGAATCCAAGTAACTCATATACTCCTCCTGCCACCTATTACTTGTTATCAACTTACTACACTTAATGGTTTTATACCTTAGCGTATTGGAGTTACTTTCTCTCATGAGAAACCATTAACGCTAAAACCTTCTATGAAACCTTTTAAGGAGGATTTCATGTTTATGTGAAATTACAAGGAATTTATTTTATATTTTGTCAAAATAGGCTATACAAAATATTATGCTTTCCATACCTTATACATCTCTTTCACGTATTCCTTATAGCTTGCACAAAACATCTTTATTTGTGATTCATAGAAATTTATATCATTATTCATTTCATTCAATATATTAAGGTATGTTTACTCTATATTTACTTAGATAAGATATTTTCTACTAAATTCATTAATTTATCATACATTATTTTTTAAAGGAACTCATTTTTAAAACTTCTTTATAACTAGAAAATATTTTCATGTGCTTATTTAAATAATAAGTGTACATTCAAACCACTTTAGAAATTATTTTCGAAACTCATTTGGATCAAAACAGATGTTGCGTAAAACACCGTTAACCCAAAAATACTAATATACGGTTTCAATTAAAATAAATAATAACAAGTCTCGTATGCTACGTAAAAACGTTTACTTTGGGAGTCACCTACTATAACAATAGTGTCATAGTCTATGCTTCCTTTATTTTTTACTGAAAACATTTATTACAACAATAAATGTTACAACCTATGTTTTCGATACTTAACACACTCTAGGTTTTATATTTAAAATCATTGTTTACCTGCAAAGAATCTAGCGAGCTATACATGCTCTGTAATTCTTCAAAAAAGAATTTCACTTTTAACAAAATGTACATCATGTAAAAACCAATTTAAATTTCATACCACTTATTTTTCAAAAACCCAATATTTACTTCCTCAAATATATTAACAATTATATTTTTCAACTTTTATAATTCAAAAGTTTCATTTTTATTGGGTAAGACATAAAGTGGTTTTTCTGCATACTAAAACCACTTATTCTTCTTGCAATAAAAACACCCTCCCTACTGTCCCTAAGGAACTTCCCTACTTCCTAAAATATATGAATACAAATTTTCTCTCAAAACATGGCTTATTTGTATGCTATAAATCAATAATAACATAGGGCTCTACAACTTGGGCTATCCCAAACCCAACTAGCAAAGTATGCACAAATATACTTCTAAAAACTTTCCATATGTTAAAATCTACGGTCGTGGACTATTTGGATTTTAGTACATAATATATTTATATTTTATTCAAAGGAGGGAGTTAGAACAAAAGTTCCGGAGAATGAATAAATTATATACTTCTAGGCTTAGTTCTGCATATATCGTTTTATTTCCATTTACTCTTATATTAGGTTCATTAGGTTACAATACTCTAGCCTCTGTACGTGAACCGTGCCCATCTACTCCATAGTAGATCAAAACCTAATAACTAATATATACATATGTGTAGTTATATGCCCAATGACCGTATTAGTCCTAGATACTATCTATAGTACCTCCTGTATCCTCCTCGCAAAGGACTCCATCGTCTTGATCCTATAGCGTTCTATGACTACATCTATAAGGACAGCTTCATGAGGCCTACAATACAGATGTCCCATCGTCTACTATGGAAATGTAAAAACGCGTCTGTACTAGTCAATATTAATGCTTGGACATCCACAACGTACCACCTAGTGCATACATTGAGGACTATACGTAATCGTTCTGTCTACTCTCTGAATCCCGCCAACAAGGTCTACTTTGTACGGAACTTGGTTGGGGATTTTCTATATTTGTAAAGGACATCTTCGTTAGGCCTACAATACAGATATTCTAGTTGGTCTGTCTCTTTTCTCATCGTGGCTATGGCCCCACGCAGCCACCCCTCAACTAATCGAAGACTTATAAAGAGTTAAGTGGTCATGCCCTACAGCAAACAATCTAACATCCAATTGGCGGTGCCCCTCTATCCAATGTCTTGATAGTGAAAGAATCATTAGTCTGTTGGTTTAACTCTAGTCATTTCCGAAATCACTCTTAGTCTTGATGCTGGCCGATATCCGCATGCAATTATCCTTCACCTTACTTGCAAGTACTGGACATATGTATACACTACTCCGAACACCAAGCCCTTCTGATTGCCTACAAAGGACCGCTTCGTTAGTCCTACAATGCAAATGCAATCAAGGCATACTCTCTTGATGGAACACCTATAGACCTGCCTCCGGGGATGCGGCTTCGTTAGGCCTACCTAGAGGACCATCCTAGAGTATCCTCACGTCCCGTTGAAGTCTCGCGCTTCCTTCTAACCTAAAAATTCTATGTTGGACGTGCTTCTCCATTGCTGGAATCCATGATGAACTGCTTAGTTAGGCGCTTCATCCTTTGGGCTGCTCCAAACGCAGTTCGATTCTTTTACTAGACCCTAAGTCTAATCTTTTAATTTGATTTAGGTTGCTTTCTTACTCTGTTGGCTACTTATTTAACTTAATTAGCATATTCTTGCCCTCGTCTCACTTTTAATTATTATGCGATTACCATAGATTTAATAGGGAATACTGTTAGTGTAAGCCGCATTCATTATATTGCTTATTTAACTTAATATATAAATCCTTAAGTTCAAATAAATGAGCCACTTTACCATTTTCGTTTTATTTGCTTATTGACTTAATATAAGTTATTTAATAAATTTCTGTCATTATTCTCTACTACCATTGCTTACCAATTTATTATAAGTCTCACGATAAGCTTTTCCGTTCTTATTTCCTAATTATAACCTATGTTATAATTCTGCTTATAGTTGTTACTTTTTCTTCTTTTATAGTCCGTTATATAATTACAAGTGTTTCTTGTTTGTTCTAGTCTGTCTTCTTTTATTATGATATAGAATTTCATATAATTCTCTAATATTACATAATTCACTTATCATAATAGTTACCTGTTTAAATAGCTTGCTCAGTAAATGCAGACTTAGGCTCATTAATTTTTACAGCTTCAAATTCTTGATTAATAATTATCTTATTTCAATTCATACTTCACTTTATTATCTTCTATTTTAGAAAGTAATTCTATTTTATTTGGTTGGTTATGAAAACTATGTAATCCATTTCCATATCTTAATATTGGATAATATTATAAACAATAATCTATAACTGTAAGATATTTCTTTTACTATTTTGGAGTAGTATAAAATACAGCGGTTTCTCTATTTTACACTAGCTCCCCTTTTTATTTCTTTTATTCTTACAGTTGCGTTTATCGCTATCTTTTAAATGTTTAAGTTATGAAAATGTATCATATTCTATAAACCGACAATTAATGTAATAATTACTTCCAAATTAACTTTTCTATTTTAATGCAATTTATTACAGTAAATTCCTCAAACTTTTATTATTTTACATCTTCATTTCAGTATTTCAATTATTTAATCCACATTCGCGTTTGATCTATTCTAATTCATACGCCAAGAAAAAGGAGAGGATAAAAGAAAACTGGCGCTTGCATAAAATCCAAAACGTATAAAAAAAATGTAAATAAGGCATAGAAAACAATGTATAAATACTAATACTGGAAATAAACTGCAAGTTTTCTTATAGTTCATCATAATTTAATTAAGTGAATAATAGTCACGCATCTCTAAAACCAAAGTTAATTCAAACGACATCCTTCCTAAAAAAATTATAAAGCGGATCACTATAATTATTTTACTATAGCAGCATGTATTTTTCGTGTTTTTTTTACGCCAGTGCATAAAAAATTTCAAAAATATTTAAATATTGTAAGTAGGTTACTACAAAATAAATACATAAATAAAAATTGCAGATATATATATGCGATTATTCTATATAATTGCAGATACATCTGCAATTATTCACTAAATAATTGCATTCGATAAACATCTGAATAATCGCATGTATGCAATTATTCCATTTAATTGCAGACATATCTGCAATTATTCACTGAATAATTGCGTTGAATAAAAAATTATATAATTGTAGACATGTCTACAGTTATTCCATATATTTGCATATATGTATGCAATTATTCACTGAATAACAACACCATAATTTAACAATCAGGATATTTACATAAATATCTGCACTTATTCCTTAAAATTGCAGACATATCTGCAATTTTTAGTTGCAAAGGCATGCTATCCAGAATAAGTGCGGACATGTCTGCAATTATTCTCTAAAATTGCATACATGATCGTAAGTATTCCTGAAACATATTGTGTGTCATTTTTTTCACTTTTCATCCTTGTTTTTTGATTTTTTTTGACATGAATACAAACATAAATATTAATTGAAATAAGTTTTATAATTTGAAAGTTTTTTTTTACATGTTTTTTGATGATTTTCGAAAAATAAGGACCTAGTTTACATACTTTTTTGGACTGGGGTTTTTGTGAATTTTGAAACTTATCAAGGACCTATGCCAAAAGCACCCTTTAATTAATATGATTAATTACTGAATAAAATTTTCTAAACAGGAATCTAACGATAACATATCTTAAACTTAAAAGATATATAAATAAATCGACTCACCTGTCGTCCTTAGCTTCGCTTATGCTCCGCTTGGCTTAACAGTCCTTCTGGATCCCCTTCTTTCAAGGTGTATAATGTTTTAATTAGAAGATCTTCTCCTTAGAAATTATTTTCTTTTTAAGGTTCAACCTTAGGAAATGAACCCATGGGAGGAAATCTAATTGTGAGAAGTTAGCTAAGCCTAGGGTCCTATTTATATTGAAGCTTGGGGAACTCAGACCGTTGGATCCTCGGCTGAACCTAAAGTCACCATGTCACAGGGCAATTCGGAGCAATTGAATCGAAGAACATATGGCTCAGATCATGCAATAACAAGAAAACGCGTCACTACATGTACCTGGATGAATTTTCGCTTAGGACGTACTCGGGTCGACTAGGCGGTCGACCGTTGCGCCTATTGGGCCGACCTTCTAGTCGGCCCATATCCGCGTTATACTATTTTTTTCATTCGGTTATTTATTTTGTTTCGTTCCTAACTTCTTCATATAGGTTCGGATTTTGACGAGTTATATATGGAAACTGATCAGAAAATAGCCCCGGACGCAGTGGTACAAGTTTGGGAGCCATATTCCAATAATTTCAATATTATTTATTTTCAGCACTTATCGTTATACGTTAAATTTTAACTATATGAAAATGTGGGGTGTTACAGCATTAAACTTTGGAGTTTTTGAAGAAGTTTTCCTTACTAAAGATAGTTGGTTAAGGGTATTAACCATTTCCTTTAGAAAGATGATTTCAAGGAAGTTAAATTGTTGCTGGTTATATTGATCGGTTATCATGTATGCTTTTGTAAACATATTCACTTAATAATTAACCCATAACTGCATTTTGGGGTGTTAAGGGAAAAATAACCAATTAGGTTGACCTAGTATGAATATACATTGAGTTAACTCATATGTGAGTAGAGTTGCATTTAGGAGGTCAAGCGGACTAGAATATAAGATGCCTAAAGACTAATCAAAGGACTATTTTTTAGATAGGTTCTTAGTAAGCCTATGAAAACTATGCATGAAAATAGTTATTGGCATGGGCCAATATGTTCTTAGTGATCCATGAAAACTATATCCAGATTAAGTTATTGAAAGAGAACAATAGGTTCATAGTGATTCCATGCAATCTATGGCATGTGAGAAGTTATTGGAGAACCCAAGGTTCATAGCAAGCCCATGAAAACTATGATTAGAGAAAGTTCTTGCTATATACTAAAAGGTTCACAGAGATCCCATGAAAATTATGATTGGATGATGGTATTGGTAGAAACTACTAGGTTCATGATGACCCCATGAAAACTATGAAAGTGGGTAGGAATTCCATAAAGAATTAATAGGTTATTAGTAAGTCCATGAAAACTAATAGGTTAATTGTGACCCTAAAAACTATAACTTGAGATGGATAGTCAGATAAATGGGGATGTGATATCCAGAACATAATACATGTTGCATATCATCATAATACCTTTTATTATGTTATGTTTTAATCATTGTGGATGCAGGTGCATGTAGGATCTAGATTAACCCTAGAGGGGGGGTGAATAGGGTTATAGCAAATTTTCTCGATTTAAACACAGAAATAAACTACAGAAATAAATATGCAGTAAAGTAAATCACACACAAAATTTACCCAGCTTCGGCAACCTCTGCCTACTGCTGCATTCACAGATTTCTATTAGAATGAAACAATATCACGCTTACAAACACTCTACTAGACTCGCAGACATTTGCTCCCGCTCACAAACACTCTACTAGACTCGCACACCCTGCTCGCAAACATTTGCTCCCGCTCACAAACACTCTACTAGACTCGCACACCTGCTCCGCCTATAGAGTTTCGCTTACTCGCAAACTTTGCTTCCCGCCTATAGAGCTTCGTTTACTCGCAAACTCTGCTCCCGTCTACAATAGAATTTTGCAAACTCGCACACCCTGCTCACTGAACTAATTCTAACTAGACAATCTGACACTACCTAAACCCTAGGTGGTGATTTACAAAGTTTTGATTCGAAAAATAAAAACGATAATTAAAAGACAATAGAAAATAACCCTTAACCCTAGTTAACAAAATAATAAAGCCTAATTTAAAAAAAACTTAAATCCTCTTTTATTATACTATAACAAGGCCGGTCCTCTCTTCATTAAACCCGATCACTTCTTTGTGAATAAAAATGGCGGCTGCTTCTTTCTTCGTTCCTTCGATCTAAGATATTATGAGAGGCGGCTTTGTTTCAATGGTCTTTAATCTTGGCTATTGCTCAATCTTCGTTGCTCTTGAATTCACGGCTTCGCTTTGTCGTGGTACTGTGATTTAGGGTTTATGGATTTGGGGATTCGATCCCTTGAGTGCTCTGCTTGCGAATTAGGGTTGAGATGATTATCGGCTTGGCTTGGCTTCGCTTTGGTGAGTTCGATTTTGCTTCAGGTAAGATTTTTAGCTCTGTTCCTCTTCGATTTTCGTACTCGAACTCCCCCTTATGCCGATGATGATTTGGGGCTTTTATATGCGTTCGTATTCCTTGAATTACGTTCGTTTGAATTCGTCAATTTACTTGCTCTGGCCGCTTGATTTCACTTTGATGATTGAGATTGTATTGACTTGTTCATAAACGTATATACTTCGATTGCTTGACATTCACGGTTTTGAATTTCAACTCCTTGGTCATCACGTTGTTGACTATGGATTTGACTTGATCGGCTTCTTGATTGCTACTGCTTCGGCCTTGACTTGTTCATCTTGAAATTGTTTGCGTCTGCATTGAATTCGAACCTAGACTTGTTTATTGCTTTCCTGTAGATGCATTCACTTCATGTTTGCATTGTTGACTTGATTACTGAGCTGGTGCCATCTGGTACTTGTTTGCATTGTTGGTTGCGTTGTTCATCTCGACTTGTTCGACATACTGACTTGATTCAATTGTGGACTGGATTTTCTTTTCTTTGCTCAGACTTTTAGTCACATACAGCCATGAATATAAATGCTTTTGACTTTGGTATGTTCGACCTGTCGATTTGTCTGCATTGCTTAATGGTGTCACTGTGTTTGACATGGTCTTTGTAGTACATGCTAGTGATACATTTTGGAGTTGGTTCATGTTGTATTGAGCTTTGACCCTTTGTTGTTCATCTGCATTGTTGCCTTGTTGACTGCATCACCATACTCTCTGTTTTGATTTGCACTTCTGTAGTGATATGATATTACTGCAATGTGAACTGTTGTGATGGTTCCATCGTTGTATTTCTGACCTGTTGCATACATGAACTGTTTTGTTCTTTGTGCTTCGACTCTGCCATTTTTTATGTTCACTGGCCTGTACATTTGCATTGTATATATTCTTGAATTTGGATTTGAACTGCTTCATGTACTTGATATTGTGACAAGTGGTCTTGTGGTTGGTCACTGGTCTTGCTTGATGGTCATGTGCCACTGCATCACCACTGTTACACTGCCTCTGTGGTCTTCACTGTGTTCATGCACATTTTTTTTTTACTTCAGTTTTCACAGTTGCATTTGCCTCGAGTACATGTAATCTTGGCTCTGCTTCATTGTTGTTGCTTCACCACTGACTTGTGTTTTTCACTGGACATGTTGCTTGAGTCATTGGAGTTTGTATTGGTGCATTGCCTTACTGAATTTGGTTGAGACTAGTTTCTTTGATGTGTTTCATTTGGCTGTGTTGATCCTATGTTCATGTTCTTGCAGTCTTCATGACTGTACTGTTGCAGTCGAGTTGTATTCATGTACACTTGTGGCTTGAACTTGATTCACTTCATATTGTTGTTTGGACATTTGCATTTGTACACTCCATACTTGGTCGTGCTGGAGTCTTCAAGCATGTTGTTGTTGCTTTTGTTAGTGGCTTTAGTCTTGAACTGTTTGTAGTCAATTGCTTTGTCTATTCATTTGCCTTGAGTTGAACCTATCTTGGGTTTGACCTTGTTTTTGATTTCTGTGCTTTTGTTTGATTTTTGCACTCGAGTTGGCGAGGCAGTGCACACGTATACGAATGTACACGTGTGTACTGCAGCCACTTATAATTGCCTGTCCCTGATAAAAATACTGATATGCACAGATATTGCACAGTCAAAAATGACGACGAACAACCCAAATAACTGAGGCAAACAATGTTTTCAAAATCATCGTTTCTTTCAAATTTCAAAAATAGTTCTCTTTCAATTTTACTGCGTTTGAGAATATTTTTGCAGATTACTCAGATGCTGGATTCAAACCGGAATGCAGCTGAAGATAAATATGAGTGTGAGTGATATGTAGTGAGGTGCTGATGTAAATGTGAAAAATGTGATGTAATCAAAGTTGTATAGTTATAGTGAGAGCTTGAAATTGTACTATTCAAAGTTGTAATAAATATTTATTTGAATAAAATATCTGTTTGAATTCAAATTCTGTGTAATTTATTTTATTCAACGAATATTTATTTAAACTGTGAAAAATAGAATAGTATATTAACAAATACATTTAAACAAATGTATATATGTTTATTATTATCAAACAAAAATCATATAAGCGCAAAGCGCATATTCAACAATCTCCCCCTTTTGATGATAACAAACATATACTTAAGATTTTGAATGTATTAAATGTATTTGATCGTTCAATTTGCTCCCCCTATTTAAATGCTCCTCTCTACATAATACTCCCCCTACATATATGCATACAAATAGAAATATATAAATGAGCCTATATGCAAATTGAAAATTATTTGACCTTTGCATGATTCTATTTGACAAAATCTTAACTTTTCTCTCCCCCTTTTGTTATCAGCAAAAGAATAACAGTGTTATAAAAATAGGGATGAAGTGATAGACATGAATCAAACATTTAACTCAATTGAATATAAATATTAAATTTCAATAAAAACTCAAACAAAAATCATAATTACCCTTGTCAAGCGCATATTCCACTTTCAGAAGTGATGGGGATAAAATCATCAAAAATCATATAATTCTGTCTATTTGTGGTGTATTTATTTCAGGAAATTTGAATATCTACTAACCACGCATAACCGTTAGGACTTTTAAATGAGATTAGTAGTATTCCAATTTAATTTAAAAATGAAATCAAGTATCTTCTAACCACGCATGACCGTGAGGACTTTTAAATGGGATTAGAATCAACTTGTCTATTAAATCAATTAAATTTGATATGCGTTCCATACATGCATAACCGTGAGGACTTTTAAATGAGCATGGAAGCACATAATCAAAAATCCAAGTAATTCACCCATGCATAACCGTAAGGACTTTTAAATAAGAGTGAATACTTTGGATATTTATTTTTATTGCTGAATATAATAAGTTGAAGCACAAATAATTTCCTTCACAGATTTAAAGATATTGAAGAACAAATGATTTCCTTTGTAAACTACCACAAATTTACATACTAAATATGATCTTGATGAGTGATGATCGATAGAAAGATGATAGAAATAGAAATGGTCATGGAATTTTTACCCAACAAAAAGTTTTTATAACTCTTGTTATGAAATTCTAAAGAAATTTTCTAATTATACTTTCTCTAGTTATAATATATGATAAATATCAACACTCATCTCTTTTTCAATCACTATTCATCTTTTCGATAATCAAAGGGAGTCAGATTAGTCAAAATTTGTCATTTAAAATCAAATTTAAAAATTATAAAATCAATTTTTCAAAAATGATTAAGCTGTAAATATGGTCAAACATGATTTTCTCGAGGGGATTTTATAAGAAAATTTTCTGCTATTTGAAAATTATTTCAAGTGAAAAATATGCAGATATTTTCTTTGAGAAACGATGCAGCAAATGAATGTTTCAAGAATTAATCACGTTACACTAATAATTTTTCTATCAACTATATTACCAGTGTAATCTGCATCTGAATTTAAATTTCACTCAATATTCACTCGTTGAATCAAACCATGAAATGTGCACCAAGAATTTCAAACTTAACATCAGTTTAAATGACATTCTTTTGAATTTGAATTGAAGCCGTGTTAACACTCAAACAAATATCATGATGTTAATTTCAGAAACCATAGGATAAACAATTATATTCATGAGTAATCAACAGTCAATCAACATCATAATTATTTCAAAAACAATTTCTTAAGGTTTCAACAATTTTTAAAATCCATTTTCACATGAATTTGAAATCGTGCAAATTTACAAGCAGTGACCAAAATATATCTACGTGTAGCATGAGTAATCAAATACCATCATTTGACCGAACAAATTTATATGGATTAGTTCAAAGTTGAAAATCTGATTGGTCATCGATTAAGCACAAATCAATGTCATAAATAAGAACAAGTCAAAAAATCATATCAATTAAGTCCGAATCAGTCAACCATCATAATTACTCCAAGTAATTCTATTTAAAGATGGTTAGTCAATATTTTGAAAAAGAATCATAGCATCAAAATGATCATCTTTTGTTTATCTCAATATTGGCTGATTTTAATTTAGAGTATGGTGTAGATAATCACATTTAAAAAAATTTACCTGTTTTACCTTTACGATAATTTTTCGTGATTGCCCATTGTGATTCTGTCACCTTTGAACTAGGCTAAGGAACTTTGCTTTGTCGCCCGTTGTGTTTCTGGAACAGCCAAAATCCAGAGAACAGTGTTGTTGTTCCTTAGCCTGCCACCACACCTACACGATGAAAGATTTATGTGACCTGTTTGTTTTTATAGGTCCATGATTGTTAGTGGCAGAATATGAAACATATGTTTGTGGAGACCCAAAACTATTTATATATGTTCCTTTTGGCACCCAAATTTGTTTGACTTTCAAAGATTTTATATTTGTGCCTTTTGGAACCCAAATTGGTATAGTTTTCACGTGTTTGGGTCTATACCAACAATTATTTCGATTATGTCCAAATTCTCTACAAAACGTGCTCATTAAATTGACTTGATTAAATTTTGTGTTCCTATGACTATGATTTTCAACATGATTTCCAATTATTTCAGATCGAGCAAAAACACTTTTACTTTTTGCATTATCATCATTTTGTGATTTCCCAAAGCCTAGTCCTTTTCTATTGTTAGCAAAAATTTGATTTCCCAATAGCATGTCGAAAGATTTTTCGCCTCTTGAAAAGTTATTCAAAGATTTCTCAAGATTTTGGACTTTGGTTTTTAGTGTTGTATTTTCAGTGACAAGCGAGGTGCATCGATTTATAAAATCCTTTTTCCTAGTGTCGATGGTTTCCTTAAGATTCAAGTTTTCTTTTTCAAGATTCTCAGAGTTATTCTTAAGTCTTGTCAATTCTGAATCTAAAACTTTACATCTTTTACATTCTAGGTTTTGAATATTTTCAAGTTCAGTTTCTAACCTAAAATTTTTACGAGCAAGTTCTCTCCTATCAGTTTTCAGTTTTTCAATTTTAGATTCAAGAGCATCAACTACTTTAGTAAGATCAGAACACATAAAAACAAGTTCTTTATAAGAAAACTCACCTGCCTCACTAGATTCGTCGGAGGTTGCTTCTGATTCTGATTTTGCCATGCAACACAAGTTAGCCTCCTCTGAGCTGCTATCCGAAGCTTCCACTCCTTCTTCATCATCCCAAGTCGCTGCAAATACCTTCTTCGCCTTTTTGTTTCCTTTTTAAGGCAATCGTCTTCTTCTTTGGTTCAGAGTTGTTGCGTTCTTCCTTTGCTTTTAGCTCAAGCTCATATGTCATCAAGTTGCCAATCAACTCCTCCATGCTTAGCTTACTCAGATCTTTCGATTCTTGGATTGCCGTGACTTTTGCCTCAAAGTTCATCGGTAAGACTCGTAGTATCTTCCGCACAAGCTCTACCTCAGTGAATACCTTCCCAAGTGCTCTAGCATTGTATACCAAGGTTGAAAAGCGTCCAAACATGTCTTTTATGCTCTCGCCTTTGTCCATCACAAAGTTTTCGTATTCGTTGCTGAATAGGGCTAGACGAGACTCCTTGACTTGAGAAGTTCCTTCGTGTGTCACTTCCATAGTGTGCCAAATTTCCTGTGCTGTTGTACAATGAGAAATTCTATTAAATTCATTTTTATCAAGAGCACATATCAAAGCATTCATGGCTTTAGCATTTGTCGTTTTCAATTTCTTATCGTTAGCATCCCACCTATCCTTAGGTTTAGGAATCTCAGTATCACCAACGATTATAGTGGGAGGTTTATAGCCAGTTTCAATAATATCCCAAACATCATAATCAACAAAACCAAGATAGATACCCATCCTAACTTTCCAATAAGCATAATCGTTTCCGTTAAACATGGGTGGCCTAGCAATAGATTGCCCCTCAGAAAAAGCATTATTTTGTAGACTCATGACTCTAGAGTTAAATAAAAAATATACCGGGCTCCGATACCACTTGTAGGATCTAGATTAACCCTAGAGGGGGGGTGAATAGGGTTATAGCAAATTTTCTCGATTTAAACACAGAAATAAACTACAGAAATAAATATGCAGTAAAGTAAATCACACACAAAATTTACCCAGCTTCGGCAACCCCTGCCTACTGCTGCATTCACAGATTTCTATTAGAATTAAACAGTATCACGCTTACAAACACTCTACTAGACTCGCAGACATTTGCTCCCGCTCACAAACACTCTACTAGACTCGCACACCCTGCTCGCAGACATTTGCTCCCGCTCACAAACACTCTACTAGACTCGCACACCCTGCTCGCAAACATTTGCTCCCGCTCACAAACACTCTACTAGACTCGCACACCCTGCTCCGCCTATAGAGTTTCGCTTACTCGCAAACTTTGTTTCCCGCCTATAGAGCTTCATTTACTCGCAAACTCTGCTCCCGCCTACAATAGAATTTTGCAAACTCGCACACCCTGCTCACTGAACTAATTCTAACTAGACAATCTGACACTACCTAAACCCTAGGTGGTGATTTACAAAGTTTTGATTCGGAAAATAAAAACGATAATTAAAAGACAATAGAAAATAACCCTTAACCCTAGTTAACAAAATAATAAAGCCTAATTTAAAAAAAAAACTTAAATCCTCTTTTATTATACTATAACAAGGCCGGTCCTCTCTTCATTAAACCCGATCACTTCTTTGTGAATAAAAATGGCGGCTGCTTCTTTCTTCGTTCCTTCGATCTGAGATATTATGAGAGGCGGCTTTGTTTCAATGGTCTTTAATCTTGGCTATTGCTCAATCTTCGTTGCTCTTGAATTCACGGCTTCGCTTTGTCGTGGTACTGTGATTTAGGGTTTATGGATTTGGGGATTCGATCCCTTGAGTGCTCTGCTTGCGAATTAGGGTTGAGATGATTATCGGCTTGGCTTGGCTTCGCTTTGGTGAGTTCGATTTTGCTTCAGGTAATATTTTTAGCTCTGTTCCTCTTCGATTTTCGTACTCGAACTCCCCCTTATGCCGATGATGATTTGGGGCTTTTATATGCGTTCGTATTCCTTGAATTACGTTCGTTTGAATTCGTCAATTTACTTGCTCTGGCCGCTTGATTTCACTTTGATGATTGAGATTGTATTGACTTGTTCATAAACGTATATACTTCGATTGCTTGACATTCACGGTTTTGAATTTCAACTCCTTGGTCATCACGTTGTTGACTATGGCTTTGACCTGATCGGCTTCTTGATTGCTACTGCTTCGGCCTTGACTTGTTCATCTTGAAATTGTTTGCGTCTGCATTGAATTCGAACCTAGACTTGTTTATTGCTTTCCTGTAGATGCATTCACTTCATGTTTGCATTGTTGACTTGATTACTGAGCTGGTGCCATCTGGTACTTATTTGCATTGTTGGTTGCATTGTTCATCTCGACTTGTTCGACATACTGACTTGATTCAATTGTGGACTGGATTTTGTTTTCTTTGCTCAGACTTTTAGTCACATACAGCCATGAATATAAATGCTTTTGACTTTGGTATGTTCGACCTGTCGATTTGTCTGCATTGCTTAATGGTGTCACTGTGTTTGACATGGTCTTTGTAGTACATGCTAGTGATACATTTTGGAGTTGGTTCATGTTGTATTGAGCTTTGACCCTTTGTTGTTCATCTGCATTGTTGCCTTGTTGACTGCATCACCATACTCTCTGTTTTGATTTGCACTTCTGTAGTGATATGATATTACTGCAATGTGAACTGTTGTGATGGTTCCATTGTTGTATTTCTGACCTGCTGCATACATGAACTGTTTTGTTCTTTGTGCTTCGACTCTGCCATTTTTTATGTTCACTGGCCTGTACATTTGCATTGTATATATTCTTGAATTTGGATTTGAACTGCTTCATGTACTTGATATTGTGACAAGTGGTCTTGTGGTTGGTCACTGGTCTTGCTTGATGGTCATGTGCCACTGCATCACCACTGTTACACTTCCTCTGTGGTCTTCACCGTGTTCATGCACATTTTTTTTTTACTTCAGTTTTCACAATTGCATTTGCCTCGAGTACATGTAATCTTGGCTCTGCTTCATTGTTGTTGCTTCACCACTGACTTGTGTTTTTCACTGGACATGTTGCTTGAGTCATTGGAGTTTGTATTGGTGCATTGCCTTACTGAATTTGGTTGAGACTAGTTTCTTTGATGTGTTTCATTTGGCTGTGTTGATCCTATGTTCATGTTCTTGCAGTCTTCATGACTGTACTGTTGCAGTCGAGTTGTATTCATGTACACTTGTGGCTTGAACTTGATTCACTTCATATTGTTGTTTGGACATTTGCATTTGTACACTCCATACTTGGTCGTGCTGGAGTCTTCAAGCATGTTGCTGTTGCTTTTGTTAGTGGCTTTAGTCTTGAACTGTTTGTAGTCAATTGCTTTGTCTATTCATTTGCCTTGAGTTGAACCTATCTTGGGTTTGACCTTGTTTTTGATTTCTGTGCTTTTGTTTGATTTTTGCACTCGAGTTGGCGAGGCAGTGCACACGTATACGAATGTACACGTGTGTACTGCAGCCACTTATAATTGCTTGTCCCTGATAAAAATACTGATATGCACAGATATTGCACAGTCAAAAATGATGACGAACAACCCAAATAACTGAGGCAAACAATATTTTCAAAATCATCGTTTCTTTCAAATTTCAAAAATAGTTCTCTTTCAATTTTACTGCGTTTGAGAATATTTTTGCAGATTACTCAGATGCTGGATTCAAACCGGAATGCAGTTGAAGATAAATATGAGTGTGAGTGATATGTAGTGAGGTGCTGATGTAAATGTGAAAAATATGATGTAATCAAAGTTGTATAGTTATAGTGAGAGCTTGAAATTGTACTATTCAAAGTTGTAATAAATATTTATTTGAATAAAATATCTGTTTGAATTCAAATTCTGTGTAATTTATTTTATTCAACGAATATTTATTTAAACTGTGAAAAATAGAATAGTATATTAACAAATACATTTAAACAAATGTATATATGTTTATTATCATCAAACAAAAATCATATAAGCGCAAAGCGCATATTCAACAGTGCATAGTATATGGTTATTATAAATTGAGTTAAGACACTAGTGAAGGGAAAACTCATTCCGCTAAGTGGAGTGGTCTCACTAAATATCTATATGGTTAGAGATGGTAGGTTATTATTCATACTAGACTTACTGTCTTACTCGAAGTTTATGGTTTCCCCTTAAACTCTTGAATGCTCAATTTATTTTGAGTAGTTTAAGAGTTAAGGTTTTCAGGTTCTCCTTTAGACGAATAAGCTTCTGGAGATGTGCAGAAGGCAAGCTAGCTATTAGGAGTGCTTTCTGTTTGATTCTGTTGTATTTTGTTTATAATGGAAAAGTTGGTTGATTGCCTATGTTTAGACTCTGATCATCTAAAGAGGCATCTTCATATGTCGCTTTTGGCATATTTTATAATAATTATATTTTTTGAACGTAGTTCACGAAATTAGGATTATGTAATGAATTTGAAAAGAGAATGAAGTAGAATGAGAAGTTTGTTTTATGAGCATTTTTTTATTCATGTGTTTCTGTTATATTAATGTATCTAACATTACCGTGTTTAGTCGCTGAAAATTAATAACTATGGATGACTACAACACCCATAGCAGTTAGTTTTGGGCCTTCAAGTGAGGAATGTTACCCCTTGAGTAAATTTGGGATTTTAGTGACAATATAGAAAGTTTCCATTATAGATGCAGTTATTGTTACTTATTCGTTTCGAGTATTTATATCTCGATTCGGGTGAAAGTGCCTTATTGGCTGACATATGCACGTGTAGGTAGGATAGTGTCCAGGATAGATTAGTGTGGAGTTTGTTGTTTTAGGCATAATTGAAGATGATTTTTATATATCATCAAATATGCTAGGGTGTTCGGGTTTGTTGCTTAGTCCTTTAGGATTTTAGGGACAAAATCATTTTAAGGTGGGAGAATGTAACAACCCAGGGTTTTGGTCATTGGATTGAGTATTTAATTAATTTTAAATATTAGAATAATTGGTTTTTAGGATTTTAAACTTGAACTTAAAAGAATATAGGGATTATTAAATAATATGAATTGGGAATTAATATTTGAATAGTGAATTAAATATCTGGATTTTTGATTGAATATCAACTTAATTGAATCAATGGTTTTATTTAAGACTTTTAAATTAATAAATAATAAAGGTGAATACATGTAAATTTATTCGTAATAATAAATGGTTCAAATAAATAATAAGAAATTTTATTTTTATTATAATGACTAGATTTTTAATGATGTATTTTTAATTTAATTTATTGGATTTTTCCATAATTTTCAATTTGGAAAATATTTCAATATTCATTTGATGATTTTTGGCAAATGACAGTGTTTTTTTGATTTTACTGAAATAGTAAACCAATGTATATTATCAGTGTTCTGGGGTCGCATTGTTTTCTGAGCACGATCGTATTTTTGTTTTGTCGTTCAGGGTCCGTACGTGAACGAAAAGTAGTGCAGCGAAATATCGATAAATTAAATTATAAACCTAACTCAAACATTTTGGTATAAGCACCACACATTCTTGTCTCCCCCGTACCCGTTCCATTCATTTTCATGCTGAAGTAGAAGCTCATAAATCCTCTGCTTATGAAATTAAAATTAATTCAAAATAAAAATCTAAAAACTTGAAAACTTGGATCTTTGAGTTTTATATGATTAAATCTACATGTAGATCGGTTGTTAGAGGGTGTAGCTTCCTTCTTGTGGGGTCGAAAGTTTGGGGCAATGGCCTTGGAAATCTAGAGTTAGGAATTTATCAAGCTATGGTTGTCGAGGGCTTGAGGTAGCGCAGGAGGGGTGTTTAACGGTTGAAGGGGAGTCGGCAGTGGTGAAATTAAGGGGTCCGATGGTTTTAGGGTGGACGACGTGGGCTTGGACACAACTAGTATGGGTGTCATGATTTCTAGTAGGTGTTAGGAGGTATAGGTGGTGACGTGGCCAAGCTTGGCTCAAAAATGGGACGCGATGGAGATGGTCGGTGGTTCTTAAGGGGGTCGTGGTAACGGTGATGAGGTGATGGCCGAAGCCTAGGAGCGTTGACCGGGAAGAATCATTTGTTTGAGAGAGATGGATTAGGTTAAGTAGGATAATTAATTTTATAATGAAAGTGATTAGTAATAAATTATCTTATTTAATTTCCAATAACTTATACGAGGTCCAATTGAAACGAAACTTTTTGCGTTGCGCTCATAATGATGGAAGTTTTGAGTAAAACTATTTTGGTTGAATTTGAAGCTAATGGAAATTTGGATTAAAATCTGACGTTGTTCAGCTTTAGTTCAAAATTGGAACGCTTCGGCAACTATTGGAACTTCGGTGAGTTAAATGCACCTCTTTGGTTTATTAGTAAAATAAAGTAGATAAATTTTACTGTTTTTGTTTGGTTAAAATTATTGATTGTACGCTTAGATGTTTTATTTGGTCGATTGTTAGGTTTTGATGAACTGTCACTATTAAAAATGGTCAATATATCAAATCATTTATAGGGAATTTATCTGACGCACAGGAAATTTGTAGAGGGATCCAATGGGATTCCTCACCCATGTTGATTTATTTCCAGTAATACTTTTGTTATATGAATTATTAAGTATCAAACCTGATTGTTTGGCCCTATGGGATATGACATTATTATATGTTCAAAACTTAACCCCTATAGTGATAAAAATCAATAACAATATTGGTTAAGTGCATTGGTGGCTATTAGCCTCAATTTAGTATTTTGAAAAGTACTATTAATTGCAATTTTGGCTTGAAAATGGTTTCTGATTGGAGGATGATTTCAAATTTAACTTTTAGGTTTTTCGGAATATTTTATTTGAATGGATTCTAAACCCGTCTGTATTCCTCCAACCTTTTAAATTTATCTTTTCTAAATCATTTAAAAATGTTTTAAAGTTGTTTATGTAATGACTCCGAATTTTACCGCCTTAAATTGCGAATATTTAATAAATTTTAAATATTTAAATAATAGGTTTTATAATTAAATATAACTCTGTTGAATAATACTAATGATGGTAAAATAGATTTATAACGACTAGGATTTTGACACTTTGAAATAGGCTAATTAGATATATTTTATATAATCAATAAATGGATTTTTATTTGCAAATAAATCTATTTTAATTAATTAATAATGATAAAATAGTTTTCAAAATTTATTTACCAATATAGATAGTTTAAGCAAAAATAGAAAATGTGACCAAAGATCGTTTTTCGAAATTTTGACTTTTCGACACCCGAATTCATCGGAACGTTGTGTACACTTGGTGCAACATGCACACATTTATACATGTTAGGATTAGTATTAATTAGGTATATTTATGTATATTAATTTATATATATTTATACATAAGCATGGATGTGACAAATTATGTTATAAAAGGCGTATATATACATATAATCACTTATATGTATACAAATCACCTACATATCCTTTGTACACACATATGGAAGATCTAGCATGATTCAAGGCATGAAAAAGGGAGGGGAGAACGTGTACAAGGGATGGGAGGGAGGTATGGAGTGCATGCATGTGTACATATTTAATTATAAACACTTTAAAAATATATTCCTAATCCTATAAATACTCCTTCCATTTCATAATTTTCATTTTACAATCCTCTTCTCCACTTTAAAAATCCTAAAAGCTTGAAAATATATATCCATGGCTTCCCTTCATAAATTTTAAAGTAAGAAAAATCACTTCCTTTTACTCAAAATCTCCTCATTAGTCCACTAAACCATTACATATACTACAACCTCTTCTCTTCCAAGTTGCAAGCCCATCTACCCTAAAACACCCATGGCCGACCCATTTTGGGTATGTAGGCATCCAACGACTTTATTTTTGCAAAGTACTAGCTTTTATTCAAGTTTGGTAGAAGTTTGCCTTGATTTAATGAATGTTTGCTGAGTAAACTACATGTTTTTAAAACTCAAGTTACTAAATTTTTAAAGTTGTAAAACCTATGAATTAAAATGTTGCTTATGTATGTGGTAATATTATATGTTGTGTATGCATGCATATATGTTGATTTGGTGTTGATTGCTTATGCCGAAGTTTGAGTGGACGATAAGGATTATAACTTGAATATTGGAAAAGTTAATATTGTGAACTAATACTTTATTTACGATGTGCTATAATGTTATGATGTGATATTATATTAGAATGTTGTATTTGATGTATGTGTTTTCATGACATAGATGTAGTGATTCGCTAACCAAAAGTGACATAGAAATCCGCTTTTTGTCGAAAGTTTTATTTTAGTTTCAAAGTGAAAAAATTTCAAGTTTAAATCTTTGATTTTGGTTTCAAAAGTTTATTTACATGTTTTAAAAAAGACAAGAGTTCAAAGTTGAAGTTTTAAAAGTTAGAAAGTGAAGTTTCAAGTTTTTGAAATTACGGGTTCGTATAGCGACAGTCGCTATATGCGCAGTTTGGAAAATCAAACTATTTTTCTCATCTAGACTTGTTTTCAGTTTGAAATCTTTTTGAAAATATTTTGTAACATTAGTTGAGAAATTAGAGAATGATTATTTAATTATTTAATGATTAATTAATTAATTAATTAATAAAGGTAATTAGTAGTTAATCATTTATTAATAATGGTTTTTAAACTTAAATGTTTATCAATTAACTTAAACATGGTTTGCTACTTAATTAAATTTAACTATTACTTAATTACTAATTAGGGATTAATTAATTATTATTTATTTATTTATTTAAGATAATTATTACTTAATTATTATTTTAAAAAGGAGTTTTATTTAAATTAATCTTTGATTAAAGTTAATTATGTTTTAATAAGGTTTAATTAAGATTTAATTAATTTATTTAGAGTTTAATTACTGTTTAATAAGAATTGATTCTCATTTACAAGGATTTTAATTTATTTTAAAATCGCTTTGAGATTAAGTAATAGTTTTGTTTTAAATGTTTTCTTTAAAATTTGTTTTAAATTAAGGGATTACCGTGTCACTTACCCTTAAGTAACCCTACATGATTAGGAAAAATAAATGGCATCTATTAGCAGAACAAAACACTATTCTGCGATTAAAATTAACTTGGACATTTACTTAAGTTGATTGATTGTTATGTGTTGATTTCTTATATACCTGTTGTTATGTGGTGTCATGTTAAAATGGATAAGTAAAACCAAATTAAAAGTACCATTGTGGTCGTTAAGCCTCCATTTGATTTTGTAAGGATAAATATTTCATTTTCGTTTTGAAATGGTTTCAAAGTTCTTGTATTTTAAATAAGATATTTAAAGGAATTTGGAAATTTATAAAATGTTTTTGGGAAATGGATTTGAGTTTTTAAGCAAAGAAGATTTCATAAATAATGAAGATTTATAAAATGGATTCACTTATTAAAGAAAGCTAAACTGACTTAAGGTTAATTAAGAAGTGGTTAAACAGGAAAGATTTATAAAGAAGTTTTATGAATGATTTTGGGAGTATTTATAAAAGAAGTTTAAAAAACGACTTGGATATTCATAAAGGGACTTTATAAAAAGGGTTCGATATTTATAATAAATTTATATAAAAAGTTTGGATATATATAAAAGCAATTATTATAAATGATTTTGAATATTATAAAAGGGTTTTATAAATGAATTCCTGAAGTTGAAAAGTATTTTGAAAAGGATTTGGATTCAATTAAAAGACATTTCACAAATGAAATAGATTTTATTAAAAGGATTTACCGAAAGAAGTGTAAAAAGAATTTAAGATATGGCTTTCTCTAAACTGACCTTTTAGAAATGCTAGTATGGAACATCCGTTCCACACTTAACACCGAGGGAATATTGTTTAGGGTTGTCCTTACCTCCAATTTAAAGCAACATTTGTTTAACCCTTTTTAACTTGATTTGGAAGTAAAAAGTTATTCACAAATGTTCTATGTATATACTTATGTTTGAGAGATAAGTACATGAATGTTTTAGACAAACGTTTTGAAAAGAGATTTATTAAAAAAAGATTTGTTTTGAGGCTTAATGGTTGCTATGGATAAATAAGTCTCAAATGGAATTGGTGTTGTTTTTTTATTTGATAGTTAAATAATCAACTATCAAATATGAACCCAAAACGTAACTTTGGAAATATCTAGGAGAAACACATGAGTTATATGGCACAGTAATCTCCGATGATGTTGTACTGTGCGTATAAATCTTTTTTTGTTCTCCTAGGATAAATGATAAGGAAATCCATCTACTAATGGTTAGGAGGTGATCTTTGCTCTTATCTTTGACTATGTATTTCCTAAAGAACTGGGGTCGAGTATATTGGAAACTATCGAGTCTTTTTTCGAAGAGACTAGGATCAGATATATTATTCAAAAATTACTTCGATCCAACTCAAGCGTTTCGAAGTGAGGACATCTTGAAGATGATGGAATTAAAGATGAAGCTCTTTGAATTGCAAGGGTTGCTTGCTACTAATCCTAACAGTGATGCCAAAATAGATGTAGTAGAAGTAGTGCCTTCGGTTTGTTCATGTCCTGAACAACTTGTATGGATGAATGCTTGCATTGTATTGTTGCCTGGAGGGCAACGTTAGTATTCCAAGTGGAAAGTGCTATATAAAAGATAAAACGTAGCCTCAAGCCTCATCGACCAGGAATGACTGGAACAGTGGATATGTAGCAGGGCTAAGTGGGTTGCTCCTATCAGGGTATGATCATCCTTATCTAGAGTCGATGTTACCTCTCATTTGTATGCTTCAGGGCCCATTAACCAAGGGGTGATCATATTCGGTACTACTGGCCAAGTGGTAGGCTGGTTCTGTGTTGGCAAGGAATCCCGGTGAGGTCCTTGGTGTTATTTTATCTAGAGATGCACCATGACGGGTGATACCCCAGTAGCCTAGTCATTGCATGGAATCCATTTCCCAATAAGTGCCTTCGGTCTTAATTGAATACCTATTATGCTGGAATTTAATTAATGTAACAAATTCAGTTATATTAATTATTTACTTGAAAACCCTAGACATTATTATAATATCATTGGATTTTATATATAAATGTTTTGATTATCGTAAGGTAAAATCCGTCCGTGTTTATGTACGGCGTGGTCTTATGGGATGCCTTTGATTTAAAGGTTTTAATAAAGTTAAAGACTTATGCTTTACTTAAGCATGCCCATGTTTGACCCGAGTTTATTTTCTTTTCCTAAACTTTTGGGTGCTCAAATTTGAATTGGCAACCAAATGGTTTAGGTTTTCCACTGCTTCATCTTGAGAGGAGCTTGGAGCAGGTGCTTTATTGATAGCTAGTTATTACCATGTTTTCCGCTATATTGTATATGTTAGGTAGGGACAGACTATTATAACTGTCTTAGGCTAGAATATGTATTAGAATGACTCCGATGTAACATTTTTGAAATGACTTTGTAATATATTATGTTGAGTAATATACATTGTTCTCTTGCGTTGTTAGATTCTATATTGTTAGTTTCTTCTCTTCTATCTTATTTTTCCTTTTCTATTACCCTTAATGGCTCGTCTTTCGGAGTAAGAAAGGTGGTTCGTTACAGTTTAACTAGTAGATAATAATGTTTTAAAGTTGTTTCATTTTTATTTAATATTAAAGTTGTTTAAATTATTACTTAATATTGTTTTAGAGTTGTTTGATTATTGTTTAATAATGTTTAAACGTTATTTATTTATATTTAATATTGTTTTAAAGTTATTTATCAGTATTTTATATTGTGAAAAGTTATATAGAAAATAATTAATGTTGTTAGAGGATAATAATTATTACTTATTGATAATGATTTGGAATCAATAATCATTATTTATTAATAATGTTTTGAATGTTAATTAATTTATCTGATTAATTGTATTTATAAATAAATAATTTATTTATAAAAGGAATTTCATATAATAAAAGAGTTTACAAAAGAAATGGAGTTTTGGATTTATAATAGATTTTATAAAGACTATATAAAGGATATTTATAAAGGATTTTTATAAAGGAGTTTATAAAAAGATAGAGTTTTATAAATTATTTTAGAGATTTATAAAAGTAATTCTATAAATGGTTTTATAGATTTATAAAAGAGTTTTATAAATGCTTTTAGAAATTTGTAAAAGAGATTTATAAATGGTTTAGGGATTTATAATAGGAATTTATAAATGATTTTTGAGTCACATAAAGAGGGAATTTATAAAAGAAGATATATTTGATTTCCATAAATGATTTTTTAATAATTATGGTGGTGTGGAACATCTGTACATACTTAACACCAGTAGGAAATCTTTCCCAGTGTTTGTGAATATACTTATACCGTTGAAATAAGTATATGAATACATTTTCTAAGTAGTGAAAGTGTAATGTTTTTGTGAATATACTTATACCGTTGAAATAAGTATATTGATATTTTCGAAGTATTGATAGATTATAAAGGTTTGTGAATATATCTTTGTAAAAATATTTTGATGCAAGTATTTACAAAGTGATTTTAATTAATGAAAGGATTAATTATAGAGGTTAGTAGTTTCTTATGTGCTTAACCAATGTTGTTTCTCTATGGCAATAAATCCCTGATTAGATGGTTGTTTATTTGATAGTTAAATAACAAACTATTAAACTTGGCCAGTTTTAAAACAATCGTTGTCGGCTTGGGGAGACCGGGATCGGATACATTATCCGAAAATTATTTGAACCCGACATAAGCGTTCGAATGAAAGATAACTTGATGATGGTTTCTAAGATTGAGTTCTTTGATGTACAAGGGCTACTTGCTACCGATCTTAAGGGTGATTCCAAAATGAATGTAATAGAAGTAGTGCCTTAGGTTTCGTTCGGACCCTGAACAAGCATATATGGATGAATGCTGGCACTGTATTGCTGCCTAGAGGGCAGTGTTAGCATTCCAAGTGGGTTTGCTATTAAAAAAGTAAAGCGTAACCTTAGGCTTCGCACCCGGTAAATGACTAAAGCAGGGACGTGCAACAGGAAAAAAAGTTCGCTCCCATTAGGGTACGATCATCCCTTATTTATTATTGATATCTATGTATGCTTTGGGGCCCATGGTTGTTGACCAACTAAGAGGTGATCATATTCGGCGCTATCCAGTAAGGGGTAGTGTCGATTTTGAGTAGCGGAGCTGTAAAGCATTGTAGCATCACGTACATTTTATCTAGAGGTATACAGATTCAGTAGGTAGACCCTTATCCTTTCATATTTGGGATCCATTTTCCAATACGAGCCTTCAGACTTGATTGTATATCTATTATGTTAGAATTTAATTAATGTAATAATTTCAGCTATGATTCAATATTTATTTTAAACCCTGGACATTATTACAATATCAAAAGATTTCCTATGAAATATTTTGGTTATCATAAGATAAAAACCTATTTGTGTTTATGTGTGACATGGTCTTATGAGATACCTTTTATTTTGAAGGGTTTTAAAAATATAGAAATCAATATGATTTGATAGAGTATTCTCACGCTGGTTTATCAGACTGATCCGGGCGTTATTTCTTATAATACTCGGGTTTTCCTGAGTATGTTTCAGATTTGGTTATGGATGCTTTGGATCGTTAGGAGATGAGCCGGTTGCCTACAAGATGTATTTACATATCTTCTTATTTCCACCGCATTTTCTTATTGTATTTATCAGAAATTGTAAGGACGGGCTTTTACAATTGTCCATGCTGATGATTGTTTAGTTGACTCTGATTTGATATGTATATATATATTACAGTTTTCTTTTATAAAGATCATTGTGTATATTATAAATTACTCGTTACGATGTGAGTTTCTGTTCTGCTTTTTCTTTACTTGTACCCCAACAATCTGTCTTTCTGGCACTTAGATGCTCGACGTCTGAATACATAGATGTATTAATGTCGACTTTTAAGGGTCAAAAAGGTGGATCATTATAGGAAACGCAATAAGTATACGAGACTTAATTTTCATATGCGATCGTTCTATTATTATCTAACTTGACCAAACTAACTTAGAAAGTATCTAAAAGCTTCACTGTTTCATATGATTTGAGAACCTCTACGGAGGAACATTGGCATGAAACGTCTCTAGCTTTAGGAACTTATATATACGAGATCCTACCTTGAGGACTCCTCTTCATATATTATTCGCTTACTTCTAAAAGAATCGGAATTGAGTGTACCGAAAATTCATCAATTTAGTCTTGAAAAGACCGAGATCGACAAATGATTTACTTATCAATTACCACTTCAAAATTGATATACATGTTCTACATTTTGGAAGAGATTGTGAAGTGGAATGCTATAAATTTTTACTATCTATCCGAACATTAAGTTAAAGAGGGAGGTCTATGCTAGCATTCATCGAGGACTTATGCATAAATTTATATGGAGATTCATGATCTATTCGAGATGTTGAAATCAATTTGGAAATTCGTGTTCTGTTTAGGTGAAGAGGACTTGTGTGAGAGATGCCGAACATAAATTCGATATCAGAAATGGCAGAAAACATAGTAGGAGCATAGTCTGAGGTTTAGCTAACTCGCTATAGGGTATTATCAACTCCATATCTAGAGTATGCTTATCTATTGGCATGCGGAAGTTGATGATATTTGGGATCACATGTTTGAGACATGGACCGGTTATGTTTACCTTATGATATATATTCTATCTAGAGATATACAACCATCAGAGGTAGCTTCTGACCCTTGTGCATGCAGATCCGCTTCAGTTTAGTAGAGGCCTCCTTGGGGAAAATCCATTATGTGAAGTACCTTAGCGATTTTGATTGTACCTCAATATCGTTATGGTGTGATTAATGTAAGCATCATAGCTATTTTCTGATTTATAATCTTTACTCTAGACATTATCTATTATATCACCTTATGTACTTAGTAGATGGTGGTTCTTTTGAGGGGATAATCGTTACTGCATTCTGTGCAGTCTTAAAAGTATCGTTATATGATGTACACATATTTCTTGAGTTTCTCATACCAGACTTATGTCTGACGAGTTCGTTTTGTTTTCCCTAAATTTATCGTGTGCTTTTTCAAGTAGTTTGAGAAAGGTAGATTTTCATTGATGTTCATTGGAGCTCGAGGAGACGAGTTGGATGTTTCACCTACTATAGTATTTTTATTTCTGTTACATTACTATTATGTATGTATCAACATTTGTGAGGACATGTTATAACTGTGTAGGCCGATGATAGTATTTAGAATTATAACTCTTAAATGTTGTGTATCTCAGAGCGACAGTTTTGTACCATCTTTTGATATTATATGTTATCGTTCCGCTATGGGATTATGATATTGTTTTTCTTCTTTATTGTTCTGTTTTGTTTTCTTTTTATTTTATCCTAACAATCTTTCCTTCCAACACTTGGGTGCTCAACAAGTGAATCTGGGGTCGAAAATGTGAATCGTTGCACCTTGCTTATAACCTTGAGTGTTTTAGAGAGACAGCGCTGTTATAGGCTATAATTGTGTTTTTTGTCTTCTATTAGACGTTATAATTTTTGATCGGTATCTCTTATGGCCCGTCTAATACTTTCGATACTTTATTTTATTATTCCTTAGAATTTAGGCGGACCTTTTTCTTTTTTTTTCCTCATTTTACCAGATGATTTTGGTACCTGCTAGACTTGTTGGCAACTCATTTTAAGTATAGAGTAAAATTATGTGAGTACTATTCTTCATTGGAGAATCACTCATTTTCCTCACAAAAAAACATAAATATACATAATTATCATTTAAGAAAAACACCGAATGCTACTAAATGGTAACATTAACAGGTACGATGTTTGTCTTTATTCATTTGAAGCTACTCCTCCATAAGCACCGTCATCGCATCATCTCCAAACCCTAGTTAAAATCTTTTAGGTCATCGCCATCACATAACAACTCCGACTTTGAAACTATTATTCTTGCTCCGTCTCCAAAATCAAATCGAATGGTATTAACCGTCACCACTGCCAAGGTCATCTTTGCCACCATCTTGCATCCCCTTTCAAACCCTAACCGTCTCTCCACGAGTAACCGTGGCATTAAAACCTAATTTCATAAGTGGCGACCTATAGGAGAAAATAGATTGAATCATTTCACAAATTATTTTGATATTCTGTTTAATTTTGGTGATACTTTGTCTTTCATTGAACCCGTAATACGAAATATGTTCCAAATTTGTGGTTGACTTTGTTTTACTATTTTATAATATTCATTCTATCAAAAAAAAAAAAGATGGTACATATTATCCATTATTTGTTTATATTTTTGTTTATATTTTTATTTATATTTTTCATTTTTTTTACGGAATATTTGACTTTCTATTCTGTGGTCTATTGTGGGCTTTTTTAATCACATCTTGCGGTGCATGCCAGAAAAATAAAATATCCAGAGTCCCAACAAAAGTCGCAAATATAGGATGTCGATTAAGCTTCAAACAATAAAAAAGGGATTGAGCAGGGAAATTACATGAATCCGAAAATGAGAATGGCGATACTATAAATATCCAACCTTCACTTTTTCCCCTCCACTTCTCTCTCATCGCCACACATTTTACACAAACAGTCTAAATCTTCCCTAATTCGATTAAGCCCCTCAAATTTCCTATACACCGCAATGGGGAGGAGGGGAGCGCCGCTTGAGATCGCGGTGCACCCTAGCCATGGCGAAAACACCGTCCATCCGTACGATTCGAATCGAACTACCCAAAATCACCGTGGGCGATCGAGGGACGACGATTTCAGGCCTTTCCGGAGGTGGTTCCCTTTTCTAGTTCCGTTGTTTGTTTTGGCTAACATTGGGCTGTTCATTCTTTCCATGTATGTGAATAATTGCCCTGCAAATTCAAACTCTTGCGTTGGGGACTTTCTTGGAAGGTTTGCTTTTCAGCCTTTGAAGGAGAATCCTATGTTTGGGCCGTCCGCTGCTACGTAAGTTGTATTTTTTTCCCTTTTAAAAGAAAAAAGTTATTTTGGTGAATTTTGAAATGTATTTTTGCTGTTGAGATGTAAATCTATATTGGCTGAAAAAGGAAATTTGGTACAATGCAGCAAAAATTAAGTAAAAATTTCGAATTGAAGACTGTTCACCGTATATTTGTTTTAGCACGATTTAACAATTAGCTCCACCATAAAGTATGCTCAAACCATTACCTAGCTACTAGTTTCTAAAATATTGACAAGAATTAAACAAAGGATTTCTCTTACGTTATAGTTATTAAATCGAACCTATCTTAGCGTGTTAGGTGATGCAGATGATGTATGAATTATAATAAGTTAATACTGTCTTTGTAAACATCCATCTAACATTGTGATTTGATATTCACTTTATACATCACTTTGACAATTTCATAGATTAAAACTTGTTATGATAGTGATAGGTAGCTCTTGAATATCTCCTTTTGCCTCCAACTTCATTTTTGTTGCACAAATTGACAATTTAAATTCAAAATATAGTAAATTTGTTTTACACTCTTGTTCCACATCAATTTTTTGAGTTGGGCAAGAGATACTTTGTTTTCACTATTTTTCTGTTTGGTTCCTCCTAGGGTTTATTGGGATAATTTATGTCAATGTAGAACTAAATGTGGGCATGTAATGTCTATCAATTTTTCTTGAAGTTGGAAAAAATTCTAGTTTACTCCTTGTTTATTAAGTATTAAACAATGTAGAAAAAATTAAGTATAAATTTTGTGTTAAAGAGTGTTAACTGTATACTTGTTTAGTTGTGATTTAGTTATGCTGAGCCATAGAGTATGCTGAAATTATTACCTAATATGTCAATGTTATAAGTTTCTAAAATATTAACAAGAAATAAACATAAGTTTTCTTGCATCATAATTATTAAACTGAACTTATCTTAATATGTTAGGTGATACAGGTATTGGACGACTTATAAGTAATTGAAACCATCATTGTAAACATTCGTCTAACATTGTGATTTTGTATCTGCTACCATCTGTTAGTTTGACAATTTAATCAACTAAAGCCTGTTGTGATAGTGATAGGTTGCTCTTGATTATCTCCTTTTGTTTTAAATTCATTGTTGTATTATTGACAATTTAAACTCAAAATTCAATAAATTTATCCAATACTCATGTCATATATCAACTTTACGAAATTGGCAAGTGATACTTGTTTTTGCTAATTTTCTTATTGGTTCTGCCTTAAGGTTTATTAGGAAAATTTGTATCACTATAAAATTATAATGCGGAAATGTAACCTCTACCAATTTTACTAGGTGTTGGAAAATGATTCCAAATGCACTCCTTCATTAGTTAGTTAAATAGTCCAAATCCATAAAATTATCAGAACAGACAAAGAAAAGGGACAACTAGGGAATTTTTTCAACTACCTGAAAAATCGATGCTTAATTACTCATTCAAAAACCTAACTAGTCACATGTTCCAAGACCATTCCGCAACTTGAATTTTACTACTTTCTCTGTGGTTCATAATGTTTGCTTGATAAAGTGATAACACTGGTTGAATGTTAACATAGTAAGTTTTAAGTACAAAACAAGTAAATGATTACAATTCAAGTATGCATCAATAGAGCAGCGATATTCATTTAGTAGGTCCAAATTTAGAAAGTTGAGAAATCATGGTCCCTAATCACTAAGGTTGCATTTAGACAAAAATAGATCTGTTCCGCATGCTTTAAAAAATTTATCCGCATTTGATTCGTTTGATCTTTAAATTCCGTTCTGATCCGATTCAAATATTATTGGATTGAAGTGAACTAGATATTTGTTATTGTTCATAGCAAATTCACTCAAGTTGCATACATACGGCCCATTTGTATGAAAAATAGAAATTAGATCTTATTCAGTTAGAGATACTAATTATCATTTAGAAAAAATAGGGTTTTTTTCCCTACTATTTTGCAATATTATGCTTATTTTCCATTGTCTAATAAAACGTTATTTTGGATTAATACCATTATTAAAAAAACACGTTTATCTCAAAAAAATTGTTTTGTCAATTAAATGACATTTGTTAGTTGGAGGGATAAATTCATATTTTCATCACCAATTAAAGGCAACTAAATTTAAGCATAGAATATGGTTGTTGTTCGCATTTATCTTTTTCTGCCTGTAATTGAATCAAATTAGAAAAATACACACTTTTTTCCCGACATTTGATCAACTCAAATTAGAGTTAGCTTCACCTAAATAAAAAAAACAAATGACTTTTTAGTGGACAGATCAAAACCAAAAAATATATTGAGAAAATATATTTTTTAATAAGATAAAAATAATGTATTTATAAACATTTAAATTTCATATATGTAAATTGGTCAACTGCAGAATTGTGAAATCCCAACCATTATAATAAATTTTAAGTTCATATTAAAACATTTTGTGAAGTAGTGCATATAAAAATTAAGCAAGAAGTGAAAAATCCAACTGAAATAATTTGCATCGCATAATCTAATTAGTCTAAGTTGGTGAATAGTGGATATTAAGTTTACGAAATAATTGAAAATTAATATAAGTTGGATCAACTATCAAATTGGTTCGACTATAAGGATCTATCTGCCAATCCACTATAATCGGATTTCTAAGATTTCAATCCAATCCGATCCAACTTCTACGGATTTCAACCTAATTATTTGATCTGATCCAACTTTTACGATGGATTGGTTTCTATCTAATTATTTATCGATTGGTTTGAACATGTGCGCCATTGCCAATCACAAGACACAATACCTTCCTGCTGCCTAGTGCCGAGGAAGTACCAAACCGGTTACATCTGCTTATCGCTTGTTATCCTTGTGTACAACATTGAAATTTGATCTACTATCAGGTTAATACCGCCTTCTTTCTGGTCATTTTAGTGTAATTTATACATTGCTGATAAATCCATTAGTACACCATGAAACAAATAAACTTTACAACAAGGTTTTAAATCTCCTGCATCTCACCCGAGATATCAGCCCTAGATTTTCTTCGAAATTCAAGATTTAACAGCTTGGTTAGTTATCAGAGTTTTCAATATCCTTCATTTCAGCCGAGATATCACTTTGAGATTTTCTTCGAAATCTGAGATTTGAAACCTTGCTTTATAATGCAAAATGAAATAACCATTTGAAGAGATATTTGTGGAATGTAGAACTTAGAGAAATATTGTTTCCAAATTTTCTTTATTATTATAAATCTCAATGAAATTAGGAAAAGATATCGTTTGTAAAATCGGAGGAAGTACGAATCAAATCCACAACGCATACTCCATATGCATACAGGAGGTATTATATTCCCGTCGTCGTTATTGGGGTTCAACCTCATAACCTTTTGTCACCCACTTGTTCCTTTGCCACTGGACCGCAAGGTGGAGTTAATTGAGAGTGTGCATTAGATATTAATGATTGCAAATATTGTTTTCATGCTCAATAGTAATTCATTTTTTATCAACTTTTATTTTTGTTCAGGCTACTAAAGATGGGGGCTCTTGAATCGAGCAAAGTTACCACTGATCATCAAGGGTGGAGACTTATCTCATGCATTTGGCTACATGCTGGTCTGGTCCATCTTTTTGCAAATATGTTGAGCCTGCTTTTTATTGGAATTCGCCTTGAACAGGAATTTGGCTTTTGTAAGTATCAAATTTATCAGCTTTTTTAGCATATTCTGTAGATTAATCAACTGTCTGTTGACTATGGTACAGTAAATTTTTGATCCGGATGAGTTGGTGTCGCATCCGGCATGTCGGACGCATTCATGATGAGACCCACCATTTGGTCTGCTGGGCTGAGCTGAACATTAATTAATGTATATTAAAATTTCAGCCCTCCCTTCCAAATATTTATTAATACCATGGTTTCTCATTCCGATACAAATAATTAATGCTTTGAAACATAATTGATAAAAAAAGGTGGAATCCGGTGCACGAGGCTTCCGCACGATAGCGGGCTCTGAGGACGTCGATAATGTACGCAATTTTTCCCTCGTATTACGAAGAGGTTGTTTCCGGACTCGAGCTGGGCGTCCAGATCACCATGCGGGTGACCTAACCCTTGCGCAAGGCTCCACCTCATGAAACATAATTGATAATAATAAAATAATTAATTTCTCTTTCAAATACTCTTTCGCAACACAAGAACGTTTACTTTCGTTAAACAATCTCCTTTCATGTTCCTTTCAAATACCTCTTTCGTTTAATATTACGAAATAACACTAATAGTTCAATCATTTCTTTCAGTAACCGATTACTTATGCCATATATGTTTACATAGTTATACTAATTGTGTAATTTTATTGGACATAACATGAGTATCAGTGATTGACAGCGTGTTGTTTTCAACAGTAAGAATTGGACCATTGTATGTGATATCTGGTTTCGGTGGAAGCTTATTGTCTGCACTGTTCATCGAATCCACTATTTCTGTTGGAGCTTCTGGTGCACTTTTTGGACTACTCGGTGCCATGCTCTCTGAACTTATTACAAACTGGACAATCTACGCAAATAAGGTAACTCTTAATCTAGGGTTTATTTTATTTTTATTTTTTTCCTTCTTTAAGGTAATTGCATTCGATATTTGATGCTGGTACTAAACCAAATTCACCCACTTTTCTTCGGTGCTTATTTTCCTTTTTATTTATTTAATTATTTTGCTTACTGTCAGCTTGCAGCATTATTGACCCTTGTGTTCATCATAGTAATCAACTTAGCTGTAGGACTCCTCCCTCATGTAGACAACTTTGCACATATTGGAGGATTCGTAACAGGATTTCTTCTTGGCTTCATTCTGCTAATTCGACCTCAGTTTGGGTATGTTAGCCAAAAAACCGCACCTCTAGGATATAATACAGGATCAGCCAAAAAGCCCAAATACAAAGTATATCAATATTTATTATGGATCCTTTCTGCCATCTTGCTCATTTTGTGGTAAGTCCAGTTGCATTCTTTTTCTTTTGACATAGATGGTTGATGTGCACTTAAGTCTAAGGACATTGAGATATATGTATATTTGATTACAAACACCTGGTTTCTTTTTATTTTATTTTTTCATTTCTTTCTTTAGTTTTGATAGTACTGGATAAATTATGGTATGAGGATAATTTATTCTGGTAACTGTTTTATAGGTTCACTGCTGGTTTAATACTTCTATTTAAAGGAATTAATGCAATGAAACATTGCTCATGGTGCCATTACTTAAGTTGTATCCCAACTTCAAAGTGGAACTGTAATGCAAAACCGGCAACATCATGCTTGGTAAGATATTTCATGCATTTTACCACGCATTATTTTGAGTCCAGTTGTTTAGCTTTTTCCAACGTATTCAACTAAGTACGAAAACATATGTTTCTGGCTTTCTACTTAAAATTTGAGTATTGTGTTATCTGGGTCTTCGTTTCAAAAATAAATCTTTGGCAAATGTAGCAGCTTCCTATGTTGTAATTTTTTTATGTATTTAAGATGCAAATTTAGTCTATTAATTCTGCTTAGCTAAGTTCTTGTAATTTAGGATGCTAAATTGTATCATTGTTCATAGCCTTTTTAACGCTGTGCTTTTATTTGGAATAGGATTTGACAAATATTAAAAATTATGTGCCTGTTTTGGATGAATAATTTGTGTAAATCAGGAACTCCTCCTTAAAAGAACAAATGGTGAGACATGTTAGTTCCATTATTTGTAGAAGTTAAAAGAGTTAATGTTACACAAGTACTACCAAGGTAGTGCAGTTGGCTGAGAGCAACTCTGAATATATTCTGCAAACATTATGTTTATTCTTAGAGATTTGGAGATATACTGCATATTTCTAAATCCAACACCAAACAAGTCTTGCATAAACAAGTTTCAGAAACATGTTAAGGTTTATGTCTTCCATTGTTGTAAACGTGTGTACATAGTATCATATTATTCTTCTTGGCATTTTCTAAAAATAATAATACATATATGCACCTGCAGACATCCCAACTGGGCAATCAGTGGAATTTAACCTGCTCGGACACTGGAAAAACTCAAACTTATATGTTGAATGATGCAACAAATTCTCAAATTTACAACCTCTGTTCTCAGCTTTGTACTTGACAAAACTGTAAACTGTAAACTGAATATATGTAGTTACCAAAATATAATTGGGTAAATATACAAACAAGCTTATAGTTATTCCCATACTTTGCAATATACTGCGATGCTGCTTATGCGTTCATGTTCAGTTGTAAACTTTCATTTAATACGGTTTACAGAAAATTTATTTTCATCTAGATGGTATTCTGATAACTTTTTATTTTCCCAATATTGTTGAAAGGCAATATAAATGGCATTGTTGAAGGGTACTCCGAAAAAGTCAGAGGGGATTTTGGGATCAAAAAAGGGTATGTTTTTGGACAGGACGTTTTGAACATGTAAAATTTTAAAACAATAGGTGCGTGCCGAACCTTTTTGTGCCTTCTTGTTCATTTTTAGAGTCCCTTTAACAATATTCAAAATAAAATTAGGAAGGTAATGTCGAAAATTATACTACATGGTGAATGGTCGTAGAAGAATTCTTCTTTCTTATCAGTGTGATCAAAACTTTCCAAGCGTTTGCTTAGTATAAAATTGTTGGATCATAAGGTTTTGAATGCTGAGAAGAGACGAAAGTTCATGAATCTACGAATATGGCAAATCCGAACTCGTTAATTCAAATATGGTTTGTATTAATATTAATGTAACTAGAGTCAAAAAGTATACAGTCTAGTATAGAATTTGGTAAAATCTATCCTCAAAGCTCATCGCTCATAAATTCATTTACGAAACTTGCATAAGTTTTACACACACACAAGGTTTTAAGTGCATTGAAAAATAGTATTCAGTCGACTGAATACTATATGTCAGTCGATTGATGTTGTTTGAAATTTTTTAATATACAGTATTCAGTCGACTGGACTGCTTAAGTCAGTCGACTGACATTATGCAAATATTTTGTGCACGTTTAAATTCAGTCGACTAACTAAGCAAGTTCAGTCGATTGAATGCTGCAACGGTCATATTTTCCAAGACTATTTTTCACCAAAAGGTTTCTTCTTCATGGGAGGTTGCATTTCTTGGATTCTGATAGATATTTATTTCCAGCATTCATATCTCCTTATACATTATATATACACTCAAGATTTATAGATTCAAATCACCTAATTTTCTATTCTTTTTTGATCTATAGCACATAACATTCTTGAGTTCGATATCTACAAGTTGTCATACAATTATTGCTTACGTTTCATTTCCGTACTTTTCAAGCAATATTAAACTTCCTATTCTTCACACACACAAATATACATAACTACTTTGAGGATAAGATTATAGGAATGGTGTACTACAAGTGACAAACTCGTGTTATTTAGAACACACAAAATCAAGTTGAATCCAGTTTGTAAGAAAGTCATGTTCGGTTGCTTAGTGGTCAAGTACTGTTCTGTTGCTCAGGCGGTCAAAGTTATGTTCGGTTGCTCGGGTGGTGTAATACATGTTCCTTCGGGTTAAGTGAGGGTTGCTAGCTATAATTCTAGAAGAAGTCTGGGACTGGACGTAGAACGGGAGTTCGAACCAGTGTAAAAATTCATGAGGTCTTTTTCGTTTACTGCTATTATTTTCCGCATTAGTTATTATATTCTATATTACTCGATCCTATAGCATAGCAGTCACTTTCATTTTGATATCAGAGCCTGAGATTCTAGAGATCATAACAACATCCTAAAATAAATGGCCAAAAAGAGATCTAATCAAGGCAATAGGAAGATGAAGATCAATAAAGAAGAATCAAAGGGGCAAACAAACAAATGCTTCATGACTAAACTTAGATCACAATCGGTATGCATTGATTCTTTATACAAGGATCTTTTGTTAGCTCATGGTGAATTATTAAAAGATCGTAAGACTTTAAATAAATTTAATAGAATTGCTTTAGCTAAGTTAAAAGACTGTGAGCAAGAAATTTTCAATTTAAAAGAGGAAAATAAATTTTTGATAAAACAAACTAAATGTTTTGAAAATACCGTAGAAGAACTTGTTTTACAAAAAGATTTCCTATAAAAAGAAAAAGAGCGGTTAAAAGAGAAAAATAATAATCTTTTGGAGGAAATCAATGTTTTGCAAAATAAAAATATATTTTTGGAAAATTCTTTAAACAATTCGAGTTCTTTAATTTTGTCTCTTGAAAAAGAGAATGAAGTTATAACTAAAAAGAATTTAGAATTATCTAAAGAATGTGAGATTTTAAAAGTTAATAATAATATTTTGCAAAAAGAAATTTGTGATTCTAAGGCAAATTTTGAAAGATTAAATACAAAAGTCATAAATTTTAACAAAGGTAAGGATATTTTATCTTCCTTAGTTACAAATTCTAAATCTCATAATGATAAAAGCGGTTTAGGCTATAAACAAGCTAAAAGTAAAATTAGTACTAGGTATGCATTCTTGTATAAAAGTTTTAATGCTAGTACTAGTAACAAAGATAGTTCTAAAACCACTTACAATCATAATAATACTTTGTTTAGAAATCGTAGAAATTATTTTCAAGTACCAAGCTAATGACTAATAGTATTAAGATATGGATTCCAGCTAATATGATTGATCATGATAAAAAACTTTATATTACCAACTATTATAAGAATGTGATTTGTAATAAAAATTATATCTATAAAGATTCAACCACACCCAAATGGGTATGGTTTCCTAAAAATTAGGAAATTAAAAGAACCTTGGGTATCGCATGCTTTAAATGTTAATTTTTTTTCCTGATACCTTACATTACAAGTAGTAGTTATTTTGTTTTATATTGTTCTATGTTAACACTTATGTGGAATATAATTTATGTCATCGTATAAACTCTCTTTGGTGCCGATGACAAAGGAGAAGAAAGATATTGCTCTAACACTATTTGCAGGAATAAACGATGCAAGCACAGATTCAGGGGGAGAAACTGAAAGATAAGGCTAGCATATATATTCAGGGGAGATATAGAAATACAGAGCAATATTGTCGAGATTCATTCATATCACAAATGGAGTTGTCATCATCAAAAAGTGGGAGAATGTTGGATCTTATGTTTTGATTAATGACAAGAAATTCAACCGACACGAAGATTCATGAATCTACGACAAAGAACTATGAAGACCAGACTCAACAATATAAAGTGGTTCATATATATATATATATATATATATATATATATATGTTGTTTAGAGCCGAAGTTCAGTTTTAGCTATGTTAAAATCTATCATCAAGTAGTTCACAAACATACACATTCGAAGCATTCTATACAAGTAATAAAAATATTACTTTTTAAAAAAAATAAAATAAAATAATAACAATATATGAAGCAATACTTGAACATGGGTCATTGTTAAAACCATATTTTGAAAGAAAAGTCAAGCTTTCAAAAAATGCACGAAGCAAGGCTTGAACCTAGGTCACTACTTTAGAAGGCAAATGCTCTAACCAAATGAACTATAGTAATTTTTATTTATCATATAGAATTCAGTCGATCGAATACACTCAGTCAGTTGACTGAATTTGTGCACTTTCAAATGCACATACACTATTTAAATTCAGTCGACTGAATCTTCTAAGACAGTTGACTGACCACTGTATAATTGCCTTATTTTCTAAATAGACGCTTCCTTTCATGAATAACCTTCTCCTACGTAAAGAGTTGCAGCCATAGCTGTTCGGAGAGATCTCCTCACCAGCAGTTGCAACTCCTTAACTACTAGATATATGTATGAATTTCAAGATCAAATTACTTCATTTACTTGCTTATACTTGAATCATGATTTCTGAATTAACTACTCTCTTGAATTCATACATTCATTGCTTACAATCACAATTCTATATTTCTAAAAGCAATCTGAAACTTCCTAATCTTCATATATACACATCATACTTGAGGAAAAGATTATAGGAAGGGTGTAACGACTCGATTTTTCGACCTTCGAAAATCGACATCAATACAGTCCACTGTAACAAATACCGAACAATCGAATGTCGAAAAACCGAACCATTAGGGCTAAAGAAGAAGGAGGTAGAAGAAAAGGAAACAAAATAACAGCAGAATCTTACCATCTTAGCGGCATAAAATTTAACAGATAATAACCGATCTTTACACAAAATGAAACTATATATATTTTATACATTACATCATCAGAGTACATCAAATCAAACAATTACTGGACATTTATATTAAATTGTCCTTACAACACTGACTATACAGTTAATCAAACACAGCGGAATATTTATCAAATACGTGTGATACGTCACATCATCCAGCTCGTTTCATGAGCTCCATAGCAATCCATCCAGAATCTGTACTCTACAATACTTGGTCTGATCCGAGCATTATAGTTAAATAATACCCGAGTTAGTCTGAAAAACCAGCGTGCGAAAACACACTCAATTGGATTATTAAAGTTTCAAAATCATTTGAAATCAAAGGTATCTCGTAAGACCACGCCACAAATAAACATGTCGGGTTTTTACCTTACGATAACCAAAACATTTCTTATAAAATCCTCTGATATTATAGTAGTGTCTATATACAAATACTTATTCAAATAGCCGAAATTGTTATATTATTAAATTCCAGCTAATAGGTATACAAACAAAACCGTAAAGGCACATAGGGAGAATGTATTTCCATCAATGGCAGGGCTACTGGGTACCGTCCGTCACAGTACGTGGTCTAGATTACCATACCGAGGATCCACCTTGATCTCCTGCATCACAAGACCGAAACTACCCCTTACTGGATAGTCCGAATAAGTTCCCCCGCGGTTGGGATCAGTAACCGCCTACACAGCCGACATAAAGGGACATCTAGACAGAGGTGATCTTACCCTCATTGGTTGCTAGCCACTTAGCCTTGTGTGCACCTCTCATGTTTTAGCCATTCCCGGTTGATGAGGCTCGAAGCTATGCGTTACCTTTTTAGCAACCAATCACTTAGAATGTTCATCGTCCTCCTGACGATGTTCTGAAAACATTCATCCATACAAGTCCGTTCCGGGTTTGAACGGAATCGAAGGCACTATTCCTACTACATGCATTTTGGAATCACCCTCAGAATTAGTAGCGATTAGCCCTTGCACTTCACTCTCCATCTTCGACTTCAAGCTCTTGTCTTCCTCACGAAACGTTCAAACCGGATCGAAGTGGTTTTCGGAAAATTAATCCCGATCTCGTTCTCTTCGAAACGATCAGCGTATTGGCCAATATTGATTAGTCGGTTATTTAACTATCAAATAACATTCAGAACAATCATCAGCCTTAATAATTTTTCAAATTATTTATTATTCAAAATATCCTTACAAGATATCCTTCTACATTTCAACCCTTTTGAAACAGTTCCCAAATCACTTCCTCTTGTGGAATAAATTCCAAATATTGTTTATTTCCATAGAAAATCACCAAGTCTAAATACTTTAGATTTTAAAATAATTTAAATCACTTTATTCTAAAATATACTTTAAAAAATTTAAATTAAAACTACTTAAAACATTTTTATTCAAAAATATATACTTTAAAAATATTTATAATAAAAACTACTTAAAATGCTTTATTTAAAATACTAGTTATGAAATTTAATAATAATTTTCATGTAAAACCTTAAGCCAAAACAACTCTTAAATAAAAGTTATGAAATTTTATACAAGTTTTCAAATAAAATTTTAACTAAACTATATTTAGAATAAAACTATTTTATAAAATAAAAATATTAATAAAAATATTTTTTTAAATATGTTACCAATTAACACTTTAAAATAATTACTTCTATAACTAATTTAATAAATATTTACCTTTAAAATTTTAACAACTTAAACAATAATTTCTTAAAAACATTCCTTTAAACAACTTTAAAACTTTTAACTTATACTTAAAAATTTGCTTTGAAAGGATACTCGGCTTTCCAGGGAAATACATTTCTCTTTCACACCTTTTTTAAAAATAAATCACTATTTATTTTTAAAGCAAATTTACCCATTCCTTTATAAATTCCCTCCGTGAATTTATACTTTCGAATATCCACTGATATCTTATTTCACTTTATAAATCCACTTTACAAATTCCATAGTATCATCTTCTTTTAAAACAAAAAATCAATTTCCAAATCAATTTTCAAAATTTACTCCATTTAAAAATAAATTCTTTTACTTAATTTTATTTTAAAACCCAAATTTTTCAGATTTAACTTCTTTATTATGATTTAAAATCTTATTTAAACTAAAGATACAAATTTTCATATTTATTTAAAAATTCTTCTTTTATTTCTTCCTAAACCATTTAAAATTTGAATTTAAGAGTAAATCTTTTACTCCTTTAATTAATATCACTTAAGTTTAAAAATACACCTATTCCATTTATTCAAAAATCTTCTTTCCCATACTTGGAATTTATTTATTAGAATTTAAAAATCAACTTCTATCCTTTTCCATTTCATTTATCCAAACCACTATAATTATTTACTTTAGAATTCTCCTTTTTATTTCCCTTCAAAAATCCAATCTATATATTTTTGATAACTCAGTATACCCAAACATATTCAATCAAACCATAGTATCCAATATTTTCAATTACCAATATAATTTATCACAGATCATCAAATAAACCATATCACAGAATAATAAACAATCTAAATAATTTTGAGGAATCCAGTTGGATCCCTCCAACCTGTTTTCCTGTATCCACATATGTTAGCACAATATAAAATACCAATTCCATTTCGAGGTGGAATATCGTGGCATATGGGTCATCCGCTATTATGCGGAGCACATATGGTCTCATCCGCTATATATGAAAGAGGCTATGCGGTAGGATCGTGTAATATGGAATAATGAAATAGTCTAGGTAGATAAAGTAGGTAAATGCAAGGAGACACCAGGATTTTATACTGGTTCGGACCTCTTGTCCTACGTCCAGTCCCTAAGCTTCACTTAGGAATTTCACTAACTAACACCCTCACTTCACCCGGAGGAATAGGTTTACAACTTACCCGAACAACCGAACGGGATTTCTCGCCTCAACTACCGAAGAGGACTTCAACTCAATTACAAAAATACAATATTCGACTTGTTGTGTTCTTGTCAACACTAATGAGTCTAATGTAGTACAATATTCCTATAATCTTATCCTCGAGAGTATGCAATGTGTTTGTGAAGATTTAGGAAATGTGAATTGCTATGAATCAAAAGAATGTTATAAACAAAAACAGTGATTCAAGCAACAGATTGGTGATTGCTTTGAGAATATCTAGAAAATATGAACAAGAGAATAGTAAGATTAAAGCAAGAGAATTCGGTGAATTAAATGATGTTAGAATCATGTATATATACTTGTAGAAGAGGTGCATATGTTGTCAAAGGTTGCAAACAAGAGATGCTTCCATTTCCATTGATGAATGGTTGCAACTCTTGGGAGGAAGAAGGTGTCTTTTTATAGAAAATTCGCAGGTTCAAATTCAGTCGACTGAGAAGGGAATTCAGTCAACTGAAAATATGAAGTAAAATTTTCGGGACCAAATTCAGTCGACTGAAACTGTGCATGTGTATAAATTTGTTCCAGTTTCAGTCGACTGGCTGTTCCTGTTCAGTCGACTGAAGTCGTAAAACATGCATAGTGAAAACTTAATTGAAAAATGAAGTTTATAAAAATTTTCTAGTGTTCGTGCAAGCTTCTTGAGGATAGATTTTAACAATACATCTAGACTAAGACATATATAAAAACATACTTTAAGTTTGTTTGGTCTTCATCTATCTTCCTTTAGCATTTGCATATATTTCTTCATTGTTTGTTAAAACACATTATCATTGATCAAAATCTTCGTGTATCAACAATATAATGCGAGAAATCAATCACTCCAATATGTACTACATATACTATTATATATATATATACACACACTATCACATCCAGACAATTTAAGCAATCAATCAATAATTTAAATTTAATTGTTTAAATTTAACGGAATCCAAATGAGTGAGATTAACTCACCTTTGACAATGTTAGATTTGCAATCCACTTCAATCCCGACTGGCTTCACGATTTTCGACCTTGTGTAAGCATTATATGGATTTGTTAATATTTGTAATAACCAGACCAATTATCTCATTTTATAAATTACTTAATAATGATTTATTTAATTGCTTCCCCTTTTTCAATCCTTCCGTAAAAATAGTTAAATAGATTAATAAAACAAATTAATCATCCGAAATACCTTGTTATAAAATAAGCTAATAAAATTTAAAAATGTGTATATTTATATTTTATTTTATTTCCAAAATAATCTACATCGGTTTTTTAAAAATAAGTCTAATTTTACATAAACTTTAAACTCTCAGATATTTTCAAAATCCTATATATATATATATTATTACTGTTCTACTTATTTTACCTATATATATTTAAATTAAACTAGGATTAACTCAAGATTTAAAACTGGTTAACAGGTACAAATCTTTCTCTTTACTGTATATAAACAACAGTAATTCTTTTTACTGTTTAAATTTTTTAATATATACATATGTTTGTAAAAATCTGGATTTAAACTTGTTATATATATATATATATACATATACTTTACAGAATATAACTATTGTTATTAAGCAATAATAGTTCAAGTTAAGAGATTACCAGAGTTCAACTCGACCTCACCATCGTTCAAGCCCTTGCCAACACCAAGCATCGCGATTCCATGCGAGTCTGCCTCGAAAACCGCACCCTCTCACAATCCAAAACCGACCCACCTTGCTGCCTCGAGCTTCGAGGCGCCACCATTCTTCGCCTTTGCTTCACTCAGACGCGCGCGTGCTCGCCAGCTGACCTCGTGATACCTAAATCCACGATCGATAAATCGAACTCGATCGCGCCTCGACCTACACGTCCTGACAATGACCACAAATCGAACGCCATCTCTTTGATTTATTTTTCGATTTGATTTCTGTTTTATCGGCTAAAAAGAAATATACAAGAAAAGGACATTTGTTCGATTTTAAAAGAAACATTAGACACGTGTTTACATAGGCGTACAAGTGTCTAAAAAACCCAGCTATGAGTTGAATCACAAACTACAGTTATTGACTGGTCAAAATATATAATTTTAATTAAATTTGAATTCAAACATCTTGAAATCGAGCTAAAAATCTCGTTCTCTTATCAAGATGTGCCACTAGGCGTTTATAAGGTTATATCCCTATTCCGAACGCAATGGAAAATGTTTCGAGTACTAATTCGATCGTATGGAGAAGATATCCTTTTGGACCTAGTTATTATATTAAACTTTCGTTACAAATTTCAGCGCGTTTATCTACCGTACGGCCAAATGATCACTCCAAATGCTACGAAATCGAAATCCGATAATAATACACCATTACGGATCCAATGGAACTGATTTCGTCGAATTCCGAGACTGTGCCTCGGAAGGCTATTTTTAAATATCTTTTTAAACAATATAAATTCAAAATTCAACAAAACACCCTCAAACTCAAATTTAACACTTCTACTATCTCCAGTAAAATCAATATAAATTTTATAAGCCATTTCAATATTTTTATACAGCTTAGATTCAACAATTTCCCCAATTTTCAGTTATTAAATTCAATATTTACATTATCTAATAATGGCGATATTTGAAATTCAAGTTAAACTAACGTTCAAATATTTAAAATCAATTAAATATTTCAATTTCAAATATCCAGATATTCTGGGTCGTCGCATTCCTCCCCTCTTAAAAGAATTAAGTCCCCGAAATTAATAGTTTAAGAGGAATGGTCCTTAACCCGTTAACTATTTTCCCAATCCAAATAGTTTTAATAATACCCAAAACTATTCTTTTATTTAAAACACATTAACCCTTACTAACTTCCCAAACTTCTTTCATAGGTTCCCACCAATATCACTTACCCAACTATTCAAATTTAAATTTTAACCAAATTTTTCTCAAAATTTTTCTAGCTCCCTAAATTTTTAAAAATTTCGCCAACGTCTCCTTTGCGTGGCTAGCTCGGTACAACTACAAAATGCCTCTACGACCCTCAAATTTCAAAAGAAAACAAAACGCCAAGTGCCTAGACAAGAAAATCATCAAATTTCATACAGAAATTTAAATACATACCTTTCGTTGCAATTCCATTTATCTTCTGAAATCAAAAATTCCAATTTTCCTTTTGCTTTTAAACAACTGTATCCTACTAAGAAATAATGTTCAATTACAACATTCAAAATCAATTTACACATTTCTTTACAAAAGTTTCAATATTTGATTTACATAAGTCGTGCGATGCACATATATTATACGTACGCAATACCAACTCTGATCGCTCACTCGATCACACAATTCCATTTCCGAACTAGTATTGTCCACCCGACTTCCTAGTGCGGACTCAGATCTGATTTCTTGATCAGAAACCGTTATTCTCCTTGCATACAACTATGATAGAGAACTTTCAGAATCAATCAAAAATCCATATCTAGGGTTCGCCGTCGAAAATCGAGTGAAAAATCCCAACTCGGATTGATATAAATATCTCGAAATCCTGTGCTCGAATTCTGGATCGAATCGCTATGCGAATTAAATAATATATGTACATCCTACATATTTTGCCCCAATTGATTTGTTAGCTAAATCAATTCTCTTTTATTCACATTCATTTTGATTTCTATTCACTTATTTACAACCATCCCATTTTGTAACTTCCAGTTTAAATTTCATCCAACTATTAACTTAGTATATTTCAATACCACTTGGTTTTTATCTACATTTAACCAATTTGGATTCCAATTCCATATAGATTCAAATTGCTTCAATTTACTAATTAATTTCAAATCTAAATATTTTTTCCCAATTTTCATCCAGATTTCAGTTTCGATTCTACTTGAATTCAATTCATCTTCAAACTCGGAATATTGAATTTTGTCAACAATCTTCCATTCACAACTGGTTCATATCATTATTTTAAATCAGTTCCACTTACTAATTTATTTTAAATCTCAAACAATTTTTTTTATTACCAAACTTTTATTATTTTGGTTCACTTCGAACTAATTCTATAACTTCACTTTATTTTACACATTTTAAATTAAATATTATCCAATATACAATTCCAATTCATTGGCTTACCCACTTGAATCAATTAGTTTACTCACTAGTTTTATTTTAGTCCTTTATTTTATTTAGTCAAATCTTGACTATCTTCCATTACATACAATTCAAATTAATTCCCAATATTTATTTTAAATCCTATTTTATTACAAATACAAATTCACTTATCTATCCACAATTTTATTTACAACTTAACTTTTTTATTTAAGTAACTATATCTCTTAGTTTCCTTAGATTTCTTTAAATTTACTTTTACTTAACTATATTTAATTACACTCCCGTTCAATTTAAATTTTAAACTTCTGTAAGTTTTCCCAAATTTAATTACATTTATTAACTAATTTTTCTAATTTGTTTCATCAATTGGTTTTCTTTACTAGCTTAATTCATTTTCAATCAAATTTAATTTACTAATTTTATTTATCACTTCATTTTCAAATTTATTTTCAAATCTCAATTAAAAGTTTATTTCAATTCTAAACTTTTACTCCTTTAGTTCCCTTGAAAAAAATTCTACAATTTCCATTAAATTTTTTAAACTTCCTTAAGTTTCCATCTTATTTAAATTCCATAAACATTTGAAATTAACTTCTAGAATTTAAGCAATTCTTCAACATTTCAAAATAAAATTTGAAAACATATATATATATATATATCAAACTATTATTTTGCATTTTCAAAATCAAACCCAATCTTCGCAAACAAACACTAATCCAAAATATCCAGGTAGCAATCCCTCTCTTGGAAACTTGAAAATGAACACCGATGATGCTGCAGTCATCGCCGAAGTTATTTTCCAACGACCGAAAAGAGTTCGATGTTTTTATCTCTTTAAAACTCCTTCAAATATTTTTAAATTCCAAATCTCACCAGATTTCAAATTCAATTCAAAAATAATTTCGAAATCATATCACTATTATTTCTCCAAAACCTTTGAAAACCATTTTCAAATTCAAAGGAATTTAAATTTCCTAAATTTTCAAGTTTCAAATTTCAAATTTCAAATCCCTTCAATTTATTTTCAAATATTTCTTTGGAATTCTGTTTCAAATTATAAATCACATTACAGTTTACATTTACAAATCCCATTTGTATATGAATTTATTTCTTTACTTTTAGTTATGATTTCAATTTCTTATTCAGATTTTACACAACAATGATAATAATTTAATATTATCATTCCTAACAATCAAGCAATCGTATATATAGCTATAATAATTTATGGAAAATTATTTCTTTTTTTATACAAAAATAACATGGGTAAATTTATTTCATTCACCCTACTTTTAAAACAATACTGTGTCGGTTTATCTTGTTCAAGAGTTTAGAAATTCCTATCGATGACATGGCATCCCACATATCGAACAAAATCCATAAACACTCAACCGATAAGTCAACACAATATGAAAATAATTCTTATATTCACTAACAAATACGCGCTCATACCTATTAATACACTCAAACTCATTCTAGAGTACTACGGGCTCTATTTCAATGAGTAATTCCCACCAGAGCCAAGGTTCTCGCTTAACCTTCAGCTCTGATACCAACTGTAACGACCCGATTTTTCGACACCTGAAAATTGACATCAATATAGTCCATTGTAACAAATGCTGAACAATCGTATGCTAGAAAACCGAACCATTAGGGCTAAAGAAGAGGGAGGTAGAAGAAAATGAAATAAAACAACAGCGGAATCTTACCATCGTAGTGGAATAAAATATAATAGATAATAGTTGATCTTTACACAAAAAGATACTATATCTGCTTTATACATTACATCATTAGAGTACATCAGAATCAAACAATTACTGGACAGTTATATTAACTTGTCCTTACAACACTGACTATACAGTTAATCAAACATAGGGGAATATTTATCAAATACGTGTGATGCATCTCACCATCCTGCTCGTTTCTTGAGCTCCATAGCAGTCCATCCAGAATCTGTACTCTGTAATACTCGGTTTGACCCGAGCATTGTAGTTAAATAACACCCGAGTCAGTTTGGAAAACCTGCTTGAGTAAACACACTCAGTTGGATTATTAAAGTTTTGAAATCCTTTGAAATCAAAGGTATCTCGTAAGACCACGCCACAAATAAACATGCCGGATTTTTACCTTACGGTAACCAAAACATTTCTTATAAAATCCTCTGATATTATAGTAGTGTCTATATAAAAATACTTATTCAAGTAGACGAAATTGTTACATTATTAAATTTCAGCTAATAGGTATACAAACAAAACCGTAAAGGCACGTAGGGAGAATGAATTTCGATCAATAGCAGGGCTACTGGTGTACCGTCCGTCATAGTACGTGGTCTAGATCACCGTACCGAGGATCCGCCATGATCCCTACATCACAAGACTGAAACTACCCCTTACTGGAGAGTCTGAATAAGTTCACCTGCGGTTGGGATCAGCAACCGCCCACATAACCAAAATAAAGGGACATCTAGATAGGGGTGACCTTACCCTAATTGGTTGCTAGCCACTTAGCCTTGTGTGCACCTCCCTTGTTTTAGCCATTCCCAGTTGATGAGGCTCGAAGCTATGCGTTACCTTTTTAGCATACAATCACTTAGAATGCTCATTGTTCTCCCGACGATATTCTGAAAGCATTCGTCAATACAAGTCCGTTCCAGATTCGAATGGAACTGAAGGCATTATTCCTACTACATCCATTTTGGAATCACCCTCAGGATTAGTAGCGATTAGCCCTTGCACTTCACTGTGAAAGTGGTGGTGCGGATCATGCTATAAGGAATTATAATATACTAGTGCGGAAATAAAACAAAGTTACTGTAGCAGAGTAAATAAGAAAAAATAAAACAAGCACACTAGGAATTTTTATACTGGTTTGAACTTCCCGTTCTACGTCCAGTCCCAGACTCGTTCTGAAATTTCACTAACAACAATTCTCACTTAACCCGGAGGAACAGGTTTAAAACAACCCTTGAACAGCCGAACAAGAGACCTGAGCAGCAGAACAGGATTTCGCCTCAACAGCCGAAGAGGACTTCACTTGCCTGAACAGCAGAACAGGACTTCAACTTATACAGAAAGTATATGACACAGTGTGTTCTCAATAACACGAATTTGTCCCTTGATAGTACAGTCTTTCTATAATCTTCTCCTTTTGATATATATGTGTGTGTATGTGAAGAATATGGAAGTAAATGAATGATTATGTAGAAATTTGAATGCTCAAAATATTAGAATCAGTGTAGTATAGAAATAGAAAGCTTTTGATCAATTCGGTGAATTAAACAAATGATTCTAATATGTTTATATAGAGTATAAAGAGTTGTAATCATTCGTGAAAAGTTATCATGAAAGAGTATGGATGCATCTCTTAGTAAAAGGTTGTAACTCTTCATGAAAATGAAATGTCTTTTCAAAATTATAGCAGTTGAAGAAGTTCGGCCGTTTGAAAATAAATTTCAGACTTCTGAAATTTGAAACGTGCAAACCAGAAAAGAAATAGGCTATTTTTGCCTAATTCAAACGTCTGAATATTGTATGAAATTTCAGTTTTGATTACAGATTCAGACGTCTGAAATGGTCAATTGAGACGTCTGAATTTGACTTGTAACTAAAAATTACCATAGCTTAAATGGTTATAGCACTTGGCTTCTAAACTAGTGACCCAGGTTCGAGTCTCGCTCCATGCAATTTTTGAAAACTTGATTTTTCATTTAAAATATGAATGTATATGTGTGTACCATTTGGAGAATATTTTAACATTTGTAAACTCTAGACACGACACTCTATAACTAATAATACTTTGTTTATCACCTTTGTCTTGTCTCTATCGTATATATCCCTTCTTGTATCTCCATATACATTCTTTTATTCTTTTGTACTGTGTATCTTCATTTTGAATGTATTTGATTATCTCTTTTTGATGCCCATATACCTGCAAATTAGCTTAGAGATTCTTTGACATGATTGTATAGTTGTTGTCATTAAAATCCAACAATTGAGGTTCTAACACACTGCTTCATCTTCGACTTCAAGCTCTTGTCTTCCTCACGAAACGTTCAAACCGGATCGAAATAGTTTTCGAGAAATTAATCACAATCCCGATCTCTTCGAAACGATCAGCTTATTGGACAATATTTATAGTCGGTTATTTAACTATCAAATATCATTCACAACAATCATCATCCTTAATAATTTACCAAATTATTTATTATTCAAAATATCCTTGCAAGATATCCTTCTACAATTCAACCCTTTTGAAACAGTTCCCAAATCACTTCCTCTTGCGGAATGAATTCCAAATATTGTTTATTTCCACAGAAAATCACCAAGTCCAAATACTTTAGATTTTAAAATAATTTTAATCACTTTATTCTAAAATATACTTTAAAACATTTAAATTAAAACTACTTAAACACTTTTATTCAAAAATATATAATTTAAAAATATTTATAATAAAAACTCCTTAAAATGCTTTATTTAAAATACTAGTTATGAAATTTAATAATAATTTTTATGTAAAACTTTAAGCCAAAACAACTCTTAAAAAAAAATTATGAAATTTTATACAAGTTTTCAAATAAAACTTTAACCAAACTATCTTTAGAATAAAACTATTTTATAAAATACAAATATTAATAAAAAAAAATTTAAATATAATGCCAATTAACACTTTAAAATAGTTACTACTATAACTAATTTAATAAATATTTACCTTTAAAATTTTAACAACTTAAATAATAATTTCTTAAAAACATTCCTTTAAACAACTTTAAAACTTTTAACTTATTCTTAAAAATTTGCTTTGAAACGTACATGGCTTTCCAGGGAAATACACTTCTCTTTCACACCTTTTTGAAAATAAACCACTATTTATTTTTAAAACAAATTTACCCATTCCTTTATAAATTCCCTCCGTGAATTTATGCTTTCAAATATCCATTGATATATTATTTCACTTTATAAACCCAATTTATAAATTCCATAGTCTCATCTTCTTTTATAACACAATTTCAACTCTAAATCAATTTTCAAAATTTACTCCATTTAAAAATAAATTCCTTTACTTACTCAATTTTATTTTAAAACCCAAATTTTTTAGATTTAACTTCTTTATTATGATTTAAAATCTTATTTAAACTGAAAATACAAATTTTCATATTTATTTAAAAATTCTTCTTTTATTTCTTCCTAAACCATTTAAATTCTGAATTTAAGAATAAATCTTTTATTCCTTTAATTAATATCACTTAAGTTTAAAAATCCACCTATTCCCATTTATTCAAAAATCTCTTTTCCCATACTTGGGATTTATTTATTAGAATTTAGAAATCAACTTCTATCCTTTTCCAATTCATTTATCCAAACCTCTATAATTATTTACTTAAGAATTGTCCTTTTTATTTCCCTTCAAAAATCCAATCTATATATTTTTGATAACTCAGTATACCGAAATATATTCAATCAAACCATAGCATCCAATATTTTCAATTACCAATATAATTTATCACAGATCATCAAATAAACCATATCACAGAATATTAAACAATCTAAATAATTTTAAGGAATCCAGTTGGTTCCATCCAACCTGTTTCCCTGTATTCACATATGTTAGCACAATATAAAATACCAATTCCACTTCGAGGTGGAATATCGCGGTATATGTGGTCATCCGCTATTATGCGGGGCGCGTAGGATCTCATCCGCTATATAATGCGGGAAATGAATCACTCCAATATATACTACATATAATACTATATATATACTATCACATCCAGACAATTTAAGCAATCGATCAATAATTTAAATTTAACTATTTAAATTTAACGGAATCTAAATGAGTGAGATTAACTCACCTTTGATAGTGTTAGATTTGCAATCCACTTCAATCCCGACTGGCTTCACGATTTTCGACCTTGTGTAAATTATATGGGTTTGTTAATATTTGTAACAACCAGACCAATTATCTCATTTTATAAATTACTTAATAATGATTTATTTAATTGCTTCCCCTTTTTAATCTTTCCGTAAAAATTGTTAAATAGGGTAATAAAATAAATTAATCATCCAAAATACCTTATTATAAAATAAGCTAATAAATTTTAAAAATATGTATATATATATATATTTTATTTTATTTCCAAAATAATCTACATCGGTTTTTTTAAGAAAAGTCTAATTTTACATAAACTTTAAACACTCAGATATTTTCAAAATCATATATATATATATATATATATATATATATATATATATGTTATTACTGTTCTACTGATTTTACCTATATATATTTAAATTAAACTAGGATTAACTCAAGATTTAAAACTGCTTAACAGGTACAAATCTTTCTCTTTACTGTGTATAAACAACAGTAATTCTTTTTACTGTTTAAATTTTTTTAATATATACATATGTTTGTAAAAATCTGGATTTAAACTTCTTATATATATACATATACCTTACAGAATATAACTATTACTATTAAGCAATAGTAGTTCAAGTTAAGAGATTAGCAGAAAATCCACTCGACCTCACCATCGTTCAAGTCCTTGCCAATACCAAGCATCGCGATTCCATGCGAGACTGCCTCGAAAACCGCACCCTCTCACAATCCAAAACCGACCCACCTTGCTGCCTCGAGCTTCCAGGCGCCACCATTTTTCGCCTTCGCTTCACCTAGATGCGGGCGTGCTCGCCGGTCGACCTCACAATACCCAAATCCACGATCGATAAATCGAACTTGATCGCGTCTCGACCTCCACGTCCTGACGATGACCACAAATCGAACGCCGTCTCTTTGATTATTTTTCTTTCGATTTGATTTCTATTTTATTGGCTAAAGAAATATACAAGAAAAGGACATCTATTCGATCTTAAAGAAACATTAGACACGTGTTTACATAGGTGTACAGGTGTCTAAAAAAACCAGCTACGAGTTGGATCACAAACTACAGTTATTGACTGCTAAAAATATATAATTTTAATTCAAATTTGAATTCAAACGTCTTGAAATCGAGTTAAAAATATCGATCTCCTATTGAGGCGTGCTGCTAGGCGTTTATATGGTTATTCCTCTATTCTGAACACAATGGAAAAAGTTTCGAGTACTAATTCAATCGTATGGAGAAGATAGCATTTTGGACTCAGTTATTATACTAAAATTTCGATATAAATTTCAGCGTATTTATCTACTGTTCGGCCAAACGATTGTTCCAGATGCTACAAAAATTAAAATTCGATAATAACACACTATTGCGGTTCCAATGGAACTGATTTCGTCGAATTCCGAGACTGTGCCTCAGAAGGCTATTTTTAAATATTGTTTTATACTATATAAATTCAAAATTGAACAAAACATACTCAAATTTAACACTTCTACTATCTCCACTAAAATCAATATAAATTTTATAAGCCATTTCAATATTTTTAACCAGCTTAAAAATCAAGATTCAACAATTTCCCCAATTTCCGGTTATTAAATTCAATATTTACATTATCTAATAAATGACGATATTTGAAATTCAAGTTAAACTAACGTTCGAATATTTAAAATCAATTAAATATTTCAATTTCAAATATCCAGATATTCCGGGTCGTCATAAAAGGTGTACTATAAGTGACAAATTCGTGTTATTAGAATACACAAAGTCAAGACAATCTATTTTGTAATCTAGTCATGTTCTGTTGCTCCGGTGATCAAGTCTTGTTCGGTTGCTCGGGCTATCAAGTCATGTTCGGTTGCTCAGGCGTCAAGTCCTGTTCGGTTGCTCAGGTTGTCAAGTCCTGTTCGGTTGCTCAGGCGTCAAGTCATGTTCCTCCGGGTATAGTGAGGGCTGCTAGTTTAAATTTCAAAAGGAGTGTGGGACTAGACGTAAAACGGAAGTTCGAACTAGTATAAAAATTCCTGATGTCATTTTACTTTACTGCTATTATTTTCCGCACTAATTATTTATTATATTTCATATTACTCGATCTTATAGCACAGTGACTTTCAAAAATGATCTTTCTCTGTATTTCACTAATGCAATACTAAAGTTAGGTACTTATAAATTAAGCAATTTAAAGTGTTAGAAACATAAGAGGCAGTTTTGTTTTATTTTAAGTTCTGTATTTTGCATTTTCAACATGCATTATAAAAACCAAAGAAAACGAATGAGATAGATTGTTTTTCTACTTTTGTTATTTTTTGAAATATGTAAAACAAAATAAACTTGTTGCATGTCAGCTTCATGTGTTAAATTGGTTGAGATTCAAAAAAGAGCAAATCAATGGGTCATCTTGTGTACCGTATTCAGTTGAGTTAAACAACTGAACTTGGCCGTTGATAAGAAATCAAATGGTGAACACGAATGGCTGAGAGATAATGTTAACCCATTTGAGATTTGAGTAATGTGTGGATTATAGTAGCATAGCCACATTCATGAATACTCTTATTCTATTTTCATGTTTGGAAATTTCCAATAAACTTGGAAATCTTAAAAATAAAAAATCAAATTTAACATAATACTACTAATGCCTTAGCATTAGTTTAAATAAATCCATGAAAATTTAATACGAAAATAGAAGAAAGCTAGAGAAGGCATAATGCAAGTAAATATAATAGGTAAAGGGAGGAGTGGATGTAAAAATATGTCTAGGTCTTTAATTTTTTAATTCATGTAGAGAAGGCATTATGCAAGTATCATATAACTGCTTTACTCACACGCATCATTGAACTTGGATTGTCTGGACTTGGATATAATAATCAAATTTCAGATAGCTTAATAATAACGATAAGATAGTATACATCTTATTTATCATAGATGCTGCTTAAACAAAAATGTTTTACTCGCTCCTAATAATGTATTTCTTGTATTTTTTTGTTTTTTCCCTTGATCAACAATCATCTATTTATTGATAGCTTTCTTAGCAAACATTCTTATGGGCTGAGTTTTTTTGTATAAAAGAATATTTGAAGATGAAACCAGACTTGAACCCAAACAATTTATTTCGATAAAATTTAATTTATTATGAAGACACAGAAAGTTTAGAGATTGCGAATTTGTTTCATACAATACACAACTATGAAAAAATATCCGAAGTATCAAAAATTTTAGTATCTTTTGTACATAGAGCATTTCAAAAATTTACAATACATATATATACATACACACATATCTTCGAAGAGGCTTTTCATTAATTAGTGGGGCGTCCCAAAAGTGAGGAAATGTAGTGTTGTATTTGAGAGTGTGTTGTACATGAGAGTGAAAATGTAGCATTATATATGAAAGTGTAAAATATTGTTATATATGAAAGTATAAATACTATGGAAGCTCTATTGTAATCATGTACTATTAAAATTGTATTGAAATAAACTATTTGTTGAAATAAAATTTCATTTCTTTACTTTTATCTATGATTTTACAATAGTATTGTATCGAACACATTTATATGTGTGTGTTTATCGTCATCAAACAAAAATAATAAACTGCTATATTCTACGTTATATGCTTGTGTATATGGGTATACTACCAACCTTTGGGATACCATGGAGCATTGTTTTTATAGTTGAACTTTCACCTTAGTTGTTGGTTTGGTGAACTGTTAGTTGAGTTGAATCTTACCTATGGACTATATTATTATTTTCCTTTCAAAGTCTTGGAGCCTTCAGGATTAACTTTTGTTACCCCACCTTGTGGTCAAAGCCGGAATATCAACAAATTGGCTGAAAAGGATGGATATCGAGATTGGAGATCGATTGAAAACAAGGTTATGATGGATGTCGACCAAGTTTGTCCAAGCTCCGATTGAGGTGAAATTACTAGAAAATCAAGGCTAGAAAAGACTATGTTTCAAATTTCAGGTCAAACGGAGTTTGTTTGCTCGAGATATTGATGGATTCATGTTTAAGGAGGTTTTATTCGTATCGATGCCTATGGATACGAACAAGATGTTTGCATCGATCAGGGAGGAAGGTAAAGTGGTTTTTGACTCGATGGCTATGGATTTGGGTTGGATAGATAGGTTCTTGATGATTTGTTCGACTCGATTACTTCGTATCGATCAGGATGGAGCGAAGCAGTCTACTACGAATCGATGCAGTTCATATCAGTCAACATGTGAGCTCGAATAAGGAAAATGCAACACTTGTAATCGATATGAAGAAGGTGCTTGGAAGCGATATGAAGAAGGTAGGTTTCATGGATGCGAAGTAACAGACACGAACAGATGGATGCAAAGCCAAACAGCGCAAAACTTGGATACGAACTAGAAATATGCATGAATCGAAGGAAGAAACATTCAACACGACATGGGAAATGGATTGAGCCTTGAAAATAGAGCCACGTCACGAACACGCACGTGTAAGGTATCGATACGAACGAGTATCGATGCGAATTGATCGATATGAACGAACAAAACTCTAATTCGTATCGATCATATTTCAAGATTTACAAGTCCAGATGCTATGAAATTTTCACATGAGCTTACGTACGACCTAAGGAATGTTCATGCCAAGTTTTGGCTCAATTGGGCCAAATTTTGATTGATACGAAATTGGTTCGTATCGATCACGAAACGAGTGCAAATTGCATGGGATCGATCGCATGGGCCCGTCCACGTGCCAGAAGAAGTCTTCCGAGATCTAAGCAAGATATTTGCAGCATACGCCTATAAATAACACCTCAGAACCTATAGAAAAGGGTTCTTTTGGCTATCTGACATCCAGACTCTTCTGAAAACATCTTTGCACTACAAGGCTGTTGTTGTACTCGATTTCATCACTGTAATCCTTTGTAATCAGTTGTAACCAGCAAGAAAAGTCAATAAAAGATTAACTTTTGAAGTGGACGTAGGCAGAGATAACTGAACCATTATAAATCTTGTGTCTTTTTCTATTTTTTTTCGTTTTAAGTTTATTATTCTTCATTTTTCATCCTCTACATTACTTAGATCTGTGATTTATGATCATTTATTGTTGATCAGTGTGCATACACTGGTGCTTTCACAAAATTTGGGGTTGGTGACCAATTTTGACGCGAACCCTTTGGTGCTTTCACTGAGAACAACTAGCACCCGCTATACCAGATTTGGAGTTCATATTTGAAAGGCTAAAAGATCAGATCTAGAAGGAGCCATAACAAAGCAATCAACAAGGAGGCAAAGGGCGGAGAAAAGTCAGCATGAAGGAAGCCAGGAAGCATCTTCGGGAGCTAATCAGACTTCAGCCTTCATTATCAGAGACGAGATGGAGATGATGATGGAAGCTATGCATGAAGACTTTCTGAAAAGTCAGGAGGAAATGATGTAGAACGTTCTCAGACAGTTTGGACAGGTAGGGACAACTGGAGATGCTGGTGTTCAGGTCCATGGAGCTGGAACAGAAGGACCCAACAGGCAATCAGACTGAGCAACTCAACAGGGCACAGCCCCTAATCAGCACACAACTGCTAATCTGCATGGATCCAGACTCGTGGGCACACCACCTGACAATGATGGATCGATCCATTGAGGTACTCTAGGTGATATCACACAACAAGATGCTGGCAGGAATACGGGAGCGCGTGATGAAGAGTACGTGCCAGAATTCCCTCGGGGACTCGGGGGGCAACCCTTGGCGGACAATGCTGGATTGGCTGAGATTATCAGGCGAACTATGCGTGGATGTTTGACAAATAGAGATTTGAAAGGAGTAAACAGGAGTCTGTTTACTTATGACATCAGAATGGCTCGGAATCCACCAGAATTCAAGCTATCTACGCTAGAGGTATACAATGGCAAGGCTGATCCTTATGATCACTTGATGAGATATACAAGACATATGGAAGTGCTGGGGCATCGGAGGAAGTTATGGCCCGATGTTTCCCTTAGTACTTGACGGATATACTTGCTATGTGGTTCAAACAGCTGGAAGAGGGATCTATCAAGACATGGACAAAATTGGTGGACAGGTTTCTGAAGCAGTTTCGGATTCATATCAAAAGGCTGAAAAATGTAACGACACTAACATCGGTAAAGCAAAGGACAGAGGAACCGCTCAAAGCTTTCTTAACTCAGTTCAATACAGCGGTTGCTTCGGTGGATCAGCCGGATCCATCGATGGTTTTAATGGAAGCAGTGTCAGGAGTCAGAGAGAATCCGGATTTCAAAGTGTTATTGATATGGGACCCACCAATGGATCTCGAGGAATTCTTTCACGAAGCTGAGAGATTCCTTCGGCAGGAAGATGCATGTTCAGATATGAAATTAAAGGAGGTGAACGCAGTTGAGAATGGAGGGCCATCCAGCAGAACCTCGTACGAAGATAGGGAAAAAGGAAGCTAGATGACGAATTAGGAAAAGCTAGGAAGCGGTAGAGAGAGCCAAAATTTTCCACTTACATAGGGTTGAACGAGACGTTGGAACGGATATTCATGGAGACTCGGAATCACCTTCCCTACCAAAGGCTAGCAAGGAGAGAACCCTCGGAACGTGAAAGGGCATTTGGAAGGCACTGCCTCTTTCACGATTTGGACAGATATGATACCAACAGTTGTAGACATCTAAAGGATATAATCGAGGAGCATGTAAGGAGTGGTCAGTTGCAACAATATGTCGGAGCTCGAAATGCGTTGGTAGAACAAGAGCTTCCACCATCCACCTCTACTGGCAATGGCGCAAGGTCCAGGAATGATGGTCGGTTGGTTATCAACTGATAGGGATGATATGGAATAAGGAGCAAACTCTAGGCGAACGGCTAAGTCACTTACTCATGTACAAGGACAGAGATGGCCCCTAGGCTGCTCTGAGATGATGATAAACCGCAATGCTATGGTTTGTGAAATCTATTTTTTCATTTTGGTTCGGATACTCACTTTTTCTGGTTTGGTTTTGGAGTTTTGTTTGAACTCCTAATTTTGTTTGTTTTTTGGTTTGGACTTTTGTTCGGATGATTGTTTTCTGGTTTGAAAATTGATTTGGATTTCTGATGTCGATTTTTGGTTTTCTGATTTGATCTGGATTTTGGTTGGATTTTTATTTGGTTTTTGTAAATGGTCGTCATGTATGGACTATGCCTGGTAAGGGGTAAGTATCTTCGCTCGAACATGGCGAATTGGCTTATACAGGTCTCGAGTATGGACTATGCTTGGCAAGGGTCCGGAGAGACCGGGATTCGACCTAGGACTTCCTATATTATCGGTTACTATTTCAGGTCGTCGGATATGGACTATGCTCGGCAATGGTCCGGAGCGACCAGGATTCGGCTTAGGACTTAAGCTATCGCACTACTCGGCGTTCAGGGACACTGGACCATAGATACTAAGGCATTGCTCAGCACAGGTCGTCGAGTGTGGATTACGCTTGGCAAGAACCCAGAGAGGTCCTCGATTCGGTTATTGGTTACTGGGTACAGATGGATAAGAACTCGGTTGTCGAGTTCGATTGGGTATAAAATTGGCTGAGGCTACGGCTAGGATTCAAAATCGAACATCGACTCGGAACAGTCGTGGAAATGGATCAGGATATGGTTGTGGTACTCGGACAGGATGGCTATGGATGGAATATGGACTTCGCATATCAGATTCGGAACTATTCAAAACACATGTTCTTACCACAAGGCATGTTTGGGAGGGAAAATGTTATCCCACCTTGTGGGCAAAGCCGGAATATCAACAAATTGGATGAAAAGATGGATATTGGGATTGGAGATCGATTGAAAACAAGGTAATGATGGATGTCAAGCAAGATTGTCCAAGCTTTGATTGAGGTGAAATTGCTAGAAAATGAAAAGCAAGGCTAGAAAAGGCTGTGTTTAAAATTTTAGGTCAAACGGAGTTCGTTTGCTCGAGATATTGATGGATTCATGTTTAAGGAGGTCTTATTCGTATCGATGCCTATGGATACGAACAAGACATTCACATCGATCAGGGAAGAAGGTAAAGTGGTTTTCGACTCGATGGCTGTGGATTTGGGTTGGATAGATAGGCGCTTGATGATTTGTTCGACTCGATTACTTCGTATCTATCAGGATGGAGCGAAGCAGTCTACTTCGAATCAATGCAGTTCGTATCGGTCAACGCATGAGCTTGAATAAGGAAAATGCAACACTTGTAATCGATATGAAGAAGGTGCTTGGGAGCGATACGAAGAAGGTAGGTTTCATGGATGCGAAGTAACAGACACGAACAGACGGATGCAAAGCCAAACAGCACAAAACTTGGATACAAACTAGAAATATGCATGAGTCAAAGGAAGAAACGTTCAACACGGCATGGAAAATGAATCGAGCATTGAAAATAGAGCCACGTCACCAACGCGCACGTGTAGGGTATCGACACAAACGAGTATCAATGCGAATTGATCGATATGAACCAACAAAACTCTAATTCGTATCGATCATATTTCAAGATATATAAGTCTAAATGCTATGAAATTTTCACAGGAGCTTACGTATGACCTAAGGAATGTTCATGCCAAGTTTCGACTCGATTGGGACAAATCTCGATCGATACAAAATTGGTTCGTATCGATCACGGGCCGAGTGCAAATTGCATAGAATCGATCGCGTGGGCCCGCTCACGTGCCAGAAGAAGAGTCCGGAGATCTGAGCGAGATATTTTTGCAGCATACGCCAATAAATAGCACCTCAGAATCTATAGAAAATGGATCCTTTGGCTATCCGACGTCCAGACTCTGCCGAAAACGTCTTTGCACTTCAAGGCTTCTGTTGTACTCGAATTTCATCATTGTAATCCTCTGTAATCAGTTGTAACCAGTAAGGAAAGTCAATAAAATTAATTTTTGAAGTGGATGTAGGCCGGAGATAGCCGTACCACTATAAATCTTGTGTCTCTATCTATTTCTTTCTGTTTTAAGTTTATTATTCTTCATTGTTTATCCTCTACATTACTTAGATCTGTGATTTGTGATCAATTATTGTTAATCAGTGTTCATACTGGTGCTTTCACGACATTTGGGGTTTGTGACCAATTTTGGCGCAAACAACTTTCCAAAAAAATAATATAATGGTAAAATATATGCACATATTAAAAATATGTCTCGAGTAAGTTATTGCCCTACATTGTTACCATTTGTATAATCTGCACTAGAATAGTTGTCATTTTTGACCGTTTCATATAAGTATTGAACAAAGAAAGTTTTTATTTTCATTTACCAATTAGTTTTAAGACTTTTATAACCGATTCTTTTGATTGTAAAATAATGAACTTGAATTCCTTTATAGGCATTCTTCAAATTTAACTGGAACGGTATTTATGTCATTGGAGTATGTGTTGTGGGTAGCATACTCCCTTGGAGTTTTCAGATGTAACCTCGGTTTTTGAAGATTTCAAAAGAATGACTGTCAGCTCCCTAAAATTAAAAGATGATGGAAGAATGGTCCCTCCTAAAAAAGTTATGAAAATTAGGTCCCTATTTTTAGTTTTTGGCTATTTATATCCATTTTGCCCCTGATTTTCATGTTGGACCAATTTTCTGGAAGAGGACAGTTTGGTAAAAATTAACAAAATAGGGATCTAATTTGCATTGATTTATGGGTAGAGACTTTTTGTGAATGAGTTTTAAGAATAGGAACATTTGGTCTAAAACCCCAAAAATGCTCCGAGTGAGTCAGTGCAGTTGCACTAAGTGTAACCCAATGCTGTGCACTAAGTTAAACTTGGTACACATAGAATTCTATGCACATTGAGTTCAACTTAGTGCATATAATGTTAGTACACAAAAAATTTAAATTTTTATAATAAAAGCTGGTTTCCCATTAATATTAACTAAAGTTTGAGTTCTCATTAATGACATATTGAATGTAGGCACTTGTGGAGGAGGAATTTTCGAATGGAGGTTTTGTTGTATGGTCTATGTTTCGCTTTGAAGTTTCCAAAATTCCATATATCACTAGTATTTTTGCGTTTTGTAATTTTGATATGATATTGTTGTATTTTGAAATCAGAAAGTTTGTAGCTCATATTGTAGTATTATATGATATAGCATTGTGTTATTTGAGATATGAAAATCATTGTTCATACTACATTTGTGGATCATTTTAAACTTTGTATTAAATCAATATGATGGATTATAAGCGTGAAATGGTACACATTATAAAAAGGTATTTATAAATCTACTAGTTTTCTATGTAGCATATCAGCTATTTGTATCTTGGCAAAAACTTCAATATAATTCTTATATATTCATGCTTAAAAAATTGATCAGTAGTTAGCAACTACTATGAAGTTAAAATGTACTTTTTGCTGTCCAAAAATACATAGTAGGGAAAAAAATTAACGCTGATATCATAGTACCTCACTATTAAAATATTCGTCTCAAAAACTTTTCCATACCATTGTATTTAACATTCAAAAAGTTTACATTGATGCATATGACTACAAATAATAGCATAAATTTAATAATGGTTTATGTTTAAATTAAAGCATTGTGCAATAAGGGCAATAAAAGAATTGAAATTGGCTTGGGCAACCCAACATTATGGACCGGCCATGTACTTAGGAATTTATAGTCCCGATATGCATGAAAATTTGTCACATGCATATGTAAGTATAACATATATGTATGTACAATGGATATAAATCTCAATATTTATATGTGTGTTCGTAATTATACACATGCTTATGTATCTTTATGTTATCTTGTAATGTTATGAATATGTATAATGACATATTCAAACAACCATTCAATCGAATTAATTAATATGATTAATTAAAAAATATGAAATAATTTTAAATAAGATATGATTTTATTTAATAATTAGACTGGACCTAATACTAGTTAATAAACTTTATAGGCCCATTAAGATCCAAATAGAGGAAAAAAATAAAATTTACTCATTTCACCCATTGCGAAATGGACTGGGTTCCTTCAATTGGTATAAAGCGTGATCCCTATTGGCGACATAGATGGTTTTAATGTCGCAAGTTAAAAAGGCATAGTTTGCATACCTGGGCTTAATTCAAAGCCCCTTCAAGCGCTTTTTTGTGCTCTTAACGGCCATTTTTCCTACGGTTGCTCTCACCGTGTAGGTTGCTCTTGTGTTTCTTCTGCCCTCCTCGTCACTATCAGATAGGTCAGCTTCCTCCACCTATATGATGTCGTTGACTTTTTGGAAGATGTCTATAAAGGACGAGATGGGTTGCTTCTATAGTTTTTTTTCTCTCCACATTTTGGTTTAGTACTTTACCGAGAATAAAGGGCAGCTATCAAGTTATTCATGTCTTCCCCTTGTCTGAGTAGACTCCTTTTTGAAGCAATTAACGTATGAGAGGAGCGACTCGGTTGATCTTTGCCGTATGTTTTATAGTTCGCTAACCATCATGGTTCTAGTTTGCAAGCAAAGAAACAGGTTTTAAATCCCATGCAGAGCGGTTCCAAGCGTGGATATTGCCCTCTTGTATGGGTAAGAACTAGCATGATGTCAGTTTGGTCAGAGTAAAGGGGAACAAGAGGCACTTGATATTGTTGGAGAGTTGGCTGGCTAGGGTGATGGAGCGGAATGTTGTAATGTGGGGAAGGGTCAGCGTTTCTGTCATTCTTCTTAGTGAGAGGCATGGAATACCTCTAGTGGATATAAGTTCTTGGTATTTATTCGAAGAACGATTCTTTGTTCTTGCCGTTTGAAGAGGCTCTCGCCGCCTTAATTCCATATTTGGTTTCTAAGCATTGTTTTCTAAGCAATGTTATTTCTTCCCTGAGGCTTGCATCCGCCTCCTACCAAAGGCAGAGGCCCTTACCAGGGAGGGGCTCCAGTTGTGCCTCATAACAGAGGGATATCTGCGATGCCAGTAAAATGATGGCGAGTGACGATGGCGAATGAGGGTAGGTGGACTTCTTTTTCTGTTTACAGAATAAGATCTGGATTAATGGCCTCGCCTCTCGTGAGAGCGATGTATTGGGACTTCCCGTTGGGGCCAAGAGTAAATAGAAAATTCTCTACATTCATTATTCCTTGTTCTTCCTTAACCACATAGGCGGTCAAAGCGCAGATCATGATGCACGTCCACTGCTCGAAGTCGTTCAATGGTGAAAATGACACAAGATGTAGAATGAGGAGCGATTAATATAGTTATATCTTGTGCAAGTAAAGTAAATGACACAAGATGTAGAGTGGTTCGATCTTAGCAAAATATCTATGTCAACTATGGTTTATAATATTACTACTCGACGTTCAACTTAAAGAGATAATTTTAGTAATGATTACAAGAGCTTTGAGTTGAATGATAATGCTTATATATACAGAAAATTCGATCCTTGTATTAGTGCATAGGGATCTCTATTTATAGCTGCGAAATACTTTGCAGGGCTCAAATTGAAGCCTTGGAAACAATTTTTCTTTGTGGCCATTGATGTGATACATGATTCAGAATGCGGCCAGCTTGGTTACCGCATGGAAAAAAGGTACATATGTAGGTCAATTGAAGGGTCATACCATGGTGTGCTTGGGTCAGTAAGGCAACATGGGGGATGGATTAGTTGATGAGTAGTGGTGTTTTTGCTAGGTTGGTAGTAAAGGGTTGCTATATACTAACGTTTTTGTCAGATGAACGGTATAGTTTTATGTTGTTCATATTAGGGAACAATATAAGGATGCATGGATGACCATGAGCTTTTGTCAAAAACTTGTCGAGTCACGATAAAACAGAGCTGGTAGAGGGATTGGTCGACTAGAAAAATGGCGTACAGGGAAGCATGCGATAGTTTAGGTTCTATTGTCATGACTTAATTAACTAAAGACGCAGTGATGGGATGTTGTCCTTGTTGCTTTAAGCTCTGTAACGACCGACTATTTCGAACCTTCAAATCGATAATTATCCACACATGTCAGACTTGAATTGCTCTAAACAATAGATTATTAATTTATATTTGACAAACCTTAGCATATACAGTTGATAAATCAATCACAGAATCACAGACACAAAGTAATATAACAATAAGCAGAGAATAGATAAATAGTAGTTCATGAAGCTACTACATAAACATCAGAGTTTGAAACAATATACAACAAAAATTCCAAATACATAGAATCGCTAATACAAAAGAAATGAACAAGTCTAAACACAAACGACTGGAAATAACTAAAAACTGAATGGATAAAAGATAGATCTCTAAGCAAAGCTCTAAGCTCTAAAAGCGAGTCTCAAATGTTGTGACACTCAGTCTGACCCGAGCATAAAGCAAAACACAAAACACTCAAGTCAGGATTAACATTCTTATGCAAGTAAATTAACTCAAGTGAAATGTTCAAATGAAATGCAATATAACTTAAAGGATGTTTGGGATTCCCATCCTTTAAGGATCCGTTAAACTATCTACATACATAGTACAATACGCTACATGGATAATGTCTATAGTAAAGTAAAATATTAAAATAGCGTTAAGGCGTTACCCATGTCCCCCTTAATACATTATATATATATATATATATATATATATATATATATATATATATATATATATATATATATATTCCCGTAGTCTATACAGTACCATAGTTCCTCCGTAAACTGGAGGGCTATCAGAGGGCACTCCATAGGTACGGTACAAACCAAACTCGTAATGGGCGCAACAAGGCATGTGACAAGGCACGCGAGGCAATGTGAGGGTAGGATACCACCGTTTTGCGAATTCGGACGAGTGGTAACGCATAGCAGCTACTACCGTCCATCTTGAAATACACTCCTAAATCAAAGGTGCACCCAATCAAATCACAAAGCAATAAAATGATATCGAAGAAATGTGCCCGATAGGGGGAGCGACCCCACTTGGCCCGACGTGGCTCCTATTTTAGTCATATCAAGCTGACTCGCGGGAGTCAGGGATGCATTCATACCTCATATAGACATCGCCAAACCATCCTACTTTGTTCTGGATTCTCCACCACGTACATAGTTGTTAAAGTGGTTTTCGGTAGTGGTAGAGAGTATGACAACATCTGATCCCAGTCTCTTTAACAACCAAACGCTTATTTCACACCGTGGTCATTTTCATTTCAAACAGTTCATACTTCATATCAAAATATCATAATCATGTCACTTTCTAAATCATTATCTACTTCAAAACTCGTATTCACTTCCAAATCATAATCATTTCAAAAATCTTAACACTTTCGAAACCATTATTTACTTCAAAACTCATATTCAATTTAATCATTTCATTTCCAAAAATCATAACCAAATAGTTTATAAATTAAAATAGCTTATATATTAAAGTAGTTTATATATTTGAAAGAGTTTATATCGAAATAGTTTCAAATTTGAATTGTTTCTTTCAATTTCACAAATCAATTCAAATCAACTTCAGTTTCAAAATTTCAGTTTAAATCAATCTTATTTCAACAATTCCAATTAAAAAGGTTCAATTCAATTTCTCATTAAAACCATCTTTAATTTATATCGATTTCAAATCCAGTTTTGAAATACAAATTTAAACCACTTCCAATTCAATGGGTTTCTAAGTTAAATATTCAAACAATTTACAATAACTCGATTTAATAAATTTCATTTATATTTCAGAGTTCAACTTCAAATTTTATTTTATTTGAAATTTGAAAATATTCACTTATCCTTTTTAATATCATTTAAATAAAATCTCAAATTTACAAACTAAATGAAATCAATAATTAAATATCTAACTTCAATTATATTTAATTCCAAAATATTCACCTAATCATTTTTTATAAGCATTTAAATAAAATCTCAAATTACAAATTTAAATCAAAATTAAATATTCAATTTTGTTTAAATTTGAAAATATTCATTTAATCACCTTTTATAAATCAAGTTACAAAATCATACCTTTCAAAATCTTAAAATCAATAAGTTCAAACCAATCCCTGTTAAATACAATTCTTAAACAAATTAAATTTCAAATCAATTATTATTCATCTTTCCAACCTTAATTTATTAAAGTTATAACAAAATCTATTTTTAAAATATTAATATAATTCAAATAAATACTTAAACATATTACATACTAATTATATTAAATTTTATTATATTAAATTTTATTAAATTAATTCTTATTATTGAATCTATTTTAATTCTTATTTTATATATTTTAAAAATAATAAAAATACAAGTAAAATCTTAAAATTACCTTTTCTAAGCTTAGATTATAAATTTTAAAATTTCCAAAACGTATAATTTAAAATCTAAATTTACACACATATATTAAAACTAAAAATAAATTTATGTTATATTTAAAAATCAATATTTATTAAAACTCATACATTTCCTTTCAAAACTTTGGAAATCATTTTTTTTTCAAAATAGATCAATGATGTCCGTATATAGTTTTCTATCCTATGGTCAAGTGATACAGATATTTCTCATTTCAATTCACAATAATTTAATATTTACAGGTATATATCATTTCAACCACAATCCTAAAATTTCAAAATTAATTAAATCGCTTAGGTTTATCATTTTAACCCATGACGATTTTCCCTAATCTATTATATCGTCCAGGAGTGTATCGTTTCAACCCATAGGGGTTTCTTAAACTAACAGGGAACTTGCAGAGTGAGAACAATAGAATAATATAAATAGCATAACATATCAATTACAGCATGGATCATAATTAACAATTTATATAACATATACATATACAACATGGTTATGGTGTCATATGTCAATTACAAAGGTGAACAATTTTAAATATTAACATATCATATTTAATGATTAAATTACTAACAAATTCAAATTTAACAACACATTTCAATCATCATTTCGTGTGAAATAAATTTACTAAACATGAGAATGTCAATCGCGAGTGATTGCTCACCTTTCGAGACTACGGAAACAATGATGGCGAAGAAGACGACACAGACACGCATACAGATACATACACGAACTAGCGGGATATCGACAAGCTAGAAATTGCTGCTGAAATCTTCGGACAGCAGCGAAACAAAGCAACACGATCTTGAATTCGAAAATCAAATATATATATATATATATATATATGCACACGCACACACACACATATATATATTCCTTCCTTCTATGCTCACGGATGATGGCGGGAGGGAAGAGAACGAAATAATTTCTCAGGCAAAAGAAGGAGAACAAGCAGGCATGGGTTTGCAAACGAACGGACTAAACTTTTCAAACAAACATGCATGCGAACTTATATATATATATATATGTGCGTGTATATATGAACCACGTATATATATATATATATAGAAGAGGAGTGTAGGGCTCAACTACTGACTTGGTTCGGTTGAAGGGGACAGTGAGCAGATCGACAGAGAGGAGGGAAAGGCTGATGCGAGAAGAAGGTGTAGTTGCAACTGCTCAGATGGGGTGCAAGTGCAGGTGGCGGGTTCGGCAACAAGAGGGTGCGGTGTGGATCAATGATGTAGGGAGAGGTGGGTTCAAACAAGGTTCAGCTGTGAAGCAAAGCGGCGGAGGAAAGTGATCTGTTCAGCGACTGCAACATGGAATTTCAATCGGAGTGATGACGTGGAGGGGGTCGATTCTTGGGTCTACTGTGTAGGGCGAAGGCTTTCATGGCTGCTATTGTGGGTAAACCGGCTGCGCTCGGTGGAGTGGCTGTTGGTGTTGTGGCTTGGCGTATGGGCGAAGACGAGGTGGATGAAAGGTGCAGAGGTGGTAGGGAAGGTTGGCGAGGAGTTTTTGCGGCTAAGGTGATGACGGAAGAACGAGTGTTAGTCGCTTGGTGGTATGGGAAAGATGATAGGAGGACTCGGAGTGGAGGGTGGGCTGACTTCGGGTTTGGGAAAGCGGGAGAGAGGGGCGGTGAGCAGATCGAACAAGAAGGAGGGGAGCAGTTTTCTTGAAGCAACACAAATGAAATCCCGAAGAAAGAATGAATGCAAAAAGTCAAGCGAGCAGTTTTATTTAAAAAAAAATCCCATAATGAAACAAAAAGAAGATGAGAGAAAGAAAGTAAATGGACGAACGATGATATATACTAAATATAGTGGGATAGCAAAAGTAAAGAGTTGAATATTTGGGAATAATAAAGGTTATGGCTGTTAGATTACATGGAGGACAATTGAATGGACATAGGAACCCAAAAGCTCAAATGCGAAACTGATACGGGAATCGTTTCGCAGATTTCGTCGTGTACCAGACATCGAAATACAAGAATTAATATACTACGGAGATCAACACGACGAGACGAATAAAATGGTACACAAATATTAGAGATAAGACCATCTTATCAAAACTCGATATTCGTTGCCGAAAATGCTGTTAAAACGCGAAAAATAATATAAACGGAGCTAGAGTGGTACAAATTTGGTGAAACGAACTATGACGCCTCAATTAGAAAATGATTTACATTTGTATTATATAAAAATATTCAGATTTCAAAATATTTTATTTTCATCAAATTTCAACTGATTTAAATTTGAAATTTGAAATTTCATGACAAAACAAACTTACCTATTTTCTGATGAAAATCTGACACTTGCTACGTTTAAATACTCATATATCAAATTTTTGTTACTAAATTTTATTGTTTATTTCCAAGAAAAAATTAGTTAATTACATTATATAAATCGTTAAAATTTTCAGGTCGTTACGCTCTCCCCCATTCAATACTTTTCGTCTTCAAAAAGGAACGAGATAGGAGAATAGAAGCAATAGAAAGGAAAGATAGGTTCAAAACACATAGTATCAGATGCAACAATTAATTTAAAACCGTATAAATCTCATTTTTTTTTCATTCACATAGTATAATTCCTTTAATGTCAATATCACTTAATTAACCATTCAACAAATTATTTAAGTTTAATATTTACATTCCATATTTATTTACTTAAATAGCATTCTTTTTTATTATTCAATTTATTTCACTTAACATATCTTGCAACATATATTAAGTGTATAAACATTTATTATAACCACTCAATTTTTATTTAAAATTCCCCTAACAAGATTTCATTTTTGGACACCTTATTACTAACATTTATATTGTATATTATTCAATTACATGTTCTCATTACATTTTAACTATTTGAATATTTCAGGTAAGTTATATATGTTTTAGAATGCAATTTCGTATTATACAAATAAATTTTCTCCTAGTTCAACTATTTCAAGTTGTTTCAATTTAATTTCTCATTTTAGGCACTCCAATTATACAAAAAAATTATTTCGTTTCAATAATTGAAAACCATCACTTAACATGAACTTAAGAATTAAATTTCTAGTTTCACTTCAACCATTTTGAAATAAATGTATACATACATACATATATATATATATATGAATATATTTTGTACATCAAATCATACTCAAGAAATTCAAACCAAATCAAAATTCCGAAACAAAAGTGTAGCTTTTAAGTGGTGTCTCCACTCCAAGACTCAAAAATGAATGTCGATGATGATGCAGTCATCGTCAAAATTATTTTTCGGCGACAAAAAAAGGAGAGTACCAAATTACTTCCTTTAGAATTCTTTGGAAAAAAATTTCATTCAAAAATACTTTCAAACAATAATATATATTTTTCCATAACTTTGAAAACCAAATTTAGAAAGCACCGAAAATTAAATTCTCAAATCCTTAATTTAAATTCATTTCATTCGCAAACAAGGATTCATACACCATGTTTTAAAATTTTGACACCTTATAACATACAACAATAGTTAATGGTTTAGGAATGTTGACAAAACAATAAATGATAATCTAGTACTATCATTTCTAACAACCAATTCATTAACTATCTAATTTCAGAAAATTATACTTTTATATATATATATATATAATCATACGTAAAATAATTTCATTTACCAATTTCGAAAACAATATTGTGTCAGTTTTCTCTGTTCTAGTGTTTTGGAATTCCTACCAATAGCGTTGGCTAGATGAATCGATCGAAACCCAAAATTTAAACTTAACAACTCAAAAGACACAATATAAAACTTTTTATATCAATTACAAATACACTCCCTCACAGGATGATTCAAGAACGGATTTTAGAACAAGGATAGAGATTCAAATTTAGAGGGACCCCAATTAAAAAGAATTCTAACTAAGAAGATAGGCTCGAAAGGAAGATAAGATAATTAAATTACAAAAGAGGAAAGATAGATAGACTTATATTAATCGCGGCGACCTTAACCGGGTCAACCGAGACTCCATTTTCGAAAACAACGTGCCCAAGGGATCAGACTTCATCCCTCCGGAAATGACATTTAGAAAATTCAGCTTTCGGCCGATGGCTCCTAAGAGTTTCCAGGACATAGCCAAATGAGATTCATGCTCCTTCTCTAACTTAGAAAATACAAGAATATCAATAATGAAATCCATAACAAACTTATTGAGAACATCATGGAAAACACGATTCATGAGATTAACGAAGAAAGCAGAAGCATTAGTTAATCCAAAGGGCATGACTAACCATTCATAGAAACCATTCTCCGTTCGAAAAGCTATCTTGGGAATGCTCTCCTCGGCCACACGAAGCTGGTGAAAATCGGTAGCAAGGTCGAGCTCCAACAATAAGATCGATGCAGAATTCAATTTCCTGCTTGGGAGGAAGAGAAGTAACTTCACCAAAAACCTCCAGAAATAGTTGAACAACAGGGATGGAGTCAAGATTACTGGGCTGGGTGATAGAGTCAGGGGTATGCCCTAGGGGGCGCAATTATGTAATTTGTTACATATATCTAACTCGTTGACCAATCTTGTTCGAAATAAAATGTATTTTCTTCCTATTATATACTACATATAATGTGCTTATATTAATTAATTAACTTAATTAAAAGTATATTTAATAGAAAAATCCATAAATGATATATTTTGTGATAGTAGTTACAAAGTGTTGTAGCTGTGAGTAATTTATCACAACGAAATAAATATACCATTTTAAATGTTCCTAGCCAAGATGCATCGAGACTAGGTATCGATGTATCCGTTGAGATTGGAGTACATAATTCTCTCCAAATGTTAGGCAATGTATTACTCATGACTGTTAGGGGCACCTAAGGGTTACGTGCTAATAGTATTGGATAATTATGGAACGGCTCACTCGATAGCTTTCTGTTGGTGACTATAACTAAGGTCAAACAGAAAATATCGATGTGGCGGATTTACACAGTTCTCTCGACTTGAGAATATCGTGGATCTTCAATATGAAAGCTGCGCTTTGATTATAGCCAAATCATGGCATGGCGTCCATCGAATGACTATAGTTGGATCGAGTGGAAGTATTGGAAGTGAAGCACTATTCAAGAGAGAATTCGTCTCCTCAGTTATATGCCGTTAGTATCACAGTCAACTCAAAGTCAAAGTCTCTGGACAGAGCATTTGGTTAATAATAATTGTTATTGTTGGACCAAGGAATTTGTATTCAGACTATAAAGTTGAATGTGGATGAGGTTTTTTGACCATCACCAAATTCCATAAGTCCAAAGTGATATGGTTTCGATGAAGAGAATTGTTGTAAACAAATGTCACAACTGGGTAACGCTTATTGAACTAAAATTGGATTTTACCGAAAATGAGTAAGCGATAAATTTAGCCATAATGTCACATCACCTGCTAAGTGACGTGTGAACGTTAACATTAGAATAGTTTGATGTTAATCGCTGACCAAATTTACACCCAAGAGTTACACAGCCGAAATGATGAATTCCTTTAAGACCAAACGATTTAATTAGTTTATAATTGTTATAAACTAATTAATATTTATGAATAAAATTTGAATATGATTTGAGAAATAAATAATGTTATATATATTTATAACAGTTATAAATATATCGATTGATATACAATATCGACAAGCAATTAAATTAGATTTAATTGCATAGTATTTTGGCTTGGGCTTAGATGGGTTTAAGGCCATTGTGACGACCCGGATTTTCGACCTTCGAAAATTGACGTCAACACGTCCACTATATTACATGCCGAGCAATCGAGTGTCGGAAATACCAGATCGTTAGAGAAAAGAAGAAAGAGGTAGAAGAAGAAAATAGAAATAACAACACAGAATCTCATAATCGCAGGAGAACAATATATAATAGATACTAACTTGTCTTTAAACAAAAAAAACAACTATTATTTACACATTACATCATCAGAGCACAACACATCAATAACTCAATATTGTATAGTTATAATAACTTATCCCCACAAGTGTTGAATATACAACCTACAATACACAGCGGAATAAAATCAAATATGTATAATACTTCTTCATCATCCAGCTCATCTCCTGAGCTCCATAGCATCCTATCCTATATCTGTAATGCTCGGTCTGACCCAGGTATTATAATAAAATAACACCAAAGTCGGTCTAGAAAACCAATGTGAGAAAACACACTCAATTTGAATTATTAATTATCAAAATCCTTTGAAAAACAAAGGTATCTCGTAAGACCACGCCACATATAAACATGACGGGTTTTTACCTTACGATAACCAAAACACTTTATATCAAAATCATCTAGTATTATAACAGTGTCTAAGTGCAAATACATATATTCAAATAGTTAAAATTGTTACATTAATTAAATTCCAGCATACTCTATGACCAAAACCGTAAAGGTACGTATGAGAGTGGATTCCATATGAATGACTAGACACTAGGGTACCACCTATCACAGCACACCTCTAAAAAAATGTACCAAGGACCACGACGGGACTACCCCTAACCTGGATAGACCGAATATGCTATCACCCTCGGTGTTCCCACCCTTTCCGAATTCTTTCGCACACCATAGTGATAATATCCGAGGGTATCTAGAAAGGTGGTAAACATAACCTGATTGGGTGCGACCCACTTAGCCTTACTACATCTCCCTTGATTTTCAGTCATTTTCGGTTGATGAGGCTTGAGCCTACGATTACCTTTGAGGAATTTATACTTGGAATTCTTATTGTCCTCCGATGACAATGTGCTGATGGCAATCATCCATACAAGTCCGTTCTGGGTCTGAGCGAAACCGAAGGCACTATTCCTACTACATCCATTTTGGAATAATCCTTAGGATTAGTAGCGATAAGCCACTGCACTTCAATGCTCCATCTTCAATTACATGCTCTTATCTTCACTTCGAAATGTATTTGTTGGATCGAAGTGGTTTTCGAATAACTTATCCGATCCTGGTCTCTTTGAAACAACATTCGATATTTCTCGTAAACTCAACCCCGGTTCCTTAGGAAATAAACAGATGAAAATAAGATCGAAGATCACCTCCTAACCGTTAGTGGATGGATTTCCTTATCATCGTCCTAGAAGAACAAAATGAGTTTATACGTATAGTATAGCACCTTTTGACGGTAACTGTACCATATAATTCCCATGTTTCTCTCTGATATTTTCAAAGTTATATTTTTGGGTCCAGTTTTGATCGGTTATTTAACTATCAAATAAACAATCATCTAATCGAAGAGTTCATTTTCCACTAAAAAATCTAAGTCTCATTTAATTTAATTTTAATAAATTAAACCTCTTTATCAGAAAGTATGTACTTACCTTATCGGAGTAAGTACATTCAATAAACATTCTTTTCAAAAAAAATTGAAAACTTTTTAAACCAAATATCGAAAGCTACACGCGATATCCATTATGAATTCATAACTCAATGCTTATGTCTCTATCCCAGAGAAATTCAAAACTTAACTATAGAAAATCTCTGGCTCCAATTCCGCCATGAAAGTGTACTATTACTTTCTGAAACTTTATTTAATAATTTTTCTCAGAATAATACTTATAAATTTCCTATATAAATTTTCGAGTTTAATTTAAGCACACTCTTTTATAAAAATTGTTATATAAAATAATATTAATATTGAATAATTTATCTTTTAAAATAATAATATTAATTATTTCTTGAATAATAATTAACTTAATATCAACTCATTATAACTAACTTAATTAATATTAAATATACTTTAACAATTAAAAATAATCACATAACTTTGAAATGATAATTAATTTTGATTTATTAATAAGATTTTAGTCGATTTACAAGACTTATTTATAAACTTATAATCCATTTTGACAATTTAATAAAAAATTAAATTAACTAACTTTTTGGAATATTTTTAAGCTAAAGACATTTTTAAAGTTACCTAGTTTAATAATTAAAAAATCCTGCTTTCACAAACAACTCAACTTCTCGAAAAAATATTTTTCATTTTCACTATAGCCAGTCTAATATTTATAAATCCCTCTCGATTTATCATCCATTTTGATTTACGTCCCAATTTCGTAAATCCCTTTTTCCACATTTCTAAAGGTAAATCTATCTTTTATTTTTAAACCGATTTATCCGTATCATTATAAATTCTTACCGTGAATTTATATCTTCAATTTATCAACTAATAATCACTTCACTTTATTTATAAACATTGTTTATAAATCACATGGTTTTCAATTCAAGTTTATAACGGTGTCACGTAATTCAAATCCATTATATTTTGATTCTAAATTTAATTCCATTTATAAATCAATTTCCCAAATAATCTAAACTATATTCTAAACCCAACCAAATCTCGATTATATTTCCATTTGTAATCAAGAAATCTCATTTAAGCTCTAGTACAGTCAGTTTCACATTTATTTCCAAATGCACTTCTTTACTCAATCTATTTAAAATCTTGGTTTCAAAAATCTTTCATATTTAAAACAAATATCACTAAGGAATTATTATTTAAAACCCTTATTCCAAATTTCTATTTTCCATATTGCGAAATTATTAAGTACAAATTTAAATCAAACTATTTATTTTATCCAAATATATTTCTTTTATTGAATCCAAAATTCACTATAAATATTTTACTTCCAAATTTCTTTTTATTTCTTTTTCCAAATTCAAAACATATATTATTTGTATTTATAAATACCAAAATCTAGGCCAAAACTACCATAGCATCCAATAAATTCAAACCACTATAATCTACCATAGATTATCCAAATAGATCATATATCAATATACATGAAATTTAATTCAACATTTTTGAGGAATCTAGTTGGATCTCTCCAATCTGTTTCCCTGCATCCACAGATGTTAATACAACATAAAAATACCAATCCCACTTTGAGGGGGATATCGCGGTATATAGGGTCATCCGCTATTAGCGGGGCACATAGGGTCTCATCAGCTAAAATATGTAGGAACATCAATTCAACTACTAATATATATACTACTATATATGTTAAACATCCAACTGATAATAATAATTATCACATCATTCAATCGACCAATAATTTAAATTTCCAACATTTAAATTAAACTAGCAATCCAAAAATGAGTAAGATTTACCCAGCTTGATTTTTATTGTACTTTTCACGTTCCAGTTGGTCTATAGTCGAACTAAGTTCGGCTAAGATAAAAATTCAACTAGTTTGAATCTCCCCGATTTCAATTCCACATCGTACATCTCGATGATACAAGTGCAAGGTGATTGATCGCATTTGATTTCAACCTAAGATGAATAAGACATTAACTTTACAAACTTATTGAATATAAAAACAATTATATTCCTTAATTCTATCAGTAATATATAATACCACTAAAAAAACAATCCCGCTTTAATTTTTCTCTTCTGTTCGAACGTGAAGAACCCAAACATGCCATCTTTCCACTCATCGTTGTTGCTTCCACACACCAATGGACGCCTCCAAACTTCGCCGGCCTATTGCCTCGACCACCAAATCCCTGATGAACTCGACCTCACCCTCCATCTCGACCTATAGCTTGAGAAAGAGCTGAAACCCCCTTTCTGTTCATCCACCTCTCAACGCCGCCATCGGCCACTTCGTCGCACTAAATTTTGGCCGCAGCTAGGGCTGTCCATCCCCTGCATTTTTTCAATTGGAAGCTCCGGCCCATAACACTCTGAAACGCCACAACCAATCGAAGAATCGTTTTTCGTTCATCAACCTCTTGCCCCCACCTCGCTTCGATCCATCAAATCTCCACCGATGATTGTCTACATCACGTCGTCGCGCCTACCTTTCTAGTTGAGTTCGAGGCCTAATATGGCCTTTGGTGGTCTAAATCGACCATGGCCGTAGGATGAGCTGCGTTCAAAACAAAGAGGACGAATTCACCGTATCGTGCACTATAAAAAGGAAGGGAAGAAAACGTGTAAAAGGATCAAGGTCTATAAACTAAGGTGGCTCAATGAACAGTAATGTGGACTGAAAAGATGGAATTACAGCTGAAAAGAAGGGCTGATTAGACAATATATTAATTGAATTTCAAAATATCTTGATTTACGCAACCCAAAATTCCTAACCCCTATCGAGATGTGCCGTTAGGCGTTTACAATGTTATACCCCTATTTCGATCGCAATGGAAAAGGTTTCAAATCCTAATTCGATCGTATGGAGAAGATCGTTTTTTGGACCCAACTATTATATTGAATTTTCGATATTAAATTCGACGCATTTCACGACCAAACGATAACTCCAAATACTACAAAATTTGAAATCCGACAATAATACACTATTATGGGTCTAATGAAACTAGTTTTGTCGAAATCCGAGACAGTGCCTCGGATGGCTATTTTTAAATGTCAATTTAAACAAGATATTTTTAAAATCGGGAAAATCGCTTTTAAATCCAATTTAAAAAATTTATTATCTTCATTCTTACTAATATAAATTTAATAAGCCTTTGAATTATTTTTATCAAGCTTAAAACTCAAGATTCAATAATTTAACCAATATTCAATTATTAAATTCAATAATTAGATTATCCAATAAATCATTTTATTTGAAATTCAAGTTAAAATTAAGTTTTAAATATTTAAAATCAAATAAATATTTCAATTTCAAATAGTCAATATTCTGGTCGTTACATTCCTCCCCCATTACAAGAATTTTGTCCTTAAAATTGCTAGGTAAGAAGAATGGTCCAATACCCAATAACTTTCCCCAAAACCAATCAGTTTAAACAACTTTCCATGATCAATTCATTGAAAACACAATATCGCTTATCCTAATTTCCAAATTCATCCACATATTCCAATTAATATAATTAACTCAATCATTTAAGATTCTAACTCAAATTTAATTTTAGTTACTAAAAACTTTCTTCGAAATTTCTAACTCCTTAAATTTTCGAAAAATTTCACCAGCGTCTCCTTTGCGCGGCTACATCCGTACAACTACAAAATGCCACTATGGGCTCAAACCATCCGAAGAAAACAAAACCAAGTGGCTCAATCATAAAATCATCATTTTCAAACAACAATTTAAACATGTACCATTTTGTCGGGTAATCAAATTTTACTTTTGAAATCGAAGACATCACTTTAGCTTTTGCTTTTAAATACCTACACCTTATTTACCAATGATATCCAATCATATTATTCAAAATCATTTTATTCCGCATTTTCAATTTCCAATATTTATTTCACCAAAACATGTACGATGTATATATATCATCCCTACGCAATATCAACTTTGATTACTCACTCGGTCATACAATTTCACTTTCGAACTAGTATCGTTCACATAACTCTCTAGTGCGGACTCAGATCTGGTTCCTTGATCAGAAACTGTTATTCTCCTTGCTTAGCCATATACTATGGTATAGAATCTCAGAATCAATCAAAAATTCATATCCATGGTTTGTCGTCGAGAATCGACCGAAAAATACTAACTCGGATCGATATAAATTATCTCGAAATTCTGTGCTCGAATCTGTATCAAACCGTCATGCGAATAAACAATGTACGTACAACTTATGTATTTATTTCTATTGATTCTTAGATATATCAAATTCTTTTTATTCACATGCATTTTACTTATAATCAATCAACCATAATTATTATTCTCATTGCTTTATTCACATTCTTTATTCGCTTAGTATATCCTTCTCAAACTGATATCATTTAAGAATTATCCCACATTCATTTCATTTTTAACCAATTATCAACATTCGCTATTTTCTTGGTACATTTTTTTAATACCAATTTCGCCTAAGTACCTTACCATCAATTTTCTTATGTCCTCTGTAACATTTTATACAATGTTCTTAAGGTTATTACCACTTCACAACTTAAGTTAATATCCATTTCAATTCAACTTCAATTTCAATTCCATTTGACTCAATTCCTTTGTTAAATTTCAACCATATTCCAAAATCTTATTCAATTAATTAATTTAATTTAATTAGTTCCATTCATTAGTTTATTTCAATCTGAATAAAATTCCATTTTCAACCATATCTCAAACCATATTTAATTCACTAATTATTTTAATTAGTTCCATCCACTAATTCTTTCCAAATCTCAATAAATTTTATTTTCAAAATTTTATTTTACTTAGTCCAACTTAGGGTAAATTTTCAAAATTCACTTTATTTAACTTAATTCAAGTTAAATTTCTATTCCATAATTCAATTCCAATTTTTTACTTTTCTTGCATTCTTAACCAACAATTTAAACATTGCTTTGTCGTGCAATTAACAAACTTTATAAGTTATTAACTTATTTCAATTCTGTTCACTAATTTTCTTCCAATTCACATCATTTGATTAGTTTACTTTACTAACCTATTCCATTATCACACTCACTTTAGTTTAACTTTTCTTAAGTCATATTTTATTCTCTGTTTTCACATTCAATTTTATTCACACTATTAAACTTACCTTAAGGTAAGATTAATCATTTCAATTTTTCTTTCCAGATTTTATAAGTTCAATTTTATTTTCCCATATTTCCAATAATTGTGGAAATCAAAATCCCAGAGCTTAACAATTTGTTCTAAGTATTTCAAATCATTTTTTTTAAACCGTATATATATTTATACACACAGAACCCCTTGGTATATCAAATTATTCCTTTGCATTTCAAAACGAAAACCAATTTTTCCAAATAAACTCCAATTACAAATCATTAAGGTAGCAATTTCTCCCTTGAAAACACGAAAATGAACGTCCATGATGCTGCAATCACCATCAAAATTATTTTCCAACAACCGAAGTGAGTTCAGTGCTTTTTATTCCTTCAAAATTCCTTTTAAATATTTCCAATTCAAAAATATTCTCCAAATAATATCACTATTATTTCCCAAACCTTTGAAAACAATTTCCAAACTAACAAGATTTAAATTCCTAAATTTCCAGTCTTAAAACCTTTTTAACAAATCATATTTAAATATACTATTAGAATTTCATTCCATTTCAATTTATAAATCACATTTACAAAATCATATTTGCAAAATCCCATTTCGTTATGTGAATTACTTTCTTAACATTTGATTATAATATCAATTTTTATTCAATCACCACAACAACAAATGATAATAGTTTAATATTGTCATTTCCTAACAAAAAAGCGCACCATATATAACTATAATAATTTATGAAAAATTATTTTTTTATAAATAAAATAATCTAGGTAAAATTATTTCATTACCTCATTTCAAAACAATACTGTGTCGAATTGTTCGGTCAAGTGTTTAGAGATCCCTATCAATAACGTTAATTACTCGTACTGACCAGAATCCATAAGCCACTCAATAGAACAACCAACACAATATAAAACAATTTATATTCACTAACAAATACGTGATCATATCTATTAATACACTCAAACTCATTCTAGGGTGTTATTGACCCTATCTCTAATGAGTTACCCCATCAAAGTCAAGGTTCTCGCTTAACCTTCAGCTCTGATACCAAGTGTAACGTCCCAGTTTTTCGACCTTCGAAAATCAACATCAACACGTTCACTGTATTACATGTCGAGCAATCGAGTGCCAGAAATACAATATTGTTAGAGAAAAGAAGAAAGAGGTGGAAGAAGAAAATAGAAATAACAATAGAGAATCTCACAATCGCAGTGGAACAATATATAATAGATAATAACATGTCTTTATACAAAAAGAACTACAACTGTTATTTACACATTACATCATCAGAGTACTACACATCAATAACTCAATACTATACGGTTATAATAAGTCATCCTCACAAGCGTTAAATATACAGCCTACAATACACAGTGGAATAAAATCAAATAGGTGTAATACGTCCTCGCCATCCAGCTTGTCTTCTGAGCTCATTAGCATCCTATCTTATATACGTAATACTCGGTCTGACCTGAGCATTATAATAAAATAACACCAGAGTCAGTCTGAAAAACCAACGTGAGAAAACAAACTCAATTTGAATTTATTAAAGCTATCAAAATCCTTTGAAAAACAAAGGAATCTCCTAAGACCACGCCACACATAAACACGATGGATTTTACCTTACGATAACCGAAACGCTTTATATCAAAATCATCTGATATTATAATAGTGACTATGTACAAATACTTATTCAGATAGCCGAAATTTTTACATTAATTAAATTGCAGCATACTAGGCTCTACAACAAAACTGTAAAGGTACGTATTGGAGAGTGGATTCCATACGAATGATTAGGTATTGGGGTACCACCTATCACAGTACACCTCTAGAAAAATGTACCGAGTTCCATGTCGGGATCCTCTGCAACGCAAGACCGGAGTACCCCTAACCGGATAGACCAAATAGGCTATCATCTCGGGTGTTCCCACCCTTTCAAGTTCTTCTGCGCATCAAAGTAATAATATCCGAGGGTATCTAGAAAGGTTATAAACATACCCTAATTGGGTGCGACCCACTTAGCCTTGCTGTATCTCCCTCGATTTATAGTCATTCTCGGTTGGTGGGGCTTGAGGCTATGATTAGCTTTTAAGGAATTTATACTTGGAATGCTCATTGTCCTCCAATGACAATGTGTTGATAGCATTCATCCATACAAGTCCGTTCTGGGTCTGAACGAAACCGAATGCACTATTCCTACTACATCCATTTTGGGATAATCCTTAGTATTAGTACCGGTAAGTCCTTGCACTTCAATGCTCCATCTTCAATTACACGCTCTTATCTTCACTTCAAAAACGTAATTGTTGGATCGAAGTGGTTTTCGAATAATTTATCTGATCCTGGTCTCTTTGAAACAACATTCAATATTTCTCGTAAACTCAACCCCGTTTCTTTAGGAAATAAATAGACGAAAATAAGATCGAAGATCAGCTCCTAACCGTTAGTGGACGGATTTTCTTATCATCACCCTAGAAGAACAAAACGAGTTTATACGTACAGTATAGCACCTTCCGACGGTAAATGTACCATATAATTCTCGTGTTTCTTCTAGATATTTCCAAAGTTATATTTTTGGGTCCAGATTTAATAGTCAGTTATTTAAGTATCAAATAAACAATCATCCAATCGAAGAGTTCATTTTCCACTGAAAAATCCAAGTCTCGTATAATTTAATTTTAATAAATTAAACCTCTTTATTAAAAAGTATGTACTTATCTTATCGGAGTAAGTACGTTCACTAACCATTCTTTCCAAAAATATTTGAAAACTTTTCAAAATAAACATGGAATACTTCACGCGACATCTAAAATGGATTCACAGCTCAATGACTACGCCTCTATCCCAAATAAATCCAAAATTTGACTGCAGGCAATCTCTGCCTCTGATTTTGCTATGAAAGTATACCATTAGTTTCCGAAACTTTATTTAATAATTATTCTCGAAATAATACTTATAAAATACCTGTTAATTTTCGAATTTAACTAGGCAATACTCTTTTATAAAAGTTATTATATAAAATAATATTAATATTAGATAATTTATCTTTTAAAATAATAATACTAATTAATTCTTGAATAAAAATTAAATTAATATCAACTCATTATAACTAACTTAATTAATAATTAAATATACTTTAACAATTAAAAATAATTACATAACTTTGAAATGATAATTAATTCTGATTTATTAATAGGATTCTGGTCAATTTACAAGACTTATTTATAAACTTATAATCCATTTTGACAATTTTGGAAAATATTTTTAATTAACTAACTTTTTGGAATATTTTTAAGCTAAATATATTTTTAAAATTACCTAGTTTAATAGTTAAAAATCCTTCTTTTACAAACAACTTAACTTCTCGAAAGAAAAAAATATTTTTTCAATTTCAATATAGCTAGTCTAGTATTTATAAATCCCTCACGATTTATCACCCACTCTGATTTACGTCCCACTTTTTCCACGTTTCTAAAGGTAAATCTATCTTTTATTTTTCAACCGATTTACCTGTCTCGTTATAAATTCTTACCGTGAATTTATATCTTCAATTTATCATTTGATGATCACTTCACTTTATTTATAAACACTGTTTATAAATCTCACGGTTTTCAATTCCAGTTTATAACGGTTTCACGTCACTCAAATTCATTATATTTTGATTCTAAATTTAATTATATTTATAAATCAATATCTCAAATAATCCAAAATATTCTAAACCCAACCTAATCTCGATTATATTTCCATTTGTAATCAAGAAATCTCATTTAAGATCCAGTACATTCAACTTCACATTTATTTCCAAATGCACTTCTTTTCTCAATCTATTTAAAATCTTGGTTTTAAAAACCTTTTATATTTAAAAAAAATTCACTAAGGAATTATTATTTAAAATCCTTATTCCAAATCTCTATTTTTCATATTCTCAAATCGTTAAGTACAAATTTAAAATAAAACTATTTATTTTATCCGAACTCATTTCTGTTATTTAATCCAAAATTCACTATAAATATTTTACTTCCAAAATTCTTTTTATTTCTGTTTTCATTTTCTAAATTTGAAAGATATATATTTGTATTTAAAAATACTAAAATCTAGGCCAAAACTACCGTAGCATCCAATAAATTCTAATAACAATATAATCTCCCATAGAATATTCAAACAGATCATATATCAATATATATATGAAATATATTCAACATTTTTGAGGAATCTAGTTGGATCCCTTCAACCTGTTTCCTTACATTCATAGATGTTAATACAACATAAAAATACCAATCCCACTTTGAGGGGGATATCGCAGTATATAAGGTCATCCGCTCTTATGTGGGGCACATAGGGTCTCATCCGCTAAAATATGCGGGAATATCAATTCAACTACCAATATATATGTTATAACATCCAACTGATAATAATAATTATCGCAACATTTAATCAACCAATAATTTAAATTTTCAACATTTAAATTAAACCAGCAATCCAAAAATGAGTGAGATTTACTCACCTTGATTTTATTGTCGTTTTCGTGTTCCGGTCGGTCTATAGCTAAAAATTCAACAAGTTCGAATCTCCCCGAATTCAATTCCACATTGTACATCTCGATGGTACAAGTGCAACGCGATTGATCGCATTTGATTTCGACCTAAGACGAACAAGATATTAACTTTACAAACTTATTGAATTTAAAAGCAATTAAATCCCTTAATTCTATCATTATTATATAATACCACTAAAAAAACAATACCGCTTTAATCTTTCTCTTTTGTTCGAACGCGAAGAACCCAAACATGCCATCCTTCCACCCATCGCTGCTGCTTCCACACACCACTGGATGCCTCCAAACTCCGCCAGCCCATTGCCTCGACCACCACGTCCCTGATGAACTCGATCTTGCCCTCCATCTCGACTTGTAGCTAGAGAATGAGCCGAAACCCCCTTTCCATTCATCCACCTCTCAACGCTGCTGCTGGCTACTCGCCCCACAAGATTTTGGCCGAAGCTATAGCTGTCTATCCCGCATTTCTTCAATTGGAAGCTCCGCCCCAAAACTCTTTGAAATGCCGCAATCAATCGAAGAATCGTTTGCCCTTCATCATCCTCGTGCCGCCGCCTCGCTTCGATCGATCGGATCGCCATCGATGATTGTCTACATCGCACCCACTTTTATTGTTGAACTCAAGGACTAATATGGCCTTTGATCGTCCAGATCGACCATGGTCGTAGGACGAGCCGCGTTCAAAACGAAGAGGACGAACGTATTTCTTTTTTATCTCAGCTCACCGTTGCATACACTATAAAAAGGAGGGGAAGGAAACGTGTAAAAGGAGCAAGGTCTGTAGACTAGGGTGGCTTAATAAACAGTAGTGTGGACTGAAAAGATGGAATTACAACTGAAAAGAAGGGCTAACTAGATAGTATATTAATTGAATTTCGAAATATCTCGATTTACGCAACCCAAAATTTCGAAACCCTATCGAGGTGTGCGGTTAGGCATTTATAATGTTATACCCCTATATCAAACACAATGGAAAAGGTTTCGAGTCCTAATTCAATCTTATGGAGAAGATAGCGTTTTGGACCTAACTATTATATTGAATTTTCGATATTAAATTCAGCGCGTTTCTATCCCGTACGACCAAACGCTTACTCCAAACGCTACGAAATTTGAAATACGGTAATAATACACTATTATGGATCTAATGAAACAGTTTCGTCGAAATCCGAGACTATGCCTCGGAAGGCTATTTTTAAATGTCAATTTAAACAAGATATTTTTAAAATCGGGAAAATCGTATGTAAATCCATTTTAAAATTTTTATTTTCTTCATTCTTATTGATATAAATTTAATAAGCCTTTAAATTATTTTTATCAGGCATAAAAACTCGAGATTCAATAATTTAAACAATATTCAATTGTTAAATTCAATTATTAAATTATCCAATAAATCACTTTATTTGAAATTAAAGTTAAAAATTACCTTTTAAATATTAAAAATCAATTAAATATTTCAATTTCAAATATACAAAATTCTGGGTCGTTACACCCATCATTAGGGCTGTAAAATTTCGGTTTTTGGGAAGGTCTAGGGGTGGCTAAAACATAGGGAATTGGCTTGGATATAATGGGTTGAGATCAAGTGAGAATGGGTAAAAAAAGGTTTTCCTCGTTTCTTTCTAATACAACTCTATATATATAGATAGATCTTTAAAAATAATATTAAAAAAAAAACCTTTTTGGTTGTCATTACCTTCTACATTGCTGGTTAAAACATAGCTCTCAATCCATTCCAAAATTTTCAAATATATTTCAAAGTAAAATAATATTATTCGACAATTAGTGGTCGGTGATTCCGGACTTGCAATATGACGAATCAAGAGCAGTAAAAGAAAGGAAAGCCATAGCTTCAACGTGGATTCAAAGACATCATTAAATTGGTAATTTTAATTCATATTACAGTAATTAAATTATAATTTATGATTCTATAATGAGCAATTTCATATCTGTTTAATTATATTGGTACTATATGTTTAGTTAGGTGGGATTTTTGTAAGTAGATGTAGTTGTCACAAATCAGTTCGGATATGTGCATAATTTGTTTGTTATACTATTCGATTTATGCATAGACAAAGGTTATTTACTGTACAAAATTAATTTTTGTCATTAATAATTGTTATATATATATATTTATTAATAAATTCATATAAATATATTAGTATATATTTCTCTCTCATAATAGCATATATTCATGTATAAGATATATATATATATATATATGATTTAAAAAAATTATATACTTATTTATATATAATATGAATTTACAAATTCAAAAATTAATCATCATACATATATTAATATTTTTAAATTAACATTTATTTAATTTTTGAATTATTTATTATATATAAAATAATTATTACAATAGAAATTCAATTTTATGTTTTTCAAAAATATTATATTATTTCAGAAACATAGAGAAAAAAATTTAGGAATTTTTCAACAAAGTTTATTATTGTCAATGATTAATATTATTTTGAAAAAATTGTTTATGATTTATTAAAAATAATAATTTAATTGAAAATTTCTTACAAATTTTTTGAACTTTTCGTTCATGATCCTATAATTTCTAAAATTTTAAATATTGAATTTTTTAATAATATATTATTTTATATTAAATAAATATAGTCTAAAATAATTTATTTGTTTTTTTAAATATTATTTCAACTTCGACAAATCTACAGATTTTTTCTAAGCTCTATTTTATGATCCTATATTATTGAAAATTGTAAAATTTGAATTTTCGTTAATAGATTATTTTATGTTAATTATTTATGGATGAAAACATTATTTTATTCATAATATATACAAACTAAAATACTAAAATTATTATGTTTTCAAAACTACGTTAATTTTGAATTATAAATTATTTCTCTCTCTTTCTATATGTATGTGTGTGTGTGTTTATCTATATATAAATGTTTTATGTTCATATATTATATATAATATGTTTATACTTACATTTGTGTGTGTGTGTTTGTGTGTGTGTGTAACACAATAAATGTACATATTTGAAAAACATACATGACATACAAAATGAGCTAATATGTCCGTTGCGATGTAAATCTCAATATCTACATATGAGCATATTATACCTTCCGTGGATTATTATGTTACGCGTGCACTCTAATATGTATATGATACATTTATGTATAAACTAAATCAAATAAAATTAATTTCATATCTTAATATATTTGAATTTAAATAAAATAAATGATTTTATTTAAATCAAATTTAGAAATGTTCTAATTCAGTTAGACTTCGCGGGCCCAATAAATATCCAATATGGTAATTCACCCATAACTTCCACTGCGGGCTGGTTCAGTTTCAACAGTGGTATCAGAGCCTAATAACCTATGCGGTCTAAATTAGTCATATTATGACTAACTAATTAAACTTGCCACTTAGAGCGGTGTCTAGAATGGTAATGTCTAGGATTGGAATTGGGTAATCAAATACCCTGTCCTACATGGTTGCCGGCCTTTTCCTAAAGGTGAAGTGAGCCCAGAGGTTGCTCCTAATAGAAAAGACCCAACTTAATTTGGGGCTTGGGCTAATTTTCAAAATCGTTTTGAAAATTAAAGTTAAAGATTTTAAATTTAATAGTTAAATTTAAAATAAAACATGTTTTTATAAAAGTTATAATACTACATAAGTTTTCAAAATGTTTGAAAGGATGATGATATTTTCAAAATGTTTGAAAATATTTATATAATAATTTCAAATTTCAAATTTATTAATAAGATTAATAAAATAAATTAATTAAATATGTTAATTAATTAATGCATATATGCATGTATTATATATGTTCATATATGTTATGTTATTTTAAAATGTTTAAGATAACATAAGTATACATGTATGTATACAAGATAAATTTTGAAATTAATAAATTTTAATAAAAATTATTTAATTGAATAAATTAGTTAAAGGTTAATTAATTAAATAATATGCACATGTATATGATATATGTGTGTTACACTATAAAGGTTATAGTATGCACTATAAATGCTATAGTCGATATGTCCAATATAAAAGTTATATTGGAATGCTAATTTAAAATTAATCAAAGAGTTAATTGATTAAAATTAATTAGATAAGATTTAATTAACGATATATTATACGTAAGACTATCATATAAGTAATATGAAATATAAAAGTTATATAACAATAAAACTTATATGATATGTGTATAAACTAAATGTGGAACATTAAAGAAACCCAAATAGACTTGAGAAACAAATACATATGTAAATCTACATATACTATGATTTCTGATGTGTTTGACACATGAATCGCTAGGGTATTACATAAGAAATATATTATTCTATAAGTCGATATCACTCAATATATATATTGAAGATTAAGATCTTCAATATAATATTGTCCTCTACCATATATATATATATATATATATGTATATTAATAAATTACTTACATACTCCTTGGTTGTTGAGCAAACTAAAGCTAAGGATGTTATGCGTAGTATTATTAATATATTGAACAGATGTGGTAAGATAACTATATGTATTTGTTGAGCAAACTCAAGGTACATATACTATACTTAGGTCATCACGATATGGTAGGTATGTGTGAACAATCTCTTTCGATTTGTTGAGAAAACTCAAGGTCAAAATGGGATTAGAACAAGGAAAAACGGGTTAGGAGTTGTATGTGATACAACCAATAAGGAGTTATCCATCATTTGTGGGGCTATGATTTGTTGAGCAAACTCAAGGTTGGAATACAAAATAAATGAGTCCTAACACCCGCTAGTGAAGTTGTAAGATTTCTATATTTCATCTTAGGGTTTGGAGAAACATAAAAGACTAGTGGAAGCCTTATTAGAAAAATGAAATGGTAACATTTAACCTTTCTAATATTGTAAGAATATACGCTATATAATGTTACAACTATATACAATGATAAATTTGTGCATTTAAATATGACTGATAAAACGTTTGTCAATTAACATATAAAAACAAACTGAATTGAAAAGTTGACAAATATAAATATAACATTTACTTACTAATAATTTTAATTGCATGTTATATAATGTTTCTTTACCCATGCAAGTGCCTAATTTCAACTACTTAATATATTCGTAAGTTGGTCACTTATATATTTATTTGGTTTAGACCGTGTATTGCATTTTATGAGTTTTTGAACTCTAAATGCAATTCAAGACTATGGATATTTGATCCACGTACTTTCACATATAAATGTTATATGGTGAACAGTCAAAGTTTGTGGGGTACAATATTTCGATGAAGTTAGTTCATTCGAAGTAAGCCAATAAGAAATATTTTAATATAATGTATTTAACATGAATGATTTCAAAAGGATCATATTGTGTTAATGTAACACGATACCATAAACTATGAGATACATATAAGAACTCGACCGTTGAAATGTCACCTCGATCGGTTTACATAAAATGCAACATATTTTATGTCTTACATGTTAAGAATAATCGAATGCGCTTTTGTAAAAGGTTTGTTATGATATTGTAGTAAGGTATTCTTTTGAATAGTTTGACCATTTGAAAGACAAATGAATGTATCAGAATAGATGTAGTTTAAGGTAAAGTTGGAATGAAGAGAATGAATAATCACTTCTGCTTCATAGAGAAACATTGGAAACAAGAATTGTAATACTAATTGATACTTAATATTGGAATATGAAATATGGTTTTTATTCCGAAATGTATTTTCATATAGAAAATTGTTTTCTATAACACTTATTTCTTTGAGTTCAAGATATTTGATCAAAGAACTCTCCACTATAAACTAGTTATAGCATATGAAAATAAGTAAACAATATTAAGTGAATGGTGGACCTCTAAATTTAGTTCGCTAATGGCAGAAATAGTGGAAGCATGCCATATAGCACCTAATGATTGCATCAAATTACAAAAAAAGTTCGTAAAATGCACCAAACATTATTTGTGAAATAATGTTTTTTTTGATATTGACTGAAAAATAGATATAACCATATTTTAATATGAGTATTACGAATATTCATTATGAAATATAACTATATTGTGGAATTTGTTTTCATAGTAAAAGTGATGCAAAAAAAATACATATGTATCTAATATTATTTACAGTTGTTTTGAAATTATAGACTGAGCCATAGTTTTGAGAAATAATTTTACTATATGATTATGAATCATATGATATAGGTTAATTATATCTCAAACAATTAATGGTTATGCACCCATTCAGTGGGAGCATCATTAGAGTTGATGAACTCTTTGAATTAATACATATTGATGTATGCAATCACAAGTATACTAATACCAAAAGGGTTCCACATACTTGTTATATTCATTGATGATTTAATTACCAATATGAACATGTGTATTAGATATACATGTAGTAAGTTTATGATAAAATCATAGAATATAAAAGGAAAAGTAAATAAAATAACATGCAATAGAATTAAATGATTTGATTTGGTCGAATAAGTGAGTATATTGTAAAGAGTTTCAAATGTACTTAAAAATAAATATAGATTCAATCTCAAAAGTGACTCCTCCATGTGATACATAATGATGCATTGATAAGGAGTAATCAGACATTGTTAAACAATATACGATTAATTGTAAGTGAAGTTGAGTTAGTTCTATAAGGTCATGTACTTAAGATTAGTACACAAGGTTGATATTATTTCATCTAAACAATAGTTTACAAAATCATATAAGATAATGGTTTGTAAGAAATCCCAACATATCCTAGGCCAAGGAGTTGGCAGGTTGTGGGAGTCGAAAGAATGCACGTAATAATTGTTCATTAGGGATCTTGTATGAATCTCCAAAAGGATTTTGGAAAGATCTGTCATCAAATGACATATTTATGTTTTGAACATAATTTTTGTAAACTAAAATCAGTTTTATAAATAAAAAGATTCATAAAGCATTTACGAATCCCTACTTTATTTGCACTTAGAAACAATTGTTGTTTCAAGATATATCAACTTCATTGTGAAGGAATTTCTTTGAAAAAAATTTGGTAGTTGAATGGAATTGGATCTGATCCATAGATAGAACTGATTATATAAGATAAAGTGAAAGTAACTAACATAAATAAACACATAGCATTAGAATGTTTAATAAGTATTCTCGTACATCAAAGAGAAACTGAGTTTCGTATTAATTTTGAAATATACATTACCCTCGGTTGTTCAATTAAACCATTAAGATTGTTGACTCTGTATGGTATGATGTGCAAATCTGAAAGAATTCCAAGTACGCTATCAAAATATGATTTTGCTGGTTGTAACCAAAGAGATGTGATCCATCGGTAGAGTTTGTGTCTTTATTGGAAAGACTAATATAGCTGGAATCAAATGAGCAATGTTGATAAGAATAATATCGAAAATTTCAATTGTTGAAATTAGCATAACAGGTTCGGTATTCAACATGCTCAAGTTAATTCAGATTTACTCAATTATCGCTCGATAAGACTTAGTGTTTGGTACTTATGTATTGAAACAAAAAATTTTAAATAATGATTTAGAATAAGTCGTTTACACATATTAACCAAAAATATCTCAAAGTCAGTAGGAGCGATATTGGGTTTGTGAGTCTTTGGATATGATCCCATAAATGATACGGATTTATATTTTATAAGCGTCAAGGTTGAATAAGTATTTTGATAGAAATATCAAATAGTTTGATTTTCAATCAATGTGCATAGGAAGCGTGTGTTCATAAGAAAGAACGTTAAAAGGTACATTGATATTTCTAAACTATAAGTAAACAACACGTTGTTGATTTTAACAATATGCTTGTATTAAAATCAACTTTAGTTGTTTTAATACTCAATTTTGGATTGTAAATGATGACTTTTATAGTGAGTATAAAAGATATAGAGATTGTCTCAAAACGATATACAAGAGCACCCTATTAAAAGGGGAACATATAAGTTGGATTTCTTATGCATTAGAAATAGGAATTATCATAAAGGTTATGTTGTGTATGATATTATGTTTTGTTTATGTATTTGATACATGGAGAAAATATAAAATCCAAATTGATATCACTGAATGGTTGTTTGAGGTGTTCTCGCCTATTTAGGAAATACTAGAGAATTGTTTATAGAAACTACGAACTTGTTATGATGGAACGTTCGAACACAAACTTTTATAAGGGATATCGAGTATAAAATGTCAATGATAAAATTCAAGTTAATATCTTTAAATTGGAAATGTTTTAAAATAAAGGTGATTGTGGTCATTCAACGAAATGTTGAAAACACTAACTTGAATAGCGCTACAATAAACCAACGTATTATAGATATAAATTCGCAGATTTGTGATTGAGTCAAAGGTGATCCAAATGTTGAGAATCACATAATATTGTTATAAGATAATAATGTCATGAAGTTGATCACGATAGAACTTAAAGTCACTAGAAGTCGAAAGACATACTTCGAATTGTTCCACATGATAAAGGCAGTTCATCAGTATCAGAGAGAGTTAATGGACAAAATACATAATTAAAACATAATAGCATACCCATTCACTAAGGGACTGATCTAATTCGTTTTGAGAAAACTGAATGGAGAAGTTGGATTTAGATTCCATAGTTGACCTCAGATGCAAGTAGGAGATGATAGAGTTAGGGGTATGCCCTAGGGATAATTATGTAATTTGTAACTCGTTGACCAATCTTGTTCGAAATAAAGGGTATTTTCTTCCTATTATATACTTGATATAATGTGATTTTATTAATTAATTAACTTAATTAAAAGTATATTTAATAGAAAAATCCATAAATGGTATATTTTATGATAGTAATTACAAAGTGTTATAACCGTGAGTAATTTATCACAATGAAACAAATATACCATTTTAAATGTTCCTAATCAAGATGCATCGAGATTGGATATCGATGTATCCGTTGAGACTAGAGTATGTAATGCTCTCCAAATATTGGACAGTGTATTGTTTATGACTGCTGGGGGCACCTAGGGGTTACGTACTAATAGTTATTGGATAACTATGGAACGACTCATTCGATAGTTTTCTGTTGGTTAATATAACTAAGGTCAAACAGGAAATATTGATGTGACTGATTTACATAGTTCCCTCGACTTAAGAATATTGTGGATCTTCAGTATGAAAGCTCCGCTTTGATTATATCCAAATCATGGGATGGCGTCCGTCGACTGACTATAGTTGGGTCGAGTGGAAGTATTGGAAGTGAAGCACTATTCAAGAGAATTCGTCTCCTCGGTTATATGCGGTTAGTAGCACAGTCAACTCAAGTCAACTCAAAGTCAAAGTCTTTGGGCAGAGCATTTCGGTTGTTATTATTAAACCAAGGACTTTGTATTTGGACTATAAAGTTGAATGTGGGCGAGGTTAGAATTTTGACTATTACCAAATTCCATAAGTCCAAAGTGATATAGCTTTGACGAAGAGAATTGATCTAAACAAATATCACAACCGGGTAACGCTTATTAAACTAAATTGGATTTTACCGAAAATGAGTAAGCGATAAATTTGGCCATAATGTCACACCACCTGCTAAGTGACGTGTGAACATTAACATCAGAATAGTTCGACGTTAATCGCTGACCAAATTTACACCCAAGAGTTGCACTGCCGAAATGATGAATTCCCTTAAGACCAAACGATTTAATAGTTTACAATTGTTATAAATTAATTAAATTAATTAATATTTATAAAATATTAATAATAAAATTTAAATATGATTTGGAAAATAAATAATGTTATATATATTTATAATAGTTATAAACATATCGATCGATATATAATTTCGACAAGCGATTAAATTAGATTTAATTGCAGAGTATTTTGGCTTGGGCTTAGATGGGTTTAAGGCCATCATTAGGGCTGCAAAATTTCAGTTTTTAGGAAGGTCTAGGGGTGGCTAAAACATAGAGAAATGGTTTGGAGATAATGGGCTGAGATCAATTGAGAATGGGTAAAAAAGGTTTTCCTTATTTTTCTCTAATACAACTCTATATGTATGTGTGTGTGTGTAACAATAATAAAAAACCTTTGGCTAACATTACCTTCTATATTGCTGGTTAAAACGTAGCTCTCAATTCACTCCAAAATTTTCAAACATATTTCAAATTAAAATAATACCATTCGATACTTAAAGGTCGGTGATTCCGGACTTGCAGTTTGACGAATCAAGAACTGTAAAAGGAAGGGATGTCATTGCTTCAACATAGAATCAAAGACATCATTAAATTGGTAGTTTTAATTCATATTACAGTAATTAAATTATATTCTATGATCCTATAATGAGCAGTTTCATATCTGAATAAATATATTGCAACTATATGTTTAGTTATGTGAGATTTTTGTAAGTAGATGTAGTTGTCACAAATCAGTTTGGATATGTACATAATTTATTTGTTATACTATTTGATTTATGTATAGACAAATGTTACTTACTGTAAAAAATCAATTTTTTTCATTAATAATCGTTTTATATATATTTATTAATAAATTCAAATATATTTTAGTGTATATTTCTCTCTCATAATAACAAATATGCATATACAAGATATATATATATATATGATTTAAAAAATTCAGTATACTTATTCATATATAATATGAATTTACAAATTTGAAAATTAATCATCATACATATATTCATATTTTTAAATTAGCATTTACTGAATTTTTGAATTGTATATTATATATAAAACAATTATTGCAATAGAAATTCAATTTTATATTTTTTAAAAATATTATATCAATTCAGAAACAAATAGAAAAATTTAGAAATTTTTTAATAAATTTTATTGTTTTTAATGATTAATATTATTTCGAAAAAACTGTTTATGATTTATTAAAAATAATAATTTAATTGAAAAATTATTCAAAAAATTTCTAACCTTTCATCCATGATCCTAGAATTTCTAAAATTTTAAAATTTTAATTTTTATTAATATATTATTTTATATTAAATAATTATTGCAGAAATCAATGTATTTGTTTTTTTTATAAATAATATTTCAACTTTGAAAAATCTTCAGATTTTTTCTAAGCTCTATTTTATGATCTTAGATTTTATAAAATTTGAATTTTCATCGATAGATTATTTTTGTTAATTATTTACGAATGAAAACATTATTTTATTCATAGTATACACAAATTAAATTACTAAAATTATTATGTTTGCAAATTAAGTTGATTTTGAATTATAGATAATTTCTCTCGTTATATATATATATATATATATATATATATATATATATATATATGTTTATCTATATATAAATGTTTTATATTCATATATTATATATAATATATTTATATTCACATATGTGCGCGCGTGGGCGTGTGTATATTTGTGACACATATATATGCACATATTTGGACAACATACATAACATACAAAATGATCTAATATGTCTGTTGCGATGTAAATCACAACATCTACATGTGGACGTATTATACCTTTCATGAATTATTATGTTACACATGCACTCACACATATATGTATAAATTAAATCAAATAAAATTAATTTCATATCTTAATATAATTTAATTTAAATAAAATAAATAATTTTATTTAAATGAAATTTGGAAATGTTCTAATTCAGTTAGACTTCATAGGCCTAATTAAGATCCATAGGGTAAATTTTTTGAAATTCACCCATAACTTTCGTTGCGAGCTGGTCCAGTTCCAACACTGAGAATCAACCGAAAGATGAAACTGTCTGCATAATCCTGAGGCAATCGACATTCAATTTCAAGAGAATTACCCGGTCATCAACAAAAGAAACGGTTCGGGATTTGCAAGAGATACAGCATCAGAACCGAGGACATAGAAATATCTGGTGAATCGATACCTGTTGTAAAGTAGTTTCACCCCTTTATAAATCATACTAAGGTTGGCGGGACCGCCGATGGGATTAGTCACACATAAGGATGAAGTAGCAAATTAAGGTTGCAAGATGCTCAAATTTATTATAGAGATCAACCAAAATGAAGCTATGTGATGCTCCAGTATCCAGAAGAACACAAACATGAAAAGACAAGAATGGATTTTAGAACAATGGGATAGTTCCAAAATTCAAAAGTATTCCTAATCCATGAGAATCCTAACGAATAATTTTAAGCTCGAACGAAGATGATTCTATGGTTAATTATACTCATTCTAGGGTATTACCACCCTATCTCTAATGAGTTTTTACTCCACATGCTAAGTTTTTCCTAAACCAGAGCTCTGGTACCAACTGTAATGACCAGCCATTTCGAACCATTCAAATCGACAATCATCCACACATGTCAAACTTGAATTGCTCTAAAAAACATATTGTTAATTTATATTTGGTAAAACTTAGCATATACAGTTCATAAATCAATCACAGAATCACAGATACAGGGTAATATAATAATAAGCAACGGAATAGATAAATAGTAGTTCATGAAGCTACTACATAAACATCAGAGTTTGAAACATTATACAACAGAAATTCCATATACATAGAATCATTAATACAAAAGCAACCTACAAGTTTGAACATAAACAACTGGAAATAACTAAAAACTGAATGGATAAAAGATAAATCTCCAAACAAAGCTCCAAGCTCCAAAGGTGAGTCTCAAATGTTGTGACACTCAATTTGACCCGAGCATAAAGCAAAAAACAAAACACTCGAGTCATGATTAACATTCTTATGCAAGTAAATTATCTCAGGTGAAATGTCCAAATGAAACGCAATATAACTTAAAGGATGTTTGGGATTCCCATCCTTTAAGGATCCGTTAAACTATCTACATACATAGTATAGTACGCTACATAGATAATGTCTATAGTAAAGTAAACTATTAAAATAGCATTAAGGTGTTACCCATATCCCCCTTAATACATTTTTATATATTCTCGTAGTCTATACAGTACCGTAATTTCTCCATAAACTAGATGGCTGCCAGAGGGCACTCCTTAGGTATGGTACAAACCAAACTTGTAGTGGGCGCGATAAGGCATGTGACAAGGCACGCAAGGCAATGCCCAGGATAGGATACCAGCGTTTTGCGGATCTGGACTAGTGGTAACGCGTAGCAGCTCTGTCCACCTCAAGACACACTCACAAATAAAAGGTTCACCCAATCAAATCACAAAGCAATAGAATGGTATCGAAGAAATGTGCCCGATAAAGGGAGCGACCCAACTTGGCCCGGCATGGCTCATGTTTTAGTCACATCAAGCTGACTCGCGGGATTCGGGGCTGTGTTCATACCTCATATAGATCTCACCAAACCATCCTACTTCGTTCTGGATTCTGCACCATGTACACAGTTTTTAAAGTGGTTTTCGCTATTGGCAGAGAATATGATAACATCTGATCCCGGTCTCTTTAACAACCAAACGCTTATTTCACACCGTGGTCATTTTCATTTCAATAGTTCATACTTCATATCAAAATATCATATTCATTTCAAAATCATGTCACTTTTGAAATCATTATTTACTTCAAAACTCATAAATCATGATTATTTCAAAAATCATATCACTTTCGAAACCATTTTTTACTTCTAAACTCATATTCACTTTAAATCCTTTCATTTCCAAAAATCATAACCACAAGATAGTTTATAAATTAAAATAGTTTATATACTAAAATAGTTTTTATATTTAAAAGATTTTATATCAAAATAGTTTCAAATTAGAATTGTTTCTTCCAATTTCAAAAACCGATTCAAATCAACTTCGGTTCCAAAATTTCATTTTAAATCAATCTCGTTTCAAATTCCAATTAAAAAGGTTCAATTCAAATTCTCATTAAAACCATTTTAATTTATATCGATTTCAAATCCAAGTTTGAGCTACAAATTTAAACCGTTTCCAATTTAATAGGTTACGAAGTTAAATATTCAAACAATTTACAATAACTCAATTTAATAGATTTCGCTTTTATTTCAAAATTCAACTTCAAATTTTTTTAAATTTTTTTGAAAATATTCGCTTATCATTTTTAATATCGTTTAAATAAAATCTCAATCAATAATTAAATATCTAACTTGAATTATATTTAATTCCAAAATATTCACTTAATTATTATTTTTAAGCATTTAAACAAAATCCCAAATTACAAATTTAAATCAAAATTAAATATTCAATTTTATTTAAATTTGAAAATATTCATTTAATCACCTTTTATTAAATTAAGTTATAAAATCATACCTTTCAAAATCTCAAAATCAATAAGTTCAAATCAATCCCTATTAAATACAATTCTTAAAAAAAATTAAATTTCAAATCAATTTTAATTCATCTTTCCAACCTTCATTTATTAAAGTTATTACAAAATCTATTTTAAAATATTAATTTAATTCAATTAAATACTTAAACATATTACATACTAATTAAATTTTATTAGATTTTATCAAATTAAATCTTATTATTAAATCTAATTTAAATCTTATTTTATATATTTTAAAAATAATAATAATATAAGTAAAATCTTAAAATTACCTTTTCAAAACATAACTTATAAATTTTAAAATATCCAAAACATATAATTTAAAAATCTATAAAAATATCTTTATATTATATTTAAAAATCAATATTTATTAAAACCCATATATTTCCTTTCAAAACTGTGGAAATCATTTTTCCAAAGTAGACCAACGGTGTCCGTATATAGATTTTTATCCTATGGTCAAGTGACACGGATATTTATCATTTCAATCCGCAATAATTTAATATATATACGGGTATATATCATTTCAACCCACAAATCTCAAAATTTCAAAATCACTAAAAAAAATTGGGTTTATCATTTCAATCCATAACGATTTTCCTTAATATATAATATCATTCAGGTATGTATTATTTAAACCCATAGAGATTTTCTAGACTAACAGGGAACTTGCAGAGTGAGAACAATAGAATAATATAAATAGCATAATATATCAATTATAGCATCGATCATAATTAACAATTTATATAATACATACATGTACAATATGGTTATGATGTCATATGTCAATTACAGAGATGAACAATTTTAAATATTAACATATCATACTTAATGATTAAATTACTAACAAATTCAAATTTAACAATACATTTCAATCGTCATTTCATGTGAAATAAATTTACTAAACATAAGAATGTCAATCATGAGTGATTGCTCACCTTTCGAGACTATGGAAACAACGATGGCGAAGAAGACGACACGCATACGGACACGAACTAGCGGGACAGCGATAAGCTAAAAATTGCTACTGAAATCTCCAAACAGCAGCAAAACAAAGCAACACGATCTTGAATTCGAGAATCATATATATATATATATATATATATATATATATATATATATATTCCTTTCTCTTGTGCTCGTGGATGATGGCGGGAGGGAAAAGAACAAAATAAGTTCTCAGGCAAAAGAAGGAGAACAAGCAGGCATGGGTTTGCAAATGAACAGACTAAACTTTTCAAACAAACATGCATGCAAACTTATATATATATACATACATATATATATATATATATATATATATATATATGAAGTGTGTGTGTGTATAGAAGAGGAGTGTAGGGTTCAACTACTGACTAGGTTCGGCTGAAAGGGACAGTGAGCAGATCGGCAGTGGAGAGGGGAAGGCTGATGCGGGAAGAAGGTGTGGCTGCAGCTGCTCGGATGGGGTGCAAGTGTAGGTGGCGGGTTCGGCAACAAGAGGGTGTGGAGTGGATCATGGGTAGGGAGGGGCGGGTTCAAACAAGGTTCGGCTGTGAGGCAAAGCGGTGGAGGGAAGTGATCTGGTCGGCGGCTGCAACATGGAATTTGAATCGGAGTGCTGACATGGAGGGGATCGGTACTTGGGTCTGTTGTGTGGGGCAGAGGCGTTCGGGGCTGCTGCTGTGGGGAAATTGACTGCACTCGGTGGAGTGGCTGTTAGTGTTGTGGCTTGGCGTATGGGTGAAGGCAAGGTGGATGAAGGGTGCAGCGGTGGTAGGGTTGGAGGCAAGGAAGGTTGGCGAGGAACTGTTGCGGCTAAGGTGATGATGGAAGGATGAGAGCTGGTCACTTGGTGGTATGGGAAAGATGACAGGCGGACTCGGAGTGGAGGGTAGGCTGACTTCGGGTTTGGGAAAGATTGAGAGAGGGGCGGTGAGCAGATCGAACAAGAAGGAGGTGAGCAGTTTTCTCGAAGCAATACAAATGAAATCCCGAAGCAAGAATGAACGCAACAAAAGCAAGCAGTTTTATTTAATTTAATTTTTTTTTTCCAGAATGAAACAAAAAGAAGATGAGAGAAAGAAAGTGAATGATATATATTGAATACAGTGGAATAGCAAAATTCAAGGGTTGAGTATCCGCGAATAATAGAGGTTACAGCTGTTAGATTAAAGGAAGGACAACCGGATGGACCCAAAAGCCCAAATGCGGAACCAATACAGAAATCGTTTCGTAGATTTCGCTGTGTACCAGACGTCGAAATATAGAAATGAATATACTACGGAGATCATCACGACGAGACGAATAGAATGGTACACAAATATTAGAAATATGACCATCCTATCAAAACTCAATATTTGTTGCCGAAAATGCTGCTAAAACGCCGAAAATAATATAAATGGAGCTAGAGCAGTCCAAATTTAGCGAAAAGAAATGTGATGTCTCACTTAGAAAATGATTTACATTTTTATTATATAAAAATATTCAGATCTCAAAAATATTTTATTTTAATCAAATTTCAATTGATTTAAATTTAAAATTTGCAATTTCTCGACGAAACAAACTTGCATTTTTTCTGAGGAAAATCTGACGCTTGTTACGTTTAAATAGACATATTTCAGATATAAAATTTTCATTACTAAAATTTAATTGTTTATTTTCAATAAAAATTTAGTTAACTACGTTATAAAAATTGTTAAAATTTCCGGATCATTACAGGCTCCTTATTGGTTGTGGCGGTTCATGGAACAGAGGCTCGGGTTCAAAAGGTAGCAATGCGACCATGTCTTTTGAGGGTTGAGATGTTAGAGGCGAACATGCTATTTTGTTCGAAACCGACGTTGGTCAGCCATGCAGTGCAATCTTATATTGTGAAGCTATGGATTGATGGACCTATTTTGTTTTTTTCTAAAAAAATCAAGCAACACTTATTAAATTGACACATGAACATTAGATACCTATTTAATAGGAGTATAATATCGTATGTCTATTAAATAAACGTGCACACTAAGCGCTTATTTAATAGACGTTTGAAATCAAACACCTGCCAAAGAGGTATTCGAACCCAATTCATAATTAAGAAATTCTTAATTTGCCTTTGAATAAGACCTTGAGTATTGAGTAATTTTGTTTGTTAGCGGGGCACCTATTTTGAATCACTGAATTGAAACCCTAAATTGGTCATCGTAGTAGATGCTCTAATACACATATTATAGTGTGCAGGAAAAGCGATTAGCGGCTCTATAGTGGTGGAGGTGAAACAAAATATAGCGGAAAATAGTGAAGGTGCAAAAAACCACATTAAAATAAAATCAAATATTTAAAGTTAATTTGTTCTCACTCACATAATTTGTGTAGAAAAAAAAAAATTATCTAATCTTATATAACAAAAACAAATAATATCATGATTTATGCATACTGTATTTGGTAACTAAAATGAATTTCTAACTCATTGAATACTTATGCCTTAAAATTAAGTCTTTACCGTAAATTTGTTAATTTAATTTTTTAAAAAATAATCAAATCAACTTTTATATATTAATTTTTGCTTGCTAAAGTAGATGCTCAAAAACCCTGATGTAGCGGATGTAACGAAAAATAACGAACTTAAAATAATATATTATGTAATGGCTTTAAATTGAAATAACTTAACGATCAAAAAGCATTGTGTTATAGTGGAAATTTTGCGAGGCATTAACTACACGGTATTATAGGCACCGGATTGCTATACCTACATGACAAATCCCTAAGCACATTAAGATCTGTTTGGAAATAGTAAAAAAAGGAGACTATAAAAATGTACAAAAAAATGTATAAAAAAAATAAAGAAGAAGACCAGAAAATCATGTTCAGATAAATGTATGCAAAAATGAAGATCAAATGAGAAGAAACAAAAGTAAGTTGGAATATTCTAAAACTTCAAATTCCCATAAGGTAAATTTCTCATAAATCAAATCTTACAGCCTCTAGAATAATACATACCGTTCTTATTGACAATTAAAGAGTACATAGCTGGCTGTCTTATGAAGAATACAATTAATGTCTTTCTCGAGAACAAATTTAGTCTTCATGATGTTACAATAATCCCACATACGGGGGTTATTTGTTGAATAAAATAGTTCATACATAGCTAATGTTACATAGGAAAACAGTTGGTCTCTCGAGAAAGCAAACATAGGTCATACTGAATTGCTTAGCATCATATATGGTACAATGGGAAAACCCAGGAGCTCGATTAGGTTTGTAATTTGTCAACGATTGGGCAACCTTCAAGTTTTGGATATCTGCGTTCACTGCCAAAAAGAACAAAAGCATATAAGAATAATGTTACAAGTAATCCATATAGAATAATTCAACAATAGTTACCTTACTTACAGTTTAATGCAATGAAATATTGAATAGGTAGTGAATGATTTTCGTATGGGAAAGAAGACAACTTATGTTCGCTATTAAATTAGTTTCACATTCAAGATCAATATAGACAACTCTAAATAATTTCATATCAGATCGTTATATGACAAAGCATCCATTTTCCAATATATAAAGCATGAAAGTATATTTGAACGAAAAGAAATGAAAAATACTATTATCGCTGTATTCAAATGTATCCAGTAGTTTCTGAAAATATGACTGCTATCCTCCCCTCCGCTCATAATTTATATCTTGAAGGAAAGAGAACTTGAGCTTGAATACAGCAACGCACAATAAAATCAAATTACTAGGTTTTATTTTTACCATTAATGATTACTTGAAAATTTAAATGGAAAAAAAAAATGTTGATGTAAGATTACCTATCCGGCTCGTTTCCTTTTTAAGGATTTCATCTGCATCAAAATGTACACGATAACTTCTTTGAGTGTTGCTTTTCTTCCTTCTCTAAAATTCCATAGCTCTGGAACAGCGTACCTGCCACTAGGATTGTATGAATTAATCTCCATCAAAGCTGTTGTGACTGCATTATAAGCTTCATCACCCAATTCATTCTTTAGAGCTACCAATTTTTCATCATCTTCCTTCAATACCTCCTGCATATAATAAATCCCGTAATTTAGATATACTTATGCTGGCAAAACTTTTGATATAACATTGGCTGATAATACAAATGACTAAATTATCCAATACACTTAGGTTGGCAGTCTGAAATTTCTCACTGCTGATTCTTTATATAAGTTTCAAACCAGAGATATAACGGTGTTATGATAAATTATTGCATGCAACCATTCTCAAGGAATAATATGTTCATTGATAGACATAGGTGAATATCATAACTGACCAGTACTCTGATCAGGCAACATGGACACACATGCATAAGCTCACCATACACTTTTACTGTGCAATATAGATATTATGCTAACAAAATTAAGGGTATAAAAGGGACCATACCACAGTCACCCTTAAGTATGCTCTTTTGACCAATTTAGATATATGAAGAAATAAACAACGGTCTCCGGATTCAATTGTTCAGATATTATTCTTCTAGTTTTTTTTCCAGCTTGAAAATGACATGCTCCACCTACTAACTTCACAACTGAAAGGGCCATCATACAGTTATCTAATGCTTAACCCAAAATGTCCCAGATTTTTAATGTTTTTGCCAAGCTAAAAGAGGAGAGAACTGTAAAATAATCCTACAATCAGCGTTGAGCAAATATTTGCAGATAAATATGCTGCAGCTGCAGCTGCAGTGTCGGAAATCTTGCTAGCAATATCAAGCAAGTGAACACTACTATTATATTACTAGCAGTAAATATTAAATCATAAGATAAGCTTAAGCTAATAATTTGTATGTTTTACAGATACACACTCAAGCAGTACTTTTATGTTCATGCTAAATCCCAAACCTTGTAGGAAACCGATGTTTCTAAGTAAAAAACTGCAATTCGACCTAACTTGGGAACATAAACATAAACACATTCCAAGTTCATGGACACATATTTCGAAATAGATGCAAAACCTTTAAGAGTACTAAATCATGGACGCATATTTCGAAATAGATGCAAAACCTTTAAGAGTATTAAAAGCTCTCATCCATCAATTAAACCATCAAGAGTATTGAATTTACGATATGCTATAATGCGCAAATTCGAAACGGATTCCAATTACCGTATCAAAATATGATCTTGGTAGTTGTACCCGAAAGGATGATCCATCGGCCGCGAATAAGTCTTCAAGAACAAAAATAATGCAGTTGGAACGTAATGAGCAACCGTGATAAGAATAACATTTTAAATTTCAATTGTTGAAATTGACGTAATAGATTCGTTATTCAACGTACTAATTCGGATTTACTCACAAAATTGGCGTTTGGTATGACTATGTGTTTGGTACATATGCGTTGAAATGGAAGATTCTAATTAATAATTAAAATAGACTGTTTGCACATAACAGATAAAGTGCGGAAGTCGGTGGTAGCGATATTGAGTTTGTAGTTTTTTTTAGATATGACCCAAGAAATGGTACGAACACAGTTGAATAAATTTTGATAGAAATATCGAATAGTTTGATTTTCAATCAAAATGTAGAGTAAGCATGTGTCTGTAAGAAAGAACCACTAAAATGTACATAGATATTTCTAAAATTAAAAGTAAACATACTGCTGATTGTTAACAATGTACTTACGTTAAAATCAATAATAATTTGTTTGTTTAATACTCAATATTGAATTTGTAAATTATATCTTTATAATAAGTATAAAGGATGTAGGGAATGTCCCAAAGCGATATGCAATAACACCTTATTAAAATGTTTAATATGAAACATGTAAGATGAATTCCTTATGCATTAGCAATTGAAATTATCATACATGTATTGTCTGTAATATCGTAATTTTTTTTATGTATATGATACATGAAGCAAATAACAAATTTAAATTAAGATCACTAAATTATAGTTTATAGTGTTCTCGGGCATTTAGGAAATATTAGAAATTTTTTTACTAAGCAATTATAAATATAAATGCACAAATTTATAACTAGGCTATGGGTGATTTCAAGTATTAAAAATACTACATTATTGTTATAAGATAACAATGTAATGATAAGAGCTCACTAAAAATCAAGAAACATACCTCGATTAGTTCCACATAATAAAGATAGTTTATCAACATAGAAAAGAGTTGATGAACATGGTAGATAACTAAAATAACATAGTAGACCCGTTCACGAAGGGTATAATCCAAGAGATGGGATAGAGATTCCATAATTGGTCTCAAATGCAAGTGAAAGATTGATAGTTAGGGGTACACCCTAAAGGCAATTACGTAATTGTTACATATATATAACTTGATAATCAATCTTATTCGAAATAAAAGATGTTTTATTTCTATTATATACTTGATATAATGTGTTATATTAATTAATTAATTTAATTAAAAATATATTTAATAGAAAATCCATAAATGGTATATTTTATGATAGTGGTTACAATGCGTTATAACCATGAATGATTTATCACAGTAAAATAAACATACTGCTTTAAATATTCCTAGTCAAACTGTATCGAAACTGCATGTTGATACATCCCTTAAGATTAGAGTACGTAATACTCCACAAATGTTGTACGGTGTATTACACGTGACTACTGGGGCATCAAAGAGTTACATACTGATAGTTACTGGATAACTATGATATGACTTACTCGTTAGTTTTCTGTTAATTAATATAACTATAGTTAAACAAAAAATATCGATGTGACAATACTACAAAGTTCTCTTGACTTGAAAATACTGTTGATCTTCAATGTAAAAGCCCCACTTTGATTATAGTTAAATCGTGGCAGGACATCATCGAACGATTATATTTGGATCGAGTGACAGCATTGGAAGTGAAACATTTTTCACGAGAGGATTCGTCTTCTCAGTCATATGAGGTTAGTATCACGGTCAATTAAAGTCAACTCAAAATCAAAGTCTAAGGCCAAAACAGATAAGTTAATAATATTTGTTATTATTAAACTAAGGACTTTGTTTTTGGACTATAAGTAGAATATGGACGGTGCTAAAATTTTAACTATTACCAAATTTCATAAGTCTTGATGTGATATACTTTGGACAAAGAGAATTGATATTAATATTTGTCGCTACTGGGTAATGCTTAAGTTACTAAAATTGGATTTTGCTGAAGCTAAGTAAACGATAAATATGATCACAATATCACACCATCTGCTAAGTGACGTGTGAACGTTAATATTCGAATTGTTCTATGTTAATCCCTGATCGAATTTAGACCTAAGAGTCGCACAACCGAAACGTTGAATGCTCATATCACCACCTGATCTAATTATTTATAATTGTTATGAATTAACTAAAGTAATTAATATTTATGAAATATTAATTATAAATTTTTATTTAATTTATGTTGATCAATGTTAATTAGTTTGTATATAATAATTATAAACTCATGTATCAATATACAATATCGACGTGCATTTGAATTAGATTTGAATGCAGTATTTATTGATCGGGCTTGAAGTGAATTTAAGCCCAAATGGGACCATATCCATGGGGTTCGGCCATATCAGGTAGGAAGAGGGTGGAATTTTGAATTCAAAAGGAGATTGGTAAGAGAAAAGGAAGGATCAAGATACTCTTTTCACTTTTGCCTTTTGCTATTTATTTGCCTCCAACCCTCATTCTTTACTACTTTTTGCTCCATTCTAGACCAGCAAAGGCCGACCCCTAGTTCCCTTCTCCTCCTCAAAATTTCAAGCTTCAAAACGGTAAATTAAATTAAATCCATACATCGGTGGTAGCTACATTAATACTGGTAGCGCTCTCTGGATTCAGGACATGGTTCAAAAAGTGTCTTGATTCAGCATTTCAAGATGTGTCAATAAGGCTTTGGATAAGGTAAATTCCTTGTTTACATTTTCATTTACATGTATATAAATATTCATCATGTTATATGTAAGTATAGACAGTGAATTGATATCACGAATCCTTATAGGTTATTGCCGTCGACATTGAATGTATCTATTTATATACGTGTGTGTGTAAATAAATAAATAATATATCTTTTATATTTATGCTCTTAGCATTTGGTAGGAAAAAAAATTTTGGTTTTATTTTCAAGATTAATAGTTTTTTTTAAACCAGTTTAGTTTGAAACATATAATTTTAAAACTACTTTAGTTTAAAACATATTCATAATAAATATATATTTAATATACTTATGAAATTTATTATGTATATACATGTCATGTTTTCAAATTTTAAAAAAAAATTGAAAACCATATATATATATATATATATTTTAACACACAAATATATATATAATTTATTTAAACACAAAATTATGTTTTACAATATCTATACATCTAAAATATAAATATAAAATATGAAAAAATTATTTAGTAAAATTTTATACATCATTAATGTTACTTAAAAAAATTATTTTAAAAATGATTTGCGTGCAGAAATAACTGTTATAAAACATTTTAATGTTAAAACCGAAAAATTAAAAAAAACTATCAAACTACATCATATTCATAAATTATACACACATATATACGTTTTATTATACATATAGAATTCATAAATTATAATATGAATATGTGTATATGGTTATGTGTGTATATACATATAAATTCTTTTTTATTTATTTTCGAAATATATGCATATTCATTTAAAGTTAATATGCAATTTAAATTAGAATTTTAATTATATATACATATGCATATATTTATATTAAAATGAATATGTTTTCCAAATATCATTTTATAATATATTTGTATATTAATATTTACACATACATATACTTGCATATTAAATGACAAATATGTATATGAAAGAGCTAATATGTCTGTTGCGATGTAAATTTCAACATCTATGTACGAACATGTTAAACTATGTACATCATTTCATGTTGCACGTGCACGTACATATGTATATGATACAAATATTATTGTATTATTATATATAATATAAAGGTAACATTAAATAAAATATTGAGTTTATTTAAAAGAAAATTTAGAGAAGTTCTAAATGAATTTAGACTGCACAGTCCCAACAAAGATTCAAATTGTAAAAATAAAAAATGAAATTTTCCTACTTACTCTGTTACGGGCAGGCCCAGTTCCAACATTATGGTCATTCACCCAAGTGCCTACCAAATTGTCTTAGGAAGTTGTTCCGCAGAGATATTCATCTCGGTGTTTACCGTCCAGGCCTAGATTAATTGCTCCTACGAAGGTTGCTATCATTCACACAGGTGTATACCTTATTGTTCAAGTAAGTGACTCACACGAGGGGTTTTCACCTTGGTGTTTACCTAACAATATTCTTGTCTACTAAGGTAAATTTCACCCATGAATGATACTATCATTCACATTGGTATATACCGTAGTGCTCAACGCCTACAGTAAGTTGCTCCTACTATCGTTCACCTCGATGCATATCATTTTTATGTTTAACACTTAACAATCAAGTTAGATTCACTACAAATAACTCAGTCATTCATTACAAATAATCCAGCCATTCCCACCTTGGGATTCGTAGGCACTTCCTTGGTTAACGTCGAAGGTAAGCGACTTCAATATTACTTTCCGAACATGCATCCAAAAATATCGGAAGTCCCTCTCTGGCTTTTCATCTCAAGTGTCGTTGACCACTGAAATTCTATGTCACATTCCAACTATTCTATCATTAGTTATCCTTGGCATTACTAGTTGTTAACTCAGTCGTTACCGTCCGGTTTCATACAAATACATGACCCACGCCATTTTACTCTTTTGCTTGCACGTCCCTTGGCCCTACCGACCTTTGGATTCAGTGTTAAGTAAAGACTAGCGCTTAATGATTTTTGCTTGCTCATGTATTCTTTTGGTTTATGTTCTTGCACATTCTCCGCTATTATGTTCGTTTGGTTTATGTAAACTTTTAATTGAACCTATGTTTAAGCTAACTCCCTTGGACTTACTCCAAGTGCTATTAGAAATGTGTACTCTTTTAGAAAATCCACTCTAAATCATTCTTAGAAAATACACGTAAGATTCCAATAATCTAGATAATCATTTGTTCTTTAGGACAAGCCTGTTTGGGGATAAAAGGGTGAATTTTCAAATTATTTCTTCATTTAAAAATCATTTTACACCTTTTTAAATCCATTTAAATTCATGAAATTCATGCATATACAATTGCTCATGGAATCTTCTTCCGATAATCAAAATTTATCGTTTAGAAGTTGGCTCAAGTGCTTTTAAACTCAAAACTAAAGCTAACCTCTCATAGTATCATTATTGTTCAAAAGTCCATTATAGACAACACTTATATTCAAAACCAAATTACCTAAGATTTAAATTTGCATCAAGGTAGTATTAATCACTTACAGAAAGATGAAAGGTCCCCTAAGCTCTGCTAGCTCTTTCCTTTCTAAAGTTGTTAGCTTTTCTCCTTCTTAATTTTCGACCGAAATCAAAGAGATCAATATTGTTCTCTTTTAAGCTTTCCTTCTTTGTATTATGATACGAGAGGTGGCAAAGTAAAAGGAAACAAAGTAGGATGTAATGTAGGAGTAATGGGCTTCGGACTGTCATGACCCATTTAGAAATAAATCCCCTTATTCAACTCTTTATTCATTGTATTATCAACCAAAACAAAATCCTAATTAATTAGTTCACTTGTAACAATTTATTCTTGGTCTAGCTTAAATCATGCAACTCGCTTTAATTGATTACCACATAATATTATTAATCATTTTAAATTAATATTTTCGACATGACTAAAAGCATATTAAAATATGAATCATTACAATTAACAATTTTATCACTTAATAATTTTCCATTATCCGACGAAGTGAGCATGTTTACATATAATTTGGCTATATTAACCACTCATTAAACATGGATATCTCTTTCGTCATAACACATGTTGCAACGAAACTTTGATTGCTGCTCTTCGAATGTTCAGAACTATCATTTGCCAAATCTTAATGACAATCGAAGGGCTATGATCTCATAGAATCAAGATTTTAAATCTCGGATTTCGATAATGCTTCGTCTCGGAGATTTTAGAAACTCGATCTCATATCGAGGGAGATCTCGGACGAGATGAGTCCATCTCGGGTGTTTGTCTCGGAGTTCCATCTCAGGTCTTAAAGCTCATCTCGAAACCATCTCAGAGTATATGATATGTTAAAATTTGATTTTCTTTCCGAACTGACAGTGTGATATGGATCGTGTAGTATGGATATATGATAATATAGAGTATAGTGATGATAGTAATACTGTAAATAGTGTGGAATATAAAAAGCAGTATAATAAAATGACACCATAAATTTTTATACTGGTTCAGAGCATCGTCCTACGTTCAGTCCCAGACTCCTTCTGAAATTTCACTAAAACAACAACCATAATTTAACCCGAAGGTCTATACAAGCTCTGAGCAGCCGAACAGGGACCTGAGTAGCAGAACAGGATTTCGCCTCAGCAGCCGAAAAGGACTTCACTCGCCTGAGCAGCAGAACAGGACTTCAACAAATACAGAAAATAGTTTTGACTTTTGTGTGTTCTGATAACAGAGATTTGTCACTTGTAGTACACCCTTCCTATAATCTTCTCCTCGAGTATAAATATATATATTTGAAGTATATGAAGAATAGAAATGTATAGTATTGCTTTAATGCAGAATAATTGAAAGTATGATAGCAAATAGATTCCAGAGAATGAGATCAGAGAGATAAGAAAATTCGATTGTAATTAAGTGGTTTGGAATCAAGTTGGAGCTTGTATTTATAAAGGGTAGAAAGCAGCGACTGTTGGTGAAGAGTTTCGATTGAAATGTTGCGTCCAAATCTTTTCGTTAGAGGTTCGTAACTCTTCACAAAAAGTCGTGTCTTTTCGAAAAGTAGCTGTTGTAGAAATTCAGTCAACTACGCCTCTGGGTCAGTCGACTGAATATTCAAAATAATTTTTAAATATAAATTCGTATATCTGTCCACTTGTGCATATTGCACAAATTTTCCAGTGTCAGTCGACTGACCTGGTGAAATCTGTGCAATATGCACAGTTTACATAGGTATATTAATTTCTATAACTTTAAAACACTTTTATAATTTAATTATATGCTTATATATGTATAAAATATTTTAGAAATAGAATGATTAAATATATAAGCTAATATACACGTAACCGATAAGAGATTTTAACAATATTGACCTACGACTTAAAAACAAAATAATATAATTGATGCACCGGTTTTAAAGTCTCGTCTCCTTATAGTATATATTCTCTTTTTGTCGTAGCAGTCGTCAAATCTGTATGTCGTAGTGATAGCTTCGTGTCATGAATCAAAACCAAGTATCAACATTCTCAAGTTTTTTATGAATGCTGCCATAGAAATAATAATTTAAAACCGCTTTGCAAAATCACTCCATTGTTATTAATCTATGAAAGAACATTATAATACAAATAAATTATAGTTTACAACTCATGATCCATGAACATGAAATATTGTTAGACGTAGAACATTAAAAGCTCCAAAATATTAAACAATAATATAGAAGTAACATAAATGCACAAGGAACATGCCTGTAAAAAAACGATGAACACGAAAATGCAAAAGATTTTATAACATATAAAAATATATATGATTTTAGTCATATAACATGCAAAATGTACACAAAACATTAAAGATTAAACATGATTCGCTTCAAGTCTTCTATTACATACAAAATACACAAAAAGAGCATAATGGTAAACCAAAATAAAACTAGACTTTACCATTACAAGCCAACTAGCTAAAAGAGGTTAAATTTAGCAATTAAAAGAGAGGTTAACTATTGGAATAGCAGGAGCTTATGGAAACCGGGCTTCAATTTTTTTAATTATTGTTTTGAATCGGGTATGGGCTTAAATTTTAGCCAAAAAAATCTCGGCCGATATTTCAATATCTCATTTTGGTCAACATTGCCATATCTCGACCGATATATTCAAAACAAGATTTACACCGAGATTTGCTATTTTGTTTTCGGGAGGGGGGAGATTGAACCGAGATCTCGGTCGATATTTCCAAGATCTGAAACAGTGCATAGAATGCAAGTTCTCCAATGTTGCAAGGTCGTTATGTTGGCTACTACGCGAAATGACCATAATCACTTTGTTTCAATGGATTCTTATGCGACTTTGACCAACATTAATGAATCGTTCCCTAATTCATTTTGGAATATTCAAACATCTTGATTCTCAAAGTAGAAAATGTACCCACAACACATTTTATAACCGCTACTACAAAACTCAGTAGTAGATTAATTAGGTTATCATGGGGGTGTGGCGGTTGGAGCCTTGGAGGCGTAAACAAGAAAAAGATTCATAGGAATGTGCCAATGATCTTTAAAGAGTTACTTTGAGATTAAGGAAGTCGGGAGAGGAATAATAGAAATGAAAGAATGTAAAGTATGTTTTATGCCTCCTCGGAGGAGGAGTGTGTGTGCTGTTATTTTATAATTTGAACTATGTCGTTATTTCAAGAGCAATGCTAGAAGGCCAAAGAATTTCAAATTAAGGAAGTCGGAAGAGGAAAATGGAAATGAAAGAAAATTAAATATGTTTTATCATATACCGATTTATCTATGACATTGTGTCATTTCCCGCTTTTGGAATTCCCCATTGATGAGATGCATCTTCAGAAGTGGGTGGGTGGGTGTGCATGTTTTACCCCCACAAAGTTTCTCAGTTGGTTTTGTGTATGTAGACAAAGGTCACAAATTCGAACAAAGTTTCTCAGTTGGTTTTGTGTATGTTAACTAACAAAAGGTCACATTCGAGCTCGAATAACGAAGATGGGCGTATAAAACCTTGAGCAAACCTGAAGTATGTAGTATGCGTCAGGTGCATGCGTGTGTGGTGTTAACCCTCACAAAGTTTCTCGGTTGGTTTTGTGTATGTGAACTAATAAAAGGTCACAAATTCGAGCCCGAATAACGACGATGGACGTATAAAACCTTGAGCAAACCTGAAGTATGTATTATGTATTTGGTGCATACTCCTTACAATGAAAACTTGGTTCCAAGGATAATTTAAAATAATTGTCCATCGGATTTATCGAAAGTTAATTTAGATGTCCCTTCTGAGGCAATGGTATGACTATGGATTGTCTATTTAAAGGTGTTGGGATCGGATCTCATTGACATCAATTAACGATGGTAGGAAAATTATCAAAATTAGTTACCATTTTTTCCCATTATTGCAAACAAAACTTCTACTGCATTTTCAAAACATGCAATGTTTTATTAATTTTATGATAAAAAATCACAATAACGGTCAAATATCATCAAATTCTTGTGTTGAATAGTAGTTCGTTCTTAAGTGTATAACTTTAGTAGATTGAGTTTATAGAAAACATTGGAGTGAACAAATAATGTTGTTAGTCTATTGTATATGAACTAAAATATTAAAATAAAAAAAACACATTTGGTTTCAGTTATTAAATAATTTTATACCTATTAACACAAAATGTAAAAAATAAAAATCGAAGTATACATATTACATATATCAATAAAAATATCAATAAATGTTATTAATTAATTTTCTACCTGACCTACGCTTCTAAGGGCGAAACAATATATATAATATAAGGTCATAATAAAATGATCTCCGCTACCAGCATATGTTACTAGTTTCAGTTGTGAATGCCACAGTACCCGAGAAATATGGTTCATCTGATCAAATTGTAATATGTCCTCAGTTCGTTTCTCTTTAATGAGATGTAGTTCTCTGTCATAATAAAAATACAACTTTGATTATCTATATCAGACGTATACAAATGAGGATGCATGTATGTGGTTTGCATTATATAATATCAAAAATTGATTATATTGTAAACAAAGTGCATATGCCAAGATGTGCAAAGAACATCAAAAACAGCTAGACTGATTGGCTTCCTTCATGCCAATAGACACTGTACAATTACAGTTTGAGATGATGAAAAATCTCCATAAAAAAAACTTTAGATATTTGGAATTTTAAAATAGGAAGAAATTTGAGTAGACAGTACGAAATTCTAAGAGAATCAATATGGTAGATGCTAGATAGTTCTCTCACAATATAAGATTCGAGAGAAACAGAAGATTTTAACTTCTTTTGACCCTCACATGAGCAAGGGGGGGCTAAGAGAGGAGTGTGGAAAAATTAGAGAAAAGAAAATGATTAGGTTCAATATGCAAAAGAATGAAAAATATGTGGTGTACAAACATTTCTGCAGCATAATTAACAAAATTGGCTTCAAAAGCATTTCACCAACATGAACATGCAGCCTCAAACTCAAATTGCAGCACACTGCTGTTTACCAACTAAATCTGCGGTTATATGTTCTACAATTGACTAGTAGCCAAGGTTTCAAACCTCATATTTCGGTCTCGTCTGGGGGACACGATATCTTGTATCGGATGAGGTCTCTTATGGAATGAGTGTATCCTGATGGACATCTCATATTGTCATAACGGTCTTAAAATACATCTTGGAACTAACCAAGTACCCAATGAGATTATAATTGACATTTTTAAAGATTTTTAACGGTCAGGATTAAAAAATAAATAAATTGTAACATACTTGATTTGCGTAGAAAATGAGTTAATGTACTAGAAAAAGAAGATTAAATTTCCTTTTTTGGATAAGTGCAGTAACTTGATTAATTTGGTGATGACTAAATAACTCCTTATATGAACATTGAAAAAGGGAGAAAAATTATGTAACTTTTGTGGTGACTTACCTGGATAAAAATTTATAAAGAGGAATCAATGGGGTAGCGGATAATAATTGAATTGGATAATTACATTTGGATCCATATAAAAAGTAAAAATGATTAATATTAAAAGAAAACGTACAATTTGACAATGAACTCGGATTGAGATTTTCGTCCAAATTTCAGTTAAAATTTTATTATCTCTGGTGAGATGAATGTCAGATTTGATGTTCCATCCCACTCATGTGTAAAAAGGAGTTATTGGACGCGAACTTGTGAGATACACACACACAGATGTATGTATGTGCGTGCGTGCGTGCATGTGTGTATATGTATATGTGTGTGTGTGTGTAAAGTATCAAAATAGATGAATGAATCTGAATCCCACCTGTGAGTTATCTCCGGCAGTAATAACTCTGAATGGATGCCAATTTGGATCCCTCAAACGCTCTTCCCAGTCCAAAAAGTACGCCTCTGCCTTGTCTTTTGCTTCAGCCTTCAGGAATAATCGTTTACATGAAATTTGAAATGCATTCTTATCAAGCTCCCCCATCCTTTTTATCCCAATACAGGTTTGACCACTCAACATGTCTAATAAACCCTGCATATGAATTTAGCGGTCAAATGATACCACAGCTTAATAAGCATTACTAAGCAACCAACTAACTTGATATCTTGGGTAAACAGTTTTCATATATGAAGGCACTGTCTATGTCTCATGCATCAGATGCTTGATCAATAAGATATATTTATGTATTTATCAAAAAGACAGAGTTCGATGCATCCCATGATCATTTTTTCATCTTGGCTGGCCATATTAATATATGGTTAGATGATGAAGTGTGATTGTTTAGGTTCAGTTAGTCTTTGCATGGTATTCCGACATGTCATATTAATATCTTGACAGGTCGTATTAATATATTTTATTTTGTCGCATTCGGTACATACAATAGTAAGCACATAAACATTCCAAGAAACTAACAAAGAAATAGCCAATACCATTATAAGTTCCTTTCGAGCATCTTGAAGCTCGTCATTGCTCTGTCGCTCTTTAAAAACCAGAGTTCTATTAAGAGATTCCAAGCTCTCCATTTCCTCAACTTTTTCTTGCAATTCTTCAGTCATCTCTTTCATTTTTTCCTGTGTACTTTTATCTTCCCCTCCCATGTACTGCATTACATTTAGCTTTCCTTTTAATTGTTGAATCTCCAGCTCCAGTTTCTGTTTTGCATCCAATTGTTTCTCCAAATACAGTATTTTGTTGAGTGTAGCCTCTTGTTCTTTCTATTCATTTTTTCATGAAATAAGATTCAGATTCTGCAATCTATCGAACAAATTATATTACTATTTTAGAAAGGTCAATCATTTGAGACCTTCTGATCTTCAACAAGCTTAAGGACATTTTCATCTGCCTTTCTCTGCATTAAGGATGCCATTTCAAGCGAACTATTTCTCACTGCATACTGCAGAAATAGTAAATGATTAGAAGAAATAGTGGTACTTTTCATGGTATACTCAGAACATAGTTACAAAAAAATGTTAGCTTTAAAATTATTATTTTCAAGTGGAAATCTGCATAAAAAATTTATAACTATTTATCTTCCTACCATTCTACAGAGTCCTTAACTCCAGGCTGATGAAATTTTCAGTTAAAAGGAATAAGATGAAAACCAAATTAATTCATTGATCCAGTGCAGAATAGACAACACACGCAGGCGCGCGCACAAACACACATTCATACATACATAACATAACATAATAGTTTTTTTGGAAAATTTACTAATTCAACAGCTTAATCCTTAATATGCATGCTTAGAATGTTTACGTATGTAAAAAAACATAAGGCCAAATAAAACAAAATAAAACAGCAAAAGATGAAAGGTTACCAATCAATCATAAACGTTCTTAGTTATGAGTTGAGTCCTAAACAAACATAAATAAAACATAACCTACTATGTAAATGCAGTGAATTGATATAGAAATGTTACCTTCTGCTTTTCAACTTCCAATTTATTCTTCTCGGCATCACTTTGAGCAACCAACTTGCTAAGCTGTTCGCACCTTAAATCAAGTTCCTTGCGTTTAGAATCCAATTGTGACCTTAAGGTTTCATTCTCCTCAAAAATTCTTCGTGAATGGTCACGGGCAAGGCACTGCATCTTCTGTATTTCTATTAAAAAAAGAAAAATTGTGGAACTTATGCGAGACTCCAAATAAGCTACTGTGTTAACAAATTATGGGGAATGATGACATTGTGAATTTATCCCAAACAATATACTATGTGGTTACAACTCAATGCAAATTTCAAACTATTAGCTGGTGTGTTAACAAATTATGGGGTATAATGACATTGTGAATTTATCTCAAACAATATACCACGTGGTTACAACTCAATGCGAATTTCAAACTATTCAAATGCCCTTTTTATAAATAGACTACTGATTTCTCAACTTCAAGAAGCAAAAGGTACTATTTACCTATATTATAAGCTTGAATTAGGGACTCTTTCTCTTCCATTGCTTTATCAAGTGATAAATTAGTCTCATGGAACTTGGATTTTAGTTCTTGCAGATATTTATCCTTGACTTCAATCTCATTTGCAAGATTTGCTACAAGTTTGTCTGCTTTTTGAGACTCTTCTTTTGAACGTTCCGATATTGTTTTTAAGTCACCATTTTTTCTCAAGTGGTCTCCAATTGGTCCAGCAGAATTATAGTCTTCACCTCGTGCAACCCACCCATATATCTCAGATGAATGTTGTTTCTTGCCATACCAATCCCCTTTACTCAAATGTCTGGATTCGAAATAGTTTTCAAATGCCATTGCATTTTTGAAACCACTCCAATCTTTATTGAAATTGACAATGGCATTTCCTGTGTGACCATTGTAGTTCCACAAAGGAATGACTTTTAATGGATTGAATGTTGATAACTCATTCTTTATTTTGGTCCCACTCCCACCTACATGTTTGCCATTCTTAACTTCAGTTGGTACATTAACAAGAACACCCATCCATGGGTAGACAAACTGATCGTCAGTTGGCTTAACAGTTTCTGCATCTGTAACTGCTACCTGTGGGTCAGCATTGGATTCAGAATTAACATCATTTTTCAAGAAAGTTGCTAAAGCTCTGTGATCCGCCTTTTCTTTTGCTCCTCTACTAGGTGAAGCACCAATGCCAGTCGCATGCTGAAGTATCTCGTTATACAGGTAGTCTTGCTTCTTTTTCTTCACACAAAACGGACACTTGTAAGTATTGTTCGAATTCTTTGTTACGAGTTCACCGTTCTTTAAAACATTGTATGATTCGTTTTCAAGCTCATTTATCTCAGAATCGCTTATTTCCGAAGCATCGTCAGAGCTATGATCCATGACGATGAAACTAGCTTTTCTAAATAAATTGGAAATAAAATGAGTAAAGATGTTAAATAAAGCTCGGTAATGCAGCAAAAGTTAGCTGGTTGCATCATACATCTTTCAGTACCATAGTTAATTGCATATAAATGGATTGCTGTATATTCGTTAGTCAATACTTCACCCTTAATGTGTAAAAGAAATCTTTAAGATAAGTTCGCCGGACAAAATTAAGTCTCTCAGAAATGACCTACTAGCTCATCATGACGACATTTATGTATGCATCCCTTATACATGCATTAGTATTACCCACATATTGGAGGAAAAAATGACTACAAAGTGATGTTCTTCCATGGTGGCCATCATGCAGAGCAAAAGGTCAAGAGTAGTAAAACAAGAAATTATTTCTAACTTTAAACGTATATGCCTATGCTTGTGAAACATAAAACACAGGATCTATTGCCAAAAGAGTGATTCCATCTTGCACCTTTAACTTGGAAAACCTGCATTTGCGAACTACATACAATATTACAATATATTCCTTAAATTCACAGGTGATGCGTAATATTGCTCCAACTGCCGGTCTGCTTTGAGAACATCAGTATTCTGTAAAGTAACGTGGCAGTAGTCATGACGGAAAACTTATCATTATGAATAAGTTTATATTAGGCAAGTAGTAGTAACTCCGTACTATTTCATAAATAATCCACTGTACAAAATCAAATCTGCACCTAACTAATTCCACTGATAAAAGAACAACAAATTTCATAAATAATGAGCACTCATAACCCTTAAGAACACCATGACTGTTTAAGCTTTTAATCACGTGAAAAGAATGAATCTTTCAATGGTGCATCTGAAGACAACCACGACCATATTCAATAATTTTAATGCAACAGAACAATCAATACAGAATGGAAACTTTTAAGACAACAAATGTACTTCTGATTCTAAAAACAACATTAACAGAAGCTCGTGTTTATGACTTCATGCAAGAACAGTTTATCCTTTGTCAATTTCAGTAAATGCATTATGAAATAGTACATATTCATCAATTTAACAAATCAACATTTTTGTAAACTGATGTACGCACAACGCAAAAGCATCAACGAATAACTCTTTAATTACTAAAATGTAAATTACAACACACATCAGATAAAACTTGAAGAATCGGCATGCAAACACAAATAATGAACTCGACCACGAATTAACCTAAAATCTCTTCAATGAAAGACTAATTTAGCTAGAAACAAATAGATATTTTAGTAATCTGAAGAAAAAAACCTTTCTGAATGCTAAAAGTTACGCTGATCCGGGCCGAAAATAGAAAGATCGATATTTTAGAAGAAGAAAAGCATGACAGGTTTCGTTTTAAAATAATGAAAAGCTCGGGGTTTAGGTAAGAATTTGTATCAAATCCTCCAAAATTTGATGTTGCCATATGCCTTCTTCAATTTCAAAGAGAGCAAAATGTAACCCCTCGAAATACTTCGGGAGTTTCACGCGGCTAGTTAAAAAAACTAGGATTCTTAAACAATTTCAATTAAAATAATAATTAAATCTTTCCAAGAGGCCAGGATGCGTTTGCATAAAAAAAAAAAAAAAAAGAGAGAGAGAGAAAAGAAAAAAAAAAAAAAACCTGAGCGAGACATTTGAATGGAGAAGTTGAGTGAATGCGTTTGGGGCAACGAATCGGATATTTGAACGGAGTATTTAAGTTGTGATTTTTAACATAATTGATTTATAATTTATTAATTACAGGAAATTATTGTGAATGACAAAAGTTCTCGGCGTTTTAGCCTCATGGACGGTCCTTCGGTATTTTAGCATGAATGACAACTTTCTTTAAATATCAGTTTTTAGTCATTGATAGTAGTTTTTAGGTATCAGTTTGTAGTTATCGGTACCAGTTTTTAGGTATCAGTTTGTAGTTATCGGTAGCAGTTTTTAGGTATCAATTTTTTATTTGTAGCAGTTTTGAAAGAGTGTTTGTCCTTATAAATAATTTTGCAAGAATGTTTGTCCTTACGAATAATTTTGGAAGAATGTTTGTCCTTGTGTTAAAAGATTGAGGTCGTGTCCTTCAGGCTAAAAATATACAAATTTTTGTCCTTTAAATTAATCCCCCCTATTAATTATTATGTTTATCATGTAATATGAATGTAACGTGTGTGAACCGTGCTTCGCACATGGCGTTGAACGTAAAGCTTTGAAAATACAATAGTTCGATATTGATAAAATCATATTTGTAAATCATGTTCAAACCAGAGTAATGTGAAGAAAAAAATTGTGTGCGACTGTTAAATGTCGAACGATAAAATATCATGTACAATATAGGTTTCGATTCAATAGGCGTATTAGAAAACTAACCTAATGTATTATCCACCCTATTATCAAATAGAAACAATTAGAACAACACAGTCTTGTACTCTTGTACTCTTGTAACACTTGTACTCTTGAGCTATCCTGTGTTGGCAGATCAATTGGCCAAGTGGTTCGGTACAAATGTTGAAACTACCTTAAAAAAATACTGTTGCATGGAAAGGTTCATGATGGCGCCTGCCCAAACAATTTTGACGCACAGTCCAACACGCTTCTAAAATAAGGAGGATATGTAGTGGTGTTTTTCTTTAACACCTAAATAATAAATTGTACTATTGGTCATCATACTCATTTGAAAACATAGTAGCTAGCTGGGTAATGGAAAATAAAATAAAATAGATGGCATAATATTACCAATCAAGGAAATACTAACTTGTGATAAATATATCAGCGTGGAGTACAAATTACATTAAATGAAATATATTTTGTTTGAAAGATGGATGAAAGGGTGTTATCTAAATCAAGTACATGAATATCAAATTGTGCTAAACAGAGAAGTCAAGCGAGACTAAATTAAGTCCATAAAAGCAAATGTTTACAGCATTATAAAAGTTAAGCAGAAGAATTGTTTGGTCCAATACACATAAAAAAATGATGAAGAAAAATTAGTGTTCGGATAAAAGTGTAGCATCATTGACCAAGCAGCATATGCTGATAGAGGTTGTCATCCTTCCATGTCCCCGTGGCTAAATCCAAATGGATTGAATGTCTGTTTACTATAATGATAAGCTTGCTATTAGAGAACAGTGACAATTTTACACGATTTGGTAAAGACCGCAAACTCTGTATTAATTAGCATATGAAGCAGATGAATGTGCGATCCTTGTCGAGAAAGTGTAAATCAAGTAGATTTTAAAAAATCAAAATTGAGTAAAAATAAGCATACGGATTGCAACTATATTATCTATTATTACCGTCGAATACTTGATTCTATAAATATAGTAATATTTTATAAATGGCAGCTAACATGATCATTTAATTCAACTCATTTCTTAGTAAACTTTTTTAAAATTTCAATCAATATGTTTTTCCCTTACTTTTTTATATAAAAAATAAATTATATACTCAATGCATTAAATTTATCGTACTACCGAAAATGATATGAACACAAAATACAATCTTCTAAAGCTTTAATATATACTCACTCATTTTATCAGAGTCACCTGATGATTAAAATGAATTTATGGTAGCTTAAACTAACTTCATTGAAATATAGGACCATCGCTTAGAACGTGTGATAGCTTCATTGAAATATAGGACCATCACTTAGAACGTGCGAAGTAGACCGAAGATGAAAATTAATGTATTAGTTAAAAAATTCAAAGTTAATTGGATAACTTAGATACCAACACATAGTTTCACTTTTTTTTGAAACATACATTAAATTGATTCTTATCGTGCATTCAAGTTCGATCTCAAATAATGAATATAATTAATGTTTGAAATCTAAATAAATCCCTTGAGTTATAACGATTATCACAACTAAACTTCATTGTTTTCAGGATGTAACTAGTGCGAACATGTGCTTCGCATATGGGTTGTAGCTATATTTATTTTAGCAATTGTTTTAGAAGAAACGTCAAATTATGTTCTAACCAATGCAATAAAATAAATATATCAATTTTTTATGCTCAAGAAAATGGCATGAAGGTAAAGATATAACCATGTTTAACTAAATCATGGATTACACTATATTTTTACTAAATTATCTTTGAATATTTATTTTCTAGTAGAAACATTTGTATGATAAAATTTAACTACAATATTTCATTCAATTCATTTTTCACAGAAGTTTTTTAGAATTTCAAAAAATGTTATTTTCTTTTGAACACCTTGTTTTCGAAATATTGGACAAAGTAATCGGCTTGGCATGCAATAAAGATGTCATGTCCATTAACTTTCATACTTTTGTGCCACCCTCCACCATCTGGAAAACGTTGACCTTGTAATTATTTAAAAAATTATAAAAATGATTCGATCAACCTCAATAATATAAGCTCACGATAATGAAAAAAAAGTCAAATGTATATATTCCATTCATACTTGGTTTGCAATCATACACAATTATTCTGTCTACATTTGAAAGATTTTTTTTTTTAGAAAAAGGTACTTTATAAATAAAGAGACATATACTTCCATGATATGCCTCATTAAAACCTTTCAACCCCCCTAACGTAAATGGGTGCGTTGGAAAGGAAAAAGAGTACATATCAGTTCCGTATATTAACAGTACAACATCCGTGTTGTAACAGCCCGCAAATCCGTCCCCCTTGAATCAACATTATTCTACCCTAATTGACTCAAGTGGAACAGAAATACGAACCATTAAGGTTAAAAGAAAAAGAGATAGAAGAAGAAGTAGACTAAACAATATCAGAATCTCACAATCGCAGCGGAATAAAATATAATAGCAACTATATATCTTTACACAAAATGAAATCTATAACTGTTTATACAACATATCATCAGAGTAACTCATACATCAATCATCACATAACAGACATACCATACAACATAGCAGCGGATATATATATAGGTACATATAATACGTCTCGAACTCCAACTCCTCTCCTGCTCCATAGCAACCTATTCTGAACAAATAATACTCGGTCTGACCCGAGCATTATAATGAAATAACACCCGAGTCAGTCTGGAATACCAGCTGATAATAATGCACACAATTGATTATTAAAGTTTCAAAAATCCTTTTGAAAACAAAAGCATCTCGTAAGACCACGCCACAAATAAGCATGTCGGGTTTTTACCTTACGATAGCTAAAACACTTTTCATAGAAATCCTCTGATATTATAATAGGGTCTATTTACAAATACTTATAAAATAGCCGAAATTGTTACATTATTAAATTCCAGCTACTAGCCACCGAAGTGGGTAATACAAACAAAACTCGTAAAAGGCTCGTAGGGAAAATGGATTTCCAACAATGACTAGGCACTGGGGTACCACCTATCACAGTACGTGGTCTAGATCACAGTACCGAGGACTACTCCCTTCGTCCCCTGCAACACAAGACCGGAATCACCTATGGGCAATTCCGAATAAGATCACCCCGCGGTTGGGATCAGCAACCGCACCACTAAGCCGAAATAAAAAGGAACCTCTAGACAGGGATGACCTTACTCTCCAGTGGGGGCTACCCACGAAGCCTTGCTGCATATCCCCTGATTTTCAGTCATTCCCGGTTGATGAGGCTTGAGGCTAAACGATACCTTTATAGCACATATCCCTTAGAATGCCCATCGTCCGCTGACGATGTCACGAAGCATTCGTCCATACAAGTCCGTCCCGGGTTCGAACGGAACCGAAGGCACTATTCCTACTACATCCATTTTGGAAATATCCTCAGGATTAGTAGCGACTAGCCCTTGCACTTCACTGCTCCATCTTCGACTCCGAAAAACGTTTATCGCACGAAAACGTACAAACCGGATCGAAGTGGTTTTCGAGAAATAAATCTCGATCCCGGTCTCTTCGAAACGATCAACGCAATTTGTCCAATATTGATAGTCGGTGATTTAACTATCAATTTATATTCATAAACATCCATAGCATCCATCACACAATAAATAATTCCCAAATTATTTATTTACCTCAAATATCTTTAAAAGATATATTACCAAATTTCCAAATCTCATTTGAAAACATTTCTCAAAATTCCTCCTTTACAAGGTAAATCATTTACCATATATTTCCATTGGAAATATCCAAGTTCAAAACAGTTTAGATTTAAAACAGTTAAAAACATTTTAATTTAAAGTATACTTTAAATAGATAAATTTACTACTGATTATTTAATCAAAATATAATTCCAAAATATTTAAAGCAAAACTGTTTAAAAGATATAGCTTAATTTAAATTAAGGTTAAGTTATACTATATATTAAAATAAAGTGGTAAAAAGATTAACTCTTATTTCAATATACTTAGGTCAAAACTAGCTTTTAAAACAAATCCATTTGTAAACATAATTATTAAAATATTTATAAAATTTTACTATTGCTAATTTATAAAAAATCACTTTAAAATAATAATTTTTAGAACATTCTTTAAGACCAGTTTAAGGTTTTAAAACTTCTTTTTATAAAATCAATTTAATACTCGAACTTGGATTTTCCTTAGGAAATCTCATTTCTACTAAATCATCACAGAAATCCTTCTCACGATTTCTGTCCATTTATTAAATTAAGTTTTAGGGTTTTATAACATAAATTTATTTCCCAAAACTTCAACTAATAACATTTATCTTAATTATCATTCCAAATTCTAAAACTTCCAATTTACATTTTAAAATAGATTTCAGATTTTAATCCCTTTTAAATCCATTATTTAACAATACCTTTATTTCTCTAAATTCAATTTATCAAATATAATTAATTTTGGATTTATAATTTATCCAGTAATATTTCTATACAAATTTATTTCAGTTTTCCATTCAAATCAGGTTTCGAATACTTATATTCTCTTAATTTCTTATTTAACCATTTCTCAATTTCTTTGAAACCCAATTTAATTTCTTTATAATTAAAACTGCAATTTTCTTTATAACTAATATTCTAGGTTTATAGTTTAAACCACAATATCACAATGCAATTAAATTCCAACTTATCAATCACAATATATAAACAGGCATAATCATCAATATAAAAATATTACTACTTTGTGAGGAATCCCGTTGGATCCCTCCAACCTGTTTTCCCTGCATCCACAAATATTAGCACAACAGTATATATATCAATTCAATTTGATAATAACTAACATATTCAGCTAAACATCCAAACAAACAATCAATACTAGCTATCTACTTTACTAGTATCCAGATGTGAGTGAGAATAACTCACCTTGAGTTTCGGCGAGCGTTCGAAATTCAAATTAAACCGGACAGTGTCCGATTTAACCCAAATTCTCACTTGCCCGGAATGGATTCGGATCTACACCATCGCGTAGTGCGTCTCTCTACGATTCCAACGGTTCCAGTTTCGTCCAAATCTGAGTATGTATGAGTTCGATATGAATTTACAAAGTTTGAACAAGATTTATAAATCAATATTTTTTTTTTTTTTTTTAACACAAACCAGCAGAAACGCGGCCCGCTCCTTGTCTTCCTCTTTAACCTGATGCACGCGATACCTGTACACGAAGAAACCCATCATGCCGAACTAGGTTTTCAACTCGTGCTCCCATCACTCGCCGATACAACGATCCAAGACCTCCATTGCAAAGCTCGACATGGCCTCCACCTCCACCATACACGCGAGCCCGCTCGGTGGACTCCCTTGGTGCGCGACGCGATAATAACGGCAGCCCTTCACGACTCCTTCCCGGCTCCATATGGCGACAACGGCAAAGATCCACCGTTGGATCAGAAGTTCGTGACGAGTTCTTCGATGTTCATTTAGAAAATTTTCGAAAATATCGCTTGGATTTGGAGATCTAGGAAGAAGAAAGAAGATTGTTACCGGCCATTGAAATTTACTAGGCCGGCGGCTCGAAAATTTGAGCTAGGGTTTGCATTTTTTTTTTCTTCAGTTATATAAGATAAATAATATTTTATTAATAAAATCTCAATTTAATCACGTATACAAACGAACACCAAATCTCACGTTCCGACAGGCTATCCTGGGGTTTTTCAACGTTCCGGACACAATGGAACAGGTTTCGTAAGCTAATTCTCTCGTACAAGCGAGTTATGGAATTAAACGTCCAATTTAAAATTAAACCGGTAAAATCGATTTCGATGCGTTTCGAGCTGCCAGGGTCAAACGACAACTCCGATTGCTACGAAAATTGAAATCCGATAATAACTAACTATTACGGATCCAATGAAACTGGTTTCGTCGAATTCCGAGACTGTGCCCCGGAAGGCTATTTTAACTCGTCTATTTAATTAAGCAAATTTCGAAATTATCGAAATCACTCAAAATTTCCACGTTTAAAATTTTATTAACTTAACAATAATTCATATAACATTTATAAACATATTAAAAATCGTTTTGGCTCAATCCGGACCAAAATCTGATTAATTGCATTTTTAATAATATTAAATTCATTTTAAATTCATATAAAATTCCAAATAATAATCTATTAACTTTTAAATTCTTCCAAAAATCTAACAATATCATTTATAACCTATTGAACTTAAAAATGCATTTAAACATCAATTTTATAACAATTACCATTAAATTTCCAATTTATTCTCAGTTCTAATAATTATTATTATTACTCCAATCCAAATGGAATCACCATATTTTGAAACTATAACTCATCTTATTAACTCAACCATAGTCTTCTATTATCAAGATTCAAATTAGAATCCATATCCAACATTTAAAATGAATTAAATGTTAAATTTTGGCGACCCAAAATTCCGGGTCGTTACATTCCTCCCCCCTTATAAAAATTTCGTCCCCGAAATTTGTATAAGGTAGAACATACACTTAAACCCATTTACTTATCCCATTAGCTTAGTTAAAAGCTTATATACACTTCACAAAATCCTTTTTGTTCAATTCCCAAACCTATTTGCTTTATTAATTCTAAAGCTTTAATTTTAACTTATAACTTCATAAGTTACTTAACTTTTCCCAAAACCCAAAAATTTTCTAACTCTCAAAATTTACGGAAAATTTTGGCAGAGTCTCCCCTGTACGGAGGAGCTTCTGCGATATCGCAGGATACACAAATATATATACATCGGCCCACACGGCCGGAAATCAAAATATAACACAAGATATATATCATTTTCCAATTTTATTAGCGTAGGCGTACCTTTTAGCAATTTTAATAGCAAGTAGCTAATATATAATGCATATACGCGCTTCAAACCCTCTCGAACGCCTCGCATTCCTGCACTTACTCAACATACTCATTAGTTACAAGATCTGTGCATTTTAATCAACATTTTCCAATATAAAAGCAATCCAACATATCTATGGCATAATCCAAACCAAGCAAATTTCAAAATTTACTAATATTAACCATCCTTTACCAACAATTCAAGATTTTAAATCATCTTTCCAATTATCTATTCAAGTCCAACATTATTTACTTTCACTTGAATGATTTATACTCAAATCAACCATATACAATTCATATTTATCTCAATAGGATTAACATATGCTTCACTAATAGCAATCTATTTCAATACAATTCCTAATTGGATTTACAAACCAATTTCATTTTCAAATTTGAAGCATTTACATTTCTATAATAATCCATTTCCATCCATATCCAAAGTCACTTAAGAAATTCCTATTCCAATTAATTCAAAAACCAATTCAATGTTGAACACACTAAGACAACTCATTCATATTCACTTCAATATTATGAATATGTGCTTTAATTCATTTATATGCAACATTATTTAATTTGATTTTCAATCAAATCCTTATTTCCAATTTGAAGCACTCACATTCCTTTATTAAAATTTCGCACATTTTAGTTTCCTCCAACTAACCTCATTTTACTTCACTTGAATGATTTACATTCAAGCTTCCTATACACCATTCATATTTCTTATAACCAATTTATTTCTATTTCAAAATAATTAACATATGCCTTGTTCACACTTTTTTTTTTTTTTTTTTTTTTTTAACTTACCCTTCCAATTTGATTTGAAATCAAATTTTATTTTAACTTACATTCCCAAATTTGATTTTAAATCAAATTTTATCTAAACTTGAAACATTTGCAATTTTTTCATGATTTATTTCCATATATATGCAAACATTGCTTATTAAAATGTTAATTCATCCCAATTGATTCCAACTCAATTCCATTTGCAACTTGAAACCAATTTACTTGCATTCATTTACCAACTCTTTGAATTGGATCCTAATCCATATCAATTTATTCAAACATCAATTCAATTGCATAATATCTCAATTCTTTCTTGCATACCAAATTTAGTTTCATTTTAATTTGACTTCACTTAATCAAATTCCAATTTATCCAAAACCAATTTAGTTGTTTAAACAACTCAATTCTAAATACATTCAAATATTCAAGTCATTCAAGCAAAACAATTGCCACTTAAGCTTATAACCCTTTAAAATTAATTCCAACTTGGATTTATATTAGTTTCATTAACCAATCCAAGTTTATATTAATATCTCTCCCTCCTGGATTATTTACAACCCATACACCCTTAATTTATCACAATAACTTATTAATATCATTTCTTGCAATTATTATCTAACAAATTTCATTCAACATTACTTAATAAGGCTCATTCTCAACCATTTTGTTTTTCTTTCAATTTGCTTAAGTTCTTTAACAATATTCTCATTATTTCCTTATAAATCAAATTTTATTTCATTTGATTCTCATTCAAATCAAATTTCCATTCATATACAAATTTAATGCTCTTTGTTTAGTTATCCAATTCATATTAAACTTATTTTATTTACAAAGAGGCCATTTAAATTATTTTACTCATTTGAATTTTATTTACAATCCAAATCATCATAAATATATTCAAATTCCATTATTCATTCACACCTCCAATATTCATTTCCATAATTGAATCCCAATTCAAATCAGGATTTCTATTTACTTTCCAAACTTGACTAAACTATCAAAATTCTCCATTACAATACAAATCCCAGTTAATTTGTAATTTAATTCAGTCAATAACATAATCCATATTAGTTTTCACTCCACTTTCTTAATTTACTCTGAATTCATTCATAATATCACCATTTTCCAATTATTTCATTTGGCACATTTAAATTTTCTACCTTTCCTTTTTACTCCTATAAATAGAATCTAAATTTCTTTCAATATTATTTATTACACAACTGAAATTCAATTTCAATTTCATTACCCAACAAACCTTATCTCAATCCACATTCATTTGAGATTAAGTTAATTCCACTATACCATTTCACTATTCCCTCATTTGTGATTATAATTCTATTTCTATATATAAGTTCACCAACTTATCTACTTAACAGCTTATATAGCTCATTTTAATCCATCTACAACTTATAATCACAATTTCAACTTTTATAAATATATACCCCTGAATTCATAAAGATATAGATCTTTTTTTTTTTTTTTTTTACCCAAATCTTTTACAAATTCTAAATTTCATAATTTCAGATTATAAGTATATTACTTAATAGCTTGTGGGTACAATCTATTACACAACAACCCAAATTTTCAAATCAACTTACTTTTGATTTAAACCCAAATCCATTTAATTCTGGGTCCAATATATTTAACTTGTCCAAGTTAAATTTAAATTTCCATTCACTTCAATACCCTTCATTTACTTCAATACATTTTATTCACTTTCAATTACTCAAATTAAATTTTAATTCCATGATTAAAATTTCTCATTTCCTTCTTATTAGCATTAGCTCCACTTAACAAATTCAATAGTTGATTCATTTCAACTTTACTCATTATTTAATTAGAACTTTCCCAGAATTCAATTTACCCGGTTTTATCTCAAAACCATTTTGAAATATATCAAATATATATACCCATTTGGTATATCAAATCAAATTTCCATGTTTTCCAAACCAATTTGTTTGTACCCAAAACAATTTGTTCATATCCCAAACAAATTTCCATTTTTGAAATATCCAAAACAACCGTTATCCCCAACAAATCCAAACAATACCATAACCAATTACTAGGGAAGCAATCCATCACTTTAGAAACTCGAAAATGAATTCTAATGATGTGGCCAGCATCATCAGGATTATTTTCCAGCGACTGCAGTGAGTTCAATGCTTCTTACTTTCCCAAATTTATTTCAAAACAGTTGCCATTCAAAAATATTACCCAAAACAACATTCCATTATTGCCTTCAAACATATTGGAAAACATTCCCAAACTTTTATTTTCAATACATTTAAAATCCTTTCCAAAACTTCCGGGTTTTAAATTCTGGTTTAATTCAAATTTTAATTTCACTTCTTATTTGCAACATATTTAATTAATTCTATTTGGTTATAACCATTTCAATTTTATAATCTTATTCACTTATCATTTCAAATTTGGTCAAATTCAAGATTCTTATTTGATTTTCAAAATTTGGCAACCAAACAGTCAAATATATATAATTTCCAAAAATTATTCTCTTTATATCAAAATATAATTTTGGATAAAATTATTTCATTTATCCACTTTAAAACAATACTATGTCGGTTTATCTTGTTTAAGAGTTTAGAAACCCCTATCGATACGGTTGTACTTCCCGCACCGACCAGAATTCATAAACACTCAACCGATAAGTCAACACAGTATAAAAACAATTTTATAAGCACTAACAAGTACGCTCTCATAGCTATTAATACACTCAACTCATTATAGAGTATTATCGACTCTATTAAATGAGTAATTACCCCACCAAAGCCTAGGTTGTCGCCAACCTAAGCTCTGATACCACTGTGACGTCCTAGGCTTTTCAACCATCAGCAACGGCTCACGACCGGTAGGCTTTTCAACCATCCCAGCCCCGCTGTGGCTCACAGTGATACCTCGAATTTGCTTTTACGGCCACCCTCTCGAGTCGCAACCAACCCCGCAAGACCTTATACTATCCCCGGGGGCATGTAGGGGTAAGAGTCTCCCGTTCGCCACCTAACGCAAAGCGAGAACCCCCTATCACGCTGTAGTGTAGCAAATCCGATCCCGGTCTCTTCGAAACGATCAACGCAATTTGTCCAATATTGATAGTCGGTGATTTAACTATCAATTTATATTCATAAACATCCATAGCATCCATCACACAATAAATAATTCCCAAATTATTTATTTACCTCAAATATCTTTAAAAGATATATTACCAAATTTCCAAATCTCATTTGAAAACATTTCTCAAAATTCCTCCTTTACAAGGTAAATCATTTACCATATATTTCCATTGGAAATATCCAAGTTCAAAACAGTTTAGATTTAAAACAGTTAAAAACATTTTAATTTAAAGTATACTTTAAATAGATAAATTTACTACTGATTATTTAATCAAAATATAATTCCAAAATATTTAAAGCAAAACTGTTTAAAAGATATAGCTTAATTTAAATTAAGGTTAAGTTATACTATATATTAAAATAAAGTGGTAAAAAGATTAACTCTTATTTCAATATACTTAGGTCAAAACTAGCTTTTAAAACAAATCCATTTGTAAACATAATTATTAAAATATTTATAAAATTTTACTATTGCTAATTTATAAAAAATCACTTTAAAATAATAATTTTTAGAACATTCTTTAAGACCAGTTTAAGGTTTTAAAACTTCTTTTTATAAAATCAATTTAATACTCGAACTTGGATTTTCCTTAGGAAATCTCATTTCTACTAAATCATCACAGAAATCCTTCTCACGATTTCTGTCCATTTATTAAATTAAGTTTTAGGGTTTTATAACATAAATTTATTTCCCAAAACTTCAACTAATAACATTTATCTTAATTATCATTCCAAATTCTAAAACTTCCAATTTACATTTTAAAATAGATTTCAGATTTTAATCCCTTTTAAATCCATTATTTAACAATACCTTTATTTCTCTAAATTCAATTTATCAAATATAATTAATTTTGGATTTATAATTTATCCAGTAATATTTCTATACAAATTTATTTCAGTTTTCCATTCAAATCAGGTTTCGAATACTTATATTCTCTTAATTTCTTATTTAACCATTTCTCAATTTCTTTGAAACCCAATTTAATTTCTTTATAATTAAAACTGCAATTTTCTTTATAACTAATATTCTAGGTTTATAGTTTAAACCACAATATCACAATGCAATTAAATTCCAACTTATCAATCACAATATATAAACAGGCATAATCATCAATATAAAAATATTACTACTTTGTGAGGAATCCCGTTGGATCCCTCCAACCTGTTTTCCCTGCATCCACAAATATTAGCACAACAGTATATATATCAATTCAATTTGATAATAACTAACATATTCAGCTAAACATCCAAACAAACAATCAATACTAGCTATCTACTTTACTAGTATCCAGATGTGAGTGAGAATAACTCACCTTGAGTTTCGGCGAGCGTTCGAAATTCAAATTAAACCGGACAGTGTCCGATTTAACCCAAATTCTCACTTGCCCGGAATGGATTCGGATCTACACCATCGCGTAGTGCGTCTCTCTACGATTCCAACGGTTCCAGTTTCGTCCAAATCTGAGTATGTATGAGTTCGATATGAATTTACAAAGTTTGAACAAGATTTATAAATCAATATTTTTTTTTTTTTTTTAACACAAACCAGCAGAAACGCGGCCCGCTCCTTGTCTTCCTCTTTAACCTGATGCACGCGATACCTGTACACGAAGAAACCCATCATGCCGAACTAGGTTTTCAACTCGTGCTCCCATCACTCGCCGATACAACGATCCAAGACCTCCATTGCAAAGCTCGACATGGCCTCCACCTCCACCATACACGCGAGCCCGCTCGGTGGACTCCCTTGGTGCGCGACGCGATAATAACGGCAGCCCTTCACGACTCCTTCCCGGCTCCATATGGCGACAACGGCAAAGATCCACCGTTGGATCAGAAGTTCGTGACGAGTTCTTCGATGTTCATTTAGAAAATTTTCGAAAATATCGCTTGGATTTGGAGATCTAGGAAGAAGAAAGAAGATTGTTACCGGCCATTGAAATTTACTAGGCCGGCGGCTCGAAAATTTGAGCTAGGGTTTGCATTTTTTTTTTCTTCAGTTATATAAGATAAATAATATTTTATTAATAAAATCTCAATTTAATCACGTATACAAACGAACACCAAATCTCACGTTCCGACAGGCTATCCTGGGGTTTTTCAACGTTCCGGACACAATGGAACAGGTTTCGTAAGCTAATTCTCTCGTACAAGCGAGTTATGGAATTAAACGTCCAATTTAAAATTAAACCGGTAAAATCGATTTCGATGCGTTTCGAGCTGCCAGGGTCAAACGACAACTCCGATTGCTACGAAAATTGAAATCCGATAATAACTAACTATTACGGATCCAATGAAACTGGTTTCGTCGAATTCCGAGACTGTGCCCCGGAAGGCTATTTTAACTCGTCTATTTAATTAAGCAAATTTCGAAATTATCGAAATCACTCAAAATTTCCACGTTTAAAATTTTATTAACTTAACAATAATTCATATAACATTTATAAACATATTAAAAATCGTTTTGGCTCAATCCGGACCAAAATCTGATTAATTGCATTTTTAATAATATTAAATTCATTTTAAATTCATATAAAATTCCAAATAATAATCTATTAACTTTTAAATTCTTCCAAAAATCTAACAATATCATTTATAACCTATTGAACTTAAAAATGCATTTAAACATCAATTTTATAACAATTACCATTAAATTTCCAATTTATTCTCAGTTCTAATAATTATTATTATTACTCCAATCCAAATGGAATCACCATATTTTGAAACTATAACTCATCTTATTAACTCAACCATAGTCTTCTATTATCAAGATTCAAATTAGAATCCATATCCAACATTTAAAATGAATTAAATGTTAAATTTTGGCGACCCAAAATTCCGGGTCGTTACACGTGTTCTGTGCCAAGCTGTCAAACAGATGGAGGAGTAAAATAAGATGAAAGACACACTCAAAACCATCCGTGCGAGCAGCTTGCATAAAAAAAACAAATAAAAAACAAGGCAGACACAACACCTACCAAGTAATACACTAATACAACAGACTAAATAAAAACATAAATGTCGACTCGACTTCACACATAACCGAAAAGAGGAGAGAGAAGTACGATTCCCAAAAACACAGATCTACGCTCATAAACCAGCAAAGAGAATGCCAGAAGGAAAGAGGAGAGCTACAAGGAGCAAGCAACACTAGTTACTAATGCTAATCAGACACTAGAAAGGAATCAAGGAGGGTGAAAGCAGTCTTGAAGTCCAGTCTCCAGATCGAGCTTCATGATGATAAGTTTTTCCTCTAAATTTAAATTATGAGCTTGAAATCTTTGTTGAATGAGATGTTTACTTTCGAGAAGTATTTGCTTAATTCTTAGCTTGAACGGTTGTTCGATTCCTTTAAAAACAAGATTATTTCATTCACACCAGATGTTCCATATGATAGTTGTAAAGAAAATGATAAAAATACATTTTATCGACGAATTAATTTTTTCCTGAGCTTGATTAATCGAAGCCAGTAAAAAATTGAGGTCATAGTTCGAATCTAGCTTTATATTTAGTTTGGGCATAAGATCATCCAGTATACTCCTCGAGTATGTGCATTGAAAGAAAAGATGATTTTTATCCTCATAGTGATTAGCACAAAGCACACATTTCTGATCTATGGTAGGTGACCACTTACTAATTCTGAGCTTGGTTTGTAGCTTATCTCTTATGGCCATCATAGAACATGTAGACATTTTAGGGGCACATCCTTTGTCCTATATGATTTTGGTCCAGTCAAACTCACTATGTCTGGTTCTAAAGATATTCCATGCAGATTTTAAAGAAAAATGACCTTGTTTGTTAGGCAGCCACCACCAATTAAAGAATGTTTAAAATTAATCACATTAAACCAAAGAATACATGAACATTATAGAGTCAATTACATTACCATAATTCTTGCTTCTACCTGATACATTATGTCACATTCACCAAGTGAACATTTTATCAAAATTCACGACAGTAAAATATCCACTTCCATTCATTTATATCTACCATTAGACTGCTAGAAACTATAAATGGTAGCTTCAGATTTCAATGCCCTTTCTCTATGCTTATGTCATTTCTTCAGTGGTAACTTCAGCAAATAACAACTTCTGCTTCGACCACTCATTCAGTTTAGACCATTTGTCTCAGCTGCACCACGACCAACTTCTTGCAATTAAGCTCAATATACATCAGCTCATTTAGTTAGTTTAATGTAGTGGCAACCCATTCAGTCTACATTAAAATAATTTACACCTGACTGCCTAGCTTGACCTTCGCCTAACTGCTTTAACCTAATTACAATAACCTATCAACCACAAACTCCTATAGTTATAGTAACTGCATATTTTGCACAATTACGGTATAGCGAAACTTTTTTGCTGTTTTTCCCTTACCTGACACTGCACTGAAGATACCCTCTCTAGACTAAACAGTCATTTGTGGTAAAATAGCTGAAAACAAATCAATAGTAAACATGAAATTGAATTTTCTCATGATTTATTAAACCAGAAGCAAATATAGTGATATAGTATGGTTGCAATACTATACACATTTATTTTCGTCAATAATTGACCAAATGTTTGCACAAAAAATGGGCAAATACCTCCAAGTCGTATAATTTAGTCGATCTTATATTGTTCTTAGCGATTTGGGTGATTTATGCAAATATGTAAAAAGCAGGGACTAAACTGTAAAAGACACACATATTTATAGTGGTTCGGCCAGAATGTGCCTACGTCCACTTTTTATTTTATTCTCCTTTATTGTTCAGATTACAAGTACAAAGCTTTGATTACAAGTATATGAAAGTTGTTTGAAAGTTCTGTCCGTGCTTGAGCTCTCAAACTTGTCCCTCATTGTTGTACCCCTACCCCTCTATTTATAAAGTGAGGCTGGGAGTAGGGGTCTTGTATATATATATAGCTGCTGGTGGGCCTGGACTGATGTAATTTGGCCTGGCAAGGTTGGTTCGGTAACGCCTTAGTCCGGAGATGGTTGGAGTGGTTCCGGTTCGGTAGTGGTTGGATTTACTTTGGCTCGGTAGTGGTTGGTTCGGCATAGGTTGGTCCGATAGTGGTTGGTGTGGCTTTGGTTCGGTAGTGGTTGGTCCGATAGAGGTAGTATTTACTTTGGTTCGGTAATGCCTGTGGGTTGGTTCGGTGATACCCCGATCCGGTGGCAGGTAGAGTTGAGACTTTGGTTCGGCTAGGCCTTGTGGGTGGATTGGTTCGGCTGTGCATGGTCCGGTGGTGGTGGAAACACACCCAACATTTGCCCCCCAAAGTAGGGCATATGCCAGCATATGTCGCGCTTTGTTTCAGCGTGGATATTCTCATTCGGTCCTATGCACCGAACCGGTTGGTCCGGTCATCCATGTTCGCGTATAAGTATGGGCCTCATGCTTTCGTTATTCCTTACTAACTGAAATAGCCGAACCAAATTCTTTCCTGTTGAATCAATCATATCACCGAATCACGTTTGACTACCGGTCCAGGTGAGTTAGTCTCCTCTTGCCGAATGACTCTTATGCAACTACCGAATGAATCCGAGGAGTATGAGTGCCGAATGAACCTTCGCCTCGCACTGCCGAATGGACTTGGGAGTGTGAGTGCCGAATGAACCTTCGCCTCGTACTACCGAATGAACTTGGGAGTGTGAGTGTCGAATGGCCCTTAGCCTTGAACTGCCGAATGAATTTGGGAAGTATGAGTGCCGAATGGACTTTAGTCTTGAATTACCGATCGAGCTTTTATGTTTTGAATCATGAATGATATTCCAGGCCGTATGTACTTGCTTGTTTATTTCTCCACACTCCTTGTTCTAACAGTATGTTTTTCTCGTGTTAATGTCTCATAAAGTAGAAACCCGTTCTGATAGGAAGAAATCCAAGGACAAGGAAGAGTCCTCCGTAGTGCCCCTAGTCCGGTCAGAGCCAGAACGACATGGACCGTCCCCGAGATCATTAGTAGATGGGTACGGCCCTCAGGAGCTCTTGAACTCACCGCCTGACTGCTTTCCCAGCTCCCTCAAAGACGAGCAGCTTGACATTATATCTAGATCCTTAAGGATTGACAGAGTGCACATGATGTTGCCGGTGGAAGGAGTGATGCCGTATAACCCCCCTGAAGGATATTTTGCTTATAGTAGGTATCATTGCATGTGTGGGGATATTCCTCCGATCAATGCTTGGATAGTTAGCTTCATCACATACTTGAAGGTGGACCCTTTCCAGCTTCAGCCTAACTCTTATGCCATCTTGGTGAGTCTGTTCATCATTTTCCAGCGAAAATACGGGCGCCCCCCTCAAACCGGGAGATCCGGTATCTGTACAACTTGAGAGGCTACAAGAAGGGGTCTCCATATATTAGCTTAGAATCGGCCGTGTCTTTCAAGCCAGTCCTGGACTTATATTCAACGTTCAGCATGTTCAAGAAGGAATGGTTTTTTGTCAAGGATGACTCTGTTTCTTTCCACCGCTTCACCTCTGGCTGTAAGTTGAATCTTATTTATAATTTCTGTTCTAACTACAATGCTCCTCCTTATGTGCTTTATTTCTTGTTAGGACAGGTGGTTTTGCGGTTGTAGAGAGCGATCGCCTGGTTCAGATGGCTGTGGAGATAGAAGCCATCCCGGAAAGGGAGAGGGTAGCCTCTTATTTGATCAGGAATGCTACTCTTCTAGAGTTCAACTTGATTCTACCATGCCAGTTTGTGGTCAAGCAAAGAGACACAGCTGAGGAGAAGGCTGCCAAAGCTAAAGGAGGGGCTACGGCGAAGAGCAGCAAAAGGAAACCCTTCTCGAAACATTCAGTCGCCGAGGGGAAGAAACTTAAGAAGTCCGATGGACCCCCCCAGCACATGTCTAGATGTTCCGGAGGAGGAAGATGTGGAGGAGGAAAGAGGCGAGGATGAAGGAGGTGAGGCGGAGAGTGGAAGTGGTGGAGAAGGCGATGGTGATGGTCACGGTGATGATGGTGGCGAAGGACAAAGAGGTGATGGCACTGGGGCTTTGTCTTCTGGGCAGGTAAGTGAGATCCAGGAGTGGACAGATGATGCTTTCCGCCTAGCTTTTGAGGGGTTGGAGGAAGGATCGGCCTTGGTGGAGAAGCCAAAGAGAGCTGACAAGGCCGGGACTGGTGCTGATTCATCTTCTAAGAGCATTTCAGCTAAGGCAACTCCTGCGATTCAAGGTGAATTTTTGACTCCTGCAGACTCCATTTATGATAGGGATTTAGGAATATTTTATGATCGGCTTCCGTCCTAGAGTGAGATCCAGGACTTGTTGCAGTATCCTACTCCTCCCCAGGGTTTGTATAACAAAGCACCTCTTTACTCTTCTTAACTTGATATATTTCTTGAGTTATAGTTCAATGTATGCTTGTAACACTTGGTTTCATATCGCAGAAGCAGGTAAGGTGGCCAAGACATTAGACGTTCGGCACCATCTCGAACAATACAAACTTCTTAAGGCTTCTACTAAACCAAAGCCTCCGACTAACCTCCCCGGAGACGTAGTCGGCTACCGTCCTCTTCTTGGAGTTATCGAAGAGGATATCCAAAGGAAGAAGAGGAGTCGCTCCTTGCTTGAATCTTCACCTGGTCCTCATCTTCCAACTCAGCCTCCCCAGGATACCACGGAGGAGAGTACTGGGTTTATACCTTCTTCGCATCCGTCTGAAAATCCTACCGTTACCCAGATAGATCATCCCGGTTTAGTTCGTAATCCATTTTCGGGTCATCCGGATCTGGATCTGGATCCGGGTTTTCGTGATGTTACCTTCGATGAGGCTACCGGTTAGCACCTTCTCCCTCGTAATCCTATGGTAAGGGTACTCGATGAAGCTAAGTCCCTGGACCTTGATTTGCTTACCACTCGGGTTGTAACTTTGGGGGACGAAGCTAAGGCAAACATCGACCGGGTTGCTGAGGAGACCAGGAAGCTGATGGGGCATCATGCCCGACTGGTCAAGGCTGGAGAAGAAATCGTGAGCGCCAACATTCGCCTGCGGTTAATGGTTTTCGACCAGGCCAAACAACTCGCTGATCAGGCCATCCAGATTTCTCAACATGAGGCCGCCTCTAGGCGATTAAAGAGAACTATGGAAGAGGCCAGCAGGGCAGAGTTGTAGAAAATGGAGGCGGCTTGTAAGGAACGGATTAATATGGCCATTGCAACGGTGGATGAGGTTCGGAAAGCGGATCTTGAGCGGGTACAGGAGTTATCTGGGAGGCTTGAAGCCGCAGAGCTTGCTCAAACCAAGCTGAAGGAGGAGATGGAGGCGATGAGTAAATCCTTTCAGGCTGACTTCTCGCGGTACCAATCGGAGAGGGATGCTGCCGTTGCAAAGCTGTTGGCTTCTGAGGACCGAATAAGGGAGTTCGAGGAGAACGAGGGGATAATGGATGAGATGCTTCGGGATATGTACTTTCGCACTTGGAAATGGGGCAACTTATCCTGGATGGATGATTATCCCCGAGTCATGGCCAGGATTTACCTTAGGGCCCTGGAGGAGGCTAAGGCTGATGTGGATAAGGAGGGTGGCGTGACTTTCAGAATGGACGTGGTTACGGCCCAGTTCACCAAGGAGGAGAAAGCGGCGGTGAAGGAGGGTATGCAGCTGCTTACCGCTGAGGAGGTAGGGGTGCAGTCGGAGGATGATGATTAAGGAGCAGATGCCGGTAAGTCTTCCCTTTCAGTCTTTTCGTAACTTGATTGCTTATTGTTCGTGTCTATTAATGGATTCTTTTCTGAATTGGACAGGCGGGACCCCTGGAACATCAACTACCTCTGGTCAACATGTTGAGAGTTTCGATCCCGCGGTTAAGTAGATATCGGGGGGCCAGTAGGATAGAGGTGAAGCTCTGATGCAGCCGACTCCCTGACTTGACCTGGACATCTTTTGATTTACCTGACATTGTCGTCTATGCTAGTCCCAAAACATTAATGTAACTTTTAGGCTGTAATTATGTTATTTGTAACGAACAACTTCATCTTTGGCATGTAATTTTTTAACTTAAGCTGGTTCTGTTATATTTAAATGCTTTCGTTATTTTGGTGTGTTGCACAAGAAATGCAGCTATGCATATGCCTGTGATTCAGTTATGTTTGATGTCAAGTTCTGGCATAAAATATAATTTCATATCTTGCAATGTTATTGTAATGTGTGAATAAATTATAGCTACGCATTCATAGACAAATGAAGAGAGTACCGCCCTTTGTGTTTTAGTTGTAGATGGTAGCTTTGAACGTCTTGTGTGACTGAGAATGGAATGCAGCTGAGTGTCCTGTCATCCAGTTGTGAGTTCCTATCCCCATTTGCGGGTGTCTCTTATTTTGTGCCCTGTACTTTAGGGATCGTTATATAGGATAGGAGGAAAGTTTTTAAATAAAATAGGAATATAAGAAATAGCAAAACTTCCAATCACGGAAGGTCTTCGATGTGCTTAAGTTCGTGGCCAACGGGTTTTGTAGTCACTTTCCCTAGCTGTGGGTCTTGGAGACATTTGTCACCCATCTTACGCCTCCGCGGGGAGTTTTCTTTTTTACCACAGCCGTACTTAAGACACATCGGAGCCGAATCGCGCACGGTAACTACCCAGGTCATTATGGCCCGTAATCGTGGGTACTATTCGATTTACCGTGGTCGGCTAGCATGGGTGCCAATCGTCAACCATGAACTACCCCTGGCTGGCCACACCTTATGTTGGGGCTTAAAGTAGGTTCATAGTCGTCGACGAGCCGAACGTCGTAATGAGCTGCCTCGGCTATAGTCGGCCTTCTCGGTGGCTTATAATTGGCTCATTACAGTTGGCTTTAAGGGCCGATCGCGAGCAATGAGTTAACCCGCAGCAGAGGGATGCTGGAGCAAAAGTGTCTCATTGGCGAGGGCATAGATTCGTATAGTACATGTTAGGTCTTGTCCAGGGGAGGATGCGCCGTGATGCGTCTTGAATGGAAATGCCATTACACAGGATTTTGTTCAACAGAAAAGGATAAAGCTCAACAAGCAGCCAAGATACAAAGGAACAAGTTAAAAAGAGACAAGGTTTTTAAAGTGGTTCGGCACGAAAATGCCTACGTCCACTGATTCTCTTTGTTAATTCACTTCATATGGGTAGTACAAGCTAAGAAAAGTATCGACGAAGGTGTTAGATGTTCCATGCCCTCTGGAACACCTCTCCGTCCACTGTTGACAAAATATAAGCTCCGTTGTGGAGATCTTTATGAATTACATATGTCCCGTCCCAGATTGGATCTAGTGCACCGGGGCGCGGGAAGATTCATTTGAGGATAAGATCTCCTTCTTGTAAGCTACGATGCTTGACTTTGGAGTTGTATTGCGCCGCCACTTTTTGCTTGTGAGCTGCTACTTTGAGCGCTGCATCGTTTCTCCTCTCTTCAATTAGATCCAAGGACATGTGAAGGAGTTCTTTGTTCTCTTCTGGGTTATAGTGGATCCTGCGGTGGGAAGGTACTATAGTTTCGACTGGGAGCATGGCCTCCGATCCGTATGCCAAAGAGAAAGGAGTATTCCCTGTTGATGTTCTGAAAGATGTGCGGTAGGCCCAAAGTGCCGTAGGAAGTTCATCCACCCAAGCGCCTTTTGATTTTTCAAGCTTCTTTTTTATTAGAGTTTTGAGAATTATGTTGATAGCTTCAACTTGTCCGTTTGCCTGGGGGTAAGCCACATATGAGAAGCTTTTGCGAATTCTGTGCTTTTGGCACCAGTCAGCAAACTCTTCGCTGTCAAACTGAAGTCCATTGTCCGATATGATTTTGAATGGAACCCCGTACCTGCATAGAACATTTTTGATCAAGAAGTTAATAACTTTTTCCAAAGATATTTTATTTAGAGGTTCTGCTTCCACCCATTTGGTGAAATAGTCAACTGCCACTACAGCATATTTGGCTCCGCCTCGACCCACTGGCAGTTCGCCAATCAGGTCAATTCCCCATATTGCAAAGGGCCAAGGACTGGTCATTTGAGTAATCTCCTTTGTTGGTAGTCGAGGAATCTTGGCAAATTTCTGACATCTGTCACATTTTTTTAACGAAGTCTAAGGCGTCTTTGTTTAAGGCGGGCCAGAAATATCCATATCGGAGTATTTTCTTTGCCAGAGTCTGTCTCCAGTGTGATCTCCGCAGCTTCCTTGATAGATGTTGGATAAGGTTTACTTAGCTTCCCTTCCAGCGACACACCTTAATAAGGGGTTAGAGAAGCCGCACCGATAGAGGATGCCTTCTTGTATTTTGTAGTGGGAAGCTTTCCTCAAGATTTTCCTGACTTCGTTATGCTCGCTGGACAGTGTGCCATCTTCTAAGAATTTTCGGATAGGAGTCATCCAAGTTTCCTCTTCGATTGCAGCTACCAGATTCACTTGCTCGAAACTCGGGGTTAGTTGCTTCGAGATGGCTACTGTTCCGGAAATGGTACCGTCTTTCACGCTAGCTTGCTTTGCCAGCTCGTCGACTTCTTCGTTCTCCTCTCGAGGGATGTGTTTGATTAAATAGTGATCCAATTGATCGAGTAGCAGCTTGGTCTTCTTTAGATATGCCGTGAGTCGTTCTCCTCGAGTCTGAAATTCTCCTAGTATATGGTTTACAATAAGTTGAGAATCACTACGAAGACATAAAGAACTGACTCCAATCTCTAAGGCAAGTTCTAATCCAGCTATTACTGCTTCATCTTCTGCATCGTTGTTGGTGACAGCGAATTCTAACCTTAAAGCATAGTGTAGCTTCCTTCCCCTGGTAGTGATTATTACAACACCTGCCCCCGAGCCTTGTTCGTTTGAAGCTACATCTACAAAGAGATTCCACTTAATGTCTCTTGCTGTTTCAGATTGCTCCTTACCTTCGTTGGTAGTGAATTCGGCAATGAAATCGACCGTGGCTTGTCCCTTGATGGCGGTGCGAGGATGGTAGGTGATATCATATTGACTCAGTTCAATGCACCATTTAAGTAGTCGTCCAGAAGTGTCGGGACGATGGAGTACCTGCCTTAGCGGTTGATCGGTTAGAACTCTGATGGAATGAGATTGGAAATAGTGTCGCAGTTTCCGTGATGTGATTAGTAAACAGTATGCTAGCTTCTCAAGTTTAGGATATCTGGCTTCTGCCCCTGTTAACCTCTTGCTTATAAAGTATACTGGTCGTTGCGCGCGGTTGTCTTCTCTCACCAAAGTGGCGCTTAGAGCATGAGATGACACAACAAGGTATAGGTATAGCTCTTCGCCTTCGTTTGGAATTGAGAGTACTGGTGGTCTCTGGAGGTGTTCGATTAGGTTAAGGAAGGTTGTTAGGCATTCGTCGGTCCATTCGAACTTTCCTTTGTCTTTCTTTAGAGCCTCGAAGAAGGGGATGCACTTGTCAATCGCTTTAGAGATGAATCTGCTCAGGGCGGCCACCTTCCCATTCAGGCTTTGCATTTCTTTTGGAGTGGAAGGTATCCTGATATCTTTCAGGGCTTGGACTTGTTCGGGGCTTGCTTCAATCCCCCTGGCATGGACGATGAACCCCAAGAACTTTGTTGATGACACTCCGAACGAGCACTTTAAAGGATTCAGCTTCATTCCATATTGGAAAAGTACGTGAAACATCTCGCTCAGGTGGCTTACGTGATCGTTGGCTTTCATCGATTTTTCTAGCATGTCATCCACACAAACCTCCATAGTTCGTCCTATTAGCTCCGCAAACATCTTGTTGACAAGGTGCTGATAGGTAGCTCCGGCGTTTTTAAGTCCGAAAGGCATTACTCTATAGCAGCACAATCCCCGGTCAGTGATGAAACTAGTGTGGTATTGATCGGGGGCGTGCATAGGAATTTGGTTATATCCTGAGTATGAGTCCATAAAAGATAAGAGTTCGTGCCCATCTGTGCTGTCCACAAGCTGATCGGTTCGGGGGAGTGGGAAGCAATCCTTCGGGGAAGCGTCATTTAAGTTGGAGAAGTCAATGCATGTTCGCCACTTCCCATTAGCCTTCTTTACTAGTACCGAGTTAGCGATCCACTCTGGATAGATGGCTTCTCGTATGGTTGTTGGCAAGTAGGTTCTTTACTTCTTCACCGAGGGCCGCTGATCGCTCTGCCCCCATACTTCTCTTCTTCTGCTTTACTGGCGCCTTGGTAGGATCGATGTTTAGTATGTGGCATGCCACGTCTGGGGAGATTCCAGTCATGTCAGCGTGCGTCCATGCAAATACATCCAGGTTGTGGCGGAGAAAATCAATGAGTTGATCCCTCAATTCTGCTCTTAGTTGAGATCCGATTTTCAGCAGTCTACTTGAGTCGTGTTTGTCTACAGATACAAACTCCATGGCCTCTGCGGGCTCGGCGGTGGCCTCCTCCTCTTTGTCCCTGGGGTCTAATTCATTGAAAGGATCACTGGTATATCGAAGAGGAGAGGCTTTCTTTAGTTGCTATGCTTCCAAGTTTTTCATGTAGAGAGGAGCCTCTGCATTCTTCCCTCTATCCTTTCTGCGATTATTGCGAAGTTCAGTTACATAGTAATCTCGAGCGGCGTCTTGATCTCCCTCTACTTCCCCCATTTCAATGTCTACTGGAAATTTCATCTTCAGGCACCATGGGGCCAAGACAATTTGGAAGTCAGACAAGGCTGGTCTTCCTAAAAAGGCGTTGTAGGCTGAGTGGTTATCTATCAGCACAAATGTTTGTTTCTGCACAACGGAGCGGGGGTGGCTTCCTATTTCAACAAAAAGGTCCAATTGCCCGAGGGGCATCTTCGCATCTCCAGTGAAACCGTGTAGTGGTTTGTTGCAGGGCGACACATCCTTCATTGACAGCTTCATTCTGTCGAAAGCATGCTTGAATAGGATATTTACTGAGCTTCTAGTGTCTACTAGAATTCGAAAAACTTCGGCTGGGCCGAACCGGGCAGAGATGACCATAGGATCCATGTGAGGGGTACTGCCTCCCTTCCAGGTCACGCCTATTGAATGTAATGTCATCATTCTCTTTTCGCTTCGGGTGGCGTTCTTCCATAACAGAATTAACGTAGCCTTCATTGTTTCTAAGTGACTTTCCGTATCTTTCCATCTCTTTCCAGCTTCTATCGGCGATGTGTGGTCCTCCCGATATGGTATGGACCACTATCTTCTCATGACTGGGCCACCGGAGTTGCGATTTCCCCCTCCTGTTTCTGGGAGAGGTAGCCTTGGGTTCTCATCGGCAGGAGCTGGGGTCCTGTTCTGACCTTTTACATAGCGTTCTAGTCTCTTCCTTCTGATGTGTTCTTCAATTAAGTCCCGAAGATGATAGCATTCATTGGTATCATGCGCATGAGATTCGTGGAAGCGGCAGAACTTTCCAGACGTAATTGCGTCATCTGATTCCTTCTTGTATGGAGGGCGTCTGTATTTAACTTCATCTTGGGTGGCCAGGAAGATGTTTTCGATTATCTCATTCAAAGGAGTGTAAGTGTCAAACCTCGGTCCTGGCCGATATAGACGTTTTTCTCCCTTCTTGCCTCCAGCATTGTCTCTAGAGTCATTTCTTCGAACGTCCTTTGCTACAGCGGGTGTGTCGCCATGAGCTGCTTTGTTTGTTGTCCTGTCCGTCTTTCAGTGGCAGCGTCTTCAAGTCTCATATATCTTCCGGTTTCATGGAAGAAATCGGGTAAGGTAGCTGGTTTTTCTTTCTTTAATCTTCTAGAAAACATAGTATCCGGATGCACACCACTACAGAGGGCCATTATGATAAGTTTCTCATCGGCATCTTGGACTGCGGCCGCTGCAGCATTGAATCGGGTTAGATATTACTGCACTGTCTCTCCAGGCTTCTGTTTGATATTAGATAGGGAATAAGCGTCCTTAGGTTGTTCCACATGAATGCAGAACTAGCTGATGAACTTTTCTTTCAACATTTCTCATGAGCTGATGGATCCTTGGGGTAAGTGGCAGAACCAGGAGGTAGCTAGATCTGCCAAGAATAGTGGAAAGCATTTGCACAATACTCCTTCTGTGGCTCCACTCATGAGCATATGTTGTGTGTATCTCTGCAAGTGTACAACGGGGTTAGAGATTCCCTTGTAAGGTTCCATTGTTGGCATTTTCCATTCTCGGAGGGTGATGGCAATTTCGATATTGCGGGTGAAAGGGATGGTTACCCTAGCGCCTATCCCTCGATCTCTTTGATCCCGTTGGACGCACTCTCTGAATAATCGCGCCATCCTTTCATCAGAATTTGGAGCGGATAGAAATGAGTTTGGTTCTTCTCTGCGGGATTGATTCCGTCCAGATGATCTATAGGGGTGGTATCATCTATCACTCCTAATATTTTCCAGTGGCTGCCTCTGGTCTTCTGGGAGCACGCTAGGGTCAGCTACAGTTGTCCCTTGCCTTGATCTTCCCCTGCTGGGTTCTGTTCTGAGCACTTCCTACGGTCCAACTTCGAGCTGGACTCTAGCTCGGCCCCGTTCATTGGTGTTTCCATGGCTAGGTAGCATGACCGGCTCAGCCACCATCGACCCTCGTCTAGTACCTCCCCCGTTGGGTTTGGTTCCAAGTGTTTCCTCAGGTCGGAGTTCGGGCTGAGTTCGGGCTCGGCTCCTATCATTGTTGTTTCTGTTGTTAGCTTCTTCGAAGAAGAAAGATCTTTGTCGCCTCTCAGATCCTCCAGACCGGGACTCATCCCATGATTCAGTGTTGCGGTTGGATTCTTCAGCATCCCTTAAGCCTGACATGAGTCGGTCCACCAAGGCTTCTCGTTGGGATGTGAAGCGGTTAGTCACTTCAGCCACAACTCTGTCTAGATCTGCCCTAATAATTGCTGTTGGTTGTTCCGTGGCAGGGGTTGTCGGATTTGCCTGATTTCCATTTTGTACTGCTGTTGAAACGGGACGGTTCTCTTGATCTGTGATCACTGGATCTGGAACGCTACTAGTTGTGATGTTCTTTCCTTTGCTAACATCTTTCTTCTGCCTGGGAGGCATGTCTTCCAAGCAATGAGCGATGCTGTTGGGAAGAAGGTTAAGTGGGAGAAGCTGAAGCTTCTAGCTCGAGTTCTCAGTGAAAGCACCAAAAATGTTTGCACAAAAAATGGGCAAACACCTCCAAGTCGTATAATTTAGTCGATCTTATGTTGTTCTTAGCGATTTGGGTGATTTATGCAAATATGTAAAAAGCAGGGACTAAACTGCAAAAGACACACAGATTTATAGTGGTTCGGCCAGAATGTGCCTACGTCCACTTTTTATGTTATTCTCCTTTATTGTTCAGATTACAAGTACAAAGCTTTGATTACAAGTATATGAAAGTTGTTTGAAAGTTCTGTCCGTGCTTGAGCTCTCAAACTTGTCCCTCGTTGTTGTACCCCTACCCCTCTATTTATAGAGTGAGGCTGGGGGTAGGGGTCTTGTATATATATAGCTGCTGGTGGGCCTGGGCTGATGTAATCTAGCCTGGCAAGGTTGGTTCGGCAACGCCTTAGTCCGGAGATGGTTGGAGTGGTTTCGGTTCGGTAGTGGTTGGATTTACTTTGGCTCGGTAGTGGTTGGTCCGGCATAGGTTGGTCCGGCAGTGGTTGGTGTGGCTTTGGTTCGGTAGTGGTTGGTCCGGTAGAGGTAGTATTTACTTTGGTTCGGTAATGCCTGTGGGTTGCTTCGGTGATACCCCGATCCGGTGGCAGGTAGAGTTGAGACTTTGGTTCGGCTAGGCCTTGTGGGTGGATTGGTTCGGCTGTGCATGGTCCGGTGGTGGTGGAAACGCACCCAACACCAAATAACATTAAATTTTATGTTTTGGTTGATTTATGATGAGTTTGTAAGAGCATTTCCTCTTCCAACTGTATGAAAATGAAATATATCTACAATAGGGACAATTTATCAAAATTTCAAAGTTTGAGTATTCATATATTTATAACTCAAATTAATATTGAGCTTCTTTTTCAAAATTTGAAGCTCAATAGTTTTTTGGTGAAAATTAGGATGGAGAGCTTCTCATTATAGGATAATAAGTTTAAGGACTGCACTTATGAATAATTAGTTTTAAGGACAATTTATAGGAAAATGAAAATTCATTTACCCTTTTAAGTTATATAGGAAAATGATAAATTCATTTATCATTCTTTCTGTATAACTGAAGATGATAACTTCATTTATCTTTTTTCTATAAATTGTCCTTAAAACTAATTTTTCAAAATGGTCGTCCTTAAAACTTATTACTCTACACAAAGAAGCCTTTTGTGTGAAAATCTTTTTTTATCACACTAGGGATTTAGTTTCAATTTGATCCTTCCTAAAATCAAAACGGAATGACCAAAATTCTAGTGTTTTGGTCGGAACCTTAAACCTTGATTTTAGCTCATCAAATTTTTATTTTTTGCCAAGTCAGTTATTGACAGATGAGGCAGCATATGAGTCCCTATATTCATTATGAATCTTGTATGTTATAAACTACCAAAATATAGCAAGAAAGCATCAAAATCCCTTCCCAAAGTTTAGGCCTCGTTTGGTTTAATATTTTTAGTTTTGTGTTTTTGTTAAAAAAAAGTACACACAATGCATGCATTTTTCGAAAACAACCAATTTAAAAAATGAAGCTAACGTATAAAAGTAGAAAACAGATATATTTTGTTTTTTGCGTTTGGAGAGATAACAAAAGAATGAAAGACAATTCATCCACATGCCTGTTCATTAATCTCATCCGTCATCCCTCCATCATCATCTCAATGGTTCAAAATTTCATATTTCTCTTCCGTCATTTTCATATTTTGTTATGAATGTTGAAAATGCAAAACACAAAATGAAACCAAACGGACCCTTAACATTTAATAATTTTTTTCAATACTACAGAGGATGGAAATAAAATATTGGCAAAAACATCCACTAAATATGGTATTGGTTTATTCCTTTTAAACAACATCCTAAGCAAGGATTTACAATAATTTGACCATATTTTTTTTGCGTTCAACATAAATAGCTTATAAATATTTTTTCCAATTTAATTCATTGCTACAATTAAGTGCATGTGTAATGAATCTCAAATGCTTATAAATTCTCAGCTTAAATTGTAAGTCAATTACCATTAAAGGTGACATGTTGCTAAACATTAAAATTAATGAAAATGGTCCGTGAATGAGTTTCCTTTGACTAAATGAAGTACAAAGGTAAGCAAATTCATTACATAAAATCACGATAAATTATATTAGCAATGAAATACTGCAAATCACATTAGCAATGAAATACCACTATTTCATCAAAAGTTGGCGCTGGAAGAATAACCCAATAACTATAATGACTAATACGAAAAAATTTGAAAAGCAAGCTAAATGTTTAAGGGATTATTTTTGTTTATTCTTAAAATAGTAAGGTAAATTGTGTATCTTTATTCCCAATAGAATAATATTAAACATAAAATGAAGAACCAATTGTGAGAAGCACGAAGATGCTAAGTGCAACTTAAAAGATTAATTGGCTTACAATAAAGAATAAATGAAATAAATGATAGTAAATTCATTAAATGCTTGCATTTTATGTGGTGTGTGTTAAAGTTTACAAAACTATTCGTTAGGTATACAAATAATTCCAAATTATTTTTTCAAAAAGAGTCAATTGTTAATGTGAGTGCTGATCTAAATTTTAATTTTGGTGATATCACTTCTTAAGCATTGATATTGTGTAAATTTTGCTAAAAGTTATGATAATTTAGTTCAAAATTATAAAAATTTGTAATGCAAGAAATGCACGATAATTTGGAAGAGAATAGATAGATCTTACTCTATCAATATTTTGTTTTGTGATTTCCTTTATACTGGATGATTGTACAGAATTATCCAAACCCATCCTAAGAATTATTAAATGATCAAATAATTGATGACGTTTGTAGTAATAATCTTAAGCCATTTGATGCACGTTATATTGATTCCAATGAATAACCTGAAAATTTAGACGGTGGATGGTTTCAAATTGAAGATGCATGAGCTGAAAATATATATCAAATAAAGTGTAATATTGTTGTAGCAATGAGTGCATAATACGTATAACTATAAGCACTGTGCAACCCTGTTGAAGTATGAACATTACATATTCCTTCAACTTTACCAGCGATTAGTGTATATTAGCAATAACAAATCTAGCCCAATTTGAATGGTCACTTAGTCTAGTAGATATCTGGAGGGCAAACTCATGTGCTCCATTCAAATTTACATTATCAAAAAATTAATCAATAATAAGTTAAGGCGTTAAAATAATTACTTTGATGAGCAATTTTATCTTGTCACTACATGCGAACACAAAACATGTCTTCTATTCTCAAGTATTTGTTAAAATTTTCATACAAATTCAATATTTGACATTCAGTGATTTATTATTTAAATTTATTCCATATGCTTTTATGAATTAACATGGTTTAAGTAATATGCTGGTTCCTGCCGGTTACAGCAAAAGGTCCAGTAACCACCAAATAAGACATTTTCAACTTTAGTGTAGTTATGATGAAACTCGTAAAAAAAAATCTTGATGAAAGTATAGTGGATGGTCTATTTAAATTAATGGCATATAAACGCTGGATGTTGGTATACCGATATGTCCCTATTTTTGCATCATGGGTTTTGTTGTTAGATAAACTTCCCTAATAGCATAGAGTTATAGAGAAATTCCTAATTTAGTTTCAACATTTTATTTCATTCCATATTTCAATGAGATGTGTTTGTGTGTGTAAGCAATTATGATGTTTAATTATTGATTTTCTCTTACAGGTTGTGCCTACATTCAAATTTTAGTTCCTACACTACTTTGTACCCTTATTTGTAAATTTCACAGGTAATTGGTTACTGAAAATTTACAGAAAAATGTTGAATAAAATTATCTTTAAAGTACCAATTTATTCATGCTATGTGCATAAAAAAAATTTGCTGAGAAAGAGAGCAGTTGCTGATAGAAAACTTAGATCAACACAAATGAAGAGTAGAAAGATACACATTTTTGCATATTATGTCTGTGAGAATAAAATTACTTTTTATTATAAAAGCCTAATTATGCAAATACCACGTGCAACACATTTGATGGCTAAAAAAGGCAAATGACTTTAATAAGGATACTTGTGGAAATTGAATGATTGACATTCTATATTTACCCCTGAAATATAACTTATTAAACTATGAAATAACACCTTGTTCACACAAATATGAAGCGGAATAAAAGCATTTAAGTTATTACCTGATATGTTCATGGTACAAAGGAAACACAATATGAAATATACTTGTCTTTGTGCACTCCATAATTCCTTTTCCGCTAAAGAAGATACAAAGGAAATATGTATATGTGTAGCTAAAACAACACAGTAAATTATATCATTAATTGCTATTTGTGTCTATGTATTCATGTAAACTGTACCTTAGTCTGTGGTTGGGAGCGTAGACTGCTTGTTGTGAATCGTTGGTCGGAAGTTGTATGCTGTATCAGCCTGCTAGTAACAATGAGTTTGTGACCCCAACCATCTGTTAATATGGTGTAAGTGAAGCCTGGTATAATATTAATGGTTATAGAACCCCTATTATATTAGTTGGTTTAAAATGTAAAGCAACTTGTAATTCATTAAGTACTTGCTGGCAGAAAATGTATTAACTTTTAAGAATTCAGCTGCAACAGTGAAGTAAGCAGATGCAAGCAAATTTGTACCAGGTCGAAGTGAAGGAAAGATGTAATAAGACCATATAATCTTAACATGATCTTTTTTTCTAATTTTACTTTATCTAGTTTTATAATTGGGAAACTAAGCAAGGGATGTGAAGTAACATTATGTTACCTTTTCGATTTTTTGGCAACCAAGCAAGTAAAAGTACAAAGAGAGTCATATCACATTGCATAAATTATAGAAAGGGATGTGAATTTCTCTTTTTGTTTCCTTCATCATCAATTAATTAGTTTTTTAATAAATTTGCTTAGCTTGACATAACTATTACACATCTTCCAGTTGTGAATATCCTACCTGTAATCTTCCTAACCTCGGGAGCAAAAAATTTCTCCACTCTTGTATGTACACAAAATAATATAAAAATGTAATGTTGCTTTTGTTTTATGCTTTCCGTGGTTAAATCCACCATAACATGGGTGGTGCGAGAGCTGGAATGTCGAATGTAGTCTCATTAGCAGTAATGGCTAAAACTAGAGATATGAGGCATGGTTAGTAGGGTTGGAAAACCTATAGGGTGTAGTCGGCTCCACCTAGACGTTACTTACAGTTGTTATGCATGCATGGGGCGATGCACTCGGTCTTAGCAAGACCAGCCATGTTTTTCCTTTGGTACACACTAGGGATGTATGCTGCTTCAGAAGGATATCTCTGATCCTTGTGAAGAAGGACCGTTCTCGAAGTACTGAGGGTATCTTCAAGGAAATCCTACATAATTAGCGAACGTGCCTTATCCGGTTTTCGATTATATACCTAGTATTGTTGTGATGTATACTCATAAGCATCACAACTACTTGATTATTATTATTTTCACCCTTAGACGTTACCATAATATCGTTGGCATTTTTTGATATAAGGTTTTGGTTATCGTAAGGTAAAAACCCGTTCGTGTTTATGTGCGGTGTGGTATTACGAGATACCTTTGATTTTAAAGGATTTTACAAACTATAATAAATAGAATTCCTTGTGATTTGATTTTTTTCATGATGGTTTTACAAGATTAACCCAGGTGTTGTTTTCCTATAATGCTCAGGTCAAACCGAGCATATTTCTAGGTTTAACGGGATATTCTGGAGCTTCAAGAGACGAGTTGGAGGCCCAGAGACGTATTCACGTACATGGTTAGTTTTTCATTACATTCATTGTTGTATTTATCAGCAATTGTGAGGACATGTTGGTATAACTGTCCGGACCGGAATAGGTCAGTATACTCTGATTGGTGTCTGTATATACATATATTACAGTTCGTTTTTGTGTAAAGACTTGTTATATATTATAGATCATTTATTCCGTTGTGAGATTCTGTGTTGTTATTTTTCTTCTTATCTTCTTTCTTCTTCCCTAATTATCCCTATTTCTGTTTAATTTGAGTGGGTCACGTGTAGTTTATTGGCCGCTTAAACTGTACGGAAAATGCGGGTCTTTACAACAAGGTATCAGAGCTTAGGTTGAGCGAACACCTAGGCTTTGGTTTGGTTGACTCATTTGAAATAGGGTAAGTAAGACCCTAGGTGTAACGACCCGTATTTTACGTGTCGATAAATCGTAGAATTTACAGGTCGTTAGTGTTGTTTATGTTGTCTCTAGCCTGAGTCGTATGGAGAGTAATTCGTAGGTTAAAGTGTTGAGTCGTGACCGACCTATAGTAAGTCGTAGACGACTTAGGAGGGTGCACGAGTTAGTGGAGTAACGACCTTAGAAAGTGACCGAGTTAACGAGTCATAGGTTAGGTCGTTAGACGACTTATAGAATGACCAACTTAAGAGTTATCGGCCTAAGGTGATAAGCCGTGTGAAGTTTAGGTCGGGTTGGAGATGAGTCGTTTGAGCGACTTAAGGCTTAGACGACCTAGGAGATTAGACGACTTAAGGTAGTGGCTGGCTTAAGGTATGGCCGACTCATAAGTTGTCCGAGCTAAGAGATTCACCGACCTAAGAAGTATGGACGAGTTAGCATAGTGAGCGACTCATAGGTGTTGCCGACTTAAGGTGTGACCGACATAAGACAGTTAGGGGTTTAAGGGTTATGATCTTAGGTCGTTAGGACGGCAAGGGGTTAAGTCGTGAGTCGTGCCAGTGTTGAGTCGGCTTGTGTTTTGAGTCGCATGGTGGTTAAGTTGTTAGGTCGGAGGCTTTTTGGGTCGTGTCATAGTTAAGTCGTCATACGACTTAGGATTTAGGATATGCGGCAGGAGGGATGAGTCGTAAGTTGCTAGGCCGCACGTATGTTAAGTCGTTAGCGACTTAGTGTTAGGTCGTTAGGGGTGTTGAGTCGTGTCTGGGGTGAGTCGCGTATAGGTTAGACGTGAGGCCCTGTGTTTTGTTGAGTCGGCATGATGATGAGTCGGGGACGACTCAAGGGGTGGGTTGGCAACGACCTAAGGGGCGACGACTCATAGTGGTTTCAGCCTATAAATAGAGGGGTTTGGCTCACTTTTTGGCACCGGTTTTTGAAGCAACGAAGTGCTGCCATTTTGAGAGCTCGACTACAACATTTCTTCGTCTTCTTTTCTTCATTTCAATCTAGTTCTAACATCCATCCAAGATCGAAGATCGAGATCAAAGATTCAAGGGCCAAAGTTGAAGATCTTCATCCAACGAAGCTAGATTTCATCGTTTTAAGCGAGATTTCGCCGGATCAAGCCTTGATCTTCGCTGTCCAGATCTGAAGTGTTTAGTTTTTGAGGTGTTTTAGTGATTTGGTGAGTGGTAGTTATCTCTCACGCGGACCCAAAGGAGTATATTGGACTGGTGGTTTGTTGGAGTGTTGTAGATAGTGATTTTGTGCATTTTTCCTTAGATCCAAGTATAGATCCATTGTTTGTGAAGATGTTTACCTATGCAAGTTCATTTATTAAGTTATAGAAACAAAACCCATGTTTTATATTTGATAGATCTATGCTAAAAACCTATGAATCATGCATGTTGGACTTATGCTCATTTATTTACGAAATTACCATTATAGTTGATATTGCTTATTAGATCTTGTTTGAATGCTTGTATGTTTGGATGTATGAATTGATTTGATTGTTTCAAGTTAGCTTGTAGTTGATTTGGAACAAGATGGTTGAAGATGATTCAAAAGCTAAGTGGAAAGGCTCTTGAATGTTGAAAGCTGCCTATGGCATATGAAGCGGATATGGAAGCTCATATGGATGGATTCAATGGTGATGGACTTTGCCATGATGCGAGGAGGCAAAGCATGAGATCGAGACGGGACTTTGCTATGATGCGATGAGGCAAAGTGTGATGTTGAGATGGGACGGGTTATGATGACGTTCCAAGCACGGGCTACGACGACGTGCAAAGTTATGTTGATAACTCGGTGATGCGATCCGGGTTGGTGATAATGGTTAGCTTGAGAGGCGCTTGAGCTAGTATGGAAATAGTCGTCGAGGAGGATGACTAGGAGGCTAAGATCTTATCGTTGTTGAAGGTTCTAGCATGCTCAAAGCAAGAGTACGTTGGAACGGGCTGCGACGACGTTCCAAGCACGGGCTGCGACGACGTGCTAGTACTCTGGGTAGTTGCGAAAATTCCTAGGCACGGGCTGCGACGACGTGCGGAGTTATGTCTAGAACCGGGGTTACCATTAGCCCTTGACAGGTGGTCATTCAATTAACGGTGAAATCATGGCAATGATAACAGTGATAGCCAGAGTCATGGATGTTTGGTTGTATTATCATTCGGTCTCAAGAGCGGTATTTTCTGGGTGCTTATCTGATCTTGGTTTAGGCCTTGGGGGTTTGTATTTGGAAAACATCGCCCTTGACTCGAGTGATTATTGCTTTACCTTAATTATCTGTTATGTTATGCTTGCTTCTCCTTAGTGTGTGTCTGGGGGCTATCACTGTAGAAAGAGGTGGAGTGGGATGGTTTGGTTCCTATTCCTTTTATCCCTTTTGCTCTTTTGGTATGTTTGGTAGTTAATTTACTGCTCACTAAGACTTTGTCTGACTCAAGGTTTTATGTCTCCTCTTATTACCTTGGGCTGTTCATCCATGTTGGGATGGGCAGACTAGGTAGCAGGTGACAGGTGCTGTTCTTGGAGATCTACGCTGATGATGACGAAGACGAGCAGGAGGCTTTGCATATTAGTTTTCTTACTATTTGTACTGGGTGTTCCGCTGCTTGTATATATTCTGAGTGCTATGTAGTGAGGCTTTGATGTATGAATTTGCCTAGATGATTGTATCAAACTACTGTGATGCTTATATGATGATTTCCTGTTATGGAGCTTCAATATATATATATATTTCTCTATTGTATTTTATCCATGCGCTGTGAGTTATGCGATAGAGTTTCCGTTTTTTTTTTTACCCCGACTATCGTCCATGGCTACCTGGCACGCCTTTCAGCGCATTATTTCCTTGTTATGGTGCGGGAGTCATGGGCGGTCGTCACATTTGGTATCAGAGCTTTGGTTAATCGATTTTAGCCAACTCTCGCTGACGCAACTACGTATGAGAGGCGTAATTGTATTTTGATGGATGATTACTATATATAATATAGTAGTTTAGAAGGATTTGAACTCCTTATGCAGTTGTTACTTAAGGTGTTCTAATCATTCTTATTATAGATATTAAGGATGAGTCGAAGAGGGAGACCAGCTGCAAGGGAAAGCCGTGCTACTGAAGGAGCTGTTGATTATGGGACTATGTTCGAAGCGATGATGACTTCGATCATGAGAAGGATACCAGCTTCAGGGTCATCAGTAGATGTGGGAGTTCAAGTCCAAGCTCCAAGACCGGTGGATTTTGCCAAGCTTTGCAAGGATTACACTTCTCTTGGAGGAAAAGCTTTCTTGGGGACAGAGTCGACTATTGAAGTGCAGAGATGGATTGATGCTTGTCGAAGAATCTTTGGGGACTTGGGAATTGAGGATGCAACCAAGAGAAAGCTTGCATCGAGACAGCTTCAGGGAAGAGCTGCTGATTGGTGGAATTCTATCACCATCGATACACCAGAAGAAGAGATTACTTGGGAGCAATTCCAAGTCAGATTTGAAGCTAAGTTCATCTCTACGGCTCAGAAGTCTGTTTTGTTCAAGAGGTTTGTAGAGCTCAAGCAAGGTGGGAGACCAGTTCTTGAGTATATTTCCGAGTTCGAAGCCTTGTCCAAGTATGCCAGATCGTATATTGATTCTCTCTATCAGAAGAACGAGAAGTTTGTGACCGGTTTAGATGCTTATCTTGGGAGGCAGTTGGTGGATCACTTGGATGATCCGTTTGAGAAGCTTGTGGAGAAAGCCCTTAGGCATGAGAGTCTGTTTCCTAAGGAAAGTTCTGTTGTGGCTGTAACCAGGGAAAGATCTAGACCACAGCAGAGTGGCAACAAGAAGAGGAAGCAGCAGCAACAGAGGGGTAGGGATGGCCAGAAGAAGCCGAAGGGCGAAGTGACTTGTTATAATTGCCAGCAGAAGGGCCATCTCTCCAAGGATTGTAGGAATCCAAAGGCGCCGGCGAAATGCCACAACTGTGATAAACCAGGGCATTTCAGGAAGGACTGTCCAGAACCGAGGAAGGACAGGCAGATTGTGCAAGCTTATGCTTTGGGAGCTGTGCCGTCATCTTCAAAAGCTCCTACTGCTGAAGAGAAGGGGAAGAGTGTGGTGGTTCAAGGTACTCTTTCTATTTGTGGTGTTCCAGTTAGAGTGTTGTTTGATACTAGAGCATCGCATTCTTTTGTTTGTAACGATTTGGTAGACCGGTTATGTTTGAGACCAGATATTGTTGATAGACCATTGGTTGTGACTAATCCAGTTGGGGGTTCGTCATGTTTGTGTATGATATGCCGTGGTCTAGTTGTGTCGGGTCATGATTGCTCGTTTGTTTGTGATTGCTTTGTTCTGAACTTTGCGGGGTTCGGAATTATTTTGGGTATGGACTGGCTTAGGAAGTATGCGGCTAGGATTGATTGTGAGGGGCTGGAGGTGACAGTCGGGAATGTGGAAGGGCGAAAGGTTGTGATACGATGTAAGCATGAGGAGGGCGTCTTCATGAGCTTCATGTATTCGCTAGTTGTTCCACGGGATGGACTGTCATCAGTGCCTATTGTGAATGGATTCGAGGATGTCTTTGACGAAGTCAAAGGGTTGCCGCCGCATAGGGAGATCGAGTTTTGTATCGATCTAGTTGAGGGAGCCAGACCTGTTGTGATGCCTCTTAGGCGGATGGCGCCTAGGGAGCAGCTAGAGTTGAGGGTGCAGGTTGATGACCTTTTGCAGAAAGGATTCATTCGGCGTAGTGTGTCCGAATGGGGTGCACCTGTTGTGTTCGCAACCAAAGCGGATGGGTCGTTGAGGTTGTGCGTGGATTATCGTGAGCTGAATAAGTTGACTAGGAAAAACAAGTATCCATTGCCGAGAATAGATGACTTGTTTGACCAGCTTCACGAGGCTAAGGTGTTTTCTCAGATGGATTTGGCAACGGGATTTCACCAGTTGAGAGTGGCAAAGGATAGTGTGCCGAAGACTGCTTTCAGGACACCATCCGAGTTTTATGAGTGGCTGGTAATGCCGTTTGGATTGACTAACGCGCCAGCATATTTTGTGGATCTTATGAATAGAGTGTTCAGAGATCAGTTGAATAAGTTCGTGCTTGTGTTCGTGGATGATATTTTGGTTTACTCCAGAACTGAGGAAGAGCACAAGACGCACTTGAGAATTTTTTTGGAAATCTTGCGGAAACATCAGCTGAAGGCTAAGTTTTCGAAGTGTCACTTCTGGAAGAGTGAAGTGAGGTTCTTAGGCCATGTTATCTCTGGAAATGGAATAGCGGTTGATCCCGCTAAGGTGGCAGCAATCCAGGATTGGGTTAGACCTAAGAATGCGTCTGATGTGAGAAGTTTTCTTGGATTAGCAGGATATTATCGTCGGTTTATCAAAGACTTTTCCAAGATAGCTGCACCGTTAACAGAATTGACGAAAAAGAACCAAGTGTTCAGATGGGATGATAAGTGTGAGCAAGCTTTCGTAATCCTGAAAGAGCGACTGACAAGTGCTCCTGTTTTGACTATTCCAAGTGGGAATGATGAGATGGTGGTCTACACCGATGCATGTGGCACTGGACTTGGAGCAGTGCTAATGCAGAGGGATAAAGTTGTTGCGTATGCAAGTCGACAACTGAAGCCGCATGAAAGGAATTATCCGACTCATGATTTGGAGTTAGCGGCAATTGTGTTTGCTTTGAAGATGTGGAGACATTATCTATTGGGAGTTAGATTCGAGTTGTTTACAGATCATAAGTCGTTGAAGTATCTGTTCTCCCAAAAGGATTTGAATCTTCGACAGCAACGGTGGCTGGAGTTTCTAGCATCATATGATTTTGGTATAGCCTATACTCCGGGAAAAGGTAACGCGGTGGCTGATGCGTTAAGTCGAAGACATGCAGGTTTGGGAGCCATGTTTTCGAAATGGAAGAACCTTGAGTATTTGGCTGGATTTGATTTCAGGCCCAGATGTGAGTTGGAACCTGAAATGTTGGCAAACTTATCGATAAGACCTACTCTTGTGGAAAGGATTGGCGAGAACCAAAAGAGAGATGATAGGCTTGTTAAGATTATCCGAGATTTGGAATCCGGATTGGACCCAGAGAAGAATAAGGGATTTGAGGTCGATCGAGAGGGTTGGCTTCGGAAGCAAGGACGATTGGTTGTTCCCGACATTGATGGATTGAGAGATGAAGTTCTGAGGGAAGGTCATCACTCGAAGTTGACAATTCATCCAGGTGGGAATAAGATGTATCGGGATATGAAGAGAACTTACTACTGGGAAGGCATGAAGAAGGATGTTGGAAATTTTATTTCCAAGTGTATGAACTGCCAGTTGGTGAAAGCTGAGCAGAAGAAGCCCAGTGGATTACTTCAGCCATTAGAGGTTCCTATATGGAAGTGGGAGCAAGTGTCGATGGATTTTATCGATGGTCTACCCAGAACCAGGGCAGGGAATGAAGGGGTTTGGGTCATCGTAGATCGGTTGACCAAGAGTGCAAGGTTCATTCCGGTTCGGTCAACTAGGACTGCATCGAAGTTGGCTGAGTTGTATGTGAAGTGGATAGTTCGATTCCATGGTGTTCCGAAGAGTATAGTGAGCGATCGAGACCCATTGTTCACTAGTAGATTTTGGAAGAGCTTCCAGGAAGTTTTGGGAACCAAGTTGTGTTTGAGTACAGCTTATCACCCTTAAACAGATGGTCAGACTGAGAGAGTCAACCGAGTTTTGGAAGATCTCTTGAGAGCATGTGTCTTGGACTTCGGAGGATCATGGGAAGATCATCTTCATTTGGTGGAGTTTGCTTATAATAACAGTTATCAGTCGAGTATTGGTATGGCACCATATGAGGCATTATATGGAAGACCGTGTAACTCTCCGACATGTTGGTTGGAAACTGGAGAAAATATTATGCTTGGGCCAGAGATGATTCGACAGACTTCGGATTGTATAGAGATCATTCGGCAACGAATGAAGATAGCCCAAGATCGTCAGAAAAGTTATGCCGATAATCGTCGTAAGGATTTGGAATTCGACGTAGGAGATATGGTTTTTGTGAAGATTTCTCCATTGAAGAATGTTATTAGATTCGGGAAGAAAGGAAAGTTAACTCCGAGGTTTGTTGGACCATTCCCGATTATCGAGCGAATTGGAAAACTCGCTTATAGATTGGAGTTACCGGAAAAGATGGTGGGTGTGCACAATGTTTTTCATGTATCTTATCTACGGAAATATGTGCATGACCCAACTACAGTAGTTTCTGCTGATAGCTGTGAAGACTTAGAGGTTGATCCAGTGGTTACGAGACCTCGTAAGCCGCTTCGTATTGTTGAAACCGACACGAAACAGCTTAGGAGGAAGATGATTACGTTGCTCAAGATACAATGGAGTGATGATGTTGACGACTGTACGTGGGAAGAGGAAGAGAGGATGAAGGCAGCTCATCCTGAACTCTTTGAGGTATGGCCCTAAGGTGTCGTGGCATCTCATGAATTTGTAACTTGATTCCTATCTTAGAATTCTGCATGCTAGGTTAGAATTGGACGCATGGTTTGTTGATTGCTATGGATGGTAGGCATGCGGAATAGTTTTGGTTGCTGATGTCTGCTTGGAATTTCGGGGGCGAAATTCCTAAGGGGGAGAGAATGTAACGACCCGTATTTTACGTGTCGATAAATCGTAGAATTTACAGGTCGTTAGTGTTGTTTATGTTGTCTCTAGCCTGAGTCGTATGGAGAGTAATTCGTAGGTTAAAGTGTTGAGTCGTGACCGACCTATAGTAAGTCGTAGACGACTTAGGAGGGTGCACGAGTTAGTGGAGTAACGACCTTAGAAAGTGACCGAGTTAACGAGTCATAGGTTAGGTCGTTAGACGACTTATAGAATGACCGACTTAAGAGTTATCGGCCTAAGGTGATAAGCCGTGTGAAGTTTAGGTCGGGTTGGAGATGAGTCGTTTGAGCGACTTAAGGCTTAGACGACCTAGGAGATTAGACGACTTAAGGTAGTGGCTGGCTTAAGGTATGGCCGACTCATAAGTTGTCCGAGCTAAGAGATTCACCGACCTAAGAAGTATGGATGAGTTAGCATAGTGAGCGACTCATAGGTGTTGCCGACTTAAGGTGTGACCGACATAAGACAGTTAGGGGTTTAAGGGTTATGATCTTAGGTCGTTAGGACGGCAAGGGGTTAAGTCGTGAGTCGTGCCAGTGTTGAGTCGGCTTGTGTTTTGAGTCGCATGGTGGTTAAGTTGTTAGGTCGGAGGCTTTTTGGGTCGTGTCATAGTTAAGTCGTCATACGACTTAGGATTTAGGATATGCGGCAGGAGGGATGAGTCGTAAGTTGCTAGGCCGCACGTATGTTAAGTCGTTAGCGACTTAGTGTTAGGTTGTTAGGGGTGTTGAGTCGTGTCTGGGGTGAGTCGCGTATAGGTTAGACGTGAGGCCCTGTGTTTTGTTGAGTCGGCATGATGATGAGTCGGGGACGACTCAAGGGGTGGGTCGGCAACGACCTAAGGGGCGACGACTCATAGTGGTTTCAGCCTATAAATAGAGGGGTTTGGCTCACTTTTTGGCACCGGTTTTTGAAGCAACGAAGTGCTGCCATTTTGAGAGCTCGACTACAACATTTCTTCGTCTTCTTTTCTTCATTTCAATCTAGTTCTAACATCCATCCAAGATCGAAGATCGAGATCAAAGATTCAAGGGCCAAAGTTGAAGATCTTCATCCAACGAAGCTAGATTTCATCGTTTTAAGCGAGATTTCGCCGGATCAAGCCTTGATCTTCGCTGTCCAGATCTGAAGTGTTTAGTTTTTGAGGTGTTTTAGTGATTTGGTGAGTGGTAGTTATCTCTCACGCGGACCCAAAGGAGTATATTGGACTGGTGGTTTGTTGGAGTGTTGTAGATAGTGATTTTGTGCATTTTTCCTTAGATCCAAGTATAGATCCATTGTTTGTGAAGATGTTTACCTATGCAAGTTCATTTATTAAGTTATAGAAACAAAACCCATGTTTTATATTTGATAGATCTATGCTAAAAACCTATGAATCATGCATGTTGGACTTATGCTCATTTATTTACGAAATTGCCATTATAGTTGATATTGCTTATTAGATCTTGTTTGAATGCTTGTATGTTTGGATGTATGAATTGATTTGATTGTTTCAAGTTAGCTTGTAGTTGATTTGGAACAAGATGGTTGAAGATGATTCAAAAGCTAAGTGGAAAGGCTCTTGAATGTTGAAAGCTGCCTATGGCATATGAAGCGGATATGGAAGCTCATATGGATGGATTCAATGGTGATGGACTTTGCCATGATGCGAGGAGGCAAAGCATGAGATCGAGATGGGACTTTGCTATGATGCAATGAGGCAAAGTGTGATGTTGAGATGGGACGGGTTATGATGACGTTCCACGCACGGGCTACGACGACGTGCAAAGTTATGTTGATAACTCGGTGATGCGATCCGGGTTGGTGATAATGGTTAGCTTGAGAGGCGCTTGAGCTAGTATGGAAATAGTCGTCGAGGAGGATGACTAGGAGGCTAAGATCTTATCGTTGTTGAAGGTTCTAGCATGCTCAAAGCAAGAGTACGTTGGAACGGGCTGCGACGACGTTCCAAGCACGGGCTGCGACGACGTGCTAGTACTCTGGGTAGTTGCGAAAATTCCTAGGCACGGGCTGCGACGACGTGCGGAGTTATGTCTAGAACCGGGGTTACCATTAGCCCTTGACAGGTGGTCATTCAATTAACGGTGAAATCATGGCAATGATAACAGTGATAGCCAGAGTCATGGATGTTTGGTTGTATTATCATTCGGTCTCAAGAGCGGTATTTTCTGGGTGCTTATCTGATCTTGGTTTAGGCCTTGGGGGTTTGTATTTGGAAAACATCGCCCTTGACTCGAGTGATTATTGCTTTACCTTAATTATCTGTTATGTTATGCTTTCTTCTCCTTAGTGTGTGTCTGGGGGCTATCACTGTAGAAAGAGGTGGAGTGGGATGGTTTGGTTCCTATTCCTTTTATCCCTTTTGCTCTTTTGGTATGTTTGGTAGTTAATTTACTGCTCACTAAGACTTTGTCTGACTCAAGGTTTTATGTCTCCTCTTATTACCTTGGGCTGTTCATCCATGTTGGGATGGGCAGACTAGGTAGCAGGTGACAGGTGCTGTTCTTGGAGATCTACGCTGATGATGACGAAGACGAGCATGAGGCTTTGCATATTAGTTTTCTTACTATTTGTACTGGGTGTTCCGCTGCTTGTATATATTCTGAGTGCTATGTAGTGAGGCTTTGATGTATGAATTTGCCTAGATGATTGTATCAAACTACTGTGATGCTTATATGATGATTTCCTGTTATGGAGCTTCAATATATATATATATTTCTCTATTGTATTTTATCCATGCGCTGTGAGTTATGCGATAGAGTTTCCGTTTTATTTTTTATTTTACCCCGACTATCGTCCATGGCTACCTGGCACGCCTTTCAGCGCATTATTTCCTTGTTATGGTGCGGGAGTCATGGGCGGTCGTCACACTAGGATGAGTTTGAGAGTAAATATGTAGAATCACGTATTTGTTATTTTCATAAAAATGTTTTATATTATATTGTTTGATCTGATGAGTGGCTTAAGAATTCTAGTTAATGCTTTTGGCAAACATTATCGATAGGAATTTCCTAAACACTCGAACAAGACCAACTGACACGGTATTATTTTAAATGGGTAAATGAAATAATTTTACCTATAATTATATTTTATGTATAGAAGAATTTTTTTAATTTTTTTAATATAGTTATTCTTGGTTGTGCTTGGCTATTAGGAAGGATAATATTCCATCATTAATCATTATCATCTAGGATTTGTTATATATTATAAATCATTCGTTCTGGTGTGAGAATCTGTGTTATTATTTTTCTTCTTGTCTTCTTCCTTCTTTCTTTTCCATAATTATCCGCCTTTCCATTCAATTTGAGTGGGTCATGTGTGATTTGTTGGCCGCTTAAACTATATGGAAAAAGTGGGTCTTGTTGTGTTGAATGGGATGCGACCATAACTGTAACGACTCGGAAATTTCGATCCAGAAAATTCCAGATAGTTAGGGAAAAGAAGAAAAGAGATAGAAGAAGAAGAAGAAACAGAAACACCAAAACACAGATTCTCACATTCGCAGTGGATAAAAATATAATATCAAATAAAATAGCAGTTATACAAAAAAGTTGTAATTCTTATTTTACATACATTTTATCAGAGTTACAACATTTTCACAACGTTGGACAGTTAAAGCAATATGTTCCATATACAAATCAATAATATTTAGCGGTTCATACTCCATACGTTCCTGCCATCCAGCTCGCCTCTTGAGCTCCAGAACGTCCTTTCTTGAAAATCTGTAATACTCGCTCTGACCCGAGTATTACATCAAAGTAACACCCGGGTCAGGCTGGAACCAGCGTGAGTAAACCCATCTAATAATAAATATTAAGTAAAAACTTATTTAAAGCCCAAGGTAACTCGTATTTCATTACAAGTTCACAACTTGTTATAGCCAACACTTATTTCACAAATCAATTCCTAAGTACCCTTACTTAGTTAAATTCTCCATATTGTTCCGTTCCAGCCTATTGATTACATATTTCAAATCTATAAAGAATTATAAATGATTTCAAATCGAAGTGGTTTCGGGTATTTACTGATACCCGACCCCGGTCTCTTCGAGTCCCATGTCATCTTAACCCAAGTTAACTTTAAATACAGGATGTCACCTTTACACAGCAATTCATCATCGATAGATAACCATATTATCACAGTCCACCCAAACATATCATATCACAAAACACTTCATATCAGAGATATCAACCAATTCAAGGCATTCTTATAATCCAATCATCCATAATCAAGATAAATTAGTCACACCATTCTAATTAATTTAAATAAATTAAATTACATCAATCACTTTACCTTTAATTCTGCTCACTAAATCATTAATTAATTACAAACCATTAATTAATCATTCCTTAATTATCCCCATCAACTACATTAAGTAATTAGCCTTTAATTAATTACACAAATTAATTAACCTACATCCATTCACCTTAAACACATTTATCCTTAATTAATTTCTTAATTACCTTGATCCTTAATAAATTACATTAATTAATTAAACTTTAATTAATCACTTTCATTAATCAACCTTAATTAATCATAAACAACAATTAGCCATCTTGTAATTACTTTCCTTAATTAATTAACTCCTTAATTAATTATTTTAATCCTTTGATTAATCACTCTGATTAATTAATCCTTAATTACTTCCATTAATTAGTTATAATTAATTACATTAATTAATAATCCTCAATTAATTACTTTCATTAATTAATCACGCTTTTAATTAATTACATCTAGCAATTAATCTTAAATTAATCACATTCATTAATTAACCTTAACTAATCACATTAATTAACTTAAATTAATCACATTAACTAATCAACTAAATTAATTGCACTAGGTAAATAATCCTTAATTAGTTCTATTAAGTAAATTTCCTCTATTTACTTCATTAAGTAATTTTTCTTTAATTAATCATATTCAATAATTATTCGTTAATTACTTCACTAAGTAATTACACTTAACTAATTTATAAATGATTATCTTTAATTAATTAGACTAATTAATTAACTTAAAATTAATTACATTAATTTATTAATCAATTAATCATCACTTATTCTCTAATTAATGATTCATCTCTTAATTACATTTAGTAACTATCCACTAATTACTTCATTAGGTAATTATTCTTAATTACAATAAGTAATTAACCTTTGCTTTATTTAACTAATTAATTATTCTTAATTAATCTCAACCTTTTAAGATAAACTCTTCATTTAAAATTAATACTTATTACCATCATTAAACTTTATTAGAAACTATTTAGAATACAAATATATATTGGAAATATAAATTTTACTTAAGAACAAAACAATTTAAACATTTAAATTTGTTATTTAAAATCTTTAAAAACCTTTTTTAAACTTGCTTAAATAAATTTTATACATAAAAACTTAATTATAATATCTTTTAAACTCAACTTTTTTAAATATAATTTAAAACTTTTTAAATCTTTATCTTTGGAAAAAACTAATCATTTCCCAAAACTTTAAACTTGTTTTACTTTGCTTTTAAAGTTTAAACTTGATTTCCTTTAAACTTGAAAGGTTAAATTTTTCTTAAGATAAAATCCTGGCAATGTTTTCTATCAAAACTTAAAACCCAGATATGGTTTCAAAAATAAAACCTGGAATTAAACTAGACTACAAAATCTAAAACAAACCCGCGATGAATAAACAAAATCCCGAGCACAACACGAGAATACCACCGCGTCTTCTTCTTCGAGACATCTCGTAAGGAACACGAGACTTAACCCGAGGAAAACAGCCTCTCTCCCAAACTCACTCTTCCCTGACACAATCAGGTATGCGTGCACGGCTCACAGTGAACCACGCTACGCCGACCAACTCCCCGGCCTCCAACATGTCGAACATGACATCACTATCCTCCCTGATGCCCCAGTTCAACAATTCCGTCAACAAAACGAAATCGAGCACAAAGACCCAACTGGGACCCAAACCCATCGTCGAAAAATCTCAAATCACCATCGATTTCCCCTCCGATAAACCCCGCCGACCAACCTGAAGCAACGCCAAGCCACGACGAACAATTCCCACCTATCGCGATCATCCCCGGTATCCTTACGGCGGCGCAATCGCCAAGAATTGCTCGTCGACAAAATCCCATCACTAAACCCTACTTTGATGATCTCTGGCCACCCTGGCCATCGATAAATTATCGAAGCATTTTTCCAGTGATTGTCAACACCCCAACCACCTCCGGCCTAAATATCGTCCCTTCCATTGCCGTCGATCTTCGGCAATCCAAAATGGCCCAAACGTTCAACTCGAGAATATCAAACAATTATCAAACTAAAAATCGTGATATACATATTAAAATTCATAATTTTCAACTACGAATTCAATCATGCAATTGGATCTTAAAATTGAATTTATAAATTTTTGACCCAAAAATATATATTACCGTTATTTATAAAATTTCGAGGCAAATATTAAATATAAATTCCTGGAATTATTTTTAGTAGTGATATTGCATGATTTCAATCACTTTTTGTTTTCAAATCAAAAGCTATCAATGAAACAATAACGAGATATTAATTTAGATATCAAACCCTGTAAACACAATAGAGCCTATATTTGTATATACATATGCAGCCAATTCTCAACAATAAACACTTATATACATACATGCATTCATTTTCAATCCAAGTATTCACACATTAAAATGGAATCTAGAATTAAAACTGTTTTTAAAAATGTATGTTTACTCACACAATGATGTGCAGAGAAAGTTGAAGTAGCTTGGATTTTGAAATAGGAAAGCTTGCTTTGAAAACTAAAACTGGAGTTGATTCAAGGCTTTGATTTAGTTGTTGAAATGGTTTACTTACTGATCTTGCTCTTGATTTCTTTCAAATTGGACGGGTTGTACTGGAATTTGATTTTGCTTTTAGACTTGAATTTGCAAAGAGGATTGCTTGAATTCTTGGATTTTGTTTTACAGGTTATTACTTTTCTTAGTTTTTAGAATATGAGGATAGAAAAAGGAAATAAAGAAGAAAGTATATGTTTATATAAGTTTAAATTAGGTTTTATTAAAAATAAAAGAAAATTAAAATAAAAGTGACACTTGTTAAAAGATTTAACACTTGTCTTTAACCTTATTTAATTTGCTAACACATGTTATTAGAGAGATTTATAACTTAACACATGTAAATTTGCATGCATAAATAAATTTTAAAATGTTTTAAAAAGCCTTTAAAATTTATTTCCTAATTAATAAATAAATATATAAATAAATTCCTTTAAAAAGAAAATAATATAAAATAATTTATGTTCTAAGTGAAATAAAAAAATACAATTTAAAACCAAAGTATAATTTAAGATATATATTACATCCCTAAAAATCCGTTTCACATATATATATATATATATATATATATATATATATATTAAACAAAGCCAAATTAAATTTGTATATAATAATTTCATAAATATATATATATATATATAGATATATATATATATATATATGCACAACATATTATTACTATTGTTTTAAAATAGAAAATTATAAATTTTAATAATTTATAATGGGGATTATCACATTTAAATTTGCTTGAAATTCCCGAGATATCACAATAACTCCATCATGAAATGACCAATCATGTCAATGGTACCTTCACCAATATTATCAGCATGTCGTTGAGGTTTGAAGCTCTGGATATTAAGCAGGGTATCTAGAAGGGTGTAGTGCTAGTAGTCAGTGCCAAGCCATTGTCAATTATGCCAGTTGGAGGCAATCTGAATTTCAAGTGCAAGGGAAATAAGTAGTGCTTAGGGAAGAAACCCGAAGGTGGGATTTCAACACAAAAGAAGCAGCTTAACTCCGCCGACATTCTTTGTTTCAGGTGCAAAAAAGGGTACACTTTGCAAATCAGTGCACCGACACCCCTAATGAACCAATCTGCAACAATTACCACCAGTAAGGACACATAAAGAATGTGTGCCCTTTTCTAAAGAAAGGGTCGCAAGGACATGCTTTTGCCAAAGGAGACATATCATCCGCTTTTTCAGGTCAGAAGGGAAAGCAGGCGTTGCATGGTACATTATCCATCTACAATATTCTTATAAGAGTATTATTAGGTACAGGTGTTTCCCATAGTTTTATTTTAGTTAATCATGTTGATAAACTTAACCTTAAACCCATCCTTGTAAGTAATTCTCTTTATGTTTCAAACCCTATTGGGGTTTCAACCAAGCTTAACACCGTTTGTTCAAAAATACCGATTTCTTGTCAAAATCATCTCTTTCCTTTTGATTTTTTGTTCTTAGGTTTATGGGTTTTGGAGTGTTGTTGGCAATGACTAGTTAGCTGAGTTTAAAGCGGTCTTGGATTGTGGTAGAAGCAGGGTCCTGATAAAGGATGGGGTAGGAAGAAGCATTGATATTAGTTGTGAAGAGCCCAACAAGTTAACGAGCATTTTTCTCTATTCACTCGAGGTGGCTAAAGTGGTGCTAGGAGATATAGCGATTATTTGAGATTTCATTAATATCTTTGATGAGGAACAAGGTTTACCTCCTCATCATGAAGTAAAGTTCCGTATTGATTTGATTTTAGGAACCAGACCTATTGTGCAACCCCCGTGAAGGTTGGTTCTGAAAGAGAAGTGGGAGTTAGAAGGGCAAACATTCGACTTGTTATAGAAGGGTTTGATCCAATATAGTACGTCGAGTTGGGGATCGCCAGTCGTCTTTATTACCAAGGATGGTTCTGTAAGGTTATGCATAGACTACCAAGAATTGAACAAAAGGACCGTCAAGAATAAATATCCTTTACAAAGGATCAACGATATGTTTGACCAACTCCATAACGCTCGGTATTTCCTCAATTGGATTTTTCCACCGGTTCCACCAATCAAGGGTAGTAGAGGAGAGTGTGCCCTCAATAGCTTTTAGAACTCCAGATAATTTTTACGATTGGTTAGTTATGCCATTTGGAATGACTAATGCACCCCCTTATTTTATGGGCTTAATGAATCAGGTATTTCGAGATGTTCTTAATAAAAAAATTCTTGTCTTTACCGATGACATTCTTGTTTATTCAAAGATGGAGGAGGAACATAAATATCATCTCCATGTTGTACTCGATGCCTTAAGAAGCCATGTGTTGAAGGCTGGGTTTTCTAAGTGCCATTTCTAGAAATCCGAAGTTAGGTTTCTGGAGCATGTTGTTTTGAGAGAAGGAATATTAGTAGACCCAACTAATAAGTTATTGCATTTCAAGATAGTTGGAAGCCCGAAAATACGATGGAAGTTAGGAGTTTCTTGGAATTCGCGAGTTTTTACCACAGGTTTATCAAAGACTTCTCGAAGATTGCTTCTTATCTGAAGAAGTTAGCAAAGAAAGATGTTAAGTTTTTTTTGGACGTCTAATGTGATCATGCATTCAATGAACTGAAGAAGAAGTAGGAAAATGCTCCATTTTAGACCATTCTATATGGGAGCAAAGGTTTAACTATGCAGATGCTTGTTGTACCATTTTAAGAGCAGTTTGATGCAGTATAGGAAAGTTATTGCCTATGTAAGTTGACAGCTAAAGCCATATGAGAAAAATTATGTGATGTACGATTTGGAGCTTTTGACTATTGTCTTCGCACTGAAGATGTGGAGTCATTAGAAAAGTTTGAGTTATACACAAGATGCATATCCTTAAATTACATCTTTACCTAGAAGAATTGAATTTTAGGCCACAGAGATAGTTGGAGTTTCTCACTTCTTATGATCTAGAGACTCTTTATGCCATTGGGACAGAAAATGTCATTGCAGATGTGCTGAGTAGGAATGGAGCAATGGCTGCAAACTTAGAAGTTTAGCCAGTTATGATGGAAAGGATTGCATCTAATCAAAAGGCATATCCTACTTTGGTTTGACTTAAGATGGATGTTGAAGAAGATGTTGTTTCTAGCTTTAAGATTGGTCCCCAAGGCATATTGAAAATGAATGGGTGTATATATGTTCCAAATGTTAGTGGACTTAGGAAATATGTGTTAGCCGAATGCCATCATTCGAAGTTATCTTTCCATTCAGGAGTGACCAAGATGTTCAAAGATATAAGAGGGTATTCTAGAGGAAGGGGATGAATCGAGATATTTCATCTTTGTGGGACGGTGTACAAACTACCAGCAGATCAAAAGTGACCGACAAAAGATAATTAGATTACTTCAACCACTTTAGATCTCAAAGTGGAAGTCGGGTCAGATCTCTATGGATTTTATTGATGGGCTTCCTAGTTTAATAAGAGGGAACGAAGGCATAGTCGATCGACTGAAATAAATTGCCCACTTCATTCGTGTTAAGTTGACTAGAAATGCTACGAGTCTGGCGAGTTTGTATTTGAAGAAGACTATGAGACTCCATGGTATTCCTTGTAGTAGTGTGAGTGACCGAGACCTGATATCATTAGTAGGTTCTATGAGGGATTGCAAACTGCTTTAGGGACCAAGCTAAGCCTACGTATAGCTTACCATCTCCGTACTAATGGACAGACAGAGAGAGTGAACCGGATCTTGGAAGATTTGTTGCGAGCATGCATTCTAGACTTCGGGGTCTCTTTGAAAGATCATTTACCCTTGGTCTAATTCACTTACAACAACAACTATCAGGCATGCATTGGTATGGCCCATTTCGAAGCTCCTTATGGTCGTCCGTGTTGTTCTCCTTCATATTAGGTTGAGTTTGGTGATAGAATTGTTCTTGGACCTGATATGATTTTAGAAGCAAGTGAGAAGGTAGATGATATTAAAAGAAAAATAAAGGAAGCACGGGATTAGATGAAGTGTTATGCGGATTGAAGGTGTAGGGATCTAGAGTTCTCAGTTGGAGATTTAGTGTTTTTGAAGGCCTCTCCATTGAGAAGTGTTGTGAGGATCGGGAAATCAAGGAAGTTAGCCCCTCCATATATTGGCCATTTTTCCATCCTAGACCAGATTGGTAGACTTGCACATAGAGTGAAGTTACTAGATCAACTATCAGATACACACAACATATTTCATGTATCTCATTTACAAAGGTATGTACATGCCCCTTCGACAATAGTAGAATTGGAATAACAAGCGGATTTGGAGGTTTAGCTAAACCTAAGCATTCTTAGGTGGCCTATTTGTATCGTCGCTCCAGATATAAAGCGATTGAGGATGAAGGATGTGAATCTTGTTAAGGTTCAGTTGAGTGAAGACAGTAGAGATTGTATTTGAGAAACCGAGGACTATATTAGGATTTTTATCCCAAGTTGCTGTAGTTGTTTGTACTTTGTTATATCTTATCAATGTACTCACCAGTTATGGTGGAGTCGCTTTCTTTGTACATGTTTATTGTATGAGATCATTTGGATTTCTTTTGAGATCTTTTTGTTGTGTTTAATTAATTTCGGGGATGAAATTTTCTGTAAGGAGGGAAGGATGTAATGACCCATAATTTAGTCACTTTGAACTTGAATATTTAATATATTTTTAAATATGGATTTTATAACACAAATAAACATGTTTTGTGTAATAAATAATGGCGGAAAACTTGTTCTGAAAATTTGTTTGTAAAAATAGTTAGTTTGGAGAAAAATCGAAAATGTGACTAAAAATCAATTTTCGAATTTTCAACTTTCCATCGTCTAAAAGTTGTCGGAACATGTTCTGTACACTAAGGCTTATATGTACATACATACATAAATAACATAATTTTTAATTGAGGAGGTGGTTAGAGTTTAATATGTTTAAATTTATACCTAAGTAAATAAAATAAGTTTTGACTTTTCTTTTAAAAGTTAGAAAGGAAAATGGTACAAAATGATGATACATCAAGTCATGTGAAGTGTTGAAGTGACGATGACTAGATGGAGTGGGTGGCTTGCATATGGATAAAGGCAAGGAAGGGGCCAATTGGCAAAAAGTTGTGGAGGGTATTGGATAAGGGTATTCGTGTAATTCACCATTTTCCATTTTCTATAAAGGAAACTCGACCTTCTTATTTCCTTCTTTACTTCATTTATTTTCATTCTCTTATTTCCCTTCTTTCCATTGTCATATTCCTTCCAAGGAGTTTTAGTTAATATAATTTTAAAAGTTGCTTCTTTTTCCACTTTTTCCTTAAACAAAATTGCTAAAACCACTTCCTTCCTCCTTTACATCACTCCTCCACCAAAACAAGACACAAAGGTCCCATTTTTAGCTAAGGTCGAGCCACCTAGCACAATGGCCGAACCATGTTGACCCCCTCTAGACCTAAAAATCATGTTTTTCTAAGCAAAAGCTACTTTTGTGGTTTGCAAAGTTGTGGTAGTTTGGTTAAAGTTCGTGTTGATTTAGGTGAGTAAAGCTCTGTATAAAAACCTAAGTTTTAAACTTTATCATTTGTATAATAATCTTTGTTGTGTTCTTTTGTTTAATAAGTGTATGAAATGATTATTGTTTGGTTTGGTTCCTGCTTGAAAGCAGATGGCACATAGGATGTTTGCAGGGGACTTGTAATGGAGTCGAAGTGTTTTTAGTGAACTAGTCGCTACGACACATCTCAAAGTGCATGAGTTATAAAGTGATAAATTTTACCTTGCCTTGTGAATGTTATTTACATTTGTGAATATATAAGGCATATATATAATGTTTTGTTTGTATAGTGACTATCGCTATATCGACATTTTGAAATACCACTTCTTTGAAAGTTTTTATGTGTTATTTTGTGCTAGGATTTTACAAAACAAATATTTGGTTGTGATTTGGCACTTTAAAATGTAGTTTGAACCAAGGTTTTGAGCAATTTTGATTTATAAAACAAGTTTTGGAGTCATGGCTCATATAACGATAATCGTCATGGATGCAGTTCAGAGATATTTGGTTTTCGTAAAGTATAAAAGGTTATTTGCTTTAAATGTTTTGTAAATTCATTTAAAATGGGTTCATAAATTTTTTATAAGTATTTGGAAGGAATATAGAGTTTTAAATATATTTTAAATTATTATTTTATTTTAAAGTAAAAGGTTATTTTGGGATATTAATAATAAATTATTTTAATTAATCATTTTAATAATGATGTTTAAAGTTACTCAATCATTTTAATAATGATGTTTCAAATTAATTAATGATTTGAATAATGGCGTTTAAAGTTAATTAATCATTTTAACAATGATATTTAAAATTAATTTACCATTTTAATAATGATGTCTAAAATTAATTATTCATTTTAATAATGATGTTTAGGGTTAATTAATCATTTTTAAGGTTAATTAATCATTTTAATAACGATGTTTAAATTTAATAATAACTTTAATAAAGCTGTTTAAAGTTAATATTTGTGATGTAAAAACCAAGCACAAATTCAATTTTGAAAGTTCAATCTGGTTATGGAAAGTAACTTCCATAAACGATATCGCTTATATGGAAATGATTTAGTCATATTCTTAGCACTTAACGTCGAGGTATGGAAACTCGCCTCTATCTCGAAATTTTAAAATGTCGGCAAGGATGGGCTTAGAGGTAACACTACCTTCACTGGCTCGGCTTCATTTCTAACCATGGGATAGTATAAGTTTGAGGTCGATGAGGGTGATAAAGATAATAAATTTAGGTAGTGTTTGGTTTGTTTTTTTAGTTTTGGGTTTTCACCCATAAAAAATGTACATGACCCATGTATATTGCCGAAAACGATCAATTTAGAAAACAAAGTTAACATACAAAATATAAAACAATTTTTTTTTATTTTCCCCGTTTTGGAAAATAACACAAGCATGCGAAATAATCCATTCTTTCATCGTCTCTCTATCCCGTTCATACTTCCATCCGCCTTTCTTTCATCCCCTCTGTCGTCCCTCCATTCTTTTCATATTTGACATACATATTGAAAACTGAAAACAAAAAATTAGTTTTTAGAAAACACTACCTTAATTTCCATATACGATTATTTTGATCTTTCCCGATAGTTGATTTACTAATTACTGATTCCGCTTTCTTTTGTGTTTTGTCAATCTAAGACGCTTTGTTGCTCGTTTGAGCGTTGATATCCTTTGTCAGAAATGCCTAAAACCTGAAAGTGCATGGATTTCAAACTACGTGATATTGCTCCCATTAGGGTATCTTCACAACTACCCTAGATTGGATTTGGTTGTATACACAAGGAGATATGAATTACTCAGATTATTTGTAAGGTTGGTTGGTTTGGCTTGTACATTTTTCGAGAGAGTCACAGAGTAAATTACCCTCTCAAGTATATTGTCTAGAGGTACACTTTCGACAAGGGGGCGCACTCTCCTAGTCATTGATGGAAAATTTCTTTTTCCTCGTTTCTCATTCAAACCTTTGAATTAATTCCTTTCTTGATTTCACCAGAAAGTGGCTTGCGTAGTTCGAAATGTTTAATTATTTATGTCCATTCTTTATGCTTGGATGTTATTCTTATGAGAGGAAACTTGTTCCATTTTTTGCAATGTGGCCTCACATGTTGTTTACGTGTTCAAGTATTATTGGGAGCTTACTCATACCAAATTTATTATCTGTCCTTAGTTGTTTGTTTTTCCAAATTCTTGGGCACTCATTCATATTTGAGTAGTCCAAGAGTAATAGGTTTCTTTGGGATCTTTTGAAGATGGTGGTCAAGCAAGAGGCTCCTTATCTACCTAGCTACCTATTTCCACTGTTATGTTTATTTATATATGTCTATTTTGTATCAGCAAGTGTAAAGGCATGTTGTTATAACTACCTAGGCTGACGGTAGTACTTTTATTGTAACTTCACGACTCCATGTTAAGGAGTAACCTTATATGCAATTGTAGTTTTATTGTAACATCCCTTATCTGGATGCCCGAAGTTAAGCATTACAGATGTTGCAGTCATCCATAATATTAACTTTCGATGACCAAATACGGTAATGTTAATGGTATCCAAAATTTCAGATGCACTTGAATATAAATTAAAATCAACACAGATTAAAACACTTTTCTAATTACATTTCAAAACAACATTTCATATCCAAGTTACATAATCCTAAATGTTTCCTAGGACGAGATCAAATATAATTATTACATAAATACGCCAAGAGGGACATATGAAGATGCCTCCTTGGTTGACCAGAGTACTAAATTGTCATAACTAACATAATACAACACAGTGGAATAAACAAACAAAACAACTCCTAAATAACTATCCATCACCATCCTGCTCGTCTTTGGAAGCTTTATTCGTCCACCTACTAAAACCTAAAAATCCTAAACCCTCTGCCTACTCAAATCAATTTTGAGCACCCGAGAGTTTAAAGGGAAAAACATAAACTTCGAGTTAGACATAAAGCCTGGTGTGATTAATACTATACATCTCGGTTATTTGATATTGAGTGAGATCAAGCCGCTTAGCGGAACGGGATTCCCCTCACTAACATCCTTTTAAAACATATCTTTTGCAAATCTTAATCTGTAAAAAAAACTGGTTATAACAATAATATCAATATCATGAAAGCATATAAATCAGGTAACAAATGGACTATCTGTTCGAATAACATAGTTTTGTTTGGCTAACTACTAACGTTTGTCTGACTCGAGCCTATCAGACAAATAAACAAATAATCTAACTTCTGTTAGATACTCCTCTTCTGAACGATCTGTCCCTAACTTACTTCTCCAGGGTCAACTGATCCTAATGGTTTTGCGAGCTCACCAATAACCTATTTTCTCTATGTATATTCCTTTATGTGTGTAACATCATTTTAGTCTTATCTGTGATAAAGCCCTACACATTGCAATTTTGGACTAAATTAGCTAGGGGCTAATAGCTAATGTATAGGGCGTGACCCTATACCAGTACCATCTGGTATTCTAATATCTGAGTCATTTTTACTTAGGGTTAACTACCCATAAAATTTTCCTTGAAAACCCGTTCTCTTAAATTGATTCAAACATTTAAATCATACTTTAAACAAGAAAAATATACTCTATGCTTAACTCAAATCACCTTGCCATATTATATATAATTTACACAAATTGTTGTTGATGAAAACATTTAAACCTTTGAAAGTGCCCCTTCCGATATCATTGAAAGTATCCCTTTCGAAACCATGTAAAACACTTTGGTTTATAACCTTAGGTCGAAAGCCAAAACATACACTTTTGAAACCACTGAAAACATCACCTTCAAAAGCTTTAAAACTTTAGACATCCTATCTTTAAAACACTTAACATTGCCTTTTGAAAACATCAGAAACCTTCCTTTTAAATCTTTCGAAACCATTGGGGAACCACCCCTTCGAAACGTTCATTTAGATCTTTCGAAAGCATTAATCCTTTGTAAACATCAAACCTTTCGAAAGCATTTGGGTTCGAGTAAAACATGTGAAAACCTTTTGAAACATTTAAAAACCTTTCCTTTTGAAATCTTTGGTTCTACCTTCAATAGAACACAAGGGTCATAAAACACAAAGTCGAAAGCGCTCTTTCGAAAGCACTTCGTAAGTAAAGAAGTGATGGTGTCGAAACCAACCCTCCGAAAGCATTGGAGAAGTGGTTAAGTTTTAAAAACAAAGTATCATTTCGAAACCATTTGTTTCGAAAGGTAGAAAGCGACAACAAAGGGTTTCGACGCCTTCGAAAGCATTTACTTAAAACAAAAGGCGCAACCTCATTCAAAACCATTCCTTAAATCAATTTGACCCATTTGAAAGCTAACCAAGTCAAAAGCATTCCTTTCTAAAGCAAAGTAGGCGCATTTCAATTTGAAAGCAAAATAGCGCTTCGAACCCAGCGAAACCCCTTGTTTCGGCCCAATACTTTCCACCTATATCCAGTTCACTATGTACCAAATTATTGATACTATGTGCATTGGTTTCGATGGTGATAGAGGCGGAAGTACCAATCGGAACCTAGGTGCCGAAAGTGGTGAAACATGTAAAAAGCATGTATAATCGTATTTTTAACTTTTTAATGCAATTATTTTCAAGTAGCCTGCCTTGTTTGTCTAAACATGATTAGTTGCAAATTTTCTTTTCTAAAAGTACCGCCGAAATTTCAGAAATAAACAATTTTTTTTTAAAATACTCCTCCTTTTATAAATATATAAAACATTTATGTCCTATATCTTAAATAATTTTATATATTCATTAAAACACTTAGGAAAATTCTATAAAAATTCCTATAGATCATTTTTAATATGTTTTCTAACATATATAAATTTCAGACCAAAACAGACATAATTTAGCTGTAAATTATTTTAAACCCAAATATCCATTTTCCTCAGTTCAAAATTAATATAAAATCTATGTTAATTTTGAAAATTATGAAAATCGAAACCCATCTCTAAAATATCACTTCTAATCTAAGTCTAAAATCGCAAGGCATTAGGATGTCATTTAATTGGGTTTTCACTTCAAAACATATCATAAAATCTATATGAATTATATAAATCATCAACAAACATATATAATCATTTCAACATTCAAAAACAAGGCAGCACCTTGAAAAATTGTTCGGATTCAAATCAAAACCGAAACAATAGAATACATGAGATATAGTCATTATTCATCTTAGCTTTGAGATTAAGGAGTTGAGATTTGACCTTGGGTTATATTGATTCGCTGCTTATAATCCTCTTGTTCTTGCTTAATGGTGGCCAGCCTCTTAGTTTTAAATTTTGCAAATGAACGTATGAAATAAATGATTGTAAGGGTTTAGGGTAAAAGGATATACTTATTCCTATTTTGCCCCTTATCTAACTTCCCTAACTTATTTTATTTTAACCCATTTTAATTCATTGGTTCATGTTGGCATGGCTACCCCTAATAATCATAAATCTTAATCCCCTAATCATTACATTATTTTATTTAATTTAACCAATTAAATATAACAACCCGCATATTTTACGATTAAATATTTAAATGTTCTATTTAAATATACCATCCTTAGTTGGATTTAAATTCCAAAATGTGACTTTTCGTAAATGATCAAATCCAAACTCGAGACTACTTTCATTGTGTTCAAAACAACGTTTACAACTTGTTTGAGTATAAACATTGATATTTTTGGAATTGATTAGGATTTTGGTATTTTACTCGGGCTTTGGGTTATGCTCTAGCCCACTAACTCAATAAGAGAACCCACACTCCTCTACAAAACACCACTAACTCCTCTCCTCTTTATTCATTCCACTCACAATTTCCTAATACTCAAAACAAAAAGGAAATAGGGGAAAAGAGGGGAAATCAAAATTCCTAAGCCCTAGATTGTTAGGAAACTCAAATTCAAGTTCCAAAATCAAGGAGAAGCTTAGGTAAGCATATTCTTCATCTTCTCCATCTCAATCTCTCTCCAATTTTCAGAAATTATTATAACCTAATTTAGGAAATCTTTGCATGTGATACAAGATTGGAGATTCTAGTGGTGTTGTTGAAGATGAATTGATCTTTCTTTGCTTTAGAGCTTCTCAATTGTTGTTTTTGAGTTTAATGGTGAGTTCTTGAACTCACATCTATGTTTATACCTTTGATGGTTGTTAGGTACTTTACATCGTTTTCATGTTCATTTGCTTTTGAATTGAATTGGTTTGGTGAGTTTTTCAATTTTGGGTATTTTGAAGTCAAAACCTATGAAAATCCTACCGTGGATGTTTGGACATGTTGTTTGGAGTGTATTGAAGGGCCTAAATGGTTGGATTGCCGCTTGGCATAAGTCCCTAGCCACCGTCGCTCATTCGATCGCTTCCGAGATAATTTGGCCATCAATGGCTTAGGCAAATTATACCCTGAGTTTCAGCTCAGACGTCTAGGAAAGAACTCAAATGTCTGGGTCATCGGAATAAAAATTCCAGACTTACGACTCAGATGTCTGAGTTTATTCTCGGACGTCTGGGCGATTTGGAAGAAAATTTTAAAATTTTCAGCTCGGACGTTTGGGAAAACCACCAGACGTCTGGCGCTGTTTAATTCAGCCAATTTGCCTATTTTTCAGTGTATTCCCATTTCAATCGTTTTTTGTTGATCTGGTTGATGATATTCATTTAATGTCAACTTTGATGACTTCTTTTTTGGATTTTAAAGAATATCCATTTGATAGGTTTGATATCGACTTTTATGATTTTAATTCACGTCGTCGGATATGGATTTTAGTGATAGATTGTTATTACAATCATTTTTGTGATCTGTCACTTTAAAATACAAAGGTTTCTATACTAGTAGTAAATACTCAAACTCTTTCACAGAAATGATTTCAACATTACTTCTAATACAAAGCTCGTTTTTAAAACTATTTTCCAATCTATTAGTATATAAAAACCTTTACCTCATTCGTTCGAGAAATCCAATTAAATGACTTAGAAAATAAGTGGTATAAAATGCTTGCGTTTGCTTCGTCTGTTAATGCTTAGACTTGTTCGATTGAAATCTTGTGACAATTTTTGAGTGGAAATCTACAATTTGTTCGTAAATATTTAAGCTAAGCCAGTGGTTATGGGACGTGAAGTTAAGCTCATTATTTACTAGCTTGGTGTAATTTGCACCTTTTTTTTATCTATGATGATCATTTTGTGGTTTAGATTAGCAATATGTCATGTCTCTTAGTCCATATGGTGGACTATACCATGTTCTTTGGAGTTTCGTCTCATTTTTATGGGCCAGTGACCCATGGTTTTTTTATGGAGTTCGGTTCATCGGGCGTACCGTTGTGCTACGTCATTGTTTCGGCTTATTTGAGTTTCAGGTTCTTTGGGCGTACCATTGTACTACATCGTTGCACTAGCCCTATGGGTTAGCAACCCATGGGATAGCGTCCCTTTTGTAATACACGTGTTGGTGAGTTTTCATGCTCCCGTTTGTGATTGGACTCCCCCTTTTTTTGTTTTCTAGATTCTAGTTGATGATTTCTAGAAATTGTATTTCACCAATTTTTGTGATTTGCATTGATAAACTCTATCAATATTTTTGGTTTGGTGAATAAAAATAAAGAATATGACATTCTCTTTAGTGTTTGAGAAAATTTGAGATATTATGTGAGTTTTGTTGTTATCATATATACTCGTCATATCTCTTATCCTATCTCATCTTACATGATAATTATAGCTAGACTGATCCGTTTATTATTTTTCTTCTTAAATAATACTCGGGGTAGACCGAGGTGTTTCAGGTGCTTCTACTTAACTTCTTAGCAGGGACTAGCTTCTGACTTTTGGCTAACTACTTTAGCTTAGTAGTTTTTGTTTTTATACATTCGAGATAGAGACTCCTTGATGTATAAATATTCTTTTGTCTAGCACTTGTACCTATTCTGTTGTGATGTAGTGGATCTTGTATGGCCATTACTTTGATATACACTTCTATGTGTTATATTCATATCTGTTTTCGCCTTAGTGATATGATATCTGTAACCGATTTATGTCATGCTTATTTTATATTTGTTTCCGAATGCGACATAGCCACTGTGTAGTAGCTTTGAGTTGTATTTGATATGTCAGATTTCCTCTTGAAATGAAATGCATGACATACTATCTGACATATCGGTACTCACACGAAGCAATTACACAGATGATCGCTCCTCAACAGCCTTATTCTTCGTGCTAGTTAACGGCATTACCCCATAGTGTCCTTGGCTAGTGTGAGTATAGAGGTGGGGCGTCACAGCTTGGTATCACAGCCAAACTTCGGAACAATGTATAATAATCTAGCAAGGATCTTTGTCCTAAGTCTCTTAGGAATCGTGCCTTAGGATTTAATTCAAGTCTTAGGACCAGTTCTTCCTATTTTCTTTTACGATGCCTCGTTTTATCAATCAATTTTGTTTGATATTCATTTTGAGAATAACTTTTTTCCTCTTCTTTATTTCTTTCTTTCTTAAAGAAAAGAAATTGTTAGACTTGGCTGTCCTTGCGTCAGCCAATCTAGTGCTACTCCTCAGGATGGCGTATTCATATCTACCCAACAGCTTTTGGATCTTGTAAAAAATGCCCAAGCTGCAGGACCCATTCCTGAGCCTACTCATCCTAAATTCGGGTTTGCACGCTTGTGCAGTGATTATACCAATTTGTCTAGAAGGCCATTCAAGGGTTCCGAAAGCGTTACAGAAGTCCAAGCTTGGCTTAGAACATGCGATCACATCTTTTCTTGCATGAATCTTGTGGATCTACATCGAGTCCAAGTGGCTTCTTGCATGCTCCAAGAGAGAGCATTAGATTGGTATGAGCTTTTGGTTTCGAAAATTGTTGAAGCAGATCCTACTTCAAAGCAATTCCGGGAAAGGTTCGAGTTAAATTTATGCCGGAAGCTGAAAAAGTAACTTTAGCTCGACGCTTTTGTTGACCTTGTTCAAGGTGAGTCTTCTGTGACAGATTATGTCACGTCTTTTGAATCCCTCTCTAAATATGGGGTCGAGTATGTTAATACCCCATTAAAGAAAAATCAGAGGTTAGCCTATGGGTTGAATAAGAACCTCAAAAAGGCTTTACTTTTGAAACTAGAAGTTTCTTTTGATCGGCTTGTAGATATCGCTCTTCGACTTGAAGATGCCGATGAAGAAAGGGATGTTGAAGTTGTGGGTGCTAAACAAAACTTCAACATCAACAAGAAGAGGCAACTCAACAGTAAGTTCAAAGGACCTAATCCCAACAAGAAAGAGAAGCAGGTAACTTCAGTAGCAAAGACTCCTTATCGTGGAGAATGCTACAATAGTGGATCTAGGGACCACTATGCAAATAAGTTTCCAAAGCCCCTTTATTGTCACTACTGCAAAAGTTCGGGTCATCTTGTACCTTCATGTCCCAAACTTCAAAGTAAGAAAGAGAGAAAGCTAAATATTGTGCAAGCCCCTAGTAACACTTCTCTTGGTCAAGGTATTTCTCATTCTCTCCATGATGGCATTATTATGTTTAGTGATCATCCTATTCGAGTTCTTTTTGATACGGGTGTATCTCACTCTTTTATATCAAGAGAACTTGTTGGTACTTTGTCTTTAAATGTTATGGGCTTGACGAATTTGCTGAGAATTGCGAATCCAGTCAGTGGATCTGCAACACTCACTTTATTTTGTAAAGATGTTGAGATTATTTTATGTGAATATGCTTTCCGAACCGATTTGCATGTTATACGCTACTTAGGTTTCAGAATGATTTTGGGAATGGATTGGCTTAACCGTTATGAAGCCCACATCCTATGTCCCGAGAGGACTATCTGAAAGTCGCTATGCTCTGATACCAAATGAAAGTGACTACTGTGTGGCTAGTTATCACTTAGGATCGTGTAATATGGAATGTATTATAATCTAAATGCAAAAAAAGATAATAATAGTAAAGTAAAAAAGAATAAGCACACCAAAAGTTTTTATACTGGTCTGAATTTACCGTTCTACATCCAGTCCTAGACTTCCCTCTGGAATTTCACTCAATAACCCCTCATTTAACCCGGAGGAATAGGTAAACAACACCTAAGTAACCGATCAGGATTTTTCCGCCTCAACAGCCGAAGAGGACTTTTACCGCTTGAACAAAAAAAATGACTTTACCGCCTAAGCAACCGAACAGGACTTTGACCGCCTGAGCTACGAACAGGACTTTCTTACAAACAGAATTTTAACTTGACTTTGCGTGTTCTGAATAACACGGATTTTTCACTTGTAGTACACCCTTCCTATAATCTTATCCTCAAGTATGATATGTGTAGTTATGTGTATATGAAGATTAGGAAGTTTCAAATGGCTTTTAGAAATATAGAATTATGATTATAAGCAATGAATTTATGAATTCAAGATGGTAGTTAGTTTAGAAAATATGATTCAAGTATAAGCAAGTGAGTTAAGTTGTTTGATCTTGAAATTCATGCATATATATAGTAGTTAAGGAGTTGCAACTGCTGGTGAAGAGTTCTCAATGAATAGAAATGGCTACAACTCTTCGCGAGGAAGTAGGCTATTCGAAAAGGAAGCGTCTTTTCAAAAAATATCAGTTAGAACCAGGTCAGTCGACTGAGAAAAATCGATCAGTCGAATGAATATTCAAAGGTAGTAAAAAACAGTGCAAATCTGTGTATTGAGCATTGTCAATCGACTAGCTGTTTTTCGCTAGTTGACTGAACTTGAAAATATAAACGTGTATACATATGTGCACAACTTCAATAGACTGTTTATAGATATTCAGTCGACTGGCTTAGTTTTTTCAGTCGACCGAATTCTATTGATAATCAAAAATCACCATAGCTTATTTGGTTAGAGAACTTTCCTTCTAAACTAGTGACCCGGGTTCGAGCCCCACTTCATGCATTTTTTGAAAACATGATTTTGATTAAAATATGCATACAAGTTTATTTGAATGTAAATGATGATTCTTGAGGAAAGATTTTAACAAAGCACTAATCTAGACTCTTTATACATATTTGATGACTCTTGTCAAAATATATAACTATATAAACCATACTTTAAGTCAGTGAGTCCGGATGTTGTCGTAGATTCGTGAATTGTTGTTTCATATCAGCAATCAAAACCTATGATCCAACATTCTCCCCCTTTTTGATGATGACAACTCCATTTGCTATGGATGAATGTTCAACAAGCTTTGTTGACTTATCTCTCCCCTGGAATATATTCCTGTAATTGTGCCGTAGATTTCTTTCCCTGAATCTATGCTATATATTCCTGTAAATAATTAATCTTTTCTCCCCCTTAATCCATGCTTGCATCGTTTATTCCTGCAAATAGCATTAGAGCAATTCTTTCTCCCCCTTTGTCACTGACAAAAAGGAGAGTTTATATGATGACATAAATTATATTCCATATAAGTGTGGCCATAAAACAATATATAACAAAATAACTGCTACTTATAATGTAAGGTATAAAAAAAATTAATATTTAAAGCATGCGATACCCAAGGTTCTTATAATTTCCTAATTTTTAGGAACCCATACCCATTTGGGTCTGGTTGAACCTTTATAGATGTAGTTTTCATTACAAATCACATTCTTATAACAGTTGCTAATATAAAGTTGTTTATCATGATCAATCATATTAGCTAGAATCCATATCTTAATACCATTAGTCATTAGCTTAGTAATTGAAGAATGATTTCTATCATTTCTAAACAAAGTACTTTTATGACTATAACTGGTTTTAAAACTATCTTGGTTACTAGTACTAGCACTAAAATTAGCATACAAGAATGCATATCTAGTACTATTTTTACTTTTAGCTTGTTTATAGCCTAAACCGCATTTATCATCGCGAGCTTTTGAATTTGTAACTAAGGAAGATAAGATATCTTTACCTTGGTTAAAATTTATGATTTTTCTATTTAATCTTTCAAAATTTGGTTTAGAATCACAAACTTCTCTTTGAAAAATATTATTATTAACTTTTAAAATCTCACATTCTTTAGATAATTCTAGATTCTTTTTAATTAAAGCTTCATTTTCTTTTTCAAATGACAAAATTAAAGAACTAGAATTACTTAAAGAGTTTTCCAAAAATGTATTTTTTTTTGCAAAATATTGATTTCCTCTAAAAGATCATTGTTTTTTATCTTCTAACGGCTCATTTTCTTTTTGTAGGAAATCTTTTTGTAGAACAAGTTCTTTTATGGTATTTTCAAAACATTTAGTTTGTTTTACCAAAAATTTATTTTCCTCTTTTAAATTGAAAATTTCTTGTTCACAACCTTTTAACTTAGCTAAAGCAATTCTGTTAACTTTATTCAAAGTTTTACAATCTTTTAATAATTCATCAGGTGCTAACCGAAGATCTTTATACAAAGAATCTAAGCATACCGATTGTGATCTAAGTTTAGCCATAAAGCATTTGTTTGTTTGCTCCTTTGATTTTTCATTATTGCTCTTCCTCTTATTATTGCCTTGACTAGATCTCTTTATAGCTATTTATTTTAGGATGTTGTTACGATCTCTAGAATCCTAGGCTCTGATACCAAATGAAAGTCGCTACGCTCAAATACCAAATGAAAGTGACCACTATGTGGCTAGTTATCACTTAGGATCGTGTAATATGGAATGTATTATAATCTAAATGCGGAAACAAATAATAATAGTAAAGTAAATAAGAGTAAGCACGCCAGGAGTTTTTATACTGGTTCGAAGTTCCCGTCTTACGTCCAGTCCCAGACTTCCCTATGGTATTTCACTCAATAACACCTCACTTAACCCGGAGGAATAGGTAAACAACACCTGAGTAACCGATCAGGATTTTTTTACCTCAACAGCCGAAGAGGACTTTTACCGTCTGAACAACCAAACAGGACTTTACCACCTGAGCAATCGAACAAGACTTTGACCGCCTGAGAAACCGAACAGGATTTTCTTACAAACTGGATTTTAACTTGACTTTGTGTGTTCCGAATAACATGGATTTGTCACTTGTAGTACACCCTTCCTATAATCTTATCCTCAAGTATGATATGTGTAGTTGTGTATATATGAAGATTAGGAAGTTTCAAATTGCTTTTAGAAATATAGAATTGTGATTGTAAGCAATGAATATATGAATTCAAGAGGGTAGTTAATTTAGAAAATATGATTCAAGTATAAGCAAGTAAGTTAAGTTATTTGATCTTGAAATCAATGCATATATATATATAGTAGTTAAGTAGTTGCAACTGCTGGTGAAGAGTTCTCAATGAATAGCAATGGCTGCAACTTTTCGCGAGGAAGAAGGCTATTCGAAAAGGAAGTGTCTTTTCAAAAAATAGTAGTTGGAACCAGGTCAGTCAACCGAGCAAAATCGATCAGTCGACTGAATATTCAAAGATAGTAAAAAAACAGTGCATATCTGTGTACTGAGCATGGTCAGTTGACTGGCTATTTTTTGTAAGTTGACTGAATTTAAAAATATAAACGTGTATACATATGTGCACAAGTTCAATAGGTTGTTTATAGATATTCAGTCAACTGGCCTAATTTATTCAGTCGATTGAATTCTGTTGATAATCAAAAATCACCATAGCTTATTTGGTTAGAGCACTTGCCTTCTAAACTAGTGACACAGGTTCGACCCCACTCCATGCATTTTTTGAAAACTTGATTTTGATTAAAATATGCATGCAAGTTTATTTAAATGTAAATGATGATTCTTGAGGAAAGATTTTAACAAAGCACTAAACTAGACTCTATATACATATTTGATGACTCTTGTTAAAATATATAACTATATGAACCATACTTTGAGTTGTTGAGTCCGGATGTTGTCGTAGTCGTAGATTCATGAATTGTTGTTTCATGTCAGAAATCAAAACCTATGATCCAACACTATCCATCTTTGACATCCTCAATCTGTTAAGCAAATTCATATTGTTCTTGAAGATTCAGATTCTAATTCGATAGCATCCTTATATTCCCTAATCCATACGATGACGATAATAATGATAAGGAAGATGTCATTTCCCTCATTCACGTTGTTCGCGAATTTCTCGATATATTCGAGCCCGTTTTACAATTACCACCTAAGCGAGCAATTGAGTTCATAATTAATCTAATCGCTGGAGCTCCACCTATCACTCGTCCTCCTTATCGTATGTCCAATAAGGAAAATGAGAAGATGCATAAACAATTATCTAAATTGGAAGCAAAAAAATTTATTCGTTCAATTTCCTCTCCTTGGGGAGCTTCAGCATTTTTGTGAAGAAATCCGGTGGTACACTTCGGCTTTGCGCTGACTAACGAAAGCTTAATGATCCTACCATTAAGAATAAATGTCCCTTGCCTCGGATGGATGATCTATTCTATCAACTTAATGGTGCTAGAGTCTTTTCACAGTTAGATTTAGCAACCAGTTTTCATCAGCTTTGAATTGCAGTGGATAGTATTCCTTTGACGTTGTTCCGTACTCATTATGGATCTTATGAATGGCTTATTATGCCATTTGGTTTAACGAATGTTCTAACTTATTTCGTTGACCTTATGAATCGATTTTTCAAAGACTTCCTCGATCGATTTGTTCTCATCTTTATAAATGATATTCTTGTTTATTCTAAAACTAAGGAAGCGCATGAAAAACATCTTCTAATTGTGTTGGAAACTCTTAGAGCAATCAATTGAAAGAAAAAAATTCTAAGTGCTACTTTTGACAATCCCGTGTGAAATTTTTAGTACATATTATTTCTGAATTTGTAATTTCCATGGATCCTTCAAAGATTGAAGTGATTCAAAGTTTGAAGAGACCAGAGAGTGTGACGGAAATCCGTAGTTTTCTTGGATTGGCGAGTTATTACCGTCGTTTCATAAATGACTTTTCTAAAATTTTCGTACCTCCTACTAGTTTGACAAAGAAGGGAGTTAAGTACCTTTGGTAAGACAAATGTGAAGCTGCTTATTAAAAATTAAAAGAACTCCTTTCCGATGCTTCTATTCTTGTGATTCCCGAAGGGAACCAAGATTTGATTGTTTGTACCGATGCTAGTCATGTTGAATTGGGAGTCGTTCTCATGCAAAGGAATCGAGTTATCGCTTATGCTTGTAGGCATTTAGAGCTTGTCGAGACTAGATATACCACTCATGATTTAGAGCTCGCGCCCATTGTTTTCGCCCTTAGAATTTGGCGTCATTATCTTTTGGGAGAGAAAGTTGTTCTCTACACCGATCATAAATCTTTGAAGTGTTTGTTCTTTCAAAATGAACTTAATTTGCGTCAACAACATTGGATCGAATTTCTTGCATCTTATGATCTTGATATTCTCTATACTTTCGAAAGGGAAATCGTATTGCCCATGCCCTTAGCCGGAAGCAACAAGTGATTGTTTCCATGATGATATCCGAATGGAATGATCTTGAGACTTTGTCCACTTGTGAGGTTTGAGATCGTGAATCTGATTCGTGTTTATCTCTTGTTTTATGTAGCCTTGAGGCTCATCCTTCTCTTTTAGACCGCATCCTTAAAGCTCAAAAGAAAGATCCCGAATTGGCCCATCTTAGCCAAAGTTGTAGGGATAAAAATAAGGTTGGCGGTTTGAAAAACTTTGATGTTGATGCTCGCGGAAGCATTCAAAAATTTGGTAGACTTATTGTGCCAAATATTAGTGATCTTCGTAAAGACATTTTAAAAGATTCTCATCGTTCAAATTTACCATTCATCGCGATATTAGTAAAACGTATGCGGACATGAAACGACTTTATTATTGGGATGGAATGAAATCTGATATCGCTAACTTTATTACGCGTTGCATGACTTTCCAACTCGTTAAGGCCGAACATCAAAGGCCCGGTGGGTTATTGCAACCTTTGGACATTCCAATTTGAAAGTGGGATCAAGTCTCCATGGCTTTATTGACGGTCTTCTCCATTCTCGTTCGGGTCATGACGGTTTATGGGTGATCATAGATAAACTTACAAGATCTCCCCATTTTATTCCCGTTCGGTCCAATCGGACCTTATCTCTTTTGGCCAAACTTTATGTTAAAGAAATTGTTAAATTGCATGGAGTTCCTACATCTATTGTTAATGATCGTGATCCATTATTTACCAGTTGTTTTTGGAAAGGTCTTCAAAAAGCTTTGGGAATAAAGATTAATTTTAGCACTGCTTATCATCCTCAGTCTGATGGACAAACATAGCATGTGAATCAAACTCTTGAAAATCTTCTTCGTGCATGTATTCTTGATTTTCGTGGAAGTTGGAAAGATAATATTTCTCTTGTTGTGTTTTATTACAATAATAGCTTCCATTCTAGTATTAGTATGGCACCTTTCGAGGCAATCTATGGAAGGCCATGCCGATCTCCTTCATGTTGGCTTAAAGCCGGCGAGAAGCTGGTATTAGATCTTGATTTTATTCATGATTCCATAGGAAAGATTGATCTTATTCGTCTTAGGATGAGAGAAGATCAAAGTAGATAAAAATCCTATGCCGATAACCGAAGAAGAAAATTAGAATTTTCTGTGGGAGATTTCGTGTTCATTCGTGTTTCACCTATGAATGGTGTTGTGCATTTCAGTAGATTGGGAAAATTAGCACCTTGATATATTGGCCCACACCGAACGCATTTATTCCATGGCTTATCGCCTTTTACTACCGGCTCAATTTTTTGCTATTCTTGACATATTCCATGTTTCTCAACTACAGAAATGTCTTAGAGATTCCGAATCATTCTTGAGCCTGGTGTTATTGAAGAAATTGAAGTTTCACCTAATTTGACTTCTGAGCAACATCCTTTTCGTATCATTGCTACGGAAGTTAAATGCCTTTGAAATAAAGATGTTCCACTTGTCAAAGTTCAATGGTCCTTAAATCCTAAGGATTGTTCATAGGAATACAGAGATTCAAACTTACTCTCTCGTGCTTCTTAAGGTGAACTTCTCACTTCAAAATTTTCTTTTGGGTTGTTATGCCTTAGATTTTTATTTTCTTCTTTAGTATTGCGAGGATGCAATTTCGTTAAGGAGGAGAGTCTGTAACAACTCGCATATTTTACGATTAAATATTTAAATAAGCATCGTTAGTTGGATTTAAATTCCAAAATGTGACTTTTCATAAACGATCGAATCCGTACTCAAGACCACTTTCATTGAGTTCAAAATGACGTTTACAACTTATTTGAGTATAAACATTGATTTGTTTGGAGTTGATTAGGATTTTGGTTTTTGCTTAGGCTTTGGGTTATGTTCTAGCCCACTAACCCAATAAGAGAACCCAAACTCCTCTACAAAACACCCCTAACTCCTCTTCTCTTTATTCATTCCACTCACAATTTCCTAACACTCAAAGCAAAATGGGAAATGGGGGAAAAGAGGGAAACTACAAATTCCTAAGCCTTAGATTCTTAGGAAATTCAAATTCAAGTTCCAAAATTAAAGAGAGCTTAGGTAAGCATCCTCTTCATCTTCTCCATCTCAATCTCTCTCCAATTTTCATAAATTCCTATAACCTAATTTAGAAAATCTTTGCAAAAGATACTAGATTGGAGATTCTAGAGGTGTTATTGAAGAGGAATTGATCTTTCTTTCTTTTAGAGCTTCTCAATTGTTGTTTTTGAGTTTAAAGGTGAGTTATTCAACTCACATCTATGTCTATACCTTTGATGGTGATCAGGTATGAATTCCTAAAATCTATTTCACGTTCATTTGCTTTTGAATTGAATTGGTTTGGTGAATTTTTCAATTTTGGGCATTTTGAAGTCAAAATCTATGAAAATCCTACTGTGGATGTTTGGACATGTTGTTTGGAGTGTATTGAAGAGCCTATAGAGTTGGGTTGCCGCTTGGCATAAATCCCTAGCCACCGTCGCTCGTTTGATCGCTTTCGAGATAATCTGGCCATCAATGGCCTAGGCAATTATGCCCTGAGCTTCAGCTTAGATGTCTGGGAAAGAACCCAGACATCTGAGTCATCGGAATATAAATTCCAGACTTACAGCTTAGACATCTGTGGTTATTCCAGACATCTGGGCGATTTGGAAGAAAATTTCTAGATTCTCAGCTCAGACATCTGGAAAAACCACCAGACATCTGGCGCTGTTTAGTTCAACCAATTTGCCTATTTTCAGTGGATTCTCGTTTCAATCGATTTTTGTTGATCCGATTGGTGGTTGCCATTTATTATCGACTTTGATGACTTCTTTTTTGAATTTTTGGGAATATCCATTTGATGGATTTGATATCGACTTTTATGATTTTAATTCACGTCGTTGGATGTGGATTTTGGTGATATATTACTTTTACAATCATTTCTGTGATTTGTCACTTTAAAATACAAAGGTTTCTATACTAGTAGTAAATACTCAAACTCTTGGACAAAAAGGATTTCAACATTACTTCTAATACAGAGCTCAATTTCAAAACCGTTTTCCAATCTATTACTATATGCAAACCTTTGCCTCATTCATTCGAGAAATCCAATTAAACGACTTAGAAAAACAAGTGATATGAAATGCTTGCGTTTACTTCATCGGTTAATTCTTAGACTTGTTCGATTGAAATCATGTGGCAATTTTCGAGTGTAAATCTATAATTTGTTCTTAAATACTTAAGCTAAGCCAGTGATTATGGGAAATGAAGCTAAACTCATTTATTTACTATCTTGGTGTAATTTGCACTTTTATTGATCTATGATGATTATTTTGTGGTTTAGACTAGCGATATTCGATGTCTCTTAGTCCGCGTGGGGGACTGTACCCCGTTCTTTGGAGTTTTGTCTCATTTTTATGGGCTAGCGACCCATGGCCTTTTTATGGAGTTCGGTTCATTGGGCATACCGTTGTACTACGTCTTTATTCTGGCTTATTTGAGTTTCAAGTTCCTCGGGCATACCGTTGTACTACGTTGTTGCACCGGCTCTATGGGTTAGCGACCCATGGGATAGCGTCCCGTTTGTGATACACGTGTTGGTGAGTTTCCATGCTCCCATTTGTGATAGGCCTCTCCCTTTTTGTGTTTTCTGGATTCTAGTTGACGATTTCTAAAAATTGTGTTTCACCTATTTTTGTGATTTGCATTGATAAGCTCTATCAATATTTGTGGTTTGGTGAATAAAAATAAAGAATATGACATTCTCTTTGGTGTTTGAGAAAATTTGAGATATTGTATGATTTTTTTTGTTATCATATGTACTCGTCATATATCTTATCCTATCTCATATTACATGATAATCATAGCTAGACCGATCCATTTATTATTTTTCTTCTTAACTAATACTCGGGTCAGACCGAGGTGTTTCAGGTGCTTCTACTTAACTTCTTAGCAGGGACTAGCTTCTGACTTATGGCTAACTACTTTAGCTTAGTAATTTTTGTTTTTATACATTCGAGATAGAGACTCCTTGATGTATACATATTATTTTGTCTAGCACTTATTACCTATTATTTTGTGATGTAGTAGATCTTTTATGACCACTACTTTGATGTACACTTCTATGTGTTATATTCATATATGTTTCCGCCTTAGTGATATGAATATCCGTGACTGATCTATGTTATGCTTATTTTTTATTTGTTTCCGAAGGTCATATAGCCACTGTGTAGTACCTTTGAGTTTGTATTTGATATGTTAAATTTCCTCTTGAAATGAAATGCACGACTTACTATTGACATAACGGTACTCGCACGAAGCAATTACACAGATGGACACTCCTCAACGGCCTTATTCTTTATGCTAGTCGATGACATTACCCCATAGTGTCCTTGGCTAGTGTGAGTATAGAGGTGGGGCATCACATTAAATATCCTAAATAATGTTACTAAAAATTAGGGTCGTTATAGGCTCCCCTCCTTAAAAAAATTTGTCCTTGAAATTACGATAAGGTACACAACAAATCAAGCAAAATGGTAAAACATACCCTCAAACAAATCGGGATAAGCATCTCTAATCCCGTTCTTAGTCTTTCAAGTACAATCTCTCTCATCGTCGCTTCACTGCACTTTAACTAATATGGCAGTCTTTTTCCTTAGCTGCTTCTCATCTCTTGCGACTATACGAACTGGATTTCTACCTATAGTCAAATTCATCTCTACTGCTAAGTCCTCTAACAAAGTTAGTGCTATATTAGTCTTTGGGTCTTGAATACACTTTCTTAGATGAAAAAATATGTAAATCATCGTGGACTCCTGCCAAACCGTTTGGTAATCCTACTCTATATATGTGTTTCTCGATTCTCTCTACAATAGGAAATGGTTCTACAAACCTTGGTGCCAATTTACCTGATCTTCCAAATCTGATTACATCTTTCATCAGTGATACCTTATGTGACGACCCGCAAATCCGTACCCTTTGAATCGACAATAAACCACACATGTCCGACCAAAAAGCATAGACTGACAGAAAGTCATGAGAAAGAAAAGAAGAGAGAAGAATAGAAGAAAGAGAGAAGAGAGAACCAAATAGAACAATATAGAATCTCACATCGTAGCGGAAAACATATGATATCATATCAATGATCTTTACAAAATAGAAACTGTGTATAAATACTGTTGGGTACGTATCTACCACCTACCGAATCAAAGCGAACCAACTCAAAATAACATGCCGACCATCCAGAAGTAGCATGCCGAACCAACTCGAAGTAGCCACCACCGAACCACCCTACACATCCCTACATAGCCGATCCATCTACCACTCCTCCCATTGCCGGATCAACCCACTACCGGACCAAACCAATTGCCGGACCAAACCAACTACCGCTCCAACCCTCACCGAACCATCTCACCTCCAACTACCACCGAAGCAACCCATGTCCTCACCACCACCGAACCATCTCACCTCCACGACCAAGCCGGACCAACCACCACCGAGCCAGGGCCTTGCCGATCCAAATTTGTCAGGCCAGATTGCTTCAGCCCAGGCCCACCAGCAGCTATATACATCCAAGACCCCTGCCCCCAACCTCACTCTATAAATAGAGGGGCAGGGGTACAACAATGGCAGACAAGTTTGAGAGCTCAAGCACGGAAGGAACTTTCAAACAACTTTCATATACTTGTATACAAAGATTTGTACTTGTAATCTGAAAGAAAAAAAGGAGAATAACATATAAAGTGGACGTAGGCACGTTCTGGCCGAACCAATATAAATCTGTGTGTCTTTTACAGTTTAGTCCATCTATTTCGTATATTTGCATAAATCACCCAAACCATCCAGATCAACATATAATCAACTAAATCATACGACTAGGAGGTGTTTGCCTATTTTTTGTGCAAACATTTTTGGTGCTTTCACTGAGAGCAGAAGGAGCTCGAAGCTTCAGCTTCTCCCACTCAACCCTTTTCCTATCGACACCGTTCATTGCTTGGAAAATATGGCTCCTAGACGGAAGAAAGATACTAACAAAGGAAAGAACGTTGCAACTGGCAGTATCCCAGATCCAATGATCAGGGACCAAGACAATCGTCAGGTTCCAACGACAAATTTAAATCAGGCAAATCCGACAGCCCCCGCTACGGAACAACCAATTACAAGGGCGGATCTGGACAGGATTGTGGCTGAAGTAACTAACTGCTTCGCATCTCAACAAGAAGCCTTAGTGGACCAACTCATGTCATGCTTAAGGGATGCTGAAGAATCCAACCGTAACACTGAATCATGGGGTGAGTCCCAGTTTGGAGGATCTAAGAGACGACAAGGGTCTTTCTTCTTCGAAGAGGCCAACAACAGAAACAGCCATGGTAGGAGCCGAGCCTGGACTCAGCCCGAATTTCGACCCGAGTAAACACTTGGAACCGAACCCAACGGAGGAGGTGCCAGGCAGGGGTCGGATGTGGCTGAGCCTGTCATGCTACCTAACCATGAAAACACCAGTAGACGGGGCCGAGCTGGAGTCCGTCCCGAAGTTGGACCCAAGGAAGTGCTGAGAACAGAACCCAGCAGGGGAAGATCAAGGCAAGGGCCAACTGTGGCTGACCCCAGCATGCCCCCAGAAGACCAGAGGCAGCCATTGGAGAATGTTAGGAGTGACAGACGGTACCATCCCTACAAGCCGTCTGGACGGAATCAGTCCCGCAGGGAAGAACCAAACTCATTTCTATCCGCTCTAAGTATTGATGAAAGGATGGCGCGATTGTTCAGAGAATGCGTCTAACGGGAACAAAGGGATCGGGGGATAGGCACTAGGGTAACCAGCCCCTTCACCCGCAATATCGAAACCGCTATCACCCCCCGGGAATGGAAAATGCCAACAATGGAACCTTACAAGGGAACCTCTGACCCCATAGTACACTTACAGAGATACACCTAGCATATGCTCATGAGCGGAGCAACGGAGGGAGTATTATGTAAAAGCTTTCCACTTTTCTTGACAGATCTAGCTACCTCCTGGTTCTGCCACCTACCCCAAGGGTCCATCAGCTCATGGGAAATGTTGAAAGAAAAGTTCATCAGTCAGTTCCGCATTCATGTGGAACAACCCAAGGACGCTTATTCCTTATCTAATATCAAGCAGAAACCCGGAGAGACAGTGCAACAATATCTCACCCGATTCAACGCTGCGGCGGCCGCAGTCCAAGATGCCGAGAGAAACGTATCCTAATGGCTCTCTGCAGTGGTGTACATCTGGATACTAAATTTGCTAGAAGACTAACCAATGAAAAGCCAGCTACTTTACCTGATTTCTTCCATGAAGCTGGAAAGTATAAGAGACTTGAAGACGCTGCCACTGAGAGGCAGTCAGGGCAACTGGACCTCTTTTTTGAAATAGGAAGTCATCCCCGCTCCGTTGTGCGAAAACAAACATTTGTGCTAATAGAAAGCCACTCGGCCTACAACGTCTTTTTGGGAAGACCAGCCTTGTCTGACTTCCAAATTGTCCTAGCCCCATGGTGCCTGAAAATGAAATTCCCAACAGATAACGGAGTAGGAGAAATGGAGGGGGATCAAGACGCTGCTCGACACTGCTATGTAACTGAAATTCGCAATAACCGCAGAAAAGATAAAGGGAAAAATGCAGAGACTACACTCTGCATGAAAAACTTGGAAGCATAGCAACTAAAGAAAGCCCCTCCTCTTCGATATACCAGTGACCCTTTCAATGAATTAGACCCCAGGGACAAAGAGGAGGAGGCCACCGCCGAGCCTGCAGAGGCTATGGAATTCGTAGCTATAGACAAACATGACTCAAGTAGACTACTGAAAATCGGATCTCAACTAAAAGAAGAATTAAAGGAACAACTCATTGATTTTCTTCGCCACAATATGGATGTATTTGCATGGACGCACGCTGATATGACAGGAATCTCCCCAGATGTAGCATGCCACGTACTGAACATCGATCCCACCAAGGTGCCAGTAAAGCAGAAAAAGAGAAGCATGGGGGCAGAACGATCAGCAGCCCTAGAGGAAGAAGTGAAGAACCTACTTGCCAATGACTTCATACGAGAAGCCATCTACCCAGAATGGATCGCCAACCCGGTACTGGTAAAGAAAGCTAATGGGAAGTGGCGAACATGCATCGATTTCCCCAACTTAAATGACGCTTACCCGAAAGACTGCTTTCCACTCCCTCGAATCGACCAACTCGTGAACAGCACAGCCGGACACGAACTCTTATCCTTTATGGACGCATACTCAGGATATAACCAGATCCCTATGCACGCCCCCGATCAAGACCACACTAGTTTCATCACTGACCGGGGATTGTACTGCTACAAGGTAATGCCTTTTGGACTCAAAAATGCCGGAGCTACTTATTAGCACCTTGTCAACAAGATGTTTGCGGAACTAATAGGACGAACTATGGAAGTTTATGTGGATGACATGCTGGTAAAATCGAGGAAAGCCAACGATCATATAAACCACCTGGATGAGATGTTTCAAGTACTTCTTCAATATGGAATGAAGCTGAACCCTCTAAAGTGCTCCTTCGGAGTATCGTCGGGAAAGTTCTTGGGATTCATCGTCCATGCCAGGGGGATTGAAGCAAACCCCGAACAAGTTCGAGCTTTTCAAGATATCAAGATACCATCCACTCGAAGAGAGATGCAAAGCCTAAACGGGAAAGTGGCCGCCCTAAGCAGGTTCATCTCTAAAGCAACCGACAAATGCATCCCTTTCTTTGATGCTCTAAAGAAAGACAAAGGAAAGTTCAAATGGACTGACGAATGCTCGACAGCCTTCCTCAACTTAATCGAACACCTCCAGAGACCACCAGTACTCTCAACTCCAAATGAAGGCGAGGAACTATACCTATACTTTGTTGTATCGTCCCATGCTTTAAGCGCCACTTTGGTGAGTGAAGACGACCGCGTGCAGCGGCCCGTATACTTTGTAAGCAGGAGGTTTATGGGGGCAGAAGCCAGATACCCTAAACTTGAAAAGCTAGCATACTGTTTGCTAATCACTTCACGGAAATTGCGACACTATTTCCAATCTCATTCCATCAGAGTTTTAACCGATCAACCGCTAAGGCAGGTACTCCATCGCCCCGACACTTCTGGGCGACTACTTAAGTGGTGCATTGAACTGAGTCAATATGATATCACCTACCATCCTCGCACCGCTATCAAGGGGCAAGCCATAGCTGATTTCATTGCCGAATTTACTACTAACGAAGGTAAGGAGCAATCTGAAATAGCAGAAGACACCAAGTGGAATCTCTTCGTAGATGGAGCATCAAATGAACAAGGCTCGGGGGCAGGTGTTGTGATAATCACCCCCAGGGGAAGGTAGCTGAACTACGCCCTAAGGTTGGAATTCGCTGCCACCAATAATGACGCAGAATACGAAGCAGTGATAGCCGAATTAGAACTTGCCCTGGAGACTGGAGTCGGTTCTTTATGTCTCCATAGTGATTTTCAACTTATTGTAAATCAAATACTGGGAGAATTCCAGACTCGAGGAGAACGACTCACAACATATCAAAAAAAGACCAATCTGCTGCTCAATCAATTGGATCACTATTTAATCAAACACATTCCTCGAGAAGAGAATCAGGAGGCCGACGAACTGGCAAAGCAAGCTAGCATGAAGGACGGTGCTACTTCCCGAACAATAACCATCTCAAAGCAACTGTCCCCAAGCTACGACCAATGAATATGATAGCTGCAATTGAAGAAGAAACTTGGATGACCCCCATCCGGAAGTACTTACAAAGTGGCACACTGCCCGACGGACGTAACGAAGCTAAGAAAATTTTAAGGAAAACTTCCCGCTACACATTACAAGAAGGCATCCTCTATCGGCACGGCTTCTCTAATCCCTTATTAAGGTGTATCGCTGGAAGGGAAGCCAGGGAAGTCTTGTCCAACATCCATCAAGGAAGTTGCGGAGATCACACCGGAGGACAGACTCTAACAAAGAAAATACTCCGATACGGGTATTACTGGCCCACTTTAAACAAAGACGCCCTAGACTTCGTCAAAAAATATATGTCAGAAATTTGCTAAAACTCTTCGACTACCAACAAACGAGATTACTCAAATGACCAGCCCTTGGCCCTTTGCAATATGAGGAATTGACTTGATTGGCGAACTGCCGGTAGGCCAAGGCGGAGCCAAATATGCCATAGTAGCAGTTGACTATTTCACCAAATGGGTGGAAGCGGAGCCTCTAAATAAAATATCTTCGGTAAAAGTTATTAACTTCTTGATCAAAAATGTTTTATGCAGGTACGGGGTTCCACTCAAAATCATATCGGACAATGGACTTCAATTTGACAGCGAGGAATTCGCCGACTGGTGCCAAGAGCACGGAATTCACAAAAGCTTCTCATCTGTGGCTTACCCCCAGGCAAACGGATAAGTCGAAGCTGTCAACAAAATCCTCAAAACCCTAATCAAGAAGAAACTTGAAAAGTCAAAAGGCGCTTGGGTGGATGAACTTCCTACGGCACTTTGGGCCTGCCGCACATCTTACAGAACATCAACAGGGCATACTCCTTTCTCTTTGGCATACGGATCGGAGGCCATGCTCCCAGTTGAAACTGTAGTGCCTTCCCACCGTAGGATCCACTACAACCCAGAAGAGAACGAAGAACTCCTCCACATGTCTTTGGATCTAATTGAGGAGAGAAGAAATGATGCAGCACTCAAAGCAGCAGCTCACAAGCAAAAAGTGGCAGCACAATACAACTCCAAAGTCAAGCACCGCAGCTTACAAGAAGGAGATCTTGTCCTCAAGCGGATCTTCTCGCGCCCCGGAGCGCTAGATCCAATCTGGGACGGACCCTATGTAATTCATAAAGATCTCCGCAACGGAGCCTATATTTTATCAACAGTGGACGGAGAGGTGTTCCAGAGGGCATGGAACATCCAACACCTCCGTCGATACTTTCTTAACTTGTACTGCCCATGTGAAGTGAATTAACAAAGAGAATCAGTGGACGTAGGCATTTTCGTGCCGAACCACTTTAAAAATCTTGTCTCTTTTTAACTTGTTCCTTTATATCTTGGCTGCTTGTTAAGCTTTATCCTTTGCTGTTGAACAAAATCATGTATAACGACATTTCCACTCTGGACACTTCACGGCGCAACCTCACCTGGACAGACCCAACAGGTACTATGCGAATCTATGCACTCGCCAATGAGACACTTTTACTCCAGCATCCCTCTGCTGCGGGTTAACTCATTGCTCGCGACTGCCCTCAAAACCAACTGTAATGAGCCGATTATAAGCCATCAAGAGGGCCGACTATAGCCGATGTCAGCTCATTACGGCGTTCGGCTCCCGGCAACTGTGAACCTACTTTAAGCCCCAACATAAGGTGTGGCCAGCCAGGGGTAGTTCACGGTTGACGATCGGTACCCACGCTAGCCGGCCACAGTAAATCGAATAATACCCACGATTACGGGCCATAATGGCTCGGGTAGTTACCGTGTGCGATCTCGGCTCCGATATGTCTTAAGTGCGGCTGTGGTAAAAAAGATAAACTCCCCGTGGAGGCGTAAGATGGGTGACAAATATCTCCAAGACCCACAGCTAGGGAAAGTGACTACAAAACCCGTTTGCCATGAACTTAAGCATATCGACGGCCTTCCGTGATTGGAAGTTTTACTGTTTCTCGTATTTCCATTACATTTAAAAACTTTTCTCCTATCCTATATAACAGTTCCTAAAGTACAGGTCACAAAATAGGGGAACTCTCGCTTGTGGAAATATGAGCTCACATCCGAATGACGGAACACTCAGCCACATTCCATACTCAGTCACGCAAGACATTCAAAGCAACCCTCTACAACTAAAATACGAAGGGCGGTACTTTCTTCTCTTGTATACAAATACATGGCTTTAATTTATTCACGCATCATATTGACATTGTAAGACACGAAATAATATTGTTAGCGGAAACTTAGCATCAAATACAATTGAATCACATGCATAAACACGCAGCTGTATTTCTTATGCAACATATCAAAATGACAACAGCATTCAAACATGACAGAATCAGCTTATGATATAAAATTACATAAAGTCATTCTTTGCAAATAATATAATTACAAGTTACATTAACGCTTCAGACTAACATAGACAACAACCAAAATATGTACAAGTCAAGTCAAAGAATCAGGGCATCGCCTCCATCCCGCTAGCCCTCCGGATCTACTTAACTGCAGGATCGGAACTTGCAGCATGTGCTCCAGAGGTCCCGCCTGCCCAATTCAAAAGAGAATCCATCAATAATCACGAAAGATAAGCAATCAAATCATGAAAATGTTAAAAGGAAAGACTTACCAGCGTCTGCTCCCTGATCATCATTATCTATCTGTACGCCTACCTCATCCGCAGCAAGCAGCCACATGCCCTCCTTAACCGCCACCTTCTCTTCCTTAGTGAATTGGGCCGTAACCACATCCATCTTGAAAGCCGCACCACCTTCCTTATCCACATCGGCCTTAGCTTCTTCCAAAGCCCGGAGATATATCCTAGCCATAACCCGGGGATAATCGTCCATCCAGGACAGGTTGCCCTGCCTCCAAGTACGAAAATACATGTCCTGGAGCATCTCGTCCATCATCCCCTAGTTCTCCTCAAACTCTTTCATCCGGGCCTCAGAAGCCGACAGTCGTGCGACAGCAGCATCTCTCTCCAATCGGTATCTCGAGCAGTCAGCCTGAAGGGACTTCCGCATCACTTCCATCTCCTCCTTCAACTTGGCCTGAGCAAGCTCTGCGGTCTCAAGCCTCCTAGATAACTCTTCTACCTGCTCAAGATTCACACTCCGAACCTCGTCCACCGTTGCGATGGCCATGTCAATCCGTTCCTTGCAGGCAGCCTCCATCTTTCGTAGTTCTGCCTTACTAGCCTCTTCCATAGTCTTCTTCAACCGCTTGGAGGCTGCCTCATGCTGAGAAATCTGAATGGTTGGATCGGCAAGCTGTTTGCCCTGATCAGCAACCTTTAGCCGCAACCGAATGTTAGCACTTCCGATTTCCACCCCAGCCTTGGCCAGTCGAGCGTGATGCTCCATTAGCCTCTTGGTCTCTTCAGCCACCCGATCGATGTTTGCCTTGGCCTCATTCCCCATGGTCACAACCCGAGTAGTAAGCAAATCGAGGTCTAAGGACTTAGCCTCATCAAGCACCCGTACCATGGGATTGCGGGGAAGAAGATGCTCACCCGTGGCCTCGTCAAAAGAGATGTCCTGAAAACTCGGGTCCAGATCCATGTGGCTGGCAAATGGATTGCGAACCAAACCAGGATGGTCTATCGGGGTGACGGTTGGATTTTCGGACGGATGTGGGGAAGGCATAAGCTCAGTATCCTCCTTAGTAATATCATGGATAGGCTGGACTGGAGGCTGAGGGCCAGGTGAAGGTTCAAATGAAGATCGGCCCCTCTTTCTCTTTTACATATCTTCTTCAATAACTCCGAGAAGAGGGCAATATCTAACTGCATCCCCAGGACGGCTAGCTGACGGCTTTGGTTTTGGCAGAAGCTTTGAGTAGCTTGTACTGTTCAAGGCGGTGCCGAATATCTGATGTCTTGGCCACCTTACCTGTTCCTGGAATAAAGACCAGGTGTTACAAGCATGCATGAAACTATGATCCAAGAAATATGTTAAGTAGGAAAACGCGCTTATTTTACTAACCCTGAGGGGGAGTAGGATACTGCAATAAGTCCTGAATTTCATTTCAGGATGGGAGCTGGCCGTAAAATATTCCTAAGTCCTTATCATAAAGGGAGTCTGTAGAAATCAAGAATTCACCTTGAGTTACCCTAGCTGGAGGACCCTTAGAAGATGAATCGGCACCAGTCCCAGCCTTGTCAGCCTTCTTCACCTTCTCCACCGAGGCTGATCCTTCCTCCAACCCCTCAAAAGCCTGGCGGAAGGCATCATCCGTCCACTCTTGGATCTCCCCCGCCTGCTCAGAAGACAAAGCCCCGGCACCACTACCACCCTGTCCTTCACCTTCTCCATCTCCTCCGCTCTCCTCCTCGCCTCTTTCCTCCTCTCCACCTTCCCCCTCCGGAATATCTAGGCATGTGCTAGGGGAGGGTCCGTCAGACTTCTTAAGCTTCTTCCCCCCGACGACTGGAGGTACCGAGAAAGGTCTCCTCTTGCTACTCTTCGCAGTGGCCCCATCTTTAGCTTTAGCAGCCCTCTCCTCGGCTGTATCTCTCTGCTTAACCATAGATTGACGTGGCAGAATCAAGTTGTGCTCCAGGAGAGTGGCATTCCTGGTCAGGTAAGAAGTCGACCTATCCCTTCCTGAGATAGCCTCTACCTCCGCAGCCATCTGTACAAGGTGATCATTCTCCACGACCGCAAAGCCACCTGTCGCTAGCAAGAAATAAAAGCACATAAGAAGAAGCATTGTAGTCGGGACAAAGAAATTACGAATGGAATTCAACTTACAACCAGAAGTGAAAAGGCGAAAAGAAACAGAGTTGTCCTTGATGAAGAACCATTCCTTCTTAAACATGGTAAACTTCGAGTATAAGTCCAAGACCGGCTTGAAAGACACGACCGACTCTAAACTAATGTACGGAGACCCCTTCTTGTAGCCCCTCAGATTATATAGATATCGGATTTCCCGGTTAGAAGGGGGCGCCCATATCTCCTTTGGAAGATAACGAATAGACACACTAAAATGGCATAGGAGTTGGGCTGAAGCTGAAAAGGAGCCACTTTCAGGTAAGTAATGAAGCTGACTATCCACGCATTGATCGGAGGAATGGCCCCACACATGCAATGGTATCGGCTATACGCGAAGTATCCTTCAAGGGGATTATATGGCATGACCCACTCCCCTGGCAACAGCATGCATGCTCTATCAATCCCAAAGGAGCGGGAGATAACGTCAAGTTACTCCTCTCTGAGAGAGCTCGGAAAGCAATCAGGAGGAGAATTCAGAAGCTCTTCGGGACCATACCCGTCTACTAGCAACCTCAGGGTGGGTCCACGACGTTCCGGTCCTGGCTGGACTGGGGGCACAACGGGGGACTCTCGTCTATCCGTAGATTTTCTTTTTCTGATCGAGTTTCCACTTTGCGAGACATTTTTCTGCAACACCAGAAGAACATATTGTTAGAACAAGGAGTATGGGAATACAAACAAACAAGTACATGCAACCTAGAGTCTCATTCGCAATTCGAAACATAAAAATTCAAGACCAAAGACCATTCGGCCCCACACTTCCCAAACTCATTCGGTAGTTCAAACCCACAAGGTTCATTCGGTACACGAAGTCCCCGAGTCCATTCGGTAATTAAAAGCAAAACCTCATTCGGCATTCCAAGCATATAAGGCCCATTCGGCACTCAACGCCCAATCTCATTCGACGGACAAACTCTTGAAGTCCATCCGGTAAATACAAGAACATAAAGTCATTCGGCGGGAAAGAATCTCACCTGGCTCGGCTAGCTCTTTGATTCGGCGAAACTGAGAGTTTGATTCGGTAAAAGGTTCGGCTCGGTTGGTAAGGAATAACGAAGGCACGTAGCCCCTATTTATAAGCAAACCTCAATGACCGGACCAGATGGCTCGGCGCTTATAACCGAACGAGGCTATCCCATTAAAACAAAGCACGACATATTTTAAACATATGCCCTACTTTGGGGGGCAAATGTTGGGTACGTATCTACCACCCACCGAATCAAAGCGAACCAACTCAAAATAACATGCCGACCATCTAGAAGTAGAATGCCGAACCAACTCGAAGTAGCCACCACCGAACCACCCTACACATCCCTACATAGCCGATCCATCTACCACTCCTCCCATTGCCGGATCAACCCACTACCAGACCAAACCAATTGCCGGACCAAACCAACTATTGCTCCAAACCTCACCGAACCATCTCACCTCCAACTACCACCGAACCAACCCATGTCCTCACCACCACCGAACCATCTCACCTCCACGACCAAGCCGGACCAACCACCACCGAGCCAGGGCCTTGACGATCCAAATTTGTCAGGCCAGATTGCTTCAGCCCAGGCCCACCAGCAGCTATATACATCCAAGACCCATGCCCCCAACCTCACTCTATAAATAGAGGGGCAGGGGAACAACAATGGCAGACAAGTTTGAGAGCTCAAGCACGGAAGGAACTTTCAAACAACTTTCATATACTTTTATACAAAGCTTTGTACTTGTAATCTGAAAGAAAAAAGGAGAATAACATATAAAGTGGACGTAGGCACGTTCTGGCCGAACCACTATAAATCTGTGTGTCTTTTACAGTTTAGTCCATCTATTTCGTATATTTACATAAATCACCCAAACCATCCAGATCAACATATAATCAAATAAATCATACGACTAGGAGGTGTTTGCCCATTTTTTGTGCAAACAAATACGTCAATCAGATTACAACAATCAATCACTAATCATCAGCCTGGACAGAACTGTCTGTGCAATTGTTGATAATTTAAATAAAAACGATGCAATGGATAATAAACAGATATGTATATACGAAATTGAAGATCTCCAGCTCTCTTGCTGAAGCTCCAAAAGCACCAAATGTGAACTTGTAAATATACTCGGTCTGACCTGAGCATTGAAAGTGAAGAACTCCCGGATTAGTCTAGTAAACCAGCGTGAGAAACACGCTCAACCGAATTTATTAGATTACCAAAAATTTTCTTTTCAAAACGAAAATATCTCGTAAGACACACCCACACATAAACACAGACATTTTTTTACCTTACGATAACCAAAACCTTTCATATCAAATCATGTTATATTATACTAGTGTCTAGTATACAAATAATAATAATTATAGTTGAAATGGTTACATTGATTAAATTCTAGCATATAGCCCAAAGTGGGTAATGCAATCAAAATGGCAGGCACGTAGCAGAGTTTGGATTTCCATACAAATGACCAGGTGAGGGGACTACCTTCTGGAAGTACATCATTAGCAGAATGTACCAAGGACCATCACAAAGGATCCTCTACTAACACAAGACCAACCTACATCTATAACTAGGTAATACCAAATATATTATCCCCAGGTCATTATAGACCTTTCCAAGGGCCCTCATAGCATACAAACCGCATTAATTTACATCCCGAACGTCATAGCAGGAAGAAATATATCTAGAAGGGGATGATTATATCCTAAATGGGAATGACCCACTTAGAGCTGCTGCATCTATCCATGTTTCAGTCATTTTCGGTTTATGAGGCCTGGGGTGACGATTACTTTTCACATATCTCGTATCACATCACTTTGAATGCCACATTGCCATTTCCTTGGCTACCAATTGCCTTCCACAAAAATACAACCCTTGAGATTGTACGTCTCAAGGAGGGTGTTAAGCTAAGAGAAGTTACCTTCTCCGCCACCATAGATGTAAGTTTGTAAAAACCAATGTACGTAATCTTAGAAATGCAATGTTAGACACTCGTCTATACAAGTTGTCCAGAAACATGACAGACCGAAGGTACTTTCTTACCACATCCTGTCGAGAAATCCCTAGGATTAGTAGTTGTTAGACTCTCGATTTTGATTATAACAACCTATATAAAATGTTATGTGTATATTAAACCATCTTTGCAGGAGATTTATTGCAGATTCATCTACCGATGTTTATAACTGTATGTTATGTGTCTAGAGTCTGTATATTACTTAGAAAATTTGTTAAAATCTCTCCTTAAATGATATATATAAATATATATACAAACATGCACACACATGCTCATACATGCACAAAATAGCAAACTCAGACGTCTGAAACCATTCATTCAGACGTCTAAGTACTGAAATAAGAATATTGTTTTCACAATATTCAGACGTCTGAACTAAAATATTCAAACGTTCGAATGAGGTCAAAAACGAACTATTTCTTTGCTGTTTGCATTTCAATATAATTCAGAAGTCTGAATTTTTCCATTCAGACGTCTGAATATCCCCAACTGCTATTTTCTTGAAAAGTCACTTCTCTTCACCAAGAGAAACATTCTTTTAAATCAACAGTTGCATCCGTTCTTTTCAATATAACTTTTCATTTAAAGATGCAACTCTTTATATACTATAAATAGATTATAGAATTCAACAAACAAATCACCGAATTTACTTTTAGCACTCTTGAATTCTCATCTATTCTCAAACTTTCAAATTGCACTCAAATTACTTACATACTTTGATCTTTGATCACTTTATCTTCCACAATTCTCAAAGCACATCCTTGCTTATCATTCAGGAGAAGATTATAGGAAGATTGTACTCAATTGACTTATCAGTGTTATTTAAGAACACACAACAGTCAGATATCTTTGTTATTTGTATTGAAGTCCTATTCGGTTGCTTAGGCGGGTGAAGTCCTGTTTGGTTGCTCAAGTAGTGTAAACTTGTTCCTCCGGGTTAAGTGAGGGTTGTTGTAGTTGAAATTCCAGAAGGAGTCTGGGACTGGACGTAGAACGGAAAGTTCGAACCAGTAGAAAAATTCCTGATATGCTTGTTTTATTTTTTATTTACTTTGCTATTATCATATGTTTCCGCATTTAGATTTAGTTATATTCCATATTAGTCGATCCTAAGTGCATTATTAGTTACTTTCATTTGGTATCAGAGCAAGGCATCTTATAACCGTTACAAAGTTATCTGATATCTTGCTAATATGGAAAACAACACCAGCACTTCCAATAACATTATCAATAACAATAGCTTTATTGAAGGTCAATCCACTGCACGACCTCCATTTTTTAATGGTTTAAACTATAACTATTGGTCTACTCGTATGAGAATCTATATGCAATCTAATAGTTTTGAATCATGGAATATCACATAGAATGAATACAGTCTTCTTACTGAAGAATACTCCACTTGGTCAAACACATAAAAATTAGATGCTACTGCCAATGCTAAATTTATGAACATGTTATTTTGTGTACTAGATAGAAATGAATTTAATCGTGTTAGCATGTGTCAAACTGCTTATGAGATATGGAGAATGCTGAAAATCACTCATGAAGGAACTAACAAGGTCAAACAAAGCAAAAATCTCCATGCTCAAAAATCAGTTTTCGAAACTTTAGAATGAAACAAGATGAATCCGTCAATGATATGTACTCTAGATTTCAAGATATCTATCATTCACTATTAGGATTAGGAGAAAAGTACACTGACTTTGATATTGTATCAAAGATCCTAAACTCTTTAACAGATGAGTGGGAAAGAAAAGTCTTAGCTATTGAAGAAGCTAATGACCTTTCTACCATAAAACCTGAAGAGTTAATAGGAAATCTAATGTCCTATGAAGTGAATTTGCAGGCAAAACGAGTATAAGCACAAGCACAAGACAAAAAGAACATAGCTTTCCATGCCGAAGAAGAAAAAGATGAAGATTCGGATGAAGAAGATCTAGCATTTATTGCCAAAAATTTCAAAAAATTCTTGAAATTCCCGAAAAACAACAGAAATAATGGAAAACGGAACTTTCAAAACAAACCATCATTTTCAGTTCTAGAATGCTTTAATTGTCATAAGAAAGGTCATATGCAGAAAGAATGTCCAGAATTAAAGAAAAATTACTTCAATAAGGACAGATAAGATAAGAAAAAGAAAGCATTCTCTGTTACATGGGATGATTCAGATACCTTTTCATCAGATAGCAGCAGTGACAGTGAAACGAGCAAGCAAATGTTTGCTTTATGGCTAATGAAAATGAGGTTAGTGATTTTACTTTTGATGATATGATAGAGATAAACTCAGAGCTAGTTGACACTCTAAAAAAACTGAAAAAAACGTAAGGAGACTTGTGAACTTCAAAACAAAGCAAAATTCGAAAGAGATATGCTCAAAGATGAGAAGAAAATACTAGAGGAAGAACTTGAAAAATTACAAGAATCATTTTCTAATATTAATTCTCAACTCACTCTTTTAAGTCAAGAAATTGAAACTCAAAAGGGAAAGAATGATGCTCTTGTTTCTGAAAATCATGAGCTAAAAACTAAGGTAAAATTGATAGAGTTGGATAATACTAGTCTCAAAACTAATTTAGAAATCATCACCAAAAACGTTTCAAACTTTAATAAAGAAAGAGAAACTTTATCTAAAATTATTGATAGCTCTCAATCTGTTTTAAGTAGAAAAGGATTAGGATATGTTAAGAAAACAACAATTTCACCTAGAAAGAAAATTAGGAGAAATATTAATTCTACTATTGAACAGACAAAAAGGATTTCCAACCCAAAAAGTATAAAAATCTGGGTTCCTAAAACAAACAACAGTTTGATTAGGAAGAAATATATAAACATCTTTTTTGAAACTGTTCATAAAAATAAAGATTACATTTTTAAATGGGATACTGAGCCCTCTTGGGTTTGGTTTCCTAAGATTTAACTCTTAGGACCTTATTGAAAAAGTGGATACCAATATTTTCTCATATTTTTGTAGGTCCCACTCAAGAAAAGAGGAAAATGGATACTCGACAGTGGTTTCTCAAAACATATGTCAGGAGACAAAGATATGCTATCAAATATTACTTACTCAGATGGAGGCTCCGTCACATTTAGAGAAAACTCCAAAGGCTATATCATCGGCAAAGGCAATGTGAGCAACAACGGTATTTCAAACCTACCTCTTATTTCAAATGTTTTACTTGTCAAAAATTTAAAACATAATTTACTTAGTATCAGCCAATTGTGTGACAAAGGATTCAAAATCACTTTTATGAAAACAAATGTAGTATTTTTGATCAAAATCAAAATCTTATCTTTGAAGGAAATAAAGACAGAAATATCTATGTTCTGAATATGAAAATAAATCATAATTCAGATGTGTGTTTAATAGCCAAAGAAAATGATCCTTGGTTATGGCACAAACGATTCTGTCATATTAACTTCAAAACTATAAACAAGCTCTCTAAAATGATTTAGTGAAAGGTCTACCAAAAATGAATTTTAAAATTGATCATATTTGTGATGCATGTTAGTTAGAAAAGTTAACTAAGTCATCTTTTAAATCTAAAAAGGTCATTTCAACTTTGCAACCACTTGAATTACTACATATGGATTTATTTGGACCAACACAAGTACAATCCATTAATCATAGTAGATATGTGTTTGTTATACTTGGACTATTTTTATGAAAAATAAAAGTGATACCTTTGATAATTTCAAAACTTTTGTCCAAAGAATTCAAAATTTTAAAGGTTTGAAAATCAAAAACATAATAAGTGATCAAGGAGGTGAATTCGAAAACGAAGCCTTTGGACATTTTTGTAAGAAAAAGGGAACATTCCATAATTTTTCGTTTTCTAGAACTCCACAACAAAATGGAGTTGTAGAACGTAAAAATAGAACCTTACAAGAATGTGCAAGGACTTTGTTAAATGGAAGTACGTTACCAAAACATTTCTACGCTGAAGCAGTTGCAACAGCTTGTTATGTTTTGAATCGTGTTTCTATTCGACCTCTAACTAAGAATACTCCTTATGAGCTTCTTAATGGACGAAATCCAAATATTTCTTATTTTAAAGTTTCGGTTTAAATTTTTTTGTTTTAAACACAAAAGATCAGCTTGGTAAATTCGATCCAAAATCCGATGAAGGAATCTTTTAAGGATATTCGGATCGAAGCAAAGCTTATTGAATTTATAGTGAAAGAACAAATATCATCGAAGAAACAATTCATGTATCTTTCGAAGAAATTTTTAAACAAATCCCAAGTATAAGAGATGATGAAGAATTTCATGATAATATCACAAACATAAAAATTTCAAATATTGAAAATAATGAAAACATTGATCGCAATAACAATGAATTAAGATCTCCACCTAGAATATTAAGAGATCATCCTCATGTTAATGTTATTGGAGAACTCAATTCATCTGTTAGAATAAGAAGTCAATTAAATCAAATGGGTCATGTAGCTTTTCTATCTAATATTGAACCTAAAAATATTAAAGAAGCATCTACCGATGAAAAGTGGTTAATCGATATGCAAGAAGAGCTAAACCAATTCGAAAGAAATGACGTTTGGGATTTAGTTCCATAGCCTAGTGATCAACCAGTTATTGGTACAAAATGGGTTTTCAAAAATAAAGCAAATGAACAAGGTAATATTACTAGAAATAAAGCCAGATTAGTTGCTCAAGGATATAATCAAGAAGAAGGAATTGACTATGAAGAAACATTTTCTCCAGTGGCTAGACTAGAAGCAATACGAATCTAACTAGCATTTGCATGTTTTCATAACTTTAAATTATATCAAATGGATGTCAAAAGTGCTTTTTTAAATGGTTTTATAAAAGAAAATGTTTATGTTGAACAACCTCTGTTATTTATACACGAACAATTTCCTAAACATGTCTATAAACTTAAAAAGGCTTTATAAGGTTTGAAACAAGCATCCCGTGCTTAGTACGATCGTCTTAAAAGATATTTAATAGATTCTGGTTTTGAAATTGGAAAAGTTGATCAAACTCTTTTTATTAAAAGAAATAAACAGGATATTTTAATCGTTCAAATATATGTTGATGATATTATTTTTGGATCTACAAATGAATAACTTTGTCAAGATTTTTCTAAAATAATGACTAAAGAATTTGAAATGTCACATATGGGCGAGTTAAATTATTTTCTTGGCTTACAAATAAAACGACTAGAAAATGGTATTTTTATTAATCAAGAAAAATATTGTAACAATTTAATTAAACGCTTTGATATGGAAAATACTTCTACCAAACCAACTCCTATGAGTGCAACCATACATCTTGATAAAGATGAAAGTGGCAAAAGTATTGACCAAAAATTATATCGAAGTATGATTGGATCGTTACTATATTTAACAGCTAGTAGACCTGACATAATGATGAGTGTTTGTTTTTGTGCATGATTTCAAGCAGATCCCAAAGAATCACATTTACGAGCAGTGAAACACATACTACGATATCTTAATAAAACCAAGGACTTTGGACTACTTTATCCAAAGGAATGTCCTTTTGAATTAGTGTCCTATAGTGATGCTGATTTTGGAGGAAGCCAGACAGATAGAAAAAGTACTAGTGGGACTTGTCAGTTCATTGGACGGTCTCTTGTATCTTGGTTTAGTAAGAAACAAAATTGTGTTTCATTATCAACATGTGAAGCATAATATATTTTTGCAGCTCTGACATGTGAACAAGTTATCTATATGCAACAAACACTACAAGATTTTGGTCTTAATTTATGTAAATCAACTATTTATTGTGATAATTCTAGTACTATAAATTTATCTAAAAATCCTGTAAATCATTCACGAACAAAACATATTGACATTCGTCACCATTTTCTTTGTGATAATATTGAAAAAGATTTAATAAATCTAAAATATGTGTCCTTTGACAAACAATTGGCAGATATCTTTACAAAACCGTTAAACGAAAATACTTTCATTAATTTAAGACGAGAACTTGGTATCGTCTCTCCTAAAGATTTATAAGTTCAATTTTTTTTAAATAATATAATATATATAAAATAGTTTCTTTCAAAAGAAAATAAAAAGTGTCGTCTAGCACTCGAACTTAAGACCTCATATTCGGTAGTCCTCTACACTACCACTTCACTCTCTATTGTTTTCTAAAATATGAGGTTGTCATTAAATTCATATATACCTTCCATTCTCTCCTTCTTTTCCTATGGATATTATTTCTCTAACCATACATTGTCCTCTCTATTTTTAAACAAGCTTCTTCCTATATATTGTCTGCATTCTTACAATTCTTTTCACCGATAATTCATTTGATTCTCTTTTAATTTTTTTTCCAATCATGTCATCTCAAAATAACTCCGTGTCATCTAAGCTATCTTACACCTCTTCTTCATCGGGATCGGAGAATCTACCAACTCCTACTCCTATATATGAATCGGTTCGATCATTCCACCCTCTACACATACTGGATATACTCCACCAGCTAAAAAAACAAGACGGTCTCTCTTTTTTGGATTACCATCCACCAAAGGGAAAATCGATGATATTCATCATTATCAAAAAGAAACATTAGACTTACAACGTGAATTATACTATGAGCAAAAAGTTAGTGCCAAATGACTTAGCTTTTTGGAACAAGTAGCGTTAAAGTTTTATGGTTCTTCATCGAAAGATACTGTTCATCAACCGTCTTCAGCTCGTTCTCCAAGTCGTCGCAATCCTTGGGAACCATCACCACAATGTCCACCAACAACTCCAAATTCTTGGGAATGTGGTAACAGATGATCTCCGCTTCGACCATATGTGGAGAACACCAAAGTTGAAGAAGAATCTTATCATACTCCATCATCTTCTTCAAAATCTATTTTATCGTTTCTTATTTTTAATATAATTTGTTATTTTTTCATTTCATTCTTCTTATTCTAATTTTGTAATATTGAAAATTATTCAATAATTTTTTTTATTCTCACAATTGCCATTATATGCTTCTATACACAATTCAGACGTCTGAATTGGTATAAACAAACGTCTGAATATTCATAACAGAAAACTTTTTGCCCCAGATTTAGACGTCTGAATCAAAAATAAAGGACGTCTGAATTAGCCCATTATTGAACTAAATCCTTGCGGGTTGCAGTTCAACCCAATTCAGACGTCTGAATTGAATTATTCAGACGAATCTCTTCTGAGCAATTTTTTACACCTTCCTTATTTTCATTTATTACCTTTTTACCCCTGCCTTTTCATCCTCTATATAATGACTTTTTCACTTTTTCACTTCTTACTTCAGAAACGTAGCCCGCACTTTCATCTCCCTCAAAGCTTTTAACCTTTCTCTAACTCTCCAATGGCACCAAGATCAAAGAGAACAACAGAATCAACTTCTGGGCCTTCCGAAGACCAAATCCGGCAATAGTTATGGAACGATGTTGCTGTTTCTCGGTTCAATTCCATGAAGAACTCCAACATCTTCGAAGGAGAATTCATGAAATTCCCAGATTTCGCAGCATATCGTATTAGAGAATTAACAGAGCAATTTCACTTCGACAGCTTGATTGGGTGTACTCCTAACAATGTTAAGATTAATCATCTTATGATTAAACTTTTTCTTGCAAACTTAAATTTGGATCAACAAAATCCTCAAGACCGTCAAGATTGTGTTGGTTGTTAGTTTGTGGCATAAGAATCTTCTTACCTTTACAACGACTAGGTCATATTTTAAATTACCCTTATCAAGGAATTGATATTAATGAAATTGAAGTTGATATGGAACATTGTGATGAAGTTTCACATCAATTTTTGTCCAATGAACTTATAAATATGGTCAATTTAAAATCTACCTACTTAAGGCCACAAGCTAGGCTAATTCACCGTGCTTTTATTCGCTTTCTCCAACCAAGAACGGGTACCTATGAAAAAGTGTATAAAGAAAACTTTCAAGCACTTTATTCTATCTACTCTAATCAACAAGTAAATTGGGGGAAAATTATTTTGGATGAATTCCAAGATATCACAATCCGAAGGAAGTATAGAACTATTCATTATGGTGCCTATATTATGTGCATTCTCCTAAATATCGGTGTACCAATGCTTGACTCCGATTTTACAAGTATTAGCGAGTTAGGCGCTAAAACTTTAGGGTTGATGGGTCTTCCTATACGGCCTCCTTCTCAACAAATCATTTCCTTCCAACAATGGTCACAAAATATTCAACAAGTGTTCCTCAACCTCGAGACACTAGTATTGCTTCTTCTTCCCGTACCCAACATGAAGAAGAAGAGGAGGATGACGACACCATCCAAGAATTTGGCCCGGATACTTCCTCAAGGCAAGCCATCATCACTCTCTCTCGAAATCAATCAAAGATTCATCGGGACATAAAAGCACTTGAGAAGAAGACGGAAAGAAAATTCAATTCTATCAAAGGCTTTCTCAATAAGATATGGGACCGAATTTCTTGTTCCGGCTCTATATCTACTCAAGCTTACAATCCATCTCCATTTGAATGGTCTTCCTCAAGCTCAAGCTCAAATCACAATGATACATCTCTTTCAAGTCAATTTTAAATTATCTTGGTTTATTTTTTTAATGTTTACTTGTCGCTTTTATTGGTTAGTTGTATGAGAAATGTCTAAAACATTATTTCTTTTTGTACTATTTCCTCTGTTTGCCTTAATGAAATGTATTATCTATTATCATTTATGTTCTTTCTTTTTGTCGAGTGCATATTGACAGTGGGAGTATCTAGTCTATTAATTTTATATATTTGTCGTCATCAAAAGGTGGGAGAATGTTAGACTCTCGATTTTGATTATAACAACCTATATAAAATGTTATGTTTATATTAAACCATCTTTGCAGGAGATTTATTGCAGATTCATCTACAGATGTTTATAGCTGTATATTATGAGTCTAGAGTCTGTATATTACTTAGAAAATTTGTTAAAATCTCTCCTTAAATGATATACATATACATATATATATATATACACACACACATACATGCACACACATGCTCATACATGCACAAAATAGCAAACTCAGACGTCTGAAACCATTCATTCAGACGTCTGAGTACTGAAATAAGAATATTGTTTTCACAATATTCAGACGAATGAACTAAAATATTCGTACATCTGAATGAGATCAAAAATGAACTATTTCTTTGCTGTTTACGTTTCAATCTAATTCAGAAGTCTGAATTTTTCTATTCAAACGTCTGAATATCCCCAACTGCTATTTTCTTGAAAAGTCACTTCTCTTCACCAAGAGAACATTCTTTTAAATCAACAGTTGCTTCCGTTCTTTTCAATATAACTTTTCATTTAAAGATGCAACTCTTTATATACTATAAATAGATTATAGAATTCAACAAACAAATCACCGAATTTACTTTTAGAACTCTTGAATTCTCATCTATTCTCAAACTTTCAAATTGCACTCAAATTACTTACATACTTTGATCTTTGATCACTTTATCTTCCACAATTCTCAAAGCACATCATTACATATCATTAAGGAGAAAATTATAGGAATATTGTACTCAATTGAATTATCAGTGTTATTTAAGAACACACTACAGTCAGATATCTTTGTTATTTGTATTGAAGTCCTATTCGGTTGCTTAAGCGGGTGAAGTCCTGTTCGGTTGCTCAGGCAGTGTAAACCTATTCCTCCGGGTTAAGTGAGGGTGGTTGTAGTTGAAATTCCAGAAGGAGTCTAAGACTGGACGTAGAACGGGAAGTTCGAACCAGTATAAAAATTCCCGATGTGCTTGTTTTATTTTTTATTTACTTTGCTATTATCATCTATTTCCGCATTTAGATTTAGTTATATTCCATATTAGTCGATCCTAAGTAATAACTTGCATTATTAGTTACTTTCGGTAGTGAATAGTCCTTGCGTTGGATATTTCATAACGAAGAGACTACTGCTACTATATGTGTATTAGGGTTTTAACCCTAAACAATCAACAAGCAGGCCTTCACTATGAAAAATCTTAAATATCAATATCATCGACCAACCTACACAATCGTCATACAAATGCTGGTCCGAAGTGGTTTTCAGATTAATCTGATCCCGGTCTCTTCGCACCAACAACACAGAACCATTTTTCAACATCACATAGAAAATAAGTCTCATAGACTTATCACGTCTTCAACTTTCAACTTGCTATCCTTTTACCAAGAAGGAAGCTCGATAGATTGGAGTAATGCTCCACACTACAAGAATCGACATTCTCAACACAAACGATAATAAAGCCTACATGGATGGCTACGTACAAAGTGTACGACTAAATAGTTCCTATATCAAGTCGTGGAACTAAAATGGCCAAATTTGATAGTCGGTTATTTAACTTCAACGGAAATAACAATTATCTAGCACCATAAGCATTCACTGGGCCCTTTTAATTAATCTTTTATTAATTAAATCACTTTCGAAATATTCACTTTAAACTATCTTTAAAAAGATACATTCTCAAAACCATTTCAATACTTCAATATTTGAAAAACATTCCCATATACTTATTTTAATAATAAGTAAATTCACAATTTACCTTATTTTCAAACATTCAAACTCCATTTTAAAATATCATTTCTCAAAAATATCCATTTTATTTAAAAGAATTATTCATTGTCCAAAATCTAAATATAATTCCTTACTAAATTCATTACAATTGCACATTTAATTTAAAGGATTATTCACTGTCTAAAATCGTGAATATATTTCCTTTCATAAACTTCCATATTTAACTTATCAAATTCAATTGATTTCAGATTGATAAAACCATCTTTGTAAATTCCATTTCTATTTTATAAAAACTTTCACTTATAAAATTTCTTTATTAACCAATTCCATTTATATCTCATTTATATGTCAAAATCCGATTATAAGTTAATTCACTTATAAATCTCTTATTACAAATTCATTCTCTTTATAACTTCATAAATTATAAATCTTATTCACTTATAAGATCCATTTATAACTTCATTTTAACACTTATTAATAATTCCATATTTTGATTTATAAAATTTCAATTTTATAAATCTTATATATAAACCTTTTATAATAAATTCAAAATCTCACTTTAACTTAATTTACAAAATAGTTAACTCCATATTTTAAAAATCATATTTAGGTATGTTTCAAAAAAACATAATTTTTATAACATAAAAATTATAATTACTTATTTATTTAAAATAAGTTTATTTCCTTAACAATTCAAAAATTAATAAAACATATATATTCAAAATCACTTTGAAATCCCTTTTAATTTGAAATCATCACTTTAATATTTTTAAAATTCCAAAATATGGCCCAATGCTACAATAGCACTAAATAAGACAATTCATATCAATCACGACATCCAAACGTCATATATCACATGATAATAGCAAATATAACAATATCTGTAAATAAAAATCAACACTGGTGAGGAATCCAGTTAGGTCCCTCCAACGTGTTAGCTGCAACAAATATACATATGAGAAAATATGTACAATGTCCGCTTCGAGGTAGATGCGCGTACAAAAGGTCATCCGATCATACACGGGAATGTATAGGGTCTCATCCGCAAATATGCTGGAATATATCCAAACCAATCAATATATAATATATCATATATCACCCAAAAAATCATCAATCAACACAAAATAAATTTATTCTCAGTTATATAAAAATATAAGCAAGTCAAAAAGAGTGAGTTGTACTCACTTTGATTCCAATAGCCGTTGCAGCATTTTACTTCGAATAAAATTAAACGGACCTTTCCAGCTCCATCGCGTAGTGTTTGCGAATACAGACCCAATACAACTTGTTTCGTCCGATTTCGACCTCATATGACAAAGATATACATTTTTAAATATTCACGATTTAAATATAATTAATTTACAATTTCGTTTTTTAACCTTAAATCAAATCATGGTCGTTCATCTCAGAAAGAGCAGATCGTGGCCGTTATCACTTTCTTCTTCCTCGCGTGTTTGAAACCCAGGCAATCATGAATGCGAGCAAACCCATAATCGTTCGATTTCCCATTGTTGCCGCTCCCTCCATGTGACACTTGCAGATGATCGAAGTCCACCGTTTCGAATTCCTAGCCGAGCTCTACCATCCTAGAGACCGATCACGCACGGCTGCACCATCCCCTTTAAAAACGTGCTCGAATGGCAGCCATTCAAACTGAAATTGCCATCTATCTACCATGTAATTTTCGATCATAGCCATTGAACAGCTAGATCTCACTGCCCTCTACACTTTTCATTTAGGAATCGAAGCTTATTATTGCTTGGATTGAGAGATTTTGAGGGGGAAAGAATTGTACGTTATTATCCTTTGAAATTGAAGAACGGTGGCTAGGGTTTAAAACCCTAATGTTTGTGAAAAAGGAAATAATGAACCTTTTATAGAAAATTTTCGTGCACTATTCATCAGAAAATATTTCGAACTCCAAACGAAGCATGCTGCATAGGTTTATAATGTTTTACCCCTATTCGAACACAATGGAATATATATCGGGAGCCAATTCCATCGTATTTGGAAGATAGGTTTTCTAATCGAATTATTTTAATTAAAATTGACTTAGATAAATTACTACGCGTTTTAGCTTCGTACGACCAAACCGTAAGTCCGATCGACACGAAATCTGAGATTCTACAATAATATAACATTACAGATCCAATGAAATTAGTTTCGTCAAAATTCGAGACCGTGTGAAAAATGACTATTTTTATGCATTAATTAAATATTAAAATATTCAATTTCTATAAATTAACTTTTAATTCAATTTTAAAAGTTTGCTAACATCATTCTAATTTAAATAGAATTTTAGAACAACTTTATAAATCATTTTCATTCACATTGAATTCAAAATCAAATTATTTCTGCAATTTCAAATATTAAATTAACAATTTAATTATCAAATTAAATCAAGATATTTGAAACATAAGTTATTCAACTTATAAAATTAACTTGTGAATATTTAGAAACAACTAAATATCTAAATTTTGAATGACTAAAATTTTGGGTCGTTACATTCTCCCCTACTTAAAAGAATTTCGTCCTAGAAATTACCAAGTAAGAAAAAAGCCACAAAATCCATTTACTTTTCAAAAAAAATCGTTCAAACTAGATATCAAATTCATTTAAACCTTTTAGCCTTTCTCAAAATCCACCAGTTAAACTTCTTATAAAACTTTTCTAGGTCTTCAAATCATTCATAATTATCTTTTCGAAACTAACAAATTTCGTTTAACTTTTAACTCAACATAAAAATTTTAGTTATCAATTTTTTTTCCATTTTCTCAAAAAAAAAATCTGATGCCTTAAAGTTTCAAAAAATTTCGCCATAGCCTCCTTTGTGCGTTTCGATCTAGAAAAATCACAATATATATAATATCACACAAATATATGTGTCATCTTCTAGGATGAGGCGTCCCGTAGGGAAAAAATATAAAAGTACGATATGTAATCTGAGATATGTACCTTTTATATTATTAGCGAGCATATATGGCTAATATAGCGCGAAAGCGAGCTCCAAATGTGAAGCATACGCCATCCGCACCTACTGGACACTCAACAAACAAATGAGAAACATGTATATATGAAAGTAATATCAATATACAACATATACCAATACAACTATATACGCCAACATAGCAAACGCAGTCAAAAGCAACAAATTCGACTGTCAAACAACCATCATTCAACTAACATTCAACAAACCAATATCTATCCAATCAATCCATAACCAAATCAACATACGTTCATTTCTAATTTAATTCAAATTCTATTTTATGTAACTCATTTCTTTTTCTTTATTTGAGTTAAATTTCATTTTCAAAGATCATTTCCTTTCAACTTAAATTAGATTTCATCTCTAAAGTCGTTTTATTTAACTTTTACTTAAGACAATTTCATATTACTATTCAAATTCAGATTTTGTTTTGCTTAACAATTTTTTTTAACCATTTTAATATTTGTTTTTGCTTATATTTTCCAATTTTATAAGCTATACAACTTATTTATTATTTATAATTCCATGGACATTTACCTAAGTTTTACTTCCATTTACATTTTTTATAATCATTTTACGTCTTAAGTTCATATTCACTTTTATTTGATTCATCAATTCATTTAATTTTAGTTCACTACTCCAATTTATTTAACTTTACTAAAATTAATTTTTTAGTTCATATTATAAGTATAAAACTCAGTTTACTTATATTCATCAATTTCAACTTGGATTTTAAATCCAATTTGTTCATCACAACAAAATTTCAATTTTTCAATGTACTATTGGTAGCAAATCCATCAGACAGGAACTCGAAAATGATACTGATGATGTTGCAGTCATCACCCTTATTATTTTCCAACAACGGTAGTGAATTCAATGCTTTATATTCTTTTAACTTATCTTTTTTATTTATAAATCACATTTGTAAATTCTTATTTATACAATTTCACTATTTTACTTCACTTATATAAGATTCATTTCGATTCTATTTATCTTACTTAGTTTTATAACACTATTACCTCTTTAACCTTGAAAAATAACTTTCAAAATAAACGGGATTCAAAATCTCAAATTCATAGTTTAAATTCATTTTTATTTAAAACTCATATTTATAAATATACTCATATAGTTTCATTTCACATATATACAATTATTTCACATTGTAATCATATTAATTATAATTCCATACTTTATAATTCATTTGCTCATATAATATATTATTTTACAATTTTTGTTTTCATTTAGATCATCTAAACAGCTTTTATTAACTTATATATATTTACGTTTTCAAACAACCAAACAATCAATTTATATACACCATAATAATTTCTGAAAATTTGTCCCTTTATATATAAAATATAATCGAGGTAAAATTATTTCATTTACCCAAGTTAAAATCTATACTACGTCGACTTTCCTCATTGAAGTGCTTAGAAATCCCTATCGATAACATGGCGTCCCAAGCATCGACCAAAATTCATAAACAGCTCTATGGATAAGTAAACACAATATAAAACATTTTTATAATCACCAACAAATACATGCTCGTGTCTATAATACGCTCAAACTTAGTCTAGGATGCTACTGACCCTATCTATACTGAGTACACATCAAAGCCTAGCAATATACTAAATCTTAGCTTTGATAACACGTGTGACGACCCATAAATCCATACCCTTTGAATCGACAATAAACTACACATGTCCGACCCAAAAAGCATAGTCTGAAGGAAAGTCATGAGAAAGAAAAGAAGAGAGAAGAAGAGAAGAGAAGAAAGAGAGAAGAGTAAACCAAACAGAACAATATAGAATCTCACATCGCAGCGGAAAACATATAATATCATATCAATGATCTTTACAAAATAGAAACTATGTATACATACATCAATCAGAGTACAACAATCAATCACTAATCATCAGCCGGGACAGTTATAATAACTAGTCCTTACAATTGCTGATAATTTAAATAACAACGATGCAGCTGATAATAAACTGATACATGTATAAGAAAATGAAGATCTCCAGCTCTCTTGCTGAAGCTCCAAAAGCACCAAATGTGAACCTGTAAATATACCCGGTCTGACCTGAGCATTGAAAGGGAAGAACTCCCGGATTAGTCTGGTAAACCGGCCTGAGAAACACATTTAACTGAATTTATTAGATTACCAAAACTTTCCTTTTCAAAATGAAAGTATCTCGTAAGACACGCCCATACATAAACATGGACATTTTTTTTTATGATAACCAAAACCTTTCATATCAAATCATGTTATATTGTACTAGTGTCAAGTATAAAAATAATAATAATCATAGCCAAAATTGTTACATTGATTAATTTCCAGCATATAGCCCAAAGTGGGTAATACAATCAAAATGACAAGCACATAGCGGAGTTTGGATTTCCATACAAATAACCAGGTGAAGGGACTACCTTCCAGAAGTACATCTCTAGAGGAATGTACCAAGGATCATCACAAAGGACCTCTATTAACACAAGACCGGCCTACCTCTATAATTAGGTAGTACCGAATATATCATCCCCCGGTCGTTACCGACCTTTTCGAGGCCCTCGTAGCATATAAACCACATTAATTTACATCCCGAACATCATAGCGGGAAGAAATATAATTAGAACGGGATGATTATACCCTACCCTATTTAGCCCTGCTACATCTAACCCTGTTTCGGACATTTTCGGTTGATGAGGCCCGAGGTAATGATTACCTTTCACATATCACGTACCACATCAATTTGAATGCCATATTACCATTTTCGTTGACTACTAATTGCCTTCCATAAAAATACAACCCTTGATCTCGTATCAAGGAGGGTGTCAAGCTAAGAGAAGTTGCCTTCTCCGCCACCACTGATGTACATATGTAAAAACCAATGTACGTAATCCTAGAAATGCAATATTAGTCACTCATCCATACAGGTTGTCCAGGAATATGACAAAACGAAGGTACTTTCCTACCACATCCTGTCGGAAAATCCCTAGAATTAGTAGCGAATAGTCCTTGCATTGGATATTTCATAACGAAGAGACTACTGCTACTATATATATTTGGATTTTAACCCAAAACAATCAACAAACAGTCCTTCACTATGAAAATCCTAAATATCAATATCATCGACCAACCTGCACAATCGTTGTATAAATGTTGGTGCGAACTGGTTTTCATATAAATCCAATCTCGGACTATTTGCACCAACAACGCAGAAGCGTTTCTCAACTTCACATAGAACCTAAGTCTCGTAGACTTATTACGTCTCCAACTTTCAACTTGCTATCCTTCAGCCAAGAAGGAAGCTCGATAGATTGGAATAATACTCCGCACTGCACGAATCAACTTTCTCAACACAAACGATAATCAAGCCTACACAGATGGCTACATACTATGTGTACAATTAAATAGTTCCTACATCAAGTCGAGGAACTAAAATGGCCAAATTTGATAGTCGGTTATTTAACTACCAAAGCAAATAACAATTATCTAGCACCATAGGCAATCACTGGGCCCTTTTAATTAATCTTTTATTAATTAAATCACTTTCCAAATATTTACTTTAAATTATATTTAAAAAGATATATTCTCAAAACCATTTCAATATTCAAAAAACATTTTTTCATAATAAGTAAATTCACAATTTACCTTATTTTCTAATCATTCAAACTCCATTTTAAATTATCATTTCTCATAAATATTCATTTTATTTTAAAGGATTATTCACTGTCCAAAAATGTGAATATAATTCTCTTACCAAATTCAACACTACTGTACATTTAATTTAAAGGATTATTCACTGTCCAAAATCATGAACATATTTCCTTTACTAAATTTTCATATTTAACTTATCAAATTCAATTGATTTTGGATTTATAAAACCATCTTTATAATTTCCATTTCTATTTTATAAAAACTTCCATTTATAAAATTTCTTTATTAACCAATTCCATTTATATCTCATTTATATGTCAAAATCCGATTATAAGTTAATTCCCTTATACATCTCTTATTACAAATTCATTCATTTTATAAATTCATAAATTATAAATCTTATTCACTTATAAGATCCATTATAACTTCATTTTAACACTTATAAAACTCCTTTATAATTCCATTGTTTTGATTTATAAAAATTTAATTTTATAAATCTTATATATAAACTGTTTATAATAAATTCAAAATCTCACTTTAACCTAAATTTACAAAATAGTTAACACCATATTTTAAAATCATATTTAGGTATATTTCACAAAACCATAATTTTTATAACATAAAAATTATAACTTTTTATTTATTTTGAATAAATTCATTTCCTTAACAATTAAAAATTTAAAAAGACAAATATATTCAAAACCACTTTGAAATCCTTTTAATTTGAAATCATTACTTTAATATTTTTAAAATTCCAAAATATGGCCCAATCCTACAACAACACTAAATAAGGTGATTCACATCAATCACCGCATCCAAACATCATATATCACATGATAACAACATATATAAAAATATCTGTAATAAAAATCAACACTGATGAGGAATCTAGTTGGATCCCTCCAATGTGTCACCTGCAACAAATATACGTATGAGAGAATATATATAATGTCCGCTTCAAGGCTGACGTGCGTACAAAAAGTCATCCTCTCATACACGGGAACGTATAGGGTCTCATCCGCTAAAATATGCGGGAATATATCCAAACCAATCAATATATATTATATATCATATATCACCCAAAAATCATCAATCAACACAAAATAAATTTATTCTCACTTATACAAAAATATAAGCGAGTCAGAAAGAGTGAGTTGTACTCACTTTGATTGTAATAGCCGTTGCAGCGTTTTAATTTGAATGAAATTAAACGGACGTTTAGTTTTACTCAAAATTTTCACTAGATCCAATCAACTCCAGTCCAGCTCCATCACGTAGTGTTCACGAATACAAACCCAACGCAACTTGTTTCGTCCGATTTCGACCTCGTACGACAAAGATATACATTTTTAAACATTCATGATTTAAGATATAATTAATTTACTATTTATTTTCTATATTTTACACCTTAAATCAAATCATGGTTGTTCATCTCAGAAAGAGCATACCATGGCTGTTATCACTTTCTTCATCCTCGCGCGTTTGAAACCTAGGCAATCACGAACACGAGAACACCCATAATCATTCGACTTCCCATCGTTGTCGCTTCCTACACGTGACGCTTGCAGATGATCGGAGGCTACCGTTTCAAATCCCTAGCCGAGCTCTACCATCGACCAGAGACCAATCATACTCGGCTGCACCATCCCCTCTAAAAAGTGCTCGAATGGCTTCCATTCAAACTGAAATTTCTGTTTATCCACCACGTAATTTTCGATCATAGCCGTTGAACAGCTAGATCTCACTGCCCTCCAACCATTCATTTAGGATTCGAAGCTTAATATCGCTTGGATTGAGAGATTTTGAGGGGGAAAGAATCGAACGTTATTAGCCCTTGAAATTGAAGAATGACTGCCAGGGTTAAATCCCTAATGTTTGTTAAAAATGAAATAATGAAGTCCTTTTATAGAAAATTTTCACGCATTATTCATCCGAAATTATTTCGAACTCCAAATGAAGCGTGCCGCCTAGCGTTTACAATGTTTTACCCCTATTTTGAACACAGTGGAATATATATTGGGAACCAATTCCATCGTATTTGAAAGATAGTTTTCCAAATTGAATTATTTTAATTAAAATTTACTTAAATAAATTTCTATGCATTTTAGCTTCGTGCGACCAAATCATAAGTCCGATCACCACAAAATTTAAAATTCTACAATAATATAACATTATGGATCCAATGAAACTAGTTTCGTCGAAATCCGAGACCGTGTGAAAAATGACTATTTTTACACATTAATTAAATATTAAAATATTCAATTTTTATAAATTAACTTTTAATTCAATTTTAAAAGTTTACTTACATCAGTATAATTTAAATAGAATTTTAAAACAACTTTATAAATTGTTTTCATTCGCACTGAATTCAAAATCAAATTATTTCTGCAATTTCAATATTAACAATTTAATTATCCAATTAAATCAAGATATTTGAAATATATGTTATTCAACTTATAAAATTAATTTGTGGATATTTAAATCGATATAATATCTTAATTTCGAATGACTAAAATTCTGGGTCATTGCACCTTAATAAAAACATGATCTCCAATAGAAAGCTCTAATTCTTTCCATCTTCTATCAACATAACTCTTCTGCCTAGCCTGAGCTTCCTTCATCTTAAGTCGAATCAACTCAATCTTCTTTGCAACTTTCCTAACTAAATCTAAACCAAGAACCAACCCATCCTCGGTCTCTAACCAACAAATTGAAGATTTGCATGGCCTTCCATACAAAGCTTCAAACAGTGTCATCCCTATACTAGCCTGATAACTGTTGTTATATGAAAAATCGACTAAGTGTAGATGGTCTTCCCGTGATCCTCTAAAATCCAACACACAAGCTCGTAACTAATCCTCCAATACTTTGTTAACTTTTTCCATTTGCCCATTAATCTGTGGATGGTAAGCGGTACTCATCTTGAGCTTGGTTCCTAAAATCTTCGGTAGACTCTTCCAGAACTCGCTAGTGAACAAAGAATCTCTATCACTTACTCCGCTATTAGGAATTCCATAAAGTCTAACCATATTCTTCATAAACAACTTAGCTAAAACAGGTGCCATCCTAGTTGACTTAACTGGAATGAAATGGACACTCTTGGTTAACTTGTCCACTACAACCCATACACTTTAATTTCCTCTATTAGATCTTGAAAACCCGCCTATAAAGTCCATAGAAATAGAATCCCAATTCTATACTGGAATATCAAATGGCTGAAGTAATACATTTGGCTTCTTATGTTTGGATTTTACCTATTGGCAGTTCAAATATTGCTTTAGCCATAAGCCTACATCCTTCTTCAGACTTTCCCAGAAGAGACTCCTCTTCATGTGCTGATACATCTTAGTTCCTCCTGCATGAATGATGAACTTCGAATGATGGCACACCTCCAAAACTTCCTTCCTAATGTCTCCCATATTCGAAACAGAATCTTCCTTTCTTTCTTAACCACCCATTAGGGTCAAGACTGAAATCTTTCAAGTCATCGCTCTCCGTTCCTTTCATTAACCTTCTGACCAGTTCAACCAACACTGGATCCTCCTCCTGTTTAGAAGCAACCCATTTAATCTTAAATGGTCGAACTTCTAAACATGATAACGTAGCAGTATCCTTACTGGATCTAGCTTTAGATCTCCACTGTACTCTATAAGTCGTCAACGCTTCCAAATCTTTCCACTCAGCTATCATTGCTAACACTGAATTTTGATGTTTCCTGCTAAGTGCATCTGCAAACTTATTGCCGTTTCCCGATGTGTAGTCAATTCCAAAGTCATAAGCAACAATAAACTCTAACCATCTCTGCTATATCATATTCAGCTCCTTTTGAGAGAATAAATACTTCAATGACCTATGATCCATATAAATCACAAACCTCTCTTCCAAAACGTAAATGTCTTCACACCTTCAATGCAAATATCACCGCAACTAATTTCAAATCATGCGTTGGATATCTAACCTCATACGGTCTAAGCTGTCGAGAAGCATAGGGAATCACTTTACCTCTCTGTATTAACACAGCTCCTAATCCAGTTCCACATGCATTTTTATTTACTACCAAATACTGATTCCATTCTTGAATAACTAGCATAGTTGCACGAGTCATACTCCTGGAATGCCTCCTCACACTCATCGGTCCAAACAAACTTCACATCCTTTCACGTTAGCTTAGTCATCGGTGCTGCTATCCGTGAAAAATCCTTAATGAAACGCCTATACCCAACTAATCCAAGAAAACTCTTTATCTCAGTTACTGCCTTAGGTCTCTTCCAATTATTCACTGCTTCAATCTTAGTTGGAGGTACAGATAACCCTTTCTCTGAGACTATATGACCAATAAACTTCACTTCCTTCTTCCAGAAATGACACTTCAAAAAATTCTCCTTCAACTGATTCTGCCTCAGTGTCTCAAGCACCATTCTAAGATGAACTTCATGCTCCCTTTTATGCTTAGATTATATTAAAATATCATCTATGAAAACCAACATGAACCTATCCAAGTGCTCTCGGAAAACTCGGTTCATCAAATCCACAAAGAATGCTGGCTTTAAGCTGATGGAAGCCTATTGCTAAATCCAACTGAGAAAATACCTTGGCTCCACTCAGTTGATCGAACAAATTACCAATTCTAGGCAAAGAATATCGATTTTGTAACATTCCTGAAAATTCACCAAGTTTAATTTGGCAATTTAATTAATTTTGAAAATAAATTATGAATTAATTAGAGATTTCTAGAATGAATACATAATTTTTGATTATAAATAGGAATTTAATTTGAAATTTAAGCATAAGTATCTTATCAACAAATATTGAATTTCAAAATAAAATGTATTAAAAATAAAATGGAAATTAAAAGCTTTGAGTTTAATAAAAAGTTAATGATAGTTATTTCCTAATTTTTTAATTACATTAATATTTGGAAGAAGTAATAAATTTCAAAAGATTTATTTTTAACATTTAATTCTCTTATATAAATAAATGTAACTATTTGTTAATATGAAAACAAATTTTTTAAATCCTTCTTTTCTTTTAAAAGTTGTACAAAAATAAACAATTAAAAAAATGTATGAATGTAAATTGTGTAAATATAAATTTTAAATAAATGTATAGACTAAATTAAAGATTGAGTGTGAAGAAAAAACAATGGAGATAAGATCTTATTATTGTAAATATAGATATAAGACAAAACACAACACATACATAAAAAAAATTGTATGTATTTAAATGTGAAAATAATATAAAGATTGTGATATATGTTAATGAAAAAGAAAAAAAGAAAAAAAGAAAAGTTTTATAAAGTGGGTATGATATAAAAATTTTTATAAAAAATTTCTTTTATCTTTGAAAAATACAAATGTAAACATACATAAAGGAGATGAGTAAAGAAATCAATATGCATGGGGATTTCGTAATCATTTGTTTTTACACATGGAATTCAATATATTTGATTGAGTAAAATAATAGGATAATTTTTTTTATAAAAACTTTCCATCTTCCCATGCTCAATCATATAGTATCTCAGCAAAATCTAAAAAAAGTAACAATATATTGAGATCTCAAATCCGAAAGCAATGAAATATCTCATCAACAACCTCTTGCAAGTTCTACTCAAAAACAAAGTTCAATCTGAAAAAAAATCAACCTGGAAATTTAAAAATGAAGATCAATCCAAAAAGTTCTCAACATGGGAATCAGGAGCAAAATAACTAATCCAAATTCAAGCAAGATCAATCTCAGGTAAGTTTTTAACTCTAAAGTTTACTGAATTTGTAATTTCGAAATCAAGTTTTTACATAAAAACAAATTCAAAACTGCAGATTTATAAATGAAAACACAGCTGCAGTTTGAACCAGAGACAGTTTAAAATTTCTGGAAGTTATCTAAGATCTAAGCTTCAAAAAAATTAAAGAAAAATTATACAGGAAAAACTCTATCTTCACATTCCAGGTGAGCAAATCTCCTCCCAGAATCTGTTTATTTTTGCTTATAAGCAAACTATCCTCAAGTTTGTTTATGTTTGTGTGTGTGTGCCAGAAGGTCTTATGATAGTTTCATTTTTCAAAAAAGAATTGCGGATTTCAAATTTAAATTCTTTTGTTCGTTTTAAAGATAAACCGTTTTTGTTTGCTCATACCAGTCCCATGACTGACTTGGAGTTTGTTGTTCCTTTCCTAAACTCTGGGTGCCCACTATTTTCCTACACGGGCAGTCTAGGGTTGGGTTTTTCAGATAATCGAATAGTAGGTGTAGATTCGATAGCTTTCAGCCTTAGGTTGGCAATCGCATTGGATTGAGCTGCTTCACTTCATCTTGATCGGGGGTTCGAGCTATTTCTGGATTGGCGCTTTGGAGATGGAGTTACGGTTTTGGATTCTACCTCTCTTTCTCTCTTGAATACCATATTGGAGATATTGTTCCGCTGCTAGTGTTATCTTTTCTTTCCGCTGCTATTATCTTGTATATTGATATCTATTGGATCATCTGTTGTATCATATTGTATCAGATATTGTATCTAATGTTGTATATTGATATATTCTTTTTCTTCTGCTGTGTTGTACTTAATGGTGTTATCAGCTCCGGCGAACTAGATTCGACGTTTGGATCTGCGGAATTTGAATACGTGTGTCGTATTCGGTGCCGATTTTCGAAGGTCGAGTCAGGGTCGTTAGAATTGGTATCAGAGCTGAAGGTTGAAACTTTAGCTCAGGAGTATAACACATTAAGTAACTCATTAGTGATAGGGTGAAGTATACCCTAGAATGAGTATGTCCCTAAGATATCCGTTCGAACGCCTCAGTAAATTCTCTTACTATCCACTGATGGTGAGTATGAGTACGAGAAGAGGACGAGATAGGGGACAGGGGAGTACCACTACAAATGGTCAATACCCTACAACAGTGGAAACAACGTTCTCTATCAATATCCTTTCATTCAATTCCAAAATTCTTTTGATTGCATCGTAGCAGCTCCAGAAAGTAGTTTCGGTGTGATGATGGCCCTACGAATCGTTGTAGAGAAATCCTTACTTCGTATCTTCATCGGTTTCTTATCAATTTTTGATCTAAACTTTAATGAATTTGAAATTGAAAATTTTAAATTGAGTTAATTTAGTTAACAAATATAAGGCTAAATTTGAATTGTATTAATAAAACGATATCGGTTAAAACGAAAATTGGAATTCTATTGTGATTTCTTGTGAGTATCAAAGTCCGAAGAGGGACAAATTGGTATATACTTTGGGATATTTCGACTTGAATTTGGAATTCATATCTAGTGTTTGAGAAATTGTGGAAGATTAAATCTATCTCTCTATTCTCTGTGATCCGATATATTCTACGAACGATTAGTTATCCCTTCGAACTAATTAATGCCCTTGCATATTCGTAGACCGGTGAACCCGAGTATCTTTTGTAATATTGTATTAGTTTGTTCTCATATTGTTGATATTCTGATTTGGTAAACCGAATGCGGAATAAATATTTCGATTTGATCTGATCAATCATTTCTTTATCTATCATCTATTCTTTCTCGTCTCCCTAGCAAATTTCGGGGATGAAATTTTTTAGGGGGGGAATCTGTAACATTCCTGAAAATTCACCAAGTTTAATTTGGCAATTTAATTAATTTTTGAAAATAAATTGTGAAATAATTAGAGATTTCTAGAATGAATAAATAATTTTTGATTATAAATAGGAATTTAATTTGAAATTTAAGCATAAGTATCTTATAAACAAATATTGAATTTCAAAATAAAATGTATTAAAAATAAAATGGAAATTAAAAGCTTTGAGATTAATAAAAAGTTAATGACAGTTGTTTCCTAAATTTTTTAATTATACTAATATTTGGAAGAAGTAATAAATTTCAAAAGATTTATTTTTGATATTTAATTCTCTCATCTAAATAAATGTAACTATTTGTTAATATGAAAACAAATTTTTTAAATCCTTCTTTTCTTTTAAAAGTTGTACAAAATAAACAATAAAAAATGTATGAATGTAAATTGTGTAAATATAAATTTTAAATAGATGTATGAACAAAATTAAAGATTGAGTGTGAAGAAAAAACAATGGAGATAAGATCTTATTATTGTAAATATAGATACAAGACAAAACACAACACATACATAAATAAAAGAAAAAATTTGTATTGATTTAAATGTGAAAATAATATAAAGATTGTGATATATATTAATGAAAAAGAAAAAAAGAAATGTTTTATAAAGTGAGTATGATATAAAATTTTATATTAAAAATTTCTTTTATCTTTGAAAAATACAAATGTAAACATACATAAAGGAGATGAGTAAAGAAATCAATATGCATTGGGATTTCATAATCATTTGTTTTTACATATGGCATTCAATATATTTGATTGAGTAAAATAATAGGATAATTTTTTTTATAAAAACTTTCCATCTTCTTATGCTCAATCATATAGTATCTCAGCAAAATCAGAAAAAAAGTAACTATAGATTGAGATCTCAAATCTGAAAGCAATGAAATATCTCATCAACAACCTCTTGCACGTTCTACTAAAAAACAAAGTTCAATCTGAAAAAATTAAACCTGGAAATTTAAAAATGAAGATCAATGCAAAAAGTTCTCAACCTGGGAATCAAGAGCAAAATAACTAATCCAACTTCAAGCAAGATCAATCTCAGGTAAGTTTTTAACTCTAAAGTTTAATGAATTTGTAATTTCGAAATCAAGTTTTTTACATAAAAACAAATTCAAAACTGCAGATTTATAAATGAAAACACAACTGCAGTTTGAACCAGTGACAGTGCAAAATTTCTGAAAGTAATCTAAAATCTAAGCTTCAAAAAAATTAAAGAAAAATTATACAGGCAAAACCCTGTCTTCACATTCAAGGTGAGCAAATATCCTCCCTAAATCTGTTTATTTTTATTTGTGAGCAAAATATCCGCAAGTTTGTTTATGTTTGATTGTGTGTGGCAAATATCTGAAGCTGTGATGTGAAATATGTTGCAAATATGCTTGCATGTCTGGTAATAGATATATGTATATATATCTATATATGATGGTGTATCTGCACAGATATAAGTTTTGTTATATCAATAGAGTAAAGAACCACATATAAGAAAAATCATATCTATCTGTTTAAACAAAATTAAGCTTTAATTTCTAAAGAGAAGTTGTTTATAACATCATGGTTTCACTTTTAAAAATAATTTCAGAAAAAAATATCAAGTAAATACTGTGAAAATGTTTATTTACATTAAAACCATCATAAATCAGAAAATTCAAGTATCTCAGTTTCAAGTTCTAATTATATATCCTGATTCGTGCTAGAAAGCAATGAATTTTAATGTTAAGATTATAATTTTTAAGTTAGGGAATGTCACGAATTTTAAAGTTGAATGAAATTGTTAATTTCATCAAATGCGGGTGATCGAAGAAATGATTAATCTCGCGATCGAAGAGGGAGCATGTTTGGGGGTCAAGGATCGTCAGAAAAATGATCGTTGATTTTATAATCCATTGTGATCATTCGAAGTCAAAGTAGGGTTTTGCCGCTAGAATTTGTAATTGGTTTTCTCGAGGCTAGTGCGTTTCTGTAGAGAGGCCGAAGACGATCGCGAGTGTTGGATTAGTTGCGTGGATCGGTGAGGATGCTCTGGTCGGAGAGACGTAGATTCCGGTTGTTGGGATCGTCGTGGCGAACCTTGTTTGGTTGATGTGGTTTGGGTTCTGTGGTCGATCGTTTTGCTCGTTTCAACTTTGCGTTGGGATCTGTGGAACTGGGTGGCGGAAAGGCTTGCGAGGTTGATCGGTGACATGTAGAGGTCATCAAGGGTGGTCGGAGAGGACCGCGTCGTGGGTGCATGTGCACACGTGTGCTCCTGAATCTGGGTTGTTGAAGTGTTTGGGAAGGAGAAGGATTAAGCTCGGGTTATAGCTCGAGATCGTAGTAGGTTTGCATCGAAGTATCGTGATGATCGAGTGTTTCTCGGGTATTGTCGAGTTGAACGAGATTTGGCTTGAGCTTGTTAAAGTTGTTACCAGATTTCATGTTTCCAGTTCTATAATACAAACATGTTTCCAGTTTTATAATACAATAGTTATTTTTACAAAGTAATACTTACACAAAGTTTTAATGTATATTTAAACTAAATAAGTTTCCAAAGAAAAAAATAAATCAAGTTTCAAAATTTAAACCAATTTAAAAACAAGACTTCAAAATTAAAAATTAAAATAGACAAAGTTTTTAAGGTAATTGTATTTAACCAGATTTTCAAATAAATCTTAAAGAATTGATGACTTAATTAATTAAAGGAGGATTGATGGAGATTAATTAATAAATCAAATCAAGAGTTAACCTATTTATGTGGTTAATCAATTAATTTATCAATGTGATTAATAAAAGTAATTAAGGGTAATTAATTACTGAAGATTTTTTTTAATTATGAGTAATTAATTAATGATTAAAGTTGATTTATTAATGGATTAAAGAAAAATTTAATTAAATGATAATTAATTAAGGTAATTGGGAATAATTAATTAATTTAAAAGTTAATCAATTAATAAAAGTGATTAGGGATGATCACTTAGGGTAATTAAATTTAGAATAATTAATTAAATGGAAATCAATTAAAGGGTTAATTAATTAATGTAATAAATTAAGAATGGTTAATTGAAGAATAATTAATTATTAATAAAGGGTTAGTCACTTTAATGTAGTTAAAAGTTAAATTAAGGGTAATTAATTGCTTAAAGATGATTACTTAATTAAAAGTAACTAATTAATGATTAAAAGTGGATTAATCAAGAAATTTACATGGATTTAAGATCAGGGATAGTTATTTATCGTAATTAATTAAAGGTGAGTTAGATAATTAAAGGCTAATTGTTTAATAATTAAAAGTTGATGAATTATAATTAAAGGTTAATTAAATTATATTTAATGGTTAATTAATGATGATTAAAGGGTAGTTAATCAAGTGATTTGTGATTCATTAATAAGGATTAGTGACTAATCTAATTTAAGTTAATCAGATGATTAAATTGACCTTACTTATAGATGTTTGGATTCTATTGGATGATTGAATTGTTTCATATCACTGATTGTGATGCTCTGTTTTGATTTAAGCTATGTTACTGTAATTTATTATCTGTGATATATATATATATATATATATATCTTTGATTTGTGAATCAAAGATAAGTGTTATAGTTTATACCGCTTATCAAATATAAGCGTTATAGTTTATACTGCTTACCAAATATTGCTGTATTTGAATCTGTGTTGATTGATGATGTGGCACTTTTATTGTGTAAAACCCATGGACCACACTTATACACATAGAAATATGGATTGCATGTGGAAATGGGTTAAGCCACAGATTTAGAAATAGTTTTAAAGATCGAATTTTTGAATCCAAAATAGTTTTGGAATTAGAACTGAAAGCTTTTGAAAATGAATTTCAAAAAATAAAAGTTATTTTGAATAACTTGATTGAGTTTTGAAATTTAGATAAATTGATTTAAATTTGAATTCAATATTTGAAATTGAATTCTATGATTTGGAAACTTGGTTTAAAAAGGTTATTCAACTTATAAATGTGTTTATAGGGGTTTTAAACCATCTTAATAGTGTTGTTTTGGGAATTTAAATTTAACCCAAGATTTTAACTTGTATAAATGAAATCGGATTCTTCCGAAACAAGAACTATTTGTTTTCAGATAATAAAAGCTTTCACATAAGAAATGAACGTCCAATTTGTGTTAAAAGGATTTCAAGTTTAAAATGAAAATAGTTTTCCACGTTATGAGTAAATCTTTGGAAATGGGTTTGAAAGCTATAAATTAAATCTTTAATTTAAAGATTTACTGAGTTAAACCAATTAAAATGGAAATTGTTTTGAAATCTATTAATATGTCTTTGTGAAACTAGGTGAACTTTGTGAAACGAATCTTTTTGTTAAAAGATTTGAAATGGTAAATTGTTTAACCATTTGAAGAAAGGTTTTTGGTTTAAAGTTGTGACTTAACTAAATCCCATATCCATATGTTTTTAAATATTGCACTCATTATTCGGTTTAGCCGAGAGAGGACCTAGTGTCATATAACCCATTCCGAATAGTGATACGACGTTATGGATTGCAATTAAAGACCGGTGTTGAAGACCGGGTGTCTTCAAGAACGTTAGGATAACCTATCGATTGTCTCTGCACCGAGTAGCTACGGTATAAAGATTCCTTAAGTGATGGGAAGTCCGATCGGGATTGTGGATACCCGGATTGCAAGGGCTTCTTCGAAAGTGCCTTCGGTTCTGTTCGAACCCTGAACAGACTTGTATGGTTGTATGTCCAACATTACACTTAGAGATATTAAACTGATCTCTATCAAATACATTTCTTCTTGGTGGCAGAGAATTTATTCTCTTAGCTTAACACCCTTCTCTGATACGTATGAGCTCAGAGGTTATGTAGTTGATATTTATCAGTGATATACTCCCAATTTGGTAGTGTGGCATGCTGAGTGCTACTGTGTATCATTTGTTGATCAAAGCATGGATTTTGTATAAAGCGTAGCTTTGCGGACGAGACTGCATCAGGACCTCACACCCCGGAAATGGTCGAAACAGGAAAGATGCGGCAAGGTTATGAGGGTCGCGCCCTTTAGCGTGTGTCATTCCCTTCTGGAAAAGGGTGGTATCATGGTATGGAGCTCATATATTTACTTAGTGGATATCGCAGATCTATTACTTTGTGATTGCTTTGTGGTTGTTGGATTAGAGGTACCTCGGATAAAGGTCCCAAAGGACCGGGGGATAGCATGCTCGAGTAGTAGTTACCTAGTTACAAAGGTAACTCGGCCTTGTGTTGGAAGAGATCCGGTTAGGTTCTCGGGATGTCCCGCTAGAGGCGTACCCATGGACAGCAGTAAGTTCCTTAGCCTGACCATTTGTTGGAAATCCAAACAAAACAATACGAGCCTTGTACGGTTTTAGTTGTAAAACCCGCTATTTAAAATGGCAGCTATAGTAGGCATAATATCATGGTACCTATGCTGGCTAGGATTAATATTATACTTTCGAAATTCCACTATGCACTAGTAATAATATCAAAGAATTTTTCTCATATTAAGAATATTTGACTATCATAAGGAGGAATCTCCCCCAAGTGTGCGTCGTCTTCTCATTCAACTTACGATAATCGATACATAACCTCAACGATTCGTTCGGCTTCTTAGCAAATACTACGGCTACTCCCCAAGGTGAACTACTTGGCCTAATAAAATTCTTGCCTTCCAAATCCACCAACTGCAGCTTCAACTCCCTCATATCTATAGGCGTCATTCTGCTTGGCGATCTACTTACTGGTTTACTCCAGGTACTAAATCTATCCAAAACTCAATGGCTTGTTTCAATGGTAGTCCTACTACTCGTTCAAAAATATCCACGAATTCTCTAACCATGAAAACTCGATTCAACTCGTCTTCTACCTCCACAACACCCAACAAAGCATTCACCTCACAGCTAGGGTTTTCTATGTATATACAATCCGATCACAACAGTAAGGGTGTCTAAGTGATATTTTCTTATCATGGAAAAATACCCTAGCATCGTATTTACTTGACCAATCCATACCTAAAATAATTCCAAACCCTACGAAAACACATGCAAACTGCAAACAAAGGTATGACCTAACAAATCAAATCTAAGTGGTCACACTTCATCCCAAGTGTCGCATACCCTCCTATAGGATATGCAACCCTTAAGGAAGTAACCAAATATGAGGGTTTTAGGTTAAGCTTATCTACCAAACAATGAGATACAAAAGAGTGCGATGCACCGGTATTAAACAGAACACAAATTGACATACCATGAATCTAAAGCGTACCTTCCAACACTGCTTTTCCATTTCCCTTTGCTGTTGGCCTCGAGGTAGCTGGCTTTAATGCATATACCTTGCCCTTCCCATCCTTAGCAGGCTCTTTGCACCGGTTCTTATAATGTCCAATTTGATTGTAGTTGAAACACCTCACCTCCTCCTTCTCCACAGCTTTCTTTCCTTTGCATTTCTGGTAATCATGAGCATAGTGTACCTTCTTGTCACACTTAAAGTAGACAACCTCCGACTTTCCATTCTTGGAAGCTCCGCCCATCTGAGCTCCTTTCTTATGGAAAAACTTCGCTTTTTGACTCTGCCCCACCTGGACTTTCTTTGCCTTGTTTCTCTCCAAAAAAGAAAGCATCTCCTCTTTCCTCAGATCCATTTCCACTAGAACAACACATGGATCCCTAAAATGTGGTAACATTGCCCTTGCAAGCTCAGGCTTCAACCTCCTAATGAACTTCTCATTTCTCTTAATATTAGTATCAACCGTAGCATAGCCATATCTTGCTAGCTCCTCAAACCTCCTTGCATACTCAAGCGCAGTCATATCTCCCTGCTCCAACTCAACAAACTTCCTAAGCAGAGAAGACGTAGCAATCTCCAACATAAACCTTTTCTCAAATCTTCTTTTGAACTCGGCCCATGTCACCGTCTCCACTTTAACTCCAACTGTAATGCTATTCCACCAGTACAGTGCCGCTTCCTAAAGTTGTCTAGAAGGAAATCTTCTGTTCTGCTCATCATTGAGTGCCAAATCTGCAAAGATTCTCTCACAGTGTAGTAACCAGTTCTCTACTTCAATGGCGTCTTCAGTTCCAAGAATGGCTTTCCTCCCAACTGAGCGTAATACCTACTTAGAATAGCATAATCATTCACCACCGCAGCTTCCTGAACTCCTCTCCAACTACTTCAGCAGCAACAACCACCTACATCATGTTGCCAAAGAAATGATACATTGCCCCCATATCAACTTGCGGGACTCCAGCACCCACATTTCAGCTTGTGCCTGACCTGGATTCCTTCTCTATTTGGTCTGGCATTTCCATTTGTAATGGTGCTTCCCTTAAGGTTAAATCTTCCACTTCTAGCATCCATATCTGTATTCAAGTCTCATAAGATACAGTAGAAAAAAACTAAGAGAGGTAGGAGAATGGATATATAGCGTATACTTATATAGAGAAAATACAAATCCTTATACAAAGTTATCCCATATCCCAATCTTATCTCTAATTCTCTAGGATTATGTTTTCGAAAATCATTTTAGCTTAAAGTTTTTCATAAACTTATACACTGATACCAAGTTGCAACATTCCTATCTGGAGGCTCAAAGCTAAGCGCTACAGATGCTGTAGTCATCCATAGTATTAACTTTCGGTGACCAAATACGGTAATGTTAATGGTATCCATAATATCAGAAGCACTTGAATATGAATTAAAATTATCACCGATTAAAACACTATTCTGATTACATTTTAAGACAACATTTCATCCAAGTTACATAATCCCAAACGTTTCCCAAGTTCAGATCCAATATAATTATTACATAAACACGCGAAAAGCGACATATGAAGATACCCCCTTGGTTGACTAGAGTATAAAATAGTCAAAACTGACTTAATACAATATAGTGGAATAAACAAACAAAACAACTCCTAAATAGCTAGCCATCAGCCTCCTACTCGTCTTTGAAAGCTTTATTTGTCCACCTACCAAAACCTGAAAATCCTCAACCCTCGGCTTACTCAAATCAATTTCGAGCACCCGAGAGTTTAAGGGGAAAAACATGAACTTCGAGTTTGACATAAAGCCCGGTGTGAATAATACTATACATCTTGGTTATTTGATATTATGTGAGACCACGTCGCTTAGTGAAATGGGTTTCCCCTCACTCATATCCTTTTATAACATATCTTTTGCAAATCTTAATCCTACAACCAAAACTGGTTAAAACAATAATATAAATATCATGAAAGCATATGGATCATGTAACGAATGAACTATCTGTCCGAAAAAAATAGTTTTGTTTGGCTAAATACTAACCTTTGGCCGACTCAGCATACCAAAAAAAATAAACAAATAATCTAACTTCTGTTAGATACATTTCTTTTGAACGGTTTGTCCCTAACTTACTTGTAACAACCCTGGTTGGAGATTACCGTAAATATTAAATTATAATTAATATTTACGGTAATCTCCAACCAGGGTTGTTACATTACTTCTCTAGAGTCAACTGATCCTATTGGTTTTGCGGGCATACCAATAACCTATTTTCTCTCTGTATAAACATCATTTTATTCTTTCCTGTGGCAAATCCATACACATTGAAATTTTGGAGTAACTTAGCTAGGGGATAATAGCTAATGTATAGGGCGCGACCCTATACTAGTCCCATTTGGTATTCTAATAACGGAATCATTCTTACTTAGAGTTAACTAACCATAAAATTTTCCTTGAAAACCTTTTCTCCCAAATTGATTCAAAGCTTTAAATCATACTTTAAACAAGGAAAATATATTATATGCTTTACTCAAATCATTTGCCGTGTTATATATACTTTACACAAATCTTTGTCGACGAAAATAATTAAACCTTTAAAAGTACCCCTTTTGAATCCATTGAAAGTATCCCTTTCAAAACCAAGTAAACCACTTTGATTTATAACCTTAGGCCGAAGGCCAAAATATAACCTTTCGAAACCACTGAAAAACATTACCTTCGAAAGCTTTAAAACTTTAGACATTGTATCTTTAAAACACTTAACATTGCCTTTTGAAAACATCAGAAACCTTCGTTTTAAACCTTTCGAAATCATTGAGGAACCACCTCATTGAAACCTTCATTTAAACCTTTCAAAAGCGTTTAAATAAGTTGCAAACATCAAACCTTTCAAAAGCATTTGGGTTCGAGTAAAACATGTGGAAACCTTTCGAAACCGTTTAAAAACCTTTCCTTTCGAAACCTTTGGGTTCTACCTTCAACATAAGAAAAGGGTCATAAAACACTAAGTCGAAAGCGCTCTTTCGAAAGTAATTCCTAAGTAAAGAAGTGATGGTGTAAAAACCAACCCTTCGAAAGCATTGGAGAAGTGGCTAAGTTTTAAAAACGAAGTATCCTTTCGAAACTATTTGCTTCGAAAGGTAGAAAGCAACAGCAAGAGGTTTCGGCCCCTTTGAAAGAATTTACTTAAAAAAGGCGCAACCTCATTCGAAACCATTCCTTAAATCAATTTGATCCAGTCGGAAGTCAATCAAGTTGAAAGCAATCCTTTCGAAAGGAAAGCATGAACATTTCCATTTGAAAGCAAAATAGCGCTCCGATCCCATCGGAACCTCCTGTTTCGACCTAATACTTTCTGCCTATATCCAATTCACTATGTACTAAATCATTGATACTATGTGCATTGGTTTCGATGGTGATGGAGGCGGAAGTACCCAGTTGGAACCTAGGTGCCGAAAGTGGTGTAACATGTAAAAAGCATGTATAATCTGATTTTTAACTTTTTAAAGCAATTCTTTTCAACTAACTTGTCTTGTTTTTCAAAACATTATTGGTTGCTAATTTTCTTTTCTAAATGTATTGCCAAAATTTCAAAAATAAAAAATTTAATTTATTTACCAAATACCCCTTCTCCTTTTATAAATATATAAAACATTTAAGTCATATATCTTAAATAATTTTAAATATTCATTAAAACTCTTAGGAAAATTCTATAAAAATTTCCATAAATCATTTTAAGTATGTTTTTTGACATATATAAATTTCAGGCCCAAAACATATATAATTTAGCCGTAAATTATTTTAAATCCAAATATCCATTTTATCATTAGAAAATTGATATAAAATCCACATTAATTTAGAAAAGTATGAAAATCGCAACCCATCTCTAAAATATCATCTAAATCTAAAATCGCAAGGCATTAGAATGTCGTTTAATAGGGTTGTCACATTAAAATATATCATAAAATCTATATGAATTAAATCATTAGCAAGCATATATAATCATTTCAACATTCAAAAACATGGCAAAACCTTGCAAAATAGTTTGGATTCAACTTAAAACTGAAACAATAGAAAACATGAGATGTAGTCATTATTCACCTTAGCCTTGAGATTAAGGAGTTGAGATTTGATCTTGGGTTATATTGATTTGCTTCATTCTTTAGCTTATCTTTCTCTTGTTCTTGCTTAATGATGGCCGGCCTCTTAGTTTTAATTTTTGCAAATGAACATAATAAATGAACGAGTATAAGAGTTTAGGGTATAATTTCTACTTATTTCTATTTTGCCCCTTATTTAACTTCCTTAACTTGTTTTATTTTAACCCATTTTAATTCATTGGTTCATGTTGGCACAACTACCCCAAATAATCACAAATCTCAATCCCCTAATCATTACATTATTTTATTTCATTTAACCAATTAAATATCCTAAATAATTTAACTAAAAATTAGCGTCATTACAGTTTATTATTATTAACCATTCCATTATGCGATTTATGCTTTATTCTTTTATTTTAGCCTATGATAACTCGTCTTTTGAATGCTTGGGCAAGGACACATGAATATCGTGGATGGATAAAGTATAGGCTCCTAGTGGTCCAAAAGTTGGATTGTCCAGTTGGTATCAAAACTTCAGCCGAGCGAACGCCTTAGCACGATTGGGGTACAAACTATTAGAGATAGGGCAAGTGATGCCATGGAATGAGTTAATCTTGAGAGGGGGTATTTGTAAATTTTATAATAATAATATTTATCCTCAAAAGTTTCATTTTGGATCCCTTGGTGTTGATTCACTAAACTGTTTTAATCATATTCTTGTATTCTAAAGATACACGTTGTTTGTTCAGGCAATAGAATATGGATAGAAGAAGAGAAGGAAAGGATCTGGAACTAGCATGGCTATCAATGGCAGGGTACCTAGGAATGCTACCATGTCAGTTGTAGGTCCTATATAGGAAGTGGTAGTGCAAGTTCATTCCCTTATGAACTTTGCGGCTTTGTGCAAGAATTTTACCACATTGGACATGAAACCGTTTTATGAAACTGAAGATATTCTTGGAATGCAGATGTGGCTCTCATCTTGTGAGAGAATACTTGGCCATCTTTAGTTGGAAGATGCGGAGAAACGGCTGTTGGCATTGCGAAAATTTCAATAGTTGGCGATGGATTGGTCGGATTTAGTAACAACTAATACTCCAAAGCAAGAGTATTCTTGTGCCTAGTTCAAGGAAGTTTTTGAAGCATAGTTTATTCTAGAAGCCCGAAGGACTCAGTTGTTTAGGAATTCCCTTGATTTAAAGCAAGATGATTTGACAGTGTCGTAGTATGAGCATAAATGCGATGCTTCGTCCCGTTTCAGATGTGGATTGGTAGACACATTGCTCAATAATAATGAAATGTTTGTGAATGAGATGCGTCCGGATTTCCACCAAGAAATGACCAATCATGTCAATGGTACCTTCACCAATATTATCATCATCGCCTTGAGGTCTGAAGCTTTGGATATTAAGCAGGGCGTCCAGAAGGGTGTAGTGCCAACAGTCAGTGCCAAGCCATTGTCAATTATTCCAATTGGAGGGAAACCAAATTTTAAGCGCATGGGAAAGAACCAGTTGGCAGGGAAGAAATATAGAGGTGGGATACAAGAAGCAGCTTAACTTGGACAACATTCTTTGTTTCAGGTGCAATAAATGGGATACTTTGCAAATCAGTGCACCGACACCACTAGTGAACCAATCTGCTATAATTGTCACCAGTATGGACACATGAAGAATGAGTGCCTTTTTCCAAAGAAGGGGTCACAAGGAAAGGCTTTTTCTAAAGAAGAGATATCATTCACTTCTTCAGGTCAGAAGGGGAAGCAGTTATTGCAAGGTACATTATCCATCTATGCTATTCCTATAAGAGTATTAGTTGATATGGGTGCTTCCATAGTTTATTTCAGTTGATCTTGTTAATGAACTTAACCTTAAACCAATCCTATTGAGTAATCCTCTTTATGTATCAAACCCTATTAGGGGTTCGACCAAGCTTAACACTGTTTGTTCAAAAATACCAAGTTCTTGTCGAAATCATCTCTTTCCTTTTGATTTTTTGTTCAAAGGTTTATGGGTTTTGGAGTGTTGTTGTGAATGGACTAGTTATCTAAGTTTAAAATGGTCTTGAATTGTGGTAGAAGTTGGGTCTTGATAAATGATGCGATAGAAAGAAGCATCGATATTAGTTGTGACGAGCCTTATAAGTTAATGAGCAGTTTTTCATGTTCACTCGAGGTGGCTAAAACGGAGCAATGTGATATACCGATTATTTGAGATTTCACTGATATCTTTGATAAAGTTCAAGGTTTACCTCCTCACTATGAAGTAAAGATCCGTATTGATTTAGTTTCGAGAACTAGACCTATTTTACAACCCCATGAAGGTTGGCTCCGAAAGAGAAGAGGGAGTTAAAAGGGTAGAAATTCGACTTGATACTGATGGTTTTGATCCAATGTAGTACCTCGAGTTCGGGATCGCCAGTCGTCTTTGTCAGACGGTTCTGTAAGGTTATGTGTAGACTACAGAGAATTTAACAAAAGGACTGTCAAGGATTAATATCCTTTTCCAAGGATCAACGATATGTTTGACCAACTCCATAGTGCTTAGGTATTTTCTCAATTGGATCTTTCCACCAGTTTCCACCAATTAATGGTAGTAGAGGAGAGTGTGCCCTTAACGGCTTTTAGGACTCTAGATAATTTTTACGAGTGGTTAGTTATGCCGTTTAGGCTGACTAATGCACCCCTTTATTTTGTGGAATTAATGAGTCCGATATTTTGAGATGTTCTTAATAAATTTGTTCTTGTCTTTACTAATGACATTCTTGTTTATTCGAAGATGGAGGGGGAGCACAAATATAATCTCCATGTCGTACTTGATACCTTAAGAAGCCATGTGTTGAAGGATAAGTTTTCTAAGTGCCATTTCTAGAAATTTGAAGTTAGGTTTCTAGGGCATGTTGTTTCGGGAGATGGAATATCAATGGACCCAGATAATAAGTTGTTGGATTCAAGACTGTAAGAAGCCCAAAAGTGCGATGGAAGTTAGGAGTTTCTTGGGATTTGTGATTTTTTACCATAGGTTTATCAAAGACTTCTCGAATATTGCTCCTCATCTGACAAAGTTAACAAAGAAAGATGTTAAGTTTGTTTAGACGCCTAAGTGTGATCAAGCATTCGATGAGTTGAAAGAGAAGTTGAATAGCACTCCTGTTTTGACCATTCCAAATGGGAGAAAAGGTTTAACCGCGTATACGGAGGCTTATGGTACTATTTTGGGAGCAGTTCTGATGCGGCATAGGAAAGTTATTGCTTATGTAAGTCGATAACTAAAGCCATATGAGAAAAATTATGTTATGCACGATTTGGAGCTTTTGGCTTTTGTCTTCGCACTGAAGATGCAGAGGCATTATCTTTTGGGTGAAACTTTTGAGTTATACATGGACCATAAATCCTTAAAATACCTCTTTATCTAGAATAATTTGAATTTGAGGCTGCAGAGATGATTGGAGTTTCTCGCTTCTTATGATCTAGAGATTCTTTATGTCATTGGGACAACAAATGCCTTTGTAGATGAGCTGAGTAGCAATGTAATAATGGATGCAAACTTAGAAGTTAAGCCAGTTATGATGGAAGGGTTGCATCTAATCAATAGGAAGATCCTACTTTGGCTCGACTTAAGATGGATGTTGAAGAAGGTGTTGTTTCTAGCTTTAAGATTGAACCCCGGGACATATTGAAAATGAATGGGTGTCTATATGTTCCGAATGTTAATGGACTTAGGCAAGATGTGTTAGCCGAATGCCATCGTTAAAAGTTATCTTTCCATCCAGTAGTGACTAATGTGTTTAAGGATATGAAGAGGGTATTCTGGAGGAAGGGGATGAAGTGAGATATTTCAATTTTTGTAAGTCGGCATGCAAATTGCCAGCGGATTAAAAGTGACCAGCAAAAGGCAAATGGATTACTTTAGCCACTTTAGATCTCAAAGTGGAAGTGGAAGTAGATCTCTATGGACTTTGTTGATGGGCTTCCTAGGTCAAGAAGAGAGAAATGGCATTGGATTATAGTCGACCGACTGAGCAAAATTTCCCATTTCGCTCATATTGTGCGGATTAGGAATGCAATGAGTCTCGCGAGTTTGTATATGAAGGAGATTGTGGGGTTCTATGGCATTCCTTGTAGTATTGTAAGTGACCGAGACTTGATATTCATTAGTAGATTCTAGGAGGGACTACAAACTACTTTAGGGACCAAGCTAAGCTTGAGTATAGCTTACTATCCCTATATGGATGGGCAGACAGAGAGAGTGAACCGGATCTCGGAAAATTTGTTACAAGCATGCATTTTCGACTTCGGGGTTTTTCTGGGAAGATCATTTACCCTTGGTCGAATCCACTGTCAATAATAACTATCAAGCAAGCATTGGTACGGCCAATTTCGAAGCTTTTCATGGTCGTACGTGCTGTTCCCCTTCATGTTGGGTTGAGTCTGTTGGTAGAATTGTTCTTGGACCTGACATGATTTTAGAAGCCAGTGAGAATGTAGCTGATATTGGGAGAAAAATGAAGGAAGCACATGATCGCTTGAAGTGTTATGGTGTATGTGAAGGTCTCTCCATTGAGAAGTGTTGTGAGGACTGGAAAACTAAGGAAGCTAGTCCCTCGATATATTTTCCATTTTTCCATACTAAACTGGATTGATAGAATTGCATAAAGAGTGAAGTTACTAGATCGACTACTAGATACAAAAAACATATTTCACGTATCCCATTTACAAAATTATGTGCATGACCCTTCGACAATAGTGGAATTGGAATAACAAGCTGATGTGCAGGTTTAGCCTAACATAACCATTCTTAGGCGGCCTATTTATATCGTCGCTCTAATATAAAGCGACTGAGGATAAAGGATGCAAATCTTGTTTAGGTTCAGTGGAGTGAAGACAATAGAGGTTGTACTTGAAAAATCAAGGACTATATTAAGGATTCTTATCCCGAGTTGTTGTTGTAGTTGTTTGTACTTTTTTGTATCTTTTACTGTACTCACTAGTTATGGTGGAGAATCTTTCTTTGTACATGTTTGTTGTATGTGACCATTTGGATTTCTTTTGAGATCTTTTTGTTGTGTGTGATTGATTTCGAGGATGAAATTTTCTGTAAGGAGGGGTGGATGTAACAGCCTGTAATTTAATCACTTTGAACTTGAATATTTAATATAATTTTAAATATTAAAGTAATAGATTTTATAACACAAATATACATGTCTTGTGTGATAAATAATCAAGGAAAACTTGTTTTGAAATTTTGTTTGCAGAAATAGTTAGTTTGGAGAAAAATCGAAAGTTTGACCGAAAATTGTTTTTCAACTTTTCATCATCTAAAAATTGTCAGAACATGTTCTGTATGCTAGGGCATATATGTAACACATATACATATATAAATAACATATGCTTTAGTTGAGGAAATGGTTAGAGTTTAATAAGTTTAAATTTATACATAAGTAAATAAAGTAAGTTTTGATTTTTCTTTTCTAAAAAGGAAAACGGTACAAAATGATGATACATCAAGTCATGTGAAGTGTTGAAGTGATGATGACTAGATGAAGGGGCTGGCTTGCATGTGGATAAAGGCTAGAGGAGGGGTCAGTTAGCACAAAGTTGTGGAGACCTCCTTATTTCCTTCTTCACTTCGTTTATTTCCATTTTCATTCTCTTATTTCCCTTATTTCCATCCTCTTCTCTCCTTCCATGGAGTTCTAGTTAATATTATTTAAAAGTTGCTTCTTTTTCCACTCTTTCCTTAAACAAAATTACTAAAATACCTCCATTCTCCTTTACATCACTCCTCCACCAAAAAAAGACCCAAAGCTTCCAACTTTAGCCAAGGTCGAGCCCTCTTGCACAATGGCTGAACCATGCTGACTCTCTACAAGCTTTAAAAGTCAAGTTTTTCTAAGCAAAAACTAGGTTCTTGTGTGGTAGTTTGGATAAAGTTCGCGTTGATTTAGGTGAGTAAAGCTCACTTTAAAACCCAAGTTTTAAATTTTATCATTTGTATAATAATTTTTGTTGTGTGATTTTGTTTATTAAATGTATGAAATAATTATTGTTTGGTTTGGTTCCTGCTTGAAAGCGAATGGTACATAGGATGTTTGTAGGGGACTTGAAATGGGTCGAAGTGTTTGTAGCGAATTGGTTGCTACGACACACCTCGAAGTGCATAAGTTATAAAGTGACAAGTTTTACCTTGCCTTGTGAATGTTATTTACATTTGTGAACATATATGACGTATATAATGTTTTATGAAGTGTCCGTATATCAACTATTGCTATATCAACATTTTGAAATACCATTTCTTTAAAATCTTTTGTGTGTTATTTCGTGCTTGGGTTTTACAACAAATATTTGTTTATGTTTTGGCACTTTTGAAATGTTGTTTGAACCAAGGTTTGATGCGATGTTGATTTACACAACAAGTTTATAAGTTATGGCTCATATAGCGATAATCGCCATGGATGTAGTTTGGGGATATTTGGTTTTCATAAAGTATAAAAGGTTAGTTACTTTAAATATTTTGTAAATTCATTTAAAATGGGTTCATAAAGATTTTTTAAGTACCTGGAAGGAATATGGGATTTCAAATTTATTTTAAATTAATATTATATCCTAAAGTAAAAGGTTATTTTCGGATACTAATAATAAATCATTTTAATTAATTATTTTAAAAATGATATTTAAAATTATTTAACCATTTCAATAATGATGTTTAAAATTAATTAATCATTTGAATAATGGTGATTAAAGTTTATTAATCCTTTTAATAATGATATATAAAACTAATTAATCATTTTAATAATGATGCCTAGAATTAATTAATCATTTTAATAATGATGTTTAGGGTTAAGTAATCGTTTTTAGGGTTAAGTAATCATTTTAATGACGATGTTTAAAGTTAATTAATAATTTTAATAAAGCCGCTTAAAGTTAATATTTATGATGTAAAAACCAAGCATAAATTTGATTTTAAAAGTTCGATCCGTCTATGGAAAGTAATTTTCATAAACGATATCACTCATATGGAAAGGATTTAGTCATAATCTTAGCACTAAACGTCGAGATATGGAAACTCGTCTCTATCTCGAAGTTTTAAAATGTCGGCAAGGTATGGCTTAGAGGTAACACTACCTTCACTGACCCGGCTTCATTTTTAACCAATGGATGAGACAATTTGAAATCAACGAGGGGTGAAAAGGATAAGAAATTTAATTTCCATATACGATCTTTTGATCTTTCCCAATGGTTGATTTACTAACTATCGATTCCCTATATTTTGTGTTTCGTCAATCTAAGACAATTTTTTGCTCATTTGAGCATGACTTTGTCAGAAATGACCATAACCAGAAAGCGAGTGGATGTCAAACTATGTGGGATTGCTCCCATTAGGGTGTCTTCATATTTACTCTAGATTAGATTTTGTTGTGTGCGCATAGAGATGTGAATTACTTAAATTCTCCGTAAGGTTGGCCAGTCCGAGTTATACATTTTTCGAGAGAGTTGCGGAGTAAATGACCCTCTCAAGTATATTGTCTCGATGCATACTTTTGGTAAGGGGGATCATCCTCCTAGCCATCATCGGAAAATTTCCTTTTCCTTCTTTTTGATTCAAACCTTTGAATTAATTCCTTCTTGATTTCATTAGGAAGTGGCTTGCACACTTCGTGATGTTTAATTATTTCTGTCCATTCTTTATGCTTGGACGTTATTCTTGTGAGAGGAATCCCATTTCGTGTTTTGCGGTGTGGTCTCACATGTTGTTTATGTGTTCCACTTTTATTGGGAGTTTACTCATACCAGACTTATTATCTGACCTGATTGTTTGTTTTCCCTAAATTCTCGGGTACTTATTTATATTTGAGTAGTCCGAGAGTGGCATGTTTCTTTGGGATCTTTTAAAGATGGAGGTCGAGCAGGAGGCTCCTTATTTACCTAGCTATCTATTTCCACTATTATGTTTATTTATATATATGCATTTTGTATCACCATGTGTAAAGGTAGGTTGTTGTAACTGCCTAGGCTGATGGTAGTAATTTTTTTGTAACTCTAATCACTCCATGTTAAGAGGTAATCTTACGTACTATCATAGTGTTATATTATATTTAACCATTCCATTGTGAGATTTTTGTTCTTTTATTTTATTTTACCCTACGACAACTCGTCTTTCGGATATTTAGGCAATGATACAATAATATCATGGATATATTAAGTGTCGTTACCCAAGGATTCAAAAGTTGGGGCATCGTAGCAATTAATTTAAAGTATATCAAATAGACAGTCCTTAAATAATATTTTATGTGATAGTAATTATAATGTGTTATAATTATGAGAAATTTATCGCATTTAAAATAACATATTATTTAAATATTCCTAGTCAAGATGTTTTAAGATGGGATATCGATACATTCATTGAGACTAGAATGGATAACGCTCTTCGAATGTTAGGTAGTGTATTACTCATGATTGATAGGCGCACCAGGAGGTTACGCACCAATATTTATTGATAACTATGGAATGACCGACTTGAGAGTTCTTTTTTGGTTAATATAACTAAGGTGAAATAGACAATCTCGAAGCAATGATGTTGTACAGTTCCCTCAACTTGAGAAGTCCGTGGAACTTCAATATGGAAACTCCACTTTGATTATAGTTATATCGTGAAATGGTGTCTATCGAACGACTATAGTTGATTTTGAGTTGAAGCATTAGAAGTGAAATACTATTCAATAGAGGATTCGTCTCCTTGGTTATATGAGGTTAGCCTCATGGTCTACTAAAATCAACGCAAAGTTAAAGTCTTCGGCCAGTGCGGTACAATTAATAATAATAATTTTTATTAATCAAAGATTTTGTGTTTGGACTTACAAAGTCGAATGTGGACGATGTTGGAATATTGACCGAAAACAAATTTCGTAAGTCCTGATGTGTATAGTTTTAACGAAGGGAATTACTTTCAATAATCGTTACTATTAGGTACCACTTATAATAACTAAAATTGAATTTTACCAAAAGATGTGTAAGTAATAAATTCAGCCGAAATGTCACACCACTAGCTAATGTGACGTGTGAACATTAATATGTATTAATCACTGATTTAATTTACACATTTGAGTCGTACAACCTAATGCTGAATACTCTAAAAAACCACACAATTTAACTAATTTATAATTATTGTAAATCAATTAAATTAATTAATATTTATAAAATATTAATTATTAAATTTTATCCGATTTGTCTGAATAACATTAGTATTTAAATAAGTATGTACGTAAAAGCTATAAATGTGCATACTGATATACGATGTTAGTAAAATATTTAAATTATATTTAAATAGAATGAACACTAAGTGGGTTTTTTAAATAAATTAAATTTAAGTAATATTTATGAAATATTAATTATTATAATTTTATTTGATTTGTTTGGATACCATTAGTATTTAATAAAGTATGCATATAAAAGTTATAAACACGCGCATCGATATACGATATTGATATAATGTTTAAATTGGATTTTATTCGATTAAATGCTAAGTGATTCTGAATTTTTTTTCGGGCTATGTGGCACATATTACGGCTGGTCATAGATAACAAAGGGAGGGAGAGGATCTAATGAAATTTAATTGGAAATTAAATAGAGAAAGTTTCAAAGGAGGATATTTAAAAGTTTCAATGTTTTTTCTTTAAAATATATTATCTCTTATTCATTTCATTATTCTTTACAGATAATTCTCATTTTTTCATTTTTCTTCTTTCCAATAAGTCAAGGCCATAATTTCATTGGGCTCTTAGCCAAATAAATTCCAGAAGTAAAATCAAATAAAAATAAAAGGTGGTTTTTATCTCTTGATTTCTAAAAATCTGGAGGTTGATTTAAGAATGTAGAAGCTATTATTCATCGTTTAAGGTGCTACATTTTGGCCACATCATGAGGTGATTTTCAATTCTATTTATTTATATATTAACCATATTCATATGCTTTGAATCCCATATATGTATATCAATGTTTGTATATTCATATTGTAGCATAATTTAAGATCTCTATTTTTACATCTCAACTAATTATTGTTAATATAATATGGATCCACCCTTTAGCTATTTTTAATTGATTATACGATAAATATGTTAATATAGTTTAGATCCTTCATCTCATATAATTATTTATTCATACTATTTATATAGTTTGGTATTGAATCATTTATAATGTAATTTATATCTGCTTAAATTGTTCGATCTAATTTAGTTATTATTTTGAAATCATTTTGATTGGATCCCCTTTAATCATATATATATGCATGTTTTATGGTTGTTTTAATTTTTTGCTTCAAAATAATTATGATTAACTTTCATTCAATTTTTGATTGAAAACAAGTTTGATTGAATCAACTTTAATTAATTGAACTTACTTTTAAAATGAAAACATGTATTACATAGTTGTCATTTGAATAATTTTGTTTAGTTGTTGACTACCCAAGTATAAGAGTTATTTCAATTTGAAACACACAAATGGATTTTTATGTAAAATCTAATTTAATCGATTCTTTCTCTAAATTGAAAGTCGGATTTAAATTTATCAACTTTAGATTCGTATATGTATTTGATAAATTACAATCTTTAAATACACATGTTATTTTATATATCAAAACATTGTTTATACCTAAACACATATATGTGTATCCTATTCTAAGTTCTATTTTTAAATTAGACTTTTCTGTAAAACTATAAAATTTACTATAAATCCTTCCCTAATTATATACATACACATTTTATTAATCAAAACCTCGTGTAAATTTAGTTATAAATGTCATTTAATAAATCAATCAACCTAATTATAGAGAGAGAAATAAAAGATTTCTCTTTGTGTGTGTGTGTGTGTGTGTGTAACAACTCGCCCATCCGTACAATTTGACAATAAACCACACATGTTCGTCCCAATCTAACGGAAAGACGGATAGTTTTGGGAAAGAAAGAAGAAAGAAGAAGAGAAGAAGAAGAGGAAAGAAACTAAAAAAATACAGAATCTCTCAATTGCAACGGAACAATATATAATATAATATCAATGGTCTTTACAAAAGAAAAATTGTTATACACATACATCAAATAGAGTTCAACAACAAATCAAAACCATCAGCCTGGACAGTTATAGCAACCTATCATCACAAATGCTTATGATTTCAACACCAACGCAGCGGAATATGAACATATACGTGAATACGACTTGAAGACCTCTAATCCATCTCCTGAGCTCCAATGCATCCAAAGCGATCTATAATTATGCTCAGTCTGAACCAGTCATTATAATAAAATAACACACGAGTCACGGGAAAACCAGCGTGAGAAAACACACCCAATTGGATTTTAAAGTTATAGAAAACCTTTTAAAATCAAAAGTATATCGCGCCGCACATAAACACAGATGGCTTTTCACCTTACGATAACCAAAACATTTTCTATAGAACGTCTGCTTATATTATAATAATGTCTAGGGGTCAAAGTTAAATATGAATATAGCTGAAATGCTTGCATCTCGTGTTTTAGCATAGTTGGGCACAACTAATTCCGTACGACGCTTATTAGAGAATAGATTCCATACAATAACTAGTCTACTGGAGTACCGTTCGTCATGGTGCATCTCTAAATAAAATAGCACCAAGGACTTCACCTTGATCCCCTGCCAACACAGGACCAGCATACCACTTGACTAGTAATACCGAATATGATTACTCCTCCATTAGTGGTCCCCGAAGCATACAAATGAGAGACAATGTCGACTCTAGATAGGGATGATTATATCCTACATGGGAGCGAACCACTGAGCCCCACTATCTCTTCCATGTTTTAGTCATTCCCGGTTAATGAGGCTTAAGGTTACGTTTTACCTTTTATATAGCACTTCCCACTTAGAATGCTAACACTACCCTCCAGGCAACAATGCAATGCCAGCATTCATTCATACAAGTTCATTTTGGGACTGAACGAAATGCATGATAGCTCCATCTTCAATTCCATCATCTTCCAGATGTTTTCACTCCGAAATGCTTGAGTTGGATCAGAGTGATTTTTCAAATAACATATCCGATCCCAGTCACTTCGAAACAACATTCGATAATTTCCAGTAAACTCAACCTTGGTTCTTTAGGAAATAAATAGCCAAAGATAAGAGCAGAGATCACCTTCTAACCGTTAGTGGACCGATTTCCTTATCGTTTATTCTAGAAGAACGAAACGAGATTTGTATGCATAGTACAACATCGTCAGAGATGACTGTGCCATATAACTCACGTGTTTCTCCTAGATATTTCCAAAGTTACATTTTGGGTCCAAATTCGATAGTCGGTTATTTAACTATCCATAAACACAAATCAGAATCAGGGATTTATTCCATAGGGAAAACTAACATTGGTTAAACACATAAGTAATTACTAACCTCTTTGATTAATCTCTTCGTTAATTAAAATCACTTGTAAATACTTGTATAAAAATATCTCTACAAAGATATACCCACAATCCCTATATTTTCAATACTTAAAGAATATCCATATACTTACCTCAATGGCGTAAGTATATTCACCAAACATCGAGGAAGATTCTCTTTTATACATTCCAAAAATCATTTATGACCCCTTTTTAAATCCATAAAACCTTTTATAAACTTCTTTTATAAATCTATAAACCAATTTCTAAAATTCATTTATAAATATCTAACCATTTATAAAACTCTTTTTAACTTGTAAAATCTTCCTTTAAGCTCTTAAACCATTTTACGAAATTCCCCTTAAAAAACCCAAGTCTATTTTAAAACTCTATTTATAAATCTCGAACATTTACAAAGTAAATTCTAATCATTTATTTTAAAACACTATTATTAACAATAAATAGTAAAACTAAATAGTAGTTAACTTCAAAACATATAGTAATAAACAGTATAAATAAATAGTAATTAACTTCAAAACATCTTAAAGATGATAATTAATAATTCCAAAACATTCTTAATAAAGCAATAATAATTTAATTTTCAAAACTCTATTGATAAATAATTAGATTTAATTCCAAACTGTATTAATAATTTAAATAATTAACTTTTCAAAATATTAAAATATTGAGAAACAACCCTTAAAACATAAATATACTTCCTGGATAAAAATCTATAATTAAATTTCAACATAATAATTTCCATATTAATAAAGCTATATTTATATATCTCCTTCTATTTTACAACATATCGTTTAACATCTCCAAATATAACCTCACATTCAATTTCCCAAGTTAGAATCAACTAGTTTTCTAAAACAACATCCCACACATGATCATAACATCTAATTTGGTTTATTTCCCCAATGTAATGGCCCGAAATTTCACCATATTAATTTTTGAATATTTATTTAATTTTAAATATTAAAATAATATGTTTTATAATTAAATTAAAAACTCATTTAAATAAGAAATATTGAAGATAAAATGGTTTTCAAAATTAATTTACAAAAAATTTTAGTTCGAAGAAAATCGAAAATGTGACCGGAAATCGTTTTTCAAATTTTCAACATCTCATCATATAAAAGTTGTTGAAATGTTGTGAGCCTTATTCATATTTGGAAAAACATTTAAATAGTTAAGAATGTAAATTAGTTGGTACATATTGGTATATACATGAGTATATATACTTAAGTATATACATGTATATACTAAAAGATGCTTTAAGAGACATGATTTGATACTTTGGCGACTCAAGTACAAAACATGTTTAAACATGTTTTATTTGAAATGATGAGGGGGTAAAAGGTGGAGACTGAAATGAAATGTGTGGTGGAAAAACAATGTGGAGGGTAAATGACAAGGGGTGTTTAGGTAATTTACATTTTCACTTGCTTATAAATAGTCTTTCATCTCTTTAAATTTTCCTCTTCTTCCACCGATCAGATCTCTCTTATCATGTCCAAAGGAAGTTTTTCTTTTTTTCATGTCATGTGAAATTCCAATGGCTACAAATTTTATCTTGATTACTTCTTCTAATTTCGAGCATAGCTATGTCAAAATATCAATTATTTATAGAGTGTTTTTGGATCCAGAATTTCAAGTCCTAAAATTGTTCTTCTTTTGATCATATCTTCTTCAAAACTAATTTTGATTGAGTGATTCTTTTTATGAAATTGTAGAAAAAAGAATTTTCTAACATTTTCCTCTTTACCATTGCTATGTGATGTTTGGTTGTATGTCTAATGTCATAAATTTGTTTGCTGAATTACCAGTACAGCGATAGTCGCTATATCGACACTTTTGAAAAATCGCCTTTTATTGAGAACACTTTTTATAGTGTTTTTGAAACGCTATTGAAATTTTGCATAGCATTTCTGAAACACTATTAATATTTTGCAGCATTTCCGAAACACTATCATTTAAGGTGTCTACATTTCTCCATGAGCAGATTCCATTTCTATATACATCAGTTACAATTTATATACCAAATACAAAACATAGTTATAATTAACACATTTCATAATCAACATATTATATTAATCACAAATATCATAATCAATATGTAACACTACATTCAAGATACGCAATATTTTTACATTTAAACATATATAATATGTCCATTATATTTCATAAACAATGTAGCACATGTAGTAGCTAGTGGCTAAAAGTAGCAATACATATAAGAATACAAACCAAATTGTAGTTATGGAATCAAAAATAACTTCGAGTCCATAACTTGTTGCATCATGTTACTAGTTTTCTGCATCAATGATATCTACCTTCCTGTAAAGTAAAACTCTAAAAAGTAGCAAAATAAATCAAAAATATAATACCTAGAACAGTAACTTAGCTGAAATGAAATGTGTAGCAAAATGCAATTAGGAACAAATGAATGGTGCTAAATCCAAACAACTATTTGATACAAAAGGGTTGAAATTGCGGTAACAGGAAATCAGAGCATCTTCAATGTTTTATAAGTGGGATGTTAGTTTCCATAGATGTGTATTTGGAGCATTTGCAAAACCAACCAAACTTTAACCGCATTTATTCCTAAAGGAACAAAATGAAACAATACAGTCGGATCAATTAAAGGTACGCGTCCTTCAGCTACAATTTCTCCGTTGTTATCCATATTGAACAATTGTTTACGCACAGCTTACTAAAAAATTAGACTAAACCCAGTATGTTACCGACTTGCATGGAAACATCATTAGTTGCTTTTAGAATTTGGAAATCAATGGTAAATATATACAGAATGTAGATGCTTAGTAAATTTTCATAAAACATAGTTAATTTTTAAAAGTAATTAGTTAGCTTTAATTATTTTTTATAAAATTAGTTAATTTTTAAAAAACTTAGTTAATTTTTAAAACCTAATTAATTTTTATGAAACTTAGTTAACTTAGTTAATCTTTATAAAATTTAGTTAATTATTACAGATATGGTTAAAATTTACTTAATTTTATAGACATGGTTAATTTTTGTAAAACTTGGTTAAGTTTTTTAAATTTTTATAAAATTTAGTCAACTTTTATAAAACTTACTTAATTTTTATAAACTTAGTTAATTTTCATAAACCAAAATTAAATTAGTTAATTTTTGTATACTTGATTAATTTTTATAAACCTTAGTTAACTTGGTTAAATTTTTATAGAACTTAGTTAACTAATTAATTTTTATAAGGCTTAGTTAATTTTTATAATCATAGTTAATTTTTAAAAACATGGTTAATTTCTATAAAAATTAATTAACTCGGTTAATTTTTATAAAATTCAATTGATTTTTATATGCTTAGTAAATTTTATAAAATTTTAACTTTTATAAAAAGTCTATTTTAGTGGAGGATGAAAATAAAGGGTTCAACTAGCAATAGCAATTTATAGTGATTCCAATATGTATTTTTTAGACGATCCTTAATGCAGTTGATGCTCAAAAAGGAGCGCATCTCTTTAATTATTTTTGTAACTAAAATAACATATAAAATCTTCACGTATATTTTTCATTTTGTTAATAGTGAATTTTTTTTACTTTGTCCTTAATTGTAAAGCTAATTTTCAAAAAGATTGTGCTACCGGGTCATCATCTGTGCTTCATTCTCAAGTATATCCTTTGATCTTTGATGCAGTTTTGTGAATAGATCATTTGCACAGATCACATGGTTTAATCAATTAACTTATTATATTTGTTTAGTATAACATACACTTATCTGATATTGTTAGCAAAAAAAGTATAAATAAGGATTTTAAAATTGAATTCTAAGATGTTTTATTAGGTTAATACTAGAAGAAGTTTGAGATCAATGATCAATTTTATTGGTCTTACTACACTTGGATATTACGTGTGCAATACTGAGTTTGTCTTAGTTCTTCGTATCTCTGTACACATTATGCATGTAACATATAAAAATATAGACAAGATTGATTTCTAAATCTGAGATTCATGTATAGAAATTAATGTCTCTATATAAATCTACCTTATGTAGGAATGTCTAATGCACCTCTTGCTTTCAAAAACTATCATACACGCCACTCATCAACTCGAATCCTTGAGTGTGGCAGACCTTATTCTGGTAATATTCATAGTAAATTTAATTAAAAAAATTAGCCGACCTTGTATACTAGCATTTAAGGATGAGCTGAACGCTGTATCAATATCCAACATGGATTGAAAGCATTTTCTTCATGTCATACAAACCTAAATTAATATAGCAAAGAAAATAAAAATAAATAAATTTTCCTAAAGTATATATAAAAGTAAATGAATAAGATTAGGAGCTTGTGAATGATGAGCTATGAATAGCATATTTGGAGGAAGGGGAAGTACTTTCATTGAATAAACACTCAAGTTGATCTGAAACAAATGATAGAACTTGTAATATAAACCGTTCTTCCATTTTATGTGCCTAATTTCTGTTAATACATTGTGACTCCATTAAATGATTGAAAACAATAAATAAAAAATGTAACATGGATAGACCCAAAAAATAAAATTTAATACTTCATAAATGCATAAATAGGAAAATATACACGAACATAGTAGTGCATAAGGCAATGAAACAAAGGTGCGGTGTTTGTCAAGTATGATCGACCTGAACTCATAGTGCATCATGTATTGAGCTTAACTTGAAATGACGCATGGTTACAAGAAGGATAACTATATTCCAAACAAAAATAGACCGAAGTCAAGTGAACAATAATTTTTATGAGTGACAATTGGATACTTCTTGACATGAAAGAATCGTTACAGTCCATGGGAAGATTTAATATATTATGGTTTGTATTAACCAAGAAGAAAACCTATCAGACTCTTATACTAGATTATGTACTAAAAGAATTTAAAAAAATATATTTCACACACATGTACGATACAGGCTGTACAAAAGCCGGTCAACTGAATTTGTATATTAAAGTGAATTTAAACACCAGCAAACAGAATTACATGTTTTTCAAGAAAAAAAATGTTCTTTAGAAATCGATATATGCACAAATTGAGTAAAATTGCCAATAAACAAATAATTTTATTAAGATGATTAGAAATAACATAACTGCTCCATTGTAGTTGATTTTTACTATATAACATAAGAGCAAAAGGTAAAGGAATCAGAGTTAATGTCTTTCTCACAAGAGATGTCAATACAACAAATTATTAGCAAGAATAGTTTCAGTTTAAGTAGTTAAATAATTATAAGGATGTGGAGATGCAATGGTTCATTCTCATTACCAAATCCCTTGTCTTGACTAAAGCAGGTAATTTTATTTAAATATATGAAATCAACTACAAATCTCCTTCTACTTAAAAAACCTCAAACAAATTCAAACACATTTAACATAAGTAAAACTATATTATTGAAATAAACCACAAATATCACCTGGTAAGTCATGAAATATCACAAACAACAGCAATAAATCTTTCCTGTTCTCCATTCCTTTTCTAAAACACATTCCTCCGCTAAACCTCAAAACCTTTCTATATATTCGGGCAATCATCTTCGGGCCAGCAAAGCTGCAACCTTAACATGCTTGATCATCCCATGCCGAGTTGCATACCTAAAATTACCAAAACACCAAGAAAGTCAATCTAAATTCACAAATTCCTACCAAAAACAAAATAATACTTAGAGTAAAGAAAACATTTCAACTGAAAATGCTCAAATCAGTAAGTGAAACTAAGGATTTGAAATTTTAAAGTAGAACAATATTTCAATTGATCATGCTATATGGAAATGTATGTAGCATGTACCAAACTAGTTCAAAAATATACTTGCAAGTCCTAGTCTAAGTAAAATGCAACATGGACAAAATGCTCTGACTGTACGTCTATATCAGATACTTAAAGCATATGCCAATTTATGGCAATTTGCAGGAGTCAAAACCAATTCTAATTATGCATTATAGTCAAGTAAACAAGAAGAAATGTTTGCTTAGATTTGCATCAAAAAGTCGCCTCTAGATTGTGTTGCTATACCAATCACTGTATTTATCTTCTAAATCCAATACTTCCACACTTATTAGTATCATGCGGAATAATAGTATACTTGTTTTTGCTAACGTCCGGTAGTTTATACTTCCATTGATTCCTACACACACATACATACCTTTTTTGTACGTGTATGTCTATAAATATGCATATTGTAATGCACGGGCTATTACATGATACCATAATGCCTATAAAAAGATTATTTTGACTTAGGTTAATTGATATAGGATTTTATGTTACTGATTTAACTGAAGCTCCATGTTAATCCAACTACCATAACATGCATGTTAAAAAGATTATATATTATTAGAATGTGACTAAAGAAAGCCTAATGAATAATGTAAAAATCTTAACTAGTAAGGCCACAATGCAAACCAAAACCATAAAAATAACGTGAAAATAACAAAAATAGATGATTAATAACAAAATACTAGAAATAAAAATGAAAAATGAAAGAAAACTCAAATATTTAGTTTGTTTGAATACCAATCAGTTTGTTTAAATAAAAGAAAAATGGATTGGAATTGAACTTCTAAAATAAAATCAAAAATATTTAGTGTGTAATATAACAAATTTAAAGCTCAAATTAATAATAAAAAAGGAAAACGTCTTTGGTACATACCATTCGGAGTTTTGACCTTATGATTGAGCAATATGTGTTCTGATAATACAAGCTTACAAATCTTAGTTTTGATAATTTATAGAGGTTTTTCTATTATCCAGTTATGCCTTGACTCTTGCAGAAGTAAGAGATTATTGTCAAGGAATATTTTAGGCAAATGCGTAGAAAATTATAAAGACTAATTTGGATATAACATTTACAACCGACAAATGTTTACAGAAATAATAATAGTACATGTGTGTGTCTAGACACACAAATACATAAAATTTCTATATTAAATTTTATAATTACTGCACTTTTAAGTAGTAATCGATATAGACTTTAACATAATTTAGCAGTTAAATGTATTTCCCTATTGCTTACTGTTGTACCAATGTGGTAGATAAGCATAGTGCATGAACATTCAAAAATGATTAGAAATATAACAACTGAAATAATTTAACATATAATTTAATTTAATATCTATATTGCATTTGTCATTATAAAATATGATTCGGGCTATAGTCTTTGTAGCGTATAATTTGAGTTAGGCTACCTCTAAGTTAACTAAAATTTTGTTATCTAATTAAAATTGTACTTTACAATAAAATGATCACATTGTTTACTAATAAATTTTTCATGTTTAAGTCAGATATTTGTTGCATCTAGAAGGACAATATGAGCCAAAAGTCGAATCTTGAATTAATTTCACTTTCATTTTAGTTATGATACTCACGGGTATAAAGTTAAAACGAATGGTACGAATGGTCTCATTGTAATATGTAACCAAAATGTACAAACCTTAACTGTTGACCCTTAATTGTTTCAGCAAGGTATTTTATGCCCTTCTTAAATGACGTAATGATACAATTAAGTCATTACAATGGTTATACTACAATCATTAGAGTGACACCATGAACAATTATGTGTTAGCACACTACTGTCACAATAAAGTAACAGTTTCATTTGATTAAATTGATTGAATTAGTGCCTATGTATACTGATGTAACATTATTTGTAAAATTATCCAATAATAAAATCATTAAAAGCATTCAATTAAGCTGCAATTTGAAATAAGAGTTGAAAGAAAATAAGGTAAAAATATATAAAAAGGTATAGGAAAAACAAATATATAGTAGAATTATATGTCTTTCAATGTATGCGAACATGTCAAACTAATCTATACTATTATATTATTACTGAGTTCTATTTCGAGCTCACAGAAGCCTCCCTTGGTTTTTGTCAGCTGAACAGTCGCCTTTTCACAATTTGAAGAGCGTTGAAGCCACTTTTAGTATTTCTGAACTGAACGATCGCGTATTTTGTCCTACATTCGTATCCTTCGTTGTACACTTTTCCATATATTCTCTCCACCCTAAACCTTACCCTAGATCCAACAATTTCTTTCTCCTCCCATGCGCATACTCCTAAACGATGATCGCTAACCCTCATTCTTCAAGCTTTGCGTTGTCTTTTAATTAGTCTAGAAACTAATCATCACTTTTTTCGATCTTCAAACTAGGAGGTGAGGTTAAAACCTTTATTGTAATCGATTTCATTCCTTTAACCAATTGTGGTTTTTGGGCATCAATTGATTAAAAAATATGCAGTTTGCTGTTCACTTTAGCGGTGCTTGACTATCCAATGATTCATCCAATTTAGGTATTAATCGTTGATTTTAGGGTTTTTCCATTATAATTGATTGCATTATTTTCTTTATTTGCGAACCAACTTAATCATATATCTCTTTGTTGTGCTTAGTGTTCCCTTTGTTGAATGAAATTTTATGTTATCTCAACTATTTTTTGTGTTTCTGTATATACAATGGTTAGGTAAATCGTACTAATGAAGGGCTTATGTTTTCAATGAAGCTCTACCGAGGTCACGCTACAGGTTCAAGCTATATGTTTGCATGGTATGTGTCATGTCAATAAATTCGTTGGAAATTTTACTTACAGTAGAATTTATGGTTACTTTTCTATAAATTTTTACGCAAGAAGATTACTCTTTTTCTTGCAAAAATAAATATGTAGGGGCTCTCCAATAAGCTTTTTGGATACTTTTCTATAAATTTCATCTTTGGCAGTTAAATCGGTGCTAAATGTTTAATACAATAGGTTGTAAAAAAGGAAAAAAAGGTTATTGAATACTACAATTAAATGTGATAAACTTTTGAGGTTGTGCATTTATCTATACTATAATATTATTATTGAATTAGATTGCTAGAGCACACAGGCCTCCTTCATATTTTGGGAAATGAACAGTCACGTTTTTAATTTCTTTCTATTCCAAACTTTGAAATGTGATAACTTTTTCTACATTAATTGGATTTAAGAATCGATTTCACTATTAAATCTCAAATTTAATATGCTTTCCAATGATATCCATTATTGATAGCTAAAAATAAAATTTTTAAAATCATAGTTTTTCGGATTATTCATATTATTAAAGTTATTAAATCTGTTTAACTTTATTTCTTTTAACTAATCTATTTCGTTGATTGTTTTGAAAATTTCCAACCACTGATTCTACTTTCACAAATTGCAGTTAAGTCTGATGAAATCCAACATTACCAAAATACAGCAACAATGTTAGATGGAATTAGAAATGGAACCAGAAAGCTCAAAAGCATTAAATACAATTATATCCTTCTTATTATATAGAATTTGCTTTGACTAAATGATATTCTTCACATTAAAATAAATATTGTTGAATAATGGTTGTTAGTTCCAACACTTCAGACATAAAATATATACGCTTTAGATTAGCATATTTTTCACAAGAATCGTTCAAAACAGAAATAAATCTTTTTATCCTCTAATCTTATCATTCTACAATAATATGATGCTGCATAATGTGTTCCTAGACATAGTTAGTTACGTGATCATCAACAACACTTGCGTTCTCATGAATCAAGTCAACGTTGCTTTTGGCCTTTTTGGATCAATGGTAAATTGTAAACCAAATGTAGTTACATACACTGCTCTTATAGATAGTTATTACCGAAGCAGCAAATGGAATCAATGACATGAATTATTAAAGGATGACAAAGGTATCTTACCAAATGAAGTTACATATAATATAGCTGATGCATGGAGCAATAGCTGATGCACACAATAAATTTATATGTGTATAATTTATATGTGTATTGTGTGGAAATTTTATCTTTGAAATCATTTTTGCTCGATATTTTGCAATTGTTTATCTAGCACCAGTACTATCTGCATTACTGTTTTCAAAGATTTATACACAAGTTTTCGAAAAAATGCAAACTTATTTGAAAATTGATAAAAAAGATCACTATTTCTTAATCAATAAACCATATAAATCATTTAAACATGTTATGATGATAAAAGGTTTAGTGTGGTCCGTATGCGAAGCACGGGTTCGCACTAGTTGTTTATTTTATACATTGGCAGGATTCTTCCATTTGTGGAACTGTTGCAATAAACAAGCCCAATTATGACCCAAATAAAATTATCGTAACATTAAACATATTCTATTCACATTGTTGGTTTATAGTTGCTCAATGGTTCCATGTAAAGAGGAAAAAACACTCATCTTCTCATTGTATCTTTCTCCAAGAATCCAAATTCAACTGAGAGATTTCAGTACCTGTTTATCCTATTATTATTTTTTCGCTATTCATTAAGATTGTAACTTTATTACCTTTTATGGCATGGTTGGATTATGTATTTTGTTTCTTATTGACAAGTTTGTGCATATCATCTTTTTAATTTGCAACCATTTACAATAAGCGTTGTCTGTGTAAAATATGAATTTATGGCTGTTAAACTATAACCGAGCTGCTACGATTCATATTTTTCATTATGATTGTGATATCCCAGAAATTTGGGACAATATCAATTTAATAATCTACATAAAAAAAAATTAAATTGATTTGATAATATTTGTAATAATATATGAATTGATTTAATAATCTTCTTTTAAATAAATATTTAACTGATAATTTATCTTTTAATCAAATTGCCTTCTATTTATAATGTATATATCTGTATATATTGTAAATGGATAATCTTTGTTTTAAATTTAATAAATAGACATGTTTCTAATTCTAATATTTTTGATAATTTAGAAATTTGATATTAAGCTATTTAATAAATGATCATATGATTTTAAATTACTCAAGATTTAAGTTTAGTTTGTTTAAAATAATTTTAGCTTACATTTAAATTTAGCAAAAGGTTTGTTTAATTTGTTTTAAATTTAGCTTGATAAAAATAAGTAGTTTATCAATAAAGAGATAAATTCTTTTATAAATCATTTTGACTTAATAATGAGCTCTATTAATAATGAAAATCTTTACAAATGAATTTTTAATAAAATTGTTATTTCAACTTTAATTATATTTATGTGTGTTTGAATGAAAGTTATGATTTCGAAATTAAAAATAAAGGTTTCAAAATGTTTAAATTAAAATAAACATTATTAATATTAATATAAGTATATAAAATAAAATAATAATAAGTAATTAAATATTTGTTAGTCATAGTTAAAATACAAATGTAAATACAAATAAGAAATGAAGTGGAATACAAACTACAGAATAAACAAACTTACAACACAAACTATAAATTTGAAACCAAAGGGTAAAACAAGAATAAAGTATAAAACAAAATAACCTTCTTTCACAAGAGCATCCACCTGCAAGATACAAAATAAAATAAGGAAAATATGATGCAGGCTAAAGATAAGCTTGGTGTGTAGCTGCAATATAGTATGCAGGTTAGAGAAAAGAATGCAGAGCAAAGTTAAGTAAACAAAGTTAAATATATATAAAGGAAATGCAAGGAATAGTATAAATATGAATGTCAACTGTTGAAATGCAAAAGCATAAAAAATATATATATGCAGGTAGCTTACAAATTAAGATGCAGGCAAGTAGTAAAGAAAATGCAAAGTTAAGGAAGCTAAGTAAAATATCTATACATAAGAAATGATGAAATTAGCTAAGTAGGGAACACAAGTACTTAAACATTAAATGCTTGCTTAAACTTAAGTCATTTCGAGTTGTATTCTAGCCTCCTAATACAAATATCTTGCCTGATAAAACAATTTTTGTACCTGCAAAGAAATAGCTTGTCTCAGATGCCACCTTCCCCTATAAGCTTCTTTTTATACATGCTTTCTTATTCAGTTCGTTTAACATAGCATAGCATAGCAAACTTTTATTTTTTTTAGCTGAAGCTTTGTATAATAACAATACATTAATGCAACCAAGAGGAAGTTAACAGAAAGATAAAAGCAGAAATATTTTACAACAGTTCCAGTTTTAAAGTATAAGCTATTTCAATACCCATGTGCTCTGTTCATTCTTTCAAAGGCAAGGTGAGTAACACTCTTAAATTTCTTAAGTTTTAAAATCTGTTGCATGCAAATATTTGAATGCTTGAATATATTGAATGAATATTTATATATTCATTTTTACTCTGGATTATTGTGAAATGGAAATTACTGTATGTTTCAAGCCTGCAAATCCAAACTGTTTCATTATAAACTTGCTTTGTTTTCCATTGCTGTGAGTAACTTATATCTTAAAATAGTTAATTTAGTTGTATGAAGAATAGCAGAGATGCCCGTTTGTATACGCATTGCATTATATCATGATGAAATGAAGCCTGCATGTTATCTGGAGTTTGCCTCTGTTTAAAATTTCAAAAGCCTGGGTTAATTCAAAAATCGTTATTGCTCAACCTATTGATTGTTAGGACAAAGCATCTAAATAAAATATGTTTTGTTGATTATAAAGTAAATTTTAAAATTTAACTCATGCTAAACAAAGTTGATTTGCTCTGTAAAACTTTAGGAACAGTCTAAATCTAATACAAGTGATAATTTCGAATGTCTTAAATTATCCATTCAAGCTTATGGACTGATTACTAAATCAAAATTAGGATTTTTAAAACTCAAATCACATTTTTGAGTTGAGCTATGAACATGCTTTACTGGGTTGAACAATTCGAGCATTTTGGGTTGCCTCTGGAGGTGTCGTTGATCGGAGGGGTTGAGGTTTGTTCTGGAGGGATATGGGTGATCGGAGAGGCCATGAAAAATGGTCGGAGGCACTCTCGATCACTGTGGCAATGGTGGTTTACGTTTTCAGTGGGTAAACCTAGTTTGAACAGATAGTATTTCCTTGATCATAGCGTCGGCTCTGGTTGATCGAGTGTGTCTAAACTCGGGGAGGTGGTAGTAGGATGGTAGTTGAGGCCGTGGCCGGAGACGTTGGCGGTCCGATGGTGGAAGTCGTGAACATGACGTGTTGACAGGTTTGGATATGGAGGGGGTCGTGCTGTTTCCAGGTTTTGAACTGTCGTAGTTTTGTGGGTGCAGGGTTTTGACCTCGGGACGAAGTCGAGTCACTCGAGTAGATGACTCAAAGCAGGGGGGGTAAAGTCTCCGAGCATTTTGGGTTGCGTCGAGACTGTTTTTGTTCAGGCATTGTTAACTGGAAACAGAATTTGATTGTAAAAAAAAAAAATTCAAATGAAACCTATTTAAAGCAAATAAATAATAGATTTAGACTAAGTTTAAATTTAGTTTGCGGAATGAATTCAAACTTATATTTTGAAATCTAAAATAAGTTTACATATTTAAATAAGTTTCAGGTTTACAAACCTGAAAATTTCCAGATTTTAAAAAATATTTAAATCTGAAATAAAGGCTCTAACCACAGATTAAATTTGAATTTTTAAGGTATTGATTCAAATGAATATTGAAATCTTAAGATTTTAAAATAGATTTGGATGTGTAAATCGAGTTTCTAATTTAAGTTGTTAAAGTAAAGTTTAGATCAAAGTTTTAAAATCAAAGATAAATTGACGGAATTCAAGTTTAAAATCCAAATCTAAAGCTTAAATCAGTTTTTTGAATATGAATAAGTTCAAATAAAATGGTTCTGAAAAGTAAATTTGTTTCAATAAAATTTAACTTGATTTTGAGGATTCTTTTATTAAAGATTTTTGAATAAAAAGTAAATGAATGGTTTAACTTGAAGTTGCAAGTTAAAATATAAACGTATTTTGGGAATTTAAATTTAAATTAAGATTCAAGTAGTTAAATTTAAAAGATTTTCTTATAAAAGTTCATATGTAAATAATAAATGTTATATACATTTATTTAAAAGATTTTAAATTGAATTTAAATTATCTTAAGAATAATAGGGTAATTAAGGAATGACTTATGTATTTAAGTTAATAATTTAAATTGATTTATAACTAAAGATCAATTAAGAAGTAAATTAAGAAATGTTATTAAATGTAGACAATTAACTAAGGATTATTAATTAATTAATATATATGATTAATTTTGGATAACTAATTAGATTAATTAGATAAATTAGATAATCTATTGTAAATTGTTAAATGTAATTACGTGATAAAAGTAATTAGGAGATTAATTACTTATGGTAATTAATTTTGATATGATGATTAATTTAAGTTAGTTAATTTATTTTAATTAATTTAAGGAAATCATTTGATAAATTGATAAGTGTAATTACTTAGTGTATGCAATGGAGCACAATTACTTAATGAAGTAATTAATGATAATTACTGAATGTAATAGTGAAAGATGATGTGTCAATAAAGTAATTAGGATAATTGCGTTTGAAATTAATCAAGGGATTAATTAATGAAGATAATTAATTATGGAATAATTAATTTATTAATATGTAATTAAGGGTAGTTAATTACTGATTGATATTAATCAAGGGCGATTAATAATTGAGTAAAGTTAAAGAGGAATCATTTAATGCAGTTATTTAAATCAAAGTAATTTAATTTAAATCTAAATTAAAGATCATTAATTAATAATTAATAAGGCAATTAAGAATTGGTTAAATAAGGAATAATTAATGATATGGTGATTAATAAATATAATTAATTAACAATAAATATGATTATTTATATCTAAATCAGTTAAAAGGGTAATTAAATGCTAATTACTATGGATGATGTAGGATAATTAATTTGTGAAATTAATTAAAAACTAATTACTTCTTGTAATTAGAAATGATTAATCAAAGGTGTTTAATCAAGATGTATATCTAGAGAGTAATCAATTTATTTAATTTATGGTTGATTAATGGTTATATAAGCAGGGATTATAGATAACTAATTAATTTAATTTACTTTAAATTAATTAGATATAGAAGTAGTTAATTTAATTCATTTTAAATTAATTACAAATGGTATGATTATAAATCATTGCTTATGGATGAATGATATTGATATTTCATTTAATGATTGTGAACTCAGATATGAGATGAATAATATCTATATGACTTGGATGTTTGTTTAAGTATGATAGTATATTATTATCTGATTGGGCTGATAATTTTGATTATCTGTTATGATGATGATATGATTATCTACTGTGATATTATGAATTATCTATCTGTGTATGTATTGAATTATGTTGTATTAAACTGTTAAGGCTAAATAGACAACTTGGCCTTAAAAGACACGTTTGGATTTCGATGAGACCGAGATCGGGTTTCCTTATTTGGAACATCCGAAAACCACATCGATTCCAAATTAACGATAGGTCGTGAATCTGAAGTGAGGATGAAGATTCAGAGTGCAAGGGTTATCGTCGTTAACTCTGAGGGTGATTCCAAAATGAGTGTAACGAGATAATGCCTTCGGTTTCGTTCGAACCCGGAACGAACTTGTATGGATTGAATGCTTTCAACACATCGTCAGGTGGGCGATGAGCATTCTAAGAAATATTTTCTATAAAGGTAATCACAGCCTCAAGCCTCATCAACCGGGAATGGCTAAAAGAGAGGAGGTGCAGCAAGGTTAGGTGGGTCATGCCCAAGCAGGACAAGATTTTCCCCTATCTAGATGTCCCTTTTTATTCGGCTGTGTGGGCGGTTGGATGTAAACCAACTGCGGGGTTATCTTGTTCGGGACTGTTCAGTAAGGAATGGTTCCGGCCTTGTGTTGCAGGGGGTTGGGAGTGATCCTCGGTACGTTGATCTAGGCCACGTACTGTGACGGGCGGTACCCCAGTAGCCCTGCCATTGTATGGAATCCACAATCCAATAAGTGCCAACGGTTTTGATTGTATTACCCACTTTTGTGGCTAGTAGCTGGAATTTAATCATGTTTCGGCTATTTTCTATTTACTTGAAAACCCTAGACCTATTATAATATCATAGAATTTCCTATCAAATGTTTTGGTTAGCGTAAGGTAAAAACTTTTCCATGTTTATGTGTGGGAAGTCTTACGTGATACCTTTTGTTTTCAAAAGATTTTCAAAGTTAAGCAACTTTAACCTGTTAGCCATACCAGACCCATGTCTGACCCGGAGTTTATTTTTGTTTTTCATAAACTCTCGGGTACCCAAATTTTTACGGGTAGCCAAGGGATTCAGGTTTGCTTTGACGCATTCTGGAGGAGCAATGGAGCAGGTGACTTCAGCGTTGTAGATATATATATAGTTCCGCTGTGTTAGTATCTCTGAGATGTTTTGTTTGAATTGTTTTGTGTATTGAGTTGTATAACTAGACAGGTGTTTATAACTGTCTATTATGTGATGTATTATCTGTATAACTCTGATTGATGTTGTATATTATGTAAATACTTATGTGATTATTATAATTTATCCGCTGTGATATTCAGATGTTGTTATTCTTTCTTCTCTATCTTTTCTATTTTCTCATCCCTTTCTTTCTTTAAGAACGATACGACTTCCTGGGCGTAGGAAGTCGGGTCGTTACAGTGGTATCAGAGCGCTAGGTTGAGTGAATACCTAGGCTCTTGAGTGATTTCTTCTTGAGAGAGCGTATTTGTAATTTTGATATGTATATATTTATATATTTGTTACTACCTATATGTTGGGTTACCTGTTCAGGTTTTCCAATGAGTTATAAAGGTAGATAGGTAGTGGTGTGTGTAACACAACTATCAATGATTGGAAGTGTAATTGTCGAGACTGTAGGCCTAATACTGTCTCGAGTAAGTTTGGACGGTGTAAGGATTTCATTGATCTCTGAAGGAAATCTGTTAAGATTTGGAGTTCACCTTTGAAGTGTAAGAGTTTGGTTGAGCTAGAATTTTAATCTGTCGGGTGGACAGAAGTAAGTCAAGATATTTTGATACATCAAGGTGTAGTAGCTGTGTGATGAGACACAGTGACTATGGATATCTCCGACGATGTTTCTTTGGAACATGTAAGGAGAAGTGACTGCTTCGGTGTTGTGGCTGTGCTCAGCTGGGTGTTTTGTTTGTTTTGAGGTCCGAGTTTCTCGAAGAGCTTTGGATAGGAAATCTTAGCATCTGTGGCAGAAATGCAGCTTGGGATATTTTCGGTGTTGGCAAGAGATCTTCTGGCTTAGCAGGTTTTCTGGAATGGAATTCAGAAGTAATTATGTTGACCCATTTCTTCGATGGATTGGCCACATAAGTGTAAGCTGTTCTGATTTGTAAAAAGAGAGAGAAGTATCTTTGGAATTTGGCTGTATCGATCGCAAAAGTGACTTGCGATGGTTTGGGTGTTCTTTTGGGGTTTCAGAGATTTTTCTAGATGTCTTCTGGAAGTTAGAGTTTTGTTATCATATGAAATTGAGTTTGGTGAAGCAGCTCAGAATTTTGGAGGAACTTCCGAGTTTTATTTTTGGAATGTGTTGACCAGTCCGTGCTTGAGTTCATAATCAGCATTTTCATCTGTTCAGTCAGAGTTGCACAGTGGAAGCATGGTGGCAGCTATTTTAGTTTGGAAGCAATTGGATGTTGCAGTATTTGGATTAGAGAGTTCTACAGGAAATTTTTCAGGATCTGAGACCAGTTTGAAGTGCACCTGTTATATCTTTTCCGGATAAGAGAAGTGGGTTCTGATTTCTGATTTTGGAATAGAGTTATATTCTGAGTTTTGGTTGATCTTGGAAAGATCAATTTGTTGGATTGTCTTTGGATCAGGTTGTTTATAGGGACATCAGCAAGGATTGAGCTGATCAGGAAAGATGAAGAAATCCCAAGATCGTCCGAAGAGTTTTGTGGATAAGAGACGAAGAAATTTGGAGTCCGTAATCGGAGATTTGATTTTGGATAAGTGTTTGGTTTCAGGATTGGATTGTCAGTTTGGATAACTGGAATTCGTAGTGTTTCACGTATCTCTGAGGGAGTACGTGTAAGATTTATCTCTGGTTGTAGAATCAGCAGTTCAGGGAGTTGTAGTTGTTGATTCACACTTGCCTGTAGTCTGATATCCTGTTTTGTTTTGTAGATCTAGATGAGTGGGAACTCTGTAGTTTAGTAGTAGTATTGATTGTTTGGATTCTATAGGGCGAGTAACCCGGTATTTATACTTAGGGAAACTCGAGAAAAATTCTATTTAGAATTTTGTCTGGGTAGTTAGATTTGTTTGTTTGGATGAATTGGTTGCTATGATTGTTAGTTTATGTTGATATATGCTTGTGTTTCAAATTTAAATTTTTAATTGGATTATTAAATTACCTTTGTTTTAAATTTCGGGGACGAAATTCTTTTAAGGGGGGAGGAATGTGATATCCCGGAAATTTGGGACAATATCAATTTAATAATCTACATAAAAAAAATTAAATTGATTTGATAATATTTGTAATAATATATGAATTGATTTAATAATCTTCTTTCAAATAAATATTTAACTGATAATTTATCTTTTAATCAAATTGCCTTCTATTTATAATGTATATATTTGTATATATTGTAAATGGATAATCTTTGTTTTAAATTTAATAAATAGACATGTTTCTAATTCTAATATTTTTGATAATTTAGAAATTTGATATTAAGCTATTTAATAAATGATCATATGATTTTAAATTACTCAAGATTTAAGTTTAGTTTGTTTAAAATAATTTTAGCTTACATTTAAATTTAGCAAAAGGTTTGTTTAATTTGTTTTAAATTTAGCTTGATAAAAATAAGTAGTTTATTAATAAAGAGATAAATTCTTTTATAAATCATTTTGACTTAATAATGAGCTCTATTAATAATGAAAATCTTTACAAATGAATTTGTAATAAAATTGTTATTTCAACTTTAATTATATTAATGTGTGTTTGAATGAAAGTTATGATTTTGAAATTAAAAATAAAGGTTTCAAAATGTTTAAATTAAAATAAACATTATTAATATTAATATAAGTATATAAAATAAAATAATAATAAGTAATTAAATATTTGTTAGTCATAGTTAAAATACAAATGTAAATACAAATAAGAAATGAAGTGGAATACAAACTACATAATAAACAAACTTACAACACAAACTATAAATTTCAAACCAAAGGGTAAAACAAGAATAAAGTATAAAATAAAATAACCTTCTTTCACAAGAGCATCCACCTGCAAGATACAAAATAAAATAAGGAAAATATGATGTAGGCTAAAGATAAGCTTGGTGTGTAGCTGCAATATAGTATGCAGGTTAGAGAAAAGAATGCAGAGCAAAGTTAAGTAAACAAAGTTAAATATATATAAAGGAAATGCAAGGAATAGTATAAATATGAATGTCAACTGTTGAAATGCAAAAGCATAAAAAAAAAATATATGCAGGTAGCTTACAAATTAAGATGCAGGCAAGTAGTAAAGAAAATGCAAAGTTAAGGAAGCTAAGTAAAATATCTATACATAAGAAATGATGAAATTAGCTAAGTATGGAACACAAGTACTTAAACATTAAATGCTTGCTTAAACTTAAGTCATTTCGAGTTGTATTGTAGCCTCCTAATACAAATATCTTGCCTGATAAAACAATTTTTGTACCTGCAAAGAAATAGCTTGTCTCAGATGCCACCTTCCCTTATAAGCTTCTTTTTATACATGCTTTCTTATTCAGTTCGTTCAACATAGCATAGCATAGCAAACTTTTATTTTTTTAGCTGAAGCTTTGTATAATAACAATACATTAATGCAACCAAGAGGAAGTTAACAGAAAGATAAAAGCAGAAATATTTTACAACAGTTCCAGTTTTAAAATATAAGCTATTTCAATACCCAGGTGCTCTGTTCATTCTTTCAAAGGCAAGGTGAGTAACACTCTTAAATTTCTTAAGTTTTAAAATCTGTTGCATGCAAATATTTGAATGCTTGAATATATTGAATGAATATTTATATATTCATTTTTACTCTGGATTATTGTGAAATGGAAATTACTGTATGTTTCAAGCCTGCAAATCCAAACTGTTTCATTATAAACTTGCTTTGTTTTCCATTGCTGGGAGTAACTTATATCTTAAAATAACCTAAGTTAATTTAGTTGTATGAAGAATAGCAGAGATGCCTGTTTGTATATGCATTTCATTATATCATGATGAAATGAAGCCTCCATGTTATCTGGAGTTTGCCTCTGTTTAAAATTTCAAAAGCCTGGGTTAATTCAAAAATCGTTATTGCTCAACCTATTGATTGTTAGGACAAAGCATCTAAATAAAACATGTTTTGTTGATTATAAAGTAAATTTTAAAATTTAACTCATGCTAAACAAAGTTGATTTGCTCTGTAAGACTTTAAGAACAGTCTAAATCTAATACAAGTGATAATTTCAAATGTCTTAAATTATCCATTCAAGCTTATGAACTGATTACTAAATCAAAATTAGGATTTTTAAAACTCAAGTCACATTTTTGAGTTGAGCTATGAAGATGCTTTACTGGGTTGAACAATTCGAGCATTTTGGGTTGCCTCTGGAGGTGTCGTTTATCGGAGGGGTTGAGGTTTGTTCTGGAGGGATATGGGTGATCGGAGAGGCCATGAAAAATGGTCGGAGGCACTCTCGATCACCGTGGCAATGGTGGTTTACGTTTTCAGTGGGTAAACCTAGTTTGAACAGATAGTATTTCCTTGATCATAGCGTCGGCTCTGGTTGATCGAGTGTGTCTAAACTCGGGGAGGTGGTAGTGGGATGGTAGTTGAGGCCGTGGCCGAAGACGTTGGCGGTCCGGTGGTGGAAGTCGCGAACATGACGTGTTGACAGGTTTGGATATGGAGGGGGTCGTGCTGTTTCCAGGTTTTGAACTGTCGCAGTTTTGTGGGTGCAGGGTTTTGACCTCGGGACGAACTCGAGTCACTCTAGTAGATGACTCAAAGCAAAGGGGTAAAGTCTCCGAGCATTTTGGGTTGCGTCGAGACTGTTTTTGTTCAGGCATTGTTAACTGGAAACAGAGTTTGATTGTAAAAAAAAAACAAATTCAAATGAAACCTATTTAAAGCAAATAAATAATAGATTTATTTAAAACCTATTTAAAACTGGCAAGGGTTATCGTCGTTAACTCTGAGGGTGATTCCAAAATGAGTGTAACGAGATAATGCCTTCGGTTTCGTTCGAACCCGGAACGGACTTGTATGGATTGAATGCTTTCAACACATCGTCAGGTGGGCGATGAGCATTCTAAGAAATGTTTTCTATAAAGTTAATCGCAGCCTCAAGCCTCATCAACCGGGAATGGCTAAAACAGGGGAGGTGCAGCAAGGTTAGGTGGGTCATGCCCAAGCAGGACAAGATTTTCCCCTGTCTAGATGTCCCTTTTTATTCGGCTGTGTGGGCGGTTGGATGTACACCAACTGCGGGGTTATCTTATTCGGGACTGTTCAGTAAGGAATGGTTCCGGCCTTGTGTTGCAGGGGGTCGAGAGTGATTCTCGGTACGTTGATCTAGGCCACGTACTGTGACGGGCGGTACCCCAGTAGCCCTGCCATTGTATGGAATCCACAATCCAATAAGTGCCAACGGTTTTGATTGTATTACCCACTTTTGTGGCTAGCAGCTGGAATTTAATCATGTAACAATTTCGGCTATTTTCTATTTACTTGAAAACCCTAGACCTATTATAATATCACAGAATTTCCTATCAAATGTTTTGGTTAGCGTAAGGTAAAAACTTTTCCATGTTTATGTGTGGGAAGTCTTACGTGATACCTTTTGTTTTCAAAAGATTTTCAAAGTTAAGCAACTTTAACCTGTTACTCATACCAGACCCATGTCTCACCCGGAGTTTATTTTTGTTTTTCATAAACTCTCGGGTATCCAAATTTTTATGGGTAGCCAAGGGATTCAGGTTTGCTTTGGCGCAATTTGGAGGAGCAATGGAGCAGGTGGCTTCAGCGTTGTAGATATATATATTGTTCCGCCGTGTTAGTATCTCTGAGACGTTTTGTTTGAATTGTTTTGTGTATTGAGTTGTATAACTAGACATGTGTTTATAACTGTCTATTATGTGATGTATTATCTGTATAACTCTGATTGATGTTGTATATTATGTAAATACTTATGTGATTATTATAATTTATTCGTTCCGCTGTGAGATTCTGATGTTGTTGTTCTTTCTTCTCTATCTTTTCTATTTTCTCATCCCTTTCTTTCTTTAAGAACGATACGTCTTCCTGAGTGTAGGAAGTCGGGTCGTTACAATGATACATAGATTACAAGTCCTACATAATCCTTCTACATAAGTTGAATGACCGACATTATATCTTTATATGTATTTTCAGCCCTTATGTTATACCTCTACTCTTACGATAAGATGTGTTTATTTATTATTATCATGTAGAAAGGTAGTTTTGTTTTGTGGCTATCCTCTCTAGTTATTTTTTTCTCTTTTTAGGCATTTGAATGTTTTGGTTTGGGATCTATCTGGATGTTTATTGTCCTAGAACATAACACCTTTTATCATATGTTCACTATTTTGTAGGCTAATTTACACTACACATTGCACATTTTTCGGACATAATAATGACATGGATTGAAATCAAATATTCAAAGTTTAAGTGCAAAGGAATCAAAAAATGTTTCTAAATTTGTTTAGAATTTGATTGAACTTTATGCTTTTATTCTTTCTCTTAGTAGCATTAACATCATTTTATGTTGCTATCTCCAAGTCAGATCGATAAAGTGGTATCATTATAAAGGTAAAATTTATCATTCTAGTTGAAGATGGTTTATCAATTTTTTTTGCAACATTGGCTTCTTTTATTGGTATAAATTCATGTTATATCTAAGAAGCTAGAATTGTGAACTCCCGTTTATCTTGACTATCATTATACCAACTTATTTTATTTTTCTCCACCCACGCCTACTATAATTTAATTGAAGACCAGTCATTTTTGGATTTACCCTATTATAAATAAAATCATTTATTGAATTAACACTACTATAAATAAAAACATTTATACAGTCTTTGAAAGAACATATATTAGGCAAAGTTATAAAAAACTTAAAGTTCCAAAAATACCAACATTTTGTCAATAATAGTATAATTTTTCATTTTGACTATAACAAAAGCATTAGTGTTTGACTTTAGCATGCAAATATTTTCTTTAAAATTCCTAATTTAATTTTTCTATTCAAATTTGATTTTTTTTATTTGGTTGTATGTAGAATACCAATCCTTATTATTTGTGAGTTGGTTTGTCTCTGCATTTCTTCCTTGGGATTTGCTTCACCAAAACTTTTGATTCTCCTTCATGGTTAAAAAATGCATGCTTGATGTAAAATGCATGAACGACCCTTAACCAGTATGCATTAACTAGAAAATACATGATCATCTATATAGTATTTCTACCTATCATCCTGAATGTGATATCCTTGAACACGCATATGTAAAAATTAATGATGTTGCATCTCCTATGCTTTTTTGTAGCATGAACCAGATTTGAAATGTTTCCCATTTGATTTACTTTGTTGAGTATAAGCTAAAGATTTTATCTGTTCCCTTCACCATCATCACCCTTTCCTATGTTTACAGACACACTTGATATATTGCTCTTTGCGAACAAAAAAGGTAATTTATACATGTTCTTATTTTTGCTCAGTTGTTTATATATGGTAAACTAAACACTTTAAGTTTCCACTACCAAAAAAATGGGTATTTAAACTATTAATGGTCAAAAATTGTTGGACTCAACTTACCTATTTTAATTCATCTCTACTGTATTAATTATGTAAATGCAGGCTGGTAGCTCCTTTTATTTCTTCAAATAACACTGCAAGTTGCTTTTATATTTGAGACTTGATTTGTTTATTCTTTGTGAACCTAATTAATACATATGATTTACCAACTGTTAAGCAATTAAAATTCTCAAATTGCAGGAGCTATATGTTAAGGGAGACAGATTAGGTAATACATGCAACTAATATGTTCACTCGATTGTTGTGCTACATGATATGGGTAAGAGTCCACTCTCATGTTACACTTTTATGTCTTCATGGTTGCTTATTACTTATTCACTTATGTTTCGTATATCTTTGTTTTTTAGTGTCTTTTAAGATCATGTTATATTTTTCAGTATGCTCTGGGTAGAAAATACAAACCAAAAAATACATCCTCACAAACTTGTATTGCTCCTCTTCAGTATGATATACTCACACATTGGTTATAGTACTTTAATTGATGCACGGTTGTTGATCTTATATCTAAACCTTACATGGTATTTTCTTATTAAGCCTGTTTAGATTTTAATCTTCGTTTATTATGAATTTTGGCTTACTTAACTCGACTAAGGGAACAAATGCAATTCTTTGGTTTAAATAATTGCATAGATAAAATGGCTAATTTTTTACTCTAGCCATCTGTGTTGTCCATGTGCTTTTTGAGTTGTTATGCCCCATGCTACAGAGCCTATGACTTAATTTATTTCCTCATTACTTGATTTATGGTTGTAAAGCTTATGTGTGTTGGCATACTTTGGATCTTATATGTTATTTTACACTGAAACGGGAAAAAGCATTCCTTTTGATTCTTCAATGACTTGATATTTATATAATATTGGTTTAAATGTTAGAATTAAGAGTTGTTTTATGTAGAAAACAAGTAATTACTTCTACTCAAGTTGAAATACAACTTCCTAAAACCCGATTTTTAGAGTAATGATAATTCATGCACTCAATATAAGCATATGTCGACAAACACCATTGTCCAAGTGGTTAATTGATTCGGCTTTGGTGCAAGAGGTCACAAGTTTGAAACTTGCCTTCGAACGTTTATTGACATGGGATATGTTCTCCCAATGATTTGTTGTGTATAAAGTACCATTTCAATTTTTTTTAAGCATATGTCTTTTATAAAACTATTAACATGCCTAACATATTCCTCGTAAAATCTAAACATGTAATATGTATTATGAAACCTTACTGATGACCTCATATCTGACTACATAACTTTGTGTGATATGGTTTAGTTGTTGGATAAAATAAGACAGTAGTCAGATAGAAGAGTCAACTCAAATCATTAATAATTTTGTTGCTGCTGTAAATTAGTAAAGAAAATTGATATGAAATCGACATTTAATTTTGAACAAATGTCAACTAATGCAGTATTGAATAAAATTTTAAGTTAGTGTTAGCTTATTCCTGTTTTTCCAAATGAAATAGTCGTTTGTTTTCATGATCGGGTTGTACAATTACATTTCATAGGAATCCAATTAAGGGAATTATTTGATAATTTAGTCGATATATAAGTATGTTTTTCTACTGAGACATTTGAACTGCCATTAATGAATTTTTTAGGAAAATACAATATAGACATTATGCAGTTGTGCTGATGAATTAGTAACGAGTTAGTGATGAAACATATTTTTGTCAGCTTATCAAATTTGTTTTCAAAGGCTTATATATATATCAATGAACCAACGTATTTTCTTTCCATGCAGTTTCAGTACACTTTATTCATTGCCAAGATGTCAAAATATATATAAAGATTATTAGTTACCTGTTCACATGTAATATCCAGGTGGAAAGCTCCAAAATATTAGGGGTTAGAAATTTGGTCTTAATGTAAATAAACTTAAGATTTTACGTGACTGTTTAACTCAAATACCCGCTTCTTATATACTTTATTTTGCATGTAATTTAATAGCTTTACATATTTTGTTTGGGACTTTTCTTTTCAGTTTATGTAAGATGCTTCATGTTTCCGTCCTTCGTTTGTTGAATGAACTGCACCATCAGCTTTCACGTAGGTTCTTTTTTCATAAGCAATTGGTGCTTTTCTGTATATATTTAAGGTTGTCAAGGTTGTGTGATCCTTGGATCATGTAGAAAAAAAATATGATGAATAAATATTATGTTAATAACACAAAAAGATTTCACTGCAATCATTTCTATCCTTTATATGAAATTAGTAGGATTTTTTTATGTTCTTTTGTGCAAGAAAAATAATTTACCCATTAATAATTAGACTACGCTCTTAATTTGTTTGTCCTCATGTTTAATACACAAGTAGATTTAATAAAATTGTGTTCGCAAATGGTTATGTTTATTCGAAGTTTATATAATTGTTGATATCATGTTAAATAAAAATCATTTTCCTTCTATTAAAAAGACTTTCGTTTTGAGTTAAATAATATTATTGAAAGGAAAAAAATAAAGATAGTTGCAAAACAACATATTATTTCAACCGTGTGCTCAGCATGGGTTCACACTTCTTTTGTTGTCGAACCATTTCTCAAATCTACTTTGAGTGCAAAAAGCCTAATATAGTTTAGGCTAAGGTTTGATTTAATAGTTTTGTAGGTTACAAAAATAAGCCTTTTGCATTTCAAGCCTATGCATATTTAAACGAATGATAACTGTCAAAATCACTTTCAATTTGCTTATTTTAATATTCGGTCACAATACAAGGTATGTGCATAGCATGGGCTCATGTTTTCTACTTTTTATACTAGATTTTTGATTCACCTGCAGAATCATCAGCTAAATAAAACAATTATTGATTCTTAGTTTGAAAGCTTTGCGCCAGCGTTTTTTTATTACTTCATTTTATAATGATCAATTTCTCTAATTGGTGGTAAATTTCAATGATTTGTACTATTATGACATGCAATCTAACTAACATGTGAATACCTTTCGATTTGCAAACAAATATAACCTAGAGGGTTAGGCTTTGATGAAAACATTAGTAGCCCAGAAAGACAAACAACTGTGCATATCACAGGATGTTTGTAAATTTGTTCAATTTATTAGTCATGATAACCATGTTTTATGTCTCCGGTATATCACAATAAACTCTTTTACATTGTAATTGTCCAAAGTACCAATGTTAGGTTCTATGTTTACCCTTTTCTCAATCTATATGTCATTTAATACAAGGTCTGACTCTCTGTGCTCTTTTAAATAAAATTTGTATCAGCATAGAAGAGTATACATGTATGGAATAAAATTACCCATCCACGCTATTATTGGACATAGCTGTTAGTCTTAAAACAAAAAGTTAATTTTCATCCCAGGTTTAGCACCTTTTTTCCATTAGATTTCTTACCACAGTCAATGATATTATAATAGATTCTGCAGTTAATGATAGGGTATACATGTTAAAGAGCAGTATTTATTTGTTTTCATAGCTTTCTAAATAAGTCAACTTATTTTAATAAGCAACCTTCTCCTATGATTTGGCTATTAACTGTAGGCATTTTTCATAACACGTATGAATAGTAGTTCAAAAAAATAAAACTTATTTTCCTACGCGTGAATGTATATTTAAAGCCTTCAACATTTTGGTTCAAGCTTTTTATCTTTTAACAAGTTCTTCACTTGGATACATAAAACCACATCATCATCTATACGGAAAAATATGAATGGTATCTTATTGTAATACACGCACACAAAAAACCATAGTAGTTTTACCGTATTTCAAATTAAAATAAATCCATCTACACAAGCATCTTTAGCATTGAACGAAAATTGAAATCTTATGTACGCGGAACATAAGTTTTTTCCAACTTATTTGCATTTCCCATTACAACACACCATCAAATGTACATTAAACAATGATGGCATACATGTAATTGGCAATTCCAAAATTTCATGAAAATTGTACTATGCATGACATAGAGTTTTATTCTTAAATAAACAAAAAGGTGTAAAACTATTTTACTAAGTAACAAGCAAAATGAAATCACTGTGTGCATAGCAAGGTTCCCATATATTTCTACAACTTTACATAACCATAATATTTTTAAAAGCACCCGTGTACGTAGCACGGACTAGTAAAGAATAAAAATTTAGTGACCTCTGTAGCATATAGGCATAGCTACACATTTATAGCACTATGATTTTGATAATCTCAAATGAGTAGTAGCGCAGACCTATTTTTTCATGTTATCAAAGTATGATGAACCATCACATCATATCAATCCATTAATTAAAATTAATTAATTAATAAAGTAACATCACATCATATTCATTAATTAATAAAAGTTACATCACATCATATTCATTCATTAATTAAAATGGATTAATTAATAAAAGTAACCAAAACAAAATGAACGAATGGAATTATGAATGAACATGGATAAACAAAAATTAGGAATAGAGAATCACATTTAGTCATAGAAGTACTAGACAATATAATTGTGATGATCCGAATTTTTCGCGCTTGAAAATCGACATCCATACTTTACTCGTATTAGAATGTCGCAGATTCAAACGTTCGAATCCAATTCGCCGGAGCTTATAACACATTAATACAACAACACAGCGGACAAAAATAAATATATCGTTGATACACAATATATTTGATACAACACAATGATGCATGATTATCAATATCAGATATACAAGATAATAACGGAAGAATACTAGCAACAGCAGAAGAGATAACATCAGCAGTGGAAAAATAACTTCAACCAAAACTCCAAATTTCAAGTTCAAACCATCATCAAGTTGAAATGAAGCAAACTTGGTAACATGAATGTGATTGCCAAAATCCAAAGACTCCAAAGATTTCCAATCCAATAAGCTGAGGACTACCGAATCTACATGTGAAGGCCCGAAAATCCGGACTCCTTTGAGCTGGCAACATTCCACAACAATCCAGTCAAAGGGGAACAAACTTCCGAATCTTTATGGTTGAAGAAGAAGAAAGAGGTAGAAGAAGAGAGAAAAAGATAGAAGAAAAACAGAAAACAGAACAGAAAAGAACAATATCAGAATCTCACAGTCGCAGCGGAACAACATATAATAGATAAATAAATAATCATTAAAACAAAGAACTATACAGTTTATACATTACATCACATTACATTCATATCATCAGAGTTACAACAAACAAACAGCGGACACTGCTCGATCCCGTGCTAGACACTGCTCTTGCTCGCCGCTGCCTCGCCCCACTGTCGCCTTCAAATCGCGACCAAGCCCTCGAGTCGCAACCACCTGCCACGCGGCCAAACCCTACGCGAGCACCACCGCCGCGTGCGCCTCCCAAATTCCAAGCGCCACTGCCCTAGCCACCCAGTCGCAGTTGCGACCCACGCGATTCGAAGCCGCTGCCTCCAATTGCGACATCCCCTGCGCGCCGCCGGTCGCAATTCCCCCAATTTGATGCCGCCGCACACCATCGTGGCTACAGCCATTTGGTTTTTTTTTTCTCGCAAGTGTTGAAAGAGGAAAGGGAAGAAGGCTCGGCCATGATATTTGAATTTGAACGAAAAAATTTGCGTTTGTTCTCAGCCATTTTTTTTCTTTCGATCTTTGATTTGGTTCTGCTCTGAAAGAAAATTGCGTGAGATATGTAGAGGAAGATGGAGACAAGAAGTACGCGATAGCTCAGAGAGTAGGGTGGCTTTGAGTTGACAAGTTTTAAATTAAAATTTGAATTGAATTCGTTTTGATTTTAATGCGTTTACTCACCGTGTGTTCACATAACAATTCCGAAAAATACGAAATTTGAAATCCGGCAATAATTCAACATTACGGACCCAATGGAACTGGTTTCGTCGAATTCCGAGACTGTATGAAAATTGACTATTTTTTAAATATCGATTTAAACGATATAAATTCAAAACTGAACAAATTCACCTTCAAATTAAATTCTGAAGTTTTAATTATCTTCAGTATTATCAATATAAATTTTATAAGCCTTTGAAATATTTTTAATCAGCTTAAAATTGAAGACTCAAATTTTTATTCACTTGAATAGATTAAATTTTATAATTTAATCGCCAAATTTCAAAGCTATATTGAAAAATCAAATCCAAATCATCATTCAAATATTTAAAATTAATTAAATATTTTATTTTTAAATTATTCAAAATTCTGGGTCATTACAATCTTCCCTCCTTAAAAGAATTTCGTCCCGAAATTGCAAGTTAAGGAGAATGATCCTAAACCGTTTATTATTTTTCACAATTCAAATAGTTTTATCAACTTTCTAACCTAAATCTTTTTATTAAAGATCCAATCTTACCCCAATTAGCTTTCCAACTTCACTTACAAGTTTCAAACAACATTGTTTACTTCAAAATTCAAATTTAAATTCAAATTTCAAATATTCAAATTTTTCTCAAAAATTTTCTAACACCCTAAATTTTCAAAAAATTTCGCCAGCGTTTCCTTTGCGCGGCTCGATCGGTACGACTACAAAATGGCACCACGGCCCCTCAGAATCAAAAAGAAAAAGAAAAGCCAAGCGGCTAGAGGAGAAAGTCATCAAATCTCATACGAAAATTGAAATACGCACCTTTTTGTCGAGCAATTCAATTTTTTTATCTTTGAAATAAAAACTCCAATAACATTTATATACCTGCATAACCTGCTGAATAATGATATCCAATTTCATCAACTTTGCATTTCAACTTCATTTGAATTTAATTCACAATTTCAACTCCATTCTGAACATTGAATTATATTAACTATCATTCACAACTATATTATTTAAATTAGTTCCAATTACTAATTCATTACAAATTCCAATTCATACAATTCAAATTTACCTTTCTTTCATAATCATTGAATTTAATTCGTTCCAGCCTTATTCATTTGGTCAATATTCAATTAGCTTCACTTACTAATTTTTAGTTTAATACTTCACAAATCAATTTCAATTCCAGCTTTATTTGCTTACAAATTCAAGTTCCAATCTATTTATTTCACAAAATTTTCATTTCAATTAGAATCTCATTCCAATCAAATTTCGAATATTTTATAAGTTATCAACTTATTTGCATTTCGATTTATGAATTTCACTTATACGTTCATTATTACTAATTCCATTCCATTAATGAATTTTAATTATCTGCTAGGAATTCCATTTTCATTTATAAATTCAGTAACAATTTATATTCACAAATTCTATTTATATATATGGATTTAACCTTGGAGTTATGATTTCAGTTCTTATTCAATTTCAATGATAATTTTTAATATTATCATCTCCTAATATCCAAACATCCATATACTATAATATTTAATAGAAAATCACTTCTTTTATATACAAAAATAGTTTTGGGTAAAATTATTTCATTTACCCTATTTTTAAAACAATATTGTGTCGAATTGTTCTATTCAAGTGTTTAGAAACCCCTTCGATCCAGTTGTACAGACTGTGCCGACGAAGGTTCATATGCCACTCAATAAACCAATCATCACAATATAAAACAAATTTTATATTCACTAACAAATACGCGCTCATATCTATTATTACCCTCAAACTCATTCTAGAGTACTACTGACTCTATCTCTAATGAGTAACACCCAACAGAGCCATGGTTGTCGCTTAACCATATGCTCTGATACCAAATGTGAAGGCCCGAAAATCCGGACTCCTTTGAGCTGGCAACATTCCACAACAATCCAGTCAAAGGGGAACAAACTTCCGAATCTTTATGGTTGAAGAAGAAGAAAGAGGTAGAAGAAGAGAGAAAAAGATAGAAGAAAAACAGAAAACAGAACAGAAAAGAACAATATCAGAATCTCACAGTCGCAGCGGAACAACATATAATAGATAAATAAATAATCATTAAAACAAAGAACTATACAGTTTATACATTACATCACATTACATTCATATCATCAGAGTTACAACAAACAAACAGCGGAAAAGAAATACTATATATCATAGATACAATAAATAATAGACTACGCCATCCAGCTCGCCTCCGGATATCTGTAGCAACACCCGAATCCAGAATGACCTGAAAACATAACTCTAGACTGCCCGTGTGGAAATTGGTGGGCACCCAGAGTTTAGGAATGGAACAATAAACTCCAGGTCAGTCATGTGACTGGTGTGAGAACTAAAAACAATTATTTATCTTTAAAACAAAGAATAGGAAATTTTTTAAATAAATTCGCAATGCTTTTTAGAAAATGAGACTACCATAAGGCCTCCCGCACACACACACAATGCAAACGCAGAATCGGAGGAGATTTCTCCTTATGATAGTCAAAAATGCTTGATACGCAAAATCAAATCATTTTCGATATTATTACTAGTGCATAGTGTAGAAAACAATTTCGAAAGTAGAATATAAATCTTAGCCAACATACGACCATTATCGTATGCCTACTATAGCTACTATGTTCAATAGCAGGTTACCGCCACATTCCATAGCAGGTAATACAACTAAAACCGTACAAGGCTCGTATTGTTTCTTTGGATTTCCAACAAATGGTCAGGCCAAGGAACTTCCCATTGCCACATGGAAACGCCTCTGGAATGACGTCCCGAGAACCTAACCGGATCTCTGCCAACACAAGGCCGGGTTACCCCTTACTGGGTAACTACTGACACGAATATGTCATTCCCCGATCGTAACCGATCTATATCCGAGGATCCTCGATAACCAACAACCACATAAGAGAAATGCAGTAACCACATAGGTAAATATCTGGGCTCCATACCATGATACCACATCTATCCAGAAGGAATGAACATACACTAAGGGGCGCTACTCCCTAGAACCTTGCCGCATTCTTCCTGTTTTGACCATTCCGGGGTGTGAGGTCCGACGAAGTCTCGTCCACAAAGCCACGCTTTTCAAAAGCAGTGCTTTGGGTCAACAAATGATCAAAGCAATGATCATCAAGATAGACGATCAAACAGATGATCCTATCACAAATGATCACTCAACGATCATTCAACAGCAACACTCAGCATGCCACACTACCAAATTGGGAGTATATCACTAATAACCTTCAACTATATAACCTCTGAGCTTGTACGTCTCAGAGAAGGGTGTTGAGCTAAGAGAATAAATTCTCCGCCACCAACAGAAATATATTTGAAAGAAATCAGCTTTATATCTCAATTTGTAATTTCAGACATACCATCCATACAAGTCTGTTCCGGGATCGAACAGAACCGACGGCACTTCCAAAGAAGCCCTTGCAATCCAGATATTCACTAATCACGTCCGGACATCCCGTCACTAAGGGTGATAAACCTCTATATCGGAGATCAGCCGATGCAGAGTAACTCGACGGTAATCCATCCGTTTTCACAAATATCCGGTCTTCAACACCGGTCTTCAAATGCAATTCATAACGACGTATCACATATTCGGAGTGGGTTATACGACCCCATGGTCCTTTTCCGGTTAATCCGAATAGTGAGCGCTTATTTTAAAATAAGTGTGGCATCCAATTCAAACAATCACAACAATTATTCATTCAAGGGTAAATATTGATAGTTGGTTATTTAACTATCAATAAAGATGCGTCACATCATCAGATTCCAAATAATTTTCCAAATTATTTATTTTTCCAAAAATATCTATACTAGATATAAAATCTCAATACTTCAAAAATAAACCAATGTTTATTTTGAAAACCAATTTCCCTTTCCATTTATAAATTCCACAGTGAACTTACATTTCAAATTTTCTATTGATTTCCAGTTTCAATAGATTTCACATATTCAATTCCAATTTATCTTCAGAAAGATAAATTCTTAAAATCGTTCCATTTCATATTGGAAAAATAATTCCATACTTATTTAAAAATAAGTAATTCAAAAATCTTATTTATTTTCAACAATTTGAAAATATTCAATATACTTAAACCATAGTTAAGTATATATTTCATTCGTTTAAGGAAAAACATTCTTTTATTCACATTTATTTGGGTCAAAACGAATGTTGCGTAAAACATCGTTACGACAACCCAAAATCACTAGTATAGGGATTTGAATTTAAATAGATATATAAATCCCAATACTATTCAAAACATTTCCTTTCGGAAATCATTTACTATAACAACAGTGTTATAGTCCACCATTTCCTTATTTTCTCGAAAACGCCTATTTCAACAATGAATGTTGAAATCTATGTTTTCATTTCCTTCTATTTCTCGAAAACATCTATTTCAACAATAAATGTTGAAATTTATGGTTTCGATACTTGATGCATTTTAAAACATCTTCAAATCGTTTTAAATTTCATTTAAAACATTTTCCCAAAATATCCATTTTTATTTATAATATATTCACATTAAATTCAATTTCGGATTTATAAAACAACGTTTATAAATCCCATTTATAATTTTATAACTTCTATTTATAAAAACCAATTTATTTACAAATTCCCTTTATATTTCATTTTAATACCAAATTCCGATTCATAAGATAATTTCTTATAAATCTTTTATTTTATAAAATCTATTCACTTTCTAATCTCACAATTTATAAATTTATAAATTTTCATTTACTTATAACAACCATTTATATTTCACTTTATAACACTTATAAAAACTCGTTTTATAATTCCAATATTTTTAAATTTATAAGTATCAATTCTATAAATTTGCTAACTATTTCAAAATTCACATTTCGCTTTCATTTCACAAAAATCTTAAATTCTATAACTTTTAAAAATTGAAATTTTAAATTTATTTAAAATGAATCAATTCAAAATTTTACTAAAAACATATATTTGGAAAATCGATTTAAAAAATCCTTTTAAAATCAAAAATCGTTATTTTTAACTTTAAAAACGAATCCGATGATGCCACAGCATCAATTGGTCAATCATGGCAACAAATATCATATATCAATATGATAGTTAACAGTCAACACAATATTTATAAAACAAATAAATATTTGTGAGGGGTCCAGTTGGATCCCTCCAACCTGTTTCCCTGCATCCAAAAAGTTAGCACAATACCCATTCCACTTCGAGGTGGAATATCGCGGTATATGGGATTTTATAAAATATTATCCGCTTACTAACGGCGCAATAGGGTCTCATCCGCTATACGAGGCGGGAAATCATCAACTGCAATATATACATATGCCAATATATATATATTGCTATATATAGATATATCCTAAAATATCTAATATCACAATCAAGCAAACAATCAATCAATCAACAAATTTTAAATATAACTATTTAAAATTTAAATACCCTTTTGAGTGAGAAGTTCTCACCTTTGCCTTTATTTGTAGTCCATTTCATCTTGACTCGATTTTTCTTGATTTATACCTTGAATGAATAATTATACAATTCATTAATATTCGAATTAAATCGAACCAATAATTTCTATTTGTTAACTTTAATTTAATTAATATTTTAACAAACGAACAATTCAATTTCCATTTATTAATATTTTTCTTTTATTGTCTAATAATTTCATTTAAACTAATTTCGTCTTTAATAATCGATTTAACTAAAATTTAAATTTAAAACTAAACTTCCTTCAATAGATTTAATTAACTTACCCCATAATTAAATTTACCAAACTAGTTATTAAATTTCTTTTTCTTACAAAAAATTATATTTTAACTAATTTCCCCTCTAAAAATTAATTTGGTAATTAAACAATTGGAATAAACTTATTAACCCACATAAGTTATCTTAATAAATTATTCTTAGTAAATGAAATAATTGAACAAGTTAATTTCTATTTTATAAATTTAATTAAATTAGCTCAAAATTTATTTTAGACTAATTTATAAGTTTCAAAAATCAATTCTTTCAAATAACTTATAAAAAATTAAATTTTAATCTTATTTTCCTGTTTTACTATAAAACTGCTGATTTATTATTATTTTCTTCAAACATAATTTTGTTTACTGCAATTTTTTTTTCTTTACTGTCTATATATATATACAAGTATTCAAATTCATATATTTTTTTTTTTCAAACTGTTCTGCATTTAAAATCTCACTACATTTTTATATGAAAATAAAATAAAACAAGATAAAAAAAACAAATAAGAATTTACCTTATTGCTAACAGCCGCAACCACCCCATCGACCACATCGTCTTGGCCCCTTCGTTGCTGCCCTTCCATCGCGCTACAGGCGCCGCCGCAACCCCTTACTAACCTTTGGTAATTAAATTATTCCATAATTTCATTTAAAATCAATTCTTTTAAATAATTTATTAAAAATTAAATTTTCAATTTCAATTCCCTTTAAAATAAATCTATCCAACCAAAATTTTATTTTTAACCTGATATCTTTATTTTAAATCAATTTCTTTTTAATAATTTATTTAACTACACTGTATAAATTATTTAACTAAATAAAAATCAAAATACCTTACTGAAAATTATATATATATATATTTTGAAGAATATCCTCATGTAAAATTTGCTGTTAATGATTTTCTAGCCAATGTATATGTATACACATTATATTAATTCCTATCAGTGATAAATATTCGACTAAATCGAAAGAAAAACGTATTTTATACCTTACTGACTCAGTTGCTTGACGAACCCCGCGATCGACTCAGAGCACATCGGCATCTCCTCGATCCCGTGCTAGACACTGCTCTTGCTCGCCGCTGCCTCGCCCCACTGTCGCCTTCAAATCGCGACCAAGCCCTCGAGTCGCAACCACCTGCCACGCGGCCAAACCCTACGCGAGCACCACCGCCGCGCGCGCCTCCCAAATTCCAAGCGCCACTGCCCTAGCCACCCAGTCGCAGTTGCGACCCACGCGATTCGAAGCCGCTGCCTCCAATTGCGACATCCCCTGCGCGCCGCCGGTCGCAATTCCCCCAGTTTGATGCCGCCGCACACCATCGTGGCTACAGCCATTTGGTTTTTTTTTTTCGCAAGTGTTGAAAGAGGAAAGGGAAGAAGGCTCGGCCATGATATTTGAATTTGAACGAAAAAATTTGCGTTTGTTCTCAGCCATTTTTTTTCTTTCGATCTTTGATTTGGTTCTGCTCTGAAAGAAAATTGCGTGAGATATGTAGAGGAAGATGGAGACAAGAAGTACGCGATAGCTCAGAGAGTAGGGTGGCTTTGAGTTGACAAGTTTTAAATTAAAATTTGAATTGAATTCGTTTTGATTTTAATGCGTTTACTCACCGTGTGTTCACATAACAATTCCGAAAAATACGAAATTTGAAATCCGGCAATAATTCAACATTACGGACCCAATGGAACTGGTTTCGTCGAATTCCGAGACTGTATGAAAATTGACTATTTTTTAAATATCGATTTAAACGATATAAATTCAAAACTGAACAAATTCACCTTCAAATTAAATTCTAAAGTTTTAATTATCTTCAGTATTATCAATATAAATTTTATAAGCCTTTGAAATATTTTTAATCAGCTTAAAATTGAAGACTCAAATTTTTATTCACTTGAATAGATTAAATTTTATAATTTAATCGCCAAATTTCAAAGCTATATTGAAAAATCAAATCCAAATCATCATTCAAATATTTAAAATTAATTAAATATTTTATTTTTAAATTATTCAAAATTCTGGGTCATTACACTACATCTACTATTTGACTATCTAGAAATCTAACTCTAGGCTGCCCGTGTGGAAAATTATAGGAACCCAGAGTTTAGGAAGGGAACAATAAGCTCCAGGTCAGTCATGGGACTGGTATGAGCAAACAAAAATAGTTTATCTTCAAAAATAAATAAAAAGAAATCCATAATGCTTTTAAATGAAACTACCATAAGGCCTTTCGGCACACAAACAATGCAATCGCACACTTTAGGGAGATTTCTCCTTATGATAGTCAAACATGCTTACTACTCAAAATCTTTTTGATATTATTATTAGTGAATAGTGCATAAAACATTTCGAAAGTATAATATTAATATTAGCTAGCATATTTACCATTATATTTTGCCTGCTACAACTACCACCTGAGGTGGCAGGTTATACAACTGAAACAGTAAGGGCTCGTATTGTTTGATTGGATTTCCAACAAATGGTCAGGCAAAGAAACTTCCTGGGCCACATGGGTACGCCTCTGGAGGGATGCCCCGAGAAATTGACCGGCTCTCTGCCAACACAAGGCCGGGTTACCTCTGTAATGAGGTAACTACTACACGAGTATGCCACCTTCGGGTTGTAACCAACCTTTATCCGAGCACTCGATACCAACAACCACAAAGTAATAAATTTGCAGTAACCACATAGGTTAAATATCTGGGCTCCATACCATGATATTACCTCTATCCAGAAGGAAATGGACATACCCTCAGGGGGCGCTAGCCCCAAATAACCTTGCCGCATCTTTCCTGTTTCGACCATTCCGGGTTGTGAGACTCAATGAGGTCTCGTCCAAAAAGCTACGCTTTTCACAAAAGCCATGCTTCGATCAACACATGATCAGCAGCACTTCGTATGCCACATTACTAAATTGGGAATATATCACTAGTACCCATCAACTACAAAACTTCTGAGCTCGTACGTCTCAGAGAAGGGTGTTAAGCTAAGAGAATAAATTCTCCGCCACTAAACATAAATGTGTTTGATAGAAACCAACTTTACATCTCAAAGTGTAATGTCAGACATACATCCATACAAGTCTGTTACGGGTTCGAACAGAACCGAAGGAACTTCAAAAGAAGCCCTTGCAATCTGGATAATCCCTAATCACGTCCGGACTCCCTATCACAAAGGGTGATCAAATCTCTATACCGGGACCATTCGGTGTAGAGACATTCGACAGGTCATCATTTCTCTTTCGAAAATATCCGGTCTTCATCATCGGTCTTCGAATGCAATCCATAACGTCGTATCATTATTCGAAATGGGTTATATGACACAAAGTCCTCTCCCGGTTAAACCGAATTATGAGCGCAGTATTAAAAGCCATATGGATAATGGTGGGATCTTAGTTAATTCACAACTTAAAGCCTAAAACTTTTCTTCAAATGGTTTAAACAAATTACTATTTCAATTTTTTAAACAAAAAGATTCACTTCACAAAGTTCACCAATCTTTCACAAAGATTAATTCATAGCTTTCATAACTATTTACAATTCCAAATTTTTTATACAAAAGATACACCTTTAAGATCCTCTTCAATTTAAAAATAAAGTTCACCAATCTTTAACAAAGATTTATTCATTGCTTTCAAAATAATTCCATTTCAAAACTTGAAATCATTTTCAATACAAATTGGAAATCCTTTCTTTATATGAAAGCTATTGTTATTTGAAAAACAAAGGTTTTCGTTTTGGAAAAATCCGATTACATTTGCATAAGTTAAAACCCTTCAAGTCTAAAACTTGGGTTAAATTCAAATTTCCAAAATAATATTTATAAAATGGTTTAAAACCCATATAAACACATTTATAACTTGTATAACCTTTTTAAATCATAATTTCCAAATATAGAATTCAATTTCAAATCTTGAATTTAAATTCAAATCAAACTATTTAAATTTCAAAAATTTATCAAGTTATTCAAAGTAAGTTTTATCTTTAAAACTCATTTTCAAAAGCTTTTAGTATTTTACCCAATTCCATTTCCAAAACCATTTCAAAAATCTATGACTCAACCAATTTCCTCGTGCCATCCATATTTGTGTGTGTATGGTGTAGTCCACGGGTTTTACACAATAGTGCAACATCATCAATCATCACAATCCAAACAAAGCAATTATAGATAAGCGGTATAAACCTAAAACACTTATCTTCATTCACATATTCACAGATAAATAATATAATTTCATCATAGATAAATAAATTACATTCATCATAGATAAATAAATTACATTCATCACAGCTCAAATAAAAACAGAGGATCACATCAGGGATATCAAACAATTCAAGGCATTCCATGCAATTCAAATATTCATAAGTAAGGTTAATTAATCATCTGATTAATTGAAACCAGATTAATCACTAATCTCGGTTAATTAACATTAATTAATTACAAATTATTTTAATTAATTAACCTTTAATTATTAAATAATCAATCTTAATTAATAAATCAATTAATCTTTGTTTATTAATTAAACAACCTTTAACTAATAAATAAATCAACTAATAATTAATCTTTAATTATTTAATTACTTTATCTAATTATCCTTAATTAATTACATTAATTAATTAGCCCTTAATTAATTACCATTAATTATTAAATTACAATAAGTGATTACCCCTAATCACGTTCATTAATTAATCCTTAGTTAGTTAATTATCCTCAAATTAATTACCTTAATTAATTAATCACATAGATTAATTATTATTTAATCACTTGATTAATCAAACATTAATTAATTAACCTTAATTACTTTTATTTAGTGATTATCTTTAAGTAATTAATTACCTTTAATTACTTATCATAAATTAATCAACCCTTAATAAATTAATAACATTAACAAATTAATCTCAAATTATATTAATTAATTAATCACATTAATTAATTATTCTTAAAAGTAATTACACAAAGTATTAACTTTACTTTAATTACACAAAGTAATTATTCTTGCTTAATTACTTAATTATATCCTTTAAACCTTATTAAATTAAGATGAATATTTGAAATTATTATTATGCAAAATCATTTAAGATCTTCTTAATAAATTAAAGATCACAATATTACATTTTTGAAAACACTGGTTAATTAAATATAAAATTATTAATTTCCAACAATTTTGAAAACATTTCAACTTTCAAATCTTTGAAACTTGTTTAAAACTTATTCATAATTTTAATTTGAAACTTGCTCCATACATCTATTTTTAGAAACTTATTATTACCAAATGATTTATAACATTTTATCATCGTCTAAATTTGTTTTTTTTAAATAAACTTTTATTATATAAAAGAAATTTGTTTAAGAATAAAATTTTAAAACTTGTTTTTTTTTTCAAAATTCAAAACTACTTTGTTTAAAAGCTTCAGACCCGAGACAACCCCTGGTTAAACCCGAGCTCATCTTCGACTTCCACCCTTCCCACTTTTTCTTTGATTCACCCACTCAAATCACTCGAGCACGGACCCGAGAACGTATTTTCTTCCCCAAACACCCAAATTCATCAGATACACGCGATCACCCATATAACTAGCCACCTCCCACCAACACCGTGATCATCGATACATCTACGACGACTTCATCGACCCACCAGATCATCCATCTCCGATGAATTTGATAGAAATCAAAATCGAGCTTACGAGCAACAAACTGGAACTAACCCCAATCCATAAATCCACCTCGTATAGCTACCACCATCCACCAAAGTCGTCTCCACCTCGCCATAGCCTCGCCAGAGACTCACACGACGATCCCCCTCCCAACGGACCACTCCGGTTCCACGACGACGGTGCAATTGACGAGAAACCCTCATGGACCAAAATAGTTTGTAAAACCCTACATTGATGAAACTAGTATCGCGTTGATCATCTAAAAAATCCATTACTATTTTTCCATCAATCCCCGCTCTTCACCCTACCTCCAACCCTAAACTCAACGGCCAACATGGCGTCGATCGTCATAATTTGACGGATTTAGTCTATCGATTTTTAAACTTAAAAAATCTTAATTCAATTTTTAAAATTAATCATTTTGCAAAACAAAACAGATTGTGGAATCAAATTACTAAAACATGCTCATTGATTTTTGATTAAAGAATGATTTTTACTGTAATTTATAGATTTCGATGTAGCTTAAACACTTAAACTTTGTTTTTAAAATGATACTATCACCCTACAATCAATTTTCATTTAGAAATCAGAAGCCAAAATTGATTAGATAAGGATTTTTTTTTCTTTGGTGGCTTTGAGTCTGCAGGATAACAGAGATAACACATGCATATACATAGACCTGCATATACACATATATCCTATATATATCCACATACGTTATATCTAAACTCAATTCCAAGCTATTAATCTCATTCGTCACCATAGATATAGATAAATGTAAAGAATGGGATTTTTAAAATGGAGTTGCTCACCTTTTGCTGTTGAATAAAGAAGCAAAGTCCGAAAGCTTGAAATTGGAAGTATTTTGATTTGTAGCTTGCTTTAGTTGATGTTTAGGTCTAAAGCTTCATGCTTGAGTTGATTTCTGAATTCACTTAAATTGAAGTAGTTGAATTTTTTTTTGCAAGCTTTGATTCAGTTATTTATTTGCTTCCAGATGAACTAAATTTTGAAAACAGGTTCTGATTTAAAACTGTTTGTTTGATTTGAACTAGGCTTTGTTGTTGTTGTTTGGAATAAATCCATATCTTTTCTTCGCTTAAACCTGATGTTGTTGCTCAGGTTGAAAATGGTTTTGATTTGCTTTTGGTTTTTTAGGTTTTAGATGAAGGAAGAAAATTTTGAGAAGTGAGAAAATGAATCTGGTTTCTTTTATTTAATTTTTATAAATCTCTAATTCAATCAATTGCCACTTGTTACTTACAAACCCAACACTTGTTATTTAAGTGAACACTTGTAAGTTTATATTAACACTTGCTTTACAAATGTCCTTATATGATAATTTTATGTTTAAATCCCTCTTTCAAATAATTTTATAAACTTTGTTTTTAAACCTTACTTTATTTTAATTTATAAAACATGTTTTATGTTTTTAAATCCTTGTTTGAATAAGTACTTATGTTTATATTTTAAACACTTTAAATAATATTTTGAATATAACTTTATATTATATTTCCTACTTAATAAATACATTTTCTTTATTAATCATTTATGTAATCTTTTAAAGAAAATGGTTTTAAAATTTAATTATACATGAATAAATATATTAGAATTTAATTCTTAATTAGCCTTTGAAAAATTTATTATATCAAATTCAAAATATAATTTTCAAATCAAAATGCATATTTAATATAATTAGAAAACAAATTCTTATTAACTTAAAAATAAAATTTTAAATCCAATTTATTTCCAATATATTTATTTTTGAGTTTTAAAATTCAAATTTTAAATTACAAATTTATTTATATAAATAAACAAGCACATATCTTGTTTAATTTGGGAAATATCAAATTTATTCATAATTTAATTCCAAAAATTAAATTGATTACCAATTTTAAATTTGATTTATAAACAGGGATGTTACAAATTCCCCTTAAGAAAATTTCGTCTCCGAAATTTGCTAGACAGAGAGACAACAAAGAATATAGAAAGATAGAGAATTGGTTTAGCAGATCAACCAAAATATCTATTCTGCATTTAGCTTACCAACTCAGAATATCATCAATAAATATGAGAATGATCTCGTACAAATCTCCATGAAGTATTCGGGTCATCCGGTCTACGAATATGTAGGGGCATTGGTTAGTTCGAAGGACAACTAATCATTCGTAGAATGTATCGAGACCCCAAAGAACAGACAAATAGATTCAATCTTCCACAATCTCAAACACTAGGTATGAATTCCAAACTCGGGTCGGAATACCCCAAAGTTTTACACTAGCTTGTCCCTCTTCGGATTTCGATCCACTCAAGAAATTATAACAAAATTCTCGAATTTGGTTTTGACCGAAATTGTTTCATCGATACAATTAAATTTAACTTCATATTTCATTAACCAATTCATTTCAATTAAAATTTCAAATTTATTAAAGTTAAAATGAAAAGCTGATAGGAACTGATGACTAGAACATGAAACAGGAATTTATCTACAACGATTCGTAGGGCCACCATCACACCAAAGCTTTTTCTTTGTAGCTGCTACTAAGCCACCAAAGAATTAAAACTGGATCAAAGGAGATTGATGAGAAAAGTTGTTTCCGTTGTTGTTACAGGGTATTGACCATTTGAAGTGGTACTCCCCTGTCCCCTACCTCCTCCTCTTCTTGCATACATACTCACTATCAGTGGATAGTAAGAGAATTTACTGAGGCGTATGAACGAATATCTTATGGATATACTCATTCTAGGGCATTTCTGACCCTATCTCTAATGAGTCACTTAATGTGTTATACTACAAAAGCTAAAATTCAACCTTTAGCTTTGATACCAAATGCGACGACCTGGATTTTTCGTGTTTGAAAATCGACATCCATACTTCACTTGTATTCGAATGCCGCAGATTCAAACATTTGAATCCAATTCACCAGAGCTTATAACACATTAAGTACAACAACATAGCGGAAGAAACATGTATATATCATTTATATACAATATATTTGATACAACACATTGATAGATGATTATCAATATTAGAGATACAAGATTACAGCGGAAGAATACTAGCAACAACAGAAGAGATAACATCAACAGCGGAAAAATACCTTCAATGCCAAAACCCCAAACTTCAAGCTCGAACCATCATCAAGTTGAAACGAAGCAAACTAGGTAACATGAATGTGATTGCCAAAATCCAAAGACTCCAAAGATCTCCAATCCAATAAGCTGAGGACTACCGAATCTACATCTACCATCTGACTATCTGAAAATCTAACTCTAGGCTGCCCATGCCGAAAATTGTGGGCACCTAGAGTTTAGGAAGGGAACAATAAACTCCAGGTCAGTCATGCGACTGGTATGAGTAAACAAAAACAGTTTATCTTTAAAAAGAAATATAAAGAAATCCACAATGCTTTTTGAAAAATGAAACTAGCATAAGGCCTCCCGGTACACGCACAATGCAATCGCACACTTGGGGGAGATTTCTCCTTATGATAGTCAAACATGCTTACTACGCAAAATATTTTTAATATTATTATTAGTGCATAGTGCAGAAAACATTTCGAAAGTATAGTATTAATCTTAGCCAGCATAGGTACCATTATATTATGCCTGCTATAGCTACCACCAGAGGTGGCGGGTTATGCAACTGAAACCGTAAGGGCTCGTATTGTTTGATTGGATTTCCAACAAATGGTCAAACAAAGGAACTTCCGGGGCCACATGGGTACGCCTCTGGAGGGACGCCCCGAGAACTTAACCGGCTCTCTGCCAACACAAGGCTGGGTTACCTCTGTAACTAGGTAACTACTACACGAGTATGTCACCCCACCGGCCGTAACCAACCTTTATTCGAGCGCTCTATACCAACAACCTCAAAGTAATAAATTTGCAGTAACCACATAGGTTAAATATCTGGGCTCCTTACCATGATACCACCTTTATCCAGAAGGAAATGGACATACCCTCAGGCGGCGCTACCCCCAAATAACCTTGTTGCATCTTTCCTGTTTTGACCATTCTGTTTTGTGAGGCTCGACGAGGTCTTGTCCACGAAGCTACGCTTTCACAAAAGCCATGCTTCGATCAACACATGATCAGTAGCACTTCGTATGCCACATTACCAAATTGGGAATATATCACTAGTAACCATCAACTACATAACCTCTGAGCTCGTACGTCTCAGAGAAGGGTGTTAAGCTAAGAGAATAAATTCTCCGCCACCAAATAGAAATGTATTTGATAGAAACCAACTTTACATCTCAAAGTGTAATGTCAGACATACATCCATACAAGTCTATTCCTGGTTCAAACAGAACTGAAATCACTTCAAAAGAAGCCCTTGCAATCTGGATAATCCCTAATCACGTCCGGACTCCCCATCACAAAGGATGATCAAATCTCTATACAAAGGCCATTCGGTGCAGAGACATTTGACAGGCCATCCTTTCGCTTTCGAAAATATACGGTCTTCACCACCGGTCTTCGAATGCAATCCATAACGTCGTATCATTATTCAGAATGGGTTATATGACACAAAGTCCTCTCCCGGTTAAACTGAATAATGAGCGCAGTATTAAAAGCCATATTGATGATGGTGGGATCTTAGTTAAGTCAAAACTTAAAGCCCAAAACCTTTCTTCAAATGGTTTAAATAAATTATCATTTCAAATCTTTAAACAAAAAGATTCACTTCACAAAGTTCACCAATCTTTCACAAAGATTAATTCATAGCTTTCAAAACTATTTACAATTCCAAATCTTTTATACAAAAGATACACCTTTAAGATCCTCTTCAATTTGAATCACCAATCTTTAACAAATTTTTATTCATAACTTTCAAAACAATTTCATTTCAAAACTTGAAATCCTATTCAAAACAAATTGGATATCCTTTCTTTTTATGAAAGCTATTACTATTTGAAAAACAAAGATTTTCGTTTCAGAAAAATCCGATTACATTTGCACAAGTTAAAACCCTTCAAGTCTAAAACTTGGGTTAAATTCAAATTTCCAAAATAATATTTATAAAATGGTTTAAAACCCATATAAACACATTTATAACTTGTATAACCTTTTTAAACCATAATTTCCAAATATAGAATTCAATTTGAAATCTTGAATTTAAATTCAAATCAAACTATTTAAATTTCAAAACTTTATCAAGTTATTCAAAATAACTTTTATCTTTAAAACTCCTTTTCAAAATCTTTTCATATTTAACCCAATTTCATTTCCAAAACCATTTGGATTCAAAATTCAACTTTAAAACCATTTCAAAAATCTATGACTTAACCAATTTCCTCGTGTAATCCATATTTGTGTGCGTATGGTGTAGTCCAGGAGTTTTACACAATAGTGCAACATCATCAATCATCACAATCCAAACACAACAATTATAGATAAGCGGTATAAACCTATAACTCTTATCTTCGTTCATAGATTCATAGATAAATAATATAATTTCATCACAGATAAATAAATTACATTCATCATAGATAAATAAATTACATTCATCACAGCTCAAATCAAAACAGAGGATCACACATCAGGGATATCAAACAATTCAAGGCATTCCATGCAATTCAAACATTCATAAGTAAGGTTAATTAATCATCTGATTAATTGAAACCAGATTAATCACTAATGTAGTTGCTCACCTTTTTGTTGTTTAATAAAGAAGCAGAATCTAGAAGCTTGAAACTGGAAGTATTTTTATTTGAAGCTTTCTTTAGGTGATGTTTAGATCTGAAGCTTCATGCTTAAGTTGATTTCTGGATTCACTTAAATTGAAGTAGTTGAATTTTCTTTGTAGGCTTTGATTCAGTTATTTGTTTGCTTCTAGGTGAATTGAATATTGAAAACAGATTCTGATTTAAAACTGTTTGTTTGATTTGAACTAGGCTTTGTTGTTGTTGTTTGGAATGAATCCATATCTTTTCTTCACTTAAACTTGATGTTATTACTCAGGTTGAAAATGGTTTTGATTTTCTTTTGGTTTTTCAGGTCTTAGATGAAGGAAGAAAAATTTGAGAAGTGAGAAAATGAAACTGGTTTCTCTAATAACATTTTATTTATTTTTTATACATCTCTAATTCAATCAATTGCCACTTGTTAATTACAAACCCAACACTTGTAATTTAAGTGAACACTTGTAAGTTTATATTAACACTTGTTTTACAAATGTCCTTATATGATAGTTTTGTGTTTAAATCCCTATTTCAAATAATTTTATAAACTTTGTTTTAAACCTTACTTTATTTTAATTTATAAAACATGTTTTATTTTTTTAAACCCTTGTTTGAATTAAGTACCTATGTTTATATTTTAAACACTTTAAATAATATTTTAAATCTAACTTTATATTATATTTCCTACTTAATAAATACATTTTCTTTATTAATCATTTATGTAATCTTTTAAAGAAAATGGTTTTAAAATTTAATTATACATGAATAAATATATTAGAATTTAATTCTTAATTAGCCTTTGAAAAATTTATTATATCAAACAAAATATAATTTTCATATCAAAATGCATATTTAATATAATTAGAAAACAAATTCTTATTAACTTAAAAATAAAATTTTAAATCCAATTTATTTCCAATATATTTATTTTTGAGTTTTCAAATTCAAATTTTAAACTACAAATTTATTTATATAAATAAACAAGCACATATCTTGTTTAATTTGGGAAATATCAAATTTATTCACAATTTAATTCTAAAAATTAAATTAATTACCGATTTTAAATTTGATTTAAAAATAAGGATGTTACAATAATTTTATTAATTGCTATCATTGAATAAAGCGTAATACATGCACATGGTTAATAAATTAAAATGAAGCATCAACTCATATCTATAGAATTAATACAACCAAATAGAAATCAGTATGAAAGAAGAACAAATTCATATCCATTGACATGAAAGGCCAAGTGTCCAGCCCTTTATGTTTATGTGATTTTCGTAGATATAATCCAATAATTGGGACTTATGAGCATCATAATATGGGGTTATAGAACAACTGAAAGTTCTTATATGGTAGGCAGTAAGGAGTACATTGCATAGTGGGAAAGATTAATTTTCAAGGTAAGAATTTAAAGTTACTCATTAACATTTCACTAAAGTCCATTGTAAATCAAATTTGATTAGGTGGTTGAAATAAAAGGTCAGAACTGTTACCTGATAGTTGATGAACCAATAAATCCTGAAGCATCCTGATAATTATTTATAGACCGAACCCATATTTGAATTAAGATGTTAACAAGCATTGACAATACAAAGGATATAACAAATTCAATTAGCAAAAATTACCAAAAGAAGCCAAAATGAATTCACATTCCCTGTTGCAATCATTTTTCATTGATTTTCAAGGTGATGGGGCCATGGTATATGTTCAAACATAAATATGCACATAAGTAATCAGAAAATAAAATACATTTTCTGAAAAATTGCAATAAACTACTACATGGCATGATATAAATTACATACATATTTCTGTATGTGTGTGTATATACATATATGTCTCTGTGACACACACACATAGAGAGATAAGTACAGAAGCAACATACCTTAGTTCCATCTCCTATCATCCAAACCCAGCAAAAAGAAGATTCTCCGAACAGATACTATCGAACTATAGCTCAGACTATAATAGTCTTTCATATTCCCATCAGAACAGCCTGCATGATTGGTTGGTTATTTCTCAATATTGACAAAAACCTAAGCAGATAGTACCTGCAACATCAAACTTTTTTTTACCAATTATAACAGCAAAAAGGTATACTACTTGGCCACACACACACAGATAAGTACAGAAGCAACATACCTTAGTTCGATCTCCTATCATCCAAACCCAGAACAAAGAAGATTCTTCAAATAAATACTATTGGACGATAGCTAGGACTATAACAGTCTTTCATATTCCCATCAGAACAGCCTGCATGAATGGCTGGTTATTTCTCAATATTGACAAAAACCTAAGCAGCTAGTACCTACAACATCAAACATCTTTACCAATTATAACAGCAAAAAGGTATACTACTTGGATGTGCAAATATCTACAACTAATTCATAATATACTTAATCAGTTCTAGGTAAGTAGTTTTCCATATCAGAAAATTATTGTCAAGGACAAAATTTCACAGCTTTTTAGCCTCAAGGACAGACCTTCAATATTTTATCCTGAAGGACAACTTTCTGTAGGTATCAGTTTTTAGTTATTGATAGCAGTTTTTAGGTATCAGTTTGTAGTTATCGGTAGCAGTTTTTAGGTATCAGTTTTAGCTTGGTAGCATTTTTGTTGTCCTTATGAATAATTTTGGAAAATGTTTGTCCTTATGAATAATTTTTAGAAGAATGTTTGTCCTTGTGATAAAAATATTGAAGTCATGTCCTTGAGGCAAAAAATATACAAATCTTTGTCCTCTAAATTAATTCCCCCTTTTCATATTACAAAAATGTAGTCTGACATTAAATAAGATAATATGGTCTCACTTTACAAACTAGTATCTCAATTTATTCCCTTTTTTCTGCAGACCAGAGAATAAAACAAGAGTGATTGTATGTTGTGATTAGTTCTAAATGAGTTTGTTTAGAATGAAATAAAGCAAATATGTATAATTTTCTGATTCGTTAGATTCACATCATAACTTTGATTAGTTCTAATTGCTCATCCAAAAGTATAATTCACAGAACACACTCCAGTTCACTAAAATCAAGCAAAAACCAAGGTTAAGCTTAATATAAAATAACTAAATTTGCACTACCAAGAAAATCTGAGAAACGATTAGACTTGTATCTAATCATAAATTTCAGGGTTTTGATCGATTTTTTGTAGAGATGAACGAATGCAGAGAAATCATTTAAAGTTAGAATTGAATTTTTTGAGATTGTAATGAACAATGGGAAGCGTGTTGTAGGAGTTCAACCAATTTTTTTGCAGAGGCAACATATCACAAAAGATTGATTAAACAATTTTTTTAAAGACAGTGAGAATATGTACAGTTATTTTGGTTTTACCCATACTACCTACATCCTGTGATTTGATCAACTAAATAAGGAAGCACACAACTTTGAAGTTCCCTAATTTCATAGCCTATACAATTTCTCAACTCGCACCTTGTCTTGCTTGTCGAAGGCTATAACTTGACTTTGTGACTAGAAAGCCAACGCAAAACTATTACAGCTAACATCTTATGCCACAATATAATCCAATATGAATTACGTGGTAGGCAGGGAAAAAAATAAAAATAAAGATATCGATATCCATGTTAAATCACCATGTTTATTAACCGTTTTTCCGGTGACATTTTATAATTGGGACAACATTACACATGCCCATAAATGTTCAAATCACGCTACGCAAGTTTTGAACTTATGACCTCTCGCATCAAAGCCGCACCACTTAACCACCGGGACAATGGTGCTTGTCAGGAAATCGAGTTTTAGGTATGTTGTTCCCTAACATTTCTAATTTTTTTTAAAAACCATTGGTAATTGACAATCTACTCCTTTACATGCAACAAAGTCAAAGATAGGCTTTACCAATAAAAGGTGAAGATGATAAGTACACAAAAATACTCTTGGATGTATATTGTCAACAATCGTTGTTATAACGATTATTTTTTCAACCACTTGACATTGGAAATAAATGCAATATAATTTTATAAGGAATGCGCACCAGAACAAGCAGTAATAAATTATAAGTACTAAAAGAAGTTTGTGTTAATAGTTTACTCAATGCAAATAAGAGCAAAATGCTATGGACCACTTAAGCAACAAATACTCATGCATATTTTTATGTGATAATGCAAAATGAAGAACATTTGCATGTTTATTCTTAGGATGCATCACAAATATCGTTAATTAGTAAGTGTGTCTACATTATGAACAAAATTGGAGTACACAATTATCTACTTAATTTGACAGGTACTACGAGTCTTAGTTAAATAAATTATAGAGTTGCCTGATTCAATTAGCTAGCTCTATACAAATAATAACTTGATGTTTCTCCATAACTTATAATATTTGAATGTAAGTGACTAAAATGCCTCAAACAACTCGAAATAAGACTTAGCTTTACAAGTAAAACATTTTAATGGGTGTCAGGTGACAAAATATTTCAGTGCAAGTGGCTAACAACTCTGCACTTTCTTTTACCTTTTCTTGATCTGGCCACAATTTTGTCTTAAATATTGAATCTTATCACTACCGATTATCAGTGTGTATTGGCTGCACACCGTGCATCAAATGTTTGTATTAGTAGAATCTTTACTATTTCAAATTAAGTCATTGACACAAATATTAATTTCAAACAAACTAAAACAAATCACACCGGTATTAATTAGAACATCGGATGTTTGTACTTGAAGAATCTTAGACATCTGTAAATTTACACAAGTTAATAGCATACAAAAGCTGAATGAGTAAAAACATTTCAAACAAATTAAAAGTAAAAAAAGAAGTCAAATAAGCAATACCTGGATAACTGGAAATTAAATGCTTGAGAGATGAGTCTGAATTGGGTGATAAAGATGAAAACTAGATCATGTCGGTGGATTCCCCTTGGATGCTCAAGTCTGTCGTGCATTCCTCTGTATAGATTTGAGCAGTAATCGAAGACTTTTCCAGTGGGAAAAGTGCAGATGTATTTTTCGGTGAGGGTGGCATGGAAGGATTGAAGCACGATGAAGTAAAGGAGGAAGACGGTGCTGATAATGGGAATACTTTTTTCCTTAAAACATTGCTAGATCTGATCATTACATGGTTGAACTAAATCAGAAGAAAAGGAGACGTCTTTTATGGTTTTCAAATTTTTTTTAGGGAAGAAGAAGAACCCGAGGGAAAATATGCTAAGGAAATAATACTAAAAGGACGCGACCTCTAAAATAAATTGGAAGCCTGCCATATAAATTTTCGTATACAACGTTTACATTTTTTTCTATTGTTTATTACCAAACTAAGACTGCATCATGCTTTCAAATGCTATTTCGAAATGCAATTAATTATCAATTTTCTTGTACTGAAAGTTAAGTCCCAAAATTTATAATTAATTGCATTTCAAAAGTTGTTGCGAAAACATGAGTCACTATCTCTATGCCTTAGAAGACGAAATTTATAAACAAACATTTGTGCTGATTGTTGTTTTAATTGAAAAAAGATATTAGAAATTTGAAATTTACCATGTAGAAAGAGACAATCATGGACGTTAACTCATTGACTAAATTTGAACCATGTAGGATGTGACTTAGTTTGTTTTGAAAAGATAATTTGAAAAAAATTATTTGAAGATCTTTGATTTTTAATATAAAATGTTTTTGTATAAGTTTTGAAAGAAGGTACGTTTTATTTTTAAATTTCGTAACCATTTCTAAAATTTAATTGAAACCAATTTTAAACGGAAAAAGAAGGAAATTTTTATTTTTGTGATTCCACATGCTTAACATAAGGAAAAGTTGACAGATTAGAAAGCATGAATTTTATTGCGCAACGGCAGTGACGGTAAATTAAAAGGTAGTTAGTGATAAGAGAGAAAAAATCTGTTTTAGCCTTGGGAATTCTTTTTTCACACCTTGGCGATAGGTAAACCAAACTTATTTTTAAAATAACTCTGTTTTTAAAGATCTAAAATTTTAAAAGTAAATTTCCTTATTGGATTGTACCTAGAAAAGTTGGAAAAGAATTGGGGGAAAAAGAGAAGGTTCCAAGATATAGGGGAATGGGTACACAAGAGAAGGACAGAAATATGGAATTCCCCATCTAAACTCTTTTCCAACATAAGAATATAGGTTCAGAAAACTGAATTTTTTAAAATTTTGGATGTCAGAAATGGCGTGCTAGGTATTGGATGTAAAATTAGTTGAACTATATTTCTATTTGCAGAAGTGTGGGAAAATTTGAATGCGAAAACAAAGATTTTGATTTTCAAAATTTTCATACATCTGGAACTGCCAATATATATAGGTTGTAGGCATTATATTTTCAAAATAGTTTTAAAAGAATACATTCATATACGAGACGCCGGTGGTACACCATGCACTTGTACATTATTGGCTGCAAAATTTTTGCACACAAATTGATTGATAAGCTTAGAATGGTTGCATGTAATGTCACATGATTCGATCCTTCACGAATTTCGAGAACGTAATCCTTTGAAGGGAGGAGAATGTAACACCTCGTAAAATAAAAAGGAAATTACTTAAAAAGTATTTATTAAAGCCCAAAAATATTTTTTTTACAAACATCATAGTTTGGCTAAGAAATTTACACCATTGGGTTCAATGACGATTTTCTAATCAATTTTCATATATAAAATTTTACGATCGAAGTTAAACGAAAACGTTATTAACGTTTGAAGTTTTTGGGTTGGAAATAATTCTAAACCACTTAAGAAAGTAATTTTTGATAACTTAACATTAAAGGAAATGGATGTGATAAAACTAATTAAATCAGCATTGGAAGTGAATTGAATAAGAATTTATAAGGGTGAACATAATGAATATTAGCGTTTAAAAATAAAGAAGGCAATAAATACTACCAGCTTAGTGTTTAAGAAATTGCTAAATATAAACGTAAACTAATAGTGTTCAATTAAATAAATCTAATTAAACGTGCATGGAAGAAAATAAATAAATTGAACGCGGAAGGAAATAACTATTGTAGTTAGTGTCCATCCCGTAGTAATGTTAAAATTAACATTAACATTGATAATAAAACTAGTGCGAACCCGTGCTTCGCATACGGATCTGGCCATGCTGGTAGTTCATACAGTTATAAAATTATACTGAATTATAAATAATGAAATGGGAAAAGGAAACGATGAAAATTTTACTGTATAGTAGACAGTTAAAAATTATTATTATTATTATTATTACCACAAAGAGGTGAATTGGTTTATCAAAATTTTTCACGCAATAGTAGGAGAAAATGTCCGTAGAATGAACGATGAAAGATAGTCATGATCATATTAAGTTGTACAGTACATATAAATTGCCTACTTTTGCACAAATCGATGTAGGAAATAATCCAAGTTCACAAAATTGCCATAAATCTGACATCTTCAAACTGTACGCAGATTATATCTTTTTGATGGATATATGGATATTTTTAAGCAGTTACAGCTAAGCAGCATAGTAGCTAACAATATTAAATACCATAAATATTTATAAACTATGCAAAGCATAACAATGTTAAGAGGAAAGTAACAACTACTTGTTATTTTAACCACAGTAGGTCAGTTGTACAACAGGGAGTTAGCTGACAGTGAAAATAAATTTTAAATAGTAATTTGACAAATAGAATGCAGCAATAAAAGGCAACAATCAAACAGCAACAAAAATATCTTCGACGGTACTTGTACTTTATTATATACAGTGCAAAACACAAATTTTGTACTTCAAAATAGTGAGTAGCTGATCCTGCAAGTAAGTGTGAAGGCAGCAAATGCTGAAGCATATTGCGCAGCAGACTATTATCTAGAATGGTAGTTCGTTATCTGTAGGGAGGAAAAAAAAAGTAGCTCACTTCAGTAGTTGCATTACATTGAAGTAATAATCTAAGTTGCATACATACAGTGACAGAAAGGTGGGTTAAATGAAAAGGTAAATGTCATAATATTATATGTAAAATGGAGGTAAAAATGTAACAATCCCAATATCTTGCTTCACATGCTAGTAAGTGCGAACCCATGCTAGGTAAAGCGTCCATTCCAAATCATGTCATATCATTTTGAATTATTTTTTTTTCTTTTCATTTTAACAGAATTGACATACTTTCTCTCCATTATTGTCGCTTTAATTCGTAATTTTTATCATTAGGTGATTAATGAGCCGCATGACATAATCTTTTGAAGGGGAGAAAATGTCATTGAAAATTGATGTACAAACACAATTTCGCAAATATAACATTGTTTATTAACAAAATTGTAACAATAAGCGCAGAATATCAAATCAATTTGTTGATAATTTTGTGTATGGTATAGAAATAAACATACTTACCTCGTGAATTGATTTGATTCAACAGAAGACACTTGTAAACACTCGGAAATCATATTAAAATTGTCAAACAGCGGCACGTAGAAAACTAAAAGGAAAAGAGATTTTATTACTAAGTCTCCAACATCCTATGAATTACTATTTTTTGTTTCTTTATGAAAATAACAATACACATAAAGGTAGCCCTTAAACTTAATATTATTGCATGTTGCAATAAACGAACTTATATTTATTGTCGTTAGAATTGAGGGCTTTCAACTAATCATTGCAGCAAATTCTAGTTAAAAACATAAGTACTCAACTTTACCTGTGTAGTTTCACCCTTCCACTAAACTAATCAGAAAAAGGAAAAAGGAAAAAATTATTTGATGAGATATAGAGCCAATCCTAAATAGGGTTCCAAATGGCAATCATCTCACATACCACCCAAATTTATTGATATTTTCATAAATCTTCAATGTAAATATTTCGTAAATTCATAAACCTATGGCACTATATATTGATAGGACATTCAATGTAAAGATTTTGTATATGAATAAAATATAGTTTGATTTCTGTAAATTAGCTTAGAATTTTTTTCCGGTAATAACGTTTTCTATATATACAGGCAATATAGAAGGTAGTCTTAGTTGAATTATGGAAAAAATAAACGATCGATTTTTTTAATAAAATGTAGAAAGGCCGAGGAGACTATCTAGACTTGCGTTCAAGCTATTATGAGGAAGATAATTATATGGAGTAACAAAGAAATTATCATAGCTACTGATAGAAAATTTACAGTATATGCTTGAGTTTTGTATTTAACCACCAAGCATTTTTGTATGAACTATATATTCAATCTATGAAGTGTTATATGGGCCCTCATTAAAAACCCTACTTAAATTCCAAAAAAAAGTTGATTTTTTTATCATATGGTCATATAAAGTCTAAAAGAATCTTTCCCAATTTCAGCTCCCCTATTTAGCAAGAAACCTGTATCATGCTATTTCCTTTTCTTGATATAGTTTTATTTTGAGCAAGCATATATCGTAATAATATTGAGATTGTAAAAGGAAAGTGAGTCACATTTTTACAAAATAGTGTTTTGGTATGTACATGGATTTTTTTTCTTATGTGGGAAGAATGATATTTTGCATTATTCACCTTAGTTTCAAATTATAACTTTAAATTTGTGAAGCATGTAGTTAAACAAATGTTTAATAACTCTGAGCTATATATCATTAATATTCAGAGAGTAAGAGATGCATGTATTAACAACAATCAAAGAAAATAGGATAAGTACAAATAGTCACGTCCTAGATTTAAATGATGCTTTCTGGAAATGCAAGATTTTTTATTTTATTTTTTAAAATAATTATAGAGAAAGAAGCTAATATAAATACATTGTAATCTAAATTTAGATGATAGTCTTTAACTATATGTATAGAGTAAACCCTGATAAATGTATAGGTTTGTTTAGGCAAATTTTTAGGCAATCATGTCGTAATCATAAAGTGAAAAAGAGTAAGTCTATGGCATTTCAAATTCAAAAAATAGTGTTTTTTAGGCATATATGTACCTAGTTTTTTCTTACCTGTCCATGTGGGAAGGAAGAAAATTTTCAATTATTCACCTCGTTTTCAAATTGTAAAATAGGATTTTTTGAAGCATGTAGTTAGGAAAATATAGTAATAATTCTTAGCATATGTATATTATTATATTTAGAGAGAAAGAGATCTATATATTAATAATTATATTTAGAGAGAAAGAGGTGTATATGTCAATAATGCCGAGTATCCCAAACTTAGATGACCCTCATCAACCGTAGAAGGAGTAAATTTTGCTAATTTTTCCAAATAACTATAGAGAAAGAGGCTAGTCAAAATATATTACATTCTATAATTAAACAATAGTCTTTGGCTACGCATGTAGTAAAAAAATTCAATTTGTTTTTTTTTCTAAAATTTCCTTTCTTATTATGTGGGCGATCAACAAAAAAATCACCGAGAGAAATTAGTATAAAATAGTACTGGTGAAGCAATTATTAACAATAAGCTAAAATTGTGCATGCATACAGGTATATATTATGATCTTTTAAGTATGTTAACATTTGATTTTGTTTATTTGTTTAAACTTTATTTCTTAGAAACAATGCATATACACTGTGTATATCTCTCTAGTAAAATATAGCATACGGTACTGTTATTACAAATGAAAACATAGTACTCAGTATGCATTAATTGTTTATTACTTTTTTGGTAAGAAAAATAAAATTATTCCAGCTAAGAGCTTTTGAAATTTTATTAAACTAATATATAATCATTCAACCCAATTTCTGATACTCTCTAGATTAAAACAATGTTTTTGCCAACCGAACTTACTAATATTACAAAATAAGATTCAAAGCCATATGATTTTTTCTCATAACACTCGGCCATCAAACCGAGTGTAGCTCTTTCTTTGTGTGTATTGTTGCATGATTATACCTTACACCTAAATGCTAGTAAGAGATAAAGATGAAGAGGCTAAGTATTATTCAACAGCAGAGTGATGACATCGTTTTAAAGCTAAAAGTGAGATTATACTTGACGATGTGCATCATTGTACAATCAAAGTTCAGTTATCCACCAAATGTCTAATCATATTGACTAATTAAGGTCAATGTTGTTAGCGGAGATGATGATGTTGGTAATTTTAGCGTTCAATGCAAGGGTAGATGCATAATCTAGCTGATGGACAGTTCAATTTCCTTTTTTTCTACATTCTATAAATTTGGTCATTATATCTATTCTTGTTTGTATGTTTGTGTATGTAGTTATGTTATATTTTCCAATGGAAAATGAGAAAATTAGCCAGAAGAGATGAAATGGAAGAGTGAAAAAAGGTAGACCAACGTGTTAAAGCATAAACTGAAGCTAATCTCGGCAATAATTAGAAAGAGTTATGACAAATAACTCAGTTTCCTCATAAATTGTAAAGAGAACCAGAGAATATGCAAATGTATTAAATAGTAGCTGAACAGAAGAAAAATCGATTTTTTGTATAAAAGACGTTTATGAGGCATAATCAAAATTTGTAATAAAATAGAAATTAAGTTCAGATTCAAGAACCATACATGCAAAGTAAGCAATGTTAACATAATCTTCCAGTACATAAAATTCAAGCAAGTTCTAATGAATTAGATATTAGAGAATCAATATTTACTTACATCAAATAAAATGGATCTGACAATAAATAGGAAAGACAAACTTCCAATTTAAATTTATAGAAATGATTGGTTCTAGTTTCCAATTAAAAGTTAAAAAAAGTAAAGTGGATATCAAATAATTATAGTGTGAGAAAAAACAAAAAAATTAAATTAAAATAAATAGAACACTTTTGATTTTGTAAACTCCAGTTTACCTGATAAACCAATTGGATTCAATATAAAAAACCACTAAAGTAAAAATTATAACTCTAATTTATATAATGAAAAACTAAACAGAAAATGAAGAAATATTATTGTCAAGCTGTAGCTTACCAACCAATTTTTTTTAATTCATATATACATTAAATGGATATTATTTTCACAATCTACCATGTAATGTCAAGCATGGTTTCAGACAGTTAGAATTAACATGGTATATCTAGTGAACAATCATAGATCATGTAAAAGAATGATAATCATATACCATATATATTATTTTTATTGATCCAACTCTTAGTTAGGCTCTTAAATGGGATTTAAGCATGTTAATTCTATCGAAACTAAATCCCAATAATGGTATAAATATTTTTCCTTTAAGTTTGTGAAAATTTAATCACAATGTAATTTAGCATTTTGTCAATTTCAAAGTAAATTGAAAATAAATAAACAAAAGGGCTTACAAAATGGATTCAAATAAATCTATAAATAAGGCAAACAAATTCAAATAAACAATGATTAAATATCTAAACTCATGTACTCACCCTTTTTGATTTTGTTTTGATAAGCATCCCACTCTTTTTTCCACTTTTCACTACATGTTTTCTGTTGAAATTGCTCTACGGTACAAAAGAGTCCAAATATACATAACCAAAAGTAATAGGATTGAATCTATAGGCTTAAGAATGCAAAACTGACCTTTGGAGATCATTTTCTGAGCATAATCCCACAAAGATCCACCTTCAGCCTGACCTTGCCTACACTGCCATTACTTTATGTTCGTATGTGTATCATTCTTTTCATATATGGAAATAAAAAGTAGTGTAAAGAACTGGAGATGGGGTCTTCTGTATAAGAAGTTGAGGTATAAACATGAATTAGATAAACTCAATTCTAAAATATAAAATACACCAAGTATCAAAGAATATTATTGCTTTTTGCTCGTAGTTTTAAAAAATCTATCAGCATTCTAGTACTTGAAGGCATACAAGATTAAATTTTAATCACCACGTTTTATACCCTATATGTTATTTTTATCGAGCTAACCCTTAGTGAGGCGCTTAAACGGCATTTAAGCATGCTAATTTATCAAAACTAAATCCCAATAATGATATAAATATTTTGCTTTTAAGTTTGTGAAATTTAAATCACAATAAAACTCGGCATTTTGTCAATTTCAAAGTAAACTGAAAATAAATAAACAAATAACATTACAAAAGATTTAAATAAATCTATAAATAAGGAAAACAAATTAAAATAAAAAATGATTAAATATCTAAACTCATGTACATACCTTTCTTAATTCCGTTTTGAAAGGCCTCCAACTCTTCTTTCACCTTTTACTTCATGTTTTCTGATAAAATTTCTCTGAAGTACGAAAAATCCCAAACAAACACAATCAAAATTAATAAGATTGAATCGGCTTAAGAATGCAAAACTAACCTCTGGAGATCATTTACTGAGCATAATACAAAATGTTTCCATATAATTAATTAACATATGGCACCTGCATTCATACTTATTAGAAGTATAATATGTTGAGCTACATAGTATTGGAGTAACTGGAATGGCTAAGATAAAGCATTGCATAACTCTAGTTTTCCTAACTGAGTATAACAGTGTTTTCTTATCTATGTCAACAACATCGGGTTTTCCTTATAACATATATTCCTGTTTCATACCTTTTTTAAGATGTAACGTAATTTAAAATTTGGAATCAAGAACTATGAAACTTATGTTGCAACCAATGTAAAAAGCTAAGATCTACAGTGTCAAGAACAAAGGCAAGAAAGAACATATCAATATATACTTTAAAGAATATATTTCCTATCAACAGTAACAACAGTCCTTAAAACTTGATTGCATATAAGATGAATAGTTCTGTCTAAGCGACCTCACTGCTTCATGCAAGTCTATCAATTAGTGGACTCCCTTTTTTCTAGTTTAAAGAACAACAAAACACAGAGCAACTTATTAATGGATATGGCAGTAAAATAGAAATAAAAAGGACGGGATCCATTTGATTTATTCAGACTATAACTAAATACCAAAAATAGCATAGCTGCGACATCACAGTACACAATGAACAGGGGGCAAAAAAGCAAGTACAACCATGGAAGCTCAAACATTAAAGCAATGGCAACATAATGCATCATTTAAAAGAATTAGGTTTTTTACCTCCAGTATAATACAGAATTAGGCGAACAGAACCAATAGCTCATCAACACCTTTATTTGCTAACCAACCAGCATGGCTGAGCGACTGTATAGTCGAAGCTGCTGGAAAACGGGGGTGAGAAAGGAAAATCATTATTTTGCTTTTAAATTTGTGAAATTTAAATCACAATATAACTCGGTATTTTGTCAATTTCAAAGTAAATTAAAATAAATAAACAAATAACCCTACAAAATAGATTTAAAATAAGGAAAACAAATTAAATGATTAAATATCTAAACTCATGTACTTACCTTTCTTAATTCCATTTTGATAGGCCTCCAACTCTTCTTTCACCTTTTACTTCATGTTTTCTGATAAAATTGCTCTGAAGTACAAAAAAACCCAAACATACACAATCAAAATTAATAGGATTGAATCTATAGGCTTAAGAATGCAAAACTGACCTCTGGAAATCATTTACTGAGCATAATACAAAATGTTTCCATATAATTAATTAACATATTGCACATGCATTCATACTTATTAGCAGTATAATATGTTGAGCTACTTAGTATTGGAGTAACTGGAATGGCTAAGATAAAGCATTGCATAACTCTAGTTTTCCTAACTGAGTATAACAGTGTTTTCTTATCTATGTCAACAACAATGAGTTTTTCTTATAACATATATTTTTGTTATCATACCTTTTTAAGATGTAACGTAATTTAAAATTTGGAATCAAGAACTACGAAACTTCTGTTGCAATCAATCTACAAAGCTAAGATCTACAGTGGCAACAATAAAGGCAAGAAAGAACATACCAATGTATACTTTAACGAATATATTTCCTGTCCACAATGACAACGGTCCTTAAAACTTGATTGCATATAATATGAATAGTTCTATCTAAGCGACCTCACTGCTTCATGTAAGTCTATCAAGAAGTGGAATCCCTTTTTGATAGCTTAAAGAACAACAAAACGCAGCGCAATTTATTAATGGATATGGCAGTAAAGTAGAAAGAAAAAGGATGGGATCCATTTGATATTTTCAGACTATAACTGAAAGCATAGTTGCGATATCAGAGTACCCAACGAAGATGGAGAAAAACAGCAAGTACAACCATGGAAGCTCAAACATTAAAGAAATTGCAACATAATGCATCATTAAAAAAAATTAGGTTTTTTTCCTCCAATATAATACTGGATTAGGCGAACGGAACCAATAGCTCGTCAGCACCTTTATTTGCTAACCAACCAAGCATGGCCGAGCGACCGTACAGTCGAAGCTGCCGGAAAATAGGAGTGAGAAAGGAATGGACAGAGAAAACTGATGGAGATGCCTCAACGGGTAGGGCGATGACGCTAGCGTTTGTACAACAGTGGACGAATGTGTGGCAGATGCAGATGGTAAAGGAACAATGACAGCATAAATCGATGGGAACCTATCGATTTCGAACTAAGGAAAAGTAGGAAGAGGGAATAAGCGGAAGGGGAATCGAATTATCTAAGGCAAAGGAAAGTAGGAAAAGGAGATTAGCGGTGGGAGAATATGGTAACACCTAGGTCTAGGGTTAGGCATAAGGCAAGGAAGAGGGGAGAGCATGCTGAAGCGGAAGGGTGAAAAAATATAGGAAATAGAAAGGGTATCCGATCGGCGGGGGGTGGTGTAGATTGGGAGGAGAGAAGATGATGGGAAGGGTTTGCGGATGAAAATTAGAAAGATGGAAAGTACGTATAAAAGTGAGACGGTCCAGTTGGCCAAATTCAAGGACGCTTCTGTGCTGTTGAAATGAAACTCACTAATCATAGTATAGTATAGATTAGTCATAGAACCAAATAAAAGAAAGAAAATAAAACTTAACATATATATGATGACTGATCAACCCCACATTGGGACCGGAGACCAGTCGATCACTAGCGATCGATAAGTAGGCGTATAGCGGTCAACCAATGGCTGTTGTGACGACGAGATTGAACCTATGCCTTATGGCCCGGATTTAATAAATTAAAATTTAATGGATGGAATTGATTTATACGCCTATAAATACAGGTCCAACCCCTCGGTTTTCTTCTCATATTTTCTAAATCAAAGAGCGAAGCTTTGCCATTTTCTTTTCACGACAAATTCTAGAAAATATAGAAATTATAAATTAGTATATTATATATATATATATAGAATATTGGAAAATAAGAAAGAAGAAGAATAAGGGGTGAATTAATTCAACAAAGAAAAGGTAAATCTAATCTAAATCTAAAATTAATTCAAATCTCATCTCGGATATAAATTTTGAATATAAATGTATATGCTTGTGGTACATATTCTATTAGGGAGAAAGAGGGAGTTAAACAAAAATAAAAGAATTTAGATCTGAAGATTTGATAAGCTTAAAAGGCAAGTGGGAAATTATACTTTTATATAGTATTGGATTTATTTCGTTGTAAATTTGTTTCTTGTATTCCAGAATAGAATTGTTTGGAGTTGTATATAGCCTTAATTATATGCGTAATGAAATTGAAAACCATGCCTACATATTCTATGAGCTGATAACTTGAATTAAGTGTTGCATATACTTGAATCTGGAAAGTTAGGGTGCAAGTAGTAGTCCTACGATTAACAAGATTGTATAGAAATTCCAGATTTATGGATCAAATGGCATATGTTGGTGAATATGAAGTTATTATAAAATTTGTTGGGATTTAATTAGTATTTTGATTCGTTGGAATGAAGTGTGTTGCAATGTAAATTTTTATAAATTATCCAATTTTATAAATAAATACATGTGTAACGTTAGAAATAACTAGAAATATGCCTAAAAGAAACAGATGTATAAAATACGAATGTTTACCATATTTTGAACTATCTATTTCAATAAAAACAAAAGGTTAGTTCCTTCTACTTCCAAACATAACACAAATCCGCCTTTTGACAAGTTAAAAAAATTTACACTGTTAACGTTTCTTTTTATGGAAAGTGTAATTCCAACGCATTAAATTGCAGAAATCCTTATGTATAAACTAAAGAACTATAAATAGTAATAATAACAATAGTCTAATTATAAAATGAATATATGCAATAAAGACAAGTTAGAAATTAAATAATAAGCAACAAAATTTAGGTAAAGTAATGAACTTAGTAAGAAAGAAAGTACTAAGCAAAGGAAGATGATGAAAATTGAAAAAGAACAGTAAAACAGATCTAATGAAAAAAGAGGAAGTAAGCTGTAAAAAATATTAAAATCTTTTAAGTTAAAAGTAAGTGATAAATGATCTACAAGCATGCTCTAATGTCCTCCAGGCAATTGTCATTTCTGTTCCTTTCGTTTCTTCGCCTCTCCCGTTTCTTCCCCTAATCCATGTTCTCCGCTCCTCCAGCGTTTCCTCTCTCTCCCTCCTCTACTCGCTCTGGTCAGCGTTTCAATTCGATGTCCGAAGATAACCCTAATTTGCTTTCTATTGATGACTTTCTGCCTTTGCCTGCTTGTAGTAGTTCGCCGTTTGCGCAGTGTGCTTGCCCAGATATGGTTGACGTTTCTTGTGACCCATCTGGGGACTGCGTGCAATCGGCTTTGCCTGGGTATCACTGCCCATCTCCTGTTGGTTTGGTGTGTGGACAGGTGAGTTCAAAGTGTATTTTGGGGAAGAAAGCTTCGAAACATGTTCACGGTGGCGTGGGGATTGGTGGATTGAAAGATGGAATTATAGGTTTGGGTCGGCCTGTTGTTTCTGACCAATGCCCAGCTTCTGTTCGTCCTAATGTTTCTGTGATGCCCCGGAAATTTAAGCAATATTTATTTAATAATTTCATTAATGATTATTTTAAAATGTCAAATATTGATATAATAATTTTATTCAAACAGGAATTATCTTTTCAAGATTAATTATTATTTAATTTGATAAATGATATTTATAATGATGATGATAATAATAACTTTTGGGAATTTTATTCTTTTCAAATATTAAAGATATTTAAGTAATAAAAATTATCTTTTTAAACTGATTTAAAGATATTTGTTTATAATGTATATATATGTATACATTGTAAATATGAGTTTTGATTTTAATTTAATTTTATAAAGAATATTTTCCAATTTATTTTATATATAAGATGTATGATTTATGAATTGATTAAATTTATTTAAAATCAGTATAGAAAACTTTTCAAAAGTTGTTTTAAAAGTCTATCTTATATTTTCATGGAAATATAAGTAAATATTTATTTTGTTTATAATTATATAATAGTTTGTTTAAACATAAAATAGTTTAAAATTGTATTTTATAATAAGAGTTTGTTTTGTTTTATTTTAAGAATTGCTTTTCTTTTGAAATAAGATTTAGTTTATTATATTAAGGTATAATATTTTGATTTGGAAACTTTTGAATAAAATTGAATATAACATTTCTTTTCTTTTTAAAAATTTGCTCTTTTAAAAAAAAAGGTTTAGCTATAAAAATATTATTTTGTAACATTCAAACAGACATTTAAATTGTGTAATTTTATAAAGGATGTTTGTATGTAAGAATGTAAAAAACTAAATGTAATTAAACATTTGAAACATGATTAATTAAGTAAGAAATGAACTTAAAACCTTTATAAAATTTAGAAATTTCTTTTTATTTTTAAATGGAATATGTGTCAAACACTTAACACATTATAAAGACACTTGTAAACTTATCTATATCATAACATAACAAGTGGCTGTAGTTTATTTTCTTGAAAATAATTAATATAGATAAGATAACATAGCAATATATTTTGTTAAAAGCATTATCTTCAAATGAAACTAAAATAAGATTTTAGAAAGGAAACTCAAACCCAAATACAATCTGAATCTACAACCCAAATTCAATTTAAAATCTGCAAAATAAAACCTGCTCCTATCTTCAACATTAATTAGCAACTTCAACTTCAATTCAAGCATATGAAGATGGATGTGCGTGCAGTTTCAAATTTCAGCAACAACAAGTAAATTCAATGATCAAATGGAAGCTAAAACACAGATTCATCAAGCAATTTAAATCAACTGCATCATGCAAAACAGGTTTCTGGATATGGGAAAATACTTCTCTAAGTGCTTCTCTGTTTCTTCAATATAAGGTGAGTAATTTTAAAAAAAAAACAGTTTTCTCTTTTTAAATCAAAGTTAAACAAAATATATAGAACACAAGTTCTATTTCACATGAATAATAAAACTGCTCTGTTTCTTTTGTTTAACCTCAAAATGCTAAAGTTTTATTGGCTGTGCATGTGAGTTGATAGCAATAAGCAAGTTTATATGACTGCTTGATTTATATGCCTGAAGATAATCACGTATTGGTATTTATTTATTTTTGAAAATTGGTGTATATGAGAAACATGATATCTGCACATTATTATAAACCTGTAGACACCTCTGTTGGAATTTTTAGTTAAGGTTTGATTTTTATATTTCCTTATCTCTTGATCTAGGCCTTGTTCAGATCTAAGTTGCAAATGGAATAGGATTGTTATATCATAAATGTTAATTTAAAAGTTTAGTTAATTAAATTAACTTAGTATTGTTCTGGGAAGAAAAGAAGAAAAAAAGAAAAATGAAACTTAGTGAAACCTTAAATTTAGTCAATTGTAAATTATCATGGTTTATAAATTCAGGATTATAAATCAAATATCTAAACCAAAACAAGATTTTTAAGACTAAAATTTAAAATTTTAAGTTGGGATGTAATGGGTGGTTCTGTGTTGAACAAAATTGGGTAAATGTCGATTTTTGGGTGATCATGTGGTCTGGGATGTTCGGGTTTGCTTGTAGTGATGGAGGAGTGATCATAGGGGTGAGGAAAAATAGTAGGAGGTGGTGCAGTTGGTCGTGGTGGCAACAGTGGCGATTTCTTTTGTGTAGACCTAGTTTTGGGAGTAGTCGGTAGTCTGCTGCTGATTGATCACTGTGAAGCTTTGAGTGTTGTAGAACTTTGGGGATTGGAAGAGGAGACTTAGGTGAAGAGATGGCCGGTGTCGTAGGTGGTAATATGGTCGGAGTTGGGTTTGCTTGTCGCTGACAGGTTTGAAGGGATGCAGTGTGAAGTTTTTCCAAGTTTCAGGTCAACTTGATTTTGATTCAAGTGGCCGTGGGAAGTTTGGTGATGGTGATCATGTTTGGGGGTTGGATGGTGACTTGTTGGAGTTGGTCAGGGTGGTTGAAGGTTGTCGAAGTGCCGGTGCATATGCACCGTGCACAAAATTTTCTGGTGAACATTTTCTTGGTTGTGCAGGTAGAATGACTCGGGTACTACTCGAGTGGAATGGGATATTGACTCGGGGATTAGGCCTTGAAAACTCGAAGTAGATTTTTGAGGGCTCGGGTAGTTGTTTGGTTCAGGTTGAAGAAACCTGAAACTTGCAGTTTTTTTTAAATCTTAAGTTGGAATTCAAAATTTTGAATTAGAGTTTCAATTAGGATTTTTTTTATGCAAAGTTTAAAATGTTAATTCAGATGAACCTTTAAATTCAAAGTTTTAAATTGAAATTTTAAATTTTTAAGCAAAATTTACATTAAGTATTGGTTCAGGTTGTAAAACCTGTAATTGTACAGTTTTTATAATTTGATGAATTTATATTTTTTTTAAAATCAGGATTTTGATAAGAATTTAAATACCAAGTTAGGATCAATTTGAATTCAGATGAACTTTTTTAAATTCAAAGTTTAAAATGAAAATATTGAAGTTTGAACAAGATTTATATTAAGTTGAAAATCAGGTTTAATTAAAAGAAATTTTCAGGTTATTTAAATCCAGTTTAAATTTAAACAGTTTATAAATTTTTAAAATATTGATCAAATTTAATGTTTTAAGTAAATTTTAAAGATGTGATTTCAGATAAATGTTTTAACTTGAAGATTTCTTTCTTTAATATTTGAAAAGTTTGAAATGTTTAACTTGAAAACTTGAGAAGTTTAAATAATCAGTTTATTTTAAAATTTTGATTTCTTTAATAAACTTAATTAAATTTGGATTCAAATTTGTCTACTTAAGTAATGAATGTTTACACTTTCATTTCAAAGTTATAATTTTATTTAAATTTTGAATAACGCTTAAATAATAAAACATTTTGAAATCTTAAAGTTTAAAATGGAATTTGAATTTAATTTAGAGATGTATTATTTAAAATACATTTTGAATGTTAATAATATTATTCATATTTAAATAAATTATCTTAAGATAATTAAGATAATAAAGGAATTAAATTAAGGAATTTATTTATTTGATTTTAAGTAATGATTTAGAATTAATTTAATTAGAAATGATTAATGATGATTAATGATGATTAATTAAAGATAATTTTCTTAAGGAAATAATTTAAGGAAATATTATTAATTAATAATGATAATTATATAAGGATAATTAAGAAATTAATTAATATGATTAAAATTTTGATAATTAATTAGATTAATTAATTTAAGGTAATTAGTTTTAATTTGTTAAGTCTAATTACTTGATAAAAGTAATTAAAGAATTAATGACTTATTGTAATTAGTTTTGACAATGTGATTTGTTAAATTAATTAATTTAGTTTAATCAATTTAAGTAAATCATTTGATGGTTTAATAAGTGTAATTACATAAGGTAATTAATGGAGCAGGATTACTTAGAGAAGTAATAAGTGATAATTACTGAAATGTAATTAATAAAGATGATTTTAATTAAATAATTGTGGTAATTACTTTTGAAATTAATCAAAGGATTAATTAATGGAGATAATTAATTGTGAAGATAATTAATTTGTTAATGAGTAATTAAGGGCAGTTAGTTACTAGTTTAATATTAATCAAAGGTGATTAATGATTGTATTTTAATTTTGGATTAATTACTAAATGTAATTAATTTCAAATAATGATATTAATTTAAATTATAAATCATTAATTAATATAATTAATGATGTAAATTAAAGATTGTTTAACTAAGTAATAATTAATTAATAAGTGATTAATTAATGTAATTAATTAGGTGATTAATTAATGTAATTAATTATAGTTAATTAATGGAGTAATTAAATGTTAATTACTTATGATTATGGTTAATTAATTTTGAAAAACAAATTATTTAAAGACTAATTACTTATTGTAATTAGTAAATGATTAATCAAAGGGTTTAATCAAGTTGAATATTCAAAGAATGATTAATTAACTAGGTTGATTAATAATTTGATTTTGAGCAGGATTTATAGATGTGGTAATTAATTTAATTCATTTTAAATTAATTAGGGATAGAAGTAATTAATTTAATTCATTTTAAATTAATTATAGATGATGGTTGATAAAATCTTTGATTATGGATGATATTAATTGAATGGTTATGATCTCAGTAATGAGACGAGTTGTATTTGTATGATATGAATGTTTGGTTAACGTATGATGGTTTGTGATGGATTATTTGGTTGTGATGATTACCTGTTGTGATAATAATACAGATTATCTGTTTGTGATATGAATATGATTATCTATTGTGATTTGTAGTTTATCTATCTTGTGAAATGGATAATAATGAAATGAGTTAATTATTTAAAACCCTTAAGTACAACTTGGACATTAAGATGGCGTTTGTTTTCGGTGAGACCGGGATCGGATTTCCATATTTGGATATCCGAAAACCACATCGATTCCAATTAAACGTTAGGTCGTTAATCCAAGTGGAGCAAGTGAAGACTCGAGGTGTAACGGCTATACGTCAGTATAACTCAGTGGGTGATTCCGTAATGAGTTTGACGGAATAGTACTTATAGTTTCGAGATGATGATTTATAGTGCAAGGGCTATGGTCGTTGACTCTGAGGGTGATTCCAAAATGAGTGCAATGAGATAGTGCCTTCGGTTTCGTTCGAACCCGGAACGAACTTGTATGGATTGAATGCTTTCAGAACATCGTCAGGCAGACGATGAGCATTCTAAGATTTGATGTCCTATAAAGGTAATCGTAGCCTCAACCCTCATCAACCGGGAATGGCTAAAACAGGGGAGGTGCAACAAGGCTTCGTGGGTAGCTCCCACTGGAGAGCGAGATTTACCCCTGTCTAGATGTCCCTTTTTATTTCGGCTGTGTGGGGCGATTGCTAGCTAGAATCGCCGGGGTAGTCTTGTTCGAAACTGTTCAGTATGGAATGGGTCCGGCCTTGTGTTGCAGGGGAGTGGGAGTACTCCTCGTTACGGTGATCTAGGCCATGTACTGTGACGGGCGGTACCCCAATAGCCCTGCCATTGATGGAATCCAAAATCCAATAAGTGCCTGTACGGTTTTGATTGTGCCCAACTATGTTGGAACGTGACATGTAAGCATTCCATCTATTTCTGTATTTTATTTTGAAAACCCTAGACACTATTATAATATCACTGGATTTCCTATCAAATGTTTTGGTTAGCGTAAGGTAAAAACTTTTCCATTTTTATGTGTGGGAAGTCTTACGTGATACCTTTTGTTTCAAAGGATTTTCTAAAAGTTAAGCAAATTTTAACCCCGTTTACTCACACCAGACCCTTGTCTGACCCGAGTGTTTATTTTCTGTTTTATTAAAATCTTGGGTACTCATATTACGTATGAGTAGTCAAGTTTTTTAGGATTGCTTTGACGAGTTCTGAAGGAGATAATGGACCAGGAGGCTTCAGCGCGTAGATATATATATGGTGATTCCGCTGTGTTTGAGTTGTATCTGTTTCTCTGATGTACTTGAATTGTAATTGCTAGACGGGAGTTTATAACTGTCTAGTTTGTGTTGTATTAGCTGTAAAACTCTGATGTATATGATACTATGTAAAGTTTTATGTGATATATTATAATTTATTCGATTCCGCTGTGAGATTCTGATGTTGTCTGTTCTTTCTTTCCTTTCTTTTCTCTTTTCTATCCCTTTCTTTCTTCTTAGCGATGCGACTTCCTGGAGTATGGAAGTCGGGTCATTACATTGTGGTATCAGAGGTCTAGGTTGAGCGAATACCTAGACTCTGGAGTGGTGTCCTTCTTGAGAGAGCGTATTTGTAATTTTGAATATATATATATATATATATATATATATATATGTATGTATGTATATATATTTCTACCTATTAGATTGGGTTACCCGTTCAGGTATTCCAATATAAGTTCTAGAGGTAGATAGGGTAGTGGTGTGTGTAACACAACTACCAATGGTTGGAATTCTAGTGTTTGAGATTGGTAGTGAATCTGCTAGGGCAGCATTGGCATCTTGAGTAGTTCTGCAGTTTGGTGTGAAGGATTTTATTGATCTATGATGAAAATCTTTCCAAGATTCGGAGTTTATCTTTGGATTTTAAGCCTGGTTGCACTCGTGTGAGTGGATTTTCTTGAGTTTGGATCAGTTGGGAATTCTGAAGCCGCATTGGTATCTTGGCAATTTTGGTAAGGAGTTCTGTCCATATTTGAGATGAGACTCAGTTTGACAGAGTGTATGTGCTTGGTTTGAAGTCAAGTTTTCTGAGGGAAATTTGTCCTTCTGAAAGGCTCTATTGTGAAGTGGCTGGTGTAGCTTTGGGATTTGATGAGCTTTTGGATAAGGAAGTTTTTGGCCGCAGTAGCATAGCAGCAGTGAGTGGCATGTTTCTTTGTAGGTTCAGAAGTCTCTGTGCTTCTTCTGTCAGTAGTCCGGGAAGATGGTGGAGCTTGTCCATTTCTTTTGGAAGCTCAGTTGGATGTGAAGTTTGTGGTTGGAGGTTGACCACTAGTTCTTCTTTTGGATAGAAGGCTTTAGCTGTTTTGATTTTTGAAGAGAGAACGTTTTCTTGGGATCTGAACTGTGAAGGATCGCAAAAGTGACTTGCGATGGTTTGGAAGTTCTCTGAGCAATCTTTGTTTGGATTGAAGCATCTCTAGAGGATGTTTGAGATATCGAAGTGGTTTGGTATTTTCCGAATATCTTCAAAGGAATTAAGATCTTCATCCACATCAAGAGTTTGAGTTCTGTTTCGACTTGGTTCTTGTAGCTTTACCAATGATTCATCATAGTAGGAAGTTCTTTGAGAGGAGATCTGTTTCAGTTGGCAGGATTCATCGGATCTGGTTTTCTGGTTGAATTTTGGCTGTGGTGTTTGTGACCGAATCGGACTGGTCACTGAAATTTTATGGAATTTGATGAACAGTGTCTCCGAGATAAGTTGATCGAGTCTATACTTGTGTTCATCAACAGCATTTCCAAATCAGAGTTGTGCAGTGGTAGCATGGTGGCAGCTATTCCAGAATTGAAGCAACGTATGATTCTTTGGGAATTTGAGTTTTAACTTGGATCAGAAAATTTCTACCGGAAATATATTTTGGAGTCTTCTAATTTTGTGTAGTAGAGTTTGTGAGGTGGATTTTGATGGATCTTGAGAGAACCATTGTAACGACCCAGAATTTTTATTAATTAAAATTTGAATATTTAATTAATTTTAAATATTAATAAGTGAAATTTATAAGTCAAATAAATTTTAATTTGAATTATTGGATTTAATTGGATTATTAAATCGATAATTTAATACGTTAAATTATGGAAATAATTGAAAATTGAGTTAAATATGATTGAAAATGATTTGTAAAATTTTATTTTATCATGTTGAAGTTATAGAAATATTTTAGAACTTCTAAAATCGAATTAAAAGTTAATTTGTGAAAATTGAATATTTTAATATTTAATAATCGACTGTAAAATAGCCAATTTTTGGACAGTCTCAGAATTGAACGAAACTAGTTTCATTGGATCCGTAATAGTTAGTTATTACTGGATTTCAATTTTCGTGTCAATCGGAGTTATCGTTTGATCGTGGCAGCTCGAAACGCATCGAATCGTTTTTAATTTAAATTTGGCGAGTCAAAATAGCCATTTTTCAAAAAGTCTCGGATTTCGACGAAACCAGTTTCATCGGATCCGTAATGTGATATTATTGTAAGGTTTCAAATTTCAAGTCATTTGGATTTACCGTTTGTCCGGTACAAATTAAAACGCCTAGAAATCGACTTAAATCGGTTTAATTTAAATTGAACGTTTTCTGCCATAACTCGCACATACTTCCGAATTAGCTTCCGAAACCTGTTCCATTGTGTCCGGAACGCGGGATAAACCCTAGGTACGCTGGTTACGGCGTCTAAATCGGAGTTCGGAATTCCCGGGATGAATAGTGTTTACGCTAGCTTTTTCTATAAATAGGAGTTAAAATCTAAAATAAAAAGAAAATGCAAAACCCTAATTCTAATTGCTCAGCCGCCTACATGAAGTCAATGGCCGAAATTGCCCCAAATTCATCCCTCCAAATCTTCAAATCCAAGCGATATCGAGCCTCGTCTTCAACTAGAGAATTCAAGAGCATGTTGAGATCTATAATCTCAACGGTTATGATCGTGTTTGGAGTTGTAGATTAGCGGCAATTGACTTGAGAAGGAGGCACGTTCGGCCTCGTGTTGCGCGCACCAGAGATGGCCGAACTCCAAGGTGCTCCAGCCGAGTGTCATGCTGGTGATGCTCTTCGAGGTGAAGGTCCCTGATCGCGTTCAAGCTCGTCGTAGGTGATGCGGTCCTAAACCCTAGTTTGATGAGGGATGGGTTGTTTGGTGCGTGCAAAGTCTGGAAGAGAACGTGGGTGGGGAAGAAGTAACCAGTGGCCTAGATCTGGAGTTTGGAAAATGGACGGCAGATGTGAGATGTAGGGTTTTAATTTTAAATTTATATTGTAATTATAGTTATATAAAACGAGTACAACCTTGTAAAATTCATAACTTTTTCATACGAGGTCGAAAAAATGCAAATCCAGTTGCGTTGGAATCGTATGGACGAGCACTACGCGATGGAGTTGGTTTGGAGTCGTTTGGAGTTAGTGAGAATTTCGGGTAAAATTAAACGCGCGTTTAATTTTATTCGAAATAATCGCTGAAATCGGAAATAAAACCAAGGTGAGAATTTCTCACTCAATCGAATAGATTTCGATTTTATTTTAAATAGTTAGATTTAAAATATTTGAATGCATGTTTGAATGATGACTGTAAATTATTGATTGTTAAAATAGACATTATGCGCCGTTAGTAAGCGGATGTTATTTAATATAAACATATACCGCGAATATTTCATAAACAGTGAAATTGGTATTATATATAATATCAATATATATATATATTGGCATATGTATATATTGCAGTTATTGATTTCCCGCATTTTTTGTTTAGCGGATGAGACCCTATTACGCCGTTATTAAGCGGATAATATTTATTAAGAACATATACCGCGATAATTTCGTACTGGAGCGAAATTGGTATTGTGCTAATGTTTTTGGATGCAGGAAACAGGTTGGAGGGATCCAACTGGATTCCTCAACAGTATTTATTTAATTTCAGATATTTTGATATTTGATGGATTATCATATCGATATATGATATCGTTGTTAGTCGTGATTGACTATTTGGTGTGTAGCATCATTGGACCCAGATTTTGGGATTTTAAAATGATTTTTAAAGTGATTTTGAAAATATACTATATTTTTGGAATTGATCCATTATAAATAAATAAACGTTATAATTTGTTAAGTTATAAAAATTATGGTTTTTGTGAAATATAGTTAAAAAGCTGATTTTTAGAAATACGATTAAAAGTCGATTTTTGAGAAATATGAACTAATGATTTTATAAAATAATTTAGATTGGATTTTTGAATATATGATAAAAGTTTAAATATAGGATTTATAAAATTTGATTATTAAATAAATCGAAATGATGAAATTATAAAGGAAATTAAAAGATGTTTTAAAGAATAATATTAATTGATTTATATTAAGAGATTTATAAACGGATATTTATAAATCGAAATATTGACATTATAAAACGAGTCTTTATAAGTGTTTGAATGAAGTGAAAATGAAATTCATTAATGAATGAAATTTATAGAATTATGTAACGGTGAAGTTATAAATGGAATTTTATAAACAATAGGTTTATAAAATTTGTAAAGTTCAAAGGAACGATTTTTGCAAATAAATAAATTATAAGTGTTTGGCTTATAATTTGGACCTTTGGTTTATAATTAAGATTATAAATCGAATAGGTAAATAAAGAAGATTTATAAAGGAAGTTGTTATGAAATAAATGGAAATGGAATTTATAAACGTTGTTTTATAAATTCGCAAACGACTTATTTTGATAAGTTAATTGTTATAACTTATAAATGGAGTTATATTCACGTTTTTAGACAGTGAATAATCCTTTAAAATAAAATGAATAGAAAGGATGAAATTTGTTAATGAAGTATATTCACGTTTTTGAATAGTGAATAATACGTTAAAGAAAATGTATTGAATGTGAATGTTTTAAATAGAATTAAAACGATTTAACGATGTTTTAATTGTGTTGAGATTCGAAATCATAGATTTCAACATTTATTGTTGAAATAGACGTTTTCGAGAAATAAAAGGAAATGGTGGACTATAACACTGTTGTTATAGTAAATGATTTCCGAAAGGAAATGGGTTGTATAGTATTGGGATTTATATATCTATTTAATTTCGAATCCCTATACTAGTGATTTTGGGACGTTGTAACGATGTTTTACGCAACATTCGTTTTGGCCCAAATAAAAATGTTTAAGAGAATGATTTCCCTTAAAGAATGAATAATATACTTAATTCGATTTAAGTATATTGAATATTTTCTAAGTGTTGAAAATAAAAAGATTTGTGAATTACTTATTTTTAATAAGTATGGAAATGTTTTACAATATGAAGTGAATAATTAGAATTTATCTTTTTGAAGATAAATTGAAATGAATTATTGAAATCGAATATGCATGGATATTTTGAAATATAAATTCATTATGGAATTTATATGTGAAAAGTGGAATTTGTTTGAAAATAAATATTGATTTATTTTTGAAGTGTTGGAATTATATATCTTATAAAGATATTTTGGAAAATAAATAATTTGGAAAATTATTTGGAATCTGGTGATGTATGCATATCAATTGATAGTTCAATAGCCGACTATCAATATTTCCCTCTGATTGGGTATTTGATATGATTGTTTGAATTTGAATGCACACTTATTTTTGAATAAGCGCTCACTATTCGGGTTAACCGGGAAAGGACCATGGGGTCGTATAACCCATTCCGAATATGTGATACGACGTGAATTGCATTTGAAGATCGGTGTTGAAGACCGGTATTTGCGAGAGCGATAGGATGACCTATCGATTGTCTCTGCACTGGGTCGCTCCTGGTATAGAGATTCCATAAGTGATGGGAAATCCGATCAGGATTGTGAATATCCGGATTGCAAGGACTTCTTTGTAAGTGCCTTCGGTTCTGTTCGATCCCGGAACAGACTTGTATGGATTGTATGCCTGACATTACAAGTTGAGATATAAAGCCGATTTCTTTCAAATATATTTCTGTTGGTGGCGGAGAATTTATTCTTTGCTTAACACCCTTCTTTGAGACGTACGAGCTCAAAGGTTATATAGTTGAAGTTATCAGCGATATATCCCATTTTGGTAATGTGACATGCTGAGTGATGCTGAAATGATCATTGTGTTGATTATTTGTGATAGGATCATTTATTTGATCGTCTATCTTAGTGATCATTGTGTTGATCATTTGTTGACCCAAAGCACGGCTTTTTGTACAAAGTGTGTTTTTGTGGACGTGAATTCATCGAGCCTCACATCCCGTTAATGGTCAAAACAGGAAAGATGCGGCAAGGTTATGAGGGGTAGCTCCCTTTAGGGTATGTGCATTTCCTTCTGGAAAGGGTGGTATCATGGTATGGAGCCCAGATACTTACTCATGTTGATACACTATATCTATTTCTGTGTGGTGTTGTTGGTGACGAGCGCTCGGTTAAAGGTCCGATGGGACCGGGGGATGCCATATTCGTGTAGTAGTTACCTAGTGATAAAGGTAACCCGGCCTTGTGTTGGCAGAGAGCTGGTTAAGTTCTCGGGACGTCCAGCCAGAGGCGATCCCATGTAGCAATGGGAAGTTCCTTGGCCTGACCATTTGTTGGAAATCCAATTCCCAATACGAAACTTGTACGGTATTAGTTGTAGAACCTGCCATTCACTTATGGTGGCCACCACTGTTTGGATGGTAGCTATAGTAGGCATAGTTCGAAATGTCTATGTTGGCTAAGATTTATATTCTACTTTCGAAATGAATTTTTCTCTACACTATGCACTAGTAATAATATCAAATGTTATTTAAATGCGTATCAAGCATCTTTGACTATCATAAGGAGAAATCTCCTCCGATTCTGCGTTTGCATTGTGTGTGTGTGCGGGAGGCCTTATGGTAGTCTCATTTTTAAAAGCATTGCGAATTGATTAAAAATATTCCTTTATTTTGATTTTAAAGTTAAATAAACTGTTTTGAGTTCTCACACCAGTCACATGACTGACTCGGAGTTTATTGTTTTCCTTCCTAAACTCTGGGTGCCCACCAATTTCCACACGGGCAGTTAAGAGTTAGGTTTATCAGGATATTCTGGATATTCTGGAGTTGCTGGAGGCAAGCTGGATGGCATGGCATATTACTAGTATATAGTATTTCTTTTTCCGCTGCACTGTTTGTTGTTGTATGATGTTGTACACTCTGATGATATGATGTAATGGAATGAAATGAAATGTAATAACTGATATAGTTCTTTGTTTAAAGATTATTCATTTATTATTATATGTTGTTCCGCTGCGAATTGTGAGATTCTGTTGTTGTTCTGTTGTTTTCTTCTGTCCCGTTCTATTTTTAAAATTCTTCTATCTTCTGTTTTTCTAATTCTCTGTTTTCTAAAAAAAATTGTCTATCTTCTTTTCCCTCTATTTTTCTTTTTCTTTCTTCTTTTTCTCTCTTCTTTCTTTTCTTTTCTTTTTAAAACCCATAACATTCCGGGTTTTCGGCCTTTGATTTCTCGGCAGTCGATAAAGTGAGTGTCGATGTTGAATTTTCGAAAGTACGAAAATCCTCGGGCGTTACATTTGGTATCGGAGCTTATGGTTAAGCGACAACCATGGTTCTGTTGGGTATTACTCATTAGAGATAGAGTCAGCAGTACTCTAGAATGAGTTTGAGAGTAATAATAGCTATGAGAGCGTATTTGTTAGTGAATAAAAAAAAAATTGTTCTATATTGTGTTGACTTATCGGTTGATTGTTTATAGATTTCGATCGATCTAGTCTAGCTAACTATCGTAGATAGGGGTTTCTAAACTCTTAAACAAGATAAACCGACACGATATTGTTTTAAATTGGGTAAATGAAATAATTTTGCCTTGATTATATTTTAATATATAAAGGAATAATTTTTCAAAATTATTAAAGTGTATATAAGTTGATTGTTAGGTTGTTTGAATAATCTAAATTAAAGAACAATTGTATAAGTAAAAGAATTATAAGAATCAAATTATAACTAAAGTGTTTACAATTGTGAAATAAACTTATATATATAAGAAGTGATTTAAAGTTAAATGGAATATAACTTAAGAGATATTGAATTAAGTTGATTTTGGTATCGAAGTAAATAATCAAGTGGATTAAATGAATATGAACTTGAGGTATGTAATAGAATTCAACTTTAGTAATTGAATTGAATTAATGAATCGATTTAATGTTAATCAATTGGATGTGAATAAAATTGATATGAAATAATGAATGTAAGTGTAAATTCATTAAAATCTAATGTTATTAGAAGTTGATAAAAAAAAAAAAATTGGAATGGAAATCAATTTAATTAAACAAGAATGAAAGTAAGCAAAGTAATTTGGTTGAAATTAATATACATTGGTTGTTATTTGATTGTTGTTGATTGTATATAATTCATTAAGAGTTAATGAAATTGAATTAGTGAAATTTAAAGCTATGCAATTGAATTCAAATTAGAAGTAAATAAATTTGAATAGAATTGAAAGTGAATTGGATTTAATTAGTGAATGCAAACTAATTGAATTGAGAATGAATGTTAGTAATAAAATCCAATGTAATAAATCAAATATGATTTAAAGTGAAAACCAATTCATTGAATATTAATGAGAATATGAATGAAAATTCATTTGATTATGAATGGTAGTTGGTTGATGTTTGCATTTGTTGTTTGGTTGCATTTGCTATGTGACATGTATAGTTATTATGTTGCTATATGTTGTATATTGAGATTATTTGCATATGTGCATGTTCTCATGTTGTTTGTTGAGTTTAGTAGGTGCGGATCGCGTTTGCTTCGCATTTGGAGCTCGCTTTTGCGCTATATTAGCCGTATATGCTCGCTAATAAAATATAAGGTACATATCTCGGATTAAATATCGTACTTTTACACTTTTTTCCCTTCGGGATGCCTCATTACTTGATGAGATGTATATTTGTGATATATATACTGTCATTTTTTTTTTCGGATCGAGCCGCGCAAAGGAGACATGGCGAATTTTTCCGGAAATTTAAGGCGTTAGAAAATTTTTGAGAAAATTGGGAAAATTTTGGAAAACTTTAACTTTGATTTTGGAATTGAAAGTTAAACAATAGTAGTTGTTTTTGAAAAGATAACTAAGTATGATTTGAAAACTTAGTAAAGATTTATAAGAAGTTTAATTATGAATTTTGGGAAAATTAATAGATTCTGTAACTTTCTTACTTGTAATTTCGGGGACGAAATTCTTTTAAGGGGGGAAGATTGTAACGACCCAGAATTTTTATTAATTAAAATTTGAATATTTAATTAATTTTAAATATTAATAAGTGAAATTTATAAGTCAAATAAATTTTAATTTGAATTATTGGATTTAATTGGATTATTAAATCGATAATTTAATACGTTAAATTATGGAAATAATTGAAAATTGAGTTAAATATGATTGAAAATGATTTGTAAAATTTTATTTTATCATGTTGAAGTTATAGAAATATTTTAGAACTTCTAAAATCGAATTAAAAGTTAATTTGTGAAAATTGAATATTTTAATATTTAATAATCGACTGTAAAATAGCCAATTTTTGGACAGTCTCAGAATTGAACGAAACTAGTTTCATTGGATCCGTAATAGTTAGTTATTACTGGATTTCAATTTTCGTGTCAATCGGAGTTATCGTTTGATCGTGGCAGCTCGAAACGCATCGAATCGTTTTTAATTTAAATTTGGCGAGTCAAAATAGCCATTTTTCAAAAAGTCTCGGATTTCGACGAAACCAGTTTCATCGGATCCGTAATGTGATATTATTGTAAGGTTTCAAATTTCAAGTCATTTGGATTTACCGTTTGTCCGGTACAAATTAAAACGCCTAGAAATCGACTTAAATCGGTTTAATTTAAATTGAACGTTTTCTGCCATAACTCGCACATACTTCCGAATTAGCTTCCGAAACCTGTTCCATTGTGTCCGGAACGCGGGATAAACCCTAGGTACGCTGGTTACGGCGTCTAAATCGGAGTTCGGAATTCCCGGGATGAATAGTGTTTACGCTAGCTTTTTCTATAAATAGGAGTTAAAATCTAAAATAAAAAGAAAATGCAAAACCCTAATTCTAATTGCTCAGCCGCCTACATGAAGTCAATGGCCGAAATTGCCCCAAATTCATCCCTCCAAATCTTCAAATCCAAGCGATATCGAGCCTCGTCTTCAACTAGAGAATTCAAGAGCATGTTGAGATCTATAATCTCAACGGTTATGATCGTGTTTGGAGTTGTAGATTAGCGGCAATTGACTTGAGAAGGAGGCACGTTCGGCCTCGTGTTGCGCGCACCAGAGATGGCCGAACTCCAAGGTGCTCCAGCCGAGTGTCATGCTGGTGATGCTCTTCGAGGTGAAGGTCCCTGATCGCGTTCAAGCTCGTCGTAGGTGATGCGGTCCTAAACCCTAGTTTGATGAGGGATGGGTTGTTTGGTGCGTGCAAAGTCTGGAAGAGAACGTGGGTGGGGAAGAAGTAACCAGTGGCCTAGATCTGGAGTTTGGAAAATGGACGGCAGATGTGAGATGTAGGGTTTTAATTTTAAATTTATATTGTAATTATAGTTATATAAAACGAGTACAACCTTGTAAAATTCATAACTTTTTCATACGAGGTCGAAAAAATGCAAATCCAGTTGCGTTGGAATCGTATGGACGAGCACTACGCGATGGAGTTGGTTTGGAGTCGTTTGGAGTTAGTGAGAATTTCGGGTAAAATTAAACGCGCGTTTAATTTTATTCGAAATAATCGCTGAAATCGGAAATAAAACCAAGGTGAGAATTTCTCACTCAATCGAATAGATTTCGATTTTATTTTAAATAGTTAGATTTAAAATATTTGAATGCATGTTTGAATGATGACTGTAAATTATTGATTGTTAAAATAGACATTATGCGCCGTTAGTAAGCGGATGTTATTTAATATAAACATATACCGCGAATATTTCATAAACAGTGAAATTGGTATTATATATAATATCAATATATATATATATTGGCATATGTATATATTGCAGTTATTGATTTCCCGCATTTTTTGTTTAGCGGATGAGACCCTATTACGCCGTTATTAAGCGGATAATATTTATTAAGAACATATACCGCGATAATTTCGTACTGGAGCGAAATTGGTATTGTGCTAATGTTTTTGGATGCAGGAAACAGGTTGGAGGGATCCAACTGGATTCCTCAACAGTATTTATTTAATTTCAGATATTTTGATATTTGATGGATTATCATATCGATATATGATATCGTTGTTAGTCGTGATTGACTATTTGGTGTGTAGCATCATTGGACCCAGATTTTGGGATTTTAAAATGATTTTTAAAGTGATTTTGAAAATATACTATATTTTTGGAATTGATCCATTATAAATAAATAAACGTTATAATTTGTTAAGTTATAAAAATTATGGTTTTTGTGAAATATAGTTAAAAAGCTGATTTTTAGAAATACGATTAAAAGTCGATTTTTGAGAAATATGAACTAATGATTTTATAAAATAATTTAGATTGGATTTTTGAATATATGATAAAAGTTTAAATATAGGATTTATAAAATTTGATTATTAAATAAATCGAAATGATGAAATTATAAAGGAAATTAAAAGATGTTTTAAAGAATAATATTAATTGATTTATATTAAGAGATTTATAAACGGATATTTATAAATCGAAATATTGACATTATAAAACGAGTCTTTATAAGTGTTTGAATGAAGTGAAAATGAAATTCATTAATGAATGAAATTTATAGAATTATGTAACGGTGAAGTTATAAATGGAATTTTATAAACAATAGGTTTATAAAATTTGTAAAGTTCAAAGGAACGATTTTTGCAAATAAATAAATTATAAGTGTTTGGCTTATAATTTGGACCTTTGGTTTATAATTAAGATTATAAATCGAATAGGTAAATAAAGAAGATTTATAAAGGAAGTTGTTATGAAATAAATGGAAATGGAATTTATAAACGTTGTTTTATAAATTCGCAAACGACTTATTTTGATAAGTTAATTGTTATAACTTATAAATGGAGTTATATTCACGTTTTTAGACAGTGAATAATCCTTTAAAATAAAATGAATAGAAAGGATGAAATTTGTTAATGAAGTATATTCACGTTTTTGAATAGTGAATAATACGTTAAAGAAAATGTATTGAATGTGAATGTTTTAAATAGAATTAAAACGATTTAACGATGTTTTAATTGTGTTGAGATTCGAAATCATAGATTTCAACATTTATTGTTGAAATAGACGTTTTCGAGAAATAAAAGGAAATGGTGGACTATAACACTGTTGTTATAGTAAATGATTTCCGAAAGGAAATGGGTTGTATAGTATTGGGATTTATATATCTATTTAATTTCGAATCCCTATACTAGTGATTTTGGGACGTTGTAACGATGTTTTACGCAACATTCGTTTTGGCCCAAATAAAAATGTTTAAGAGAATGATTTCCCTTAAAGAATGAATAATATACTTAATTCGATTTAAGTATATTGAATATTTTCTAAGTGTTGAAAATAAAAAGATTTGTGAATTACTTATTTTTAATAAGTATGGAAATGTTTTACAATATGAAGTGAATAATTAGAATTTATCTTTTTGAAGATAAATTGAAATGAATTATTGAAATCGAATATGCATGGATATTTTGAAATATAAATTCATTATGGAATTTATATGTGAAAAGTGGAATTTGTTTGAAAATAAATATTGATTTATTTTTGAAGTGTTGGAATTATATATCTTATAAAGATATTTTGGAAAATAAATAATTTGGAAAATTATTTGGAATCTGGTGATGTATGCATATCAATTGATAGTTCAATAGCCGACTATCAATATTTCCCTCTGATTGGGTATTTGATATGATTGTTTGAATTTGAATGCACACTTATTTTTGAATAAGCGCTCACTATTCGGGTTAACCGGGAAAGGACCATGGGGTCGTATAACCCATTCCGAATATGTGATACGACGTGAATTGCATTTGAAGATCGGTGTTGAAGACCGGTATTTGCGAGAGCGATAGGATGACCTATCGATTGTCTCTGCACTGGGTCGCTCCTGGTATAGAGATTCCATAAGTGATGGGAAATCCGATCAGGATTGTGAATATCCGGATTGCAAGGACTTCTTTGTAAGTGCCTTCGGTTCTGTTCGATCCCGGAACAGACTTGTATGGATTGTATGCCTGACATTACAAGTTGAGATATAAAGCCGATTTCTTTCAAATATATTTCTGTTGGTGGCGGAGAATTTATTCTTTGCTTAACACCCTTCTTTGAGACGTACGAGCTCAAAGGTTATATAGTTGAAGTTATCAGCGATATATCCCATTTTGGTAATGTGACATGCTGAGTGATGCTGAAATGATCATTGTGTTGATTATTTGTGATAGGATCATTTATTTGATCGTCTATCTTAGTGATCATTGTGTTGATCATTTGTTGACCCAAAGCACGGCTTTTTGTACAAAGTGTGTTTTTGTGGACGTGAATTCATCGAGCCTCACATCCCGTTAATGGTCAAAACAGGAAAGATGCGGCAAGGTTATGAGGGGTAGCTCCCTTTAGGGTATGTGCATTTCCTTCTGGAAAGGGTGGTATCATGGTATGGAGCCCAGATACTTACTCATGTTGATACACTATATCTATTTCTGTGTGGTGTTGTTGGTGACGAGCGCTCGGTTAAAGGTCCGATGGGACCGGGGGATGCCATATTCGTGTAGTAGTTACCTAGTGATAAAGGTAACCCGGCCTTGTGTTGGCAGAGAGCTGGTTAAGTTCTCGGGACGTCCAGCCAGAGGCGATCCCATGTAGCAATGGGAAGTTCCTTGGCCTGACCATTTGTTGGAAATCCAATTCCCAATACGAAACTTGTACGGTATTAGTTGTAGAACCTGCCATTCACTTATGGTGGCCACCACTGTTTGGATGGTAGCTATAGTAGGCATAGTTCGAAATGTCTATGTTGGCTAAGATTTATATTCTACTTTCGAAATGAATTTTTCTCTACACTATGCACTAGTAATAATATCAAATGTTATTTAAATGCGTATCAAGCATCTTTGACTATCATAAGGAGAAATCTCCTCCGATTCTGCGTTTGCATTGTGTGTGTGTGCGGGAGGCCTTATGGTAGTCTCATTTTTAAAAGCATTGCGAATTGATTAAAAATATTCCTTTATTTTGATTTTAAAGTTAAATAAACTGTTTTGAGTTCTCACACCAGTCACATGACTGACTCGGAGTTTATTGTTTTCCTTCCTAAACTCTGGGTGCCCACCAATTTCCACACGGGCAGTTAAGAGTTAGGTTTATCAGGATATTCTGGATATTCTGGAGTTGCTGGAGGCAAGCTGGATGGCATGGCATATTACTAGTATATAGTATTTCTTTTTCCGCTGCACTGTTTGTTGTTGTATGATGTTGTACACTCTGATGATATGATGTAATGGAATGAAATGAAATGTAATAACTGATATAGTTCTTTGTTTAAAGATTATTCATTTATTATTATATGTTGTTCCGCTGCGAATTGTGAGATTCTGTTGTTGTTCTGTTGTTTTCTTCTGTCCCGTTCTATTTTTAAAATTCTTCTATCTTCTGTTTTTCTAATTCTCTGTTTTCTAAAAAAAATTGTCTATCTTCTTTTCCCTCTATTTTTCTTTTTCTTTCTTCTTTTTCTCTCTTCTTTCTTTTCTTTTCTTTTTAAAACCCATAACATTCCGGGTTTTCGGCCTTTGATTTCTCGGCAGTCGATAAAGTGAGTGTCGATGTTGAATTTTCGAAAGTACGAAAATCCTCGGGCGTTACATTTGGTATCGGAGCTTATGGTTAAGCGACAACCATGGTTCTGTTGGGTATTACTCATTAGAGATAGAGTCAGCAGTACTCTAGAATGAGTTTGAGAGTAATAATAGCTATGAGAGCGTATTTGTTAGTGAATAAAAAAAAAATTGTTCTATATTGTGTTGACTTATCGGTTGATTGTTTATAGATTTCGATCGATCTAGTCTAGCTAACTATCGTAGATAGGGGTTTCTAAACTCTTAAACAAGATAAACCGACACGATATTGTTTTAAATTGGGTAAATGAAATAATTTTGCCTTGATTATATTTTAATATATAAAGGAATAATTTTTCAAAATTATTAAAGTGTATATAAGTTGATTGTTAGGTTGTTTGAATAATCTAAATTAAAGAACAATTGTATAAGTAAAAGAATTATAAGAATCAAATTATAACTAAAGTGTTTACAATTGTGAAATAAACTTATATATATAAGAAGTGATTTAAAGTTAAATGGAATATAACTTAAGAGATATTGAATTAAGTTGATTTTGGTATCGAAGTAAATAATCAAGTGGATTAAATGAATATGAACTTGAGGTATGTAATAGAATTCAACTTTAGTAATTGAATTGAATTAATGAATCGATTTAATGTTAATCAATTGGATGTGAATAAAATTGATATGAAATAATGAATGTAAGTGTAAATTCATTAAAATCTAATGTTATTAGAAGTTGATAAAAAAAAAAAAATTGGAATGGAAATCAATTTAATTAAACAAGAATGAAAGTAAGCAAAGTAATTTGGTTGAAATTAATATACATTGGTTGTTATTTGATTGTTGTTGATTGTATATAATTCATTAAGAGTTAATGAAATTGAATTAGTGAAATTTAAAGCTATGCAATTGAATTCAAATTAGAAGTAAATAAATTTGAATAGAATTGAAAGTGAATTGGATTTAATTAGTGAATGCAAACTAATTGAATTGAGAATGAATGTTAGTAATAAAATCCAATGTAATAAATCAAATATGATTTAAAGTGAAAACCAATTCATTGAATATTAATGAGAATATGAATGAAAATTCATTTGATTATGAATGGTAGTTGGTTGATGTTTGCATTTGTTGTTTGGTTGCATTTGCTATGTGACATGTATAGTTATTATGTTGCTATATGTTGTATATTGAGATTATTTGCATATGTGCATGTTCTCATGTTGTTTGTTGAGTTTAGTAGGTGCGGATCGCGTTTGCTTCGCATTTGGAGCTCGCTTTTGCGCTATATTAGCCGTATATGCTCGCTAATAAAATATAAGGTACATATCTCGGATTAAATATCGTACTTTTACACTTTTTTCCCTTCGGGATGCCTCATTACTTGATGAGATGTATATTTGTGATATATATACTGTCATTTTTTTTTTCGGATCGAGCCGCGCAAAGGAGACATGGCGAATTTTTCCGGAAATTTAAGGCGTTAGAAAATTTTTGAGAAAATTGGGAAAATTTTGGAAAACTTTAACTTTGATTTTGGAATTGAAAGTTAAACAATAGTAGTTGTTTTTGAAAAGATAACTAAGTATGATTTGAAAACTTAGTAAAGATTTATAAGAAGTTTAATTATGAATTTTGGGAAAATTAATAGATTCTGTAACTTTCTTACTTGTAATTTCGGGGACGAAATTCTTTTAAGGGGGGAAGATTGTAACGACCCAGAATTTTTATTAATTAAAATTTGAATATTTAATTAATTTTAAATATTAATAAGTGAAATTTATAAGTCAAATAAATTTTAATTTGAATTATTGGATTTAATTGGATTATTAAATCGATAATTTAATACGTTAAATTATGGAAATAATTGAAAATTGAGTTAAATATGATTGAAAATGATTTGTAAAATTTTATTTTATCATGTTGAAGTTATAGAAATATTTTAGAACTTTTAAAATCGAATTAAAAGTTAATTTGTGAAAATTGAATATTTTAATATTTAATAATCGACTGTAAAATAGCCAATTTTTGGACAGTCTCAGAATTGAACGAAACTAGTTTCATTGGATCCGTAATAGTTAGTTATTACTGGATTTCAATTTTCGTGTCAATCGGAGTTATCGTTTGATCGTGGCAGCTCGAAACGCATCGAATCGTTTTTAATTTAAATTTGGCGAGTCAAAATAGCCATTTTTCAAAAAGTCTCGGATTTCGACGAAACCAGTTTCATCGGATCCGTAATGTGATATTATTGTAAGGTTTCAAATTTCAAGTCATTTGGATTTACCGTTTGTCCGGTACAAATTAAAACGCCTAGAAATCGACTTAAATCGGTTTAATTTAAATTGAACATTTTCTGCCATAACTCGCACATACTTCCGAATTAGCTTCCGAAACCTGTTCCATTGTGTCCGGAACGCGGGATAAACCCTAGGTACGCTGGTTACGGCGTCTAAATCGGAGTTCGGAATTCCCGGGATGAATAGTGTTTACGCTAGCTTTTTCTATAAATAGGAGTTAAAATCTAAAATAAAAAGAAAATGCAAAACCCTAATTCTAATTGCTCAGCCGCCTACATGAAGTCAATGGCCGAAATTGCCCCAAATTCATCCCTCCAAATCTTCAAATCCAAGCGATATCGAGCCTCGTCTTCAACTAGAGAATTCAAGAGCATGTTGAGATCTATAATCTCAACGGTTATGATCGTGTTTGGAGTTGTAGATTAGCGGCAATTGACTTGAGAAGGAGGCACGTTCGGCCTCGTGTTGCGCGCACCAGAGATGGCCGAACTCCAAGGTGCTCCAGCCGAGTGTCATGCTGGTGATGCTCTTCGAGGTGAAGGTCCCTGATCGCGTTCAAGCTCGTCGTAGGTGATGCGGTCCTAAACCCTAGTTTGATGAGGGATGGGTTGTTTGGTGCGTGCAAAGTCTGGAAGAGAACGTGGGTGGGGAAGAAGTAACCAGTGGCCTAGATCTGGAGTTTGGAAAATGGACGGCAGATGTGAGATGTAGGGTTTTAATTTTAAATTTATATTGTAATTATAGTTATATAAAACGAGTACAACCTTGTAAAATTCATAACTTTTTCATACGAGGTCGAAAAAATGCAAATCCAGTTGCGTTGGAATCGTATGGACGAGCACTACGCGATGGAGTTGGTTTGGAGTCGTTTGGAGTTAGTGAGAATTTCGGGTAAAATTAAACGCGCGTTTAATTTTATTCGAAATAATCGCTGAAATCGGAAATAAAACCAAGGTGAGAATTTCTCACTCAATCGAATAGATTTCGATTTTATTTTAAATAGTTAGATTTAAAATATTTGAATGCATGTTTGAATGATGACTGTAAATTATTGATTGTTAAAATAGACATTATGCGCCGTTAGTAAGCGGATGTTATTTAATATAAACATATACCGCGAATATTTCATAAACAGTGAAATTGGTATTATATATAATATCAATATATATATATATTGGCATATGTATATATTGCAGTTATTGATTTCCCGCATTTTTTGTTTAGCGGATGAGACCCTATTACGCCGTTATTAAGCGGATAATATTTATTAAGAACATATACCGCGATAATTTCGTACTGGAGCGAAATTGGTATTGTGCTAATGTTTTTGGATGCAGGAAACAGGTTGGAGGGATCCAACTGGATTCCTCAACAGTATTTATTTAATTTCAGATATTTTGATATTTGATGGATTATCATATCGATATATGATATCGTTGTTAGTCGTGATTGACTATTTGGTGTGTAGCATCATTGGACCCAGATTTTGGGATTTTAAAATGATTTTTAAAGTGATTTTGAAAATATACTATATTTTTGGAATTGATCCATTATAAATAAATAAACGTTATAATTTGTTAAGTTATAAAAATTATGGTTTTTGTGAAATATAGTTAAAAAGCTGATTTTTAGAAATACGATTAAAAGTCGATTTTTGAGAAATATGAACTAATGATTTTATAAAATAATTTAGATTGGATTTTTGAATATATGATAAAAGTTTAAATATAGGATTTATAAAATTTGATTATTAAATAAATCGAAATGATGAAATTATAAAGGAAATTAAAAGATGTTTTAAAGAATAATATTAATTGATTTATATTAAGAGATTTATAAACGGATATTTATAAATCGAAATATTGACATTATAAAACGAGTCTTTATAAGTGTTTGAATGAAGTGAAAATGAAATTCATTAATGAATGAAATTTATAGAATTATGTAACGGTGAAGTTATAAATGGAATTTTATAAACAATAGGTTTATAAAATTTGTAAAGTTCAAAGGAACGATTTTTGCAAATAAATAAATTATAAGTGTTTGGCTTATAATTTGGACCTTTGGTTTATAATTAAGATTATAAATCGAATAGGTAAATAAAGAAGATTTATAAAGGAAGTTGTTATGAAATAAATGGAAATGGAATTTATAAACGTTGTTTTATAAATTCGCAAACGACTTATTTTGATAAGTTAATTGTTATAACTTATAAATGGAGTTATATTCACGTTTTTAGACAGTGAATAATCCTTTAAAATAAAATGAATAGAAAGGATGAAATTTGTTAATGAAGTATATTCACGTTTTTGAATAGTGAATAATACGTTAAAGAAAATGTATTGAATGTGAATGTTTTAAATAGAATTAAAACGATTTAACGATGTTTTAATTGTGTTGAGATTCGAAATCATAGATTTCAACATTTATTGTTGAAATAGACGTTTTCGAGAAATAAAAGGAAATGGTGGACTATAACACTGTTGTTATAGTAAATGATTTCCGAAAGGAAATGGGTTGTATAGTATTGGGATTTATATATCTATTTAATTTCGAATCCCTATACTAGTGATTTTGGGACGTTGTAACGATGTTTTACGCAACATTCGTTTTGGCCCAAATAAAAATGTTTAAGAGAATGATTTCCCTTAAAGAATGAATAATATACTTAATTCGATTTAAGTATATTGAATATTTTCTAAGTGTTGAAAATAAAAAGATTTGTGAATTACTTATTTTTAATAAGTATGGAAATGTTTTACAATATGAAGTGAATAATTAGAATTTATCTTTTTGAAGATAAATTGAAATGAATTATTGAAATCGAATATGCATGGATATTTTGAAATATAAATTCATTATGGAATTTATATGTGAAAAGTGGAATTTGTTTGAAAATAAATATTGATTTATTTTTGAAGTGTTGGAATTATATATCTTATAAAGATATTTTGGAAAATAAATAATTTGGAAAATTATTTGGAATCTGGTGATGTATGCATATCAATTGATAGTTCAATAGCCGACTATCAATATTTCCCTCTGATTGGGTATTTGATATGATTGTTTGAATTTGAATGCACACTTATTTTTGAATAAGCGCTCACTATTCGGGTTAACCGGGAAAGGACCATGGGGTCGTATAACCCATTCCGAATATGTGATACGACGTGAATTGCATTTGAAGATCGGTGTTGAAGACCGGTATTTGCGAGAGCGATAGGATGACCTATCGATTGTCTCTGCACTGGGTCGCTCCTGGTATAGAGATTCCATAAGTGATGGGAAATCCGATCAGGATTGTGAATATCCGGATTGCAAGGACTTCTTTGTAAGTGCCTTCGGTTCTGTTCGATCCCGGAACAGACTTGTATGGATTGTATGCCTGACATTACAAGTTGAGATATAAAGCCGATTTCTTTCAAATATATTTCTGTTGGTGGCGGAGAATTTATTCTTTGCTTAACACCCTTCTTTGAGACGTACGAGCTCAAAGGTTATATAGTTGAAGTTATCAGCGATATATCCCATTTTGGTAATGTGACATGCTGAGTGATGCTGAAATGATCATTGTGTTGATTATTTGTGATAGGATCATTTATTTGATCGTCTATCTTAGTGATCATTGTGTTGATCATTTGTTGACCCAAAGCACGGCTTTTTGTACAAAGTGTGTTTTTGTGGACGTGAATTCATCGAGCCTCACATCCCGTTAATGGTCAAAACAGGAAAGATGCGGCAAGGTTATGAGGGGTAGCTCCCTTTAGGGTATGTGCATTTCCTTCTGGAAAGGGTGGTATCATGGTATGGAGCCCAGATACTTACTCATGTTGATACACTATATCTATTTCTGTGTGGTGTTGTTGGTGACGAGCGCTCGGTTAAAGGTCCGATGGGACCGGGGGATGCCATATTCGTGTAGTAGTTACCTAGTGATAAAGGTAACCCGGCCTTGTGTTGGCAGAGAGCTGGTTAAGTTCTCGGGACGTCCAGCCAGAGGCGATCCCATGTAGCAATGGGAAGTTCCTTGGCCTGACCATTTGTTGGAAATCCAATTCCCAATACGAAACTTGTACGGTATTAGTTGTAGAACCTGCCATTCACTTATGGTGGCCACCACTGTTTGGATGGTAGCTATAGTAGGCATAGTTCGAAATGTCTATGTTGGCTAAGATTTATATTCTACTTTCGAAATGAATTTTTCTCTACACTATGCACTAGTAATAATATCAAATGTTATTTAAATGCGTATCAAGCATCTTTGACTATCATAAGGAGAAATCTCCTCCGATTCTGCGTTTGCATTGTGTGTGTGTGCGGGAGGCCTTATGGTAGTCTCATTTTTAAAAGCATTGCGAATTGATTAAAAATATTCCTTTATTTTGATTTTAAAGTTAAATAAACTGTTTTGAGTTCTCACACCAGTCACATGACTGACTCGGAGTTTATTGTTTTCCTTCCTAAACTCTGGGTGCCCACCAATTTCCACACGGGCAGTTAAGAGTTAGGTTTATCAGGATATTCTGGATATTCTGGAGTTGCTGGAGGCAAGCTGGATGGCATGGCATATTACTAGTATATAGTATTTCTTTTTCCGCTGCACTGTTTGTTGTTGTATGATGTTGTACACTCTGATGATATGATGTAATGGAATGAAATGAAATGTAATAACTGATATAGTTCTTTGTTTAAAGATTATTCATTTATTATTATATGTTGTTCCGCTGCGAATTGTGAGATTCTGTTGTTGTTCTGTTGTTTTCTTCTGTCCCGTTCTATTTTTAAAATTCTTCTATCTTCTGTTTTTCTAATTCTCTGTTTTCTAAAAAAAATTGTCTATCTTCTTTTCCCTCTATTTTTCTTTTTCTTTCTTCTTTTTCTCTCTTCTTTCTTTTCTTTTCTTTTTAAAACCCATAACATTCCGGGTTTTCGGCCTTTGATTTCTCGGCAGTCGATAAAGTGAGTGTCGATGTTGAATTTTCGAAAGTACGAAAATCCTCGGGCGTTACAACCATTTTGTTGAGTAGGATCTGGAGATCGTTTATTTCTTTGTCCAGATTTGTTCTGGGTAGCATCTGCGAGGATCGGATTGATCTAGAAGATTGAAGGCAGCCCAGGATCGTCAGGAGAGATTTGTGGATAAGAGTATTAGATCTTTCTGTATTCTCTTAAGGATTTAAGTGTTTAGTCTACAGGGTTGAATTGCCAGTTTGGATGGCTGGAATTGGATATGTATTTCACGTATCTCTGAGGGAGTACTTGTATGGTTTATCACTGGTCTTAGAATCAGTAGTTCTGAGAGATTTGGAAGTTGATCAGGGCTTGTCTGTGGTCTTGTATCCTGTTTAGATTTGTAGATCTAGGTATATAGGAGCTCTAGATCTGTGTGGTGTAGTTAGTTTATATTCTATAGAGCGAGTATCCCGGTGTATATATATATGCTTGGGGAAACTCGATGGAATTTTATCCAGAATTTGTCTGGATAATTAGATTTGTTTAATTGGTTGAATTGATTGCTATGGTTGCTAGTGTTTGGTTGATAGCATATGTTTGCTATTTTTATTAATTTAAATCTGTATGGGATTATTAAATTACCTTTGCTTTTAAATTTCGGGGACGAAATTCTTTTAAGGGGGGAGGAATGTGATGTCCCGAAAATTTAAGCAATATTTATTTAATAATTTCATTAATAATTATTTTAAAATGTTAAATATTGATATAATGATTTTATTCAAATAGGAATTATCTTTTCAAGATTAATTATTATTTAATTTGATAAATGATATTTATAATGATGATGATAATAATAACTTTTGGGAATTTTATTCTTTTCAAATGTTAAAGATATTTAAATAATAAAAATTATCTTTTTAAACTGATTTAAAGATATTTGTTTATAATGTATATATATGTATACATTGTAAATATAAGTTTTGATTTTAATTTAATTTTATAAAGAATATTTTCCAATTTATTTTATATATAAGATGTATGATTTATGAATTGATTAAATTTATTTAAAATCAGTATAGAAAACTTTTCAAAAGTTGTTTTAAAAGTCTATCTTATATTTTCATGGAAATATAAGTAAATATTTATTTTGTTTATAATTATATAATAGTTTGTTTAAACATAAAATAGTTTAAAATTGTATTTTATAATAAGAGTTTGTTTTGTTTTATTTTAAGAATTGCTTTTCTTTTGAAACAAGATTTAGTTTATTATATTAAGGTATAATATTTTGATTTGGAAACTTTTGAATAAAATTGAATATAACATTTCTTTTCTTTTTAAAAATTTGCTCTTTTAAAAAAAAAGGTTTAGCTTTAAAAATATTATTTTGTAACATTCAAATAGACATTTAAATTGTGTAATTTTATAAAGGATGTTTGTATGTAAGAATGTAAAAAACTAAATGTAATTAAACATTTGAAACATGATTAATTAAGTAAGAAATGAACTTAAAACCTTTATAAAATTTAGAAATTTCCCCCTGTCGATTTTTTTCCTTGACTCACAACACCGTCTTTCATCGGCTGCTTCTGTGCTTCGGAGGGTTTGGAAGCTTCGAGGTAATTTGCATGTTAAGTTGATTGATTCGATGTACTACTTAAAGTTCTCTTCTTCTGAGGAGCGTAGGCAAGTTCTGGATGCGGAGCCTTCCTTTGTTGATGGAAGGCCTTTCATCGTTACCCCCTGGTCTTCTAAGGTGGCGTGTGCTCGAGAGCAAGTTTTTTCTATCCCTGTTTGGGTATATTTTTCTCAGATTCCTTCTGTTCTCCAGCCACTAATCGGATTGAATTGGTTAGCTTGTAATGTTGGAAAGTTGAAATGTTTTGACTCTAATACGGTGGCGCGAGATAAGTTGATGTTTGCGAAGGCGCTTATTGAGATTTCTCCCTCTAAGCCTCTTCCAACCTCTATTCCTGTTCAGCTTGCTGTTGGTCATGTTGTGGAAGTTAGGGTTCGCTATGGCTGGGTTCCGGATATTTGTATTTTCTGTCACTCTTTTGGACACCTTACTTTAGATTGTCATCATTCTGTAGCATCCGTGGCTGCTCCGAAGTTTCCTTTGCCGCGCCCTTGTCGTAGGATCTGGGTCCCCAAGGTTTCTGCCCCTCCGACACATTCTTATCCTCCTCCTGAGGCTAAGTTGCATGATCAGAGTGATCTTTCATTGCCTGTGGTTTCTCCTGTTTCTCCGACTGTTCCTGAGGTTCTTTGTGCTGCTCATGACATTGATGACCCTGACCCTACCTTGTTGCTGCCTCCTGTGGCTTGGGATGAACCAGAAGGGTGTTGGATTGATCCCATTTCTGATATGAGGTATAATCCGGTTGATGAATCCTTCTTCCGGTTTGTATCTGATGATCAACAGGACCTTAGATGCTTACGCTATAAACAATTTGGTGATTCTATAGTCCTTGATATGGAAGGTCTATATGCGACTGAAAATTCTGACATGCTAGCTGATCCATCCTGGGATCGATCTTTTATCTACAGTTCTGATGTTGTAGATTATGACCCTCGTCTTGCTCTACGGTTCCGCCCATTTGCTGCCCTTTTTGGGTCTGCCCCTTTATTGTTGTCTGGTGTTGTTAGTGACTCTCCCTCAGGGGAAAGCTAGTTTTTGTTATTTAGTTACTGTGACATAGTTGTCAAGTACCTGTGCTGTATTTTTTTTGCTTTATTTCTAGTAGTTAAGGTGCTTCTACCTTACTCCTGTACTTCAATTTTTATTACGATTGTAATAAAAGTGGACGGTCCACTATAAAACCGGCTGGCCTTGCCAAAAAAAAAATTTAGAAATTTCTTTTTATTTTTAAATGGAATATGTGTCAAACACTTAACACATTGTAAAGACACTTGTAAACTTATCTATATCATAACATAACAAGTGGCTGTAGTTTATTTTCTTGAAAATAATTAATATAGATAAGATAACATAGCAATATATTTTGTTAAAAGCATTATCTTCAAATGAAACTAAAATCAGATTTTAGAAAGGAAACTCAAACCCAAATACAATCTGAATCTACAACCCAAATTCAATTTAAAATCTGCAAAATAAAACCTGCTCCTATCTTCAACATTAATTAGCAACTTCAACTTCAATTCAAGCATATGAAGATGGATGTGCATGCAGTTTCAAATTTCAGCAACAACAAGTAAATTCAATGATCAAATGGAAGCTAAAACACAGATTCATCAAGCAATTTAAATCAACTGCATCATGCAAAACAGGTTTCTGGATATGGGAAAATACTTCTCTAAGTGCTTCTCTGTTTCTTCAATATAAGGTGAGTAATTTAAAAAAAAAACAGTTTTCTCTTTTTAAATCAAAGTTAAACAAAATATATAGAACACAAGTTCTATTTCACATGAATAAGAAAACTGCTCTGTTTCTTTTGTTTAACCTCAAAATGCTAAACTTTTATTGGCTGTGCATGTGAGTTGATAGCAATAAGCAAGTTTATATGACTGCTTGATTTATATGCCTGAAGATAATCACGTATTGGTATTTATTTATTTTTGAAAATTGGTGTATATGAGAAACATGATATCTGCACATTATTATAAACCTGTAGACACCTCTGTTGGAATTTTTAGTTAAGGTTTGATTTTTATATTTCCTTATCTCTTGATCTAGGCCTTGTTCAGATCTAAGTTGCAAATGGAATAGGATTGTTATATCATAAATGTTAATTTAAAAGTTTAGTTAATTAAATTAACTTAGTATTGTTCTGGGAAGAAAAGAAGAAAAAAAGAAAAATGAAACTTAGTGAAACCTTAAATTTAGTCAATTGTAAATTATCACGGTTTATAAATTCAGGATTATAAATCAAATATCTAAACCAAAACATGATTTTTAAGATTAAAATTTCTATTTTTAAGTTGGGATCTAATGGGTGGTTCTGTGTTGAACAAAATTGGGTAAATGTTGATTTTTGGGTGATCATGTGGTCTGGGATGTTCGGGTTTTCTTGTGGTGATGGAGGAGTGATCGGAGGGGTGAGGAAAAATAGTAGGAGGCGGTGTAGTTGGTTGTGGTGGCAACAGTGGCGATTTCTTTTGTGTAGACCTAGTTTTGGGAGTGGTCGGTTGTCTGCTGCTGATTGATTACTGTGAAGCTTCGAGTGTTGTAGAACTTTGGGGATTGGAAGAGGAGACTTAGGTGAAGAGATGGCCGGTGTCGTAGGTGGTAATATGGTCGGAGTTGGGTTTGCTTGTCGCTGACAGGTTTGAAGGGATGCAGTGTGAAGTTTTTCCAGGTTTCAGGTCAACCTGATTTTGATTCAAGTGGCTGAGGGAAGTTTGGCGATGGTGATCATGTTTGGGGGTTAGATGGTGACTTGTTGGAGTTGGTCAGGGTGGTTGAAGGTTGTCGAAGTGCCGGTGCATATGCACCGTGCACAAAATTTTCTGGTGAACATTTTCTTGGTTGTGCAGGTAGAATGACTCGGGTACTACTCGAGTGGAATGGGATATTGACTCGGGGATTAGGCCTTGAAAACTCGAAGTAGATTTTTGAGGGCTCGGGTAGTTGTTTGGTTCAGGTTGAAGAAACCTGAAACTTGCATTTTTTTAAAATCTTAAGTTGGAATTCAAATTTTTGAATTAGAGTTTCAATTAGGATTTTTTTAATGCAAAGTTTAAAATGTTAATTCAGATGAACCTTTAAATTCAAAGTTTTAAATTGAAATTTTAAATTTTTAAGCAAAATTTACATTAAGTATTGGTTCAGGTTGTAAAACCTGCAATTGTACAGTTTTTATAATTTGATGAATTTAAATTTTTGAAAAAAATCAGGATTTTGATAAGAATTTAAATACCAAGTTAGGATCAATTTGAATTCAGATGAACTTTTTTAAATTCAAAGTTTAAAATGAAAATATTTAAGTTTGAACAAGATTTATATTAAGTTGAAAATCAGGTTTAATTAAAAGAAATTTTCAGGTTATTTAAATCCAGTTTAAATTTAAACAGTTTATAAATTTTTAAAATATTGATCAAATTTAATGTTTTAAGTAAAATTTAAAGATGAATTGATTTCAGATAAATGTTTTAACTTGAAGATTTCTTTCTTTAATATTTGAAAAGTTTGAAATGTTTAACTTGAAAACTTGAGAAGTTTAAATAATCAGTTTATTTTAAAAATTTGATTTCTTTAATAAACTTAATTAAATTTGGATTCAAATTTGTCTACTTAAGTAATGAATGTTTACACTTTCATTTCAAAGTTATAATTTTATTTAAATTTTGAATAATGCTTAAATTGTAAAACATTTTGAAATCTTAAAGTTTAAAATGGAATTTGAATTTAATTTAGAGATGTATTATTTAAAATACATTTTGAATGTTAATAATATTATTCATAATTAAATAAATTATCTTAAGATAATTAAGATAATAAAGGAATTAAATTAAGGAATTTATTTATTTGATTTTAAGTAATGATTTAGAATTAATTTAATTAGAAATGATTAATGATGATTAATTAAAGATAATTTTCTTAAGGAAATAATTTAAAAAAATATTATTAATTAATAATGATAATTATCTAAAGATAATTAAGAAATTAATTAATATGATTAAAATTTTGATAATTAATTAGATTAATTAATTTAAGGTAATTAGTTTTAATTTGTTAAGTCTAATTACTTGATAAAAGTAATTAAAGAATTAATGACTTATTGTAATTAATTTTGACAATGTGATTTGTTAAATTAATTAATTTAGTTTAATTAATTTAAGTAAATCTTTGATGGTTTAATAAGTGTAATTACATAAGGTAATTAATGGAGCAGGATTACTTAGAGAAGTAATAAGTGATAATTACTGAAATGTAATTAATAAAGATGATTTTAATTAAATAATTGTGCTAATTACTTTTGAAATTAATCAAAGGATTAATTAATGGAGATAATTAATTGTGAAGATAATTAATTTGTTAATGAGTAATTAAGGGCAGTTAGTTACTAGTTTAATATTAATCAAAGGTGATTAATGATTGTATTTTAATTTTGGATTAATTACTAAATGTAATTAATTTCAAATAAAGATATTAATTTAAATTATAAATCATTAATTAATATAATTAATGATGTAAATTAAAGATTGTTTAACTAAGTAATAATTAATTAATAAGTGATTAATTAATGTAATTAATTAGGTGATTAATTAATGTAATTAATTATAGTTAATTAATGGAGTAATTAAATGTTAATTACTTATGATTATGGTTAATTAATTTTGAAAAACAAATTATTTAAAGACTAATTACTTATTGTAATTAGTAAATGATTAATCAAAGGGTTTAATCAAGTTGAATATTCAAAGAATGATTAATTAACTAGGTTGATTAATAATTTGATTTTGAGCAGGATTTATAGATGTGGTAATTAATTTAATTCATTTTAAATTAATTAGGGATAGAAGTAATTAATTTAATTCATTTTAAATTAATTATAGATGATGGTTGATAAAATCTTTGATTATGGATGATATTGATTGAATGGTTGTGATCTCAGTAATGAGACGAGTTGTATTTGTATGATATGAATGTTTGGTTAACGTATGATGGTTCGTGATGGATTATTTGGTTGTGATGATTATCTGTTGTGATAATAATACAGATTATCTGTTTGTGATATGAATAAGATTATCTATTGTGATTTGTAGTTTATCTATCTTGTGAAATGGATAATAATGAAATGAGTTAATTATTCCAAACCCTTAAGTACAACTTGGACATTAAGATGGCGTTTGGTTTCGGTGAGACCGGGATCGGATTTCCATATTTGGATATCCGAAAACCACATCGATTCCAATTAAACGTTAGGTCGTTAATCCAAGTGGAGCAAGTGAAGACTCGAGGTGTAAGGGATATACGTCAGTATAACTTTGTGGGTGATTCCGTAATGAGTTTGACGGAATAATACTTATAGGTTCGAGATGATGATTTATAGTGCAAGGGCTATGGTCGTTGACTCTGAGGGTGATTCCAAAATGAGTGCAACGAGATAGTGCCTTCGGTTTCGTTCGAACCCGGAACGAACTTGTATGGATTGAATGCTTTCAGGACATCGTCAGGCGGACGATGAGCATTCTAAGATTTGATGTCCTATAAAGGTAATCGTAGCCTCAAGCCTCATCAACTGGGAATGGCTAAAACAGGGGAGGTGCAACAAGGCTTCGCGGGTAGCTCCCACTGGAGAGCGAGATTTACCCCTGTCTAGATGTCCCTTTTTATTTCGGCTGTGTGGGGCGATTGCTAGCTAGAATCGCCGGGGTAGTCTTGTTCGGAACTGTTCAGTAAGGAATGGGTCCGACCTTGTGTTGCAGGGGAGTGGGAGTACTCGTCGGTACGGTGATCTAGGCCATGTACTGTGACGGGCGGTACCCCAGTAGCCCTGCTATTGATGGAATCCAAAATCCAATAAGTGCCTGTACGGTTTTGATTGTGCCAAACAATGTTGGAACGTGAGATGTAAGCATTCCAGCTATTTCTGTATTTTATTTTGAAAATCCTAGACACTATTATAATATCACTGGATTTCCTATCAAATGTTTTGGTTAGCGTAAGGTAAAAACTTTTCCATCTTTATGTGTGGGAAGTCTTACGTGATACCTTTTGTTTCAAAGGATTTTCTAAAAGTTAAGCAAATTTTAACCCCGTTTACTCACACCAGACCCCTGTCTGACCCGAGTGTTTATTTTCTATTTTATTAAACTCTTGGGTACTCATATTACGTATGAGTAGTCAAGTGTTTTAGGATTGCTTTGACGAGTTCTGAAGGAGATAATGGAGCAGGAGGCTTCAGCGCGTAGATATATATGGTGATTCCGCTGTGTTTGAGTTGTATCTGTTTCTCTGATGTACTTGAATTGTAATTGCTAGACAAGAGTTTATAACTGTCTGGTTTGTGTTGTATTAGCTGTAAAACTCTGATGTATATGATACTATGTAAATTTTTATGTGATATATTATAATTTATTCGATTCCACTGTGAGATTCTGATGTTGTCTGTTCTTTCTATCCTTTCTTTTCTCTTTTCTATCCCTTCTTTCTTCTTAGCGATGCGACTTCGTGGAGTATGGAAGTTGGGTCGTTATAGTTTCTATGTCCAATATTTCTCTTGTCTGCGAGAAAGGTTTTTTAGCGTCTAAATCTGTTGAATCCCCTGCCCTTCCTTTACCTGTAGTTCAACCGTGTCCATCCGTACCTCCCTCGCCTTGCATCAAACCATGGTCTTCTCTTTTCAACCCTCTTCCTCGTAATGCGGGTGATTATAAGCCAACTGAATTTGATATTGTTGAAGAGAATGGAGTGATGATCCCTCTTTCCGTGGTAATGCAAGCTGGAATAGATTTCTGGTCTGATTATTTGGTTGGATTTTTCCTTGAGCCTAGTCATCGTCTTCGCGAGCCGTCGTCGGTGTTGCATAAGACGTGGAAGCTGTATGGTAATGTCCATGTTAGGCTTATTGATACTTTTTATTACCTCAAATTTACCTCCCCCGAGGATCGTCGTTTAGTTCTTAGTGCTGAACCAACCTTTTTGCTGGTAGGCCTTTTATCATTACACCTTGGTCTCCAACTATAGCTAGTGCTCGTGTGCAGGTGCTTTCAATCCCCGTTTGGGTGTACTTTCTCAAATCCCCTCTGCGCTTCAACTGTTGCTTGGGTTGAATTGGTTGGCATGCAATGTCGGAAAATTAAAATGTTTTGACACTAATACGGTGGCCCGTGAAAAATTGATGTATGCTAAGGCCTTAATTGAGATTTCCCCCTTCAAGTATCTTCTTGCAACTATTCCGGTTCAGCTTGCTGTTGGGCATGTTGCGGTGGTCCGTGTTCGCTACGGTTGGGTTCCAGATATCTGCTCCTCCTTCCACTCCTTTGGCCACCTATCCTCCGCCTGCCTTCTACCCATTTCCTCTTCAGCTCCTTCGAAGGTTCCTCTGCCTCATCCCCCGCTCCAGAAATGGATCCCTAAGGTTTCTGCCGTTGTCCCTCTTGTTGACCTCTCTCCTATGGCTCCCTTATCTGATCTGGGTCTGCCTCCTCCTGTTGTTAGGCCTGACTCTACTGCTATTGCTATGGATCCTTGTGTTGCCCCTGATATTCCATTATCTGTTCCTGATTCTTCTTTGATTGGGACGTGTCTGAGGGGTGTTGGGTTGATCGTATTTCTGACTTCAGATTTAACCCTGTGACTGTCTCATATTATAGATTTGTTTTCGATGATCATACGGATCTTAGATGCCTTTATTACCATCCGTCTGGTGAATCCTTAGTTCTTGATGTGGATGGAGCGGATGCGAGTAGGAATTTGGACATGCTTGATGATCCTTCTTGGGATCGCTCTTTCATCTACTCTCCTGATGTTACGGGTTACGACCCTTGTCTAGCCAGCCGTTTTAGCCCCTTTGCTGGTCTTCGAGGGAAAGTTCCGTTGGTTTCTCCTGAGGATGGTGTTTCTTCCTCTTCGGAGGAGTCATAGTTTCGTGTTGTTTTATAGCTACTGTGACTAGTCTCTCACATACCTGTGCTGTATTTTCCTTTATTCATAGCAGTTTAGGTGCTTTTACCTTTTCTCCTGTACTTCAACTTTATTACTTTCGTAATAAAAGTGGACGGCCCACTATAAAACCGGCTTGCCTTACAAAAAAAAAGAAGATAAATGACATTATATTGACAATAATGAAACAAGAAGTCGGTTATGTAAAAATAACTAAATATTAATAGTTGAACATTGGAGGTGTAATAAAGAGATAATATGAATATATATATATATATATTCATAGTCTGAAGCATGCTTTTATGATGGGCGTGAATTATCGAAATTAACCAATATCTTAGATTAAATAAGAATGACATGGTCATTAAAATGAGTTGGAATGCGAGATCAGTAGTGTTACATAACATAAACCTACTCACTATAAGGGGCTACCAGCAGTTGTGTATGTATTATACTGATGTGGGATATATCCAACTATAGGACATGTGGAGTTATACATATGTGTATAAGTGAAGGGAATACCTAAGTTAGGATGGTTCATCCCAGTCGAGGTATCAAAGGATAAGTGAAGCCTGCTTCAACCTTTGACGGGGTATGTTTTCAGTAACCGAATGGGCATTTTCTAGATCGCATTACGCAGGACGATTAGCTAGGCTCAACGCTATAACGAAGAGATTGATACCAAATATAAGGAGTAGGAGTTGTTTACATAGGTCAAGATCATTCTCGGTCATGAGCAGTCAGTGGAAAGATGGGGGTTACATCTAAACGAACTACACCTCCTACTAGTGTAGTTCCTCCTCATAGCTGTTTGCTAGTGTGTTTCTGTTAGGAGGTAAGGTTAGATAACCCTTTTGTGGAGGACTTTCTAAAGGGAACGACTGAACAATTGTAAACGCCGTTAGTAGGCACTACAGGGGTTCCTTAGTATGTATGACGATGAGTTCATGATACCGTGTTGACGACAGATCCTAATGAGGTGTTGGGTTATGGATACTAGCGGGGAAATATCCTGGTCCAAAAGGGGACTGTGGTACTTATATATGCGTGTGTGTGTATAGTTATTGTCTACATCGAGTAGATGGCGTATCGTATGCATTTGTGAAGTCAAGACGACTAAGTAAAACTATAGGTATAACATGTAATGGAGGGCAATCGACATAAACTATTGTTATGCATAAAGTGTGTAATTTATCAATCACCAGAACGTTGTTCTTAACCCTCCTCATTACAACTTACATGATAACCTTAGAGGGACAAATATAAGTATAAGGTAGGAATGGTGGAAGGACGGATTTCCTTATGCATGCTCAACACTGACAAAGTCACTAAAGCTGAAGGGGTCGGCCTTGGTCGGTAACCATATGTTTTATTATGCTTTATTTTTCCGCTATGAGTTTATATTAATAATGCTCTGATATAGTTTTGTTATTTGCTGGATACCAAACACAAACGATCCGTACTTTTATGGACTTAGGTTTTTGATTTAGTAAAAATTCAGGCCCACTAGGCATGGGTTATAAGATGTGGTAGATCACCTCTCCAACGTTGTGAAGAGAACAAAGATGACACCCAAATCCAAAAGTGGCTTCTGATGAGCACTTATTATCCATAACTAATGCACCATGGTATGCCAATATAGTAAGTTATTTGGTGACTAACAAAGCGTCTTCACATTAGTCATCACAGAATAAGAGAAAGTTTTTCTTTAGAGTTAAGGATTATTGCTAGGACGACCCTTATCTTTTCAAGTAGCGCCTCGATTAGATCATTCATCGATGTGTACCCGATGATAAGTTCCGCATTTTTCTATCCTTTTCACAAGTCATGTTTATGGACGACACTCTGGACAAGGAAAACTACGGTGTAGTTTTTATTAGCCCAATCTTATTCGAGATGCCTACGAATTTTGTAGTAAATGTCTGCGATGCCAGCAAACGGGGAAAATCACTAAAAGAAATTAAATGTCGTTAAATTCCATTTTAGCTATGGAAATCTTTGATGTTTGGGTATCGATGTCATGTGCCCATTTCCTAACTCATTCTCCAACTTTTACATTTAAGTTGCAGTTGGTTACGTTTCAAAATAGGTTGAGGAATTACCTACCAACACAAATGATAATACAGTGGTTGTCAAATTCCTTAATGAAAATTATTATGCCTAAAATTCAAAGAACAATTAGTAGACAAGAAGCCATCGTATGCAATTGGAGGTCATCATGTTCTATGTGAGCACCTTCATATGTTAATGAAAGCCATCGTGCCTAATCTAGGCCATACATATAGTTGAAACCATCACGCATAAAAAAGCCTCTGTACATACATAGACTTATCATGGAAGATGGAGCCATCACTAGCCATCGTGAATAATCCTATAAGGCCCTCTTGATCTATCTCCAAGTAACAAAATCGAGCAATCGAGCCGTTATGTGCAAACAAACCAACTCAAACTAAAATCTAAATAAAGATCATCATAGGGGGTTTGATAAGGCCATCGCTTGTTATTCTCAAGCATTAGAGCAAAGTCGTCACTGGAAGTTCTACAAGGCCATCGCTTCGTTTCCTTAAGCATCAAAGTGTAGCCATCACTGGAAATTCCATAAATCCATCGCTTACTATTCTCAAGTGTTAAGATGGAGCTATCGTAGAGAGTTCAATAAAGCAATATAGTTGAGCTATCGCAAAGAGTTGATAGACGTCGCCTATAATCTTCAAAGAGCAAACAAAACCAATTGCGAATTGTCTCCATAAAACCTTCAAGGTAAAAGGCATTGATAACTATCGAGAAGCAATGTGGCCGAGCCGTCACAAAAGGTCATTGTGGAGTATTTCCATAACATAAAAGTTATAGGGTCGCAATGAATCACTTAATCAATCATAGGGAAACCATCATGGACAAGCTAAATGAAGACTTTGTGGTACATATGGGCTGCCGTGAGATAAATTTACAAGTAGAAATTGGGATATGATGTCGTCATGAATGTTTCTTAGAGCTATCGCATCTCAACCTCTCGTTGAAGCTAGCTTTTCCTTAAGAAGGTCACATCCACCATTCTTCATTACAAGAGACATGTGGCACTGATCCAACAGTTGGAATCCTCTATAAATATAAGGGTATTTCCTAAAAAAGGGGTAGACTTTCTGATTTCATTTTCTTCTCCATTTTTATTTTTTTATACCTTGTATAAAAAGCTTTAGTAGAGAGCTTCAATGGCCGACCATGCCATCTATGACTTGTAATTTTTTATAAAAGGACTTAAATAATAAAGAAATTTGACATCTCAAGAATGCTAGGCTATCATCCATTAACTTGTGATCAACATATTTGACTAAGTGTATACCTCTGCTTTAATATTTCAAATTATCTTGACCTAATTTTAATGATAACACTAAGTGGTGCTTTCGTTGAGAGCCTAATCTAAGGCCTTGTGAATCAATCAACAATAGCGCTTGTATAATGGTAAAGTTAATCAGGAAAGTTCGACTATAAAAAGAAATGGTACACTATGTTCATCTTGATGACAACGTGACCCTACACTTTTATATGGAAAATGCAAAAATAAGACAACTGTCTACACCTAAGGAGACGCCGAAATAGAAAGATAAACTTCAAGCTATGAAGAGAAAATTAGAAGTTATGCATGAGCTCTTGATGCATTATATTCACAAAAATCTTCATCAAAGAAAGTAAAAGAGACGGAGGGCAAGGAAGTTGAGTCTCCACCCAAAAAGCAATGGAATCAAACTTTAAGAAGTAAGAAGGATGGAAGAGCAATTTGGACCATAAAAGAAGGAAGAAAGTCTCCCAACCCAAAAACCGAGTAAATGCTCAAGATTGCGTTATGCAAGTTCCGATTTGCAAAACTATTACAGGCTGAATCGGGAGAAGTATTAAGATGAAGAAGCTTATTTAAGGGGATTAGCAGACAAGATGGCTAACGATATGGCTGAATTGAAAGGAAATAGAATAATGGACCCTAAAGTCCGTAATAATTTTAAGGGAGCACCATTCACTAAAATAATTATGACTGTGCCATTGCCATCTTACACTAAAATTCCATCTATTAAATTTGATGGTACCACTTATTCGGACGACCATTTGATCGTCTTCGAAAGTCATATGGATTTGCACAATGTCCCAGGCGTAGTATGTTGTAGATTATGTATGACCACATTCTTTGGAGCAGGGGCCAAGTGGTACCGATGCTATAGAGAAAAGATGATATATTCATGGAAACAATTCTCATATGATTTTCAGCCCAATGCTATACTTCGAAAGAATCCATGATTAATATTAGCATATTGGCTAACATTAAACAAAAACAAGTGGAATTGCTAAGGGACTATCTAAAATGATTTATTGCAAAGGCCAATAAAGAGGAACGAGTGAGAGATGGAGAGAAATTGATGGCAGCGGTTTGATGAAAAATACACCATTTTGGAAAGAGCTATACATTTACAGGTAACAAGACTTGCAAGATTTCCACTTCTAAGTCGACAAATTAGTGTGAATGGATAAAATATTTCATGGAGAAACCAAGGAGAGGAGAAACTTTTCGATCTTAAACAAAAAGGGGAGACGGCAAGAATTTGCTAAAGAGAATTTTGTTGAACTGAACCAGCCTATCTCATATATATATGATGTCACGAAAGGCAAACTTAATTTCCCAGTTTCACTCAAAGCAAAGACAAATCCAGATCAAAATAGAGTGGGGATTACTATGCCTACTATAAGGCAAACGACCACAAAATTGATGAATGTAGAATCTTGGCAGGAATTATCCATAATATGATTAGGAAAGGAGTCCTCAAAGAATTCATAAAGATTGACCAAAAGCCCGCCCATAATGAAAAGTCACCAGTCAACTACACCAACATTATATAAAGAGAGCATCTGTAGGGATTATTACAACTGATGAACCATAAAAATGTGATTCGTAGAGGACCACACATAGCAGTTTTGAGTAAGGATCAAGAAGTAGGTAAGTAAGAGAGGCTAAAGAGAGGATCTACTCAACAAGCAATGAGCCACCATTGAAGTCTTTCAAAAGCATAATCAAAATGTCGAACTTGTTGATAACTCCTCAAGAGTTGAAAGGAATTTGATGTCCCATAATGACCCTCTTATGATAATTGCCTAAATAAGATTTTTACTTGTGTCTAAAATTATGATAGACATTGACAGTGTACTGAATGTCATCTTCAAGGGTGCTTTTGAAAAAATGGGAATTCCGAAAGAGAAAATTGAACCCATTATGGAGTTAATCTTTGGATTTAATAACAAAGGTTTTACTTCAGTGGATCAAGTTAAATTATTTGTCTAAATGGCCACCTCTCTACCTTCAAGGATATTTGAGATGTTGTTTATGATCTTGGACCTAGCTCCTACTATAGTGCTTTTGAAAGACCGACTCTTGATGAGATCGATGCTTTCATATCAACGAAACACTTGATGGTTAAGTTTCTCTACAAAACAGGATGGGGAACTTTTCCTGGTGAGCAGTTTAATTTTTGTGAAGTGTATTTTTCCACAATTGAACAATTTAATAAAATGACATGTTCTTGCTATAGGCCCGCGTTAGATAAATTTTAACAAAATTAAAACCCTTACATATTAGTCCTTATGATTTGATATTTAAAGCGAATAATTCAAAATTTTCTCCAACAGAAAGTCAACCAATCAGCAAGGAAGTTAGATTCTTTAACATATGGAATTTTATCATTTTGATTTTGAATATTTAATTAATTTTAAATATTTAGATAATTGTTTTTTAAAGTTTAATATCTTAAATTCAAATATAGTGAGTATTTAGATATTTTAATTATGAATTAAATATTAATTAAATGGATTTAATAGCCTTATTTAACTCCTTTTAATTAATAAATAATGATGGTGGACTCATTTTGTAAATTTCTTTGCAATAATAAATGGTTTGACTAAATAAAATGAAAATCAACTACTAATAAAACAAGTTGATTTTTAATGATGTATTTTTATTTATTTGATTTTTTCATAATTTTTAATTTAAAAAATATTTAAATTATTGTTGCAATCTTCATTTCATCTCAAGATATTATCTATGGCGTCCTTGTCTTGTACGACTTTGTCTCGTTCGTCCTTTTTGTAGGATGTAGATTAACCCTAGAGGGGAGGGGGAGTGAATAGGGTTATAGCAAATTTTCTCGAATTAAACAAAAAACAAACTGCAGAGAAGTAAATATGATGAAAAGTAAATCACATACAAAATTTACCCAGCTTCGGCAATCCCTGCCTGCTGCTGAATTCCCAGATTTCTATTAGAATTAAACAGTCTCCCGCTTATAAACACTCTAACAGACTCGCAAACCCTGCTACCGCCTATAGAATTTTGCAAACTCGCAAACCCTGCTTACCGAACTAATCCTAACTAGACAATCTGACACAACCTAAATCCTAGGTGGTGATTTTCCAAGATTTGATTCGAAAAGTACATACTTCAAAAATAAAAATAAGAGCAAAAATAAATAAAAACTTGAGTACTAATTTTTTTTTGCCCTTAAACACAGCAACCCGACCCAAAAGAAAACAACACACGGCCACTTCCCTCTTGATACAATTTAGGGTTCTGAAAATGGCAGTTTTGTCTCAACTACGATCTGATTGAATCTCTGAGTTGCCTCCAATTGCTCCTCTTCCCTTCGAACGTCCAATTGCCTCTGATTAAGGCTTGCGCAACCACGTTTAGAGCGAATTCCAATTGCTAAAGGATCGGGTGATTGAATTGGTATGATTTTAGTTGAGATTTTCTTATTTATCTTGCTTGTTCTCTCGTCTTCTGTTTATGATGATCTTGGGGGGTATATATATAGGGTAGAAACCCTAATAATTCGCGTCTGATTTGATTTCTTGCTTGGCCTCCAAGTCGTTGAATATTTCCATGATTGTGTTGTGACATTTTGGGTATATACGATTCGAATTTTGCTTGGTACCCATAGTTTTGGATATTTCCTATATGTTTTCACAATTTTGAAATTTGAACTTCTGATTTTGTTCTGGGATTTTTTTGGGTCCATATTCGAATTATTTCTGTCCATATATGCATTCGAATTCTTTAATCAAATATGGAAAAAATCTTTTCCATATATTTGCATTGCCAAGATTTGTTTGTCATATTTGATTTATTGACCAAGTCTTCTGATTTTTTACCTTTTCAAGAATTTTTATACACGCTTGACTATTTTGCGTCTGCATTGTTATTCTTCGACTTGTTTAACATCTACTTTGACTTCGAACTTGTCTCCTGATCTTTGTTACATTGTTTCTCGGTATTGAATAACTTGATTTACTATAGGCCTTGACTTTGTTATCATTGCGATATTGTAGTTCACTATTTGCATCATTGTCTGGTTTATCTTGTATCATAATGTATTTGTATTGAGTCACTGATTTTGGTCGAGACTTGTTTCAGTTTGCATGTGGTCTTGATTCTCGGCCTATTGCGCATTCGACATTACTCTTGGCCATGAGTTCATCTGAGTCATCTGAAGTTGTTCTAGTTGGTGTGCATTGCACCGTGTATTGCATTTCAATTTAGTTAGACTCTGATGGTACTTCCACTTTGAACTGTTTGCATTAACTTTGGTTGTTGTAGCCTCTGTGCATTGTTGCTATTCCTTTGTTGCACTTGCTCATTTGAGTTTGCACTGCTTCATCATGTCACTTGATCTGTTTCATTGGAGTTGAACCTTGAAGGCTTGGAGTCTTTGTGCTTCATGGACTTGGTTCGAATTCATTTGCATTATGCAGTTGGTATATAACTGCATTTGAATTGCTCACCATGTCTTTTGGCTCGGTTTGAGCATTGTCAGGTTGCATATCCAGCTGTGTCTATGTTGTGCATGATTGCTTTTGTTGACTGCGCACATGAGTTGGCGAGGCTGTGCACACGTGTATAAATGTACACGTGTGTATTGCAGCCACTCATGATTACCTGTCCCTGATAAGAATACTGATATGCACAGATATTACACAATCAAAAATGATGACAATAACCCATATACCTGAGACACCAAAAACAAATTTATATTTTTGCAAATTCAAATTTGTTTATTTTCAGATTACTGTTGTAGTTGCTAATTATACAGGTACATAGGAGACAGGACAAGAACTGGAGCTGGACATTGCAGATAGATGCAGATGTGCAGACAGAGTGAGAAACTAAGTGTTGAGCGTTGTAGTGAGAAAAATATATGAATGTGAAATGTATGAACCGGTGTATGTATATAGAGAGAGCTAAAAACTTTGTACTATATAAGTGTTGAAATAAAATATTATATTGAATAAAAATACTGATTGAATTATATAAATTCCGTGCAATAGTATTATTATTCAATATGAATATTTATTCCTATATGTATATAGTATAATCTGCAAACACATATATAAATTAATATATATTTGTTATCATCAAACAAAAAATCACATCAAACAATCTCCCTCTTTTGATGATGACAAATATATATATTAAAGATTTTGAAATTCTAATAAATGTGTTTGAGCAAGAGATATTTAGCTCCCCCTATATGAATGCTCCCCCTACAACTGAGACCACTCCCTATTTAGGAGATTTAGAAAACTACAAAAGAATAAAAGAACTAAAGAAAATTAACTAACAGCATTTAACAGTTTTGTTGAAGTATTCAAAAAAATATTTACTTCCTTATCAAAATCTTGTTCTTCTCCCCCTTTTGTCATTATCAAAAGACTGACAAAACCTAATGGAACAGTAGGAATTTTTTATTTTATTAAAAAAATGCAAAATAAAGGAAAAATCATAATATATCATAACGAGATAACAATTTCCACATTGTAGAGAATGGATCGATGATTCGGTTTTTATATAATAAGAAGAGAGATATTATAAAATAATTTGACATTTAAGCACAAAAATAAGCACTTACTAACCACGCATAACCATAAGGACTTTTAAATGGGATTAGCAGTTACTTATTAGTCTAAGCATCCGGACTTTTAAGTGAGACCGGAAAAATAATTAGCCTCCATGCTCCATCCATGCATAACCATAAGGACTTTTAAATGAGAATGGAGTGGTGATAAAATAGAAATAATTCACTCACATGATCCATCCATGCATAACCATAAGGACTTTTAAATGAGAATGGATGCATGAGAGATATTTTTTTTTAAAGATAATTCACTCTTCTCATTTTACAAAACCATTATGAATGATAGAAAGATGGTAGAAATAGAAATGGTCGTGGAACAAGTTACCAAGTTAATTATATTATGAATTTTTTTAAAAAAAAAACAAACAAATTTCCACTACTGAATACCATATTCGAATCAATCTTTGAATAATATCCAAAACTGGTTTGAATCCTAGAAATTGAAGTTGAAAATAAATATCCAAGAATATTTCAACCAAAAAATGGAAAATGATTAGTCAATTTCTATAATCCCCAAATCCAAACGTAATCTGGAAAATCTGTCTTCGGGGAGGGGTTTTGTGAAAATATCAGCAAGTTGAGCCTCAGTTGAAATATGTTCAATGCAAATGTCTTCCTTAGCAATGTGATCTCTAAGAAAGTGGTGTCTCACATCAATGTGTTTTGTGCGTGAATGATGAACAGGATTATTTGACAAGTCTATTGCACTTTTACTATCACATTTTAATGGAACTTGTTTATAAACTAAGCCTAAATCAGAAAGAGTTTGCATCATCCATAAAATTTGAGCACAACAACTTCCTAAAGCAATATATTCTGCTTCAGTGGTGGATAATGCAACACAATTCTGTTTTCGACTTGACCATGAAACTAATGAATGTCCTAGCATGAAACATGTCCCACTAGTGCTTTTTCTGTCAACCAATGAACCAGCATAATCAGCATCAGAATAGCCAACTAAATCAAAATTTTCACAAGAAGGGTACCATAATCCAAATTTTTGTGTGTGTGAAAGATATCTCAAAATTCGTTTAGTGGCTTTCAAATGAGATTCTTTAGGATTAGATTGAAAACGTGCACACAAACACACAGAAAACATAATATCAGGTCTAGAAGCTGTAAGATAGAGAAGTGAACCAATCATCCCTCGATATTTCTTCTGATCAACAGCAATTCCTTTCTCGTCTTTGTCTAACTTTGTTGATGGGCTCATAGGAGTTCTCAATGGTTTGGAGTTCTCAACTCCAAATTTCTTCAACAGTTCCAACACATACTTGGATTGTGAAATGAAAATACCATCACTGCTTTGTTTGATTTGAAATCCAAGAAAATATTTCAATTCTCCAACCAAGCTCATCTCGAACTTAGCCTGCATGACTTGTTCAAATTTCTCGCACAAGAGTTCATTAGTAGCACCATAAATGATTTCATCCACATAAATCTAAACAATCAAAAATTCACTTCCTTTGTCTAATAGAAACAGTGTCGTGTCAGCACTCCCCTTTTTAAAGCCATTTTCCCAAGATATGTACAAAGGCAGTCATACCAAGCTCTAGGAGCTTGCTTAAGACCATATAATGCTTTTTCTAGTTTATACACGTGATTTGGAAAATCATGATTTTCAAAACCTGGGGGTTGTTCAAGAAAAATTTCTTCTTTCAAATCACCATTCAGAAAGGCACTTTTTACATCCATTTGTTTAAGTTTGAAACTCTTATAACATGCAAAACTTAGCAAAATCCTAATGACTTCTAACCTAGCTACTGGAGCAAATGTTTCATTAAAATCTTTTGCCCTCTATTTGGTTATATCCTTTTGCGACCAACCTAGCTTTGTTTCTAATTACATTTCCTAATTCATCAACTTTATTTTTGAACACCCATTTAGTTCCAACAATTGGATAGTCATTAGGGCTAGGAACTAACTTCCAAACTTTATTTCTCTCAAATTGATTAAGTTCATCTTGCATTGTTAAGACCCAACTTTCATCATTAAGAGCCATTTCAACAGAATCAGGTTCAATCTCAGAAATAAAACCACTGTGACAACAAAACGCACACAAATTTTTATCAAATGAAGAGCGAGTGCGTATACCTTCCGTAGGATCACCTATAACCAATTTAGGAGGATGATTGGATTTGAACTTCAATCTATCAGCATCAACAGTCCTACTTTCAGCTTTCTCACTAGATGTCCCTTCTTCAATGCCTTCATGATCTACCCCATCGTCAACTGTCTTTCCAGTCGTCCTTTCTAGGTCAGATTTGTCGAATTTCACATTGATTGATTCAACAATTGTCTTTGTTCGTTTGTTGTATATCCTGTAAGCCTTGCTCCTTGTTGAATATCCCATGAAAATTCCTTCATCATCCTTTGATTCAAATTTTCCAAGTTGATCACCTGTGTTAAGAATGAAACAAGGACATCCAAATACACGAAAATAAGAAATGTTAGGTTTCCTTTCAAGCCACAATTCATAAGACGTTTTGTCAAGTATTGGTCTAATCATTACTCTATTCATTACATAGCACGAAGTATTCACTGCCTCTACCCAAAAGGTTAGAGGTAGTTTATACTCACTCAAAATGGATCTAGCCAATTCCTGCAATGTACGATTTTTCCTTTCAACCACCCTATTTTGTTGAGGTGTACGTGGAGCAGAAAATTCATGTTTTAAACCATTTTCTTCACAAAATCTTTCAAATTCCAAATTTTCAAATTCGCCTCCATGATCACTTCTCAAGGTTTTAATTGAAACTCCCTTTTCATTTTGAACAAGTTTTGCAAATTTTGAAAAATAATCAAAAGATTCAAACTTTTTGGCTAAGAAATAAACCCATGTAAATCTAGAATAATCATCAACCAATACATAATAATAACGTTTTCCATTCAAGCTTGCAATTTCATTTGGTCCAAATAAGTCCATGTGAATTAATTCAAGGACCCTTGATGTGCTAACAATGTTTTTAGGGCGAAATGATGATCGACTAAGCTTGCCCAAGGAACATGCTTTACACACTTTATTATTTTTAAATTTCTGATGTGGTAACCCTCTAACTAATTCTTTCGTTTCAAGTTTTTTTAAGAGGCTCATGCTAGCATGTCCAGGTCTCCGACGCCATAAAGATGCCTCTTCGTCAGTGGCTACCAAACATCTAGAAAGATTTAGATTATCAAACGAAAGCGAGTAAACATTTCCTTTTCTTTTGCCCATAAAAACAATGTTCTTAGAAGATTTATCAATGATTTTGCAAGTATCACTATCAAAAACCACATTCATACCTTTGTCACATAGTTGGCTAATAGAAATGAGATTGTGATGCAAATTATAACGTATAAAACATTAGTCAAGGAAAAAGTACCGTTACCTACTTCACCTTTACCAATAATCTTACACTTGCTATTGTCTCCCATGATCACATTTCCAACTTTAAAATTCTCTAGGCTAAGGAACTTCGATTTGTCACCTGTCATATGTCTAGAACAACCTGAATCTAGAAACCATTCTTGTTGCTCCTAGCCCGCTAACAAACCTACATAAAGAGAGAGGAGGATGACCTAGAGAAACTCTTAGGTCCAATGATATTAGTGGCTGAAGCATCCTGAATAAACAACCCCTTTGGAACCCAAACTTGTTTTGTCCTTTTATTCTTGTTTCAATAGACATGAAATTTGTTTGTAGAATTCTTAGGAGCCCAAACTTGCATAAATTTTGTGTTCTTGTTCCTATGACTACAATTTTCAACACGATGTCCAATTATTTCACATCTAGCAAAGACACTCTTACCTTTTGCATTATCATCAACTTGTGTTTTTCCAAAGCCTAGTCCTTTTCTGTTGTTAGCAAAAATTTGATTTTCCAATAACATGTTGAATGATTTTTCTCCTCTTGAAAAGTTATTCAAAGATTTCTCAAGATTTTGGACTTTGGTTTTTAGTGTTGTGTTTTCAGTTACAAGTGAGGTGCATCTATTTATAAAATCCTTTTTCCTAGTGTCAATGGTTTCCTTAAGACTCAAGTTTTCTTTTTCAAGATTCTCAAACTATTCTTAAGTCTTGATAATTCTGAATTTAAAATTTTACATTTTTTACAGTCTAGGTTTTGAATATTTTTAAGTTCAGTTTCTAACCTAGAATTTTCATGGACAAGTTCTCTCCTATCAGATTTCAGTTTTTCAATTTTAGATTCAAGATTATCAATTGTTTTAGTAAGATCACAACACATCAAAACAAGTTCTTTATAAGAATAGTCACCTACCTCACTAGACTCCTCTGAGCTTGCTTCTGAATCTGATTTTGCCATAAGGCACAAGTTAGCCTCCTCTGAGCTATTATTCGAAACTTCCTCTCCTTCTTCATCATCCCAAGTCGCTGCAAAGGCCTTCTTCTCCTTTTTCTTTCCTTTTTTGTTTTTGAGAAGTGGGCATTTTTGTTTGAAGTGGCCAGGCTTCTTGTAGTTAAAGCACGTCAATTCATTATCGGAATTGTCAGAATCTTTTGACCTATTACCACTTGTTTTCTTCTTGCGTGGCCTGAATCTTGACCATTTTCTAAGATTATTGACAGCCATTGCAAGCTCTTTAATTGGATCTTCTTCTTCTTCATCGCTCTCTTCTTTGCTCTTTAAGGCAATCGTCTTCTTCTTTGATTCGGAGTTGTTGCGTTCCTCCTTTTCTTTTAGCTCAAGCTTATATGTCATCAAGTTGCCGATCAACTCCTCCATGCTTAGTTTACTCAGATCTTTCGATTCTTGTATTGCCATGACTTTTGCCTCAAAGCTCATCTGTAAGACTCATAGCACTTTCCTCACAAGCCTACCTTAGTGAATACCTTCCTAAGCGCTCTAGCATTGTACAACAAAGTTGAAAAACGTCCAAACATGTCCTTTATGCTCTCGCCTTTGTCCATCACAAAGTTCTCGTATTCATTGCTGAATAGAGCTAGACGAGACTTCTTGACTTGAGAAGTTCCTTCATGTGTCACCTCCAAGGTATGCCAAATTTCCTGTGTAGTTTTACAATGAGAAATTCTATTGAATTCAGTCTTATCAAGAGCACAGATCAAAGCATTCATGGCTTTAGCATTTGTAGTTTTTAATTTCTTATCGTTAGCAACCCACCTATCCTTAGGTTTAGGAATCTCAGTATCACCAATAGTTATAGTGGGAGATTTATAGCCAGTTTCAATAATGTCCCAAACATCATAATCAACAGAACTAAGATAAATACCCATCCTAACTTTCCAATAAGCATAATCGTTCCCATTAAACATGGGTGGCCTAGCATTAGATTGCCCCTCAGAAAAAGCATTATTTGGTGGATTCATGACTCTATAGTTAAAGAAAAAAAAAACCGTGCTCTGATACCACTTGTAGGATCTAGATTAACCCTAGAGGGGGGGGGGGGGGTGAATAGGGTTATAGCAAATTTTCTCGAATTAAACAAAAAACAAACTATAGAGAAGTAAATATGATGAAAAGTAAGTCACACACAAAATTTACCCAGCTTCGGCAATCCCTGTCCGCTGCTGCATTCCCAGATTTCTATTAGAATTAAACAGTCTCCCGCTTACAAACACTCTAACAGACTCGCAAACCCTGCTACCGCCTATAGAATTTTGCAAACTCGCAAACCCTGCTTACTGAACTAATCCTAACTAGACAATCTGACACAACCTAAATCCTAGGTGGTGATTTTCCAAGATTTGATTCGAAAAGTACATACTTCAAAAATAAAAATAAGAGAAAAAATAAATAAAAACTTGAGTACTAATTTTTTTTTTTTGCCCTTAAACAAAGCAACCCGACCCAAAAGAAAACAACACATGGCCACTTCCCTCTTGATGCAATTTAGGGTTCTGAAAATGGCGGTTTTGTCTCAACTACAATCTGATTGAATCTCTGAGTTGCCTCCAATTTCTCCTCTTCCCTTCGAACGTCCAATCGCCTCTGATTAAGGCTTGCGCAACCATGTTTAGAGCGAATTCCGATTGTAAAGGATCGGGTGATTGAATTGGTATGATTTTAGTTGAGATTTTCTGATTTATCTTGCTTGTTCTCTCGTCTTCTGTCTATGATGATCTTGGGGTATATATATATATATAGGGTAGAAACCCTAATAATTCGCGTCTGATTTGATTTCTTGCTTGGCCTCCAAGTCGTTGAATATTTCCATGATTTTGTTGTGACATTTTGGGTATATACGATTCGAATTTTGCTTGGTACCCACAGTTTTGGATATTTCCTATATGTTTTCATAATTTTGAAATTTGAACTTCTGATTTTGTTCTGCGATTTTTTTCGGTCCATATTCGAATTATTTCTGTCTATATATGCATTCGAATTCTTTAATCAAATATGGAAAAAATCTTTTCCATATATTTGCATTGCCAAGATGTGTTTGCCATATTTGATTTCTTGACCAAGTCTTCTGATTTTTTACTTTTTTAAAAATTTTCATACACGCTTGACTATTTTGCGTCTGCATTGTTATTCTTCGACTTGTTTAACATCTGCTTTGACTTCGAACTTGTCTCCTGATCTTTGTTACGTTGTTTCTCCGCATTGAATAACTTGATTTACTGTAGGCCTTGACTTTGTTATCATTGCGATATTGTAGTTCACTATTTGCATCACTGTCTGGTTCATCTTGTATCATACTGTATTTGTATTGAGTCACTGATTTTGGTCGAGACTTGTTTCAGTTTGCATGTGGTCTTGATTCTCAACCTATTGTGCATTCGACATTACTCTTGGCCATGAGTTCATCTGAGTCATCTGAAGTTGTTCTAGTTGGTATGCATTGCACTGTGTATTGCATTTCAATTTAGGTAGACTCTGGTGGTACTTCCACTTTGAACTGTTTGCATTAACTTTGGTTGTTGTAGCCTTTGTGCATTGTTGCTATTCCTTTGTTGCACTTGCTCATTTGAGTTTGCACTGCTTCATCATGCCACTTGATCTGTTTCATTTGAGTTGAAGCTTGAAGGCTTGCAGTCTTTGTGCTTCATGGACTTGGTTCAAATTCATTTGCATTATGCAGTTGGTATATAACTGCATTTGTATTGCTCACCATGTCTTTTGGCTCGACTTGAGCATTGTCAGGTTGCATATCCAGATGTGTCTATGTTGTGCATGATTGCTTTTGTTGACTGCGCACACGAGTTGGCGAGGCAGTGCACACGTGTATAAATGTACACGTGTGTGTTGCAACCACTCATGATTACCTGTCCCTGATAAGTACTGATATGCACAGATATTACACAATCAAAAATGATGACAATAACCCATATACCTGAGACCCCAAAAACAAATTTATATTTTTGCAAATTCAAATTTGTTTATTTTCAGATTACTGTTGTAGTTGCTAATTATACAGGTACACAGGAGACATGACAAGAACTGGAGCTGGACAATGCAGATAGATGCAGATGTGCAGACAGAGTGAGAAACTAAGTGTTGAGCGTTGCAGTGAGAAAAAAATATGAATGTGAAATGTATGAACCTGTGTATGTATATAGAGAGAGCTGAAAACTTTGTACTATATAAGTGTTGAAATAAAATATTATATTGAATAAAAATACTGATTGAATTATATAAATTCTGTGCAATAGTATTATTATTCAATATGAATATTTATTCCTATATGTATATAGTACAATATGCAAACACATATAAAAATTAATATATATTTGTTATCATCAAACAAAAGATCACATCAAACACTTTTTCTTCTTCAGTTAGCATTCTTTTGCATTCCGCCTCCTCCTGCCCCCAATCTAACCCTTCCATCCCCATCATGCATGTTTCGTCTCTTCATCCCCTCCTTCCTAATGCTCCTTCCCCATCGCCTTCATCCACCAGATCTGGGAGGATCTTTAAGGAACTGCCTTCGGCGCCGTCTCGTTCATTGCCTCCCTTACGTTTTGAGTTAGATTTTCCTCCCCAGCCCGCTATACTTTCTTCCCAAGCTGCTGTTGTTTGCGCTAGCTCGCGTCCCGTGGTATTGAATCCTTTAGCTGGTGATGTCTGTCTACCTGAGATTCTTGGTATGCCTTCGTCTGTCTCCAAGATCGAAGTCTCTGGTGTTGTTTGAGCGGCGATTGGTCTGTCGGGCCATGATATGCATGTTGCTGCTGCAGATAGTTCGAGCTTTGATCGATGCTCCTCTGGTGTTCGACTTTATGCCAATGAGGAATGTGTTCCGAATCTCAATGATAAGAGTTCTGATGTTTCCTTCCAAGCTGCCTCTATTGGTAATCCCTTTGATGTGGAGCTTCCCGGTCCTTCAGCTCATAACCATTGTCATGCCTCTCCTTCCCTGGCCTATTCGAAATCATGGTCTTCACTATTTTCATCGTTGCCCTGTAATGCGGGAGATTACATACCGATTGAATTTGAAATTGTTGAGGAAAATGGAGTGATGATCTCTCCTCCTATTGTAATGCAAGCCGGTGTTGACTATTGGTCAGAATACTTGGTTGGTTCCTTTTTAGACCCAAATCACCGCCTGCCTGATGCGGCTTCGGTTTGTCGCAGGGCTTGGAAGCTTCGTGGTGAACTTCATGTTATGCTGGTTGTCACGACTCGTTTTTCTATCTCCAGAAAAACCCATCATGAATTAAGAAAGAAAGGGATAGAAGAAGAAAAGATAAGAAAGAAGAAACTCAACAACATCAGATACTCACAGCGGAACGAATGAAATATAATATATCACATAAAATATTACATAGTATCATGTACATCAGAGTTACACAACTTATACAACACATATTAGACAGTTATAAACATCTGTCTGACTATACAACTCAACATATTACAAGATACAGATACAATCTCAAACACAGCGGAACCATAATATATCTACACGCGGAAGCCTCCTGCTCCAAAACTCCTCCAGAATTCATCAAGAAAACCTAAATATCTCGAGTATTCATACATAATATGAGTACCCAAGAGTTTAATAAAACAGAAAATAAACTCTCGGGTCAGACATGGGTCTGGTGTGAGTAAACGGGTTAAAATTGCTTAACTTTAGAAAATCCTTTGAAAAGAAAAGGTATCACGTAAGACTTCCCACACATAAACATGGAAACGTTTTTACCTTACGCTAATCAAAACATTTGATAGGAAATCCAGTGATATTATAATAGTGTCTAGGGTTTTCAAGTAAATAAGAAATAGCCGAAATTGTTACATGATTAAATTCCAGCTACTAGCCACAAAAGTGGGTAATACAAACAAAACCGTAGGGTCTCGTAGGAAGAATGGGTTTACATCAATGGTAGGGCTACCGGGGAACCGCCCATCACAGTACGTGGCCTAGATCACTGTACCGAGGATTACTCCCAATCCCCTGCAACACAAAGCCGGGACCACCCCTTACTGGACAGTCCCGAGTAAGATCACCCCGTGGTTGGCGCGACCAACCACCCACTAAGCCGAAATAAAAAGAGGCATCTAGACAAGGATGACCTCACCCTGAAATGGGTGCTACCCACCTAGCCTTGCTGCACCTCCTCTGTTTTAGCCATCCCGGTTGATGGGGCTTGAGGCTGCGACTGCCTTTATAGAACACATCTATCTTAGAATGCTCATCGTCCACCTGACGATGTTCTGAAAGCATTCAATCCATACAAGCCCGTTCCGTGCTCGAACGGAACCGAAGGCACTATCTCGTTGCACTCATTTTGGAATCACCCTCAGAGTCAACGACCATAGCCCTTTCACTCTGAATCACCATCTCGAACCTGTAAATACTATTTCCGTCAAACTCATCACGGAATCACCCCTAGAGTTATACTGACATATAGTTTTTACACTTCGAGTCTTCACTAAGCTCCACTTGTATTCACAACCTAACGTTTAATTTGGATCGATGTGGTTTTCGAATATCCAAATATGGAAACCCGATCCCGGTCTCACCGAATCCAAATGCCATTTTAATGTCCAAGTTGTTTAAGGGTTTTAAATAATTAAACTTATATTCAGGATACATAAACAGATAGACGAATCACATTATCACAATAGATAATTCATATCAAACATTCATCTCACAAAGCAGCATAACACATATCAGAGATATCACATCCAAATCATCCAACATCATTCAAACATCCAATATTAATCATCCAATATCAATCAATCAATATTAACCAATCATCCATAAGCAGAATTGATTAACTCTTAATCAATTTAATTAACCTTAACCCTTCTTACTCAACATTAATTAATTACAAATTAATTAATTAATGATCTCTTAATGATCTTTCTTAATTAATCTCCCATGATTGATCATCCTTTAATTACATTCAAGTAATTATCCTTAATCATATACAGTAATTAACCTTTAATTACTGTCATTAATTACATTAATTAATGATCCTTCATTTGTTTCCATTAATTAAATAATTACATTAAACCTCAATTAATTACAATTAAATAATCACACTTAAATTAATCACTTCCATTAATCAACCTTGATTAATTTTATTAATTATATTAATTAATGATCCTTATTAATTAATAATTCCTTTAATAAATTAAATAATTAACTTGTAATTAATCATCTCATTAATCATAAACAGTAATTAACAACTTGTAATTACTTATCTTAATTAATTAACTTCTTAATTAATTATATTAATCTTGATTAATTATACTGATTAATTAATCTTTAATTACTTCATTGAGTAATTATTAATCAATTAAATTAATAAATAATCCTTAACTAATTACTTTATTAATTAATTACATTTTTAATTAATTACACTTAATAATTAATCTTAAATTAATCACATTCATTAATTAGTTAATTACATTAATTAGTTAACTAAAATTAACTAAGTAATTAACCCTTAATTACTTACATAAGTAATTATTTTCTAATTACTACCATTAGATGATTACTCTATAAATTAATTACCTTAACAAGTAATTAATCCAATCATTAAATAATTCTTAATTCTTTAATTAATTACTCTATAATTAATTAACTTCAAATCCATTAACTTAATTAATTCTTAGATTTATAACATCAAGTGATTATCCATTAATAACTTCCATTTAATAACTCCCATGAGTAATTTTCCACTAATTACTTCCATAAGTAATTTCCTCTTTCCTTAATTACACTTAATAATTAACCATTAATTACTTCATTAAGTAATTACACTTAATTAATTCATAATTAAGTGATTATTTAAAATTAAATAAACAATTAACTAATCATTTAAAATTAATTAATTAGTTAACTTCTTATATTTAAAAATCCTTAACTGATTAAGAAAATCATTTATCTTAATTAAACCTTTACTTATTAACAAATCATATTTATTAGGTAATTTTAAGTTCATACCAAAAACAAATTACCCTTATTTATCTTCATAAGTTAATTATTTGAATTAAATCAAATTTCAATAACTTAAAACAAACTTTTTATGAGTTTACAAATTTATAACTTTAACTTTATTTGAAAATAAAACATTTAAAAATCAATTTGAAAATTTAAAACAATTCAATCATCAAATTTAAACTTATTCGTTTTCCATACAATTTGGAAACTTTGTTTTTAAAACATTACTTGAAATTTACTTAAAAACTTTGATTTAATATTTAAATTCAAAATACTCCTTTTAAATTAAAATTCAAAATTAATTAAATTAATTACTTTCAAAATAAATCATCTTAAACAATTTAAATTTTGAAAATAAATTCAATTAGTACTTTTTAAAGTTTGATTAACTTTATTTCAAAACAACAAGTTTTAACTTTGAAAATTTGTTTTCTTTTATAAAACTTGTTTATAATTTTAAAGCTTGATCTTCAATTATTTCAAACTACAAGTTTTTAATCTGCCAACCTTATATCTTACACTATACTTAACTAAAAAGCAAACAACCTAAATACTCGAGTCAAGCACGATAACTACACGAGCCTTCCCCGAGACAACTCCACCTCCCTTCTCCTTCGAGTCGATACCCTGCAAACGCGAGAAACAACCCGAGCAACTCCTTCTTCCCAAAACAAAATCTCCACCTGACCCAAACCGTGCACGGTGCATGTGCACCGGTCACTCTGGCCAACGTCGATCGGCGCGACAATCCCCTACAACCCCACGATCTCGTGCGAACACGAAAACGAACCCAACTCGAACAATAAACTCGAGAATCGAAATCGAGCATAAACTCCACACTGCAGCAACCACCACGGCCAGAATCTTCACCCTTGCCGATGCCACATACCTCAAAATCGCCTACCATCATCACCGAAGCTTCTTCGAACTCTCCAGCTCATACTCCCACCAACGCGACTCACTCCGGTCACGTAACGACGACGAGACACCCACAGAAACGCCAGCTCCAACAACAGACCCTAAACCCTATTGCGATCGAATTCGAACAATTCGACCATAGGAAAAATTCAACAACAATTTTCCCTACATCAACAATTCACTTGCTAGCTTCGATCAAGATATCACCTCCGATCATCACGCCGATCAACGACAAACCACCAAAACACCCAATTCGTTCAACCCCAGAATTCTCAAGAATTGCCCAACTAAAAATTATGATATGTATATTAAAAATCATAATTTTTAACCCCTAACACATTCATGAGATCCAAAACAGAAAACATGATTGTTGATTTTTGACATGCAACTGTAATTCACTGTGTTTTCCATTTTTGAAAATTATTTGTAAATTTAAATTTACAGAAACTATTTTTAAAATTACCATCATACAAAATCAAACAACTTTCATTTAATCATCAAAGTCAAATAATGATGTTATTGGAAGATTTGAATTAAATTGAATGTTCAAAACTGTAAACGACAGAGCATATTTATACAGTCACCATATATCTTCTTTGTATTCAATCATGCAATCATCTTCACAACACATTTGTAACTAAAATACTGTATAAATCATCATACATATCCAGCTTAAATAACAGGTTCAAATTTGTTTTCTAAAATGAAGATTTACTCACCTTTTTTTTGAAGAGGCAGAGCAGTTTTGATTCTTTTTTTCTAGGATTTGAAATTTGAGTTGTTTTTCTGATGAAAATTGATCCCTTGCATGCTTACAAATTGTTGATTTAAAATGTTGAAACTGATCTGAACTTCCCTTTGAATTGCAGTAGATTTGAAGTTGCAGATTCAATTTCAGATTTCAGCTAGCAATTGCTTTTTAGTTTTCAAATTTCAGGTTTTTGAAAATAATTTCTGGTTTGAGTTTTAGATTTGGAATATGTTTACATCATTGAATTTTGGTTTGAGAAGTTTACAAACTTGAAATTATCTTTGTTTTCAGCTGAGAAATAATGAAAGAAGAGTGAAGAGATGAATTTTTTTTATTTTACATGAATTATGTTATGGTTTATTAAAATTAAAGAAAGTAAGTTTTAAAATGTAGACACTTGTAAAACTTAACTACACTTGTCTCAAATATAACTTAATTGCCTTACAAATGTTGTTAAGATGACTAATATGTTTACACATGTCCCTAAGTATTTTTAATTAAATTTTCATTTAGTTTAAATGATAATATAAGCTTACTTATTTAATTTAATTTATTAATAAATACTTATATATGTATATATAAATTTACTTTTTAAAGAAAATATTATAAAACTAATTATAATACAACTAATTTCTTATACATGTATTTTTTTTAAAATCTAAAACATATCTTTATTGTTTAAGAAATAATTTTTAAAAAGAAAGTTTATCAATAACTTTATACATATACTTTTATAACTATTTTAATTTAAGCATTTTAAAGGAAACAAAATAAAACTTTATTTAAACTATCATATTTAAAAATAAATAAATTATCTTATACTTTGAAAACAATTGAATTAATCTTAAATTATCTTTTGAAAAATATTGAGTTTAAAACAAAGCTTCAAATACAATATATTCATACATATATATATATATATATTATCAATAGATTATATTAAATTTCAAAACAACTCCAAATTATAACATATACATACATATATATTACAATTTGAAAATACAATCTTTTATTTAAAACAAAAGATCTTCTATTCACAATATATATACACCAAATATATATATTATAAATAGAATAAAATTTTATTAGCTTTGAAAAATAAATCTTATCAAATTTTAAATTGTTAAAAAGATATAAATCAATATTGTCAGAATATATATTATTAACTTTTAAAAGATTAAATTTACCATTTTAAATTAAAATTATAAAGAAAAATTATCAAATCAATTAAATTATTAATACAGATTATTAAATTGATTTTGCCTAAAATTCCGGGTCGTCACATTCCTCCCCCTTAGAAGAATTTCGTCCCCGAAATTTAAAAGCAAAGGTAATTTACTAACCCAACAAAGATTTCAATTTTCAATCAGCAAAGCATACCTATCAACCAGTTACTAACAACCAAATCAACCAATCAAACAAACAAACCTAACTAACTATCCTGACACAAATCAAAATAAATCTTACTAACTATCTAGAGTTTCCCAAGTATAAATCACTGGGAGACTCGCTCTACAGAAACTAAACTAACTACAGCACCATAATCCAGAGCTCCTCTCATTTCTAGATCCATCAATCTGAACAGAACATCAGACTATACCCAAGTTTAGCACAACTTCCAAATCCAACTGAACTACAGATTCTACAACCAACGATGAATCATACATGTACTCCCTCAGAGATACGTGAAATACAATGAATTCTAGCTATCCAAACTGACAATTCAATCTTATAGACATAAGAACTTATCCTATCAAAACACAGATAAGAAATCTCAAATGCCTCAGAATGAGCCATCCAATCTTATCCAATTACTACTCTCTTAACCAGAGAAATCTTAACAACAATGAAATCTTCAACTTCGAATTCCAAACTCCTTATCTCATATCTACATAACTCAACAGACAATCTTAGGCTGCCAATCTTCTTGATCAGCTCAACCTATGCTGATGCTTCCAGAAACAACTAGACCAAAGCAAACCAGTTTCTGGATCTTATTCAACAGAAAGGTCTTCCAAGATCCGTCGAAATCCAAAACACAAGCTCTACTTCCCAAGCAATAGCAAACTGAACTTGCTTCCTTCCTCATACAGTTGCTACCTCGCTTCCGCTGCATAACTCTGATTCTGAAATAGATGAGAATACTGTTGATGAACACGAGTACAAACTTATCCAATATATCAGGGAAACTTTGTTCATCAAATCCATAAAATCTTAGTGACCCATCTGACTCGGTCACAACCTTACAGCAGAATCCAACTCAAAAACTAGATCTGACTAATCCAAACTCCAAAAATTTCTGAGCTGCTACACCAACTTCTCCTTCTCCAAGAAACATCCTACTACCAGGCTAACTACCAGTATCGCTTCTGGAACCAATTCAGTATAGAACTCAACTCCAGATGCAGACAAACTTCTGATTACATCAGTAGCTCCTACTTCTACATGAGAACCCTCAATCTCAAACAAAAGATGGCCCAAGATAAATTCCCAAACTAATCACAAGTCACTTCTGCGATCCTACCTAGTTCGGATTCCAAAGAAACTGTTTTCTCTGTACCAACTAGAACAACCTTAAGCTTTCCTAGGCAAGGTCATCCCTTCAAGAAAACTTTCACCATCTGCCCGGACTGCTGAAAGAAGAACCACTAAGATTCCTGAACCATCGGAGAAACGGGCCACACTGCTGCTTCCAAACTCTACCTCGATGATACTACAAAGCTAAAAGACCTTCTCGTCAGCACACCGAACACATCGGGCTGCACTACTACCACAGCTAACCAAAGACTTCTAATCCAAAGGCTCCTCGAAAACCAAAATGATCAACAAACCACACAACGGACCTTCGAGATAGCAGACATCCTCTCAAGAAATTTGAGTTCCAAACCAAGCATCAACAACTCGCTCTCCTTAAGGGATGATAAATGAGACCATGCCGAAGCGAAGCAACTCATAAACCTTAGTCTCATATTCCAAAATAGCCATCCTCCTTGTTAAAGATCTAGATAACTTCCATACAGGCGAGTCTTTCCTGCGATAGGTAAAGACTGCTCCTCAACTACTTCTAAAACTGCTTCAAGAGAAAACATCTTCGGAAATATCCATGGATACTGCATCTCACCACGCAACTATCAAGATACCATCACTTAATTCTGCACTTCTGACAGATCCAAACTTACACTTCAAAGATGGACTCCGAATCTTTTAAAAGATTTCCTTCAGATATCAGATAAATCCTTACTCTAAGCTGCAAAGGTCACTTGAGACAGTATTAGGTCTACAGTCTAGACAAATATACTTCCAACCTCAAACATATGGACCTCTCCCATCAGGGGTAATCGTGTCACACACACCACTGCTCCATCTACCTCTAAAATTTATGTTGGAAAACCCGAACAGATAACCCAATAGATTTAGATATATATATAGTTATATATAAAAATTACAAGTACGCTCTCTCAAGAAAGACACCACTCCAGAGCCTAGGTATTCACTCAACCTAATGCTCTGATACCAAGCTGTCACGACCCATTTTTCTATCTCCAGAAAAATGCATCATGAATTAAGAAAGAAAGGGATAGAAGAAGCAAAGATAAGAAAGAAGAAACTCAACAACATCAGATACTCACAGCGGAACGAATGAATTATAATATATCACATAAAATATTACATAGTATCATATACATCAGAGTTACACAACTTATACAACACATATTAGACAGTTATAAACATCTGTCTAACTATACAACTCAACATATCACAAGATACAGATACAATCTCAAACACAGCGGAACCATAATATATCTACACGCGGAAGCCTCCTGCTCCAAAACTCCTCCAGAATTCATCAAGAAAACCTAAATATCTCGAGTATTCATACATAATATGAGTACCCAAGAGTTTAATAAAACAGAAAATAAACTCTCGGGTCAGACATGGGTCTGGTGTGAGTAAACGGGTTAAAATTGCTTAACTTTAGAAAATCCTTTGAAAAGAAAAGGTATCACGTAAGACTTCCCACACATAAACATGGGAAAGTTTTTACCTTACGCTAACCAAAACATTTGATAGGAAATCCATTGATATTATAATAGTGTCTAGGGTTTTCAAGTAAATAAGAAATAGCCGAAATTGTTACATGATTAAATTCCAGCTACTAGCCACAAAAGTGGGTAATACAAACAAAACCGTAGGGTCTCGTAGGAAGAATGGGTTTCCATCAATGGCAGGGCTACCGACGTACCGCCCGTCACAGTACGTGGCCTAGATCACTATACCGAGGGTTACTCCCAATCCCTGCAACACAAAGCCGGGACCACCCCTTACTGGACAGTCCCGAGTAAGATCACCCCATGGTTGGCGCGACCGACCACCCACTAAGCCGAAATAAAAAGGGACATCTAGACAGGGATGACCTCACCCTAAAATGGATGCTACACACCTAGCCTTGCTGCACCCCCCTGTTTTAGCCATTCCCGGTTGATAAGGCTTGAGGCTGCGATTACCTTTATAGGACACATCTATCTTAGAATGCTCATCGTCCACCTGACGATGTTCTGAAAGCATTCAATCCATACAAGTCCGTTCCGAATTTGAACGGAACCGAAGGCACTATCTCCTTGCACTCATTTTGGAATCACCCTCAGAGTCAACAACCATAGCCCTTGTAAAGGCCCGTTTTCCCGTACCCTTTGAATCGACAATAAACCACACATGTCAAACTCAAATTGCACGATAAGACGGATCTTTAAGGGTGATTAAAGAAAAGTAGATAGAACAGAATCTCACACGAATGGAATAACATATAATATTGAACAAATATTTTTACAGAAGAAAACTTTTGAATACATATATCAGAGTCTAACCTAAATTCAACCTGGACAGTTATAAACATCTGTCCTTACAATTGCTGACAAACATCAGACAAAATATACTAAGCAAAGCGGATAACAGAATATCTCCATACATCGATGAATATCTCCAGCTCTCCTCTGGAAACTCTAACTGTCTTCGACTATCCTAAAACTACTCGGATCTGACCTGAGTATTGAAAATACCCGAATCAGGCTTGATAAACCAGCGTGAGAAAAACTCAACAATAATTGACAGTTTCATATATCAGCCTTTTTATAAAGATCCTTTGAAAAGAAAGAGTGTCTCATAAGACCACGCCCACACATAAACACGGACGGGTTTTTACCTTATGATAACTAAAACACTTTTATATCAAAACTTTTGATATTATTTCTAATGACATTCTTTGAAAACATTTGCAAATAAACTTATTAATCTTAGCCGAAATTGTTACATTGATTAAATTCTAGCATAATATGTTTACAATCAAGTCCGTAGGCTCTTATTGGAGAATGGATTTCCATACAAATGACCAGGCGTAGGATCTACCTTCCGAAATGGGTACACCACTAGATGGATGTCCCGAGAAACCATCACAAAGCTCCTCTACCAACACAAGACCGGCCCACCTCTTAACTAGATGGTACCTAATATGTCGTCCCCCGGTCGTTACCGACCTTTAACCGAGCGCTCGTTTTCCTTACACCACATAAATTAACATCCCGAACATCATAGCGGGAAGAAATGTATCTAGAAGGGGATGATCATACCCTAATTGGGAATGACCCACTTAGCCTTGCCGCATCTAATCCTGTTTCGGTCATTTCCGTTTGATGAGGCTTGAGGTTACGATTACCTTTTCACATAGCATCACATCTTTGAATGTCACATTGCCATTTCCGTTTAACTACTAATTTCCTTCCACAAAAATACAACCCTTGAGCTCGTATGTCTCAAGGAGGGTGTTAAGCTAAGAGAAGTTGCCTTCTCCGCCACCACTAATGTACGTTTGTAAAAACCAATGTACGTAATCGTTAGAAATGCAATTTCAGACAAACGTCCATACAAGTTGTCCAGGAACAGAACAAACCGAAGGCACTTTCCTCAGCCATTACTAGGCGAGAAGCCCTTGCAATCCGCAAAATCTCCATCACGAGGAGACCACTGCTATATATAACTCTATAATGGGTGCGACCCCGAGCAAATCAACAAGCAGTCCTCACGCTATAAAGATCCACGGTCTTCAAAAATCATCATCTTCAACATGTCTTCACGTTCGAACGTATACATTGGTTCGAAGTGGTTTTCCGATAGGAATTAACCAAACCCGACGCCGGTTCCTTCGAAATCCAATCATCGATAAAAGTGAATACGAGTATATAGGATTTATTAAGTCTCTTTTCACTTAAATTCTTTTCTGATGATTTCGAAATCCCTTTCTTTTAACTTAGGATAATTCTAAGTAATTCATTCTTTTGCTTTGGAAAATATCTCAAATTTTCTTTCTTAACTTCCAATCAAATCCTTTAACTTTTAAGCGGGTCAAAAACAATGTTATTTAAGACATCGTTTATGATAAACCCTAAATCAATCTTAACAAACATTTTTGAGTAAATAGGATCGTAGAAATCATTCATTTTAGAGATTACTTAACTTTTGGATAATACCAATCTTCTTTTAATTTGGAAAACTTAACACATAATCTTTTTTAATTTAAGAGCATCCGGGCTTTCCTTTCGATCTGTTCCACCCCTCGCCTAAGAAAAGAAAACATAGGCCAGGTAGGTTCAGGGCACTGGTTGCTCCATTCCTAACCTTAGTTAAACACCTTGTTTTATCTTCCCAGATCTCACAAGCAGGACAAATGTACTGGTCGTTTCCGCATACTCAGATTTTTCAACTTTATTTTGGAATTGCTTATGAATATTCCAAATTATCTTTCAAAACGCTTAATTATCCTTTTTAAAACATTCATAATTTATCCTGGGAAACGTCGTTACATTTAAACTTATATTCCAAAAGTTATAAAATTCGCAACATTAAGTGCTACGGAAAGTGCTAAATAAGCTTATTTTGTATTAAACAACTTTTAAACATTCGATAATTCATATTTTCCAATCCCAATCTCTTTTAAATCATTTAAATAGATTTATCAAATTTATTCCATATTTTTTCACAATTAAAACATCAATTTAAATAAATTTCCTGTTATGGTCACTAAACTGCACTAGCGCGACTTTTCTTGAAAACAGATTTGGACTTATTTCAAAATCTACTTTTCGAAACTTTGATTTTCTTTCTTCGTTTAGAAGATATGGATATAATAGTCCGGAATTTTCTTATCTCGAAGAATTCCGAGCTATATTCCACTCTACACATCCATTTGAACTTTTCGGCGCGAAATCGCGAACTACCGTTGCACGACGCGTCTAGTTTTAACTTATTTTTCAATACTTGAAATAATTTATTCAAATTGCATTTCAGTTTCACTATTCATCTAAATTTCAATTTCTAATTAACTTTCCTTTTCAAATCCGTTTCACTTCAAATTTCAAATTCTCTTTCATTTTAACTTTAATTTCACTTCTAAATGAAAAGAGACTTATTTTTCCACAATATCTCATATTACTAAAATATGGTCTTTTTAGATAAAGGGACTACTTAATCAAAATGAACATATCCAATATTCATATTTATCACTAACATAACATCCATTCAATCCAATCACATGCATATGATTTCAAATCTAACATTCACTATTAATATCATAACGGGATATATTATCACAATTCACTTAATTTACTAACTATCAAATCATCCATATTAACAATCAATTTGGTATAAACAATCATATGTCATAAGGATATAAATATGATTTATAACATAATCAAAATATAAAATCAAAAGCAATGAGAATTTCTCACCATAATCCAAAGCGATTAACTTCCTACGATAATTCTAATCAACCAACACTTCACTAATTAATTCCTACTCCATTAAACACTAGCAAACAACACCCTCTCCCATCCAATAGCTTGGCCGAGGCTTGAGATGGAGGTTGGCCGAAAATATAGAGAAGAAGCGGTAGAGCTTTGAACTTGAATTCCCAAGATTTAGATCCGAAAAATAGGTCATCTTCTCTCTTGTTTTTGACTCTCTTACTCACAAAATTTGAAAAACTTATTAACTGAAAAGTTGTTGCAAATTCTTTTCTATTGAATTTGAAAAAATTAATCATTTGAATCTAAGTTGTTTTGAGGGAGATATGTTCAAAACAAAAGAGCTATTCTCGGATTCACAAAAATAAAGGCCAAAAATACACTTCAAAGAATTGAGTTTCAAGTATAGTAAACCTCAAAACTGGAAAATGTCATCAACATAAAAGTTGTAGCCACTGAAATTTCACATGGTTTTAAAAACATAATTTCAAAATTAGGAACTTTTATGATCAAATTATGATCAAAACAAAATGGCATATTTTTTGGTTTAAAAACTGGGCTAGAAAATGCATTGTAAAGAAGTGGATTTTTGACATAGTAAACTTTAGAATGAGACAAAGTGATAAACATGAAAGTTGTAGCCACTGAAAAAATACACGATTTAAAAATATTTTATGCATTTTGGTTCTGCATTGAAGAACTTATGGTCGAAAGAAGAAGAGGTAAAATATAGAGAAAAAAGGAGTTTGTTTTGAAGAAAATAAACATTGATTTCTTTTGAAAATTTTGTAAATATTTTGACATTATTTCTATATAATATTTTTCTATGACATAGAAGCCATTAGAGATGAGAGGAAGAAGATGAATAAGCTTGAGAAAAGAAGATAAGGAGGTGGATATTTATAGAAAAAGAAAGAAAGTGGTAATTTACCAAAATAAGCTCTTACCAAATTACCAAACTAACCTTACTTCAACCTAAAACAATCTCCACTTTTTCAAAACTTAACATCACCTTTCACATTCTTACTTTATGTCTTAATCCCTTAAGAACTAAGCTAAGTAAAATAATAATTATGTTGTCTTTTGATGTGATATTGATTTGATGTTTACTTTTGACTTTCTTACTTACTTTTGTTAATTCTTACCTACTTTTCTTAATGACTTCTAAAAGTTTTCTAACCTCGTTTAGTAAAAGTAAACTTTATTAGTTAATTAATTAATACTTACACTATTACAATATATGTTCCTATATAAGAAAATAAAGGTGCGACGACGTTGCGACAACTTTTAATCGACAAAACGTCATTTTTCGACAAAATGTTTTACGGACACATTTTGACATTTTAGTTAAACTATTTATTTATGTAAACCAAATTTAAAAATAAAATTTTTACTTCTTTAATAAATTAAAACATGTCTCTTTATATTTTAAAATCATATTTAAATAATATCAAAATCTTTAATTTTACAGTGTATGTAAAAACTGACAAAATACGACAAATTTTGGTTATTTTTGTAAAACGAATATTAACAAACTTTTAAATCTTTTAACATACTTTTATTATCTTTATTAGATGTTTTAAATACGATTTACCATTTTAAATAAATATTTATATCCATTTATTTAAGCCTTTATTTATTATTAACAAAACTTAACTTTTGTCGATTTGTTCTAAAATCCAAATTCATACTTTTTAATTTATTAACTATAAGAATAATTGATTGTTATTAGATATAACATATTTATTTTAAGATTTAAACTCCAATTTAAATTTAAATCGAACGAAATCTCTTATTTTCAAAGTAGCGAAATTACGGGTCGTTACACCCCTGCACTCTGAATCACCACCTCGAACCTGTAAGCACTATTTCCGTAAAACTCATCATGGAATCACCCCCAAAGTAATACTGACGTATAGTTCTTACACTTCGAGTATTCACTGAGCTCCACTTGGATTCACAGCCTAACGTTTAATTTGGATCGATGTGGTTTTCGGATATCCAAATATGGAAACCCGATCCCGGTCTCACCGAATCCAAACGCCATTTTAATTTCCAAGTTATTTAAGGGTTTTAAACAATTAAACTTATATTCAGGATACATAAACAGATAGATGAATCACATTATCACAATAGATAATTCATATCAAACATTCATCTCACAAAGCAGCATAACACATATCAGAGATATCACATCCAAATCATCCAACATCATTCAAACATCCAATATTAATCATCCAATATCAATCAATCAATGTTAACCAATCATCGATAAGCAGAATTGATTATCTCTTAATCAATTTAATTAACCTTAACCCTTCTTACTCAACATTAATTAATTACAAATTAATTAGTTAACGATCTCTTAATGATCTTTCTTAATTAATCTCCCATGATTAATCATCCTTTAATTACATTCAAGTAATTATCCTTAACCATATACAGTAATTAACCTTTAATTACTATCATTAATTACATTAATTAATGATCCTTCATTTGTTTCCATTAATTAATCAACTATAATTAATTACTTTAAACCTCAATTAATTACAATTAATTAATCACACTTAAATTAATCACTTCCATTAATCAACCTTGATCAATTTTATTAATTATATTAACTAACGATCCTTATTAATTAATAATTCCTTTAATAAATTAAATAATTAACTTGTAATTAATCATCTCATTAATCATAAACAGTAATTAAAAACTTGTAATTACTTATCTTAATTAATTAACTTCTTAATTAATTATATTAATCTTGATTAATTATACTAATTAATTAATCTTTAATTACTTTATTAAGTAATTATTAATCAATTAAATTAATAAATAATCCTTAATTATTTACTTTATTAATTAATTATATTTTTAATTAATTACACTTAGTAATTAATCTTAAATTAATCACATTAATTAATTAACTAAAATTAACTAAGTAATTAACCCTTAATTACTTACATAAGTAATTATTTTCTAATTACTTCCATTAGATGATTACTCTATAAATTAATTACCTTAACAAGTAATTAATCCCATCATTAAATAATTCTTAATTCTTTAATTAATTACTCTATAATTAATTAACTTCAAATCCATTAACTTAATTAATCCTTAGATTAATAACATCAAGTGATTATCCATTAATCACTTCCATTTAATTACTCGCATGATTAATTTTCCACTAATTACTTCCATAAGTAATTTCCTCTTTCCTTAGTTACATTCAATAATTAACCATTAATTACTTCATTAAGTAATTACACTTAATTTATTGATAATTAAGTGATTATTCAAAATTAAATAAACAATTAACTAATCATTTAAAATTAATTAAATAATTAGTTTACTTCTTATATTCAAAAATCCTTAATTGATTAAGAAAATCATTTATCTTAATTAAATTTTTACTTATTAATAAATCATATTTATTTGGTACTTTTAAGTTGATAACAAAAATAAATTACCTTATTTATCTTCATAAGTTAATTATTTGAATTAAATCAAATTTCAGTAACTTAAAACAAACTATTTTATGAGTTTACAAATTCATAACTTTAACTTTATTTGAAAATAAAACATTTAGAAATCAGTTTGAGAATTTAAAATAATTCAATCGTCAAATTTAAACTTATTCGTTTTCCATATAATTTGAAAACTTTGTTTTTAAAACGTTACTTGAAATTTACTTAAAAACTTTGATTTAATATTTAAATTCAAAATACTACTTTTAAATTAAAATTCAAAATTTAATTAAATTAATTACTTTCAAAAGAAATCATCTTAAACAATTTAAATTTTGAAAATAAATTCAATTAATACTTTTTAAAGTTTGATTAACTTTATTTCAAAACAACAAGTTTTAACTTTGACAATTTGTTTTCTTTTATAAAACTTGTTTATAATTTTAAAGCTTGATCTTCAATTATTTCAAACTACAAGTTTTTAATCTGCAAACCTTATATCTTACACAATACTTAACTAAAAAGCAAACAACCTAAATACTTGAGTCGAGCACGACAACTACACGAGCCTTCCCCGAGACAACTCCAGCTCCCTTCTACTTCAAGTCGATACCTTGAAAACGCGAGAAACAACCCGAGCAACTCCTTCTTCCCATAACAAAATCTCCACTTGACCCAAACCGTGCGCGGTGCACGTGCACCGGCCACTCTGGCTAACGTCGATCGACGCGACAATCCCCTACAACCCCACGATCTCGTGCGAACACGAAAATGAACCAGCTCGAACAATAAACTCGAGAATCAAAATCGAGCATGAACTCCACACTGCAGCAACCACCATGGCCAGAATCTTCACCCTTGCCGACGCCACACACCTCAAAATCTCCTACCATCATCACCGAAGCTTCTTCGAACTCTCCAGCTCATACTCCCACCAACGCGACTCACTCCGGTCACGTAATGACGACGAGACACCCACAGAAACGCCAGCTCCAACAACAGAACCTAAAACCCTATTACGATCGAATTCGAACAATTCGACCATAGGAAAAATTCAACAACAATTTTCCCTACATCAACATTTCACTAGCTAGCTTCGATCAAGATATCACCTCCGATCATCATGCCGATCAACGGCAAACCACCAAAACACCCAATTCGTTCAACCCTCGAATTCTCAAGAATTACCCAACTAAAAATTATGATATGTATATTAAAAATCATAATTTTTAACCCCTAACACATTCATGAGATCCAAAACAGAAAACATGATTGTTGATTTTTGACATGCAACTGTAATTCACCGTGTTTTCCATTTTTGACAATTATTTTTAAATATAAATTATAGAAACTATTTTTTAAAATTACCATCATACAAAATCAAACAACTTCCATTTAATCATCAAAGTCAAATAATGATGTTATTGGAAGATTTGAATTAAATTGAATGTTCAAAACTGTAAATGACAGAGCATATTTATACAGTCACCATATATCTTCTTTGTATTCAATTATGCAATCATCTTCATAACACATTTGTAACTAAACTACTGTATAAATCATCACACATATCTAGGTTAAATAACAGGTTCAAATATGTTTTTAAAATGAAGATTTACTCCCCCTTTTTTTTGAAGAGAGGCAGAGCAGTTTTGATTCTTTTTTTCTAGGCTTTGAAATCTGAGTTGTTTTACTGATGAAAATTGATCCCTTTTCATGCTTACAAATTGTTGGTTTAAAATTTTGAAACTGATCTGAACTTCCCTTTGAATTGCAGTAGATTTGAAGTTGCAGATTTAGTTTCAGATTTCAGCTAGCAATTGCTTTTTAGTTTTCAAATTTTAGGTTTTTTAAAATAATTTCTGGTTTGAGTTTTAGATTTGGAATATGTTTACATCATTGAATTTTGGTTTGAGAAGTTTACAAACTTGAAATTATCTTTGTTTTCAGCTGAGAAATAATGAAAGAAGAGTGAAGAGATGAAAAAGTTTTATTTTATATGAATTATGTTATGGTTTATTAAAATTAAATAAAGTAAATTTTAAAATGTATACACTTGTAAAACTTAACTAACGCTTGTCACAAATATAACTTAATTGCCTTACAAATGTTGTTAAGGTGACTAATATGTTTACACATGTCCCTAAGTATTTTAAATTAAATTTTCATTTAATTTAAATGATAATATAAGCTTACTTATTTAATTTACTTTATTAGTAAATACTTATATATGTATATATAAATTTACTTTTTAAAGAAAATATTATAAAACTAATTATAATATAACTATTTTCTTATACAAGTATTTTTTTAAAATCTAAAACATTTATCTTTATTGTTTAAGAAATAATTTTAAAAAAGAAAGTTTATTAATAACTTTATACATATATTTTTATAACTATTTTAATTTAAGCATTTTAATGAAAACAAAATAAAAATTTATTTAAACTATCGTATTTAAAAATAAATAAATTATCTTATACTTTGAAAACAATTGAATTAATCTTAAATTATCTTTTGAAAAATATTGAGTTTAAAACAAAGCTTCAAATTACAATATTCATACATATATATTATCAATAGATTATATTAAATTTCAAAACAACTCCAAATTATAACATATACATACATATATATTACAATTTGAAAATACAATCTTTTATTTAAAACAAAAGATCTTCTATTCACAATATATATACACACCAAATATATATATATATATATATTATAAATATAATAAAATTTTATTAGCTTTGAAAAATAAATCTTATCAAATTTTAAATTGTTAAAAAGATATAAATCAATATTGTCAGAATACATATTTATTAACTTTTAAAGGATCAAATTTACCAATTTAAATTAAAATTATAAAGAAAAATTATCAAATCAATTAAATTATTAATACAGATTATTAAATTGATATTGCCTAAAATTCCGGGTCGTCACACTGGTTGTCTCCATGTATTTCCTTTCGTTCTCCTCCGTCGATGATCGCTGTCGTGTTCTTGAGGCCGAGCCTTCTTTTTTTGGTGGTGAACCTTTTATTTTTACTTATTGGTCTCCAACGGTTGCTAGTGGCCGTGAGCAAGTTCTTTCTTTCCCCATTTGGGTTTACTTTTTGCAAATTCCATCTGCTCTTCAACCTTTACTTGGTTTGAATTGGCTAACTTGTAATGTAGGTAAATTGAAATGTTTTGACTCTAATACAGTTGCACGTGAAAAATTGATGTACACTAAGGCTCTGATAGAAATTTCACCTTTTAAGCCTCTCCCTTCCTCTATTCCTATTCAGCTAGCTGTTGGGCATGTAGTGGAAGTCCGTGTTCGTTACGGTTGGGTTCCAGATATTTGTTCCTCATGTCACTTCTTTGGCCACCTGGCTATTGCCTGTTCACATTCTGCTATTTCCACGGCTGCTTCTAAGATCCCTCTTCCTTGGCCTCTCCTCAGGAGGTTCCTAAGGGTTCTTTCTCACACTCTCAGTTTGCTCCTCCTCTTGAGGTTCCTTTATCTATCTCGGATCCGCCTCCATGTTCTGTTGCTCGGCCTGCTTCCTCTACTGCTTATGTGGTCCCTTATGTTGTTTCGGTTGTTCCTATTACTGTTCCGGATTATGCTTCGCCTCGTTTGCCTGTTGTTTGGGATGAGTCTGAGAGATGTTGGGTTGATCATAAATCTGGTATGAGATTTAACCCCTTGGATGACTCCTATTTTAGGTTTGTTTCTGATGATCTATTGGACCTTAGATGCCTTTATTACAGGCCTTCTGGTGACTCCTTAGTTCTCGATTTGGACGGTCGTATGCGGGATCGAATTCTGACATGCTTGCTGATACTACCTGGGATCGTTCTTTTATATATTCATATGATGCTGTGGTTTATGATCCTTGTCTTGCTATCCTTTTTCACCCCTTTGCCAGTCTTTTTGGGAATGTCCCGTTGGTATCATCCCAGGTGATTGAGGATATTGGTTATTCTACCTCTTCGGAGGAGACATAGTCTAGGCGTATTTTATTGTAGCTGTGGCATGTTGTCACACTCCTGTGTTCTATTTTCCCTTTTCATAGTAGTTAAGGTGTTTTTACCTTACTTCTGTATTTTAAGTTTTTATTACTTTCGTGATAAAAAGTGGACGGTCCACTATAAAACCGGTTGGCCTTGCCAAAAAAATATATTTAAATTATTGTTTGATGTAATTTATTGCAAACAAGTTTTTTTTTGAGATTTCAAGAATAAGATAACCAGTGTATTTTAACGCTATTTGGAAATTGTGTTGCATTTTTGTGTGCAATCGTAATTTTGTTTTGCCATTCGCGGTTCGTACATGAATGGAATTCTATGTAGAAAGATGCCTGATTGTGAATCAACACTTAGAATACTCAACATACTTTAACTTCTCCCTCTTCTCTCTTTTGTTCATTTTCATTCCCCGTAAACTAAAAGAAACCAAACCACAAATTTCAAAAATCAAAATAAAAGGATTTACTCAACATAAAAATAAAAAACAAGAATCTTTGAACTTATATTGAGTAGATCCACAATTCCATACCCATTTTGTCATGTGCGGTCTAGATTTGGGGTGGCCGACCATGAACAGGGAAACTAGGGTTTCGTTTTAAGGAAGGTTTAGTCCACGGTTAACGAAATGGAGCTTGCCATCGCGTTTCTTGTGTCAAAGAGCATAGAGAGGCCATATTTTGGGAGGTGTGGTCATGGAAATCAAAATGCATCAATAGGGTTAGCCAAGCATAATTGTTTAGGTCGCATTTTGTATGTCTCAACCTAAGCTTGGTACTTTTGGGTAGAAGCAGAGCTCACGCGGAAGGGAGTTTGTCGAAGTTGATGGATATTGATTTCATGGAGCATTGGTTGATTCAGAGGAGAGAGATGCACATGGCCATAGGTTCTGTGTGCATGAGTATCGGGTTTTGAATTTGGGAAGGAGGATGGAAGGGATTATATGGGTAATTAAATAATTAATTAAGTTGTTAAGTAGATTTAATTGTTTAATTAATTACCAATCTTATAAAATTAATATCTTGCTTATACGAGGTCGGGTTTGGACACGATCTTTTACGCAGGACTCGCATTGACGTTGCCTACACATTGGAGTTGGATTTGTTGAATTCTGAGCTAGTAGAATTTTGAGATAAAATTGAACGTCATTCAATTTTAGATCAAACCAGAACACGAAAGCGTCAACTAGAATTTTGTTGAGTTTACTCATCTTTATATAAACTATATGATATATGTGTTTCTATAGATTATTGTTGAATGCTTGGATGATAGTTAATAGTTTTATTGAAGTATAAATTAATAATAAATTATAATGAGTTAATTTAATTACATTTAAAATAGTTAAATTGGCTACACTTCATTTGCGATATCAATTTAGCAAAATAAAACACTGTTCTGCTATAATTAAATTGAATAGGTTATTTTGGACATCTAGCGAGCCGAATAAATCACCGTTCTGTGCTTGTAAAGTAAAAAAAGATTATTTTTCAAGTTAACTAAGATGCAGATTAATTAATAAATGATACGTTAGTTATTAATTGCTAATTATTGATAATAGTATGTTTGTTATTATTGTTTGATCGTTTGTTTTTGAATCTTTGCTTGAAAAGCGGATTACATAAATAACCATTATTTTATAGAGGACTTTTGCAGGGAGACCCTAAGGGGTTTCTTATCATTATTAATTTATTATTATGTACATTCAACTTATATTCTTATGTTGCTTATATTAATTTTTGGTTGAATATTTATCACATGCTGTTTGATTTATATCGTCACTTGTGAAATATCATCTCCTTAAACTTGAGTGGGTGTTAAAGTTGTTTTTGTATTTTTACAAAATAAATGGGTGGTTGCGATTGTGCCCTACTAAAGTTCTTTAAACTATTGTTTCAAGTATTTTTGTGAATTTTGAAATAAAGCATCTTACGAAAATACGGTATGGTATAGATAAGCCGGAAGAGGTATGCATAAAAGTATTTGCCCAAAGAAGTAATCCTAGAATCCCGTCTGTTTTCTGGATTTGGAGAAGTGCCGATTTAAGTATTGTTTTAAATTTATAAAAAGGATTAAAATTTGATAATTATATTTGAGGATAGTTAATGTTGTTTTAAATTTATAAAGGATTATGAATTTGATTTATTTTCTTTCAGGATAATTAATATAGTTTTAAATTTATAAAAGAGTTATATCAATTATCTTTCGGGATGATAAACATTGTTTTATATTCACAAAAGTATTTTAAATTGAGTTATTTTCTTTTGAGATAATAAAATGATGTTCGAACCAAGGTTTGAAGCAGTTTTGATTTACAAAACAAGTTTAGAAGTTATGGTCCATATAGCGATAGTCGTTATGGATGCAGTTCGGAGTATTTGGTTTTTGTAAAGTATAAAAGTTATTTACTTTAAGTATTTTGCAAACTCTTTTTAAAAGGGTTTATAAAGATTTTATAAGTATTTGGAAGGAATTTAGGGTTTTACATACGTTTTAAATTATTATTTTATCTTAAAGTAAAAGGTTATTTCGAGATATTAATAATAAATTGTTTTAATTAATCATTTTAATATGATATTTAAAGTTAATTAATAACTTAAATAATGCTACTTAAAGTTAATATTTGTGATGTGAAAATGAAGCACAAATTCAATCGTTAAAAGTTTTAGAAGTTTGATTCAGTTATAGGAAGTATAAGAAATTTAATTTCCATAAACGATATCACTTATATGGAAAGGATTTAGTCATATACATAGCACTAACCGTCGAGGTATGGAAATTCATCTCTATCTCAAAGGTTAGAGATGTATGTCAAGTCAATGCTTAGACATGACACTGCCTTAAATTGCCAAGCTTCATTTTCAACCAAGGAGTAGTACAAGTTTGAAATCGATGAGTAACAGTAAGAATATTAGATTTAATTTCCATATACGATCATTTCGTTATTCCCGCTAGTTGATTTATTGACCATCAATTCTGCTATCTTCCGTATTTCACCAATCTAAGATGATTTGTTGCTCATCTGAGCGTTGATATCCTTTATCGGAAATGACTAAAAACAAAAAGCAAGCGGAAGTCATATTATGTGGGGTTGCTCCCATTAGGCATCTTCACACCTACTCTAGACTAGATTCAGTTATATTTGCACGGAGATGTAAAATACACGTATTCTCAATAAGATTGGTGGGGTCCTGCTTGGACGTGTCCGAGAGTCATCGTAGTTCTTAAGTATATTTTCTAGAGATATACTTTCGGTAAGGGGGTGAACCCTCCTAGTCATTGTTGGAAAAAAATTCCTTTCCTTGTTTTTGATTCAAATCTTTGAATTATCTTCTTAATTGAATTGAGAAATGCCTGGAGCTCTTCTCGATGTTTAATTATTTGTGTCCATTCTTTAAGTTTGGAATTTGGTCATGTTTATGCCCATTCTTTCAAGTTTGTGGTTTTTTTTCTAATTTGTTTCCATTCTTCCATGTATGGATGTTGTTCTTTTGAGGTAAAATTCATTCCGTGTTCAGTGGTGTAGTCTTACAGAATTATTTTATGTTCACCATCTTTCTTGAGTTTTTTCACGTTGGTTTTCCAGACATATCCAAGTGTTATTTTATTATAATGCTTAGATCAGATCGACTATTTTTCCAAGTTGTCATTGGTTGGAAATGGAGTTCATGGAGTAGAGCTGGAGATTCACCTACCGTAGTATTTTTTATTTTCGCTGTATTATTATATATATACCTATAAGAAATTGTATGGTCAGTAAGTTATAACTGTCCAGGATGATAAGATCTGTATTTAACTCTGATATGCCTTGTATTTTAGAGTGACAGTTTTAGAACATTCATGTTTTTAGATTTTAATGTAGAGGTCTCTATAAATACCTCCTTCTAGAAATATTGGAGAGGATCTTGGTAATTACTATCAATTCTATTTCTAGGGTTTTGTATTTAGGACTTCCAACTCTTGTAATCTCTTTGAACTTTTCTATTTAATAAATAAATTAATCAAAACTTATTTGTTCTTATTCTATTTTATTCTCTTTCAATTTATGTTTAGTTTCTACTTCATAGTTTTATTTTATTCCAGATCTATTGATTTGCCAAGAGATCAACAGATCTCATCTTTTCAAATTCTCTACACGATCTATTAAATTAAGGTAAGTTCTTATTTGTATTTCCATGTTTTCTTATTTTTGTTAGAGCATTTTTCTTTCCTTTCTTGCAGTTTCCTTTTTGAAATTTAGTAAATTTAACTTCTCAAATCATTTAACTTGCCTAGAAGTTAGATAAACAATAGTAACTAATAACTCTATGTGGATTCTACCGGTATTCGCACAACACTAGAACAGATGCTACGTGCTTGCGGTAAAATAAAATTGCTGTTTTTGTTCACATTAAAAATCATCGATCAACTCTTTTGTTAAATTGTTAGAATCATATCCAGAAAGATTATCCATAATAATTTCCAACAATTAGTCCAAAACAAAAGATTTGACTTTAAAATTCAAATATTACATCACTTGAATTGTAAGGAATAATTATTTCTTTTTATTACTGAAATAGACAGTGTAAATTACAATGAATTCATACTTTACACATCTCTTTCTCTTTTTAATTGCGTATATTTCTTACCAGATCAAATGCTGTATTTTTATAAAATGATAATGAAATCAAACTAATCTACAAATATTAAACAGATCTAAATTCCAACAATTCCAAACATAGAAAAATTTATATTCAAAGATTAGGGTAATAATCCAAATTCTTAACATTATTATACAACCTATTTTCAGATCCGAAATAAATTTCAATCAAATCAATATTCTAAATTCATACTTCTCGGACTGATTTCCAAATCAAGTTGTAAAAAATTCTAAATCAGTTCATAAATGAGAATATGTGCGATATTTATTATATTCAGACTATATTCAATTTGTTGCCTACAACTCATACACAATTGTCCCATTAGGCATAATAATCGAATAAACATCAACATAATAATTTTCATATTATAACAATCTATAAAATTTCCCACTCACCTTTTAAAAGCGACCCAAATCTTCAGATCTGAGGTAGAACCTTTGATTCATCTCTAAATCCTTTTTAATCTAAGAAATATGTATAAAAGGGTATATACATGCATTAGAATTATATATCCGAGAAGAGATTTGGGATTGGGAGAGAAAATAGATACAATATACAAATATATATAAATTACCTCAGATATGCGTATAGTTGATTCTATTTTTTTCTTCTTTTTAATAGATTTCTATTCTTCTCCAGTTTGTATGAATATAGATATAAATATCTTATTTTTATAATTTAAAAATAAAGCGGAGAAGAAATGGTAGAGCTTCGCTACTGCCTTCAGAAAAATATTAGAAGAGGAGGGAGGGTTGGGCCTGAATATATAGGCATAAGAATCAGCCTCAACCGTTCGATTTAAAATATTAGATCCGTGCTGTTGTGCCCTAGGTTTATTGCGCCCGTGGTTACCCAACCGATTAACTGCCTCACGTGCACCTGTCGACTACTGCATGTCAACCGGTCGTATTCAACTGTCAGCTTATGGGCCTTGGCGAATAATTATAAATGTTAATTAAGTATGCTCAAATTATTTCCATTTCGAATTCGTTCTTCGTCCGTAACTTCTTTGTTTGGACTCCGATCACAAAACCCCAAATATGAAAGTTACGCAGAATTTCGCCACGAATACAATGGTGCATGTTTCATAGTTAATTTTCATCGTTCGGACAAATTCCATTTTTGGGAGCCTAATTAATTAACTAACTAACTATTAAATAACTAACGCCATACTACAGGGTGTTACGAAAGGAGTTCGTTATTTGTTTAAGTGATAGAAATAGGTGGTGCAAACTACAAAAAATTCAATTCATACTTTACACACCATTTTTAATTTATTTCCTTTTGAACCCTTTAACACTCTAATTTAAAATAGGAGAAATAGGTTAAATGTACCATTGATTATCTGATTCTAAACAAATAATTAGATTTTAATATATTAATACAAAAAAATTATAATTCCAACATATTCAAATATTGATATTTACTTGGGGAAATTATAGGGATTTTAGATGTTATATTTTCGTTTATCAAAATTTCCTAAGGCATACATCAAACCCAAATAAATAATATTCAATTATAAAAATGTGAAAAACTTGATATTTCCACTTACAAAGAACTGCTTAGCTTCTAACTGGATTTGTTTTCACTATGCCCACTTCTCTTTCAGATCTCCCTCTTTTGGGATATTAAACAAAGTGAAGTATATAGAAATTAGATTTAGAATCGAAAACTAGAGAGGAACAGGGTAAAAAATCAAAAAAAATAAACATGTAAACCTTTTTCCTAAAAGTCCAAACTGACTATGGAATCTAAAGAAGTAAAAGAAGAAGAATATGAGATCTAATTTCTACCATACTAATCCTCTGTTAGATCTTCCACTTTTTGAATATACAACAAATATATTGTATACATAGATTAGATTTCAGAAATTAGAAAATAGGGAGAAGAAGGATTAGTTTGAGTTAGAGATTAGAAACTAGAATTACTTGCTGGAAAAGTTTACTGTTTTTGAAAACCTAAGGGGAGACGTTTTGGCAGAGCTTCGCCAGTGCTACAAAATTTTATGAAGGAAAATTGGGGGTCTAGGGGTCTATTTATAGAGGTGAGAAGGAAATGAACGTTGAATAAAAAATAAAAAGAATCTAGAACGTTAAAAACATCAAAATCCTAGCCGCCACCCCACTTTCTTGCTTCCAATCGGTCGACTGCCTCGACCCACCGGTCGACTACTAGCAATCGACCTGTCATAGTCCAGTGGTCGAGCGGTCCCCACTTATGACATTATGTTTTATTGTTAACTAATTATTTATTTCTCTGGTTATTCCAATCAACTACACGTTAACATTTACTCCAGCTTAACCTTTTAGTTTCTTACGTTTACATTTTAAATTCATACATTTAATTTTGAAATTTAAATTCAATTATTTAAATTTGACAACTTCAAACTCCCATAGCCTTTTCATTTTAACTCTAATTTAAACATATTATATATGGAAATTGATTGGCAATCGCCACATGCAATGGTGCAACTCTAATGGTCAAATTCTGACATTTACAAAATTTCTATTTTTAAACTTATTTTAAATACTTAATTTCTTATTAAATTTTACGGGGTGTTACATTCTCCCCTCCTTAAAATGGATTTCACCCCCGAAATCACCAAGGGAAGCTGGTGTAACATGTAGTCAACAACCATGTTATACAACCAATTTATTTATAATAATCTACACTACCATCTACTCAACCAAAAATAAAATGTGATTATGTATGAAAACATACTATATGTGAGCTCAATCCTAGCGTGAATGCAAGGTCATGACATATAGGAATGTATGAAAGCACCCTAAATATGCATAAAATTATATATGAATGTAATGATAATAGTAAAAAGTGTGGCAACCATTTCCTACGATCCAATCTTACAACCATGATGCAACCGAAAACCTATGTTTTTAGAGAGAGAAATTTACCAGAGAAAAACTTATGGTGACAAAACTTCACCTTTTCTTTGGGTTTTCATGTGCTTTCCACTGGGTTATCTACCCATCTACCCGAACCAACCTAATTTTCTTTGTTACGAAGCCTCTCAATGTCATGCTCCTATGCCGACGGGAGCACGAGGGGACGATAGGCTCTATTTCAACATCACTTAACTGATCAGGGCCTACTACAAAGGAATGTCATGCGGACATTTCCTCAAGTGTGGAACATGAAAGATGTCATGGACCCTTGTTACTAGTTCGAAAGCTCCACCTAATAAGCAAGTTTCTCCACCCTCTCTAAAATGGGGAAAGGCCCAACGAAACTAGGCGCCAACTTCCCAGAAGTACCAAACCTCATAACCTTTCAATGGTGAAACCTTAATGAATACTGTGTTCCTAACTAAAAACTGCAATTCCTATCTTCGCCTGTCAGCCTAGGACTCCTAACGGTCCTATGTGGCCCTCAATTGCCACCTCAACATTTCTATCCTTTCCAAGGTCCTCCAAAATACATGAAGCAAGATCTCAACAAACCTTCTAAATTCAAAGTCATTTCCAAAGCAGACTGCAGACTCCTTCAAAATTCCCTAGTGAAAAAGGTCCCTATCACTAACAATGCTAACTACAACTCCACGTAGTTGCACCACTTCCTTGACATAACCCATGTTAGAGATGCACCAGTCTAATTACTTCCAATTGAAGTAAAATGAGCCAATCTTCTATAACCTATATAGCTTCATTGCTTCTAGGCAACCCATCTATAAAGTCCATCAATATATGCTCTCATTTCCAAGTCGGAAGCTCTAATAATAATGACAACCTTCTAGGCTTGCCTTGCTTAGCTTTAATCCTTTGGTACATCAAATATCTAGAACAAATACAATGGCTCTTTCTCCATCCTTGACCAATTAGGAAATTTTCTATACACCTTATCACGTTTGGGGTGAATAGTGATACTATATAAGTTTTGGTTTAAAGCATTCTAATCTATTTTCCTTACTAACTTCTAGTCTTATCTTCGGTTTATCGCTAGTTAAGTGTCCTTGTGAAATTTCCTTATATACAAGGTTCCTTAATATATATATATATATATATATATATATATATATATATATATATATATATTTGGTGGTCTAATTCCATCCCTAAAATTGACATCAGTGACAAATCATGAAAATTGCTTATACCTATCAAATGTTTTTCCCTAAAGGAGACAACTTAGCGATTTCAACGAAAAAACTCTAAAAGAAAATGTTGTTGGAAGCTACCCTTAATCATTAACTGGTGTTAATGATATTGGGATCCTAATGCTCCTTACTAATTTAAGATGTACATTCCTAAAATGTCTTTCCATCACTACCCACCTTCTTAATTTCCTTCTTAGTTATAACAAAATGTCCATTAACCATAATAACTGGTTATTATGTTAAAATTGACAATATCTAATCTATCCTTATTAAATCCATTTCAATCCCTTACTAATTTCAAAATCATCTTATTATGAGCATTCAATCCTTCCACAACTATCATATTAGATTCCTTAGTTAGTCCCCTACCTAGTTTCCTTTTTATTTTCTATTAATTACAAATTTATTGCCAATTAAATCAATAATTAATGTCCATAAATCCTAGTCCTATAATTACTATGCTGTTTATAATTAATGTGAATACCTTTATAAATTACGCTATTTATATATTTATTATTTCTAACTATTAATTTTAAAACTATAACATTCCTTTCCATATTTTATTTTATCAGAGTCATCCTTCCTAATAGGATAACCATTAAAAATTTCCATAAGTTAACCACAAGCGATATTTTGGCCTTGTTTGGAATTACAATGGATTATTTCTTTTTATTTTATTAAAGTAGAATGTGTAAATTACGAAAAAGAATATCCATATCTTCACATCTCTTTCCCTTTTAGGTATATCTCTTGTAAATTAAAATGCCGTACTTTTATGCATTTGTATTATGCTTTTGAGGAATTAGGTAATTTACGAAAATTACATGGAGTCTACTCCCAATGAATCAAAATATGGAAGTTCATATTCCAAGGGCAACCTAACATACAAACCAATTATAGATCTAGACTATCTTTACAACCTTAACAACATTCTATATACAAATGCTTGGAATTGATTTTTAATTTTCAGATTAAGTTGTACATACTATTCTTAATTTATTTACATGTTGAAACCTTTAATCTTTCTTTCCTAAGTAGTGATCCTTATCTACTCCATAAAATATAAACTTGGAAATCCACATTGCATTAGTATACAACATTTGAAATTCAAACTTGCAAAAGAATTTCCGCATATTGAAAGAAAACCTTTAAAGCATACTTTTCAAAAGAATTTCCAACTTTCAAAAATAGTTTGGGGAATTGAATTCTTAAAAACATATAAACACCATGTTTTATTTTATTCCATATACCTGTTCCATTTTTATTAAACATTTGGACAAAACTTCCAAAAATATTTGAATCTAAATTTTCATAATTTTCAGAACATTTACAGCTTTATTTTTAACCCTAAATTCAAAGGTTATAAAATTTCTTAGTAAAATAATTTCCCTTCTCTAATACTTTCACTTCAAAGACTTACTTCTTTAAAAGTAGAATCTTTAGCCCAAAACATTCAAAAACTCAATTGCTAGATCAATCCATCAAAAATTCAAATAGGATTACTTAATCCCAAAAAGAGAAACAATAATTTTACACTTTCAAAAACTTTCTACGTTAAAGATTTATTCCTTTGAAAGTCGGTCTTTTAGTTCAAAATATTAGAAATCATCTTCTTTAACTTTATGCAATAAAAAACAGAGTAGACAAGGTAAACTCCTATCCCAACGTTCTTCTCTCCCATTCTCATTGTTTCTCTCTTATATTATCTATAACTAGATTATTAATCCTATTTTATATGTTTCTAGTGTTATTCCAATCCAAATCTCCAACTATTTCCTTTATTTGTATTTTTCCTACTTAATTGGCTTCTTCATCGCTTATAATCAAGTTTCATTTCCATTTTAAAATGAAGAATTAAAAGAACTTCCAAATTTATGAAATAGTAATGTCTTCAAGTCAAACTTATGCTTTACTTTATTTTTATTTCAAAAAGAAAAATCATTTTATCGAAAAGTCTTTAAACAATAAACTTTTTAACTTAACTAATTTTTAGACTATGAATTTCAAAACCGAAAAACCCATTTTACTAAAAAACTTTTAATCAAAACTTTTAACTTGAATTTTTTTATCCACAAACCTTTGCCTTAACAAAATTTCTAACTTGTGAATTTCCAAAATTCCCTTTTTTTCTTTTAAAAAAATATCTCCTCAATAAATCCTTTACAAAACTTTTCAAAATATTTCAAGGAAGTTCTGAAAAATCATTTGGATCAAATTCTTTCTCATGGGAATTTTAGAAAATCTTTGTTGAAACAACAACTTCTTAACAATTGTTGTAACGATCGGTCTTTCATACTTCAAAAGATGAACTGTTGAGGTAAAGAAAAAAGAGATAAGAAGAAACTTCACAATCATAAAATCTCACAATGGAATGAAACAACATATGTTAATCAACATAAGATTTTATATGGATACTGCCATACTAGTACATCAGAGTAATAGTACAAGATTCCAAACTGGGATAGTTATAGCTACCTATCCTTACATCACTAGTGCAAAATACTTAATACACAAGGAATAAGATAGTAGCTAGCTAATGTTGAAGCCACCTACTCCAAGCTCCTTCAAAATTACTCATATAAATTTGAGCACCCAAGAGTTTTAGGAAAGAAAATAAAACTCTGGATCGGACATGGGTCTGGTATGAGTAAAGCATAAGTTTTTAACTTTATAAACAAAAACAAAAAAAACCTTCAAAACAGAAGTACCTCGTAAGATCACGCCGCACATAAACACGGTCGCATTTTTTCCTTACTATAACCAAAACAATTCTATATAAAATCATTTAATATTATCATAATGTCTGAGTTCAAACTAAATATTTAATATAGCTGAAATGCTTGTATCTCACATTTCAGTAGTTTGGCACAGCTAAGTCTGTAAAGGCACGTATTGGAAAATGGATTCCAACAATGACAAGGCACCGGGGTACCACCTACCACAGTGCGTCTCTAGATAAAATACACCGAGAGCCTCATATGGACTCCCTGTGAGTCAAGACCATCCCCACCTCTTGCTGGATAGTGCTTAGTATGTCATCACCTTGGTTGTGATCAACAACCTAAATGGGCCCCGAGCATACATAATCTACAATATCGATCTAGATTGCTATATCCTAATGTAACGAACCACATAGCCTTGAAGCATATCCCTTGAATTTAGTCATTTTTGGTTGATGGGGCTTGAGGTTACGATTATGTTTTCTTTGAGCAAACCATCTTGGAATGCTAACACTGTGCTCCAAACAACCAATGCATTGCTAGCTTTCATCCATACAAGTTGTTCCAGGATCGAACAAACATTAACATTTACTATTTTCCATTTTGGAATCACCCTCAAGAAGAATAGTACATCTCCATAGCATACTTTCTAATAATCCATCATAAGCATTATTAGTTTGGAGTAATTTGGATAAATTACACTTATTCGAAACCAGGGTCTCAAAACTAAGTGATAATTTCCGAATAACTCAATTCTAATTCTTCTAGAAGCATGTAACTAGTATTCGAGTCCTCACCGGGGAACGCTACTATACATAACATACTTTCTGAGTTAAAATAGGCCAAGTTATAAATAGTGGACAATCCGCTATATAGGGTAATTATACAGAGTTTACAAATGAATAACCATATACTTAATTTAAACATGACACAGTAACTTTGATTTCAAATTTTTTTGAGTTTACTTAAGGGTAATCGATAAAGAAATCCCTTTATTTAAAACATTTTCAAAAAAGAGAAATATTTTTAAACAAAATCGATATTTAAGACACAAAGCAATTTAAACCCCTATTTATTAATAAATAATAAATTAAACCTTTATTAAATAATAATTAAATCTTAATTAAGTCTTAATTAAAATCTTAATTAAATTTAACTTAATCAGTAATTAATTAATAATTAACTCCCTTTTAAATAAATAAATAAATATTGATTAATCGTAAATAAATTATTAAATAATAAATATATCCCTAATTAATGATTTAATAATAATTAAATTTTAATCATTTAACTATTTATAATTAACTTATTTAGGTATTAGTTACATTTTTAATTAATGATTAAGTTGACTAAGTCAAGGAAACTTCCCTAGAGCTTGTATATGAGCTAAACATTCGCTTTAATTTGGAAAAATGAGATTTTTGGATGGTTCAAGTGGATAAAAGAGTTTGGCTTAGGGGTATATAGGTTCGACCTAAGGTGATTAAGGGTGGGTATGTGCTTGTTTTATGGAGGAGAGGTGGTGAAACGAGGAAAGAAAGCTTTAAACAAGAATTTAGAAGTTTAAAAGTGGATGAACTAAACTTTTTAGACTTTTAGAAATATTTAGGAAGCCATTAAAGTGTATATGAAAGCTTCAAAGAGAATTTAGAAAAGTAGATTTGGATTTTGAAACTGAGGAAAAAAGGTAGGAAATGGGTTTATATACTTGAGTAAAAGTTAAATTAAAAGAATAACCTAAGAGTACATACCCTCCACTAGATTTTTGCCACATCATCCTTTACATTTATTTAAGTTAATATGTATATATACAATTATTATGTTTAGTCACATAACTTTCTTTATATATACATATAATTATTATGTATAATCACATCACTTTCTTTTTATATATAATTATTATGTATAGTCACATCACTTTATTATATATATAATTATTATGTATAGTCACATCACTTTCTTATATATATAAGTTTAATTATTAATTAACTAAGATGTGACAATACTTAATATATATATTTATATAAAATGTTTATTATTTTTGAAACTATTTCTTATCACAATGCTTACTATCCAAATTAATATAAGATAGTTTATTTTTAAGTGTATTATTATCTAGTTAATTTACTCTTATATATATGTATATACAGTGCACATAGATGTACAACATTCCCGACAACTTTTCGGTGTCGAAAGGTCGAAATTTCGTAAAACGTTCTTCGGTCACATCTTCTATTTTTCAACATACTATTTTTTTTTAAACTTATTATTTTCTTTAAACAAAATTTAAAAATTATTTCAACATCATTATTTATTATTTGAAAGAGTTTTAATTTAAGTGATAAAATTCATCAATTAATTATTAAAAATATATGTATATGTTTATAATTAAAGTAATCAAATCCTGGGTCGTTATAATTGTCTTCTTTAATGCATTTTCTTCTTCTTTCATTCTTTACTTCCTAATGTTTACAATATCTTGCCTTATAATATGTAACCAACATCTAACATTTTTATTTATTCTTCCAGTGTCACATGGTCTGTGTCAAATGGTTATTATCTTAATCGACATTTCCTAAAGACATTTATTTACTTATTCAACTTTTATCTTAATGGTCTCATTAACCAATTTAATTCCTTGTAACTCCTTACTTATTACACACCCATTGTCTATTAAATTTTTAAAGTTACAACCTTTTAATTTTATAATCCATAAGTACCTTAATGACCTCTTTAGTTAGTCCATTGGTATTCTAATTAAATTATTGTAATTCACTATTTATTGCACACTTATTGCCCTATTAATTTTAGAGTTACAATATTTTCAAACTTTCTTTCCTAGTTCCTTTATTCATAAATTTTCGATAACTTCCAAATTCACTTCACATTTATTACCTTTTAATTAGAGTTACAATCTTTTCTACTTACATATCTTACAATACAACCTTCATCGCCACTTTTCCTACTCTATTTGTTTTCCCAGCCCATAGTTGCTTTGCCTATCCTTTTAGAATATGGTCATTACAACTTTTATGGTTGAAAACTATATAGTAAGTTCAAATAAGTACATATATATAGTATGTTTTTGAAAATACTTTTAAAAATAAAAAGTACGCCTCTCAACATATACCTATCCACATTGATCGGGTAATCTAAGCTCGGATACTAACTGTAACAACCCACCCTAAAACGGACTTAATTTCGACCCAATAAAATCCCATCAAGCCTTAGGCTTATTTCAAGACGAGCTGTAGGGTTGATCAAATTAAAACAATACATAGTATACAGAGCTATCTATCGATTCTTTCAAATCTCATAGTGGAATGTATAAAATATAATATAAAAAACAAATACCCATTTCACAAAAGAAAACCATTTCACAAACGTAACATGTTAAATATCACAACATGTTTACATAAAGCCTCCATAGTACAATATCTCAAAATAACGTAACTGTCTGAATCGGGTAAAATAAAATACTTAAAAAGCATAAATAAATAGATAACTACCACAAGTCTTCACCTCCACCTTCATCTCCTAAATAAGCATTACTCTCTAACCTGTGTTATAATAAGGAGTGGGCCAGAAAAAAATTATTTAGTGAAATAAAAATCTCAGGCTTTACCATAATTATACTTGGGTAGTATTATTTAAATAAGAATATATCTTACATATTAAAATCATAACATACATATAAAGTCAACTGTAAGCTCGAAGGCACTTCTAGTCCAACTATACAAAAGTCAACCGTAAGCTCGAAGGCTCTTCCAGCCTGACTATACAACTCTAACATACAAGTGTTTACGATGTAGGAGGAAACACCTAAACTAATAAATACCTTTTATCAGGGATTAGGCAGACTTTAATCATTTAATACTTGTAAAATAGGCACACTCTAATCTTCCAGCCTGACTATGCAGCTCTAACATAACTAGTGTTTACGATGTAAAAGGAAACACCTAAACAAATAAATACCTTTTATTAGGGATTAGGTAGACTCTAATCATTTAATACTTGTAAAATAGCAGGTCGTGTTATTTAATACATAACCCGTTCCTAAATTCCAACGCAACTATCATTAATGATGCGAAAGAGAACCTCCAAACTACTTAATGCCTTTTTATAGGGATTAGGCAGACTTTGACTGTTTAAGACCTACATAATAGGCAGGTCCCCGTCATTTAAGACTTAACCCAGGGCGTGTCCCTCATGGTTCTCACTAGTTGACATTGTACGAAATCCCATCAGGTCACTTAATAATTCTCCTAAAAAGAGGCCGACTCTACCATAACCATTTAATACCTCAAACACGATGCAGACCCCTTCAATGGATTTCTCCTTTGTCATTCAAAACGCAATTTATGACCCATAACCCACTCCTGATGTCTCAATTAATCTGACTATTCATAAGTACTGGTAGCTAGATTAACTGGGCAGGTATACCCTATAGAATTGGGGCTAACCTCATGTCCAGTATGGTTATTTATTATAGGCGATGTCCCACATTAGTCCGCAAAGCTACACCGCTGGTAGCTAGATTTAAATGGGCAGACTTCCATGTAGCTTTGGACTAACCTCACATCTCTATAACTTAGTCATAACTTATATGTATACCCATTATATACATACATCATCCTATCTGAATAAAAATTGAGCCCGTATAAGGTGTCCCCTTATTATGCCCCTAATTAGGGATTAATTTCCTAATTTACTTTGACTCCCTTCCTACAAATTAACATTACTTAACTATTCCAATGGTACTAATTTTCGTGTTCAATACGCTATAATTTGTACGCTATAATTATTTTTTATATTATATATGTGTGTATATATATGTATGTGTGTATACACATATTTATGCACGGAATTTAGTGTCTAATCATTACATTATAATAATTCAATAATAATTCGCTTACAATATATTTTCGAATGTCAATATGACACATGTCTACCATTCCAACAAGAACTTCTACTACCATAGCCAAATAAAATAGATTTGTACAAACATGGAATACTTACAACTTGTTCCATATTAAAAAGTTAGAACCCATTCTCTGTTTTAAAGAATGGAGCTTTACAAATCATATCTCCTATGTTCAATTAAACCTTTATATACATCATTTGGGAGTAAGAAAGCAGTTCTATATTTATTTAAGTGATAGAAATAGGTGGTGCAAACTACAAACAAATTCAATTCATACTTTACACACCATTTCTAATTTATATCTTCTTGAACCCTTTAACAGTCCAATTTAATAGGGAAAATAGGTTGAATGGACCATTGATTATCTGATTCCAAACAAATAATAAGATTCTAATATATTAATACCAAAAACATTTATAATTCCAACATATACGAATATTGATGTTACTTAATTCTGGGGGTTTTAGATGTTATAATTTTATTAACCAAAATTTTCCAAGGCATATATCAAACACAAATAAATAATATTCAATTACAAAAATGTCAAATTTTTTATATTTCCACTAACAGAGAATTGTTTGCTTCCTAACTAGATTTAATTCCACCATGTCTAATTCTCTTTCAGGTCTCCCTCTTTTGAGATATACAACAAAGTGAATTGTTTACAAAAATTAGATTTAGAATCAGAAACTAAAGATAAATAGGATTATAAATCAAAATAATTAAACATCTAAACCTTTTACCTGAAAATCCTAACTGAATCTGAAATCTAAAGAAGAAGAAGACGAGATCTAATTTCTACCACTCATAATTATTCGTTGGATCTTTCCCTTTTTGAATATACAATAAATAGATTGTATATACATTATATTTTAGGAGCTAGAAGATATGGAGAAGAAGGATTATTTTAAATTAGAGATTAGACACTAGAATTACTCACCAGAAAAGTTTATTATTTCTAAAACCCTAAGAGGAGATATTTAGATAGAGCTTCGCCATTGCTATAGAATTTTATGATGGAAAACTGGGGTTTTAGGGTTCTATCTATAGAGGTGAGAATCAATAACGATCATTCGATTAAAACTAAACAAATTCAAATCGTTTAGAACATTAAAACCTAAGCTGCCACCCACCTTTCTTGCTTCTGACCGGTTGACCGCTTCGACCCATTGGTCGATCAATCATAGTCCAAGGCTCGATCGGCCCCTACCCATGACTGTATGTTTTATTTTGTCAATTACTTATTTGTTTCTCTAATTAATCCAATTAATTACATGTTAATTTTTAATCCTGCTTAACCCTTAAGCTTCTTACGTTAACTTTTCAAATTCAAACATTCAAATTTTAAACTTTTATATTCAATTATGTAAATTTTAAATTCAAAAACTTCAAATGCCATAACTTTTCATTTTAACTTTGATTTCAACATACTATATATGAAAATTGGTTAGAAAATTGCCATGGACGCAATGGTACAACTCCCTTGGTCAAATTCCTAAATTTACATTTTAATCCTGTTTTTAATTATTTAATTCTTATTAAATTTTACGGGGTGTTACATGATGCCTTAGCTTATGTGAAAAGATGTGACAAATGTCAAAAATTCTGTAGGATTCCATGACTACCTCTAAGTGAATTAACTTCTATCATGAGTCCTTGGCTCTTTGACGCATGGGGAATCAATTTAATAGGTCCCCTTTCAGTCCCGAAAGGAGGCATGAAATTCATAGTAGTAGCTATGGACTATTTTACTAAATGTGTAGAAGCCGAGCCATTACCCAACATTATTTCGGGAAAGTCTTGAATTTTTTATCAAAAACATAGTTACTTGATTTGGATTCCCAAATGAGATCATTTATGATAATTGAACTCAAATCAAAAGCGAACAACTTCCTCACTTTTGTGAAAAAAGGGAAATGGTGAGTTTTTCATCAATCGCACATCCAAAAGGCGATTGAGTAGTGGAGGCAACAAATAAGACTATCAAGAACACTTAAAAGAAATGGTTAGAAAATAGGAAACTGGGTAAAAAGACTTCCTCTTGTCTTATATAGGACTTTTGCAAAGATAGCCAATGGCCACACTTTCATATTCTCTGACATATGGATTTGAGAAAATGTTACTAGTAGAAGTTGAAGTTCCATCGCATTGAAAAATTGCTTATGCTTATGAACCAAACCAAGAATTGAAGAAGGAATATTTAGATTTGATCATTACACTAGCTAATGATCTTCCTCATCATCAAACTCCTTGTTGAATAAGCCATCTCTTCTTTATTGACAAACCAAAATGAGTTACAAGAAATAGAGCTTTTTCCCCAATTTGATTTAGGGATTTATCAGATTTAATTGCAATTAAGAGAGTGGAGTAGAAGTAATGAATTCAGAATTTCAGAATTCGGTCCCCAAAACTGGACCCCTTGGGTCTTGTTTATAGATGCAGGTTGGCCCCCTTCCGTGCTTGTGCTTTTGACCTGATTGAAAGAGCCCTTCTTTATATGTCGCCCCAAGCCTTTCGAGTAGGTCGAAAGGTCGTGACACCTTTTGACACCGTCGAAAGGCTTCTTCTTATTCTTTCTTATTTACTCTTACTCCTCCTTTATCTTTCCTCAGACATTTCGACTGAGCCGAAAGGGTTCTTTATCAACCTTTCGCCTCTGTTGAACCTTATGTGCTGCTTTCTTCAGAACACCTTTCAACGCTGTCAAAAGGTTCCTAAATGCGCCTTCTCCTTTATGGCGTCTTAATGTTAAGATTGAAGTTCCTGACTCCGTCGATGGATTGTCTATATTGGCTACGAAGAGATTCAAGTACCATTGGTTTCGACGATGTTGAGTAGCCTTTGAATGCATACCCAAGAACAAAAGCGGAACCTCTACTTAATATTGTTGGCATTGACTGGTTCGAAAGGCTTGCATATGCTTTCAAAAGGGTTATGATGAGGCAAAACCTCTAGTTCCGAAAGGTTTGGCGCATAAGTGAGAGACTACCATTTATTGCCTTCGAAAGGGGTTCCGAAGCTGTCCTTGCTTGTTTATCTATGCTGAAAGGTTAAAAGTGGTGGAAGGGTATGCCCATTTCCATCCGAGTCGAAAGCCTTCATTCTGTACAAACAACTTGTGCCTTCGACCCCTTCAAAACCTTCTTAATGCTTTTGAAACATCATCTTATGACCCTTGCGATATGCTTTTTACTTCATTGGGAACCCACTCTTATTAGCCTTCTTTCATAGTTCTGCTATTGAGTAGAATTTATGGCTAACATTTTTCCCCCTTGTATAAAAGAAGATTTTGTTCTTTAAGACAAAAATTTCGAAGCTTTCTTACCCTTATGACTTTTTTCCTTGCAAAATTCAAAATAAGTGATATTTGTTGTTGCTAGCTCTTCACCATACTTTAATGCCTGTTTAATAATAGACTAGATTACTAATGCTTTCATATTCGGATAGTTAGTTGATCATAAACCAGATTCAACAGATATGAAATTTGTAATAAGTAGCTACCAATGCATTTCATCCCTTTTAACATGTATTCGAAGACTTTTCTATGAATTTAAATGATCCTAAAGACTTTATTCAGATGTTAATAAACATCATTTAGAGTCACAAAACATCAGCGCCAAATTAGACATTGAAAAGATCAACTCAAAGTTTTCGGTTCTGTGTAGCAATCTCAATTCCATTACATCATATCCCCAGCTTGGGATTAAGAAATAATGATTTTAACCCAAGCTAGGGTATTACTTTGTGAAGGTTAGAAGTTGGAAATGAGGTATCTAGGATCCAAAAAATAATATCCAAAATATATCCCTCCGTGGAGCATTTATAAACTTAGGTTCAGACTTTTATGATAAATTAAATAGAAATAAATAAATATTGTCTTCATATCAAGATCTAAGCCCAGTTAAGGCATATGTTGGACAGTGATCCTTGTAAGGGAACCTCAAGCCCAGATTAGGGCATATGTTGTGTAACCAGACATCCACAGTAATTATTGCCAAGATAGAAAGCCTTTGCCCAGATTAGGGCATATGCTAGACAACCAGAGATCCGTGGGAATTATCTTTGTAATAAGAGCCACAAGCCCAAACTAGGGAATTAAGGCAAAATCAAATAATAGTCTCAAAATCCAAATTCAAATATAAAAACAGTAGGTGATTAATAATGTCCCAATACCCAGATTTGTGTATAATATAAACAGTTAGTAATTGGTCGGAACCCAGATCTGAGTATTAGTAAGTGAAGTCCTGAAATGAATGTCCTGAAACCCAGATTCGGGTATTAATCAATGAAATTCATATGTGAGAGTTTCGAAACCAAGATTCGGATATTTAATAGATAATGTCTAGAAACAGAAGCCTCGAAACCCAGTTTTGGGTATTAATAAGTGGAGTTATGTTCTACTTCTCTGATGCATGAACCCTTTAGGTCTCGTTTATATAGAAATAATCTAATTATTTGCCTCTTGAGCTTGGACGTTTCAGTCCATAATCGGATTTACCATTTTTCTGGCTTGGATATTTTAGTCTCTTGTAGATACGTCATTTCTCTGGCTTAGACATCTCAGTCCATTATTTGACGAGCCTTCTCTTGGGCTTGGAGGTCTTAGTCTGTTATTTGATTATCCTCTTCTAGGGCTTCGATGTCTTAGTCCATTATTTGATGAGCTTCTTCTTGGTCTTAGACATTTTAGTCCATTGTTTGACGGGCCTCTTCTTGGGCTTGGACATCTTAGTCCATTATTTGATGAGCCTCTTCTCGACCTTGGATGTCTTAGTCCATTATTTGATGGGCCTCTTCTTGGGCCTGGACGTCTTAGTCCATTGTTGTCCAGTGCTCTTGGTTAGCTCATCTTAGAGACTGAAACCAAGGATTTACCCGACCTCCCTCCAGGAGGCACCCTGCCCTGGCCCTTTTGCAGCGTGGACATGGGCTTGTTCGATGCTTTACCCTGGCCATCTTATGGCATGGATAAAAGCTTACTTAATCCTCCCTCTAGGAGGTGCCTTACCTTGGCCATAGCATGGCACAGATAAGGGCTTGTTCGGTGCTTTAGCCTAACCATCTTATGGAGCGAATAAAGGCTTACACTATCCTTCCTACAGGAGGTGCCTTGACCTGACCAGAGGCACAACCAAGGGCTTATCTAGTGCTTTAACCTAGCCATCTTATGGTGCGGCTAAAGACTTACCTGCTCTCCCTCTAGGAGGTGCTTTGTCTTGGGCATCTTGGCGTGGACAGAGGCTTTCTACCATCTTAGGCAGACAAACATCTTAGGTAGTATCCAAATATAAGGAGAAATTCACTCCCAACCATGTATATTTTCTTTTTGAAGAAGGAGATGATTCATTCATTCATCTTTGGAAAATATGGCCTCAAATGTTCGGCATTCCATGTTCTTGGAACCATATTGCCATCTGTTTGGCATAATTTTTAAGCTCCCGGGTGATTACTTTGTAAACGATTAATGGTCCTTCCCAATTCGGCCCCAAGCATCCATCTACGGGGTTTTTGGTATTTGCCATCACTCTTCGAAGTACTAAATCTCCTTCGTGAAATGATCGATTTCTCACTTTTGAGTTGTAATATTTTGAGATTCTTCTTTGATATTCTATGGTTCGTACCGCTGCTTTATCTCTTAATTCATGTATTAAAATCCAAGGATTCTTTTTTCAACTCTTGATTCTTATCAAATGCGTCGCCGATCCTTCGGTGTGAGGGTATCTCAATCTCAATTGGTGAAATTGCGTGACACCCATATGTCAAAGAGTAGGGAGTATGTCCCGTTGCCATTTTTGGTAGATGTTCGATAGGCCCATAACATAAGCGGCAGTTCTTCTACCCAATTTCATTTTGCCTTGTTTAGCCGTTTTTCAAAATGTCTTTATGGTTTTGTTCACAGCCTCAACCACCCCATTCGCTTTTGGATGTGCAACTGATGAGAAACTTTTAATGATTCCATTCTTGTGGAAAAAGCGAGAGAATTCTTCATTCTCAAATTGTGTCCCATTGTCAGAAATTATCTTTTGGGGAATCCCTAATCTGGTTATGACATTTTTAATAACGAATCTAAGCATTTTCCGGAAGTAATCTTTGAAAGCAGCTCCGCTTCTACCCATTTGGTGAAATAATCAATGGCAACTACAATATACTTTGCCACTCCTTTTGAAATAGCCGATGGGCCGACTGAATCTATTCCCCATACATCAAAGGGCTATGGACTTGTTATGGGAGTTTACTTGGGGGCAATCTTTGAATATTTCTGACACTTTTCACAACTTTTCACATATTCGATGGCTTGGCTTACCATATGCGGCTAATAAAATCCTTGCCTCATTATTTTCTTTGCCAACTTTGTTCCATTTGAATGATCTCTGCAAAACCCTTCGTGTGCTTCAGCTATTAATTTTATTCCATCATTCATGCTCACACGTCTTAGGTAAGGAAGAACATATTATGAAGGTTGGAGCCTGTCCTTTGATTTTTCTTGCCTCACCTTTGTTTCACGGGAGTGTTCCTTTAACAAGGTATTCCATAATGGGTGATATCCATGTGTCATCATATACGTTATTTGGACTAGGTTGGTCGACTCTTTTGTCCGATATTTCCTTACCACTTTCTCTTCTTTCTTTCCCTTGAGATTTTGCTTGATACCTTGTCAAAACTAATAATTATTTTTCTTGTATGGATGCCTCCTCTTCAATACTTGGAATTTACTGATTTCCCACTGGAAGAATACATTTCTCTAGGGCTCCCCTTGAGCTTGCCAGTTTTGCTAGGGAGTCTGCTTGCGAGTTTTCTGCTCTTGGGATTTGGTGTATTGAAAAGTCTTCGAACAAATCAAGCATTCTCAGTATCTTTTTTGCGTATAAGGATAACTTGAGATCCTTTGTTTGATATTCCTGTTTCACTTGGTTCACCATTAGTTGAGAATCACTAAAGATCTGTATCCGTGGAATTTTTAGTCCTAATGCTAAGCTAAATCCCGCTACCATAGATTCATATTCTACCACATTAATTTTTTGTTAGGAATCCCAATTCATGACGTAATGCAAAAGGTGTCCATTTGGTGTTATGATTACATACCCTACTCCATCCCCTTGTTCATCTAATGCACTATCAACAAATAATTGCCACATGGGCTTCTGATCTTTCTCCTTTTCTAATTGCTCCTTAATAAAGCTAGTGCACTCATTAACAAAGTCCGCTAATGCTTATCCTTTGGTTGTGACTTGTGGTTAGAAATCTATGTCATATTGACTAAGTTTGATCCCCCATTTTACCAATCTTCTTGAAGTTTCTGGTTTACAAGACTTTCTTTAGGGGGAAATTGGTCAATACCCTTATCATATGTATCTGAAATTACGCTATAAGCTTTCGAGCTGTGAGAATTAAGCAATAGGCTAACTTTTCTATAACTGGGTATCAAATCTCTACATCCTTAACCACCTACTTACATAATATATCGGCATTTGTACCCCATTTCCTTCTCCAATCAGCACTGAACTAACAACATGCTCTGAAACTGCCATATATAGGTATAAGATTTCCTCATTCACCGGACTTGATAGTATTGGATGTTTTTCCAAATGTCTCTTTAATTCTTGAAAGGATTTCCTACAATCCTCTCCCCATTCGAAGTTCTTCTTCTTCTTGATCACATCAAAGAAGGGTATACACTTATCAATGGATTTAGAAACGAATCTGCTTAGGGCAGCTACCCTTCCTTTCAAACTCATCATCTCTTTGCTGGTTTTATGTTCGGCCATATCTTTAGAGGCTTGAATTTGGTCAGGACTTTCTTAAATGCCTTGGGCACTCACAAGGTAGCCTAAAAATTTCCCAGAATGGACTCCAAATGAACACTTCTGTGGGTTCAGTTCATGTGATATTTTCGCAATATCCTGAACATTTCCACCAGATCTTTAGGATGATTCTTGGGCTTCCTGGACTTCACCAACATATCATCCACATAAACCTCCATGTTCCGACCAATTTGTTCTTTAAACATTCGGTTAACCAATCTTTGATATGTTTCATCTGCAATCTTTAGCCTAAATGGCATTGCCTTGTAGTGGTAGATTCCACACTCAGATATAAAGCTAGTGTGATCCTCATCTGGCTTAAACATTGGTATCTGGTTGTATCCTGAATAGGCATCCGTAAGAGATAACAACTTGTGTCCACTTGTTGCGTCTACTAACTGATTTATTCGCAATAAAGGGAAGCAATCCTTAGGCATGCCTTATTTAAGTCTATGCAGTCAACAAAAGTTCTCCATTTCCCGCTTGATTTCTTTACTACGACTGGGTTGGCTAACCCCTTCGGACAGTATATCTCTTGGATAAATCCATTCTCTAGGAGTCTGTCGATCTCTTCTTTCAAAGCATCTGATTGTACTTTGTCTAACTGTCTCTTTTTCTGTCCTACAGGGGTTACTCTCGGATTGATATTAAGTGCATAACACATGACCATTGGGTCAACCCCCACCATATCAGAATGTGACCGGGCAAATACATCTTTGTTGACCTTGAGAAACTGTATTAAATCCTTCTTTAAGTCATCATTAAGATCCTTTCCGACTTTGATCATCTTAGTACCATAATCTGAATCTACGTAAGCTTCCTCGAGATCCTCTATGGATTTTATGCTTTCCATTTCTCTTCGACAATCAAATTCTATGATTATAGCGCTTTCTTTTGTTGAGTTTGCATCAATTCTCTTCCTCTTGCCTTCAGAGGGAATGTACCTTTAAGACATACTTTTGTTAGATTTATTAGTTCTAATCTTTTCTTTTAATGATGGATGCAAAAACCCATCATCCGAAGGATGTAAAATAGTAGAAGAATAAAAGTACGCAGAATACTCCTTTTTCTATCGATCAAGAGTGGAAAAATACATTTCCTAAGAGCTAAACTTCTCTCTTTAGAAAGTTCCCCCGCCTGGCCTTGTCAGGAATTTTACCATGAGGTATTTTGGGTAGAAAAAAGTATAGATCTCATCAAGAGCTGGCCTGCTAAAGAAGGCATTGTACTAGGGTGTTTATCGATTATCACAAAAATAGTTTCGAATGTTCTGCATGTTGGCAGCACTTCCATTTGTACGAGCAGCTTTATCTGTCCCACTGGAGTTGATCCTATTTTTTGAATCCAAATATGGGCTTTGTGCTTGGCTCCAGCTTGTGTTCTAGAATGTTCACCTGATTTAAGGCATGTTTTAAAAATACATTGACTGCGCTGCTTGTGTCGACAGGAATTTTAGAGACAATAGATAACCCAATTTATGCAGTAATCATCAGAGTATCATTATGAGGATGATGAACCCCCTTCCTTAGCTCTTGTGGAGTGACAACTAGATTAGGCATCTGAATATTAAGGTGTGGGTTCTTCATTGGATGTTCCTCTTGGACAGAATAAATCCCTTCTTTAGTTTCTGTAATATATCTGCTTCGGGCACCGTTGTTGTTTCCTACTGGATGGGGCCCACCGTGGATCACATTAATTCTGTTAATTGGCGGGCTTACGCTTAGAGGATCCTCATCTTCCAACATATTCACAGCATCGTTTGGACGTTTCTGTGGACCATTTTCTGTCTTTTCTGCTGACCTAGAACAAACTCCTTCATATGACCTTCCCGAATCAGCTTTTGAATAATTCCAGCCAAAACCTTGCATTCATACATTTTGTGTTCGTTGCGATTATGATAAGCACAATAGTCTCTTCCCTTTTTCTATTCGGGGTTTCTGTTGGCTTTAAAGGAGACTGGAAAGTTGACCCTCCCCTTGGCTACTACATACACATAAAACAGCGGCTGGTTTAAAGCAACTACGTTAACTATTGGTTCTTCCTATCTCGTTCTTTTATAGCCACGGTCTTGGCCAAATCTACCTCCTCCTTCTTTAGGATAGTTTTCTTCTTAGCATAGTAAAGCTCATCCATCCGGATAAACTTGTCAGCTGGGAAATGGAAATCTTGAAAGTCTTTGCAACCGTAACAAAGAGTTGCTTCCAGAAGGGAGTGTTTTCAAATAAGCCAGAATGAACAGTTATAAGCTTATCTCGATTGTCCATGTCCTTGGCCTTTAAAGCTTCAGCATTAAACCACCTGAAGTAATCTCCCGAAGACTCTCCCTATCTTCTTTTTTATATTTGCCAAATCTGTGTAGTGGATTGTGGGATCTTTGCAGATACAGAATTGGGCAGAAAACTCATAAGAATACTGCTTCCATGAGTATATAGTTTTTTCACAGTGCTACCTATACTATTTTGCTACTGCTCCCTGGAGAATGATTCGGAATAGTTGGCATCTTACAACTCCAGATGCATTATACAACTCCATTTGGTTGTCAAATGCCATCAGGTGATCATTCGGGTCTGTAACCCCGTGATATTTCATCGATGAAATCTTAACATATGGTGGGATAACTATGGCCATTATCTCACTGGCGAAAGGTGTTGCTCTTTCGTTGTCATTAACATTCTCGTCCATGGTTCTCTTCCCTTTTGAATTCATTGAATCTTTTATCGCCTTCTCGGCAGCATCCTTTAGGTAAGCTTCGACATTGCAATAATCTTTCAGATTTGGGCAATATTCTTTTGATGTTGAACCCCTAGATTGCTCAAGTGATTGTCGGGAATCCTTCCTGATGATTAGCTTTCGATTAGGGAAGTTCTTTCTTCTTCGAGGACGTAAGATCCACTTTGCCTTTATACTCATTAGAATTAGCATTTAGATTCCTTCCGGGGAGACCACCTCTTCCCCTTATGTTGGCTTTGGAGTCTTGGAAGATTTATGAGATAGAGCCATTTTTAGTAGCTCCGGCATCTCCTGCAGCTGTTGTTCAAAGAACTTGATTTTAGCTATATTATCGTCTTGTTGTGCTGGTGATGAAGTTCGCCTAGGAATAGCCCCATCAAGGTTAAAAGATGGAGCTATATTCTCCTCCAAAGTAGTGATGTGAACAACTTACTCTTCAATTCCACTTAGTCGTTTTAATCTCATTTTTTCTGGATAAAACAAATGAGCCACAATTAGTCTACAATATAGTGACAAGGTCGGAGGTTCATGCCCTCCTTCTAGCACCAAAAATGTTAACAAGAAAACTTGTCAACATTCACGATGCCATATGAAAGGTAGTAAAACTCAAACGAATCCATGTTAATGAGAGGATCACATCTTTTGAAGTATACCTTTCGACCAGATTGCCTTAATCAATAGGGTTTTAAGAAGATTGTTAATCCTTTTGGCCTGGTAGCTTGAGCGAAAGGGTTTAAAGAGCCATCTTTACCTTTCGACTGTGTTGACTTAGTTGAAAGGATTCGTGGAATTAATCTAGAGAGATAGCACCTGTTTGAATCCTTTTGTTCGAGTGAGTCGAAAGCATTTGATCCTTTTTAACTTTTCATTCCTTTCAATCATGTCGATGGTTACCTTTCTGGACCTTTCGGTCATGTTGAAAGAAACAAATATTTTATTAATAAGTCATAGCTGCTTTCGATTTCATGGTTTTTCCACTGTTGATTTGGAACCCGTTCAAAAGAGTTGCTGATATATCTGTGGCTAGACCCTTTTGAATGAGTTCTTTTCTCAATAGTCATTAGTTAATCATAAACTGGAATCTCCTTCAAAGTACGGGTTCCACCCTTTCGACTGTGTTGAAAGGGGATTTACCCTTTCGAAACGGTTCTAGCTTATAACTGTCTAAGATTTACTCTAATTTCCTTATATGAGATCGACCTAGGTGTTCCCAGTTTCATAATTCATCATGATCGAAACTCCATTATCTTTCTTATTTCTGGTGTCTAATGTAGGTTTCGATGTAGTGTGTTTCGACCAGAGATTCCCGAGTCGATCATATACATTGCATAAACAAAAAGAGTTTAAGAGAAAAGGTTAGAATCATGTGTAATTTATCATTAAACTAACTAATGATCTTAATTGTCTTCTTCATCATCAGACTCCTTGTTGAATAAGCCATCCCTTTTTTATTAATGAACCAAAATGGGTTACAAGAAATAGAGCTTTTTCCCCAATTTGATTTAGGGATTTATCGGATTTTATTGCAATTAAGAGAGTAGAGCAGAAGTAATGAATTCAGAATTTCAAAATTCGGTCCCCAAAACTGGACCTCTTGGGTCTTATTTATAGAAGCAAGTTGGCCCCCTTCCGCGCTTGTGCTTTTGACTTGGTCGAAAGGACCCCACTTTATATGTCACCTCAAGCCTTTCAACTAGGTCGAAAGGTCATGACACTTTTGACGCTTTTGAAAGGCTTCTTCTTGTTCTTTCTTATTTACTCTTTCTCTTACCTTATCTTTCCTTAGACCTTTCGAATGAGTCGAAAGGGTTCTTTATCAAACTTTCACCTCCGTTGACCATTGTGTACTGCTTTCTTCAGAACACCTTTCGATGCCGCCGAAAGGTTCCTAAATGCGCCTTCTCCTTCATGTTGTCTTATTGTTAAGATTGAAGCTTCCGACTCCTTCGATGGATTGTCTATATTGGCTTCAAAGAGATTCAAGTACCATTGGTTCCGACGATGTTGGGTAGCCTATGAATGCATACCAGAGAACTGAAGCGGAACCTCTCCTTAATATTATTGGCCTCGACTGGCCTGCATATGCTTACGAAAGGGTTATGATAGATGCAAAATATCTAGTTTGGAATGTTTGTCACATAAGTGAGAGACTACCATCTATTTACTTCAAAAAGTGTTCCAAATCTGTCCTTGCTTGTTCATCTATGTTGAAAGGTTTAAAGTGGTGGAAGGGTATGCCTGTTTCCATCCAAGTCGAAAGCCTTCATTCTGTACAAATAGCTGACGCCTTCGACCCCTTTGAAACCTTCTTAATTCTTTCGAAACATCATCTTATGACCCTTGCAAAACCTATGCTTGTTACTTCATTGGGAACTCACTCTTATTAGCCTTCTTTCATACTTCTTCTATTGAGTAGACTTTATGGCTAACAATGACTAAGAAAATAGTAAAAGAAGGAAACGGTCTTCCTACTCATCCATTTCAACAAATCATCATATAGGTTAAAATACAACAAAAACAGCAACAACGATAGCATACAACCATCAACCATCAACAGCATTTACTAATAATCCCAATCATCAAACAAGAGGATTACAACTCAAATATGCATATAAGCATACTAATCATTCATTTTACAAATGCATCACCAATGTAAGCAAAAACATCTAATGCGTGTTAATCTCCACATAACAATGACACAAATCAATCATCAAATGTCTACTAATTCAATCAACATTAGTAGTACAGCATCCAACATCAAATAACCATAACTAACTATCCATCAACTAGTGGTAATGATGATAAAATATCAGACACTCATCAAAATACGATACCATCATCAAACATCAAGCATGTGTAATGATTACAGTAATCATCATACATTCAATAACCATTAAAATAATATGTTTACATCCATTGTTCTCTTAAATCATCTATTATTATTTATTATAAATCCACCTTTATTTATTTATCTCGATAATAATAATAATTCATCCAAAATAGTAATATACTTCAAAATATTTAATTGTAATCTCATTACTTCAAATCTTTCCAAATATCGTACTTTATCTCAAAAATAGTAGTTTTCACGAAAACTATATTATTATTTATAAAATCTCATTTTATTAAATTATAACAATAAACTTCCCTATCTTAGTTTAAAAATATATTTTTCTTTATTGTTTATGCGTTTCCCTAGAAATCCATAAATAATAACCTTATTAAATCTATCATATCAATCTTATGTGGAAATTTGGTGCACACCTTTTTTTATATAATATATCCTTCCTAATTTCCACTTTTGTTTTACGTCCCTATTTTTTTTCCAGGTCAGTCTTTACGTTTTGTAACACCCTTAATTTTTGATAACATTATTCAAGAGATTTAATTAGATAAAGTAAATAGAATAATGTAAATGACTAGAGTGATAAGGGGAGTTAGATTTGAAAATGAATTAAGGGTCGTGCTTAATTATTTAAATGGGCTTAAGAATGGCTTATAGGCTAATCAATTTACACAAAGTCTTATTAGGAAGTAGCCGCACCTTATTACTATAACCCTTATAACCCACGTTTCATTCTATCTCACGTTCATTTTGCAAAATGCAAAATCTAAACAAAAGAAGAGCAAAGCCGGCCATTAAGAAAAAAGAGGAGAAAATTAATTTAAAGCTAAGGATTCAAGTTAAGGGGAATTAATTTCAATCAAATCTCAAGTTCTTTATCCTGACCAAGGTGAATAATAATCTAAATCATCTCTATTTTGTTTTATGATAATTTGTTTCTTAGGTTTAAGATTAAATCCATTATTATGACGATTTTTGATTGACGAAGAGCTTGGATTTGGACATACTGGGTTCAAAAAAAATAATTTGATAATTGTTTTATATGGTTTCAAGGGTAAAATAGATTATAATGATTTTTGTATGCCGTGAGAAAATTTTATGTTATGTAAAACATGACTTTAGAGATGGATTTCAATTTTTTTAATTTTCCAAGCTATGGAAAATTTAATATGAAATTTCTTAGGAAAATATGAGTAATTGGATACAGAAATTAATTTTGGATATTTCATGAAGAATCTGGGTCTGGAATTTTTATATGTTAGATAACATATTGGAAGTGAATTTGTGTAATTTTTGGGGACTTTTCCTAAGTAATTTACTATAGAAATGAAATTATTTTAGATGAAGGAATTAATTGTTTGTTGGTTTTTCTTAATGGAAGGATTTATTAGTTAAATTAATCCATGATTGGATCTGAAATTATGCAGCAATTATTTTTCTAAAGGATTAGAAAAGTTACGACAATCAATCAAATGTTTATAAATAGGCAGGTTAGTTATAAAGTATTTTCTTTAGTTGGCATTGAATCAGCCTTTACCTAGAAAAGTGGGTTTTTCCTCTTTCAGAAGCACCTTTCGACCTTATGCTTCCGCCTTCAATCAATTTGAAACGTACCAGGGCGAAACTAACTAAGCTAAAACCAATACATAAGGTAACAATCATTGACACATAGTGGATTGGAGAAAGGCGGAAGGCAGGATGCCGAAACATAGCTTTAAATGGACACGAAACCTTTGTTTTATTTTCAAAAGAAATGCGCTTGCCTGTTTTATTATATGCTTTCGATGGATTCGAAATAGATGCTTTTGAAGGAGTCTTTCTAAATTGCTTTCAAAAGGGGTTGCCGCTTCTTATTCAAATAGTAGCCTTCGAATGAGCTACTCAGTTTAAATCAACGCTTTTGAAAAGAGTAGTTTCGACATAGTCGAAACCTTACTGCACATCTTATGCCTTCCGAAGGTATTGAAGTTATCAATGTTTTTGAAAGATAGTTTTTGTTTTAAAATTGTACTAAGCCACTTCCTAAAGGCCTTCGAAAGGGTTCAAGGGTTTCGAAGGCACTAGTGTCAAAAGGGTTTTTTTATACTTTCCTTCAATATTTTACTTAAATGATTTGAGCTTTTGAATGGATGGTTCCGAAGCCAGCAACTTTTCCCTAATTTTTTTTATATAAAGATTAGTGGTTTCGAAAGGGGTACTTTCATATATATATTCACTTTGACCCAAAAGATACTTTAAGGAGAAACCCAATGATTTTGGAAGGGGTACTTTCAAATGGTTTCGAAGCTAAGTTTCTATAGTTGAATGGTAATACTTCAATACATTCAAAAGGTTTCAAAAGAATGGTTTTAAAGTGTTTCGAAAGGCAGGTTCCTAGAGTATCGAAAAGAAGATTTGAATGTTTTTGAAAGGAAGTTTTCCAACGGTTCCAAAAGTAAATATTAAGGTTTCGAAAGCCTTAGTTTTCAAAACAAAGAACCCAACCTCAATTTTTAAAGGCAAAACCCATGACATTATAAAAGAGCTTTTAAATGCTTCTAAATTGGTGTTTTTGAAGAAGCTTTCCTTGATAAAATAATAGGTCAAATAAATTAACCATGTTTTATATGAAATTAATTTCAAGGACACTAAACCATAGGTGTTGGTATTATTACTATGTTATTGTTGTGTTGGCTTCTTCTAATATACATATTCACTTTAATATGGAACCATAACTGTATTTTGGGAAAAGGGGGAAGATTAACCCGTTAGGTTGATCCAGTAGTGAATATAAATTGAGTTAACTTCTAAATGAGTTGAATTGCACCCAGGAGGTCAGACAAACCAGAATGCAGGATGCCTAAATAGTGAAGTAGTTAGATAGATAGGTTCACAGTAGACCCATGAAAACTTTGTTTAGGAAAAGTCATTGGCAGTTGCCAATAGGTTCATAGTGAACCCATGCAAACTATGATTAGAAAGAGTTATTGGAAGGAGCCAGTAGGTTTGTAGTGAAGCCATGAAAACTATATCCAGATTCAGTTAATGACAGAAGTTAATAGGTTCCTAGTCAACACATGAAAACTAGGATAAGAGGGAAGTTATTAGAGATACCACCAATAGTTTTAGGGAGAACCCATGAAATAATAAAGTTATTGGCAGGGGCCAATAGATTCCTAGTGATCCCATGAAAACTATGAAATTGGTCAGGAAGTCCATAAGTAATAAACAGGTTATTAGTCAGCTGATGAAAACTATTAGGTTGATAGTGACCCTAAAAACTATAATCGAGACATATACTCAAGAACGAATGGGGATAGGTAATCCAGAATTGATTTACTTGTTTTCATATCATCATAATATTTTTGAATTGCTATGTGTTAACCATTATGGATGTAGGAGCATGGTATATGATTTTATAAGGTTTTGAATAAGATACTAGTGAAGGGAACACCCGTTCCACTAAGCGACGTGGTCTCATTAGATATGTAAATGGTTTAAAGTGGTAGGTTATTATTCATACCTGAATTTATATCTGACTCGAAGTTTATGTTTTCCCTTTAAACTCTCGGTTACTCAATTGATTTTGAGTAGTCAGAGAGTTAAGATTTTCCGATACATCTTTAGACAAATAACCTTCCGGAGACATGCAGGAGACATGATAACTATTTAGTGTTCTTTTCTATATTGCTTCCACCGTGTTTTGTTGTAAAGGAAAAGTAGTTTAATTGCCTAGTTATATATATTGATCATCCAAGGAGGCATCTTCATATGTCGCTTTTGGCATATATTGTAATAATTATATTTTATCTAAACGTGGTTCTCGTATTGGGATTATGTAATGAATTTAAAATGCTTTGAAATGGAATAAGAAAGTTTTTTTTGATTTTAAAATTTTCCATATCCATGTGTTTTCGTTATATCAATGTATCTAACATTACCGTATTTGGTCGCCGAAGATAAATAACTATGGATGACTGCAACGTCCGTAGCCATTAATTTTGGACCTCCAAGTAGGGGATGTTACAAGTCGGTATCAGAGCATAAGTTTATGAAACTTAAAAGAAATTTAAACTTAAAAGATTTTCAAAACTTAATCCAATGAATCAGAATATAATATCAAGGTTTGGGACAATGTTATAGTAACGTACTTGTATTTGATATATATATATATATATATATATATATAAATACATATTCCCCTCTCTCTTAGATTGTTCTTTTGTATCTTACTAAGGCTCATATGCAGATTTACGAGAAAGAAGATATTGATGTAGGAAACGGGAGAGGGCTCGGTGGAGGAAGCATCACAACCAATGGAAATGTTAGACCCACCAGATTGAACCCGGGTCGACAGGATAATGCTAACCAAAATGCAGATGCCAATGTGGGTGCTAGAAATCCACCAACGGATATGGGGATGATGTGCCGGTTTTTCATCAATATGATGCAAAATGGAGCTGCTGCTGGTGTTGCTGGAAATGTTGGAGGAGCTAATCCTATAGCTCCAGCTGGGAATAATTATGCTAAGCTGAGCAGAGACTACACAGTCTTGGTGGGAAGCCGTTTATGGGAATGGAGGATAACATAGAAGTTGAAAATTGGTAGTTGCATTATGAGAGGATCTTCACCGATTTAGGTTTGGGTGATAAGCAGAAGAGGAGGCTTGCCTCTAGGCAGTTACATGAGGCAACACTTCACTGGTGGAATAGTGTTACCACCAGAGTTCTGGAGGAAGAATTGACTTGGGCAGATTTTAGAAGGAGAGCAGAGGTTTTTATCTGAAGTTGCTAAGTTAGCGTTGATGAGAAAGGTTTATGGATTTGGTGCAGGGAGAGATGTCGGTAATTGAGTATGCTACTAAGTTTGATGAGTTGTCTCGATATGCGTATGCTACCGTAGACACCGTCATCAGAAGGAATGAGAGGTTTATTCGAGGATTGCAGCCTGGGATTGCCAAGGAGACCATGACACATATCCGTTATCCTTGTAATGTTGTTGTGGAGATGATAATCCGCCGTGAGGAGATGCTTTCTATTTGTGCCAAAGAAAAGCCGGTTGAAACACAGGGTTCTCGGAGAAAGAAAAGAAAGTTCTTTAAGAAGAAAGGAGCTCAGAAGGGTGAGGCTGCCAAGAAGGCAAAGGTTTATTTAGTTTATTTCAAGTGTGACAATAAAGGTCATTATGCTCATGAGTGTCGGTCAGGCAAGGGGAAGAGGGTTGTAGAAAAGAAGAATGTGAAGTGCTTTAAATGTGACCGAGTTGAGCATTATAAGAACTAGTGTCCATAGCCTGTCAGGGCGGATAAGGGAACAGTTTTTACTACTAGACCATCGTCTACTAGACCAACTGCAGCTGAAAAAGAAAAGACTGTGATGAAAGGTATGCTTTTGAATTAGATATAATAGTTAGGATACTATTTGACACCGGTGAATTACATTCATTTATATCTCAGAATTTGGTTGATAGGTTATGCTTAGAACCCATATATTTTTTACTTCCATAAGGGTGCGAATCTAATACGAGGGTATGCAACTCTAAGGATGTGATGTGACCAGTTAGAACTAGACTTGTTAGGTCATAAGTTTGCATGCAGTTTGTATGTTTTTGATTTCGTAGATTTCAAAAATCATTTTGGGTATGGATTGGTTAAGTAAGTATGAGCCTAGGATATTTTGCCTGGATGGGGAGATATCACGAAGACACTCTGATAGTCATAATCGAATCATATTAGCAATAGAGAATTCTGATGCTATGGAAGTGGGAGAAGAGTTAATTCAGGTTCAAATGGAAGAAGAGTTTGCTTATGTCTTTGAGCCGGTTATAGGACTACCTTCGAAACGAGCTGTTGAGTTTCGGATAGATCTTGTGCCAAGAGATGAACCTGTTTGTAGATCACCTAGCAGGATGACACCAACTAAGATAAAGGAATTAAGGATGCTGCTAGTGGATGTAGAAGGAAGGAATTTTATTAGACCAAGCAGTTTGCCTTGGGGAGCGGTCGCGGTGTTCATGAAGAAACCAGATGGGTCGTTGAGGATGTGTATCGACTATCGTTAGTTGAATGAGGGGACGATTAAGAATAAGTATCCTTTACCGAGAATTGATGATCTATTTAATCAGTTGTATGGAGCCAGAGTGTTTTCCTAGTTTGATTTGGCAATGGTTTCCATCAGTTAAGAGTGGCAGAGGATAGTATTCCTTTGACAGCATTTCGGACTAGGTATGGTTCGTATGAGTGGTTGATAATGCCATTCGGATTAACGAATGAAGCTTCATTCTTCATGGATTTGATGAACCGAGTTTTCCGAGAGTACTTGGATAGGTTTGTGTTGTTATTTATAGATTACATTTTAGTGCACTCTAAGGATGAAAGAAGCATAAAGATCATTTTACAGTAGTGCTTGAGATGATGAGGTAGCATAAGCGAAAAGTAAAGTTTTCCCAATTGTCATTTTTGGAAAGAAGAGATAAAATTTCTTGGTTAGGTGGTTTTAGAGAAGGGGTTATAAGTTGATCCAGATAAGATCGAAGTTGTTAATAATTGGAAGAGACCAGATGCGATGATCGAGATTAGAAGTTTTCTTGGATTGGCTGGCTATTATCGGAGATTCATTAATGATTTCTCGCGGAAAGTGGCGCCTTTGACTAAGTTAACCAGGAAGGAGGGAAAGTTAGTCTGGTCCGACAAATATGTAGAAGCATTTCTTAAGTTAAAGCATTTGTTGACCAACGCACCTATGTTAGTAGTTCCAAACGAAAATCAATAGTCGGTGGTGTATACCGATGCATGTGGAACTAGATTAGGAGCCGTGTTGATGCAGAAGGGTAAAGTGATTACCTACGCTTCACGACAACTTGGACCGCATGGAGTGAGATATACTACTCATGATCTAGAGTTGGCTGTGGTGCTCTTCTATTGAATATTTGGAGACATTATCTCCTAGGGCAGAGATTTGAGCGATACATTGATCATAAGTCCTTAAGGTATTTATTCTCTCAGAAGAAGCTGAATATAAGACAATAGAGATGGTTAGAGTTTTTAGCAGCTTATGATTTCGGTATAGAATATACACCTGGGAAAGGAAATAAGGTAACAGATGCTCTTAGCAAAAGACATCAGAATGTGGTGTTATCTATATTGGTAGAATGGAAAGATTTAGAAGCTTTGACTACTTGTAGCGTGCAGTTAAAATCGACTGCTAATTCCAGTCAGAGTACCGCCATGTTGTCCTGTTTGAAAGTTCAACCAGCGTTGATCGAAAGGATTGCTTCTAAACAGAAAAAGGATCCAGTGTTAGTCGAGAAGATTAAAAGGCATGAGGTTGGAATCCAGATCAATGATCTAAAAGATTTTAGTCTTTACCAGAGGGGATGGTTGAGAAAGAAAATATGGTTGTGTATTCCTAATGTCGAGGACTTATGGAAAGAAGTTCATGGAGAATGTCATCGATCTAAGTTTACGATTCATCCTAGAGGGACCAAGATGTATCAAGATATGAAGATGAGCTTCTATTGGGAAGGTATGAAGAGGGATGTTGGCTTGTGGGTTATGCAGTATGCAAACTATCAACAAGTGAAGGCCAAACATCAGAAGCCGAGTGGGTTGCTTCAACCTTAAGAGATTCCAGTTTGGAAATGGGATTCGATATCCATGGATTTTATAGATGGGTTGCTAAGGTCAAATAGAGGAAATGAAAGTATATAAGTCATAGTGGATAGGCTGACCAAGGGTGTCCATTTCATTCCAGTTAAGTCAACTAGGATGGCACCTATTTTAACTAAGTTGTACATAAAGAACATAGTTAGACTACATGGGATTCCTAGTAGCATAGTCAGTGACAGAGATTCTTTGTTGACTAACGAATTTTGGAAGAGTCTACATGATGTATTTGGTACCAAGCTTAAGATGAGTACTGCATATCATCCTCAAATGGATGGGCAGATAGAGAGAGTCAATAAGGTACTAGAGGATTTACTAAGAGCTTATGTATTGGATTTTGATGGATCTTGGGAAGATCACTTACATTTGCTTGATTTTTGCTATAATAATAGTTATCAGACTAGTATAGGAATGGAGCCTTTTGAAGCTTTGTATGGAAATCCATGCAAGTCACCAGCATGTTGGTTGGAGACTGGAGACAGATTAGTCTTAGGTCCAGATCTGGCTAGAAAGGCGACATAGAAGATTGAGTTAATCCGAGAAAGGATGAAGGAAGCACAGTCTAGACAGAAGAGTTATGCAGATAAGAGGCATAAAGACCTAGAATTCTTAGTTGGAGGTAAGGTTTTCAATTGGATATCACCGATGAATGGCATGGTACGATTTGGAAAGTCAGGAAAGCTGGCACCGAGATATGTTGGTCCGTACAAGATTATAGAGAGGATTGAAAAGTTCACATACAGAGTAAGTTGCCAAGCAGTATGGCTGGTGTCCATAATGTGTTTCACATGTCACATCTTCGCAAGTATATGTATGATATAGAGACTGCTATTCCTTAGAAAGGGTTGGAAGATTTGATAGTAGAGCCTAATTTGACTTTGTTAGACAATTTGTTCGGGTCGTAGCAAGAGACGAGAAAAGATTGAGGAACGGGACAGTCAAGTTGGTGAAAGTTCAGCGAAGCGACAACGAGAAGGACTGCACTTGGGAAACAAAAGATAGGATTAGATATACTTATCCTGATCTGCTAGGTATGTCTATATTAGTTTTATATAGATAGTTATTAGTCAGGTAGGCTAGTATCGTTGTTAGGAGTTGTTACGGATGATTGCTATGTTTAATATTTAGTCCTTACTGAATCTCGTTACTTCAAATCTTTCCAAACATCTATTTTATCTCAAAAATAGTAGTTGTCACAAAAACTATATTATTATTTATAAAATCTCATTTAGTTAGATAATAACAATAAACTTCCCAATCCTAGTTTGAAAATATATTTTTCTTTATTGTTTATGAATTTCCCTAGTAATCTATAAATAATAACTTATTAAATCTATCCTATTAATCTTATGAGGAAAATTGGTACACATCTTTTTTTATGAAATATATCCGTCCCATTTTCCACTTTTGTTTTACATCCCAATTTTTTTCCACATCAGTCTTTTCGTTTTGTAACACCCCTAAAATTTTATAACATTATTCAGGAGATTTAATTATATAAATTAAATATAATAATGTAAATAATTAGAGTGATAAGGGGATTGATATTTGAAAATGAATTAAGGGTCGTGCTTAATTATTTAAATGGGCTTAAGAATGGCTTATAGGCTAATTAATTTACACAAAGGCTTATTAGGAAATAGCCCCACTTATTACCATAACCCTTATAAAGCCACATTTCATTCTATCTCATGTTCATTTTACAATATACAAAACATAGACAAAAGAAGAGCAAAGCTGGCCATTAGGAGAAAAGAGGAGAAACTCAATCTAAAGCTAAGGATTCAAGGTAGGGGAAATTAATCTCAATCAAATCTCAAGTTCCTTATCCTAATCAAGGTGAATAATAATCTAAATCATCTCTATTTTGTTTTATGATCATTTGTTTTTCGATTTTAAGATTAAATCCATTATTATGATGATTTTTGATTGCTGATATGCTTGGATTTGGACATGTTGGGTTAAAAAAATAATTTGATAGTTATCTTATACGGTTTTAAGAGTAAAACCAACTATAATGATTTTCGTATGCCATGAGAAAATTTTATGTTACGTAAAGCATGATTTTAGAGATGGATTTCTATTTTTGTAATTTTCCAAGCTATGGAAAATTTAATATGAATTTTAAAAAGAAAAATATGAATAACTGGGTTTAGAAATTAATTTCAGATATTTCATAAAGAATTTTGGTATGGAATTTTTATATGTTAGATAACATATTGAAAGTGAATTCTGCAATTTTTGGGATTTTTCCTAAGTAATTTGCTACGGAAATAAAATTATTTTAGATGAAGGACTTAATTGTTATATTGGTTTTGCTTATGGAAGGGCTTATTTGTTAAATTAATCCATGATCAGATCTGAAATTATGTGGCAGTCATTTTTGTAAAGAATTTGAAAAGTTAAGACAATGAATCAAATGTTTACAAATAGGCAGGTTAGTTATAATGTATTTTCTTAAACTGACATTAAATCAGCCTTCACCCGAAAAAGTGGGTTCTACCTCTTTCAGAAGCACCTTTCGACCTTATGCTTTTGCCTTCAATCAAGTTGAAACCTACTAGGTCGAAACCAACTAAGCTAAAACCAATACACAAGGTATCAATCATTGGCACGTAGTGGATTGGAGAAAGGCGAAAGACAAGGTGTCGATACATAGCTTTCGATGGGGACGAAACCTTTGTTTTATTTTCAAAAGAAATGCGCTTGCCTGTTTTACTATATGCTTTCGAAGGAGTCGAAACAGATTCTTTTGAAGGGATCTTTCTAAATTTCTTTCGAAAGGGGTTGCTGATTGTTGTTTAAATAGTAGCTTTTAAATGAGTGACTTAGTTTAAAATCAATGCTTTCGAAAAGAGTATTTTCGACCTAGGAGAAACCTTGCTGCCCATCTTATGCCTTTCGAAGGTATTAAACTTATCAATGCTTTCGAAAGATAGTTTTTGTTTTAGAATTGTACCAAGCCACTTCTTAAAGGCCTTCGAAAGGGTTCAAGGGTTTCAAAGGCAATGGTGTCGAAAGGGGGTTTTGATACTATTCTTCAATGTTTTACTTAAATGATTTGAGCTTTCAAATGGTTTGTTTCGAAGCCATCGACTTTTCCCTAATCAATTTTATATAAAGATCAATGATTTCAAAAGGGGTACTTTCGAATGTATTCAGTTTTACCAAACGATATTTTAAGGAAAAACCCAATGGTTTCGAAAGTTGTACTTTCAAATGGTTTTGAAGCTAAGCTTCTATAGTTGAATGGTAAACTTTAATACATTCGGCTTCGAAAGAAAGGTTTTAAAGTGTTTCGAGTGCCTAGAGTTTTGAAAAGAAGATTTGAATGCTTTCGAAAGGAAGTTTTCCAATGGTTTTGAAAGTATAGATTAAGGTTTCGAAAGCCTTTATTTTCAAAACAAAGAACCCAATCTCAATTTTTAAAGGCAAAACCCATGGGCATTATAAAAGAGCTTTTAAATGCTTTTAAATTGAAGTTTTTGAAGAAGCTTTCCTTGATAAAATAATAGGTTAAAGGGATTAATCATGTTTTGTATGAAATTGATTTCAAAGATATTAAACTGTAGGTGTTGGTATTATTACAATGTTATTATTTTTGCTTCTTCTAATATACATATTCACTTTAATATGGACCCATAACTGTATTTTAGGAAAAATGGGTAGAATAACCAACTAGGTTGACCCATTAGTGAATATAAATTAAGTTAACTCCTAAATGAATGGAATTGCATCTAAAAGGTCAGATAGACCAGAATGTAGGATGCCTAAACAGTGAAGTTTTTAGATTGACAGGTTCATAGCAAACCCATGAAAATTATGTTTAGGAAAAATTATTGGCAGATGCTAACAGCTTTATAGAAAACCCATGAAAACTATGATTAGAAAGAGTTATTAGCAGAGGCCAATAGGTTTGTAGTGAACCTATGAAAACTCTGTCCAGATTCGGTTATTGATAGAAGTGAATAGGTTCCTAGTCAACCCATGAAAACTAGGATAAGAGAGAAGTTATTGGAGATACCAATAGGTTTAGGGAGAACCCATGAAACAACGAAGTTATTGGCAGGGGCCTATAGGTTCCTAGTGATCCCATGAGAACTATGAAATTGGATAGGGAGTCCATAAGTAATAAACAGGTTACTGGTCAGCCCATAAAAACTATTAGGTTAATATTGACCCTAAAAACTATAACCGAGACAGATAGTCAAGAACGAATGGGGGTGGGCAATCCAGAATTGATTTACTTGTTTGTCTATCATTATAATATTTTTGAATTGCTATGTTTTAACCATTGTGGATGCAGGAGCACAGTATATGGTTTTATAAGGTTTTGAATAAGATACTAGTGAGGGGAAAACCCATTTCTCTAAGCAGCATGGTCTCTCTAGATATCTAAATGGTTTGAGATGGTAAATTACTATTCATACCAGGCTTTATGTCTGACTCGAAGTTTATTTTTTCTCCATAAACTCTTTGTTACTCAATTTATTTTAAGTAGTTTGAGAGTTGAGGTTTTCAGGTACGTCTTTAAACAAATAAGCCTCTAGAGATGTGCAAGAGGCATGATATCTATTTAGAGGTCTTTTCTATTTTGATTCCGCTGGGTTTTCTTGTAAAGGCACAGTTGTTTAATTGCCTAATCATATACTCTAATCATCCAAGGGGGCATCTTCATCTATCGCTCTTGGCCTATGTTGTAATAATTATATTTTCTCTAAACGTGGTTCTCGTATTGGGATTATGTAAGGAATTTAAAATTCTTTGAAATGGAAGAAGAAATTTGTTTGTTGATTTTAAAATTTTCCATATCCATGTGTTTGTTATATCAATGTATCTATCTTTGCCGTATTTGGTTGCCGAAGATTAATAAGTATGGATGACTGCAGCATCCGTAGCCGTTAGTTTTGGGCCTCAAAGTGGGGTTGTTACACATTTTTACCTTTCTTTATTCTTAATTTCTACCTTCTTCACCAAAGTTTTTACCGAAAAATTTCAATTCATATTAAAATCACATTCGATTTCTTTTCAGTAAATTCTACATGGTTAATTTCGATTTCTTCTTAATAACTTCTAGTTATGTTCTGCATCTTGTTTAGTTCAAATTTAGCTGTATCTTGTTCGATTTGATCTTAAGCAACAACGATTCAAATTTAGCTGCATTCACATTTAACGTGATTAGTTTTTGGTATATATCGATTTATTAATGTTGAGTCACAAGTTTTATGAAGGTTTTGATTTCTGACAAATAATAAAGGCGATCGACAAAACAAATACATCATGGCTACATATGGTACTCTAGATTATAGGTTGATTATTTGATATTGTATTAGTGATAAACTTGTTAAAATCTATCCTCAAATAATCATGCATTTCAATATAATCAATATATATACATTTGAAATTGCATTACACATTCACTATGCAAATTATCAGAGACCGGTCGACCGGTAGTAAAAAAGGCGGTCGACCGTTTTTGCATAATATACACAATGAACGTGCACACATGCACATAACGTATATATATTTGAATTCCTGTCTACTGGTCACTTTTTAACCTGTCGACCGTTTTTAAACAGAAAGCAATTTTTCCAAAAGACACTTCTCTTCTCCAAAGGTTGCATCTCATACCTTTCACCAAAGATCATATCTCTTAATGGCAACTACTCACAAAGAGTTACAACCATTCTTATCTATATAAACACATCTAATTCGTTGATTAAAACAACATGATTTTATATGCTTTTTAATCTAATCTCTGATCTTACTTTCTACATACTCCTGCATTCTAAAAGCTCTCGATTATTTATTGAATCATCGAAACTATTTCATATCTTTTGATTCAATAAGTAATATACTTTCCTTAATCTTTTCAAAACATCATTCGCATACTTTGAGGATAAGATTATAGGAAGGGTGTACTGCTAGTGACAAATCCGTGTTTTCAAGAACACAAGTTGTCAACAACAATTGTATTTGTTCTTTTGTTGAAGTCCTCTATGTTGTAAGAGGCAAGTGTTGAAGTCCTCAGTGTATTAGAGGCGTGAAATCTCGTTCGGTTGTTCGGGTGTTGTAAACCTGTTCCTCCGGGTGAAGCGAGGTTGTTAATAGTGAAAATCCAGATAGAAGTCTGGGACTGGACGTAGGACGGTGCTCCGAACCAGTATAAAAATCTCTGGTGTGATTTTTCTATTTTTTATTTACTATGCTATTATCATCTATTTCCGCATTTATATTGTAGTCCATATTACACGATCCGTGTGTACTATATTAGCACATATAATTGTATACACACCGCACTTTCATTTGGTATCAGAGCACGGTCATCATATAACCGTAACACAGTTATTTGATATATTATAGTAATATGGCAAATAACGTAAGTACTAGCACTCAAAACACCACTTACACGGAGGGTCAATCGACACAAAGACCTCCATTTTTCAATGGTCTTAACTATAGTTATTGGGCAACACGTATGTCATTCTTTATGCAATCAAATAGCTATGATGCTTGGAATGCCACTCAAAGAGAAATAGTGAATCCAACAACTGATTATTCAGAATGGACTGCAGCTGAGAAAACGGCAGCAACCGTAAATGCAAGAGCAATAAATATGTTGTTCTGTGCATTAGACCAAAATGAATATAACCGTGTTAGTATCTGCACTACTGCATATCAAATTTGGCAAACACTAAAAATCACTCATGAAGGTACTAACATGGTTAAACAAGCCAAAATAGCCATGCTGAAAAGTCAATTTCAAAATGAAACCAAATGAGACAATAAATGACATGTATTCACGGTTTCAAACTATTCACCATGCACTTATTGGCTTAGGACAAAAGTATTCTGATTTCGATGTTGTTTCAACAGTCCTACATTCTCTGACTAGTGAATGGGAAGGAAAAGTATTAGCAATTGAAGAAGCTAATGACCTTTCCGTCATGAAGCCAGATGAATTGATAGGAAATTTAATGTCCTATGAAGCAAATTTGCAGGCTAGAAAAGAACAGAAAGAAGAAAAGAAAAATGTAGCATTTCATGTTGAGAAAGATGAAAATGAATCAGATTCTGAAGACGAAGACTTGGCATTCATTGCGAAAGGATTCAAAAAATTCCTAAAATATCGAAAAGCCAGTCGTTACAATAAAAGGAAACCTGGATCAAACAAACCATCTTCATCTGCTATAGAATGTTTCAACTGCCACAAAAAGGGACACATGCAGAAAGATTGTCCAGAACAAAAGAAGAAGTCAGAAAATGACAAATTCAAATATAAGAAGGACAAATCTAAGAAACGAGCTTTCTCAGTAACATGGGATGATTCAGAGTCATCTTCATCAGAAAGTGAAAGTGATTCAGAGTATGAACAAGCTAATGTTTGTTTTATGGCAACAGAAGATGAGGTACAAATTCCTACATTTGATGAATTACTTGATATTAATGCTGAATTGATAGTCAAATATAAAGACATAAAACGTCAATTAAAAGTAGTCAAAGCAGATTTAAGTAGAGCAGAGTTTGAACGAGATATGTTAAAAGATGAGAAGAAAATATTAGAAGAGGAACTTGAAAATATTCAAGAATCATCATCTAATGTTGACTCTCAAATATCTCTTTTGAGTCAAGAAATAGAAGCTCAAAAAGAGAAAAATAATGCTCTCACTACTGAAAATCATGAGCTTAAAGCAAAAGTCAAAATTCTAGACCTAGAAAAAGCTAGCTTACAAACAAAGTTTGATGACATTACTCAAAATGTTTCTAACTTTAACAAAGGTCGAGAAAATTTGACAAAAATAATTGAAAGTTCACAATCTATTTCAAACAAACAAGGATTGGGATATAACAAACAAGAAACCAAGAAACATCTTGGAAATAAAAGGAAGAAGAAAGTTCAAAAAACTGAAGCTAAGAAAAATCTTAGTTTATTATATTCCAAACCAAAACCAGTTGTAAAATTTCAAAAGAAAAATGTCAAGACTATCAAAATATGGGTTCCTAAAACAAATAACAATTTAATTAGGAACAAATACATTCAGCAATTCATGAATACTGTGCATTTTAATAAAAATTATATATATAAAGGGGATACCGGACCCATATGGGTTTGGACTCCTAAGACCTAACTCTTAGGACCCTATAAAAAGTGGGTACCATGGACTTAATTCTATTTTTTGCAGGTCGCACTTAAGAAAAGAGGAAAGTGGATATTGGACAGTGGTTGCTCAAAGCACATGACGGGAGACAAGAGTTTATTAACAAATATTACATATTCAGATGGTGGCTCCGTCACTTTTGGAGACAATTCAAAAGGCTATATCATCAGTAAAGGGGATGTGAGCAATTGCGGTACATCTAACTTACCTCTTATTACTAATGTCATGCTAGTTAGAAATTTAAAACACAATTTGCTTAGTATTAGTCGGTTATGTGACAAGGGATTTATAATTTCATTTTCAAATAATAAGTGTAGTATTTTAGATAAAAACCATAATTTGGTTTTCGAAGGTTATAGAGACAGAAATATATATATTCTGAATATGAATATTAATCATAATTCAGATATGTGTCTTGTGGCTAATGACAATGATCCATGGCTATGGCACAAACGCTTCTGTCATATAAACTTCAGAACTATTGACAAGCTAGCCAAAAACAATCTAGTTAGAGGACTACCCAAAATGAGTTTTAAAGTTAACAACATTTGTGATGCATGTCAATTAGGAAAATTGACCAAATCATCTTTTAAATCCAAGAAAGTCATATCAACATTACAACCACTTGAGTTACTACACATGGATTTATTTGGACCTACTAGGGTTCAATCAATAAATCACAGTCAATATGTGCTTGTAATTGTTGATGATTTCTCTCGTTATACATGGACAATTTTCTTAAAAAATAAAAGTGACACTTTCGATCATTTCAAATCTTTCGTCAAAAGTATTCAAAAATCAAAAGGGATTAAAGTTAAAAATATAAGAAGTGATCATGGCGGAGAGTTTGAAAATAATGAATTTGAACATTTTTGTACAAAGAAAGGTATATATCATAATTTTTCGTTTCCCAGAACTCCACAACAGAACGGAGTTGTAGAACGGAAGAACCGAACTTTACAAGAATGTGCAAGAACATTATTGAATGGAACCACCTTACCAAAACATTTTTGGGCAGAAGCTGCGGCAACTGCCTGTTATGTTTTAAATCATGTATCCATAAGACCTCTTACCAAGAATACTCCTTATGAATTATTTAACAAAAGGAAGCCTAAAATCTCATACTTCAAAGTTTTTGGTTCCAAGTGCTTTATTTTAAATACGAAAGACCAGCTTGGCAAATTCGATCCAAAAGCCGATGAAGGAATATTTGTCGGTTATTCGAAACGAAGTAAGGCCTATCGGATATTTAATAAACGAACCAAAACTATTGAAGAATCACTTCATGTCTCTTTTGATGAAATCTATCAGCATCCTCACACTATATCAGATGACGACGAATCAATAGTCACTGACAATCAAATCATCACAAATATTGATTCTGACTCGGAAATAATTATTGAGAATATTCCTCAAATATGTGAGTTACAATCACCACCAAGAATATTAAGAGACCATCCGGCTCAAAATATAATCGGTGAAATAACATCACATGTCAGAACAAGGAGTCAACTCAATCAAATGGGTCATGTCGCTTTTCTCTCAAATATCGAACCTAAGAATCCAAAAGAAGCTGCTACAGATGATTACTGGATCATTGCCATGCAGGAAGAACTAAATCAGTTTGAGCGCAATGACGTTTGGGAACTTGTTCCAAGACCAACTGATCAGTCAATAATTGGTACTAAATGGGTCTATAAAAATAAGGCCGACGAACAAGGAAATATCACCAAAAATAAAGCAAGATTAGTAGCACAAGGATATAATCAGGAAGAAGGTATCGATTATGAAGAAACTTTTGCACCAGTTGCTCGACTAGAAGCTATTAGAATCCTATTATCTTTTGCTTATCACCATAATTTCAAACTTTATCAGATGGATGTCAAAAGTGCTTTTCTCAATGGATTTATCAAAGAGAATGTCTATGTCTAACAACCTCCTTTGTTCGTACATGAAAAATATCCTGACCATGTGTTCAAACTTAAGAAAGCTTTGTATGGTTTAAAACAAGCACCTCGTGCTTGGTATGAACGACTATGTAGCTATCTTATTAACTCAGGATTTCAAATAGGCAAAGTCGATCAAACTTTGTTTATTAAACATTCTCGAAAAGATATTCTAGTTATCCAGATATATGTAGACGATATCATCTTTGGTTCAACAAACGATAAACTTTGCAAAGAATTTGCAAGTATTATGACCAAAGAATTCAAAATGTCTCATATGGGAGAACTATCTTATTTTCTTGGACTTCAAATAAAGCAACTTTCAAACGGTATTTTTATCAATCAAGAAAAATACTGTGAAAACCTTATCAAACGCTTCGGATTAGAAAATGCATATGGTAAACCAACTCCTATGAGTACAACTACACATCTTGAAAAAGACGAAAGTGGTAAGAATATTGACCAGAAATTATATCGAAGCATGATTGGTTTTCTTCTTTATCTTACAGCTAGTCGTCCGGATATAATAATCAGTGTTTGTTTATGTGCTCGTTTTCAAGCCGATCCAAAGGAATCACATCTACGAGCAGTGAAACGTATAATTCGTTATCTTAATAATACCAAAGATTTCGGTCTTTTTTATCCAAAAGAATGTCCATTTGAATTAGTATCATATAGTGATGCTGATTTCGGTGGCTCACGAACGGATAGAAAAAGTACAAGTGGTACGTGCCATTTTATTGGAAAATCACTTGTCTCCTGGTTCAGTAAGAAACAAAATTGTGTTTCACTATCAACATGTGAAGCTGAATATATATCAGCAGCTCTTGCTTGTACTCAAGTACTATATATGCAACAAACACTTCAAGATTTTGATATTCATTTATCAAATTCTATTATATACTGTGATAACACCAGTGCTATAAATCTCTCTAAAAATCCAGTAAATCACTCTAGAACCAAACACATTGATATCCGTCATCATTTCCTTCGAGATAATATTGACAAAGGAAATATATGTCTTGAATATGTCCATACTGACAATCAATTAGCGGACATTTTTACTAAACCTCTGCTAGAATCTAATTTTATTAGATTACGAAGAGAGCTTGGTTTAATTTCAAGAAAAAAATCTTGACTAAGTAATTTCTAAAGAACGTCTTCTGTTTAGTTATTCTTTAACCATAACTTTTGCATAAACTATTTTTTTTACATTAAATATAAGCCACTGCTTGATTTAATGGTTAATTCTCTTTACTCATTTTTTCATTTAGTGATCGTCCTTTCCTTTCTTATTTTATAATTTTAGTTTTAAAAGGAAAGCTATTTTTAGAGTTAAAATAAAATTTCTGTTTATGTTTTCTTGGTTAAAATTTTCCATTAACTCACATCCATAGGTTTATACATAAGAAACTTGTATATAAGCTTGCAAAAATTTCATATTTTGTTCATCTTTTTTATCTAACCATAATATTCTATACAACATTCCATATGGCTCACATTTGTGATAAATGTGCTCAAGAATCATACATTTCTATTACGAGTTCTGAGTCGGAGGAATATTATTCTCCTACTACACCAAAACAAAAACCAAGTTGTCATCATCAATGCTCTTGTATGTCTGATAAAACTCCAAATTCAAAACGAGTGAAGAGGACACTATTCTATTCTCCTCGTACCAAAGCACAAATCGATGAGATACACCACTACCATAAACATCAGATAGACCTTCAGAGACAGCTCCATTATGGGCAAAGTCAACTTTATCACGAGCAACAACGGACATCGGCACGATTATCCGTTTTAGAAAAGTTGGCAACATTTTTCTTCCAACAAGCATGACGTGCATGAACCAATGCCGTCTAGGACATCAACATCTAAAAGTCCTAACTCGTGGGATCAGAACTATGAGAAGAATGAAGGAGCTCAGAAACAATGGAGTCCATGGTCAAAACGTATTGAAGGAAACAACGATAATTCTAATGACGATCCTTCTCATTAGATTTATATATGGTTATTATATCTTTATCTATCACTTGTGTAATAACGGTTATATTTTGTATTAAGAATGAAATATAATATATATAGATTGATATATGATAAAAACTTGCAAAATAACATATTATTACTCAGCAGACCAGAACCGGTCGACCGCCCCATATATAGCCGGTCGACCGTTTGCTCCCTGGTTGAAAACGGTCGACCGGCCATATTTCATTGGTCGACCGGTTGACGTATTTTTAGTTTTTATATATACCTATGCGTCATTTTTCCTTCTACCCTCTTTCTCTTTTGACTCAAGCTGTTCTTTTTCCCAAAATCACAAACCCTAGTTTCCTATTTTCAATTCCCAAATCTCAAATCTTCCAACAATGGCTCCTCCTCAAAAGAAATCTAAGAAAGGAACAACCTCTGAAACTTCATCTCTGAGCATCTCCGCTAAAAAGTGGCTTCAAAGTCCAATTGCTGTAACAAGATGGAATCAGATGACAAATTACAAGTTTCATCCAGGCTCTTTCATCAAATTTGATGATTTCACGGCTTATGGAGTTCGGAGGTTAGCCAACAATGCCAACATTACTCCATTGATAGATTTTTCAGAAAATAATGTGGAGATAAATCATTTGATGATTAAATTGTTTTACGCCAATCTCGATGAATATCAACATGATAATCCAAACGGAGTCATCTGGTCTGTGGTCTGTGGTAAGCAAATTTTTCTTACTCATGCTAGAATTGCCTCTATACTTGGTATACCAAATCGAGGCGATGAGTTTTCATCTACCTTCTGCGAAGTCTTCACTCGAAATAGTACTAGTCATCAGTTCATAGAAGACAATAGTGATGGCACAAAGTCTATTGGACTTCGACCGACAGCCAGACTACTTCATCGTGTTTTGATGCATTCTCTTTTTCCTAGACTTGGAAATTATGATGCAGTATATAAAGAAAACTTCAAAGAACTCTATGCTATTTATGGTGAAATCCAAATCAATTGGGTACACATGCTTTTTGATGAAATTATCAAGGTAAATAACTCTACACGGCCTCATTTCTTCTACAATGAATATATCATGCGACTTTTGTTAGCTTGTGGGGTAAATCCTCCTGATTCTGCAACCTCAAAACCAAAATGCATTGATTCAATAACCATCAAACGAATGAAGCTTCCTCCACCTTATCTTGAGATTATGTCTTTTAAAGAATGGCAACAAAGAGGACCAAGAAAACAAAGAGCAACTTCCTCTCGTCCTCGTTCCGATGAAGTGAAACTATTAAAATCAAAATCATCAACAAAAGAATCACTTGAAACAATTGCGCGTAACCAATTTTTGCTTGAATCACGTCTCAAGCGCATGGACTCTAAAATTGATAAGCGCTTCAACAAGGTCAAGTCATTCTTTGGTATGCTATGGGATGCTATATCATGTTCCACATCCACCTCTGTTCAAGCACAAGACCCAGGAAAACGTCCTGCTGCTCCTGTTTTCACCTGGACATCATCTGACGAGTCTACTGGTATGAGTGGTCATGGACATGGAGAATCATCTAGAGGGAACAATGATGAGGAAGAAGAAGAAGATGATGATGACGACGATGATGATGATGAAGAGGAGATACGATCTGCTTCATCTTAGATTCTATTATGGTTTAGCACTTTAAAAACATTCATCGACACTTGTACTAAATAGTGTCGTTATTCTAATTTTTCGTTTGACATTATGATCTGTAGAATACTCTGTTATGTTTTGGATGTTTTAATGATTTATTTTGCTATGCATATCATATTCATTCTACTATTCTAGTGTGTGTTACTCCTTTTTGTCGATGACAAAGGGGGAGAAAGGGCTAACAATTGTTTGCAGGAACGTACATATATAAGAATTCAAAGAGAGAGATTACATATTCAGGGGGAGATTCAAATTTGCAGATATATATTGTCATCAATCAAAAAGGGGGAGAATGTTGAGTCACAAGTTTTATGAAGGTTTTGATTTCTGACAAATAATAAAGGCGATCGACAAAACAAATACATCATGGCTACATATGGTACTCTAGATTATAGGTTGATTATTTGATATTGTATTAGTGATAAACTTGTTAAAATCTATCCTCAAATAATCATGCATTTCAATATAATCAATATATATACATTTGAAATTGCATTGCACATTCACTATGCAAATTATCAGAGACCGGTCGACCGGTAGTAAAAAAGGCGGTCGACCGTTTCTGCATAATATGCACAATGAACGTGCACACATGCACATAACGTATATATATTTGAATTCCTGTCTACTGGTCACTTTTTAACCTGTCGACCGTTTTCAAACAGAAAGCAATTTTTCCAAAAGACACTTCTCTTCTCCAAAGGTTGCATCTCTTACCTTTCACCAAAGATCATATCTCTTAATGGCAACTACTCACAAAGAGTTACAACCATTCTTATCTATATAAACTCATCTAATTCGTTGATTAAAACAACATGATTTTATATGCTTTTTAATCTAATCTCTGATCTTACTTTCTACATACTCCTGCATTCTAAAAGCTCTCGATTATTTATTGGATCATCGAAACTATTTCATATCTTTTGATTCAATAAGTAATATACTTTCCTTAATCTTTTCAAAACATCATTCGCATACTTTGAGGATAAGATTATAGGAAGGGTGTACTGCTAGTGACAAATCCGTGTTTTCAAGAACACAAGTTGTCAACAACAATTGTATTTGTTCTTTTGTTGAAGTCCTCTGTGTTGTAAGAGGCAAGTGTTGAAGTCCTCAGTGTATTAGAGGCGTGAGATCCCGTTCGGTTGTTCGGGTGTTGTAAACCTGTTCCTCCGGGTGAAGCGAGGTTGTTAATAGTGAAAATCCAGATAGAAGTCTGGGACTGGACGTAGGACGGTGCTCCGAACCAGTATAAAAATCTCTGGTGTGATTTTCTATTTTTTATTTACTATGCTATTATCATCTATTTCCGCATTTATATTGTAGTCCATATTACACGATCCGTGTGTACTATATTAGCACATATAATTGTATACACACCGCACTTTCAATTTTAACTTTTCATATTCTTCTACTTTTGCATGAAAATATGAGTTAGAGATTAGTTTTTGACGTACGTCCTATTTATTTTTGTTTGTTTAATTTTAGATCTACAATTATATTGATCATTGTTTGTAGCTGTAATTTGTTATTAATGTTATTTTTCATTTGAACCTTATTGTTATTTATGATATGTAGGCAATTGTTCATATGATATGCATTTGTGTTTTTTCAGTTTTGCTGTGTTTGTAATGGTAAGTTATTCTAGTTGTTCTGTTGATATTGTTATAGTACATGTATGTTTTTTATTGAATTATATGATATCAATGATATGCGGCAGTGAAGTTTTATGAAGATGTTGTAGTTATGGCAAATATTTGCCTATTAAATATTTGCCATAGAAATATTTGACACAACTATTTTTGTTTACTTAATAGTTGTTGTGGTATTTTTTATTATAACAATTATATTTGTTATGTTGTACTTTTATTCTAATATTGTATCTATTTTTTCAGGTCTGGTCCTATTGATGTTCTAGTCATTTTCTTATTGGGTAGCGTTACTTACAGTAAGCATCTTGGTTTGAGTGATTGTGTGTTAAGATTGAGAAATGATATTTGTGAGCATTGGCCTGAGTTAACACCTTGTTCTATTGAATTGGTTTATGAAAGAGATGAAAAGAAAAGAGTTATTGAAACTAATTTTGATTTGCATAGTATATTGTTGCTTGTTGCTAATAGCCATGAGGACATTTTACTTGTTTCAGTTATATCTAAGCCGTGTAAAAGTATTTTAGCTGACATTGTGTAACATCCTGCATCTCGATGCCAAAAGCTAGGTGATATAGATGCTACCTCATCCATAGTATGAACTTTTGGTGGCAAAATACGGTAATGATGATGGTATCCATAATATCACAAGCACACAAATATGAACAAAATCATATTGTTTAAAAACAACATTTAGCCGATTACATTTCAAAACAATCATTCATATCCATGTTACATAATACCTTAACATTTCCCAAGCAATGATTAAATATATCATTACAAAATTAGGCCAAGAGCGACATATGACGATGCCCCCTTGGTTGATTAAAGCAATATAGTCATATCCGACATATGTACATAGCGGAATCAAAAAATAAATAAAATGGCAATTCCTAATTAGCTATCCATCAGCCGCCTGCTCGTCTTCAGATGCTTTATTCGCGAAAAGACAAAAAACCTGAAAACCTCAACACCCAGCCTACTTGAATCAATTTTGAGTACCTGAGAGTTTAAGGGGAAACAAAAACTTCGAGTCAGACATAAAGCCTGGTATGAGTAATTCTGTTACATCTCGGTTAAGTGAGACCACGCCGCTTAGCAGAATGGGTTTTTCTTCACTTATATCCTTTTTAAAACATATATATTTTGCAATCCTTTCATGCAACCAAACTGGTTAATCAAACTAATTATATCAAAATAGCAATATCCTTTATGTTGATAAATGGACCATCTGTCCGTAAAACATGTAGTATGTGAACTATCTGCCCACTCATGATAGCAAGGTCCGTTATGCTACAAGTGGACTATATGTCCATACAACTAGGCTGACTGCCCGCAAACTGGACTAATTATCCAAAATTTAGGCCGACCGTCTGCAAAATGGACTAACTATCCAAATCATTTTCTTAGGATTAACTACCCTTTAAATTTTCCTTGAAAACCCTTTACTCATATAGGAAAACAAAAATGGAACTTCTACGATCAACAACATGTTTACGTGTTCCCATACTCATGCATGCTATACTTTAATGATAGAAAAAAAATCTCACCACTAAGCCAATTGGTTTTAATCCAACTCCTCTCTTCCCCCAATGCTAGGATTTTTTTCAGATTTAATTAAAAAATATTTCTTCTCAACCGATATCAATTAAACATAAAAATCTATTTCCTTTTCTACACTCTCCAATTTAGCATGTTCTTTATGCTTGAAATTGATGGGATTCTTGTGTGTTCTTCTTCTTGAACTGGATGATTTAATTCAGTACACATTGCCAGAGTAAGTCCTTTCTCCTTTTACTCTTCAAGAATTACGAACTTTTCTAATGTTATGTCTAATGATGACGTATGTGGATGAACTTTTATCTATTTTACAAGTAAAAAATTTTCACTCTATGATTTTGATTGTTTGTTAGATAATATTTCTTTAACCGTATTTGTCAGATTTTACGATTGGTTTCTAGGTTCATATAGTTGTTTTCCAAATTGATGAGTCAATAGGCGATATGAGTAAAACCAAGTACCACTAACAAATTTACCGAGTTGGGACTTTAAATATGTCGAAACTGTTGTTATTGTTGTTATCACCTTTTTATTTACAAAGAAAGCCACTTAACAATATTTATTTCACACATGCACTGTTTAACTTTCTTCAAAACTATTTTCCATACTACTAAAATGAGTGTATGTAAACAAGTTTGGTTGGCTCCTTAATTACATCTTTAGAGGGAACCAGTATGGCTTTGTCAATTGAGTTAAGCATTATAAACGAATTTTGTAGAGTGACCATATTTTTATTTTTTTCCTTATAGTTTGATCTCCATAAGCAATAATTGATCAAATTTGATGTTGATTACCAAATGAATTAAATAGATATTGTTCAAAAATAGAAAGAGATAATAACAACTTTTTAACATATCAATGGCCTTCAACCGAACATTAGAAAACATTTCCCTAGCCTATATAGTTAGGTCAGCCAGGTCAAATAGGCAATGCATATCATTTTGTGTGACCTTGCAGAAACATCAATATTTGATGCATTAGGTTGCATTTTTCTACTCCATAGAGTAAAAAATAGGTATAATGCTAAGTTCCTAATTAATTAAAAAAAATGATTCAATTTATAATCCAAGCAATGCATTTGTTATAACAAATGATTTTAACACAACAAGTCATAACTATTTTCATATTGTTATGACCATCATTCAGTTTTCTTGCTTTATGCAATTTAGTTCAACCTACAGTCCAGAGCATTTAGTTTTGTATCGTGTAGCGTCAAGCTATTTGTTTTTGTTGTATGAAGCTTTAGTTTACATTATTATGCTATATAGTTTAAGTTATATGCATACGTAGTTTTTTTGGCTGTATATTTCAGCATACCATTTAACTTTGTTGTTTTAATTGTTTCCCTAATTACTTACATTAACCTACTTAAAACCTTGTATATTTAAAAGATGAGCTAAATTCATAAGTTTTATACGTAATATGTACTAAAGTTCTGCAAGCATTCTAAGTTAAAACATATCTAATTAATTTATAGTGTGTTGTACTAAAAGCGTGCATAATATAAATTATGCCAAGTATCTTTATCACAGCGTATGTGCACTTGAAATTAGAATCTCCTTTTCTGGTATGAATAATAATATTTTACCATTCAAAAGAATTCTCAGAATAATGTTAGAACTCACATGATTTTAAAAACTGTTATTTCTATAAATTTAACACTGATGATGATTAAGATATAAAGTCAACTAATTGAATTGGAGATCTATTATTTGCAACCAAGGTTTTATTTACTATAAGAGAAGGGAATTGAAAAATTCCGCGAAGGTTAATAAGGAAATTCATGAGTGCAATAAGGCATAATGTATAAATTACTTCTATTCGTAAGACTCATGAAATTCACGAGATCGTCTATTAAACATACATAACACGCTCAACCAAACATGCTATGGCTGTTATTTTAGCATTCAAGACATGTGGAATTAATCTAAAAAGAAAGTTTTAATAGATTATTATATAATATAATAGACTGATACACAAATCATACCATTGTTCCTTTTTCAAAATCATATGTTTATTCTCCCTTCTTCCAACTATATCATACATCATATGAAACATAAACTTGATAGGTTAAAGTATATAAACTTATCGATACTCCTCATCGACCATTAAACACCGATATTTCTTAATGTTGTGAACATGTAAGACATCATGAGTTGTTTCGTTATATTAAAACTAGGTGTGCCTACTAATGGTAAGTCACTCGATATTTTCTCTACAGTCATCCTTGAATAATATCCGTATTATTTTTTTATAGTTGTCAAGCGATACTTTTACTTCCATTATGTTAGTTTGATTATAACTAGAATCTGTTTGGTAGATGTTATATTGTAGGATATTAATATGAGAAGCTTCAATGGAGAACTACAAGACAACATTTGAAAATGTTGATGCTTCTCTATTTAGGAAAAGGAAAGAATACAAATTGACCATTTATATTTCTTATTGATGGCCAAATAAATTATCAAAAAATATATTTGATTCTATGTATCCACTCTTCAATTAGAGTAACTTCTCTTTACACACTAATACATTCAAATGAAAGTTATGTGGTTTTAGCTATTTAGGTGGTCAGCTATCAATATAGCTTTAATAATAATATAGTTCCATATCCCAGTTGGTAAGCTAAAGTGATTGCACTGAGTAAGACTCAGTGCATAGCAGAGTCAAACTCGGTCCACACAGAACCGCCATGTGTGCTCCAAGTTGAACTCAGTGCCCCGCTATGCACTTAGTTGAACACAATTGCATACAGAACTCGCATGAATATAAATGTCTGTGTATGGAATGATTTATATCTCTTTTTATATATAAATACATCTGCAACTCATAGCTTGGTTCGAAGTTTTTGACTAATATTTTCCAGTTCCAAGACCTCATTTATTGTTTGAATCATAATTTATTGTCGGATCTTCTCATGCTCTTTCACATGTTAGTTGTTTAGAGCAAGCTGATGTGAATTCTTCACTTTCCCATCTTCATGTGGCATTATTTACCGTTTAACTTCAGTTCATGGAGATGAAGCTGCAAATATATTTGGATATTGCAAGCAAATACAAAGTTGAGCTATGTAGTTTATACCAAATATTCGATATGCACACAGGATAAAATAGCACTCTATCATGATTCATTTATTATATATAAGAAAAGAATGTTCTACTTTAAAGGATTGCATTGAGGGTTCTTTATGCTTGTATCATACCCTTAAATAAAATTTTAAAGGCTAAACAAATATCTTTTGACATTGATGTGTTAAAATTTGCATAACTCCTCGAGAAACCTAATTGTATTTATATAACTCAAAAATTTGAGCGTTCTGTTAATTTTTTGTGCTAAAAACATACTACCTTTTGTTTTTATACCACTCCTGCTGCTGCTGTTTCAAGAGAATAAGTTTCTATTTTTATCTTATTTTTTACTTGATTGGTACCGTGTTCATAGATATTTCACTAATATTAATTCTATATTACATTCCAATATTCTTTCATTGTTACTAAACATTAATATTAGGGTTCAGCACGACTATCCAGATTCAATAAAATATCCACCAGAAGAATCTAGAAATTGGGTCTCAGTTATTACAAAACTGGATTGAAGTAAGGACTAAAAAAATAGAATTAAACTGACCGTACAAGCATCTTTTGTACATTGCATATGGCTTTGCAATATAATTTCCGTTTACCTCTTCTATTCTATCGAAGAAAAAAAAGCAATCCATCCAACACTTTCTAAGATTCATGATACATTAAGCCGAAAATCTTATCCATTTATAGATGGAATTTCTACAGCAACTAGGTCTAGAGGGAAGTTATGAGCATTACCTACTACAGGCCAAGCAACCAAAAAGAAATGTAGGGAATGTGAATTGTTGACCAGTGCCACGAGAATCCCTGCTCTCTCAAATAATAACAAGAGAAATGGTAAGACAAGAATGGAGAAATGGTAAGACAATAATGAAATACCATAGTTTAGCTAATCGAGGAGCTCTTAGGAGATGGAGGGGGTGCAACCAATAGAAGAGGCACAACACAAGTGGATCGAACAAAGAAGGACAGATTCCTCAATCTACTACTGTTGTCCGGGACGCAAGACTAGCTATAGGAAACTAGTTGACCGGAGTAGAAGATTTCTTACAAACTATTCAGCCAAGGTTTTTGTTTAAGTAACAGACCAGAAGTTGCATCTGTTATTCATCTATTACATGCCTTAATGGCTTGGTCATAACTGGAAACACGATCTCTTTTTTATTTTTACCTTTTTAATTTGGACATGATATATTGTTGTATTTTGAAATAATAAAGTTTATGGTTCAACAATAGTATTATCTAAACGTGACATGGTTGTATTTGAGAATTGAAGGCATTTTAAATTTTATGTTGAATCAGTATGATGAATCATATGAAAATTAATGTTTATTTTATGTTATATCCGTTTGTTTAAGAATTTTAATGTTATTTGTGCATGAAATTGCATAAAATCATAATTTCCCATTAGTAACGTATAAAAATGTTACCCATATTTGTATTAACAATGCTTATCAATATGGAAAAAATAAATGATACACGATGCAACTTATGTGTACCAACAGTTATAAGTGTTACTGTATGATGGTAGTAAATGTTCCGAAATAAGCATTTTCCAACGCTTATAAGTGTTACGAAATATTCCAGTGGCAAAGATTATATTCGTTACAAATAAGTATATTAATAACAATTATAACTATGACAAGTTTGATTGCTCAGTTGCTCACATGCCATTGGTAACACTTGAAGAGTGTTACTGAAATTATTTGTAACAATTATAAGCGTTAGGAATTGTCTATTTTGGTGTAGTTATCTAAATAGTCAAAATGAAGTTGTGAAAAAATTATTAATATAATTTTACTTCAACGACAACCAAAAAACATAAAAATTATTTACGACACCACAAAATAAACCTCCTACACTCATATCTCAACAACTGCCCATATGCATAGCACGGACCACATACTAGTATATATACAAAGGAAATATATCTTTAGCTTTACTCTAAGTCATTTTTCCATGTCATATATACTTTACTCAAAATAATGTTGACGAGATTTAATAAGGATCAACTATCCTTCTAAAACAAGTCAATACTCTTTTCAACTTGAAAATACTTAGGCTATATTGCCTATTTATTACGTCCTAAAACTTTGTTTAAAACCGTTAAACAACCCTTTTGAGACCATTGAATACTGCCTTTCGAAACCATTGGAAAATCCATTCCTTTCTTTTCTCCGAAAGCTTCAAAATAGTGAACATCCCCCTAAAAAACCTTTTAAATATCGCCTTTCGAAAACATAAGAAGAACCTTCCTTTCAATCCTTTCGAAACCCTGGGGAACCACCCCTATCAAAACCATTCATTAAACCTTTCGAAATAGCCATACTCAATCCTTTCGAAAGCACTTTGGGTTCAATTTAAAACATGTGGAAACCTTTCAAAACCATTAAAAAATGTCTCGGTCGAAACCATTTGGATTCTGCTTTCAAGTAGAGCAAAAGGATCAGAAACCCATTAAAGTCGAAAGCATTAGTTTCAAAACTTTTTAAAACTATCTCTTTCGAAACCATTTGGGTTTTACTTTACTTATAGAAAAAAGGTCTTAAAAAACATTTAACTCGAAAGCATCTACTTCGAAATCCATTTCCAAGAACATGCTACTCACCATTACATGGATGTGAATATATGAGGTTGCGCCTTTGTTTTTAAATAATTGCTTTAGACTAAGTCGAGACCTTTTTGCTGCCGCCTTTCTACCTTTCAACCCAGATGGTTTCAAAAGGGTTTTTTGTTTTTCTAAAACCAGGCCACCTCTCCAATGCCTTCCAAGGGATGGTTTCAACATTATCATTTCATTACTTGCTCTACTTGAAGGCAGAATTGGTCTTAAAATGGTCTTAAAAAGGGTTGTTATGTGTCATATATTTTTTATTAGGGAATTGGTCTTTTCATGTTGATGCATGTGGTTGAGCCCAAGAACACTTGCTCTGCACTACTTGCAAAAGCAGACACGTTTAAAATTAATAAATATTGACATACATGTAGAGACTATAAAATGGGTTGGTGGTGGAAGCAATTTAAGAGCGTGGAGAACATGGTGGTCACATTAGTTTGGTTTTAATGGTGTAAATGAAGTTGGATTTGATCCAGATAAATACACTGTCAAAAAAAATTAAAAAGGCATGGAGTCAATTGTAAGATTTAGCTGGAAGCATTAACTTTTGAGGCAACATAAGGTTGGTATTTATGTACTATGAAGATTAATTTTTTCAAGGATACATTATCAACATATTTGAACTCATATACGAAACCTCCCACAGTAGACTATATTCACATCTAAAAGGAAATAATAATAAACAAATGCCTTTTTAAGTGCAAACAATGTTCAATTATACATCAGTAGTATATGAGAGAGGAGATTCTATCGTAATGGACCACATGTATTCACCTAAACACGAAATGTGGATTGTTCTATTATAAAATTATTACTATAAAATCAGTCAACAAAATAAACTCAACTTTAATAAAAGAAAATGAAAATTTGAGGTAGGGTTATGTGTCCTACATTTAGCTTCTCCTTTGGCGACGAGTGTTATGCGTTAATCTTAACATGTTATAACTCATTTACTTACACTTCTTCCATGTCGCTTGTTATCTTTTTCACAATGGTTTTGTTTAGAATAACTTCAAGTGGAATTATTAACCAACTAAAGCAAAGTGAACAAAGAATCACTAACTTGAAACCTATTATTGAAAAGCTCACTGATAAGATATATGTTGATGGAGGTTTTGAAGATAGTGCATCTTGATGGCCATCCATGTAGAATATTGGTTGCTGGAAAAATCATTGGTTTTTATTGTTGATTTTGGTTACAAAAAAGTAATCTATAAAGTGTGAACTCTTACCATAACGATGTACCTTGATATTAGCAACAAAGATAAACAGATGGTGGAAGGAGAGGGTGTTTAATATCAAACCACATAATAATTTGCATTTAACTTTTTTAAGTGCATCTGATTAAGTTTTTTATTCTCTAGGTATAGATGCACTTGATAATGAAATTTCAACACAATTAAAATATTATTTCTATGCTTTGTCGGGTTGATATTATGATTTATACATATTTCCGTATCTGGTATAAAGTGTTTTATTAGCTTAGAAAAAATACATAAATCGGCTTCCATTTAAGAGCGTATTGGTAGAATTAATTTTTTAATATTCTGTATTGTGAATATTCTATAAAATGGGTGATTCCAATTGTCTATGGGCAATGAATGAGCTTCATTGAAATATACAAACGTTTTGCAATTTTAGACACGCATACTTTACATTGGAGTGAAAAGTATGTACGCAATTATGATCCGGTTGTCCAGCAAATTTGATTATCATGTTACAAAAAGAGAATATGGAAGCAACAAGACAAAAATAATAAATAGAATTATAGTCCTTATACGTTGCCAATAACATAACCATAGGCAATAGGGGTGAGTTGTCTTTGGTTAAATCAAACAAACCAATAAAACCAGTTTATTTCGGATGAATTAGTCCGATTTTAAAACGAGATTGATTTCTAATTGTAAAGACCCAGATTTAACCACTTTAAAATATACCATTTAGAGTTATTTTAAATATAAAATATGTAATTTTATATGATTCAAACAATATTAAATAGGATTTGAAAAGAGAAATATATACAAAAATAATAACATTTGCTTATATCGACAGAAGTGACAAAATACTGACTTCAGAAAAGTAAGTTTCAATGGTTAAGTAATTTTTTTAATTAATTTATGAATGTTTATATTTTAAATAGCAATATAAAAATTTATTTTTAAATTTGGTTTACAAAAAATAAATATTTTAACTAATAAATATTTTAACTAAAACGTCAAAATGTGAACGTAAAACATTTTGTCAAAAATCATCTTTTTGTGGATTAAAAGTTATCGCAACATTGTCGATATAGGAACATATATTCAAATAGTATAAGTAATAATTAATTCACTAATCAAGCTTACTTTTATTAAACATACTTAGAAAATTATAGAATATAATTAAAAAAAAGTAAGCATAAAAAGATTAAAAAAAAGTACAAAAGTCAAAAAGTAAAACACTAAATCAAACAAACATAATTATTACTTTCTTTACTTAATATTTAAGTGAAAATGACATAAAGTAATGATTTGAAATGTGATGTTAAGTGTTGAAAAAAATATGCTTAAAAAGTAAGTAAGGTTATTTTGGTAATTTGGTAAAGAGATATTTTGGTAACTTACCACTTCATTTTTTTCTATAAATACCAACCACTTTCTCAATTTTTTCACACCATTTCTACCTTCTTCTTCCTACTTGAAGCTCTCTTTAATGGATTTTTCTTCTCTCTTTTCTTTACTAACCTTTTAAAATCATATCAAATCAACTCCAAACACAACCAAACATTGCCAAAGACCTTAGAATACCATTAAAACATGGTATAGCTTCTAAAAATGGAAGAGATGATGGAGGAGAGGTTGGAACCGATGGAGGCCGAACCATTTGGAAGGAAAGCAAGTTGGGGAAGCTCTAGAGAAAGAAAAAGGGAAGGAAGTGCTGTTGTTCATTCCAAGAAGCTAGGACCAAATTCAAGGTGTCGCGAAACCTCTGCTGAATTTTTCAAAGTTGGTTGAAGTTGAAAACAATAGTGAAGTGTTGGATTAAATGAATGTTGGTAGGAAGTTAATCGATTTGGTTAAAGTTGAGTACTTATATTTAAAGTTAGTAATTTCTATAAAAATATTTCAAGTTAATAACATGAAAAGTTTAGTGTATATTGGATGATTTAATCGAGGTTAACTTGGTTGATATTATGGTCGACTATATGTTTGTGATATGGATGATAACTTGGTTTTATAAATGATAAGAAAAATGGTTAGTGAGCATAGTTAATTTAATAAGAATTCAAATATATATATATATATATATATATATATATATATCTGTGTGTGTGTGGAAATTATTACGCCTCTTAATGAAATCAAAATATCTAAGAAGATTGAAAATGATATAATACTATAATATGAAATGAAATGGAAAATGGATCTGAAATATGAAAAATATTGTTTAAAATGAATTAAAATGATTTGAAATGTTTTATACACATTTAAAAGTGTCACTTTTCATGAAGTTTGAGAAGAAATTGAAATTTTAATCAAAAATAGGCATGATGCGTAACGGTAGTTCGCGATTTCGCGTCATAAAAGTCAAACGAGTGTAAAGATTAGAATATAGCTCGAAATTCTTCGAGATAAGAATTTTCCAAACTGTTATATCCATAGTTTTCCAGTGATGAAAGAAAATTGAGATTTCAATAAGTAGATTTTAAGTTATGAGTAAAACACGTTTTTGGTAAAATCGCAGTTTTGCAGTTCGGAATCTAAAACTGGAATTATTTAAAAATGATGTTTTAATTTTTTTTGAAAATATGAAATAATTCTTATAAATCTTTTGAAATGTTTTAAAAGTGATTTAATTAATAAAAATAGATTTTCAAATAATAAAAAGTCGTTTTAATCAATATAGCTTTAAAAAGCACTTTTCGCATCACTTTTCAATAACTTTCGAAATATAGTTTTAGCACAACCGTTCTTTTCCAAATCTTTTGTCAAAATTCTTAAATGATTAATAGAGTATTCTAAGGGTGATTTGAAGGGTTTATGGAATGGTTAAATAAATGAATAAGTGTTTTAAATAATGACTTGAAAGTTTTATAAATCATTTCTAAAAATGAAAGGAGTATGTGGAAACGACTAGTACATTTGTCGAGCTTATGAGATCTAAACAGTAAAACAAGGTGTGTAACTAAGATTAGGAATGAAACAACCAGTGCCCTGAGCATACCAGGCCTTCATTTTATCTTTTAGACGAGGGGTGGAATAGATCGAAAGGAAAGCCCGGATGCTCTAAATGATCATAATTAAGTTTTTTCCAAGATGAAAGAAAAGAAACAAATTCTTTGAATTTATTATAAATGGTTTATATATAATATTTATAATACCGATATGTTATAAGTAAAAGTAATGGAATTATAAATGAGTATTATAAGTGTTAAAATGAAGTTATAAATGAAAGATTATAAGTAAATAAGATTTAATGAAGTGGAATTTTATAAATATTTTTTTATAAATATTGGAATCGGTTTTGTAATCAAATTTATATATGGATTTGCAATTGAGATTTAGAAGTGAATGTATAATGGATTTTATAAATAACAAGATTTGAAAGGAATGAATTTGTAAATAAGAGATTTATAACTAATTAACTTATAATTGGATTTTGACTTATAAATGAGATAGAAATGGAATTTATTAGTAAAGGAAATTTTTATATGGAAGTTTATAAATTATAAATGGAATTTATAAACACTATTTTGTAAATCTAAAATCAATTTAATTTGATAAGTTAAATATGATAGTTTACTGAAGGAATTATATTTACGATTCTGGATAGTGAATAATCCTTTAAATTAAATGTGTACAAGTAATGAATTCGATAAAGGAATTATATTCATGATTTTGGACAGTGTAATCCTTTAAATAAAATGGATGTTCTGGTAAGTGATATTATAAAAAGGGAATTTAAATGGTTTGAAAATAAAATAAGTTGTGAATTTACTTATTATTAAAATAAATACATGAAAATATTTTCCAAATATCCAATAAGTGAAATGGTTGTGAATATTATCTTTTTAAAGATATTTTGAAGTCAATAATTGGGAAGTGTTTTGAATTATAAAAGTGTTTTGAATTATAAACGATTAATAAAAATCAAGCCCAGTGATTACTTAAGTGCTAGATTTCGTTTGTTATTTGATAGTTAAATAACAGACTATCAAATTTGGCCATTTTAGTTTCTCAACTTGATGTGGAAACTAATTAGTCATACACTTAATACGTAATTAGCTGTGTAGGCTTGATTAATGTTTGTGTTAAGAATGTTGATTTGAGTAGAGTGGAATGATTACTCCTATCTACCGAGCTTAATTCTTGGTCGAAGGATAGCAAGTTGAAAGTTGGAGACGTGATAGTCTATGAGACTTAGTTTCTGTATGAGGTTGAGAAACGCTTTTTCATTATTGGTGTAAAGAGACCGAGATCAGTTTTATCTGAAAACCACTTTAAACCAACATATATGCGACGATTGTGCAGGTTGGTTGATGATATTAATATTTAGGATTTTCATTGTGAACGACTGCTTGCTGATCGTTTGGGGTTAAAATTCCAATATACATCTAATACCAGTTGTCTCTTCGTTATGAAATATCCAATGTAAGGATTATTCGCTACTTATCCTAGGGATTTCCTGACAGGATGTGGTAGGAAAGTACCTTCGATTTCTGTTCTTGGACAACTTGTATGGACGAGTGTTTGACATTGCATTTCTATGATTACGTACATTGTTTTTACAAATGTACATCATGTGGTGGCGGAGAAGGCGACTTCTCTTAGCTTAACATCCTCCTTGAGACGTACGAGCTCAAGGGTTGTATTTTTGTGGAAGGCAATTAGCAGTCAACGGAAATGACAATGTGACATTCAAAGTGATGTGATATGTGATATGTGTTATGTGAAAGGTAATCTATACCTCTTTAGCCTCACTCCTCGAAAAATGAATAAAACAGGGATTGAAGCAGCAAGGCTAAGTGGGTCGCTCCCAATTCATAGATGTCATCACTGTTCTAGATATATCTTTACACGCTATGATGTCGTGTATCTGATTATTGTCGATGTATGCTTGTGGCCATGATTAAAGGTCGATAACGACCGGAGTGATGACATATTCGATGCTACCCAAAAAGCGGTAGGCTAGTCTTGTGTTGGTTTAAGTGCCAAGTATCTGGAACCTAGGTACATCCCGCTAGAGGTGTACCGAGTTTCAAAAAGGTAGTCCCTTCACCTAGCCATTTGTATGGAAATCCAAAATCCGATACGTGTCTCCATTTTCTATTGTAGAAAGCCTTGTATTACAAGGTGTATGCTGGAATTTAATAATGTAACAATTTCAGCTATTTTAATATTATTTGTGTGCAATAGACACTATTAAATATAAGAGGATTTGATATGAGAAGTTTGGTTATCGTAAGGTAAAAACTTTGTCGATATTTATTTGTGACTCGGTCTTACGAGATACCTTTTGTTTTGATAAAGGAAAAGTTTTAATAACTTTATAAATTTAGTTGAGATGTGTTTTCTCATGCTGGCTTATCACACTGATCCAGACGTTTTTCCCTTTCAATGCGTGGGTCAGACAAAGTATATTTACAGGTTCAAATTTGGTGCTTTTGGAGCTTCAACAGGCGAGCTGGGGATCTTCATGTCGTATACACGTATTTGTTTATTATTCCGCTGCATTGCTTTGCATTGTTGTTGTTGTGTATTATCATCATTTCCGAGGGCATGTTATTATGACTATCCAAGCTGATGATTATTTATTGTATACTCTGATATTGACTTATGTATATTACAGTTTCTCTTTGTAAAGATTATTGATCTACTACGATTTTAGATCCTGTATTGTTTTGGTTTTGCTTCTCTCTTCTTCTTCTCTTCTCTCTTTCTTCTCACCCTCTCTTTTCTTTCTCATAATTATCTGCAATCAGTGCGCTCTGGGTCGGACATGTGTGGTTTACTATCGGATTCTGAGGGTGTCGATTTTGGGTCGTCACACTAATCAATCCCAAAATAACCAATTTGGTTATCGGTTTAACCAAATTAACCGAACTTTTATTGTATTATCAAAATTGTTAATGTTAATAAAAAAAAATTTAGATTAGTCCAGCGATCAAAATATATCTATTTATCATATATGTGTAAAAAATGGTACTAAAAGGCATGAGAATATTGAATATGAATACTTTAATTATGTATTTATGTTTTATTTTAAAGTACAATGAATATTCTAGACATAAACTATGAATTATTTTTTTAGTCTAGTAGGGACAAATAATGGAAGAGCGTACAACAAAGGCATACAATACAACGTAAATTATGAATTCCACGACTACCCGTATGCGTAGCACGGGCTAGTCACTAGTTCACAAGTGAACAAAGGATCTTTATCACTAACTATGCTACTAGGAACTCCATGTACTCTAACCATATTCTTTGGGAATAATCCCGCCAAAACATGTGCCATTATGTTTGACCTAACTGGAATGAAATGGGCACTCTTGGTCAATCTATCCGCTATAACCCATATGCTATCATTTCCTCGTTCGACCTAGACAACCCATCAATAAAATCCATGGAGATAGAATCCCACTTCCATACTAGAATATCTAACAGCTGAAGCAATCCACTTGGTCTCTGGTGTTCGGCTTTTGCCTACTGGAAAATCATGCACTGCTTTACACATAACCATATATTCCGCTTCATACCTTCTCAGAAGAAACTTCTCTTCATATCTTGATACATTTTAATACCTCCTGGGTGAATAAAGAACTTCAAACAATGGCATTACTCCAAGACATCTTTCCTTATGTCACCTACGCTCGGAACACATATTATTCCTTTCTTTCTCAACCTCCCATTCCGGTCAACACTGAAATCCTTCAAGTCATCGCTTTTAGTTCCATCACATAGTTTCCTAATCCATTTAGCTAAAGCAGAATCCTCTACCTGTCTAGAAAAAATCTTTTTGATCAACACTGGTCGAACTTCCAAATAGGATATTCTAATTGTATCTCCACTAGACCCAATCTTGGACCTCTACTGCACTCTGGAATCTACTAATACTTCTAAATTCTTCCAATTAGCGATCATCGTCAGAACTGCATTCTGATGTTTCTTGCTAAGTGCATCTACAATCTTGTTGCCTTTCCCTAATGTGTACTCAATCCCAAAATCAAAAGCAACGACAAACTCTAACAACATTTTCTGTCTCATGTTCAACTCCTTCTGATAGAACAGATACTTCAGTGATATGATCTATATATAGCTCAAACCTTTCTCCCAAAAGGTAATGTCTCTACACCTTCAAAGCAAAAATTCACTGTAGCCAATTCTAAATCATGCATCGGATATATGATCTTGTGCTTTCTAAGCTGTATAGAAGATAGGGAATCACTTTACACCTTTGCATCAGCATAACTCCTAGTCCAGTTCCACATGTGTCGGTGTAAACCATTAAATCCTGATTCCCTTCTGGAACAACCAACATAGGTCCATGGATCAATAAGCGTTTCAAAATCTGGAATGCTTCCTCACGCTTATTGGTCCACACAAACTTCACACCCTTTCTTGTCAGCTTGGTCATTGGTCCCGCTAACCATGAAAAATCCTTAATGAACCTCCGATAATAACAAGCCAACCTAAAGAAGCTCTTTATCTCAGTTATTGTCGAGGTCTCTTCCAACTATTTACTGCCTCAATCTTAGTCGGATCTACTGACAACCCTTCCTTTGAGACCACATGACCAAATTTTTTTTACTTCTTTCTTCCAAAAATGAAACTGTGAAAACTTCGCCTTCAATTGATGCTACCTTAGCGTCTCAAGCACCATACTAAGATGAACTTCATGCTCTCTCTCATCCTTAGTGTAAATCAAGATATCATCTATGAAAACCAATACGAGCCTATCCAATTGCTCTCTGAAAACCCAGTTCATCAAATCTACAAAGAAAGCTGGCACATTAGTCAGTCCGAATGACATGACTAACCACTAGTACGACACATACCTGGTCGTAAATTCTGTTAAAGGTATGATATCCTCAGCTACCCTGAGCTGATGGAAATTTGTCGCTAAATCCAACTGTATGAATACCTTGGCTCCACTCAATTGGTTGAATAAATCGTCAATCCTAGGCAATGGATATCGATTCTTTATCATCTTCTCATTTAACTTACGATAATCTATACACGGTCTCGACGATCCATCTGGCTTGTTAGCAAACACCGTGGCTGCTCCCTAAGGCAAGCTACTTGGCCTGATAAAATTCTTTCCTTCTAAATCCACCAACTGCACCCTTAACTCCCTCATCTCTATAGGAATCATCCTGTTTGGAGGTCTACTCACTGTTTCTGCTACTGGAACCAAATCTATCTGAAAATAAATGGCTCGTTTCGACGGTAACCCTACTACAGCCTCAAAAACATTTGCGAATTCTCTAACTAAGAATTCTCGACTCAACTCATCATCCAACTCCATAGCACGCAAAAAAGCATACGTCTCATTACAATAACCTTTTATGGTATAAACTATCTGATCACTACAATATGGGTGTCTAAGAGATATTATCCTATCCTGGCAAAATACACCCGCATCGTAATCACTTAACCAATCCATACCAAGAATAATTCCTTACCCCACAAAATCAAACACATGCAAACTGTAAACAAAAGTATGACCTAACAGGTCAAACTCTAACCGATCATATCTCATCCCTAGAGTTGCATACCCTCCTACTAAATTTGCAACCCACAAGGAAGTTACTAAATAAGTGGGTTCTAGGTTAAACTTATATATCAAACATCTAGGTATAAAATAATGTGATGCATCTGTATCAAATAGAACATTAACAGTCATACCATGAATCTGAAGCGTACCTCCTAAGACTGCCTTTTCTTTTTCCTGAGCTGTCGGCTTAGAAGCAGCAGGCTCCAATGCATACACCTTGCCCTTTCCATCCTTAGCGAGCTCTTTGCACGGTCTCTTATAGTGGCAACTTCGATCACAGTTGTAGTGTTTGCACAAAAAAGGGGCAAACACCTCCAAGTCGTATGATTTAGTCGATTTTATGTTGTCCTTCGTGATTTGGGTGATTTATGCAAATATGTAAAAAGCAGGGACTAAACTGTAAAAGACACACAGATTTATAGTGGTTCGGCCAGAATGTGCCTACGTCCACTTCATATGTTATTCTCTTTCACTGTTTAGATTACAAGTACAAAGCTTCGATTACAAGTGTATGAAAGTTGTTTGAAAGTTCTGTCCATGCTTGAGCTCTCAAGCTTGTCCGCCATTGTTGTACCCCTGTCCCTCTATTTATAGAATGAGGCTGGGGGTAGGGGTCTTGGATGTATATAGCTGCTGGTGGGCCTGGGCTGATGTGATCAGGCCTAGCATTGTCGTTTCGGTAATACCTTCTTCACTTCGGTTCGGTAGGGGTAGTATGCTTCTGGTTCGGTATGGCCTTCTTCGTGTGGGTTTGGTAGTGTTTCGGTCCGGTAGTGAATGGCGCGTGGATTGATTCGATGGTGAGAGGAATGTGGATTGGTTCGGTGGTAAGTGGAGTGTGGTCCTGCTTTGGTTCGGTAGTGGGGGTGTTCGGTCCTGCTTTGGTTCGGTAGTGGGGGTGTTCGGTCCTGCTTTGGTTCGATGGTTAGAATACACCCAACATTTGCCCCCCAAAGCACGACATATGCCTGCATATGTCGTGCTTTGTTTTCTCCCCATCTGGCCTAAGTGCCGAACCAGTTGGTCCGGTCATCATGTGCTTGCTTATAAGTAGGGGCTTCATGCCTCTGTTGTTCCATACCTTTTGAAATAGCCGAACCAAACCTTGGTCTGCCGAGTCAACCATATCACCGAACCACATTTGACTGCCGGTCTAGGTGATTTAGTCTTCTTTCGTCGAATGAACTTTATGCTTGAACTACCGAATGAGTCCAGGGAGTACGAGTGTCGAATGGACTTTTAGCCTCGAGCTACCGAATGCACTTGGGGAGTACGAGTGCCGAATGGCCCTTTAGCCTCGAGCTACGAAAGCACGTGGGGGGTACGAGTGCCGAATGGCCCTTAGCCTAGAACTACCGAATGAACTTGGGAGTACGAGTGCCGAATGGCCCTTAGCCTCGAACTACTGAACGAACTTGGGAGTACGAGTGCCGAATGACCCTTAGCCTCGAACTACCGAATGAACTTGGGAGTACGAATGCCGAATGGCCCTTAGCCTCGAACTACCGAATGAACTTGGGAGTACGAGTGCCGAATGGACTTTGGCCTCGAACTACCGATTGAGCTTTTATGTTTTGAATAATGAATGAGATTCCAGGCCATAGGTACTTGTTTGCCTACACCCCTTGTTCTAACTATGTGTTTTCTCCTGTTGCAGATATTGTCTCATAAAGTAGAAACTCGTTCTGACAAGAAGAAATCCAAGGACAAAGGGGAGTCCTCCATAGTGCCCCCAGTTCAGTCAGATCCAGAACGACATGGACCATCCCTGAGATCATTAGTAGATGGGTACGACCCTTAGGAGCTTTTGAACTCACCGCCTGACTGCTTTCCCAGCTCCCTCAAAGACGAGCGGCTTGACGTTATATCTAGATCCTCTGGGATTGACAGAGCGCATACGATGTTGCCAGGAAAAGGAGTGATGCCGTATAACCCCCCTAAAGGATATTTTTCTTATAGTAGGTATCATTGCATATGCAGGGCCATTCCTCCGATCAACGCTTGGATCGTCAACTTCATCACATACTTGAAGGTGGCCCCTTTCCAGCTTCAGCCCAACTCCTATGCCATCTTGGTGAGTCTGTTTATTATTTTCCAAAGAAAATACGAATGTCCCCTTCCAACCGGAAAATTCGGTACATGTACAACTTGAGAGGCTACAAGAAGGGGTCTCCGTATATTAGCTTAGAATCGGCCGTGTCTTTCAAGCCGGTCCTGAACTTATATTCAAAAATTAGCATGTTAAAGAAGGAATGGTTCTTTGTCAAGGATGACTCTGTTTCTTTCCACCGCTTCACCTCTGGCTGTAAGTTGAATCTCATTTATAATTTCCATTCTGACTGCAATGCTCCTCCTTATGTGCTTTGTGTCTTGCTAGCGACAGGTGGCTTTGCGGTTGTAGAGAACGATCGTCTAGCTCAGATGGCTGCGGAAATAGAAGCCATTCTGGAAAACGATAGGGCAGCTTCTTATTTGATCAGAAATGCTACTCTTTTGGGGCTCAACTTGATTCTGCCACACCATTCTGTGGTCAAGCAAAGAGACACAGCTGAGGAGATGGCCGCCAAAGCTAAAGGAGGGGCTACAGCGAAGAGCGACAAAAGGAAACCCTTCTCGAAACCTCCAATTGCCGAGGGGAAGAAACTTAAGAAGTCCGATGGACCCTCCCCCAGCACATGTCCAGACATCCCGGAGGAGGAAGATGTGGAGGAGGAAAGAGGCGAGGATGAAGGAGGTGAGACGGAGAGTGGAAGTGGTGGAGAAGGTGATGGTGATGGTCATAGCGATGATGGTGGCGACGGACAGAGTGGTGACGGCACTGGGGCTTTGTCTTCTGAGCAAGCAGGCGTGATCCAGGAGTGGACAGATGACGCTTTCCGCCTAGCTTTTGAAGGGTTGAAGGAAGGATCGGCTTTTGTGGAGAAGCCTAAGAAAGCTGACAAGGCCGGGACTGCCGCCGATTCATCTTCTAAGAGCGCTTCAGCTAAGGCAATTCATGCGATTAAAGGTGAATTTTGACTCCTGCCGACTCCATTTATGATAAGGATTTAGGAATATTTTATGGTCAACTCCCGTCCTGGAATGAGATCCAGGACTTATTGCAATATCCTACTTCTCCCTAGGGTTTGTATAACAAAAGCGTCTCTTTACTCTTCTTAACTTGATATATATCTTGAATTATAGCTCAATGTATGCTTGTAACACTTGGTTTTTATCACAGAAGCGGGTAAGGTGGCCAACACATCATATGTTCGGCACCGTCTTGAACAATACAAACTTCTCAAAGCTTCTACAAAACCAAAGCCTCCGACTAACCGCCCTGGAGATGTAGTCGGCTACCGCCCTCTTCTTGGAGTTATCGAGGAGGATATCCAAAGGAAGAAGAGGAGTCGTTCCTTGTTTGAACCCTCACCTGGTCCTCAGTCCCCAACTCAGCCTCTTCGGGATACCATGAAGAAGAATACTGAATTTATATCTCCTCCGCACCCGTCTGAAAATCCTACCGTTACCCGGATAGGCCATCGCAGCTTGGCTCGTAATCCGTTTGCAGGTCATCCGGATCTGAATCCGGGTTCTTGTGATATTACCTTTGATGAGGCTATCGATGAGCACCTTCTTCCCGTAATCCTATGGCAAGAGCATTGGATGAAGCTAAGTCCCTGCACCTTGATTTGCTTACCACTCGGGTCGTAACTTTGGGGGACAAAGCTAAGGCAAACATTGACCGGGTTGCTGAGGAAACCAGGAAGCTGATGGGGCATCATGCCCGACTAGTCAAGGCTGGAGAAGAAATCGGGAGTGCTAACATTCGACTGCGGTTAATGGTTTCCGACCAGGCCAAACAACTCGTTGATCAGGCCATTCAGATCTCTCAACATGAGGCCGCTTCTAGGCAATTAAAGAAAACCATGGAAGAGGTCAGCAGCGCAGAGTTACGGAAAATGGAGGCTGTTTGTAAGGAACGGATTGATATGGCTATTGCAACGGTGGATGAGGTTCGGAAAGCGGATCTCGAGCGGATGCAGGAGTTATCTGAGAAACTTGAACCCGCAGAGCTTGCTCAAACCAAGCTGAAGGAGGAGATGAAGGCGATGAGGAAATTCTTTCAGGCTGACTGCTCGCGATACCAATCGGAGAGGGATGCTGCCACTGCAAAGCTGTTGGCTTCTGAGGACCGAATAAGGGAGTTCGAGGAGAATGAGGGTATAATGGATGAGATGCTTCAGGATATATACTTTCGCACTTGGAAACAGGGAAACTTATCTTGGATGGATGATTATCCCCGAGTCATGGCCATGATTTATCCCAGGGCCCTGGAGGAGGCTAAGGCCGATGTAGATAAGGAGGGTGGCGTGGCCTTTAGAATGGATGTGGTTACGGCTCAATTCACCAAGGAGGAGAAAGCGGCGGTGAAGGAGGGTATGCGGCTGCTTACTGCTGAGGAGGTAGGTGTGCAGTTAGAGGATGATGATCAAGGAGCAGATGCTGGTAAGTCTTCCCTTTTAGCTTTTCGTAACTTGATTGCTTATAGTTTATTTAATGGATTCTTCTCCTGAATTGGACAGGCGGGACCTCTGAAGCACCAACTACCTTTGATCAACATGCTGAGAGTTCCAATCCTGCAGTTAAGTAGATCTCGGAGGGCCAATAGGATAGAGTTGAAGCTCCGATGCAGCCGACTCCTTGACTTGCTCTGGATATCTTTTGGTTTACTTGACATTGCTGTCTATGGTAGTCCCAAAACATTAATGTAACTTTTAGGCTGTAATTATGTTATTCGTAACGAGCAACTTTATTCTTGGCATGTAATTTTTAACTTAAGCTAATTCTGTCATATTTGAATGCTATCGTCATTTTGGTGTGTTGCATAAGAAATATAGCTGTGCACATTCCTATGATTCAATTGTGTTTGATGTCAAGTTCTTGCTTAAAATATAATTTCATATCTTGCAATGTTAGTGCGATGTGCGAATAAATTACAGCTATGTATTCATATACAAAAGAAGAAAGTGCCGCCCTTTATGTTTTAGTCGTAGACGGTTGCTTTGAATGTCTTGTATGACTGAGCATGGAATGCAGCTGAGTGACCTGTCATCCAGTTGTGAGTTCCTATTCCCATTAGCGAGCGTCTCCTATTTTGTGTCATGTACTTTAGGGATCGTTATAGAGGATAGGAGGAAAGTTTTTAAACAAAATAGAAATATAAGAAATAGTAAAACTTCCAATCACGGAAGGCCTGCGATGTGCTTAAGTTCGTGGCAAACGGGTTTTGTAGTCACTTTCCCTAGCTGTGGGTCTTGGAGACATTTGTCACCCATCTTACGCCTCCGCGGGGAGTTTCACTTTTTTACCACAGCCGTACTTAAGACACTCGGAGCCGAGATCGCGCACAGTAACTACCCGGGCCATTATGGCCCATAATCGTGGGTATTATTCGATTTACCGTAGCCGGCTAGCGTGGGTGCCGATCGTCAACTGTGAACTACCCCTGGCTGGCCACACCTTATGTTGGGGCTTAAAGTAGCTTCACAGTTGTCGACGAGCCGAACGCCGTAATGAGCTGCCTCGGCTATAGTCGGCCTTCTCGGTGGCTTATAATCGGCTCATTACAGTTGGCTTTAAGGGCCGATCACGAGCAATGAGTTAACCCGCAGCAGAGGTATGCTGGAGCAAAAGTGTCTCATTTGGCGAGGGCATAGATTCGTATAATACCTGTTAGGTCCTTTCCAGGTGAAGTTGCACCGTGATGTGTCTTGAATGGAAATGCCATTACACAGGATTTTGTTCAACAGAAAAGGATAAAGTTAACAAGCAGCCAAGATATAAAGGAACAAGTTATAAAAGAGACAAGCTTTTAAAGTGGTTCGACACGAAAATGCCTACGTCCACTGATTCTCTTTGTTAATTCACTTCATATGGGCAGTACAAGTTAAGAAAAGTATCGACGAAGGTGTTGGATATTCCATGCCCTCTGAAACACCTCTCCGTCCACTGTTGACAAAATATAAGCTCCGTTGTGGAGATCTTTATGAATTACATATGGTCCGTCCCAGATTGGATCTAGTGCACCGGGGTGCGGGAAGATTCGCTTGAGGACAAGATCTCCTTCTTGTAAGCTACGATGCTTGACTTTGGAGTTGTATTGCGCTGCCGCTTTTTGCTTGTGAGCTGCTGCTTTGAGCGCTGCATTGTTTCTTCTCTCTTCAATTAGATCCAAAGACACGTGAAGGAGTTCTCCGTTCTCTTCTGGGTTATAGTGGATCCTACGGTGGGAAGGCACTATAGTTTCGACTGGGATCATGGCCTCCGATCCTATGCCAAAGAGAAAGGAGTATGCCCCGTTGATGTTTTGAAAGATGTGCGGTAGGCCCAAAGTGCCGTAGGAAGTTCATCCACCCAAGCGCCTTTTGACTTTTTAATTTTCTTCTTGATTAGAGTTTTGAAAATTTTGTTGACAGCGTCGACTTGTCCGTTTGCCTGGGGATAAGCTACAGATGAGAAGCTCTTGCAAATTTCGTGCTCTTGGCACCAGTCGGCGAACTCCTCGTTGTCAAACTGGAGTCCATTATCCGATATGATTTTGAGTGGAACTCCGTACCTGCAAAGAACATTTTTGATCAAGAAGTTAATAACTTTTGCGGAAGATATTTTATTTAGAGGTTCAACTTCCACCCATTTGGTGAAATAGTCGACTGCCATTATAGCATATTTGGCTCCGCCTCGGCCCACTGGCAGTTCGCCAATCAAGTCAATTCCCCATACTGCAAAGGGCCAAGAGCTGGTCATTTGAGTAATCTCACTCGTTGGTAGTCGAGGAATCTTAGCAAATTTCTGACATCTGTTACATTTTTTAACGAAGTCTAAGGCGTCTTTGTTTAAGGTGGGCCAGAAATATCCGTATCGGAGTATCTTCTTTGCCAGAGTCTGCCCTCCAGTGTGATCTCCGCAGCTTCCTTGATGGATGTTGGATAAGATTTCCTTGGCTTCCCTTCCAGCGAAACACCTTAATAAAGGGTTAGAGAAGCCGCGCCGATAGAGGATGCCTTCTTGTACTGTGTAGCGGGAAGCTTTTCTCAAGACTTTCTTGACTTCGTTACGCTCGTCGGGCAGTGTGCCATCTTGTAAGTATTTTCGGATGGGAGTCATCCAAGTTTCCTCTTCGATTGCAGCTATCGGATTCACTTGTCCGAAATTCGGGGTTTTTTGCCTTGAGATGGCTACTGTTCCGGAAATGGTGTCGCTTTTCATGCTAGCTTGCTTTGCCAATTCGTCGGCATCTTGGTTCTCTTCTCGAGGAATGTGTTTGATTAAATAGTGATCCAATTGTCCAAGTAGCAGCTTGGTCTTCTTGAGACAACCCTAACCTAACTTGTCATTTTGATTGAATGACACAATTTAGTCTGAGCTAAATTCAGGGTTGCCCTCTTTTACAAACCAACTTTTTTTTCCCCAAGATCCAATCTTATCAATATAGAAATACTGATATACTACTTTGTAAAAACTATTTGAATGTTCATATAAACATTCAGATCGTATAGTTTTTATTTATTTCAAATATCGGAGTATTTTTGTAAAGAATAACTCAGCCTGTTTTAAACAAAAAAAATTAACTGAGGTTATTCACAGTAAAAAGGAATTGAGAAGATCCTTTCTATTTGAATTTCTACACAATTTAATTAACCAATTCCTATTTATTTTCTTGTGCTTAGCATTTGTGTATTTAAAAAAATATGTAAACTAACTCATAGCATTTAAATTTATCAAAGTTTGCTTTTCAAACAGTTGAACCGGGGTTATGCATGCTGTTGTGCACCTGTGTGCACATAACCATACACTGTTGCTATCTGCCTCACCTTAGTCCTCAGGTGTACTAATTTGTTTAAATAAGATTCCTGGATTAACTAGATATAATCTACAAGTTTTGCTTATTCATATGATCATAAAACACATGTTCACTCTGGGTTTATATCTCTTATTATTATTCTGCCTATGGGGTTTTTCTTCTGCATAATATTTTCAGTTGATATGCAAGAGATTTTAGCTTTTTAAAACATTCTAGTGTATTTATATGCATCACTGGCCTATATGTGATTACACTTCAGACCTATTACTAGAATTCACTACTTGATTTATATAAAGCTTTCTTGTAGACAGGTTATAATATAAAGCTAAGTTCCATTATCTTTCTCGTCACTGAGACTAGTTCTACCACAAGTAGTTCAAACCATTCAATACATTGCAAATTTGGGTTACAACATAATTCAAACATTTCCACAAATCAGTTTTTTTTTAGCAAAGGGAAAAGAAAACATAAAGCAGCATTCTTCTACAAATCACAAATTTAGTTAACTAGCAAATTCATCTTAGCATCATGCTTCTGCCCCTTTTCCCTTAGCTTCCTTCTTTCCTGTAGACACCATATGATCTACTCCACAATGTGAGTGGAGCACCCATTTGATGCAAGCAACAAACAGGTCAGACTAAAGTCTGGTATGAATAAATTCAATTGACAATACATAAGATTAATGAAATTAGTTTCACATCACCTTCATTTCAGAAGTTAAATGTTCTACTGAGGTTATTTAACCACTTCCTCATGTACACTTTTTGTATCCTTACAGTGAAGTGAATATATTGCTAAATACATATACATGTGCTTAGACTAATTTCTTAGCAGAAATTCCTATTTCAAGAATTCATAGCAGCCATCACACAAATCAGACAAGCATCTCATAAACATGAACAAGCAACACCCATATCATTAAGCTGAGGCATCAAAATTGAGTCTGCATACTAGGACTCACCATACTCCAAGCATATTCACCTCTGCTTGTAAGTACATTTCATATCATTTTTAAGGGTCTAATATCACATTCATGGTTGCACTGGTGCACACTGCCTGGAACTACTGTTTGATTTCCAGTGCACTACAAGCTATTTGGACATGAACATGCCATGTGCAAACTCACACCCCATCCTTGATGCAAGCCAACCACTATGTCATACCCACTTCCCTCATACCCAACCTGATAGAGGTGACCCGATTCCTTAGCTTAATTACTAAGTTTTCCTTTCATGTGTGCAGGTATCAACTATACTATGTCATGCCCAAAATCTTTATGTACCTAACCAGTAAATGCAAGCAGTTTTCATGCATCCATGAAACATTCATCCATTCATACACTTCAACCATCAATTAATCACATTTGTATATTATTTCAAGTCAGTTTTGTTCATAGACAAGCCTTTGGCTAAAGCATGGATCAAAATATTTTAGGAAATGAAATGCCACTGTGGTTCCCAGTAACAAGGTCCTTGCAGTCAATTTATATATATATATATATATATATATATATATATATATTTCCTTTGAAATGTGTTCACTTATTGCTCAACCTTATTTTCAGAGAGTACTTGATGATGGATCAAGATTTAGCATATGGAAATTCCACTGCATCTCAATCATCCTCTCAAATGCAAGACATAAGCCAGAGGACCCCTTCCTCTTACTGCCTTGCACCTTACTTTTCTTATTAGTTTATGCTTTAACCAAAAACACTTCTCAGGTTTATAATCATATAAATAAATCAGTTATTATCATCCTATCATTAAATATACATCATGTGTAAATAATCATTAGATTAAATGATAACTAAACAATATACTTCAGAAGCATCAGAAAATGGTAGACTAGAAATGCCAGAAAACTTCAAACATAAGTAAAATAATTTAGAGGTTAAATGGCTGCCTTTCATAGGTCTTAATGCCTTGCCAAGTGAGGGTTTACTCTCCAAGTTTCTTCTTCCCAAGTCTTGATTCAGGTCTTCCATTTTTTCCTCAAACTGCTGCCTACTTCTTTTCTATATTTTGTTTTCTGGTTTCTAATGTGTACCCGTAGGAGATAATGAGGTATATGGTGGAGTTGTTAGGGTTTTAAGGTTAGTTAGGTAATTTATTTTCATTAAAAAATCCATCATCATTTCTGATCTCACCCAACAGTTTACCCTCTCCACTTTCCCTCCTTACCATTTTCCCCTTTTTCCTTGTCTTAACTATTTTTGGCAAATTTCCTTACACACTATATGCATGATTTTCTTTGGCTCGGGCATTTCTTGTCTTTTCTGGTTTTAACCATGCATATAAGTTTACTTGTATGGCCAGCTATGTGTATTTCTACTACATGCTGGGTATATGTATATATGTTCATATGTATTTATATATTTTTTTCTACCCACACAAGCCACTGTGCTTGTACTTATGCCATGGAAGTTAGAGTTAAAATCTTCCTTAGGTTGTTTATGCATTTTATTCAACTATTGTGTATTCATAATTAATGGTCATGCACTAATTCATTCCTGATTTGCTTGCAAGATCTTTACTAAATTACTTGCTCAGGCTGTACACTGCAACAGTGTGCACATGCACAAGGACATGAATTCTCATTTTCACACAAGCATTTCCCAGAAAATTGTATTTATATTTTTTTTTCTTCCACATAACTAAAATAAAATTTGAATGACTTAAATTTTCTACATGCTTGCTTAACTAGGGCTGTCACATACACCCCTCCTTTAAGAAATTGTGTCCCACAATTTAACACTTCTTACTATATAAATCATGTGTCAAAATCAAACATGAATACACATTCTTAATTCAACCAAAACATATATCAAACAAGCACACACAACTTTGAATATCATGTTCAACTAAGTAAATTCAAGCATGAATATTAAAATACCTCTGCCTTAACTATCAGTTGCAAATAGTTGAGGGTATTGGACTTTTATCTTGTCTTCAACCTCCCATGTGCAATCATTAAGGTCTAAACTCCACTGCACCTTTATCAGTTTAATTATTTTGTTTCTCAATCTCTTATCTTCCTTAGCTACAATGCCTACTGGCTTCTTCTCATACACCAGATCTGGTCTAACTTCCACTTTGCTTGGTGACTGAATTACTGAAGCTTCATCATGCACACATTTTCTCAATTGTGATACATGAAATACATTGTGTATCCCACTCATCTCTTCTGGCAATTTCAGCTTGTAAGCCATCTTTCCTATCCTTGCAATGATCTCATATGGTCCTATATACCTTGGGGTTAGCTTCCCTGATTTGCCAAATCTCAACACCTTCCGCATTGGTGAAACTTTTAAGTACACATATTCTCCTAACTCAAATTCAAGTGGCTTCCTTCTCCTATCTGCATATGATTTCATTCTATCTTGCGCTGCCTTCATTCTCTGTCTGATTAATGTAACTTTAGCATTTGTCTCTTTTACATGATCTGGTCCTAACATTACCTTATCACCCACTTCTAACCAGCAAGTACGTGACAAACAAGGCCTTCCATATAGAGCCTCATAGGGTGCCATTCCTATACTACTCTGGTAGCTGTTGTTGTAAGCAAATTCTACTAAATGAAGGTAGTCTTCCCAATTCCCACCATGATCCAGCACACAAGCCCTAAGTAGATCCTCCAAAAATTTATTGACTACTTCTGTTTGACCATCAGTTTGGGGATGGTAGGCTGTGCTCAAGCACAACTCAACCCCCATTGCCTGTTGAAAGCTACTCCAGAACTTAGATGTAAATATGGTATCTCTGTCACTAATAATAGTGGTAGGAACCCCATGTAACTTTACTATCTCTTTCATGAAGACTTGTGCTAGTTTTGGTGCATTTCTATCACTCTTTACTGGTATGAAGTGTGATGATTTGGTTAATCTATCTACCACCACCCAAATGCTGTCATTTCCTCTCTTTGATCTTGGCAAGCCATCAATGAAATCCATTGATATGCTTTCCCGTTTCCACCTTGGAACTTCCAGAGGTTGCAGCAGTCCACTGGGTCTTTGGTACTCAGCCTTGACTTGTTGGCAAGTCATACACTTTGCCACATATTCACCCACACTTCTCTTCATTCCTTTCCACCAATAACTTCTTTTTAGGTCATGATACATTTTAGTGCCACCTGGGTGTATGGTATACTTTGACTTGTGATGAACATCCATGATCTTTCTCTTAAGTGCTTCTGTGTTAGGCACACATAACCTTCCTTTATATCTTATACATCCTTTTTCATCCAGTTCAAATTTGTCAGGCTTTGAGCCATTCTTTAACAACTCCTTCTTTTCTCTCAAGAATGCATCAATATCTTGGGACTGGTTCTTTTCTTCCACTAAGTCTGATTTTATTGTGATAAGGCTGAGCTTACCATAGTGCTCCACATCCTTACCCACTTCCATAGTTTGTTCCCCCATGTATTCCATTTCTACATCTGTCAGTGTTAATAACCTTTTAAACTCCTCTATCATCAGTGTAGCCAACTTGGCATGTTGTCCACTTAATGCATCTGCCACTCTATTTGCTTTCCCTGGTGTGTACATAATGTCCAAATCATAGGCAACAAGGAATTCCACCCACCCATGTTGTCTCATGTTTAAATCTTTTGGGAAAATAAATACTTCAAAGCCTTGTGGTCAGTATAAAGCTCAAACTTTGCTCCTACCAGGTAGTGTCTCCAAAGCTTTAGTGCATACACCACTGCTGCCAATTCCAAGTCATGTGTTGCATACTTGGTTTCACTAGGTTTCAGTTGTCTTGATGCATAAGCTATTACCCTACCATCTTGCATAAGGACAGCCCCTATACCTGATCCACATGCATCAGTGTATACCACTAAATTGTCATTGCCTTCCGGGATTTTTAGCACTGGTGCTTCCATTAATGCCTTCTTCAATTGATTGAATGCCCCTTCACATTTCTCGGTCCACATAAAAGGCTGGTCTTTCCTTGTTAACTTGGTTAGTGGGATTGCTTTTTTAGCAAAATCTTTTATGAATCTCCTGTAGTATCCAGCCATGCCCATGAATGATCTGATTTCAGTGACATTGCTTGGTCTTTTCCATGCTTGCACTGCCATGACTTTACTTGGATCTACTGAAATTCCTTCTTGAGAAATTATGTGGCCCAAAATTTTTATTTAATTCTTCCAAAAAGAACACTTTGCAAACTTGGCTTTAAGGTCTTGTTGCCTTAGTCTACTCAGTACCATATGCAAATGCTTTTCATGTTCACTATCTGCCTTAGAATATATTAGTATATCATCAATGAAAATCAGTACAAATTTATCTAAGTAATCTCTGAAAATTCTATTCATCAAATCCACCAAATAGGATAGTGCATTAGTCAAACCAAATGGCATTACTAAGTATTCATACAAGCCATACCTAGTGTTGAAAGCTGTATATTTGATACTTTCTTCTTCTACTTTCATTTGGTGAAAACCAGTTGCTAAATCAAGTCTAGAAAATATTTTAGCACCATTTAGTTGATCAAAGAGATCATCAATTCTAGGTAGAGGGTATTTGTTTTTGATGGTGACTGAGTTTAGTTCTCTATAGTCTATGCACATTCTCAAGGAACCATCATGCTTCTTAACAAACACTATTGGTGATCCCCAGTTTGAACTTCTAGGCCTAATAAAGCCTTTCTGTTCTAATTCCTCTAGTTGTTTCTTCAACTCAATCAGTTCTTTAGGACTCATTCTATTTGGTTTCTTGATGACAGGGCTTGTTCCTGGTTTAAGTCTTATTTGAAATTCTACTGGTCTGTTATGGGGAATTCCATTTACTTCACCAAACACATCAGGGTATTGGTTAACTATGGGTATCTTATTTAGACTTAATTCAACTTCACCACTGTTCAAGTTGAACATTTTTCCCATAACCCTATCCTTGGCTGCTTCATACATAACCACAACCCTCTTGCCATCAGGAAGTTGTAGTGAAATGGTAGAATTTCCTAAGTTAATAATAGCACAAAAGCTTTTTAACCAATCCATTCCCAATATGATATCTAGCCTAGGGTAATTCAACACATATAATTCTGAGATAAAGGTGTGACCACCCATGCTTATTTCTACTTGCATGCATTTCATATGGGTAATGCAGGAACTACCTAAAGGACTATCAATATGTAATGGCTTATCAACAAGAATACATGTCGGCCCTAATTTCTGAACTATATCATATGAAATAAAAGAGTGTGTGGCTCCTGTGTCAAAAACAACTGATATGGGTGTGCCTTTAATAAATAATATACCTTCCACTTGGCTAGGTGCCTCCATTGCCTTGCCTTTCCCTTCAAGTACAACCACCTTTGCCATCTCTGGACACTGCCTCTTCATGTGCCCCTCTTTTCCACAGTTGTAGCACCTAAGAACAGTTGACTTGGGTGCTTGGCGTTTGGTCTTTATATGGCCTTCCTTTCCACAGTTATAACAGATCACTTTAGGTTTCTTATTATCAAAGCTTGCCACTTTACTTCCTTCTTTGTTCATCGCTTCTCCCTTCTTCCTCTCATATGGGTGTGCTCTATTCTTTCCTTTCTTGTTGTTCTTGAAATTCTTGAACTTTTCTCTGGCATTGTCATGTTGCTCAAATGACAATGTCAAGTCCATAACTTGATCGAATGTTCTGTCTATATATGGTAACATGGCTCTACTCAATCCAGCATTCAACCCCTGAATGTACCTAGCATTCCTTGATGTTTCGTCTGGGATTAATACTGCCCCATATTTAGACAACCCTTCAAATTTCTGAGTGTATTCAGTGACACTCATAGATCCTTGTCTCAACTTGATAAATTCCTCAAGCAATGAAGCTTTTGTTGATGCTGGGACAAATCTGGCTTCTAACATTTCTTTGAACTGATTCCATGTGATTTCTTGTTCTTGCCTGCCTGCAATAATCACCTCCCACCAGTCCAAAGCTATGCCTTTTAGTTGTCTTGAAGCTATTTGCATTCTTCTCTGATCATTGACTTGCATGTCTACAAAGATCCTCTCTACTGTTCTTAACCATGACTGGACACTTATGGCATTTTCTATGCCATCAAAGCTACTACCTCCTAAGTTTGTATATGTTTTAAGCAATTTGGACAGCTCCTCATATGGATTATCTACCGTAGGTGCCATCCCATCCCTCAGCATTTGAACAAAATCTTGCATGTTAATCATTGGGGGACCAGCAGCCATTCTAGTTGCTTGCTCAGTAGTGTCAGAGGATTGACCATTTTCTCTTTCTCCTATGGCTTGGGGATTGATTCTAACTCCTCTGGGCCTCTATTGAACATTTCTAATGTAGTTAGTTCTGATTTCTTATTCACTACTTTTGCTTTTTAAAACTAACAGTGAACTTATTTATTCATAATAAGCAAAGCAACTCAAGCAAGCAGCAAACAATGCAAACAAGGCATACAGATTCAAGCAAGTATTCGTTTTGGCTATGTATTTGTTAACATAGCTCTAATACCAACTGAGACAACCCTAACCTAACTTGTCATTTTGATTGAATGACACAATTTAGTCTGAGCTAAATTCAGGGTTGCCCTCTTTTACAAACCAACTATTTTTTTTTTTTTTTTATTTTCCCCAAGGTCCAATCTTATCAATATAGAAATACTGATATACTACTTTGTAAAAACTATTTGAATGTTCATACAAACATTCAGATCATATAGTTTTTTTTATTTCAAATATCAGAGTATTTTTGTAAAGAATAACTCAGCCTGTTTTAAACAAAAAAATAAACTGAGGTTATTCACAGTAAAAAGGAATTGAGAAGATCCTTTCTATTTGAATTTCTGTACAATTTAATTAACCAATTCCTATTTATTTTCTTGTGCTTAGCATTTTTGTATTTAAAAAAATATGTAAACTAACTCAAAGCATTTAAATTTATCAAAGCTTGCTTTTCAAACAGTTGAACCGGGGTTATGCATGCTGTTGTCCACCTGTGTGCACATAACTATCCATTGTTGCTATCTGCCTCACCTTAGTCCTCAGGTGTACTAATTTGTTTAAATAAGATTCCTGGATTAACTAGATATAATCTACAAGTTTTTCTTATTCATATGATCATCAAACACATGTTCACTCTGGGTTTATATCTCTTATTATTATTCTGCCTATGGGGTTTTTCTTCTGCATAATATTTTCAGTTGATATGTAAGAGATTTTATCTTTTTAAAACATTCTAGTGTATTTATATGCATCACTGACCTATATGTGATTACACTTCAGACCTATTACTAGAATTCAGTACTTGATTCATATAAAGCTTTCTTGCAGACAGGTTATAATATAAAGCTAAGTTCCATTATCTTTCTCTTCACCGAGACTAGTTCTACCACAAGTAGTTTAAACCATTCAATACATTGCAAATTTGGGTTACAACATAATTCAAACATTTCCACAAATCAGTTTTTTTAGCAAAAGAAAAAGAAAACATAAAGCAGCATTCTTCTACAAATCACAAATTTAGTTAACTAGCAAATTCATCTTAGCATCATGCTTCTGCCCCTTTTCCCTTAGCTTCCTTCTTTCCTGTAGACACCATATGATCTACTCCACAATGTGAGTGGAGCACCCATTTGATGCAAGCAACAAACAGGTCAGACTAAAGTCTGGTATGAGTAAATTCAATTGACAATACATAGGATTAATGAAATTAGTTCAACATCACCTTCATTTCAGAAGTTAAATGTTCTACTCAGGTTATTTAACCACTTCCTCATGTACACTTTTTTATCCTTACAGTGAAGTTAATAAATTGCTAAATACATATACATGTGCTTAGAGTAATTTCTTAGCAGAAATTCCTATTTCAAGAATTCATAGCAGCCATCACACAAATCACACAAGCATCTCATAAACATGAACAAGCAAAACCCGTATCATTAAGCTGAGGCATCAAAACTGAGTCTGCATACTAGGACTCACCATACTCCTAGCATATTCACCTCTGCTTGTAAGTTCATTTCATATCATTTTTAAGGGTCCAATATCACATTCATGGTTGCACTGGTGCACACTGCCTGGAACTACTGTTTGATTTCCAGTGCACTACAAGCTATTTGGACATGAACATGCCATGTGCAAACTCACACCCTATCCTTGATGCAAGCCAACCACTATGTCATACCCACTTCCCTCATACCCAACCTGACAGAGGTGACCCAATTCCTTAGCTTAATCACTAAGTTTTCCTTTCATGTGTGCAGGTATCAACTATACTATGTCATGCCCAAAATCTTTATGTACCTAACCATTAAATGCAAGCAGTTTTCATGCATCCATGAAACATTCATCCATTCATACACTTCAACCATTAATTAATCACATTTGTATATTATTTCAAGTCAGTTTTGTTCAGAGACAGGCCTTTGGCTAAAGCATGGATCATAATATTTTAGAAAAATGAAATGCCACCGTGGTTCCTAGTAACAAGGTCCTTGGAGTCAATTAATATATATATATATATATATATATATATATATATATATATATTTCCTTTGAAATGTGTTCACTTATTGCTCAACCTTATTTTCAGAGAGTACTTGATGATGGATCAAGATTTAGCATATGGAAATTCCACTGCATCTCAATCATCCTCTCAAATGCAAAACATAAGCCAGAGGACCCCTTCCTCTTACTGCCTTGCACCTTACTTTTCTTATTAGTTTATGCTTTAACAAAAACACTTCTCAGGTTTATAATCATATAAATAAATCGGTTATTATCATCCTATCATTAAATATACATCATGTGTAAACAATCATTAGATTAAATGATAACTAAACAATATACTTCAGAAGCATCAGAAAATGGTAGACTAGAAATGCCAGAAAACTTCAAACGTAAGTAAAATAATTTAGAGGTTAAATGGCTGCCTTTCATAGGTCTTAATGCCTTGCCAAGTGAGGGTTTACTCACCAAGTTTCTTCTTCCCAAGTCTTGATTCAGGTCTTCCATTTTTTCCTCAAACTGCTGCCTACCTTCTTTTCTATATTTTGTTTTCTTGTTTTCTAATGTGTACCCGTAGGAGATAATGAGGTATATGGTGGAGTTGTTAGGGTTTTAAGGTTAGTTAGGTAATTTATTTTCATCAAAAAATCCATCATCATTTCTGATCTCACCCAACAGTTTACCCTCTCCACTTTCCCTCCTTACCATTTTCCCCTTTTTCCTTGTCTTAACTATTTTTGGCAAAATTCCTTATACACTATATGCATGATTTTCTTTGGCTCGGGCATTTCTTGTCTTTTCTGGTTTTAACCATGCATATAAGTTTACTTGTATGGCCAGCTATGTGTATTTCTACCACATGCTGGGTATATGTATATATGTTCATATGTATTTATATATATTTTTCTACCCACACAAGCCACTGTGCTTGTACTTATGCCATGGAAGTTAGAGTTAAAATCTTCCTTAGGTTGTTTATGCATTTTATTCAACTATTGTGTATTCATACTTAATGGTCATGCACTAATTCATTCCTTATTTGCTTGCAAGATCCTTACTAAATTACTTGCTCAGGCTGTACACTGCAAAAGTGTGCACATGCACAAGGACATGAATTCTCATTTTCACACAAGCATTTCCCAGAAAATTGTATTTATATTTTTTTTTATTCCACATAACTAAAATAAAATTTGAATGACTTAAATTTTCTACATGCTTGCTTAACTAGGGCTGTCACATACACCCCTCCTTTAAGAAATTGTGTCCCACAATTTAACACTTCTTACTATATAAATCATGTGTCAAAATCAAACATGAATACACATTCTTAATTCAACCAAAACATATATCAAACAAGCACACACAACTTTGAATATCATGTTCAACTAAGTACATTCAAGCATGAATATTAAAATACCTCTGCCTTAACTATCAGTTGCAAATAGTTGAGGGTATTGGACTTTTATCTTGTCTTCAACCTCCCATGTGCAATCATTAGGGTCTAAACTCCACTGCACCTTAACCAGTTTAATTATTTTGTTTCTCAATCTCTTATCTTCCTTAGCTACAATGCCTACTGGCTTCTTCTCATACAGCAGATCTGGTCTAACTTCCACTTTGCTTGGTGACTGAACTACTGAAGCTTCATCATGCACACATTTTCTCAATTGTGATACATGAAATACATTGTGTATCCCACTCATCTCTTCTGGCAATTTCAGCTTGTAAGCCATCTTTCCTATCCTTGCAATGATCTCATATGGTCGTATATACCTTGGGGTTAGCTTCCCTGCCTTGCCAAATCTCAACACCTTCCTCATTGGTGAAACTTTTAAGTACACATATTCTCCTAACTCAAATTCAAGTGGCTTCCTTCTCCTATCTGCATATGATTTCATTCTATCTTGCGCTGCCTTCATTCTCTATCTGATTAATGTAACTTTAGCATTTGTCTCTTTCACATGATCTGGTCCTAACATTACCTTATCACCCACTTCTAACCAGCAAGCAGGTGACAAACAAGGCCTTCCATATAGGGCCTCATAGGGTGCCATTCCTATACTACTCTGGTAGCTGTTGTTGTAAGCAAATTCTACTAAATGAAGGTAGTCTTCCCAATTCCCACCATGATCCAGCACACAAGCCCTAAGTAGATCCTCCAAAAATTTATTGACTACTTCTGTTTGACCATCAGTTTGGGGATGGTAGGCTGTGCTCAAGCACAACTCAACCCCCATTGCCTGTTGAAAGCTACTCCAGAACTTAGATGTAAATATGGTATTTCTGTCACTAATAATAGTGGTAGGAACCCCATGTAACTTTACTATCTCTTTCATGAAGACTTGTGCTAGTTTTGGTGCATTTCTATCGCTCTTTACTGGTATGAAGTGTGATGATTTGGTTAATCTATCTACCACCACCCAAATGCTGTCATTTCCTCTCTTTGATCTTGGAAAGCCATCAATGAAATCCATTGATATGCTTTCCCATTTCCACCTTGGAACTTCCAGAGGTTGCAGCAGTCCACTGGGTCTTTAGTACTCATCCTTGACTTGTTGGCAAGTCATACACTTTGCCACATATTCACCTACACTACTCTTCATTCCTTTCCACCAATAACTTCTTTTTAGGTCAAGATACATTTTAGTGCCACCTGGGTGTATGGTATACTTTGACTTGTGATGAACATCCATGATCTTTCTCTTAAGTGCTTCTGTGTTAGGAACACATAACCTTCCTTTATATCTTATACATCCTTTTTCATCCAGTTCAAATTTGTCAGGCTTTGAACCATTCTTTAACAACTCCTTCTTTTCTCTCAAGAATGCATCAATATCTTGGGACTGGTTCACTTCTTCCACTAAGTCTGATTTTATTGTGATAAGGCTGAGCTTACCATAGTGCTCCACATCCTTACCCACTTCCATAGTTTGTTCCCCCATGTATTCCATTTCTACATCTGTCAGTGTTAATAACCTTTTAAACTCCTCTATCATCAGTGTAGCCAACTTGGCATGTTGTCTACTTAATGCATCTGCCACTCTATTTTCTTTCTCTGGTGTGTACATAATGTCCAAATCATAGGCGACAAGGAATTCCACCCACCTATGTTGTCTCATGTTTAAATATTTTTGAGAAAATAAATACTTCAGAGCCTTGTGGTCAGTATAAAGCTCAAACTTTGCTCCTAACAGGTAGCGTCTCCAAAGCTTTAGTGCATACACCACTGCTGCCAATTCCAAGTCATGTGTTGCATACTTGGTTTCACCGGGTTTCAGTTGTCTTGATGCATAAGCTATTACCCTACCATATTGCATAAGGATAGCCCCTATACTTGATCCACATGCATCAGTGTATACCACTAAATTGTCATTGCCTTCTGGGATTTTTAGCACTGGTGCTTCCATTAATGCCTTCTTCAATTGATTGAATGCCCCTTCACATTTCTCGGTCCACATAAAAGGCTGGTCTTTTCTTGTTAACTTGGTTAGTGGGATTGCTTTTTTAGCAAAATCTTTTATGAATCTCCTGTAGTATCCAGCCATGCCCATGAATGATCTGATTTCAGTGACATTGCTTGGTCTTTTCCATGCTTGCACTGCCACGACTTTACTTGGATCTACTGAAATTCCTTCTTGAGAAATTATGTGGCCCAAATTTTTTTATTTCATTCTTCCAAAAAGAACACTTTGCAAACTTGGCTTTAAGGTCTTGTTGCCTTAGTCTACTCAGTACCATATGCAAATGCTTTCCATGTTCACTATCTGCCTTAGAATATATTAGTATATCATCAATGAAAATCAGTACAAATTTATCTAAGTAATCTCTGAAAATTCTATTCATCAAATCCACAAAATAGGATGGTGCATTAGTCAAACCAAATGGCATTACTAAGTATTCATACAAGCCATAGCTAGTGTTGAAAGCTGTATATTTGATACTTTCTTCTTCTACTTTCATTTGGTGAAAACCAGTTGCTAAATCAAATCTAGAAAATATTTTAGCACCATTTAGTTGATCAAAGAGATCATCAATTCTAGGTAGAGGGTATTTGTTTTTGATTGTGACTGAGTTTAGTTCTCTATAGTCTATGCACATTCTCAAGGAACCATCATGCTTCTTAACAAACACTACCGGTGATCCCTAGTTTGAACTGCTAGGCCTAATAAAGCCTTTCTGTTCTAATTCCTCTAGTTGTTTCTTCAACTCAATCAGTTCTTTAGGACTCATTCTATTTGGTTTCTTGATGACAGGGCTTGTTCCTGGTTTAAGTCTTATTTGAAATTCTACTGGTCTATTATGGGGAATGCCATTTACTTCACCAAACACATCAGGGTAATGGTTAACTATGGGTATCTTATTTAGACTTAATTCAACTTCACCACTGTTCAAGTTGAACATTTTTCCCATACCCCTATCCTTGGCTGCTTCATACATAACCACAACCCTCTTGCCATCAGGAAGTTGTAGTGAAATGGTAGAATTTCCTAAGTTAATAATAGCACAAAAGCTTTTTAACCAATCCATTCCCAATATGATATCTAGCCTAGGGTAATTCAACACATATAATTCTGAGATAAAGGTGTGACCGCCCATGCTTATTTCTACTTGCATGCATTTCATATGGGTAATGCAGGAACTACCTAAAGGACTATCAATATGTAATGGCTTATCAACAAGAATACATGTCAGCCCTAATTTCTGAACTATATCATATGAAATAAAAGAGTGTGTGTCTCCTGTGTCAAAAACAACTGATATGGGTATGCCTTTAATAAATAATTTACCTTCCACTTGGCTAGGTGCCTCCATTGCCTTGCCTTTCCCTTCAAGTACAACCACCTTTGCCATCTCTGGACACTGCCTCTTCATGTGCCCCTCTTTTCCACAGTTGTAGCACCTAAGAACAGTTGACTTGGGTGCTTGGCATTTGGTCTTTATATGGCCTTCCTTTCCACAGTTTTAACAGATCACTTTAGGTTTCTTATTATCAAAGCTTGCTACTTTACTTCCTTCTTTGTTCATTGCTTCACCCTTCTTCCTCTCATATGGGTGTGCTCTATTCTTTCCTTTCTTGTTGTTCTTGAAATTCTTGAACTTTTCTCTGGCATTGTCATGTTGCTCAAATGACAATGTCAAGTCCATAACTTGATCGAATGTTCTGTCTTTATATGGTAACAGGGCTCTACTCAATCCACCATTCAACCCCTGAATGTACCTAGCATTCCTTGATGTTTCGTCTGGGATTAATACTGCCCCATATTTAGACAACCCTTCAAATTTCTGAGTGTATTCAGTGACACTCATAGATCCTTGTCTCAACTTGATAAATTCCTCAAGCAATGAAGCTTTTGTTGATGCTGGGACAAATCTGGCTTCTAACATTTCTTTGAACTGATTCCATGTGATTTCTTGTTCTTGCCTGCCTGCAATAATCACCTCCCACCAGTCCAAAGCTATGCCTTTTAGTTGTCTTGAAGCTATTTGCCTTCTTCTCTGATCATTGACTTGCATGTCTACAAAGATCCTCTCTACTGTTCTTAACCATGACTGGACACCTATGGCATTTTCTGTGCCATCAAAGCTACTACCTCCTAAGTTTGTATATGTTTTAAGCAATTTGGACAGCTCCTCATATGGATTATCTACCCTAGGTGCCATCCCATCCCTCAGCATTTGAACAAAATCTTGCATGTTAATCATTGGGGGACCAGCAGCCATTCTAGTTGCTTGCTCAGTAGTGTCAGAGGATTGACCATTTTCTCTTTCTCCTATGGCCTGGGGATTGATTCTAACTCCTCTGGGCCTCTATTGAACATTTCTAATGTAGTTAGTTCTGATTTCTTATGCACTACTTTTGCTTTTTAAAACTAACAGTGAACTTATTTATTCATAATAAGCAAAGCAACTCAAGCAAGCAGCAAACAATGCAAACAAGGCATACAGATTCAAGCAAGTATTCGTTTTGGCTATGTATTTGTTAACATAGCTCTGATACCAACTGAGACAACCCTAACCTAACTTGTCATTTTGATTGAATGACACAATTTAGTCTGAGCTAAACTCAGGGTTGCCCTCTTTTACAAACCAACTATTATTTTTTTTGTTTTATTTTCCCCAAGATCCAATCTTATCAATATAGAAATACTGATATACTACTTTGTAAAAACTATTTGAATGTTCATATAAACATTCAGATCATATAGTTTTTTTTTATTTCAAATATCAGAGTATTTTTGTAAAGAATAACTCAGCCTGTTTTAAACAAAAGATAAACTGAGGTTATTCACAGTAAAAAGGAATTGAGAAGATCCTTTCTATTTGAATTTCTGTACAACTTAATTAACCAATTCCTATTTATTTTCTTGTGCTTAGCATTTGTGTATTTAAAAAAATATGTAAACTAACTCATAGCATTTAAATTTATCAAAGTTTGCTTTTCAAACAGTTGAACCGGGGTTATGCATGCTGTTGTGCACCTGTGTGCACATAACCATACACTGTTGCTATCTGCCTCACCTTAGTCCTCAGGTGTACTAATTTGTTTAAATAAGATTTCTGGATTAACTAGATATAATCTACAAGTTTTGCTTATTCATATGATCATCAAACACATGTTCACTCTGGGATTATATCTCTTATTATTATTCTGCCTATGGGGTTTTTCTTCTGCATAATATTTTCAGTTGATATGTAAGAGATTTTAGCTTTTTAAAACATTCTAGTGTATTTATATGCATCACTGGCCTATATGTGATTACACTTCAGACCTATTACTAGAATTCACTACTTGATTCATATAAAGCTTTCTTGCAAACAGGTTATAATATAAAGCTAAGTTCCATTATCTTTCTCTTCACCGAGACTAGTTCTACCACAAGTAGTTTAAACCATTCAATACGTTGCAAATTTGGGTTACAACATAATTCAAACATTTCCATAAATCAGTTTTTTTTAGCAAAAGAAAAAGAAAACATAAAGCAGCATTCTTCTACAAATCACAAATTTAGTTAACTAGCAAATTCATCTTAGCATCATGCTTCTGCCTCTTTTCCCTTAGCTTCCTTCTTTCCTGTAAACACCATATGATCTACTCCACAATGTGAGTGGAGCATCCATTTGATGCAAGCAACAAACAGGTCAGACTAAAGTCTGGTATGAGTAAATTCAATTGACAATACATAAGATTAATGAAATTAGTTCCACATCACCTTCATTTCAGAAGTTAAATGTTCTACTCAGGTTATTTAACCACTTCCTCATGTACACTTTTTGTATCCTTACAGTGAAGTGAATAAATTGCTAAATACATATACATGTGCTTAGACAAATTTCTTGGCAGAAATTCCTATTTCAAGAATTCATAGCAACCATCACACAAATCACCCAAGCATCTCATAAACATGAACAAGCAACACCCATATCATTAAGCTGAGGCATCAAAACTGTGTCTGCATACTAGGACTCACCATACTCCTAGCATATTCACCTCTGCTTGTAAGTTCATTTCATATCATTTTTAAGGGTCTAATATCACATTCATGGTTGCACTGGTGCACACTGCCTGGAACTACTGTTTGATTTCCAGTGCACTACAAGCTATTTGGACATGAACATGCCATGTGCAAACTCACACCCCATCCTTGATGCAATCCAACCACTATGTCATACCCATTTCCCTCATACCCAATCTGATAGAGGTGACCCAATTCCTTAGCTTAATTACTAAGTTTTCCTTTCATGTGTGCAGGTATCAACTATACTATGTCATGCCCAAAATCTTTATGTACCTAACCAGTAAATGCAAGCAGTTTTCATGCATCCATGAAACATTCATCCATTCATACACTTCAACCATCAATTAATCACATTTGTATATTATTTCAAGTCAGTTTTGTTCATAGACAGGCCTTTGGCTAAAGCATGGATCAAAATATTTTAGGAAATGAAATGCCACTGTGGTTCCCCGTAACAAGGTCCTTGCAGTCAATATATATATATATATATATATATATATTTCCTTTGAAATGTGTTCACTTATTGCTCAACCTTATTTTCAGAGAGTACTTGATGATGGATCAAGATTTAGCATATGGAAATTCCACTGCATCTCAATCATCCTCTCAAATGCAAGACATAAGCCAGAGGACCCCTTCCTCTTACTGCCTTGCACCTTACTTTTCTTATTAGTTTATGCTTTAATCAAAAACACTTCTCAGGTTTATAATCATATAAATAAATCAGTTATTATCATCCTATCATTAAATATACATCATGTGTAAATAATCATTAGATTAAATGATAACTAAACAATATACTTCAGAAGCATCAGAAAATGGTAGACTTGAAATGCCAGAAAACTTCAAACATAAGTAAAATAATTTAGAGGTTAAATGGCTGCCTTTCATAGGTCTTAATGCCTTGCCAAGTGAGGGTTTACTCACCAAGTTTCTTCTTCCCAAGTCTTGATTCAGGTCTACCATTTTTTCCTCAAACTGCTGCCTACCTTCTTTTCTATATTTTGTTTTCTGGTTTTCTAATGTGTACCCGTAGGAGATAATAAGGTATATGGTGGAGTTGTTAGGGTTTTAAGGTTAGTTAGGTAATTTATTTTCATCAAAAAATCCATCATCATTTCTGATCTCACCCAACAGTTTACCCTCTCCACTTTCCCTCCTTACCATTTTCCCCCTTTTCCTTGTCTTAACTATTTTTGGCAAATTTCCTTACACACTATATGTATTATTTTCTTTGGCTCGGGCATTTCTTGTCTTTTATGGTTTTAACCATGCATATAAGTTTACTTGTATGGCCAGCTGTGTGTATTTCTACTACATGCTGGGTATATGTATATATGTTCATATGTATTTATATATATTTTTCTACCCACACAAGCCGCTGTGCCTATACTTTTGCCACGGAAGTTAGAGTTAAAATCTTCCTTAGGTTTTTTATGCATTTTATTCAACTATGGTGTATTCATACTTAATGGTCATGCACTAATTCATTCCTTATTTGCTTGCAAGATCCTTACTAAATTACTTGCTCAGGCTGTACACTGCAACAGTGTGCACATGCACAAGGACATGAATTCTCATTTTCACACAAGCATTTCCCAGAAAATTGTATTTATATTATTTTTCTTCCACATAACTAAAATAAAATTTGAATGACTTAAATTTTCTACATGCTTGCTTAACTAGGGCTGTGACACTTCTTTAGATATGCTGTGAGTCGTTCTCCTCGAGTTTGAAATTCTCCTAGTATTTGGTTTACAATAAGTTGAGAATCACTATGAAGACATAAAGAACTGACTCCAATCTCTAAGGCAAGTTCTAATCTAGCTATTACTGCTTTATATTCCGCATTGTTTTGTTGAATATGCGCTTATATGATTTTTGTTTGATGATAATAAACATATATACATTCATTTAAATGTATTTGATAATATACTATTTATTTTCACAGATTAAATAAATATTTGCTGAATAAAATAAATAACACGGAATTTGAATTCAAACGAATATTTTATTCAAACAAATATTTATTACAATTTTGAATAGTACAAATTCAAGCTCTCACTATTCACTATACAACTTTGATACAAATTCAATTACATAACTATTTTACACATTCACCTCACTACATATCACTCACACTCGTATTTTTATCTTCAACTTCATTCTAGTTAGAATCCAGCATCTGAGCAATCTGTAAAAATATACACTAATGCCACAAGGCCGTGCACACCGATATATACACTTGAATTTTGAAACGTGAATTTTGAAAATGATATTTGCCTCAGTTATTTGGGTTGTTCGTCATCATTTAAATTTGAATTCATCATACACGAACAACTTGTGACATACACAGTGTATCACTGTATATGCCACAAGGCCGTGCACACCGATATATACACTTGATAATGCTACAGGGACAGGTGAGCACAGGTCAAACCCAAATGAAAAGGCAGGTTCAACTCACGTGCAATATATTCAAAATCACGACTCAAGCACAAGGTCAAACCCGAGTTTTTGAAACTGGATTGAACTCAAGTGAAATTTCAAAAATCAACATGAAGTGAACCAAGTTCAGGTCAGACCAATCAGTAGCATGCTAATGAATCAACTGCAATGCAACACATGAACCAAGCTACATACACCAAAGCTAACAGCAGTGCTAAGAGACCAAAGTGCAACAAGATGAACCGCAAAGCCAAGCGTGATACAGGTGAACAGAAGTAACAAGTGCAGGTGAACAAATGTGCAAATGCTCAAACTCAGGTGGAAAACATATCAAATGAACCAATGAAACAAAAAATGCACATGTTAACATCACTGGCAATTATTCATTCAAGTTCAAGCAACATAACAGAGGCAACAAAGAATGGCAAGACACAAGACATGGGGGCACTGGACTACAGCTCGACCAAATGGCCAACATGATCAAGAAATATATAACATGCAGTTTGCTGTGATACGAGCTCAAGACAGTACAACTACAACTCGATGCAACTGACACAAACAACTACAAAACCATCAAGCTAGAACTCAAATGAAACAACTCCACTAACTCAAATGAACATACTAAACAGCACAATCAAACTGCAACAAGGCAACTAGGAATGAACAGAACACAAGTGCAACAGAACATCAACTGACAGCGAACACAAATGGAATGCAACAGTGAAGTTCAACATCATCAAAGACAGGTACAAAGACAGTAAGCATATACATATGTATGAAATGCAAAGGTTCAGGCAGTGACGATGCAAGCCGAGCATCAAGACACTAAGCAACTGAAACAAGCCAGCAACTATCAAAGCTCAATACAACAAGGCAATGGACAGACCAAATGATCACTGCTTGAGGCAATATGAACACAGTGACACAGTACCAAAAATCAGATGAACAAGATCACTCAGTGCAAATACACAAACAAGCATAAATGCAAGACAGTGGTCGTGAATGCAGTAACAACATCGAGCCAGAGCCGTCAAGTTCAAATATCACAAAAGTCAAGACCGAAGCCAGCAGTACAATGGATTCCCAAATCAAAATAGTTCAAGTGACCGAAGTACTACAGATATATGGTGATACATAACCAAGAATGTAACCAGTATGCATATACATATATAAGGGCCACAATATCAAGTTTGTGCCAAAGTAAATGTTGAACAAGTCAGAGACGTAATTGTAAAACGAACAGTTCAGATTCAAAGTCGTGAGAGCCAAGCAACGATAATACGAAATTGACAAAGTCAAATAAATCATCATCGTTCAACAAATATCAGATGGCCGATAGCATAAAGTTGAAAAAATCAGACGAACGAGAATTCAGGAAATTGACTCCTATAAAAACCCACAAATCATCATCGGCAATGGCAAGATTCGAGTTCAAGTAACAACAGAGAAATATCAATAACTCGAATCAAAGGTCGAGCAAAAATCAACATCGAAAAAGGAACAATCGCATACCGTTTTTGACAATTAACTCGACCAAATTGAAGAAGCCGAAGACAATTCAAAGAGCCAAACAATCGACGAAAGCAACAAACTGAAAATCATTTTCGATTGAGCAATCAAAAGTCAGCAACTTCAGAACAAGCCCTAATTTTGATCGAACACGGAGCCGCCATTATCTCACAAAAGAATTGGGCCGAAAGAATAAAAGGAGACGGTCAAGATAAATTACAAAGAGGGCCCGCCTTTTTTATTTTTAAGGGTTATAGTATTTTAAATTAGGGTTATTTTAATTTTAATTTGTCTTGTTTTGTATTTTCTTTTTAAACCGTTTTAAATTTCTAGTCGTGTGACTAGGGGACAAGCTACGTGGCGTAGCTTGAGAATTCGCAACTCGGTGGTTGAGTTGTGGCAAGGTTTTGAGCGTAGAGTTAGATTAGTCAATAGCGGGTATAGAGAGTTTACGTGTGTAAGCGAGGGACTATCTAATTGCTAGTAAAAACCTTGGGGGCAGCACGTAGGCAGGGTTTTGCCGAAGCTGGGTAAATTCTGTGTTGTTCTGTTTTTTCTGTTAATTATATTCTGCGATATCTGTGCTGCTATTCTGTGATCTGAATTGAATATTTTATAAGCTTCCGCGATTAATTTTTATAATTTACACTATCACCCTATTCACCCCCCCGCCCTCTAGGGTGAAATCGATCCTACAAGTGGTATCAGAGCTAGGAAGAAAAGCCGTTTTTGTTTTAAATTTTGTTTACAAAAATCAATTTTTGTTTTAAAAATTCGTGTTTTAAAAATTGGTTTTTGTTTTAAAATTTTGAATTTTTGAAATGGCTTCTTTTATTAATACTTCCGTTGGGGGTCGCTCCAATATTATTCCTTCTATTTTCGATGGAACAGATTTTTTGAATTGGAAATTAAAAATGGAATTTTATTTAAAATCTGTTAATATTAAATGTTGGGATATTATTGAAAATGGGTGTGATATAACAGATAAGAAAATTATCTCGATTAACGCTCTTGCTATGCATATAATATATTCTCATATTAATCAAGATAATTTTAATTTCATTTCTCATTGTGAAAATGCATAGAAAATCTGGAATACTTTCGATGCAATATATGGTGCAAAAGTCAACAGCAATGAGAAGTCCTCCACAACTGATTCAGTTAAAGAGATGTGCTTAACAGGATTGGTAAATAGCAGTTGTGATGAGGATGATGATGATGGAGCAGCCGAGATGGCATTAATAATGAAGAAATTCAAAAGGTGGAATCACAAATACGGAAATTCAGCTCTAAATAAAAAATTAAAAAGCAGAATAATCAAAGCACTGGATAACTCGAAACAACACAGGATCATTTGCAACAAACCCGGTGATATCAAGCCCAATTATCCTCGATTTCAACTCGACAAAGAAAAGAAATCAAAACGAAGATGTTTTACAGCCACGTGGAATAAAAGCGATAGCAGTGAGAGTGAGAAAGCAGATATGTGCCTTCATGGGAATATAACCGATAGCGACGATGACGAGCCAAGCGAGGTATCAAAACTTACTCACTCTGAATTACTTATTTATTTCCACAATGTAAATGGTTGTTTTGAACGACTTAGGGAAAAATACGCCAAAATTGAATCTCAAAAGGATACTTTGATAGAATGCAATGAACAACTTGATCAATTAGTTAAGAACTATCAAGAATCCCTAAGTGTGATAAGTGTCCAACATTGGAAGAGGAAATTAAAAAATCAGAAATCAATATAAAATCACTTGAAAATGAAATTCTGATTTTAAAAGAGAATGAAAATACTAAGAGAGAGAATTCTATTAAAAAGTGCACACAGTTGTTAAACGAAAATGAATCTCTCAAAACACAAGTCAAACAATTGTCAACGACTTTAGATAAATTTTCAAAAGTGAAAAATCGTTGAATATGCTATTAGGAAAGCAAACTGTTAATACGGTTAGACAAGGACTTAGATATAATAATTCGAAAATTGTCGAAAGAAATATTAATCAAGTAAATTCTATGTGCACAATTTGTAGAAAATATGGACACAATCACAATAATTGTTGGTATAGACCCAAACATGTGAAAACTATACCGATTTGGGTTCCAAAAGGCACAAATATAAAATCTCTCAAAGTTAAACAAATTTGGGTGCCGAAGGGAACAATTATAAATAGTTTTGGGTCTCCACAAAATTGTTTTTCAAAATTTTCTGCCACTAACAACCATGGACCTATAAAAATAAATAGGTCACATAAATCTTTCATCGTGTAGGTGTGGTGGCAGGCTAAGGAACAACAATAGTGTTCTCTGGATTTTTGGCTGTTCCAGAAACACAACGGACGACGAAGCAAAGTTCCTTAGCCTAGTATAAAGGTGACAGAATCACAACGGACAAAAAATATCGTAAAGGTAAAACAGGTAATGGTATGTTTTAAACGATATATTAAATGTGATAATCTGCACCATATTCTGAATTAAAATCAGCCAATATTCAGATGATGAAAAAAATGATGATTCTGACTTATTCAAAATTGTTGGCCAATTATATTCTTATGCCAAAAACACTATAAAAATCTCTAGATTCTTTGAATTACTTCATATATATCAGTTTGAAATAAAAGTAGTGTTTTGTTGGATAATAATACAGTTGGTTATAATTCGGCTAACTCTATATTCACGGTTTTTGATTATTAACACGGCTTCAATTCAATTTCAAAAGAATGTCATTTGAAATGCTGGTTAAAATTGAATTTAAAATTTTTGGTGCGCACTTCATGTTTTGGTCTATAAAATTCAATTGATGATAATTTTGAGTGAAAGAGAAATTCAGATGCAGATTACACTGGTAATCTAGTTGATAGAAAAATTACTAGTGAAACGTGATTTTTGTTGAGACATTTAGTAACTGCATCAAAGAAAATATCTGCATATTCTTCATTTCAAATAATTTTCAAATAGCAGATTTTTTTTTAAAACCCCCTGGAGAAAATCATTTTTGACCATATTTTCAGATTAGTCATTTTTGAAAAGTTAATTTCATAATTATTTTTGAGTTTGATTTTAAATGACTATTTTGACTAATTTGACTCCCTAATGATTATCGAAAAGAAAAATAGTGATTGAAAAAGCGATGAGTGTTGATATTGATCATATATTATAACTCGAGAAAGTATAATTAGAAAATTTCTTTAGAAATTTAAACAAGAGTTATAAAACTTTTTGTTGGTAAAAATTCCATGACCATCTCTATATCTATCATATTTCTAACGACCATCACTCATCAAAATTCTGTATTGTTTGTCGATATGTGGTACTTTAAACAGGAATCGTTCGTTTTTCATTTTTACATTTTTTTAAAATAATAATAATAATAATAATAAATACCAAAGTATTCACTCTCATTTAAAAGTCCTCACGGTTATGCATGGGTGAATTACTTGGAATTTGTTATGTGCTTCCATGCTCATTTAAAAGTCCTCACGGTTATGCATGTATGGAACGCATATCAAAAGTTGATATTTAAAATAAACAAGTTGATTCTAATCCCATTTAAAAGTACTCACGGTTATGCGTGGTTAGAAGATACTTGAATTCATTTTTTTTTTAAAATAAAATTGGAATACTACTAATCTCATTTAAAAGTCCTAACGGTTATGCATGGTTAGTAGATATTCAAATTCCTGATATAAATATGCCACAAATAGACACAACTGTATGGTTTTATATGATGACATCATTCCTATCATTCTAAAAGTGGAATATGCGCCTAACAAAATATTTATGATTTTTGTTTGATTTTTTATTGAAATTTAATATTTATATTCAATTGAGTTTTAATGTTGGATTAATATCGATCACTTTATCTCTATTTTCTCTAACACTATTATTCTTTTGCTGATAACAAAAGGGGGAGAGAAAAGTTAAGATTTTGTCAAATAAAATCAAGCAAAGGTCAAATAATTTTCCATTTTACATTTAGGCTCATTTGCATATTTTTATTTGTATGCATATATGTAGGGGGAGCTTTGTGTAGAGAGGAAGCATTTAAATAGGGGGAGCAATGCATATCCATGAACAAATACATTTAACATATTCAAAATCTTAAATATATGTTTGTTATCATCAAAAGGGGGAGATTGTTGAATATGCGCTTATATGATTTTTGTTTGATGATAATAAACATATATACATTCATTTAAATGTATTTGATAATATACTGTTTATTTTCACAAATTAAATAAATATTTGCAAAATAAACTAAATAACACGGAATTTGAATTCAAACGAATATTTTATTCAAACAAATATTTATTACAATTTTGAATAGTAAAAGTTCAAGCTCTCACTATTCACTGTACAACTTTGACACAAATTCAATTACATCACTATTTTACACATTCACCTCACTACATATCACTCACACTCGTATTTTTATCTTCAACTTCATTCCAGTTAGAATCCAGCATCTGAGCAATCTGCAAAAATATACACTAACGCAGTAAAATTGAAAAAGAAATATCTTTGCAATATAAAATAAAACGTGAATTTTGAAAATGATATTTGCCTCAGTTATTTGGGTTGTTCGTCATCATTTAAATTTGAATTCATCATACACGAACAACTTGTGACATACACAGTGTATCACTGTATATGCCACAAGGCCGTGCACACCGATATATACACTTGATAATGCTACAGGGACAGGTGAGCACAGGTCAAACCCAAATGAAAAGCCTGGTTCAACTCACGTGCAATATATTAAAAATCACGACTCAAGCACAAGGTCAAACCCGAGTTTTTGAAACTGGATTCAACTCAAGTGAAATTTCAAAAATCAACATGAAGTGAACCAAGTTCAGGTCAGACCAATCAGTAGCATGCTAATGAATCAACTGCAATGCAACACATGAACCAAGCTACATACACCAAAGCTAACAGCAGTGCCAAGAGACCAAGGTGCAACAAGATGAAACGCAAAGCCAAGCATGATACAGGTGAACAGAAGTAACAAGTGCAGGTGAACAAATGTGCGAATGCTCAAACTCAGGTGGACAACATATCAAATGAACCAATGAAACAACAAATGCACATGTTAACATCACTGGCAATTATTCATTCAAGTTCAAGCAACATAACAGAGGCAACAAAGAATGGCAAGACACAAGACATGGGGGCACTGGACTACAGCTCGACCAAATGGCCAACATGATCAAGAAATATAACATGCAGTTTGCTGTGATATGAGCTCAAGACAGTACAACTACAACTCGATGCAACTGACACAAACAACTACAAAACCATCAAGCTACAACTCAAATGAAACAACTCCACTGACTCAAATGAACATACTAAATAGCACAATCAAACTGCAACAAGGCAACTAGGAATGAATAGAACAGAAGTGCAACAGAACATCAACTGACAGCAAACACAAATGGAATGCAACAGTGAAGTTCAACATCATTAGAGACAGGTACAAAGACAGTAAGCATATACATATGTATGAAATGCAAAGGTTCAGGCAGTGACGATGCAAGCCAAGCATCAAGACACTAAGCAACTGAAACAAGCCAGCAACTATCAAAGCTCAATACAACAAGGCAATGGACAGACCAAATGATCACTGCTCGAGGCAATATAAACACAGTGACACAGTACCAAAAATCAGATGAACAAGATCACTCAGTGCAAACACACCAACAAGCAAAAATGCAAGACAGTGGTCGTGAATGCAGTAACAACATCGAGCCAGAGCCGTCAAGTTCAAATATCACAAAAGTCAAGACCGAAGCCAGCAGTACAATGGATTCCCAAATCAAAATAGTTCAAGTGACCGAAGTACTACAGATATATGGTGATACATAACCAAGAATGTAACCAGTATGCATATACATATATAAGGGCCACAATATCAAGTTTGTGCCAAAGTAAATGTTGAACAAGTCAGAGACGTAATTGTAAAACGAACAGTTCAGATTCAAAGTCGTGAGAGCCAAGCAACGATAATACGAAATTGACAAAGTCAAATAAATCATCATCGTTCAACAAATATCAGATGGCCGATAGCATAAAGTTGAAAAAATCAGACGAACGAGAATTCAGGAAATTGACTCCTATAAAAACCCACAAATCATCATCGGCAATGGCAAGATTCGAGTTCAAGTAACAACAGAGAAATATCAATAACTCGAATCAAAGGTCGAGCAAAAATCAACATCGAAAAAGGAACAATCGCATACCGTTTTTGACAATTAACTCGACCAAATTGAAGAAGCCGAAGACAATTCAAAGAGCCAAGCAATCGACGAAAGCAACAAACTGAAAATCATTTTCGATTGAGCAATCAAAGGTCGGCAACTTCAGAACAAGCCCTAATTTTGATCGAACACAGAGCCGCCATTATCTCACAAAAGAATTGGGCCGAAAGAATAAAAGGAGACGGCCAAGATAAATTACAAAGAGGGCCGGCCTTTTTTATTTTTAAGGGTTATAGTATTTTAAATTAGGGTTATTTTAATTTTAATTTGTTTTGTTTTGTATTTTCTTTTTAAACCGTTTTAAATTTCTAGTCGTGTGACTAGGGGACAAGCTACGTGGCGTAGCTTGAGAATTCGCAACTCGGTGGTTGAGTTGTGGCAAGGTTTTGAGCGTAGAGTTAGATTAGTCAATAGCGGGTATAGCGAGTTTACGTGTGTAAGCGAGGGACTATCTAATTTCTAGTAGAAACCTTTGGGGCAGCATGTAGGCAGGGTTTTGCCGAAGCTGGGTAAATTCTGTGTTGTTCTGTTTTTCCTGTTATTTATATTCTACGATATCTGTGCTGCTATTCTGTGACCTGAATTGCATATTTTATAAGCTTCCGCAGTTAATTTTTATAATTTACACTATCACCCTATTCACCCCCCTCTAGGGTGAAATCGATCCTACACGTTGTTGGTGGCAGCGAATTCCAACCTTAGAGCATAATGTAGCTTCCTTCCCCTGGGAGTGATTATTACAATACTTGCCCCCGAGCCTTGTTTGTTTGAGGCCCCATCAACAAAGAGACTCCACTTGATGTCTTCTGCTATTTCAGATTGCTCCTTACCTTCGTTGGTAGTGAATTCGGCCATGGCTTGTCCCTTGATGGCGGTGCGAGGATGGTAGGTGATATCATATTGACTTAGTTCAATGCACCATTTAAGTAGTCGCCCAGAAGTGTCGGGACGATGGAGTACCTACCTTAGCGGTTGATCGGTTAGAACTCTGATGGAATGGGATTGAAAATAGTGTCGAAGTTTCCGTGATGTGATTAGTAAACAGTATGTTAGCTTCTCAAGTTTAGGATATCTGGCTTTTGCCCTCGTAAACCTCTTGCTTACAAAGTATAATGGCCGCCGTGCGCGGTTGTTTTCTCTCACCAAAGCGGCGCTCAGAGCATGAGATGACACAGCAAGGTATAGGTATATCTCTTCGCCTTCGTTTGGAGTTGAGAGTACTTGTGGTCTTTGGAGGTGTTCGATTAGGTTGACGAAGGCTATTAAGCATTCGTCGGTCCATTCGAACTTTCCTTTGTCTTTCTTTAGAGCTTCGAAGAAAGGGATGCACTTGTCAGTCGCTTTAGAGATGAATCTGCTCAAGGCGGCCACTTTCCCATTTAGGCTTTGCATTTCTCTTCGAGTGGAAGGTATCCTGATATCTCTCAGAGCTTCGACTTGTTCGGGGTTTGCTTCGATCCCCCTGACATGGACGATGAATCCCAAGAACTTCCTGATGATACTCCAAATGAGCACTTTATAGGATTTAGCTTCATTCCATATTGGCGAAGTACTTGAAACATCTTTCCCAGGTGGCTTACATGATCGTTGGCTTTCCTCGATTTTACTAGCATGTCATCCACATAAACCTCCATAGTTCGTCCTATCATTTCCGCAAACATCTTGTTGACGAGGCGCTGATAGGTAGCTCCGGCGTTTTTAAGTCCAAAAGGCATTACTCTATAGCAGTACAATCCCCGGCCAGTGATGAAACTAGTGTGGTCTTGATCGGGGGCGTGCATAGGGATTTGGTTATATCCTGAGTATGCGTCCATAAAAGATAAGAGTTCGTGCCCGGCTGTGCAGTCCACCAGCTGATCGATTCGGGGGAGTGGGAAGCAATCCTTCGGGCAAGTGTCATTTAAGTTGGAGAAGTCAATGCATGTTCGCCACTTCCCATTAGCCTTCTTTACTAGTACCGGGTTAGCGATCCACTCTGGGTAGATGGCTTCTCATATGAAGTTATTGGCAAGTAAGTTCTTTACTTCTTCACCGAGGGTTGCTAATCGTTCTGCCCCCATACTTCTCTTTTTCTGCTTTACTGGCACCTTGGTAGGATGATGTTTAGTACATGGCATGCTACGTCTGGGGAGATTCCAGTCATGTCAGCGTGCGTCCATGCAAATACATCCAAATTGTGGCGGAGAAAATCAATGAGTTGATCCTTCAATTCCTCTCTTAGCTGAGATCCGATTTTCAATAGCCTACTTGAGTCGTGTTTGTCTACAGATACAAACTCTATAGCCTCTGCAGGCTCGGCGGTGGCCTCCTCCTCTTTGTCCCTGGGGTCTAATTCATTGAAAGGATCATTGGTATATCGAAGAGGAGGGGATTTCTTTAGTTGCTATGCTTCCAAGTTTTTCATGCTGAGAGTAGTCTCTGCATTTTTCCCTTTATCCTTCCTGTGGTTATTTCAAAGTTCAGTTACATAGCAATCTCGAGCGGCGTCTTGATCTCCCTCTACTTCCCCTATTCCGTTGTCTGTTGGAAATTTCATCTTCAGGCACCACGGGGCCAGAACAATTTGGAAGTCAGACAAGGCTGGTCTTCCTAAAAAGGCGTTGTAGGCCGAGTGGTTATCTATTAGCAAAAATGTTTGTTTCCGTACAACGGAGCGGGGCTGACTTCCTATTTCAACAAAGAGGTCCAGTTGCCTGAGGGGCATCTTCGCATCTCCAGTGAAACTGTTAGTGGTTTGTTGCAGGGAGACACATCCTTCATTGACAGCTTCATTCTATCAAAAGCATGCTTGAATAGGATATTTACTGAGCTTCCGGTGTCTACTAGAATTCGAAAAACTTCGGTTGGACCGAACCAGGCAGAGATGACCATAGGATCCATGTGAGGGTACTGCCATCCCTCTAGGTCACGCCTATTGAATGTAATGTCATCATTCTCTTTTCGCTTCGGGTGGCGTTCTTCCATAACAGAATTAACGCGGCCTTCATTGTTTCTAAGTGACTTTTCGTATCTTTCCATCTCTGTCCAGTTTCTATCGGCGATGTGTGGTCCTCCCGATATGGTATGGACCACTATCTTCTCTTGACTGGAGCTGCTGGTGTTGCGATTTCACCCTCCTATTTCTGGGAGGGGTAGCCTTGGGTTCTCATTGGCAGGAGCTGGAGTCCTGTTATGACCTTTTACATAGCGTTCCAGTCTCTTTCTTCTGATGTATTCTTCAATTAAGTCCCGAAGATGATGGCATTCATTGGTATCATGCCTATGAGATTCGTGGAAGCGACAGAACTTTCCAGACTTAATTGCGTTATCTGATTCCTTCTTGTATGGGGGGCGTTTGTATTTAACTTCATCTTGGGTGGCCAGGAAGATGTTTTCGATTGTTTCATTCAAGGGAGTGTAAGCGTCAAATCTCGGTCCTGGCCGATATAGACGCTTTTCTCCCTTCTTGCCCCCAGCATTGTCTCTAGAGTCACTTCTTCGAACGACCTTTGCTACAGCGGGTGTGTCGCCATGAGCTGCCTTGGTTTGTTGCCCTGTCTGTCTTTCAGTGGAAGCATCTTCAAGTATCATATATCTTCCGGCTTCATGAAAGAAATCGGGTAAGGTAGCTGGTTTTTCTTTCGTTAATCTTCTAGCAAACTTAGTATCCGGATGCACACCACTACAGAGGGCCATTAAGATAAGCTTCTCATCGGCACCTTAGACTTCGGCCGCTGCAGCATTGAATCGGGTTAGATATTGTTGCACTGTCTCTCCAGGCTTCTGTTTGATATTAGATAGGGAATAAGCGTCCTTGGGTTGTTCCACATGAATGCGGAACTGGCTGATGAACTTTTCTTTCAACATTTCCCATGAGTTGATGGATCCTTGGGGTAGATGGCAGAACCAGGAGGTAGCTAGATCTGCCAAGAATAGTGGAAAGAATTTGCACAATACTCCTTCTGTGGCTCCACTCATGAGCATATGTTGTGTGTATCTCTGCAAGTGTACAACGGGGTCAGAGATTCCCTTGTAAGGTTCCATTGTTGGCATTTTCCATTCTCGGAGGGTGATGGCAATTTCGATATTGCGGATGAAAGGGCTCGTTACACTAGCACCTATCCCTCGATCTCTTTGATCCCGTTAGACGCACTCTCTGAACAATCGCGTCATCCTTTCACCAGAATTTGGAGCAGATAGAAATGAGTTTGGTTCTTCTCTGCGGGATTGATTCCGTCCAGATGATCTGTAGGGATGGTATCGCCTATCACTCCTAATATTTTCCAGTGGCTGTCTCTGGTCTTCTGGAAGCATGCTAGGGTCAGCTACAGTTGGCCCTTGCCTTGATCTTCCTCTACTGGGTTCTACTCTGGGCACTTCCTCGGGTTCAACTTTGGGCTGAACTCTAGCTCGGCCCCGTTCATTGGTGTTTCCATGCCTAGGTAGCATGACAGGCTCAGCTACATCCGACCTTCGCATGGTACCTCCCCTGTTGGGCTTGGTTCCAAGTGTTTCTTCGGGTCGGAATTCGGGCTGAGTCCGGGCTCGGCTCATACCATTGCTGTTTCTGTTGTTAGCTTCTTCGAAGAAGAAAGATCTTTGTCGCCTCCCAGATCCTCCAGACTGGCACTCATCCCATGATTCAGTGTTGCGGTTGGATTCTTCAGCATCCCTTAAGCGTGACATGAATTGCTTCACCAAGGCTTCTTGTTGGGATGTGAAGCGGTTAGTCACTTCAGCCACAACCCTGTCTAGATCTACCCTAGTAATTGCTGCCGGTTGTTCCGTTGCAGGGGCTGTCGGATTTGCCTGATTTCCATTTCGTACTGCTGTTGGAACGGGACGGTTCTCTTGATCTGTGATCTGTGATCACTGGATCTGGAACGCTGCTAGTTGCGATGTTCTTTCCATTGCTAACATCTTTCTTCTGCCTGGGAAGAAGGGTAAGTGGGAGAAGCTAAAGCTTCTAGCTCGAGCTCTCAGTGAAAGCACAAAAAATGTTTGCACAAAAAATGGGCAAACACCTCCAAGTCGTATGATTTAGTCGATTTTATGTTGTTCTTCGTGATTTGGGTGATTTATGCAAATATGTAAAAAGCAGGGACTAAACTGTAAAAGACACACAGATTTATAGTGGTTCAGCAAGAATGTGCCCACGTCCACTTCATATGTTATTCTCTTTCACTGTTCAGATTACAAGTACAAAGCTTTGATTACAAGTGTATGAAAGTTGTTTGAAAGTTCTGCCCGTGCTTGAGCTCTCAAACTTGTCCGCCATTGTTATACCACTGCCCCTCTATTTATAGAGTGAGGTTGGGGGTAGGGGTCTTGGATGTATATAGCTGCTGGTGGGCCTGGGCTGATGTGATTTGGCCTGGCATTGTTGGTTCGGTAATACCTTCTTCACTTTGGTTCGGTAGGGGTAGTATGCTTCTAGTTCGGTAGTGGTAGTATGCTTCTGGTTCGGTAGGGCCTTCTTCGTGTGGGTTCGGTAGTGTTTCGGTCCGGTGATGGTTTGAGATCTTGGTCCGGTAGTGAATGGCGCGTGGATTGATTCGGTGGTGAGAGGAATGTGGATTGGTTCGGTGGTAAGCGGAGTGTGGTAGGTTCTGCCTTGGTTCGGTAGTGGGGGTGTTCGGTCCTGCTTTGGTTCTGTAGTGGGGGTGTTCGGTCCTGCTTTGGTTCGGTGGTGAGAATACACCCAACATGTAGCATTTGACATTCTTCCTCCCAGCCACTTCCTTAGCGTTCCCAGCATGACAGTCATTAGCATAATGCCCCTTCTTATCACATTTGAAATAGACAATCTCTGACTTCCCCTTCTTAGTTGCTCTATGCTTCTAAGCACCTTTCTTTGCAAAGAACTTTCTCTTCTGATTTTGCATGACCTGAACTTCTTTATCCTTACTCTCCCTAGAGAATCAAGCAACTACTCATGCCTCGAGGCCATCTCTACAACAAAGTCAAAAGGATCTCCAATATAAGGTAATGTTGCCCTGGCCAACTCAGGCTTCAACCCTTTGATGAACTTCTCATTCCTCTTCTTGACCGTGTCCACTGAAGCATACACATTTCTGGCCAACTCCTCAAACTTCCTTGCATATTCCAAAACTAATATCTCCCCTTGCTCTAATTCAAAAACCTTCCTGATCAGAGCTGACTGTGCCATTGTTGACATAAATCTCTCCTGGAACCTTCCCTTGAAATCTTCCCAGGTCATAGTTTTCTCATCCATCCCAGTCACACTATTCCACCAGAACAGAGCTACTCCTTGAAGCTGCCTAGATGCCAACCTCCTCTCTTGATCATCATTGAGCCCCAGATCTGCAAAAATCTTTTCGCAATGCAGCAAACAATTCTCTACCTCAATGGCATCTTCCATTCCAACAAATGGCTTCCTTCCAAGCTTGGTATGATCCCCACTCAGCTTTGTATAATGGTTGACCACCAGAACTTTCGAAAATCTTGCTCCTGCAGCATTTCCTCCTAACACTCCGGCTACAACTCCCACCTGCACCATATTCTTGAAAAACTGATACATAGATTCCATTCCAACCTACGAGACTTTGACACACACATTCTCTACTTGAGTCTGATCTTGACCTCTTCTTGCATTAGGCCTATCATTCCCTTTGGCAGCTTCCCCTCCTTGGTTGACTCTTCCTCTTCTTCCTTCCATATCAGTATTCAAACTTCATGAGATACAGAAAAATATCCTAAGAAAGATATGCGGCTAGAGATGGAGCGTAGACTTATACATAGAAAATATAAGTATGTCACTATAGCGTTATTTCATACCCCAATCTTACTCTAATTCCTAAGGATTTTGTTTTAAAAACAATTTTTAGTTTAAATCTTTTCAATTTCCATGCCCCGATACCAAGTTGTAACATCCCGTATCTGGAGGCCAAAAGCTAAGTGCGATAGATGCTATAGTCATTCATAGTATTAACTTCTGGTTACAAAATACGGTAATGATAATGGTATCCATAATATCAGAAGCATACAAATATGAACAAAATCATATTATTTAAAAACAACATTTAGCTGATTACGTTTCAAAACAATCATTCATATCCATGTTACATAATCCCTTAACGTTTCCCAGGCAATGATTAAATATATCATTACAAATTTACGCCAAGAGCGACATATGACAATTCCCCCTTAGTTGATCAAAGCAACATTGTCATATTTGACTTATATACACAGCGGAATCAAAAAAATGAAACGACAACTCCTAATTAGCTATCTGTCAGCCACTTGCTCATCTTCGGATGCTTTATTCGTAAAAAGACAAAAACCTGAAAACCTCAACCCTCAGCCTACTCAAATCAATTTTGAGTACCTGAGAGTTTAAAGGGAAACAAAAATTTCGAGTTAGACATAAAGTCTGGTATGAATAATTCTGTTACATCTTGGTTTACTGATAAAAAGTGAGGCCACGCCGCTTAGCGGAACGGGTTTCCCCTCACTTATATATTTTCAAAACATATATATTTTGCAATCCTTTCCTACAACCAAACTAGTTAATCAAACTGATTATATCAAAATAGCAATATCCTTTATGCTGATAAATGGACAATCTGTCCGTAAAACAGGTAATATACAAACCATCTACCCATACATAATAGCAAGGTCCGTTATGCTACAAGTGGACTATCTGTCCATACAACTGGGTTGATTGCCTAAAAACCTGACCAACTGTCTGAAATCTAGGCCGATTGCCAACAAAATGGACTAACTGTCCAAATCATTTTTTAGGGTTAACTATCCTTTAAATTTTTCTTGAAAACCTTTTAGAAATGATCAGTCCTTCAAATCATACACACACACACAAAAGGAAAATATATCTTTAGCTTTACTCTAAGCCATTTTGCTATGTTATATATACATTACTCAAAATAATGTTGATGAGATCTAGTAAGGATTAACTATCCTTCTAAAACAAGCCAAAACCCTTTTCAACTTGAAAATACTTAGGCTACATTGCCTATTCATTACATTCAAAACCTTTGTTCAAAACCATTAAACAACCCTTTCGAGACCATTGAATACGCCTTTCGAAAACATTGAAAATCCTTTCCTTTCTTTTCTTCGAAAGCTTCAAAATAACAAACATCCCCCTTTAAAACCTTTTAAATATTGCCTTTCGAAAACATAGGAAAAACCTTCTTTCAATCCTTTCGAAACCCTAGGGAACCACGCCTTTCAAAACCATTCGTTAACCGTTTGAAACATCAAACTCAATCCTTTTGAAAACACTTTGGATTCAATTTAAAACATGTGGAAACCTTTCGAAACAATTCAAAAATGTCTCGGTCGAAATCAATTGGATTTTGCCTTCAAGTAGAGCAAAAGGATCAAAAACCCATTAAAGTCGAAAGCATAAGTTTCGAAACCTTTTAAAACTATCTCTTTCGAAACCATTTGAATTTTACTTGACTTATAGAAAAAAGGTCTTAAAAACATTTAAGTCGAAAGCAACTGCTTCGAAATCCATTTCCTAAGTAATGAAATGATGGTGTCGAAACCATCCCTTTGAAGGCATTGGAGAGGTGGCATGTTTTAGAAAAACAATACAACCCTTTTGAAACAATCTGGGTCGACAGGTAGAAAGGCGGCAACAAAGAGGTCTCGACTTTGTCAAAATCAATTATTTAAAAACATAGGTACAACCCAATCAAAACCATTTCCTTAAATTATTTAACTTGGTCGAAAGCTTCTTAGTCAAAAGACATTTAGTCAAAAGCAAGTAGGTGTATTTATTTAATTTATAAACAAAGGACCGCCTCAACCCCTTCGAAACCCACAGTTTCGACTCCCTACCTTCCGCCCTCATCCAATTCATTGCGTACTAGTTTCCTGAAACCATATGCATTGGTTTCGACTGTGTCGGAGGCGATAGTATGGAGGTGGAACCTAGTGTCAAAAGAGACGAAAAAGTGAAAAACTTGTAGCAAATAGTTCTTTTCACCTAACCTGCCTTACATGTCTAATTATGATTTGTTGCCTCTTCCTTTATCAATAAAAAGTACCGCACTTTGTCAAAAGTGCCATCGACTTTTCCACATTTTATGATTTAAATCACTACAAAAAGCCCCATATCCTCTTTTAATTATATAAGACGTTTAAGTCCCATGCTTCAAATAATTTCATATAACCATTAAAACACTTAGGAAAAATCTAGGAAAATTACATAAAATCACATTATATATGTTTTCCAACATAAAAAAATTTCAGACCTAAACAATTAATTATTTATCGATATTAATCTATAACTCAAAACCCATTTTCTTCACTAGAAAATTCATATTAAATCCATGAAAATTAAAAAAAAAATTAAAATTGAAGCCCATCTCAAAAATAACATTACGATCTTCATATAAATTCGCAAGGCATTTAGATGTCATTTTATAGGGTTTTCACCTTAAAACATATCATAAATTCAATATGAGTAACCATAATTCATCAATAAGCATACACACACACACACACACACACATATATATATACATATATATATATTCATTCCATCATTTGAAAAATGGAAAATCATTGCAAAATATTCGAAATTCATATTAAAACCAAAAACAAAATAAAAAATAAGATGTAAACATTATTCACTTTAGCTTTAGAGATTATGGTGATTGAGATGAGAATAAATTTGATTTGAACTTGCTCCTTCCTAGCTTTTCTTCTTCTCTTCCTTGTTAATGGTCCGTGGCCTCTTTTAAAATTTTTGAAAATGAAATGAACATGTAAAATCATACACGTCTAAGGTTTGGAGGATATAGGAACGGTCTCTTTTCTATTTTACTCATCCTCTATTTCATTTTAACTCTTCTTTAGTTCATTATTAAACAAAACGGCTACCCTTAATTAAAAATCAAATCTCAATCCCCTAATCAATACATTATTTTATTTAATTTAACTAATTAAATACTCTAAATAATGTTACCAAAAATTTGGGGTGTTACATGTTGTTCTTATAGTTCTCCATTTGTCGATCCTATTGGTGAGTCTGGCTCATCTGCTTCTTCAATGGTTATTTCTTCAATTGATTCTAGTTCTAATTAGGAACGTTTGTTAAAAAGTGATTTTAACAATTTGGTATTTACTAGGGTTGGTTAAAGATTTTATGGTGGTGTTCAGGAGTTCTAATTTTATCTTATGATACTATATTAAGAAAAGTTATAAAGTCAATGTTGTTAAAGATGATAGGGAGCGAGTTACTCCTGTTTGTTCACGGGGGAGGTTGTACTTTTTGTATTCATGCTTCTCGTTAGTTTAACCTACCAATTTTTTTGTTATCAAAACTATGCAACCTAATCATTCACGTGGAGATGGTATTATAAATGTTAGCCATCTACCTGTTTTTAGCAATTTAGTTAAGAAGCTGGTTGTTGATTTTGTTCGTTCGAATCCTCTTATGAAAACGAAAGATATAGTTCGTTAACTTCAGACTGAGTACAATATCATGTTAAATTACTATTTTGCTTATACGGGAAAAAGATTGGCTTCGGAAGAAATACATGGCAATGATTTTCTTCCTATCGTCATTTGCAATCTTTTTGTAAAGTTATGGCTGAGTGTAATCCTGGCAGTACTGTTGAACTTCAAGGTGATTCTATTAGTCATGAATTTGAGAGGATTTTCATTGGATTTGAAGCATGCAGACATGGATTTGATTGTTGTCATCCTTTGATTTTTTTGGATGGGACTTTTATGAGAGGTAGAGACCAAGGCTGTATTATGTTTGCTACAACAAAGAATGGTAATTAAGGTATGATTTAGTTTTAAAAATCATAAAATAATTTATCATATTCTATGAAATGTTTGCTTGTTAAATGTATGGTAATCAAGGTATGATTATCTGTCTTCCATTTTGTGAAACGTTTGTTAGATTTTCTTGGAAAATATTTGCCATGATTTTATGGCGAATATTTGACATATCCACGTCATTTTTTATTTGATATGTTTTCTCTTGTTATTTTATCTGTTACATTAGTATTATATATGATGTTTGTTTTTAGTTTTCCAACTTTTTATAATGGTTTAAATTTTGTGTTATATTGAATGATTTATGTTGTTTGTTAACATCTTTTTATTTCGTTTAGGTTTTTTTCCATTGGTTTTTGGTATTGTTTCTGTTGAAGATGAAGTTAATTGGCATATTTTTTTGATGAAGCTTTGGGAAATTTTATGTAATGATGATCATTATTTCGCATTTAAATCTAATCGGAATCCTAGTTTTTTGATTGTTGTTCCCCAAATTTTTCCAGATTTAGCTCAATGTTCTTATTACTATCATTTGCATAATAATTTGAAGAGTTTTTTTTAACAAAAAGGTGTCCTCCAGGCAAAAATAAATCGATTATTTCATTATTTTACCGAGTTGCTCATGCTGCTACATCAGATGTATTTAATCAAGCCTTGTCTTAGTTCAAAAGTGCTAGTGGGGTAGAAGTTGAAAATTTCTTACATGGTTTGCCGTTTGAAAATTATGCTAATTCTTTTTGTTCTTAATCAATATGGAGACATGTGTTCTAATTTTGCAAAAAGTTTTAATCGATGGATTTTAGTGGAAAGATATTTATCTATCGTTGCATGTTTAGATAGAATTCATTTGAAGCTTATGAAACTTATGTTTGATAGACGTGATTCAAGTAAAACTTGGAATAGCGAATTGTAACGACCCAAAATTTCTGTCACTTGAAATTCATATATTTAATTGATTTTAAATATTCACAAGTAAAGTTTATAAGATGAATAACTTATATTTCGAATATAAGAATTTAATTGGATAATTAAATCGATAATTTAATATTTGAAATTGTAGAAATAATTGGAAATTGGATTTAAAATGAATAAAAATGATTTATAAAGTTGTATTAAATCATATTTGAACTAGAATAATGTTATAGAACTTTTAAAATTGAATTAAAAGTCAAATTGTAGAAATTGAATATTTTAATATTTAATTGACGAGTAAAAATAGCCATTTTTCAAACAGTCTCGGATTTCGCCGAAACTAGTTTCATTGGATTCGTAATGTTATATTATTATAATATTTCAAATTTCGTATCAATCGGACTTACGGTTTGTCCGGGGCAAGCCAAAACGCGTAGAAATCGGTTTAAGTAAATTTTAAATTTAAATAGTCGATTTGAAAACCTATCTTTCAAATACGATCGAATTGGCTCCCGATGTATATTCCATTGAATTCGGAATAGGGGTAAAACATTATAAATGCCAGGCGGCATGCTTCGTTTGGAGTTTGGAAAATTTTCGGATGAATAGTGTCGCGTAATCACTACAAGAAAAAGGCAGAATACCGACAGCCAAGACCGACGGCTTCCGACGGCCATTTTCCGACGGCTTTCGACGGGCCGTCGGCGGCCGTCGGAAGCCGTCGCAAATTTGCGATTATACCAGCCAGCCGAGCCCTTTCCTCCTCCTCCATTTCATACGAAAAAAACCCAAAAAACCCCCCAAATTCAACCCCTAAGCTTCCAATCCCTAATTTTTAGCTTCCGGATCTTCCAACGCACTCTAATCAAGCTTCAGTACTCTTAATCTCAGGTATAATCTCTTATTTTTATGAAAAATTCAGTTTTTACCCTAATTATAGATTTGCATAAATTGATAAATTAGGGCGAATTAATGATTGCAATTGTTTCCACTAGCGTAATAACGGTTTATAGCATCACATGGTATACCAATTTCATCTTTTATCGTGAAATTGTGATAAACACGTATAATTTGTGCATGTTCATGTATATGTATTTTGTTGTGTATGCCTTGATTCGACGATTGTATACGTTATTTGGAATAAGATAAAATGATTGAATGAACTAGGAGTATTATATTGTGCACGTTTTTACTTATGACACAAAAAAAATGCATTACTCTAAATTATAATTGTGTGTATTGAAAAATGACAAAATGTTAAACCAGCCCTAAGTTGATGCGTAATACGTCGAATAAATGTGTGAAATTAATATATAAATGTGAACAGTGAGTAAAACTGTATTTTTGAGTAAAATGCGCGCATGTTAACCGACAAATGTCCCTTAGAGAGTTTTTGGCCCCGTCTGACGAGTGTTGTACATGATCGTTGTATAAATAGTCGTTTTTTTCGAAAAACGACCATTTATATTCATCTGGTACAATGTTTGTCGGATTTGTCCCTGTATTGGACAAGTTATGAACACAGTAAGAATTTACATTTTGTATACTACTTCGTCTCAAACGGTTCATAAAATTTCGCCCTAACTTTTCTTTTTTGTTTCCTGCGTACACGCATTTGTGTACAATGCAGGGAACAAAAGGGAAATGCTGCCGAAATTTTATTGAATCGTTTGGGACGAAGTAATATACGAAATGTAAATGCTTACTGTGTTTGTAATGGGAGGTAGGATGTCTGACCAATGAAAAAAAATTATATATTTTTAATCGTTACGTACGTTAAAAAATGAAATGTGCCCTATTTGAAAATATTTTTAAATTTGTGAAGTTGTTCTTTAAATTCAAAATATTATACGAACATGAAAATAATCTTTTTCGAATGTGTATTCTTCAAAATAAATATTAAATTTTGAACTTCTCATTTTGTCAAATAGGAAAAATGATTGATTATTTTGTTGATCGAAGGAGATGGATGTACCAAAGAAAAGGAATGAGGGGCTCAATAAAAGAAGATTTTTATAACGGTATAAACGTGTTTGTTGAATTCGCCTTAAGTAATAACGGAAACGATCCAGAAATTCGTTGTCCGTGTAGTAGGTGTAGACATTTGAAGTTTTTGTTACCAGATATTGTGAAAGTTCATTTGTGCCAACACGGTTTCACACCCGAATATTATGTTTGGGATCGGCATGGAGAAGTTGTAGCAAATACTTCTGTAGAGTCTGAAAGTGTCGTTAACGAAATAGTTTCAACGACCCGTATAGAAAATATGGTCGAAGATGCAGCACGATCAATGTTTCCTATGGTTGAAGTTGACGACGATGATGTAAATGTTGAAGAACCAAATATTGAAGCTAAGAAAATTTATGATTTACTAGATGCAGCTAAAAAACCTATTTGGGATGGTTGTAAAAGCGGCACGCAGCTGTCAGTAATCGCAGAATACATTGCGATGAAGTCAAAATACAACATCACTGAAGCTGGGTTTACGGCTGTTGTACAAGCTGCAAAAAGACATATGCCGCCCGATAATCTAATGTGTGAAAATCACTACGAAGTTAAAAAACTTATGTCGGCTTTTGGTTTACCGTATCAGAAAATAGATACATGTTTAAAAGGATGCATGTTGTTTTGGAAAGAAGACGCAAACCTTAGAAATTGTAAAGTTTGTAACCAGGAGAGATACAAACCAAGAAAAAAGAAGGGTAAGGAAGTTCCGTACAAGCGTATGCACTACTTACCCATAACTCCAAGACTTCAAAGATTATACGCATCTTCTGTAACTGCGTCTAATATGAGGTGGCATAGCGTGAGAACGGAGGAAGAGGGTACGTTGACACATCCGGCCGATGGAGAAGCATGGAAGCATTTCGATAAAACGTATCCAAATTTTGCAGCGGAGAGTCGAAATGTTAGATTAGGATTATGTACGGACGGTTTTTCTCCATTTTCTCAATTTGGTTCTAAATATTCATCCTGGCCCATTATCGTCACACCGTATAATTTACCTCCATGGATGTGCATGAAAACGCAATATATGTTTCTTACTGTTGTCGTTCCTGGCCCCGACGATCCGACACAAGGAATCGATGTATATTTACAACCGTTGATTGAGGAGTTAAAAATACTGTGGAACGAAGGAGTAGAAACATACGATGTGTCAAAGAAGAAAAATTTTCGTATGTTTGCTTCTTTGTTGTGGACTATAAGTGATTTTCCTGCCTATGCAATGCTTTCGGGATGGAGTACTGCCGGTCGTCTAGCATGTCCATATTGCATGGATGAAACACGAGCGTTTTCTTTACCTCATGGTAAGAAAATTTCATGGTTTGACTGTCATCGATATTTTCTCCATGTAAATCATCCCTTCAGAGGAGACAAGAAAAACTTTTTAGCTAATAGAGTAGAAAATAGACAACCACCGACGATATGGTCAAGCGAAGACATATATGAACTTGTTAAGGACTATCCAAAGATATATGAAACGGGGGAGCAAACAGAAATTGAAGGCAAATCAGTTGTTCATAACTGGTGCAAACAAACTATTTTTTGGGAGTTGCCGTATTGGAAACATCTTCTGCTTCGCCATAACATAGATGTGATGCACAATGAGAAAAATGTATTTGATAATGTTATCTATTTTTAGACAACATGGTCGGCCTTCTGGAAAATGTGTGGAAATATGGCTAGACGATAGAGATCTTCGTGTAGCACACACTTATATTCTTCTAAATTGTGCCGAGGTTGCACCGTTTGTTAGGTAATCTGAAATAATAATTTTTGTTTTATTCTTTTCTGTAATGCATGCGCGTGTATAACCTAATGTAATAATTTGTTTATATAAACAGTGTTTATGAACGGGAACATCCGAACGGAGATCTCAGTAAAGAATTTTCCCGTTGGTTTTCAAATTACGTTTATGAGCCGAAAAATTGTGTTGTTGACGAAGGGTTGAAACATCTTGCAATGGGACCAAAAAGAGTGGTCAAGACATATCCAATATATTTCGTCAATGGATACAAATTTAACACTAAAGAATACGGTGCAGAAAAATTAACAAATAATACTGGTGTATTTGTTAAAGGTAGTGACGATCCAGAAAACCATTTAAATGATTTTTATGGCGTTCTAACACAAATTTTGCAACTGACATATTTCTCAAGACCCGCGGAGGAGGTGTTTCTATTTAGATGCAATTGGTTTAGCAATGTTCCAGGTTCTGGAATTAATGTGCATAAGGATTATAATCTTATCGAAATAAAGCATACATCGCACTATCACAAGTATGATCCTTTTGTACTAGCCAAACAAGCATTGCAAGTTTATTACGCTCCTTATCCGTCTCTAAAAAGAGATAAAGCAGATTGGTCTGCAGTTTTTAAAACAAAGGCCAGATTCACATTCGATGGGAAGAATATTCCGGACGAACAAGCTTATCAGGCAGATCTTGAGCAAAATAACGAAATAATAATTACAGACGATCATACAGATTTTGGTCCTTTGATCGATGAATCAAATGTTTTGGTAGAAGCGTTTGACAGTGCAGAGGAAAATATCGTCGAAAACGAGACCGAATCTGAATCAGAAGACGATGATGACTGATATAAATTTGAATCTGTTTTTTTGCAATTGATGTAACTATGTTGAATTCTTGATGTATTATGAAATTGATGTAACTATGAAACTAAATCCGTTTACTATTGTTTTATGTTATTTCAATTTGTCATTTATTTAGCAATTTTTATTAAAAATGCAATGAACTCTGCTTATCGTAGGAAGAGTACACCCATCATGAATCAGGTATAACAAACTTACATGTCTATTTACATTTCAGTCATTATAATTAAGCAATTTATACCATTGATGTCATGTTCATATGAAATATATTTCATTATCATGTTTTTATTCTCTTATATAATGATGTGTAAACGTCACAGGTTTATCATTATGTCACATAGAGGGAGGAGCTCTTCCCGTTCTTCAGGAGGCGATGGCAGTGGCCCATCGCAAGCGCCACACCGTCCAGTTGTTACGTTAGCCCCCAAAGCAGATGGGTAAAAATTAAATCTTATTCATCATCTTATTTTTTCTATACTATACGTATGTACTTATCTGTATCGTACTTAAAAACAGGGGGTTCGAGCTACTACCCACTAAGGTAGTGTTGGACGTCTCCAGAGCAGCATATCGTAGTAGGATGAGTGCGTGCTGGCCAAAGTGGGATACCATCCCTCCGCACATCATAGAGTGCATATGGCAGGATGTCCTAGTATGTGTAATTTTTATGTTTTCCATTTTTAATTCGTTTTTGTCGTTTTTCTACCGTTTATCGTTTAAAGTGTAATCTTTTTTTAACACAGGCTGAGATAGACATCCAGACAGATGATATGCAGCTGGCACGAGCATACTGGATGAGGAAGATGCGAAAGAACTACAGAGACACGATATCTGAGGTTAAGAAATCCGGGAAGAGACCACGGTGGATGGGGGAGAGCGTGTGGCAAGCTTGGTTGAGCTACTGGGAGACGGACGAGGCGAAGGCAAGTATACTAATTTTTTTTCAATTATTAATTTAACGTGATTGAAAAATAATGTATCAAATTTTGAATGTACAGGCAGAGTCAGATAGAAACTCTGCAAATAGAAATAAGAATCCCGTTACTCATCGCGGAGGATCGAAGTCGTTTCAGCAGTATCGGCAGGAGTTGGTAAATTTAATTACTGAATAATAAATGTAAATAGTTTATGCTATATGATTTTAAATGTATAATAATTGTATGTAACAATCAACTTCAGGAAGCCGAGGCACATGGTCCTGTCAGCTATATGGACGTGTTCACCCGTACGCATGCTGTTGAGCATGTTAATCCAGACGGGACTGTTTCGTACACATGGCAGGACGATAAATCCAGTAAAAGCCATGTAAGCATATTTCATTTTATTCAGTATTAGTAATTGTTTTAGTTGTCAAATTATTATGAAATAAGATATGATATTATTAATTTGTCAATGCAGGAGATGTTTATGGAGCAGCGACAGAAACTCCTTTCTGATACGGGTCGAGAGCAGCTGACGACCGATGAAGAGGACATTATTTTTGAGTCCGTTATGAGTCCACCAGAGCATGGTCGACGATACGGATTTGGCAATTTAGCGGTAAATAATTTAATTTTTCTTAAAATACTTAAAATATGATATTCTTACCTTTTCAAAACAATAAACTTTGATTTTATTTATTTTTCAATTATTGCAGTCCAGTAGTCAGAGTAGGAGACGGCGGAGTAGACCTCAGAGCGAGCTAGCAAGTATAGAAGAATTACAGACTAGAGTTCAGCAGTTGGAGGAGCAGAACCGCCAACAGGCCATGCAGACGGCACAGTTATTTGAGTACATGCAGCAGTTTGGTGGCCGCTTCCCTTCATCGGCTGGCTCTGGATCTGGGGCAGATTGATTCATTGCTTTCTAATTCGTTCGTGCAGGTATGTTTAGTTTTAGTTTACAATGATTTGGTAGAAGGAACAATTAATTGTTGATATGTATAATTATGTATAATACACTTGGTTCTGTAGCTGTATCAGGATATGCATGATTAGAACAGTTATTGTTAGTATTATTGTTAATGTTGGAATGTTATGTATATTTTGTATTTTATTTTTATTCTAATTTAGTTTATTTCTGTGTCTATTGAATATTTTGGAGTATTGGTTTGCATGTTTGGTTGGATTATTGTTTATTTGATTGTGCAGTATTGATATTGTAGTGTTTGGAAGAGAAATGTGGTTGGAAGGCTCTATTTGCAGCAGATTTTAAAAAAAAACAACAGGTTTCCGACGGCTTCCGACGGCTCTCGACGGCTTATTGGTCGAAATTTTCCGGCGGTTTCCGACGGGTTCCGACGGCTTATTGGCCTGATTTCCGACGGTTTCCGACGGTTTCCGACGGCCGTCGGAAGCCGTCGGAAACCGCCGGAAACCGCCGGAAACCGTCGATAATGTATACGGCATCACCCGTCGGTAGCCGTCGGAAATACTGCTCCCCGACGCCTTCATTTCCGACGGCTTTTTCCGACGGCCGCCGACGGCTTCCGACGGCCGCCGACGGTTTTCAGCCGTCGGAAATCCCCCCTCCCCTTGTAGTGAATTTTTCTATAAAAGGACTTGATTATCTTCATTTTGCACTAAACCCTAATAACCCTAGGGCAAGCTGCCATTAGCTTTGAATGGCTAGAAATTCGTTTCCTTTTCCTCTTAATTTCTTCAAATCCATAAATCAATTCAATAAGCTTCCAACACGAGATTTGTAGAGCGTATCGAGATCGACAAATTCAACAACTGTGATCGAAAATGGAGCTACGGATTGGCGACAAAATGGGTTTGAACGTCATGCGTTTGGGCATGTTTTTCTCGATTTTGGTGCATCTGAGATTGACAAGGCTCCGGCCAAGCATGGAGTAGGTGATGTGCTTTCAAGTGGAGGTCCCCGATCAACTTCTAGGCGCGTAATGGTGGCTCGAAAATTCAAAGAGGAACGGCGGCTTTGGGTTATCTCGTGTACGATGTGAACGTGGGGGAGTAGAAGGGGCCGGCCTGGATTTCATCTGGCGAAAATCAGCGGTCCAGATGCACTTAGGTTTATAAAAATAAAATAAAAATGAAGTTGATTTATATTTAAATTCGTTCAACCTTTAAAAAGCTATAACTCTTTCATACGAGGTCCGTTTCGCACGAAACTAATTGCGTTGGGTTTGTATTGACGAACACTACGCGATGGACCTGGATTGGACTTGATAGGGGCTAGTGTGAATTTTGGGTAAAATTAAACGCGCGTTTAATTTTATTCGAAACAAAACATTGCGACTGCTATTGGAAGCAATGTGAGTGCAACTCACTCTTTCTAACTCACTGATATGTTTATATAAGTGAGAAATAATTTATTATATGATGATTGATGATTGTTTGGATGATATATGATATATTGATTGGTATTTGGATATATACCTGCCTATTGGAGCAGATGAGACCCTCTATACGTTCCCGTGTATGAGTGGATGACCCTTTGTACGCGCGTCTGCATTGAAACGGACATTGTACACATATTCTAATATGTATATTTATTGCAGGTGACAGGTTGGAAGGATCCAACTGGATTCCTCAACAGTATTGATTTATTTATAGATATCGTTATATATTCTGTTATCATATGATATATGATGTTTTGGATGCCGTGATTGATGTATTTGGTGCTATTGCAGCATCGGGTCTATTTTTGGAGTTTTAAAAAAGTTAAAGTAACGATTTCGAATTAAAAAGGATTTTAAAGTGATTTTTCAAAGTATACGTTTTATTGAATTTTGGAATTAATTCATTTTAAATAAATAAATGTTATAATTTTAATGTTATAAAAATTATGATTTTTGAGAAATATAGTTGAAATGTGATTTTTGAAATATGGAGTTAATGATTTTATAAAATAGTTCAAATTGAGATTTTTGAATTATTATAAAAGGTGTACATATAAGATTTGTAAATTGATATTTTATAAATCGAAATAATGGAATGGAAAGGAGATTTGTAAATGTTAAAATGATGTTATAAATGGATTTTATAAATAAGATGATTTATAGATTTATAACCGAAGCAGTTATAAAATGAATGAATTTTATAAATAAGAGAATTATAAGCTATTAACTTATAATTTGGATTTTTGGCATATAATTGAGTTATAAATGGAATTGGTTAATAAAGTGATTTTATAAGTTGAACTTTTTATAAAATATATAAATGTGAATTTATAAACATTATTTTATAAACCCGAAATCAATTAAATTTGTTAAGTTATATATAGAAGCTTATGAAAGGGGATAAATCCACGATTTTGGACAATGGATTATCCTTTAAATAAAATGTGTAGAAATGTTGAATATGGTAAACGGTTTGTATTCACGATTTTGGACAGTGAATAATATATTAAATAAAATGGATATTTTTGGGAAGTGATCTTTTAAATGGAGTAAAATATGTTAAAAGATGTTTTAAAATGTGTTAAGGATCGAAACCATAGATTTCAACATTCATTGTTGAAATAGACGTTTTCGAGAAATAAGGAAATGATGGAGTATAACATCGTTGTTATACTAGATGATTTCCGAAAGGAAATATTTTGTATAGTATTGGAATTTATATATCTGTCTAATTTTCGAATCCCTATACTATTGATTTTGGGTTGTCGTGACGATGTTTTACGCAACACTCGTTTTGACCCAATAAATGTGTTTAAGAGAATGTTTTCCTTAAAGAATAAAATATATACTTAATCGTGTTTTAAGTATATTAAATATTTTCTAAGTGTTGAAAATATAAATTGATTTGTGAATTATTTAATGTTAAATAAGTATTTGGAAATGTTTTCCAATATGAAGTGAAATGTTTTGAGATAATATCTTTTAAAGATAAATTGAAGTGAACATTTGGCAAGTGATTTAATTAACAAAAGATTAATTAAAAGGGCCTAGTGATTTTATATAGTGCTGAATATTTGTTTGTTTGCTTTGATAGTTAAATAACCGACTATCAAATTGCCTAAAATTTTTAGTTCCTCGACTTGTTGTGGGAACTATTTAGTCGTACACTTAGTACGTAGCCTTATGTGTAGGCTTGATTATCATTTGTGTTGAGGATGTTGATTCGTATGGTATGGAGTATTACTCCAATCTATCGAGCTTACTTCTTGGCCCCAAGGATAGCAAGTTGAAAGTTGGAGACGTAAAAAGTCTATGAGACTTAGTTGCTGTGTGAGGTTGAGAAACGCTTTTGCGTTGTTGGTGCGAAGAGACCAGGATCAGATTTATTCGAAAACCACTTCGAACCAACGTATATGCGACGATTGTGCAGTTATCGTAAGGTAAAAACATGTCCGTGTTTATGTGTGGACTTGTCTTACGAGATACTTTTGTTTTGAAAACTAAGGAAAAGTTGGCAATTTAATAAATTCAGTTGAGTGTGTTTCTTACGCTGGTTTACCAGACTGATCCGGGGGTTCTTCCCTTTCAATTCTCGGGTTAGACCGAGTATATCTACATGTTATGCTTTGGTGCTTTTGGAGCTTCAGCAGGAGAGCTGGAGATCTTCATTTTCGTACATCCGTAGTTGCTTGATTATCCGCTGCATTGTTGCTTAGTTGTTGCTATTATCAGCATTTGTGAGGACATGTTATTATAACTGTTCAAGCTGATAACCATTGATTGATTGTTGAACTCTGATTGATGTGTATATATATATAGTTTCTGTTTTGTAAAGATCATTGATATGATATTATATATTTTCTGCTGCGATGTGAGATTCTGTATTATTCTTTTTGGTTCTATCTTCTCTCTTTCTTCTCTTCTCTTCTTCTCTCTTGTTTTCTTTCTCTTGACTTTCCGTCAGTTTGTGCTTTTTGGGTCGAACATTTGTGGATTATTGTCGATACAAAAGATACGGATTTTCGGGTCGTCACATTTGGTATCAGAGCTTAGATTTTATATATTCCTAAGCTTTGATGTGTACTCATTATAGATAGGGACAGTAGCACCCTAGATTTAGTTTGAGTGTATCATATATATGAGCGCATATTTGTTAGTGAATATAAAATGTTTTATATTGTGTTTGCTTATCCGTTGAGCTGTTTCTGGATTCTGGTCGGTATGTGGGACGCCATATTATCGGTAGGGATTTCCAAACGCTTAAACGAGGCAAGTCGACACAGTATCATTTTAAATTGGGTAAATGAAATAATTTTACCTCGATTATATTTTGTATATAAAGGAATAATTTTTCAAGAATTATTAAAGCGTATATAAATTGATTGTTTGTTTGTTTGAAAATGTAAATATACATAAGTTAATAAAGATGTTTGAATAATCTAAATGAAACAACAATTGTAAAAGGATAAATTATATAAGCAAATGAATTGTAAAGTATGAAATTATAATTAATATGATTTACAATTGTGAAATAATCTTATATATAAGAAGTGAAACAAAATGAGTATATTTATAAATATGAGTGGTAAATATAAAAAAAATGGATTTAGACTGAGAACTTTTGAAATTTTGAATCCCGTTTATTTTGAAAGTTGTTTTTCAAAGTTAAAGATGTTATATTGTTATAAATCTCAGTAAGATAAAAGAATTTGAATTGATCTTATGTAAGTAAAGTAAAATAGTGAAGTTATATAAGTAAAAGATTTATAAATGTGATTTGTAAATAATAAAACGATATTTTAAAAAAGAATAGAAAGCACTGGATCCACTACTGTTGCTGGAAAATAATAAGGGTGATGACTGCAACATCATCAGTATCATTTTCGAGTTTCTGTGTGATTGATTTGCTACCAATAGTAAATCGAAATTTAATTTTTGTTTTGATAAACAAATATGGTTTGAAAATCCAAGTTTAAACTAATAAATATAAGTAAAATAAGTTTTGGACTTATAATATGAAATAATAAAGATTTAGCTTTGGTAAAGTTAAATAAATTGGAGTTAGTATAATAGTATATGATTTGAAATTTAACTAAAGGAAGGTTAAATGATTTGAAGTGGATTAGATAAGTTATTGAAGTAAGAACATAAACCTATGTGTAAAGTGATTATATAGCCATGATTTGAAATTATAAAAATGTGAATGGAAGTAAACTTAGGTAAATGTTTGTGAAAGTTTAAATAAATAAGTTGCATAACTTATAAAATGAGATAAGGTAAGTAAAACCAATTGTTAAAGTTGTTAAACAATTTTGTTAAGTAAAACAAAAATCTGAATTTGAATGGTGATATGAAATTGACTTAAGTTATATAAAATTGACTTTAGAATTGATATCTGACTTAGATTTATAAGTTGAAATTTAAGTTAAGTGAAACCAAGTGATATTTATAAAATGAAATATAGCTTAAGTAATTTTGAATGAAATTGATTTTGGTATCGAAGTAAATTAATAAAGTTAAGTGATGTGAACTTGAGTTATATAAAGAAATTCGACTTTAATTGTAAAAGTGAATTAGGGAATAAACATGGATTAGAAAATGTTGTTGTTAAGAATTAAATAAAACTTAAGTTAAGAAGTTGTAAATTGAATAATTGAATGAAAGTCAATTAAATGTTAAACCAATTTGAAATTAATTGTGTTGAAACAAATTGAATGAATGAATGTAAAGTAAATAAATTTGGTTATGTTGGATATGCATTGATTGTTAGATGGATGCTAGCGGTTTAAATAAAAATTCATATGGAATTAAATTAGTGAAATTGAAAAATATAAATAATTGAATTCAAATTGGAAGAGGAAGTAAATAGAATTGAATTTTATTTGATTTGAATTGGAGTAAACAAACTTGAATATGAATTAGTGAATGTAAACTAACTTGAATAGTGAATGAATGAATTTTTTGTAAATCCAATGTAAATGAATCAAATGTGATAAAAATTGAAAATCAATTGAATGAATGTTAATGAGAAGTGAATGTGTATTGATTTGTTTATGGAGTAGTTGGATGATAGTTGTTTGATGGTTGGATTTGTTGCTTTTGTTGCATTGCTATATTGGCATATATAGTTGTTGTAGTGATATATGTTGTATATTGATATTATTTTCATATATACATGTTCTCATTTGTTTGTTGAGTGTATAGTATGTACGGATTGTGTTTGCTTCGCATTTGGAGCTCGCTTTCGTGTTATATTAGCCGTATATGCTCGCTAATAATATATAAGGTACATATCTCGGATTACATATCGTACTTTTACACTTTTTCCCTTCGGGATGCTTCATCCTCGATGATGAGATGTATATTTGTGATATATACATTGTTATTTTTTTCGGATCAAACCGCGCAAAGGAGGCTATGGCGAATTTTTCTGAAAATTTAAGGCGTTAGAATTTTTTTGGAAAAATTGGAAAAAATTATGAAAACTAAAAGTTTGGTTTATGAGTTGAAAGTTAAACGATATTAGCACTTTTGAAAACATAACTATACATGGATTTGAAAACTTAGAAAAGTTTTTAAAAGAAGTTTAACTAATGGATTTTGAGAAAAGTTAAACACTAAAGTGATTTTGGTAAATCTAAATTGAATGAATTGTTTTGAAAAGTTAATGGATTTAGTGACTTTTTCTTACTTAGTAATTTCGAGGGCGAAATTCTTTAAAGCAGGGGAGAATGTAACGACCCAAAATTTCTGTCATTTGAAATTCGTATATTTAATTGATCTTAAATATTCACAAGTAAAGTTTATAAGATGAATAACTTATATTTCGAATATAAGAATTTAATTGGATAATTAAATCGATAATTTAATATTGAAATTGTAGAAATAATTGGAAATTGGATTTAAAATGAATAAAAATGATTTATAAAGTTGTATTAAATCATATTTGAATTAGAATAATGTTATAAAACTTTTAAAATTGAATTAAAAGTCAAATTGTAGAAATTGAATATTTTAATATTTAATTGACGAGTAAAAATAGCCATTTTTCAAATAGTCTCGGATTTCGACGAAACTAGTTTCATTGGATCCATAATGTTATATTATTGTAAGATTTCAAATTTCGTGTCAATCGGACTTATAGTTTGTCCGGGGCAAGCTAAAACGCGTAAAAATCGGTTTAAGTAAATTTTGAATTTAAATAGTCGATTTGAAAACCTATCTTTCAAATACGATCGAATTGGCTCCCAATATATATTCCATTGCGTTCGGAATAGGGGTAAAACATTATAAACGCCAGACGGCACGCTTCGTTTGGAGTTTGAAAAATTTTCTGGTGAATAGTGTCGCGTAATTTTTCTATAAAAGGACTTGATTATCCTCATTTTGCACTAAACCCTAACAACCCTAGGGCAAGCCGCCATTAGCTTCGAATGGCCAGAAATTCGTTTCCTTTTCCTCTTAATTTCTTCAAATCCGTAAATCAATTCAAAAAGCTTCTAACACGAGATTTGTAGAGCGTATCGAGATCGACAAATTCAACAGGTGTGATCGAAAATGGAGCTACGAATTGGCGACAAAATGGGTTTGAACGTCACGCGTTTGGGCACGTTTTTCTCAATTTTGGTGCAGCTGAGATTGACAAGGCTCTGGCCTAGCATGGAGTAGGTGATGTGCTTTCAACTGGAGGTCCCCGATCAACTTCTAGGCGCGTAATGGTGGCTCGAAAATTCAAAGAGGAACGGCGGCTTTGGGTTATCTCGTGTACGATGTGAACGTGGGGGAGAAGAAGAAGGGGCCGGCCTGGATTTCATCAAGCAAAAATCAATGGCCAGATGCAACTTAGGTTTAAAAAAATAAAATAAAAATGAAATTGATTTATATTTAAATTCGTTCAATCTTTAAAAAGCTATAACTCTTTCATACGAGGTCCGTTTCGCACGACACAAATTGCGTTGGGTTCGTATTGACGAACACTACGCGATGGACCTAGATTGGACTTGATTGGAGCTAGTGTGAATTTCGAATAAAATTAAACGCGCGTTTAATTTTATTCGAAACGAAACACTACGACTTCTATTGGAAGCAATGTGAGTACAACTCACTCTTTCTAACTCACTGATATGTTTATATAAGTGAGAAATAATTTATTATATGACGATTGATGATTGTTTGGATGATATATGATATATTGATTGGCATTTGGATATATACCTGCCTATTGGAGCAGATGAGGCCCTATACGTTCCCGTGTATGAGCGGATGACCCTTTGTACGCGCGCATGCCTTGAAACGGACATTGTACACATATTTTAATATGTATATTTGTTGTAGGTGACAGGTTGGAGGGATCCAACTGGATTCCTCAACAGTATTGATTTATTTACAGATATTGTTATATACTATGTTATCATATGATATATGATGTTTTGGATGCCGTGATTGATGTATTTGGTGCTATTGCAGCATTGGGCCTATTTTTTGAGTTTTAAAAAGGTTAAAGTAACGATTTCGAATTTAAAAGGATTTTAAAGTGATTTTACAAAGTATACGTTTTATTGAATTTTGGAATTAATTCATTTTAAATAAATAAATGTTATAATTTTAATGTTAAAAAAATTATGATTTTTGAGAAATATAGTTGAATGTGATTTTTGAAATATGGAGTTAATGATTTTGTAAAATAATTTAAATTAAGATTTTTGAATTATTATAAAAGGTTTATATACAAGATTTATAAATTGATATTTTATAAATCGAAATAATGGAATTGAAAGGAGATTTGTAGATGTTAAAATGATGTTATAAATGGATTTTATAAATAAGATGATTTATAGATTTATAACCAAAGCAGTTATAAAATAAATGAATTTTATAAATAAGAGAACTATAAGCTATTAACTTATAATTTGGATTTTTGGCCTGTAATTGAGTTATAAATGGAATTGGTTAATAAAGTGATTTTATAAGTTGAAGCTTTTATAAAATATATAAATATGAATTTATAAACATTGTTTTATAAATCCGAAATCAATTGAATTTGTTAAGTTAAATATAGAAGTTTATGAAAGGAGATAAATCCACGATTTTGGACAGTGGATTATCCTTTAAATAAAATGTGTAGAAATGTTAAATATGGTAAACGGTTTGTATTCACAATTTTGGACAGTGAATAATATATTAAATAAAATGGATATTTTTGGGAAGTGATCTTTTAAATGGAGTAAAAGATGTTAAAAGATGTTTTAAAATGTGTTAAGGATCGAAACCATAGATTTCAACATTCATTGTTGAAATAGACGTTTTCGAGAAATAAGGAAATGATGGACTATAACACCGTTGTTATAGTAAATGATTTCCGAAAGGAAATATTTTGTATAGTATTGGGATTTATATATCTGTCTAATTTTCGAATTCCTATACTATTGATTTTGGGTTGTCGTAACGATGTTTTACGCAACATTCGTTTCGACCCAATAAACGTGTTTAAGAGAATGTTTTCCTTAAAGAATAAAATATATACTTAATCGTGTTTTAAGTATATTGAATATTTTCTAAGTGTTGAAAATATAAACTGATTTGTGAATTACTTATTGTTAAATAAATATTTGGAAATGTTTTCCAATATGAAGTGAAATGTTTTGAGATCATATCTTTTAAAGATAAATTGAAGTGAATATTTGGCAAGTGGTTTAATTAACAAAAGATTACTTAAAAGGGCCTAGTGATTGTATATATTACTGAATATTTGTTTGTTTTCTTTGATAGTTAAATAATTGACTATCAAATTGCCCAAAATTTTTAGTTCGTTGACTTGATGTGGGAACTACTTAGTCGTACACTTAGTACGTAGCCTTGTGTGTAGGCTTGATTATCATTTGTGTTGAGGATGTTGATTCGTATAGTACGGAGTATTACTCCAATCTATCGAGCTTCCTTCTTAGCCCGAAGGATAGCAAGTTGAAAGTTGGGGACGTGATAAGTCTATGAGACTTAGTTGCTGTGTGAGGTTGAGAAACGCTTTTGCGTTGTTGGTGCGAAGAGACCGGGATCAGATTTATTCGAAAACCACTTCGGACCAACGTATATGCGACAATTGTGCAGGTTGCTTGTGATGATATTGATATTTCGGATTTTCTTAGTGGGGGACTGCTTGTTGATCGTTTGGGGTTAAAATCCCAATATACATCTAGTAGCAGTAGTCTCTTCATTATGAAATATCCAATGCAAGGACTATTCGCTACTAATCCTTGGGATTTCCCGAAAGGATGTGGTAGGAAAGTACCTTCGGTTTGTCCTGTTTCTGGACAAGTTGTATGGATGTTTTTCTGACATTGCATTTCTATAGATTACGTAGATTGGTTTTTGCAAACGTACATCAGTGGTGGCGGAGAAGGCAACTTCTCTTAGCTTAACACCCTCCTTGAGACATACGAGCTTAAGGGTTGTATTTTTGTGGAAGGCAATTAGTAGTCAACGGAAATAGCCGTGTGGCATTCTAAGTGATGTGATATATGATTGTGAAAGGTAATCGTTACCTCATCAGGCCTCATCAACCGGAAATGACCAAAACAGGGTTAGATGCAGCAGGGCTAAGTGGGTCATTCCCAATTAGAATATGATTATCCTCTTCTAGATATATCTTTACACGCTATGAGGTTGTGCATCTGATTTTTGTGGTTTGTATGCTATGAGGGCCCTCAGAAAGGTGGGTAACCATCGGAGGATGACAAATTCAGTACCATATAGTTAAGAGGTGGGCCGGACCTGTGTTGGTAGAGAAAGTTTGTGATGGTTTCTTGGTACATTTTTCTAGAGATGTATTGCTAGAAGGTAGTCCCTTCACCTGGTCGTTTGTATGGAAATCCAAACTCCCCTACGTACCTGCCAATTTATTTGTAGAGCCTAGTATGCTGGAATTCAATAATGGTAACAATTTCGGCTATTTTAAATATTATTTGTATACTAGACACTAGTATAATATCAGATGAGTTTGATATGAAATGTTTTAGTTATCGTAAGGTAAAAACATGTCCGTGTTTATGTGTGGACTTGTCTTACGAGATACTTTTGTTTTGAAAACTAAGGAAAAGTTTGGTAATTTAATAAATTCAGTTGAGTGTGTTTCTGACGCTGGTTTACCAGACTGATCCGGGCGTTCTTCCCTTTCATTGCTCGGGTCAGACCGAGTATATCTACAGGTTATGCTTTGGTGCTTTTGGAGCTTCAGCAGGAGAGCTGGAGATCTTCATTTTCGTACATCCGTATTTGATTGATTATCCGCTGCATTGTTGCTTAGTTGTTGTTATTATCAGCATTTGTAAGGACATGTTATTATAACTGTTCAAGTTGATAACTATTGATTGATTGTGGAACTCTGATTGATGTGTATATATATACAGTTTCTATTTTGTAAAGATCATTGATACGATATTATATATTTTCCGCTGCGATGTGAGATTCTGTATTATTCTGTTTGGTTCTATCTTCTCTCTTTCTTCTCTTCACTTCTACTTTCTTCTTTTCTTTCTCTTGACTTTCTTTGTGCTTTTTGGGTCGGACATGTGTGGATTATTGTCGATTCAAAGGGTACGGATTTTCGGGTCGTCACACGAATTATGTCCTATTATAGAGAAGCGTTTAAGAGATTTATACCTTGAAAGTATTCAATGGAAGTTACTCGATCTACTACTGATGTCAATGAAGTTCAGTCTGTTAGGAAATCAAATCTACGGTTTCAATGACAACAACTATACAATAGAAATCGAATATAGGTATATATTTATACATATAGGTACTTGCTAGAACAACATCACTAGAAAGACAAGAATAAGGATCAAAGGACATTAAAAGAGATTACAAGTTGATAGGAACAAAAAAGCACAAGAAAAAGAGCACAAAAACTGATATGCACAATATCAGATGTTTTGGTGCACAAGCCAGACGTCTGAAACAGTTCTCTAGAACAACAGACAGGCTTAACCAGACATCTGGCAATTGCACTCAGACGTCTGATCTACTATTATATTCTAAAATATATATAGTATCAGACGTCTAAAACATATCCCAAACATCTAATTTCAATGTGACGCCCCACCTCTATACCCACGCTAGCAAGAACATTACGGTGAATGCTGTCAACTAGCACGAAGAATAAGGCTGTTGAGGAGCGACCATCCGTGTAATTGCTTTGCGCAAGCATCGATATGTCAGATAGTATAACACGCATTTCTTTATCAAGAGGAAATCCGACACACCGATACAAACTCAAAGCTACTACACAGTGGCTATAATAATCCTCGGAAACAAATATAGAAATAAGCATAACACAAATCAGTCACAGATAATTCATATCACAAAGGCGGAAATAGATTTGAATATTACACTAGGAAGTGTATATCAGAGTAGCGGTCTAAAAAGATCCACAATATCTAAAAAGAATAGTTACACGAACTACACAAAAGAATAAATATACATCATGGAGTCTATATCTCAAATGTATACAACAAAAACTACTAATCTAAGTAGTTAACCAAAAGTCAGAGAAATCAATCCTAAGTGAGAAGTCAAGCTGAAGCACCTGTAACATCTCGGTCTGACCCGAGTATTATTTAATAAGAAAATAATAAACGGATCAGTATCAGATGACATGATATAGAATAAGAGATATGGCATAAATATATGATAACCATAATGGCATACTACTATAGGTATGCAATTGAAACTCAACATGAGATTAATCAATATCACAGAAATCTTCACAAAGATCCAAAAAGGGTTTCATACCCAAAACATGAATTCACAACAAGTCAATGACACACTAATTCACCAATGCACAAAAATTGATAAAGCATATCAATAGAAATCACAAAAATAGGTGAAGCATAAATTCCAGAATTCAATACACGAAATCCAGAAATCACACGAAAGGAGGGGAGGCCTATCACATGAACGGGAGCATTAAAGCTCTCCAACATATGTATCACACGAATGAGAAGCTATCTCATGGTAGCTAGCCATTAATTTTTGACAGACGAATGGCCCGAAGACCATGGGGAGCTACCCCACATGTGTGAGTCGAAATCACACCGAAACAAAGAGACATCGCACAATTTCTAGTCTAAATCTTAAAATGATCGTCATGATCAAAGAGAAGTCTCAATTACAGTAAGCTAGTAAATATATGAGCTTAGCTTCATGTCCCTAACCACTAGCTTAACTTAAATATTTACAAACAAATTGTAGATCTCCACTAGAAAATTGTCACAAGAGGTTCAATCGAACAAGTTCAAGAATTAACCGACGAAGTAAACGCAATTTTTCATACCACTCGTTTTACTAAGTCATTTAATTAGATTTCTCATACGAGTGAGGTAAAGGCTTGTATATACTAATAGATTGGAAAACGGTTTAAGAAAACGAGCTTTGTAATAAAATAGTGTTGAAATCATTTGAAGAAAGAGATTTAATATTTACTACTAGTATAGAAAACCTTTATATTTTTAAAGTGACAAATCACGAAGAAGATTGTAGGAACAATCAATCACTAAGATTCACATTCGAAGACGTGAATGAAAATCCAAAGAAATCGATACCGAATCAATCAAAACGGATATTCCAAAAAAATTCCCAAAGAAAAGAAGTCACCAAAGTTAACAACAAATGATAACAACAAATGGGGAAATAACACGAATCGATTAAAGTTGGAAATTCAAACAATTAGGCAAAGTAGGCAAAATTGCAACAGGTCGGCCGGCCGGCTATAGAGCTCGGTCGACCGGACCCTGTTCTCAAAATTCCTCGGGAAGCAGGTCGGTCGGCCGAACCCTGTAGTTTGTCGACCGGACCATAAACAGAGAAGTGCCTATGCACTTTGGAAGCAGGTCGGTCGACTGGCCCAGGGGTCCGGTCGGCCGAACCTGATGTTCTGCCAATTTAAACCTATTTCAAATGAGATGCAAATCTCGACCAAATTGCAATCGCACGAGCAACGACGCTAAGGGTTTATGCCAATTGACTACCCGGCCCTATATGCTCCTCGATACATCACCAAAAACATGTTCAAACATCAAAGTTCGGAGTTTTTAAAGATTTGAACTCAAAACACTAAAAATTGGAATATTCACCAAATAATCCAAACCAAAAGCAAATGCACACGAATAAGTGTTAGGAATTCATACCTAACAATCGAAGACAGTTATAGACTAAGATGTGAGATAAAAATCTCACCTTTGAACCCAAACGATTGAAGAAGAAGCTTGAAAGCAAAGGAGAATCAACCACTCTTCAAATCCAACTCAAGAAGCTTGATTCTAAGCTTTAAAAGAAGAACATTCCCAAAGTTAGGTTTAGGAATTTCTGAAATTGATAAGAGAATGAGTTGGAGAAGAAGAAGAGAAGCTTACCAATGGGTTCTTCTATTAGTTTGGAGCTAGAGTTTGATTTGCAAAAGAAAACTAGGGTTTGGAGTTTTAATTTCTCATCTCTCCCACCATTGATGCTTTAGAACTGAATAGAGGAGGAAGTGAGAGTGAATGGGGAGGAGTGGTTCAGATTTGAGTATAAGTTAAACATAGGGCTGAACCCAAACTCAAACCCAAAGTGAAAAAGTAGCAAAACTTGACTAACTCCAAACATATCGAAGTTTACACTCAAAAAGGTCGCAAACGGCATTTTAAACTCAATGGGAGTGGTCCCGAGTCCTAATTCGACCGTATGCAAAAAGTAGCTTTTCGGACTAAATTTCGAGTATCGATAAAATATTTAAATAAAATATTTAAATATAAAATCGACAAATATGCGGGTTGTTACAGACTCCCCTTCTTAAAGAAATTGCGTCCTCGCAATATTTAAGAAGAAGATATATAGTAACAACCATAAAAGCATATTCAACACAAAAGAAGTTTGAAATAAGAAGTTCACCTCAAAGAGCACAGGAAAGCAAGTCCGGATGTGATCGCTCGATGAACTCTCTAGCCTCCCAAGAAAAATCCTTAGGATTTGAAGACCATTGAACTTTCACAAGCGGAACATCCTTATTTCGAAGTCATTTGACTTCCGAAGCAATGATACGAACAGGATGTTGCTCATAAGTTAAATTAGGCGAAACTTCAATCTCTTCCACAACACCGGGCTCAAGAATAGAATCGGAATCTCGAAGACACTTTCGAAGTTGAGAAACGTGAAACAAGTCATGGATAGCCGAAAATTGAGCCGGTAATAAAAGGCGATAAGCCATGGAACCAATACGTTCAGTGATAGGAAATGGCCCAATATATCGAGGCGCCAATTTTCCCGATCGGCTGAAACGTACAACACCTATCATAGGTGAAATTAGAATGAACACAAGATCTCCCACAGAAAATTCTAACTTCCTTCTTCGGTTATCGGCATAGGATTTTTGTCTACTCTGGGCTTCTTTCATTCTATGTCGAATAAGGTCAATTTTCTCTGTGGAATCCCGAATAAAATCTGGACCTAAAACCAGCTTCTCACCGGCCTCAAGCCAACAAGAAGGAGATCGGCATGGCCTTCCATTGAGTGCCTCGAAAGGTGCCATACCAATACTAGATTAGAAGCTATTATTATAGGAAAATTCGACAAGTGAAATATGATCTTCCCAACTTTCACCGAAATCAAGCACACAAGCACGAAGAAGATCTTCAAGAGTTTGATTCACACGCTCGGTTTGCCCATCGGACTGGGGATGATAAGCGGTGCTAAAATTAAGCTTCGTTCTCAAAGCTTTTTGAAGACTCTTCCAAAATCCACTAGTAAACAATGGATCACGATCACTAACTATAGAAGTAGGAACTCCATGTAATTTAACAATCTCTTTAACAAAGAATTTGGCCAAAAGAGGAACGGTTCGGTTAGGCCGAACGAGAATAAAATGGGCAGATTTAGTAAGTCTATCAACGATCACCCATAAGCTATCATGACCCGAACGAGAACGGGGAAGGCCATCTATAAAATCCATGGAAATTTGGTCCCACTTCCAAATTGGAATTTTCAAAGGTTGCAATAACCCACCGGGCCATTGATGTTCGGCCTTAACGAGTTGGCAAGTCATGCAACGCTTAACAAAGTTAGCAATATCATATTTCATTCCCACCCAATAATAAAGCTGCTTCATATCTGCGTACATTTTACTACTACCAGGATGAATGGTAAATTTAGAACGATGGGAATCTTCTAAAATATCTTTTCGAAGATCACCAATATTTGGCGCGATAAGTCTCCCAAATTTCCGAATTCCGCCACGAGAATCAATATCAAAGTCTTTCAAACCTTCAATAACAATTTTATCCTTAATATTTTGGCCAAGAAGAGCCAAGTCGGGATCTAGCCTTTGAGCTTCAAGAATGCGGTCTAAAAGAGAAGGATGTGCCTCAAGGCTACATAAAACAAGAGATGAACATAAATCGGAAACACGATCTTGAATCTCACAAGTGGATAAAATCTCAAGATCGTTCCATTCGGATATCATCATAGAAACAACAGCTTGTTGTTTACGGCTAAGAGCATCGGCGACACGATTACCCTTACCGGGAGTATAAAGGATATCAAGATCATATGGTGCAAGAAATTCGAGCCAACGCTCTTGACGCAAATTAAGCTCCTTTTGAGAGAACAAATACTTCAAGGACTTATGATCAGTATAAAGAACAAATTTCTCTCCTAAAAGATAATGATGCCAAATCCGAAGAGCAAAAACAATAGCCGCGAGTTCTAAATCATGTGTGGCATATCTAGTCTTGGCCGGCTTTAATTGCCTTGAAGCATAAGCAATAACACGTTCTTTTTGCATAAGAACGGCACCCAAACCAACGCGACTAGCATCGGTATAAACAACGAAATCTTGATTCCCCTCGGGAATAACAAGAATAGGAGCATCAAAAAGGAGTTCTTTTAATTTCTGAAAAGAAGTTTCACATTTGTCCGACCAAATGTATTTAATACCTTTCTTAGTTAAGCTAGTGAGAGGCACGACAATCTTAGAAAAGTCTTTGATAAAACGGCGGTAATAACCTGCCAATCCAAGAAAACTACGAATCTCCGTCACACTCTCCGGTCTCTTCCAATCTTGAATCGCTTCAATCTTTGAAGGATCCACGGAAATTCCGGATTCGGAAATAATATGACCGAGAAACTTCACACGAGATTGCCAAAAGTGGCATTTAGAAAATTTTGCTTTTAATTGATTACTCCTAAGAGTTTCCAATACAATCCGAAGATGCTTCTCATGTTCCTCCTCGGTTTTTGAATACACAAGAATATCATCAATAAAGTTGAGAACAAATCGATTGAGAAAATCTTTGAAAACTCGATTCATAAGGTCAACGAAATAAGCCGGAGCATTCGTTAGACCAAATGGCATAACAAGCCATTCATAAGAACCATAACGAGTACGGAATGATGTCAAAAGAATGCTATCCTCTGAAATACGAAGCTGATGAAATCCAGTTGCTAAGTCCAATTGTGAAAAGACTCTAGCACCACTAAGTTGATCGAAGAGGTCATCAATCTGAGGTAAAGGATATTTATTTTTGATAGTAAGATCATTAAGCTTGCGGTAGTCAACGCAGAGCCTAAGTGTACCATCGGATTTCTTCACGAAAATAGCTGAAGCTCCCCAAGGCGAGGAACTAGAGTGAATAAATTGCTTGGTTTCCAATTCAGATAATTGTTTACGCATCTCCTTGTTTTCTTTATTGGACATACGATAAGGAGGACGAGTGATAGGTTGAGCTCCAGGGATAAGATTAATTCTGAACTCAATTGCTCGCTTAGGCATAATCCTAAAAGGGGCTTAAATATGTCGGAAAATTCACGAACAACGTGAATAAGAGAAATAATATCTTCCTCATCATCATTATCGTCATCACGAGGATTTAAGGAATATAAAGATGTAACCAAGCTGGAATCTGAATCTTTAAGATTAATAGAAATCTGCTTAACAGATTGAGGGTGTCGGAGATAAATAGTCCGCTCGGGAAATAGGATGTGAGCTTCATAATGGTTAAGCCAATCCATTCCCAAAATCATTCCAAAGCCTAAATAACGCATGACATGCAAATCGGCTAGGAAAGGAAAATCGCACAAAATAATCTCGACATCTTTACACAATAAACTGATTGTTGCGGATCCACCAACCGGATTCGCAATTCTCAAAGAAGTTATTAAAGCAACAACACTTAAAGAAAAAGTATCAACAAGCTCTTTTGATATAAAAGAATGGGATGCTCCCGTATCAAAAAGAACTCGAATAGGTTGATCACGAAATATAATAATACCATCAAGGATAGAATGAGATATACCTTGACCACGAGATGTGTTGCCAGGGGCTTGAGCAACATTAAGCTTTCCCTCCTTCCTATTTTGAAGTTTGGGACATACATGCATAAAATGGTCCGGGCTTTTACAATAGCGACAAGTACGAGGCTTTGCACACTTGTTCGCAAAATGGTCTCTGAAACCACAGTTAAAGCATTTCCCTTCAGTAGAGGAAAAGGTCTTTGCAGCAGGAGTTGCTTGCCTCCCTTTCTTATTGGGATAAGGACCTTTGAATTTGTTTGGCCTCTTCTTGTTGTTGAAGTTTGGTTTGGAACCCACCACTTCAACATCACTTTCCCTATCCGCCTCTTCGAGACGAAGAGCGATATCAATGAGTAGGTCGAAGGGAACTTCTAATTTTAGAAGTAATGGTTTCTTGAGATTTTTGTTTAAGCCATAGACAAATCTTTGGTCCTTCTTCAATGGGGTGTTGATATATTCAACCCCGTATTTAGAGAGAGATTCAAAAGACGTGACATAGTCAGTCACGGAAGATTCACCTTGAACAAGGTCAATAAAACGGCGAGCCAAAGTCACCTTCTCAGCTTCTGGTATGAATTTTAACTCAAAGCGCTCTCGGAATCTCTCCCAAGTGAGATCCGCTTCATTTATTTCAGAAATCAGAAGCTCGTACCAGTCTAATGCTCTTTCTTGGAGCATACTGGAAGCCACCTGAACTTGGTGAAGATCAATGAGGTTCATGCGAGAAAAGATTCGATCGCATGTCCTTAACCAAGCCTGGACATCAATAATAGTTTCAGAACCTTTAAATGGCTTCCCACCCAGGTTGGTGTAATCATTGCACAAACGTGCAAACCCAGATTTAGGGTGAGTAGGTTCCGGATTAGAACCTGCTGCTTGAGCATTCGTGACAAGGTCAAGAAGTTGTTGGGTAGTCATAAAAACTCCATCGTGGGGTGGAGCACTAGATGCTCCAGCTCTGGGACGACCAGGTCTAACCATTTCTCTTCCCTTAGAAAGAAAGAAAGAAGAAGAAAATGGTTATTCACCAAATGAATATCAAGAAATCTTGATAGATAAAACAAGGAATCATAAAGAAAATAGGATGAATCGGTATGAAGACTCGAATTAAATCCTAAGGCACGACTCCTAAGAAGGACTTAGGACGATGATTCTTGTTAAATTATTCTACATTGTTCCGAAGTTTGGCTCTGATACCAAGCTGTGACGCCCCACCTCTATACCCACGCTAGCCAAGAACATTATGGTGAATGCTGTCAACTACCATGGAGAATAAGGCTGTTGAGGAGTGACCATCTGTGCAATTGCTTTGCGCAAGCATCGATATGTCAGATAGTATAACACGCATTTCTTTATCAAGAGGAAATCCGACAAACCGATACAAACTCAAAGCTACTACACAGTGGCTATAATAATCCTCGAAAACAAATATAGAAATAAACATAACACAAATCATTCACAGATAATTCATATCACAAAGGCGGAAATAGATATGAATATTACACTAGGAAGTGTATATCAGAGTAGCGGTCTAAAAAGATCCACAATATCTAAAAAGAATAGTTACACGAACTACACAAAAGAATAAGTATACATCATGGAGTCTATATCTCAAATGTATACAACAAAAACTACTAATCTAAGTAGTTAACCAAAAATCAGAGAAATCAATCCCAAGTGAGAAGTCAAGCTGAAGCACCTGTATCATCTCGGTCTAACCCGAGTATTATTTAATAAGAAAATAATAAACGGATCAGTCTAGCTATAAATATCAGACGACATGATATAGAATAAGAGATATGGCATAAAAATATGATAACCATAATGGCATACTACTATAAGTATGCAATTGAAACTCAACATGAGATTAATCAATATCACAGAAATCTTCATAAAGATCCAAAAAGGGTTTCATACCAAAACTTGAATTCACAAGTCAATGACACACGAATTCACCAATGCACAAAAATTGATAAAGCATATCAATAGAAATCACAAAAATAGGTGAAGCATAAATTCCAGAATTCAACACACGAAATCCAGAAATCACACGAAAGGGGGGAGGCCTATCACACGAACGGGAGCATTAAAGCTCTCCAACATATGCATCACACGAACGGGAAGCTATCTCATGGTAGCTAGCCATTAATTTTTGATACACTAATGGCCCGAAGACCATGGGGAGCTACCCCACATGTGTGAGTCGAAATCACACCGAAACAAAGAGACATCGCACCATTGCTAGTCTAAATCTTAAAATGATCGTCATGATCAAAGAGAGTGTCAATTACAGTAAGCTAGTAAATATATGAGCTTAGCTTCATGTCCCATAACCACTAGCTTAACTTAAATATTTACGAACAAATTGTAGATCTCCACTAGAAAATTGTCACAAGAGGTTCAATCGAACAAGTCCAAGAATTAACCGGGGAAGTAAACGCAAGTGTTTCATACCACTCGTTTTTCTAAGTCGTTTAATTAGATTTCTCATACGAGTGAGGTAAAGGCTTGTATATACTAATAGATTGGAAAACGGTTTAAGAAAACGAGCTTTGTAATAAAATAGTGTTGAAATCATTTGAAGAAAGAGTTTTAATATTTACTACTAGTATAGAAAACCTTTATATTTTTAAAGTGACAAATCACGAAGAAGATTGTAGGAACAATCAATCACTAAGATTCACATTCGAAGACGTGAATGAAAATCCAAAGAAATTGATACCTAATCCATCAAAACGGATATTCCAAAAAAATTCCCGAAGAAAAGAAGTCACCAAAGTTAACAACAAATGATAACAACAAATAGGGAAATAACACGAATCGATTAAAGTTGGAAATTCAAACAATTAGGCGAAGTAGGCAAAATTGCAACAGGTCGGTCGGTCGGCTACAGAGCTCGGTCGACCGGACCCTGTTCTCAAAATTCCTCGGGAAGCAGGTCGGTCGGCCGAACCCTGTAGTTGGTCGACCGGACCATAAACAGAGAAGTGTCTATGCACTTTGGAAGCAGGTCGGTCGACCGACCCAGTGGTTCGGTCGGCCGAACCTGATGTTGTGCCAATTTAAACCTATTTCAAATGAGATGCAAATCTCGACCAAATTGCAATCGCACGAGCAACGGCTCTAAGGGTTTATGCCAATCGACTACACGGCCCTATATGCTCCTCGATACATCACTAAAAACATGTTCAAACATCAAAGTTAGGATTTTTTTAAAGATTTGAACTCAAAACACTAAAAATTAGAATATTCACCAAATCAATCCAAACCAAAAGCAAATGCACACGAATAAGTGTTAGGAATTCATACCTAACAATCGAAGGTAGTTATAGACTAAGATGTGAGATAAAAATCTCACCTTTGAACCCAAACAATTGAAGAAGAAGCTTGAAAGCAAAGGAGAATCAACCACTCTTCAAATCCAACTCAAGAAGCTTGATTCTAAGCTTTAAAAGAAGAACATTCCCAAAGTTAGGTTTAGTAATTTCTGAAATTGATAAGAGAATGAGTTGGAGAAGAAGAGAAGCTTACCAATGGGTTCTTCTATTAGTTTGGAGCTAGAGTTTGATTTGCAAAAGAAAACTAGGGTTTGGAGTTTTAATTTCCCATCTCTCTCACCATTGATGCTTTAGAACTGAATAGAGGAGGAAGTGAGAGTGAATGAGGAGGAGTGGTTCAGATTTGAGTATAAGTTAAACATAGGGCTGAACCCAAACTCAAACCCAAAGTGAAAAAGTAGCAAAACTTGACTAACTCCAAACATACCAAAGCTTACACTCAAAAAGGTCGCAAACGGCATTTTAAACTCAATGGGAGTGGTACCGAGTCCTAATTCGATCGTATGCAAAAAGCAGCTTTTCGGACTAAATTCCGAGTATCGATAAAATATTTAAATAAAATATTTAAATATAAAATCGACAAATATGCGGGTTGTTACATTCAAACGCAGATTTCAAATAAGAACTTCAACTGCCACATTCGAATGGACATCTCCGCTTCTCTTTGCTGCAACTCTTTATCATCAAGAGAAGCAACTTAGAGCACTCGTTAATGGATGCGACTACTCAAGATATCTATCTACAACTATATATAGCATTAAGAATCAAGAAGAACGACTCGAAATTTTCGATCCAGAATATTCCAGATAGTTAAAGGAAAAGAAGAAAGAGATAGAAGAAACAGAAGAACAGAAACACAAACATCTCACATTGGCAGTGGATAAAATATAATAACAAATAATAACAGTTATACAAGGAAAACAGTACTTGTCAAATTTCGCTTTAATACATCAGAGTTACAACATTTACACAACATAGGACAGTTTAAAACAATATGTCCTAGATATACAATATTATATCACAGCGGAAAACACTCCATACGTTCCTGCCTTCCAGCTCGCCTCCTAAGCTCCAGAACGTCCTTACCTGAAAATCTGTAATACTCGGTCCGACCCGAGCATTACATCAAAGTAACACCCAGGTCAGGCAGGAAACCAGCGTGAGTAAACCCATCTAACATGGAATACAACAGCATAAACTTACATAAAACCCGGGGTAACTCGCGTCAATTTTACAAATTCACAGGCTTAGTATAGACAATACTTTATTCCACTTATTGTAATATCCCGGAATTTTTAACAATATCAATATAATAATTTGTTATTAAAATTAAATTGATATTGATATTTTGTTAATCATAATTCAGATTGATTTAATAATCTTCTTTAATAAATATTCAATTGGTTATTTTATCTTTTAAATAATAAATTGATTTCTATCTACAATATAAATATATGGTTTATATTTTAAATAGATTAGTATTGTTTTAACTTTAATAAGTAAATCATATTTTCTAGTTTCAATATTTGTAGTAACTTTGAAAATTTGTTTTATTTAATATTAGCTTTTCAAAGTTATTAAATAAATGGTTTTGGTTTAAACTTAATAAATGAATCATGTTTTAAAATTCTAATATATACATTATAATTTGGAAGATTTGTTTTAAATTAGTATTGAGTTTTTAGAACTATTTCATAAATAAATATATGATTTTAAAATTTGATAAGAAAAAAATTAAATGTTTAAATTAAATTGGCTTGAGTTTTAAATTTAGAATAAACAAACAAAATGGTTTCATGGCTTAATAAATAGATATTTTATTGATAAAAATATAATTTCTTGTAAAATGATTTTAATTTAATAATAAGATATTTATAAAAAGCAATATTAATATTGTATTGTCTTTATAAATAAGTTTTGAATAGGATTTGTAATTTTTATTTCAAATTGAATTTATATGTATAACTTGATTTGAAATATTTGATTTTGAAGTTAATTTGAATTTAAAATTCCAAAGTATAAATCTTAATTGTTTTAATTTCTATATGTATAAGTTTATTTATAAACATTGTTTGTTTTTATTTCTTTTATGAATTTATAAATATTTAAAAATAAACTAACAAATTTAAAACTAAGCTAATACACACATTTGTTTGTAAATTAGATACTAATCATTTTTAAAGTGACAAATGTTATCTCTTAATTTCATTTATTTGACAAGTGTTCAAAAACTAATATACAAATTGACAAATGTGTAAAATTTATACAGTGCAAATTTTATTTTAATTTTTATTTTAAATTAAATCTGAAAATACATCTAGTATAAGCTTGCAATTAATTCATATTTGTTTTTTCCATTTCCTCAATCAAAAAGAAAGATCAAAACTCATTTTCTTCATATGCATAAATGGAACCCTGCATTCTGTTCATAAACCTTGCATATTCAAAAGAAAACTTTAAACACCACTTCCAAATCAGTTTGCCAATTGCAAGTTAAACCCCTCATAAAAAAAATCAAATCTAAATATCCTCAAAATCAAGAAATCTGCATTCTTGTTTCTGGAATCACAACTGCATCAATTCAACATGAGCAAAATTTATCAAGCCTGACTTGAAACATGCTAAGCATCTACATGCATTTGGAAAATTAGCAGCTGCATCTACTCTCTGCATGCAAGTGATTATAGGAAGGGATCATGAGCATTTCAACAAAATTTCAGCTTAGATTTTAAACACAAAGGTCATGCCTGCATTTGTCTGCAAATTTAAAAAAAAAGGTATAACTGAGCTCTGCATTGAATTAAGGTGAGTAACATTTAAATCTTAAACTGTAATTAGGTTGCTTGTTAAGTGTTTGAGATAAAAATATGTTTGTGTGCTTATACAAAAGTCTGATGAAATTATGATTGTTTATGCATGTTGATTTTGCTTTGCTGTGTTCCCAGATTCACCATCCTATTTAAAAGAATCTTTTACAATTAATTTAATTTGAGATTGTATCTGGGTTTTAAAATAATAAAAAGGGTTTGCTTATCACAGATTAGAATTAAAATTTATAAAGTAATGTTGTTTTATTTTCTTAAGTTAAGGTTTAAAAATTTTAGGTGAGTTAAAATACAGGATGTTATCTCTGTAAACACAGGTAACACCATTCTATGTTGATCTTGATCAAAACCAATCATATTAATATTGAAATCCAGTTTCATAAACTAAAAACATTTACTAGAACTTGATTTTTAAATCAAGTATTAGGATTTTTAGAGTTTAGTTTCAGTAGCAGTTTGTTCTTGAACTAAAAATGAATTTGAGCAAGTTCTTGTAAACTGTGACTTGAGGAAACTCTGGATTCTTCTGAGTTAAAGAGGAAGGATTATAGATTCTTAGAAAAATCAGAAATGTGGATATAATTGGTTAGAGTGGATGCAGTTTTGATTTTCAGTATTTAACCCTAGTTTTGATGGGTTTTGTGAAAGGGGTCTTTTCGATCTGGATAGTTGATCGAGTGTTTTGGTATTTGGTGAATGTGTAGTAGGTGTGTGGATGGGTTCATGGCCGAGAGGTGGATCTCCAGTTGGTTGGAGCGGCAAGGAATCGCCGTTGACAGGTTGGGTCAGAAACCTGAAACATGTTTTCAAGTTGGGTTTTTTTAGAGCTCGATTTTGATTTCTTGGGTGAAGGATCGGTTGGAGGTTTGTGTTGTGATTTAGGGATGGATTCTGATGAGAAGCAATCATCCATGGCGATCAACGTTGGCTGGAGTCGCCGTGCATATGCACGGCAAAGAATTACTGATGGTGATGTTGGGTTTGTTTGTGGAACAGGGGAAGGTTTGAGTTTTGCTCGAAGAAGATGGATGGGTGACTCGGAGTGGAGATGCTTTTGACTCGAAGTGTTTTAGCATACGGCTCGGGTTGATCTGTGTTTCGGGTTACAGAAGCCTGTTTTAAATCTGGGTTTTAAAATTTTTAAATCTGTAGTTTAATTTTTTAAAGTAAGTTTAAGTTTAATTCAAATTCAAGTTTGAATTTTTGGATATTGATTCAAATTTAAATCCAAGTTTTTAAATAAAAATTAAAGTTTCAATAATTTGACTTAATTAACAATTTTATTTTGGTAAATAGTACAAACCTTTTAAATATGAGATTTTTAAAATATGAGAAAGAATTGAAGTTTTATTTAAATCTGGAAATTTAAAAGTTAAATTTGAATTTCAGTTTTAAATTTTAAAGAAGGTTTAAATTTGAAATTTTAAATTAAATGTAAATTTAAGTTATCAAAATTTTGAAATGAATTTAACTTAAAAATTTTATAGCACTTGTTTGATTTGAAATTTAAACAGTTTTAAATTATTTAAACTTTGATAAGTTTCAAAAATATTCTATTTTAAAACTTGTATTTAAAATGAAAATTTAAAAGTAGTACAAAAAAAGTACTTTATTTCAATTAAATTTTTTTAACATAATTAAGTTATGTTTTATCTTGGAAATTTAAATTAAGATTAATATTTCAGAATTAATTTAATTAATAAGGTAATTAAGATTAATTAATTAATTAATTGAATTTGGGATTAATAATTGATAAATGATTAATCAATCTATAGTTAAGATCATTAATTAGATTATTAATTAATGATGAATGAATATTATTAAATATGTAATTAAGTTTTAAATCAAGGTTAATTAATTTAATAATTAACTTTAATCAATGAATGATTAAAGATAATTTAAATTGTAATTAATTTAGGTTAATTACTAAATGAAATAATTAGAGAATGGTTAATGAAGGTCATTAACCAGGATTATTTAACAAATTAATTAATATGGTTAATTTTTATAATTAATTAGATTTAATAAAAATCAATTGTGAATGGTTTGAGTATAATTTACTAAAATAAAGTAATTAAGAAATTAATTACAAAATGTAATTAATTTAGTTTAATATGATTGTTTATTTTAATTAATTTAGTTTATTAATTTTAAACACTTGGGTTTTATAAATAATTACTTTACGTAATTAATGATTTGGAAATTACTTAGTTAAGTAACTGATTAATAATTACAGAATGTAATTAAATAAAGATGTTAAGAATGAAGTAATTTGGATTAAATTACTTATTAATTAATCAAGGGATTAATTAAGAAATTAATTAAGGATAATTAGTTTGGTTTAAATAAAGAAATTAAGTTAGTTAATTACTAAATGTAATTAATCTGGGAAGATTAATAATTATGAGTTAATTTCTTAAGGTAATTAATTTAGGAAGATAATTTATTTAAATATAATTAAGGATCATTAATTATTATAATTAAGGATGATTAATTTTGATTAAATAATCAATAATAAGTAATTAAAGGTAATTAATTAATGCACTTGAATAAGAATTAATGTAATTAATTATAGTTAATTCATTAATTGAAGGTTAATTTCTATTTGATTGAGGATAATTAATTTGTGAAATTAATTAAGGATAATTAGATAAATTTAATTAAGGGTAATTAATCAGGGTGATTAATTAAGGTGATTAATAATGAATGATTAATTGATTGTAATTAATTAAATGATCGAGTAAGCAAGATTTATATTGGTGAAGTAATTAACTCAATTTAATTTAAATTAATTAAAGATGAAGTAATTAATTTAATTCACTTTAAATTAATTAGAGATTAGTGATAGTTAATTTAATTCATTTTAAATTAATTATAGATGAGTAAATCATTGCTTATATATATATATATATATATATATATATATATATATATATATATATATATATATATATATATATGAATGACATTGATTGTCTTGGATGCTGTGTGATCTTAGTAATGAGATAAGTATGGTTATGTGATATGAATGCTTGGTTTGCATTGTGATGATAACATAGATTATCAATTGGGATGTTGATATGGATTATCTATTTTGATATTGATAATGTGGATTACTTGTTATTTGATAATGTTGATTATCAATTATGATTTATGAATTATCTATCTGTGTGTATATAGATATTGTATTGAATTGTTTTAAAAACTTTAAAACAACTTGGACTTAAAAGACACGCTTTGGATTTCGATGAGACGGGGATCGGGTTTCCATATTTGGATATCCGAAAACCACATCAATCCAAATTAACGTTAGGTCGTGAATCAAAGTGGAGCTTTGTGAAGACTCGAGGTGTAAGGACTCTACATTAGTATAACTCTGCGGGTGACTCCGTAATGAGTTGACAGACTAGTTCTTATAGGTTCGAGATGGTGGTTCAGAGTGCAAGGGTTACCATCGTTAACTCTGAGGGTGATTCCAAAATGAGTGTAACGAGATAATGCCTTCGGTTTTGTTCGAACCCGGAACAAACTTGTATGGATTGAATGCTTTCAGAACATCGTCAGGTGGACGATGAGCATTCTAAGTGATGTCCTGTAAAGGTAATTGTAGCCTCAAGCCTCATCAACCGGGAATGGCTAAAACAGGGGAGGTGCAGCAAGGCTTCGTGGGTCGCTCCCACTAGAGAGCGAGATTTACCCCTGTCTAGAAGTCCATTTATATTCGGTTGTGTGGATGGTTGCTAGCTACAACCACGGGGTTGTCTTGTTCGGAACTGTTCAGTAAGGAATGTGTCCGGTCTTGTGTTGCAGGGGAACGGGCATACTCCTCGGTACGTTGATGTAGACTACGTACTGTGACGGGCGTACTCCTCGGTACGTTGATGTAGACCACGTACTGTGACGGGCGGTACCCCAGTAGCTCTGGCATTGTATGGAATCCAAAATCCAATAAGTGCCAACGGTTTTGATTGTATTACCCACTTTTGTGGCTAGTAGCTGGAATTTAATAGATGTAACAATTTCGGCTATTTCTTATTTATTTGGAAACCCTAGACCCTATTATAATATCATCGGATTTCCTATCAAATGTTTTGGTTAGCGTAAGGTAAAAACTTTTCCATGTTTATGTGTGGGAAGTCTTACGTGATACCTTTCTTTTCAAAGGATTTTTAAAAGTTAAGCAACTTTAACTTGTTACTCACAATAGACCCATGTCTGACCCGGAGTTTATTTTTTTTTCATAAACTCTTGGGTACTCAAATTTTACAAGTAGCCAAGGGATTCAAGTTAGGATTTAGGTTAGCTTTGACAAATTGTGGAGGTGCAATGGAGCAGGAGGCTTCTGCGTGTAGATATATATATAGTTTCCGTTGTGTAGATTTCTCTGAGTTGTTCTTGTACTGTATTGAGTTGTATAACTAGACAGGTGTTTATAACTGTCTAGTATGTGATGTATATCTGTGTTACTCTGATAATTGTTGTAAACTATGTAATATTTATGTTATTAATATAGTTTATTCGTTCCGCTATTAGATTCTGATGTTGTTTCTTTCTTCTCTTCTTTCTATTTTCTCTTATATCCCTTTCTTTCTTAAAAATGATGCGATTTTCTGTGGTAAGAAAGTCGGGTCGTTTCAGTTGGTATCAGAGCATTAGGTTGAGTGAATACCTAGGCTCTGTAGTGGTTTCTTTCTTGAGAGAGCGTATTTTTAATATATATATATATATATATATATATATATATATATATATATCTACCTATCTGTTGGGTTACCTGCTCAGGTTTTCCAATATAAGTTATAAAGGTAGATGGGGTAGTAGTGTGTGTAACACGACCTACCGTTGGTTGGAGTTTGAATGCTTGAGGTTGGAAGTGTATCTGTCAAGACTGTAAACCTAATACCGTCTCGAGTAAGTTCTGTAGTGATGAAGGACTTCATTGATATTTGAAGGTAACCTGTTAAGGTTCAGAGTTTATTTCTGAAGTCGAATGAGTAGATTTTGGATCTGTCGGTTGGGCAGAAGTGAGTAATGGTATTTTGGATACCTCAGGAAGTAGCAGCTGCGTGATGAGATGCAGTGACTTTGGATGTTACCAAAGATGTTTTCTTTGGAACAAGTTAAGGAAGTGAGTCTGCTTCAGTGTTGTGGCTGTGTTCAGCCGGTGGTTCTGTTTGCTTTGAGGTCCGAGTTTCTCGAAGAGCTTTGATTTGGATTCTTTGGCATCTATGGCACCAGTGCATCTTGGAATGTTCTCGGTGTTGGGAAGAGATCTTCTGGCTTAGCATTTTTTCTGAAGAGGAGTTCAGAAGCAATTAAGTGGACCCGTTTCTTCGATGGGTTGGCTAGTTAAGTGTAAGCTGTTTAATTTGGTTAAGGAAGAACAGTTTTTCCTTGGATTTGGTTTGGGTTGATCGCAAAAGTGACTTGCGATTATTTGAGTGTTCTCTTGGGTTATCTGAGTTTTCTGGATGCCTTCAGGAAGTCAGAGTTTGGTTCGCATCTGGAGATTGAGCTTTCTTATCGTCTAGGATTCCAGGAGTGGTACCGGTGGTTCAGCTTTATAGAAGAATTGTTTCAAGGAGATTGAGTCGGTGTAGCAGCTCAGAGTTTTGGAGGAACTTATGAATTTTTTCTCATGGATCTGTTGAACCCTATTTTCTGGGATGTGTTGTCCAGTTTATGCTCATGTTCTTCTTCAGCATTCTCTTCTACTTCGGATCAGATTTGTGCAGCGGAAGCAGTTTGGAAGTGCATCTGCTTTTCTTTTTCCCGGACAGGAGAAATGAGTTGTTTTCTTCTGATGTTGAGGAGTCGTGTTTGAGTTCTTGAGGAGATCATTTTGTTGAGTTGATTGGTCTAATTTGATTCTAGAAGCATCAGCGAAGGTTGAGCTGATCAGTAAGACCCAGGATCGTCTGAAGAATTTTATGGATTTGGGACAAAGGAAATTGGATTCTGAAGTCGGAGATTTGATTTTGGAAAAGTTTTCTCCGATCGAAAAGGAGTTATAAAATTGGGTAAGTCTGAGAAGTTAGCTCCGAAGTGTTTTGGATCTTTTCTGTGATCTTGGGGATTAAGTGATTGATCTACATGATTGGATTACCAGTTCGGATAACTGGGATTCGATGAGTTTCACGTATCTCTGAGAGAGTACGTGTATGATCTATCTCTGATTTTGGAACCAGCAGTTCTGGAGTTTTGATTTGTTGAGTCAGACTCGTTTGTAGTCTGATATCTTGTCTAGTATTGTAGATATAGTTGAATAGGAGCTTTGTAGCTTCATAGTATTGTTTGTTTGGATTCTCTAGAGCGAGTATCTCGGTATATATATATACACCTGGAGAAACTCGATAAAATTTTATCCAGAATTTTATCTGGATAATTAGATTTGTTTGATTGGTTGAATTGGTTGCTTTGATTTTTAGCACATGTTTGATATATGCTTGTGTTTTAAAATCTTTGATAAGATTACAAATTACCTTTGTTTTAAATTTCGGGGACGAAATTCTTTTAAGGGAGGATTGTAATATCCCAGAATTTTTAACAATATCAATTTAATAATCTGTATTTAAAATTAAATTTATATTGATATTTTGTTAATCATAATTCAGATTGATTTAATAATCTTCTTTAATAAATATTCAATTGGTTATTTTATCCTTTAAATAATAAATTGATTTCTATCTACAATATAAATATATGGTTTATATTTTAAATAGATTAGTATTTTTTTAACTTTAATAAGTAAAGCATATTTTCTAGTTTTAATATTTGTAGTAACTTTAAATTTTTTTATTTAATATTAGCTTTTCAAAGTTATTAAAAAAATGGTTTTGGTTTAAACTTAATAAATGAATCATGTTTTAAAATTCTAATATATACATTATAATTTGGAAGATTTGTTTTAAATTAGTATTGAGTTTTTAAAACTATTTCATAAATAAATATATGATTTTAAAATTTGATAAGAAAAATATTAAATGTTTAAATTAAATTGGCTTGAGTTTTAAATTTAGAATAAACAAACAAAATGGTTTCATGGCTTAATAAAATGGATATTTTATTGATAAAAATATAATTTCTTGTAAAATGATTTTAATTTAATAATAAGATATTTATAAAATGCAATATTAATATTGTATTGTCTTTATAAATAAGTTTTGAATAGGATTTGTAATTTTTATTTCAAATTGAATTTATATGTATAACTTGATTTGAAATATTTGATTTTGAATTTAATTTGAATTTGAAATTCCAAAGTATAAATCTTAATTGTTTTAATTTCTATATGTATAAGTTTACTTATAAACATTGTTTTTTTTATTTCTTTTATAAATTTATACACAAATTTAAAAATAAACTAACAAATTTAAAACTAAGCTAATACACACATTTGTTTGTAAATTAGATATTAATCATTTTTGAAGTGACATATGTGATCTCTTAATTTCATTCATTCGACAAGTGTTCAAAAACTAATATACAAATTGACAAATGTGTAAAATTTGTACAAGTGCAAATTTTATTTTAATTTTTCTTTTTAAATTAAATCTGAAAATACATCTAGTATAAGCTCGCAATTCATTCATATTTGTTTTTTCCATTTCCTCAATCAAAAAGAAAGATCAAAACTCATTTTCTTCATATGCATAAATGGAACCCTGCATTCTATTCATAAACCTTGCATATTCAAAAGAAAACTTTAAACACCACTTCCAAATCAGTTTGCAAATCGCAAGTTAAACCCCTCATAAAAAAAATCAAATCTAAATATCCTCAAAATCCAGAAATCTGCATTCTTGTTTCTGGAATCACAACTGCATGTCAATTCAACATGAACAAAATTGATCAAGCCTGATTTGAAACATGATAAGCATCTGCATGCATTTGGAAAATTAGCAGCTGCATCTACTCTCTGCATGCAAGTGATTATAGGAAGGTATCATGAGCATTTCAACGAAATTTCAACTTAGATTTTAAACACAAAGGTCCTGCCCGCATTTGTCTGCAAATTTCAAAAAAAAAGAAGGTATAACCGAGCTCTGCATTGAATTAAGGTGAGTAACATTTAAATCTTAAACTGTAATTAGGTTGCTTGTTAAATGTTTGAGATAAAAATATGTTTGTGTGCTTATAAAAAAGTCTGATGAAATTATGATTGTATATGCATGTTGATTTTGCTTTGCTGTGTTCCCATATTCACCATCCTATTTAAAAGAATCTTTTACAATTAATTTGATTTGAGATTGTATCTGGGTTTTAAAATAATAAAAAGGGTTTGCTTATCACAGATTAGAATTAAATTTATAAAGTAATGTTGTTTTATTTTCTTAAGTTAAGGTTTAAAATTTTAGGTGAGTTAAAATACAGGATGTTATCTCTGTAAACACAGGTAACAACATTGTATGTTGATCTTGATCAAAACCAATCATATTAATATTGAAATCCAGTTTCATAAACTGAAAACATTTACTGGAACTTGATTTTTAAATCAAGTATTAGGATTTTTAGAGTTTAGTTTCAGTAGCAGTTTGTTCTTGAACTAAAAATGAATTTGAGCAAGTTCTTGTAATCTGTGACTTGAGGAAGCTCAGGATTCTTCTGAGTTATAGAGGAAGGACCATAGATTCTTAGAAAAATCAGAAATGTGGATATAATTGGTTAGAGTGGATGCAGTTTTGATTTTCAGTATTTAACCCTAGTTTTGATGGGTTTTTTGAAAGGGGTCTTTTCGATCTGGATAGTTGATCGAGTGTTTTAGTATTTGGTGAATGTGTAGTAGGTGTGTGGATGGGTTCATGGCCGGAGAGGTGGATCTCCAGGTGGTTGGAGCGGCAAGGAATCGCCGTTGACAGGTTGGGTCAGAAACCTGAAACATGTTTTCAGGTTTGGGTTTTTTTAGAGCTCGATTTTGATTTCTTGGGTGAAGGATCGGTTGGAGGTTTGTGTTGTGATTTAGGGATGGATTCTGATGAGAAGCAATCATCCATGGCGATCAACGTTGGCTGGAGTCGCCGTGCATATGGACGGCGAAGAATTACTGATGGTGATGTTGGGTTTGTTTGTGGAATAGGGGAAGGTTTGAGTTTTGCTCGAAGAAGATGGATGGGTGACTCGGAGTGGAGATGCTTTTGACTCGAAGTGTTTTAGCATAAGGCTCGGGTTGATCTGTGTTTCAGGTTACAAAAACCTGTTTTAAATCTGGGTTTTAAAATTTTTAAAATATGTAGTTTTATTTTTTTAAGTAAGGTTTAAGTTTAAATTCAAATTCAAGTTTGAATTTTTGGATTTAGATTCAAATTTAAATCCCAGTTTTAAATAAAAATAAAAGTTTCAATAATTTGACTTAATTAACAATTTTATTTTAGTAAATAGTTCAAACCTTTTAAATATGAGGTTTTTAAAATATGAGAAAGAATTGAAGTTTTATTCAAATCTGGAAATTTAAAAGTTAAATTTGAATTTCAGTTTTAAATTTAAAGAAGGTTTAAATTTTAAATTAAATGTAAATTTAAATTATCAAAATTTTGAAATGAATTTAACTTTAAAATTTTCATAGCACTTGCTTGATTTGAAATTTAAAAAGTTTTAAATTATTTAAACTTTGATAAGTTTTAAAAATGTTCTATTTTAAAACTTGTATTTAAAATGAAAATTTAAAAGTAGTACAAAAAAGTACTTTATTTCAATTAAATTGTTTTAACATAATTAAGTTATGTTTTATCTTAGAAATTTAAATTAAGATTAATATTTCAGAATTAATTTAATTAATAAGGTAATTAAGATTAATTAATTAATTAATTAATTGAATTTGGGATTCATAATTGATTAATGATTAATCAATCTACAATTAAGATCATTAATTAGATTATTAAATAATGATGAATGAATATTATTAATTATGTAATTAAGTTTTAAATCAAGGTTAATTAATTTTATAATTAACTTTAATCAATGAATGATTAAAGATAATTTAAATTGTAACGAATTTAGGTTAATTACTAAATGAAATAATTAAAGAATGGTTAATGAAGGTCATTAACCAGGATTATTTAACAAATTAATTAATATGGTTAATTTTTATAATTAATTAGATTAATTAATTTAATAAAAATCAATTGTGAATGGTTTGAGTATAATTACTAAAATAAAGTAATTAAGAAATTCATTACTAAATGTAATTAATTTAGTTTAATATGATTGTTTATTTTAATTAATTTAGTTTATTAATTTTAAACACTTGGGTTTTATAAATAATTACTTTATGTAATTAATGATTTGGAAATTACTTAGTTAAGTAACTGATTAATAATTACAGAATGCAATTAAATGAAGATGTTAAGAATGAAGTAGTTTGGATTAAATTACTTATTAATTAATCTAGGGATTAATTAAGAAATTAATTAAGGATAATTAGTTTGGTTTAAATAAAGAAATTAAGTTAGTTAATCACTAAATGTAATTAATCTGGGAAGATTAATAATTATGAGTTAATTACTTAAGGTAATTAATTTAGGAAGATAATTTATTTAAATATAGTTAAGGATCATTAATTATTATAATTAAGGATGATTAATTTTGATTAAATAATCAATAATAAGTAATTAAAGTTAATTAATTAATGCAATTGATTAAGAATTAATACAATTAATTATAGTTAATTAATTAATTGAAGGTTAATTTCTGTTTGATTGAGGATAATTAATTTGTGAAATTAATTAAGGATAATTACATAAATGTAACTAAGGGTAATTAATCAAGGTGTTAATTAAGGTGATTAATAATGAATGATTAATTGATTGTAATTAATTAAATGATTGAGTAAGAAAGATTTATATTGGTGAAGTAATTAATTTAATTTAATTTAAATTAATTAAAGACGAAGTAATTAATTTAATTCACTTTAAATTAATTAGAGATTAGTGATAGTTAATTTAATTCATTTTAAGTTAATTATACTGTGATGAGTAAATTATTGCTTAAATATATATGATGACATTGATTGTCTTTGATGCTGTGTGATCTCAGTAATGAGATAAGTGTGATATGAATGCTTGGTTTGCATTGTGATGATAACATAGATTATAAATTGGGATGTTGATATGGATTATCTATTTTGATATTGACAATGTGGATTACTTGTTATTTGATAATGTTGATTATCAATTATGATTTATGAATTATCTATCTGTGTGTATATAGATATTGTATTGAATTGTTTTAAAAACTTTAAAACAACTTGGACTTAAAAGACACGCTTTGGATTTCGATGAGACGGGGATCGGGTTTCCATATTTGGATATCCAAAAACCACATCAATCCAAATTAACGTTAGGTCGTGAATCAAAGTGGAGCTTTGTGAAGACTCGAGGTGTAAGGACTATACGTCAGTATAACTCTGTGGGTGATTCCGTAATGAGTTGACGGGCTAGTTCTTATAGATTCGAGATGGTGGTTCAGAGTGCAAGGGTTACCGTCGTTAACTCTGAGGGTGATTCCAAAATGAGTGTAACGAGATAATGCCTTCGGTTATGTTCGAACCTGGAACGAAATTGTATGGATTGAATGCTTTCAGAACATCGTCAGGTGGACGATGAGCATTCTAAGTGATGTCCTGTAAAGGTAATCGTAGCCTCAAGCCTCATCAACCGGGAATGGCTAAAACAGGGGAGGTGCAACAAGGCTTCGTGGGTTGCTCCCACTGAAGAGCGAGATTTACCCCTGTCTAGAAGTCCCTTTATATTTGGCTGTGTGGGTGGTTGCTTGCTACAACCACGGGGTTGTCTTGTTCGGAACTGTTCAGTAAGGAATGGGTCCGGTCTTGTGTTGTAGGGGAGCGGGCGTACTCCTCGATACGTTGATCTAGACCATGTACCGTGACGGGCGGTACCCCAGTAGCTCTGTCATTGTATGGAATCCAAAATCCAATAAGTGCCAACGGTTTTGATTGTATTACCCACTTTTGTGGCTAGTAGCTGGAATTTAATAGATGTAACAATTTCGGCTATTTCTTATTTTTTTGGAAACCCTAGACCCTATTATAATATCATCGGATTTCCTATCAAATGTTTTGGTTAGCGTAAGGTAAAAACTTTTCTATGTTTATGTGTGGGAAGTCTTACGTGATACATTTCTTTTCAAAGGATTTTTAAAAGTTAAGCAACTTTAACCTGTTACTCACATCAGACCCATGTCTGACCTGGAGTTTATTTTTGTTTTTCATAAACTCTTGGGTACTCAAATTTTACGAGTAGCCAAGGGATTCAGGTTAGGATTCAGGTTAGCTTTGACAAATTGTGGAGGGGCAATTGAGAAGGAGGATTCTGCCTGTAGATATATATATAGTTTCCGCTGTGTAGATTTCTCTGAGTTGTTCTTGTACTGTATTGAGTTGTATAACTAGACAGGTGTTTATAACTGTCTAGTATGTGATGTATATCTGTGTAAATCTGATAATTGTTGTAAACTATGTAATATTTATGTTATTAATATAGTTTATTCGTTCCGCTCATAGACTCTGATGTTGTTTCTTTCTTCTCTTCTTTCTATTTTCTCTTCTATCCCTTTCTTTCTTAAAAATGATGTGATTTTCTGTGGTAAGAAAGTCGGGTCGTTTCTCTTATCAATTTCTAAGTACCAACTTAGATTAAATGGTCCAGTTCACTTAAATCATTCCATTCCAATATATAGATTTCAGACATCAAATCTAAATAGAATTATTATGGATTACAAATCGATGTGGTTTCGGGTGTTAACTAATACCCGACTTCAGTCTCTTCGAATCCAATGTCATCTTTACCCAAGTTATTCAAGTGGTTAAATTTTAAATACTGGATGTCACTTTTACACAGCAATTCATCATAGATAACCACATCATCTCTGTTCAACCCATCATATCATATTTCAAAAATATTTCATTTCACAAAGCATCACAATCACATATCAAGGATAACAAATAATCCAAGGCATTCAAATATCATTCAACCATTCATAAGCAAGACAAATTACTCATATCGTTTCTGATTAATTTAATTAACTACCAATGAGTTAAATTAATTGCCTTATTTCTTATAAATCTTGCTTATTTAACATTAATTAGTTATATTCAATTAATTAATCATCCTTTAATTACTATCTTGATTAATCATTTTCTAATTACATTATGTAATTCCTTAATTAATTACCCGTTAATTACTTCATTAAGTAACTACACTTTATAAATTACACTAAGTAATTATACTTAACCCATCATCAAATGATTATTTTAAATTAATTAAACTAATTAATTAACTTAGGCTAATCACATTAATTTAATTAATTACACTAAGCAATTAGTTCCTTTAATTACTTTCATTAAGTAATTATCCTTAACCACATTCTATTCCTTAATTGAAACTTAATTATTAATTAACAACCTCAATTGCAAATTAATTAATCCTTAATCACTAGTTGATTAAACAGTTAATCAACCCTTAAGTTTCATTTGGTTAATCTTTAATTAACTTTGATTAATCCTTAATTATAATTAATTAACCCTAAATTAATTAATAACCCTTAATTTAATATTAATTTAACCAATTAATTTCTCTTAATTAATTACTTAATTAATCCTTATAATTAATTAATCAAATTGATTAATTATACTTAATTCCCTTAATTAACTCAATTAATCTCAAGACATTATAACCTTAATTATCTTAAGATAAAACATTATCTTATAAATGCCTTAATTACATTAACTTTTTTAAAACATTTTAGCATTATAATTAACTAAACTCAATTAAATCCTTTAATTAAGATTCGAAATAAGATAACCATTTCACTTGATAATTTAAGTTAACAAAACTTAACATCCTTAAATAACATAGAATATTATCAAGTAGAGGTTTTTAAAAACTAATTCAATTTGTATTTTAAAACTTACTTTTCTAAAAATCTTAAACTTTCATTTTAAATTAATGTTTTAAAATCACTTTAAATTTCACAAAATTTAAATCAATCAAATTTTCAAACTACTTAATTAATAGTTAAAGAAAACAATTAGAAAAGGTAGGTTTAAATAAGTAAGTTTGAACTTGATTTGAATTTAAATTTCAAAACAAATTGATTTTAAAACCCTTTTTAAAAAAAACTTGCTCTTTTCTTAACTTCGGGTCAAACCCAAAGACAACTCGAATTAAATCCGGAGTAAATCCCTTTTCTACCCGATTTAAAAACTTAGATTAAATTTTGAAGTTTATAAACCTGTAGCTCTATAACATCGAAATTTTACTCGAGTTCAAACTCGAGTCTTCTGCCTAAATACTCGAGCAATGCATCGAGTAAAATCCTACCCCAAAACATCAGACATCCATTCTTCCCCCGTGCACCAGCACAGCTACCAACATCGACGATGACCGCTGCCGTAGCCTCCGACACCACGTCTATCACCCCGTCATCAATTCCCGATCCTCCAAACACACACACAAGCCTCAATTCAAAATCGAGCTACGTAGTTTGAACTGGAATCCCAAATCTTCATTAGAAATTGCTTCGAACTCTCGTCTCTGACCAACGGAGCTGCTGTACTTCCGGCCACGACATCACTGGCCCTTCATGTACCCATCCCCAAAGTTCCATCAAACTCGATGCCCCAGAGAAAAAGAAGAAATCCAATCTTCCAGCTCAATCTAAACTAGGGTTAGAAACCTAATCCCTTCGCCGTCGACGCCACGACGATCTTTACAGCTTCCAGTTATTTTTCCCTGCCTCACCATTCATCCCTCTACTTCCAAACGAAGTTCTGATCATCCTAGACCATTCGATCATCAACAATTGCCCAGAAAACCAATTCCAGGCATCACTGAAATGCAGTCCCAATACCCATTTAAAAATTTTGATTTTTGTTTTAAAAATCCTTATTTTCAATATATATTCAAGATATGAACATAAATCAGAAAACCATGATGGTGTATTTTAACGTAATCTTAAGTCTTCTCTTCTTCTTACTGTTTCCAGATAAATCACAAATTTATCTTACCTAAATAAAATGGTTAATCCTTAATCTATGATTTAACAAACAGATTTTTTTTTTAAAATCCAGATCCTAACAATGATTCAATAAATAGATATTGAAATTTGATTCTATTTTAAACTCTGTAATCAGGGAACAGAGAAGACTAACATGCACAGTTCAAGCACAATCCAATCATACAACACACTTGTATATACATTTGCAAAGCATCACTAATCTCAGGATTTCACAAATAAACAGATGTTTTCAAACTTAGATTTAATTCTTTTTTTTAAATTTACTCACCTTAAAAAAATGAACAGAGCCTTGATTTGCTGGCACCTTGAAAAACTGATTTAGCAATCCCTTTTTGAAACTTGAAAAGCATGTTACTGCTGAAATGTTTTTTTTCTTTTGCCTCTTTGTTTAGAAACTGAGTTGCTTGTTTATTTTTGGAATTGGAATGCTTGCTTTGATTTGAAAATGCAGTTGCATGTAGTAAACAATTTCCAGATTGGAGGAAAAAATGCAGGCTTGCTTTGAAGTAGTTACGGGGTTTTGTTTTACAGGTTGAAGATGGTTACTGATTTTGATTTTTTTAGATGGAAAGATTTCTGGTTTTTGATTTTCATATTTTGTTTGAGTATGATTTTGGTTTGAGGAATTGTTTTGAGGAATTGCTTTCAAGTTGATCATTTTCTGGTTTTTAAAGATGAAGTTCAGGTTTTTAGATGAATGAACATGGCTTTGATTTTTTTTTTAGAAAGTGAAGATGGGAAAGAAATAAAAGAGAGAGAGAGGAGAGTTTATAAAATGTGAATTAGGATTTATTTTAGAATTAAAGAAAATAAAAATAAATCTTGACACTTGTTTACAAATGCTACACTTGTCATATCCTATTATTAATTCACTTACATGTGTATTTATATGCTTTAATAAATCAACACCTGTAATCTTTCATTTTTATTTATTTTTAAAAGATTTTTAAAAGGCTTTTTAAAATAAATATATCTCTAAACAAATAAATGCTTTCTTTAAGATATCCATTATTTTTATATCCAATTTACTTTAAGATATTTATCTTTGAATTTTCAATGTCAAATTCAAATTAAATTTAAATTCACTCATAGATATATATTTAAACAAACACACATTACATTTGTTTGAAAATAATGATTTTGCAAATTTTAAATAATTATACTGGAAGAATATCAAATAAATATTTATCATTATATTTATTTGTTCAATCTATAAATCAATATCCTATTAATTAACCCAATTATTTATCAATTACAGATGTCTAGAATTCCGAGATATCACAAAGAACTCACTCAACATACTTACCTTACTCACTTATGCTTTCTGATTCTATACTCTATTCTTGATCTCTACAGTCGAGCAATTCTTACTTGTATTCACTCTTCCTTATACACAGTTTCTCATAGATAATATTCCTTAGAGATATATTGGAAGCAATTGTACTAATTGGTCAACATCCGTGTTATATCAGAACACACATTTGGTAATCATAACTTATTGTAATCAAGCCTATTCCTCCCGGAGAAGCGAGGGTATTTGATAGTAGAATTCTAAAGGGGAGCTTGGGGACTGGACGTAGGACGGGAGGTCCGAACCAGTATAAAATCCTGGTGTGCTAATTCTATATTTACTTAGATTAACATTGTTTTAGTTTCATCATATATTTTGTCACATATACTTGCATATACATTACACAATCTACTCCATAGACTTTCAATTGGTATCAGAGAAAGGTTTGATCAAAGTACAATAACACGTATTTGATTCACTTTAATATGGAAAGTATTTTTCAAGAAGGAAAATCCACAACACATCCCCCACTTTTTAATGGTTCTAATTATGCATATTGGTCAACACGTATGAGAATTTTTATGGAAGATAATGGATTAGAAATATGGTCAGCCACTCAAAATAGATATGAAGCACCTAACACTACCATGAACACATGGAATGATGCAAAAAAAACCGCAGCTTCTAATAATGCCAAAGCTATGAATGTTTTGTTTTGTTCATTAGATAAGAATGAATTTTCACGTGTCATGTTATGTAACATTGCATATGATATTTGGCGTACCTTACAAGTTACACACAAAGGCATAAACAAAGTTAAACAAACTAAAAATTTCAATTTTACAAAATCAATTTTCATCATTTAAAATGAAACAAAATGAATCTATAGTGGACATGTACTATAGATTCCAAACTATTCAATAGATTTAACGGCACTTGGAGTCAAAATCAAAATTTTTGACTTAGTATCTTGAATACTCAATTCTTTAACTCCAGAGTGGGAAAGAAAAGTGTTAGCTATCGAAAAAGCTAATGATCTCTCAAAACTCTTAGTTGAAGAATTGATAGGAAATTTAATGTCCGATGAAGCTAATCTGCAGGCAGGAAAAGAACAAAATTCAAAAAAGAAAAACATAGCATTTCCAGCAACAAATGAAGATTCCGGCTTAGATGAAGAAGAAATCGTATTTATTGCCAAAAACTACAACAAATTTAAGAAGTTTAGGAAAATGACCAAATTTTAGAAAGTAGGAAAATCAAGCTCAATAAATCAAACGTCAATCAAATGCTATGAATGTGATCAATTTGGACATATAAAGAAAGATTGGCCCAAACTCAACAATGATAAAAAGAAGAACAAATTTGAAAAATTCAGAAAGAAGAAAGCTTTCAAAGTAGCATGGGATGACTCGGATTCTTCATCGTCATTAGACAGCGACAACGATAGTGACAGAGAACAAGCTAATGTAATTTTTACGGCACAAACTAATGAGGTATGTCCCAAACTTAGCTATGTTGAATTATTAGAACTTAGCATGGAATCAGATGATAAATTTAGACAGATTTAAAAATTGAATAAAGAACACATAGCCAAAATAAATAGATTAGAATTTGAAATAGGAACGTTAAAAGATGACAAAATTATTTTATAGGAGGAACTAGAATTATCTCAAGAAAAAAATAAAAGTAGTTTATTTGAAAATTAAGACTATATCTAATGGTTTAAAAAAAATTATACTAGAAAAGGATAAATTGTTAAAAGAAAATATCAACTTGAAAAGTAATATAGAAACATTGAAAATTGAAAATTTAGAATTAAAAGAAATATCAGATAAAATTACAAATAATGTTACAAAATTTAATAAAGGAAAACAAGATTTGAAAAATCTTATCAAAACTTCAAAACCGTCAGGAAATAGAAATGGAAAAGGATTTAAAAATATTCCTAAACAAAAAGGGAATAATATTAAGAAATATAGTTTTATTCATCAAAAGACTAAAAGATCACCTAAGTCTAATAGGAATACCAAAAATATAAAAATTTGGATACCTAAGACAAATAATAAGTCGATTAAGAAAAAACATATTAACAATTTTTTAGATAACGTAGTTTATAGTAAAAATTATGTTCATAAAGGTACTAAACCTTCTTGGGTATGGCCGCCTGCTCCTCCTAACAACTAGGACCCTAACAAATTATATGGGTACTAATTAAATCATCTTTTATTTTGTAGGTACCGGAAATAAAAGATAAGGAGAAATGTATACTTGATAGTGGATTCTCCAAGCATATGACTGAGAACTCAAAAATGTTATCAAATATAACATACATCGATGGTGGAATGATAACTTTTGGAGATAACTCAAAAGGATACGTCGTTGGCATCGGAGAAGTCATCAACTCTGGTATTTCTAACTCTTCTATTATTACAAATGTTTTGTTAGTATAAAATTTAAAAAACAATCTACTTAGCATTAGTCTATTATGCGATAAAACTTTTCAAATTAATTTCGAAAAAGATAGATGTAGTATTTTCGACAATAACAAACAACTTATCTTTGAGGGTTTTAGAAACAAAAATATTTATGTCTTAAATATGAATATAAATCGAAAATCAAATTTGTGCTTAACAGCCAAACATGACGATCCATGGTTGTGGCATAAACGATTTTGTCATATTAATTTTAAATATATTAATAAATTATCAAAATATGAGCTAGTTAGAGGTTTACCTAAAATAAACTATAAAGTAGAAAATTTGTGTGACGATTGTCAAATTGGAAAACTAAATAAAATCTCTTTTAAATCTAAAAATAATATTTCTACAAAACATCCATTAGAATTATTACATTTAGTTTCATTTGGTCCAACTCAAGTGCGATCTATAAGTCACAATAAATATGTTTTTGTAATAATTTATGATTTTTTAAGATATACATGGACTTTATTTTTAAAACATAGAAGTGAGACCTTTGGAATGTTTAAAGTTTTTTCAAAAAGAATTAAAACTCAAATGGATTTGAAAATTAAGAATATTCGAAGTGATCATGGTGGAGAATTCGAAAATGATCTTTTTACTAATTTTTGTAATAAAAAGGGCATAAGTCATAATTTTTCTTTTTCCCGCACACCTCAACAAAATGGTGTAGTAGAAATAAAAATTCGTATGTTACAAGAATTTGCGCGAACACTATTAAATAGTAGTGGTTTACCAAAACATTTTTGGGCTGAAGCTATTGCTACGGCTTGTCATGTTTTGAATCGAGTAACCATACGACCTATGACTAAACGTACTTGTTTTGAAATATTTTTTGGAAGAAAATCTAATGTATCTTACTTTAAAAATTTCGGATCAAAATGTTTTATACTAAATACAAAAGATAATTTGGGAAAATTCGACCCGAAGGCCGATGAAGGAATCTTTGTTGGATGTCCGGATCGCAGCAAAGCATATAGTATTTTTAATAAACGTACTAACACAATTGAAAAATGTTTACATGTTTCATTTGATGAAAACTTTCCTAACCATCACACTAATGACGATAAAGAAATAATTCCAATAACAAATGCAACAAATTCTTCTGATAATGAGACAGATGCACAAAATAATACTTTAGTATCACCCCCTAGAATTCTAAAAGATCATCCAAAAGATAATATCATTGGGGATCTCAATTCCAGAGTAACTAGAAATCAACTTAACCAAATAAATCATATTGCATTTGTGTCCAATTTTGAACCAAAAAATTGTAAAGAAGCTTCAAACGATATTTTTTGGATAATAGTCATGCAAGAAAAATTAAATCAATTTGAACGTAATAATGTTTGGGAATTAGTACTAAGACCAGAAAATCAATCAGTTATTGGAACAAAATAGGTATTTAAAAACAAAGCAGATGAAAACAGAAATATAGTTAGAAATAAAGCACGTTTAGTCGCCCAGGGTTATAATCAAGAAGAAGGTATCGATTACGATGAAACCTTTGCTCCAGTAGCAACACTCAAGGCCGTACGTACGTTACTTGCTTTTGCAAGTCATCACAATTTTAAATTGTTTTAAATGGATGTCAAAAGTGCTTTTTTAAATGATTTTTAAAAAAAGACGTATATGTTGAACAACCTCAATTATTTATTCATGATAAATATCCCAATCATGTTTTTAAATTACAAAAAGCCTTATATAATTAAAAGCGACCCACAGTGCCTGGTAGGAACGTCTTAAGAATCATTTATTTGAATTTGGTTTCCAAATAGGTAAAATTGACACGGCTTTATTTATTAAATGAGAAAATAACGACATCTTAATTGTACAAATTTACGTAGACGATATTATTTTTGGTTCAACAAACGAAAATCTTTGTACTTAATTTTCAAATATTATGGAAAACGAATTTAAAATGTCTCACATGGGAGAATTAAATTTCTTTTTAGGTTTAGAAATAAAACAACTTGAAAATGGTATTTTTATTCATCAAGAAAAATGTTGTAACAATTTATAATGTCGTTTTGAAATGGATAAAACTTCAAGCAAACCAACACCAATGAGTACTAGTGTTCACTTGGAAAAAGATGATAACGAAAAAGATTTTGATGAAAAATTATATCATAGTATGATTGGCTCCTTACTTTAATTGAGGCTAGTCGACCCGACACTACGATGAGCGTATGTCTTTGTGCCCGATTTCAAGCAAAACCAAAAGAATCTCATCAAAGAGCTGTTAAACGTATCCTACGATATCTATCTAGTACTAGAGATTATGGTTTTGTTTTTGCATAAGGGATCATCATTTGAACTTGTTTCATATAGCGACGCGGATTTCGGTGGACGTAAAACAAATCGTAAGAGTACTAGCAGAACGTGTCACTTTATCAAACAATCATTAGTTTCATGGTTTAGTAAAAAGAAAAATTGTGTCTCCTTATCCACTTGCAAAGCCGAATACATTTCAATGGCTGTAGCATGTGCACAAGTGATATACATGCAACAAACGCTTAAGGATTTCGGCAAAGTTATCGATAAATCACCAATATATTGCGATAATAAAAGTGCAATAAATTTATCAAAAAACCCTGTAAATCATTCACGTACTAAACACATAAATATAAGACATCATTTTTTACGTGACAATGTAGAAAAAGGAATTATTACATTAGAATACATAAATACCGAGAATCAAATAGCAGATATTTTCACAAAACTACAAAATGACAAACATTTGTTAAACTGCGACGCGATTTAGGAATATGTTCTCTTAATGATCTTCTCAACTAATACTACATTTCATTCATTCTATTTTTGGCTAAATTTTTTTTATCCACAAATCAAAATTTTTAAAACTAACCAACAATTTTTTGAAAATTTGTTTTCTGAAATTACCTATGTATAACCTTTAAAATCATGTATAAATAGTCTTCTTTTTACAAAACAAAAGGTAAAGAATATATAGATTTCATATTCTTTTTTTTACAAAAGAAAATAAAAGCATGTCTTCCGACAACTCTTATCTCTCCTTCTCAATACCAACAACGGATAGTTTAGCGGATACACCTCATCGCCTTCTTACTCCTACACCAGATCAGGAACGGACCTATAAGTGATCCTCTTACCACACGGGATTCACTCCCAATAAAAAGAAGTCCAAACTATCTCTATTTGTCTCTCCTAACACCAAGGAGAAAATCGATGAGATACATCACTACCAAAAGCAACAAATAGATTTACAATGGGAATTATACTTTGAACAAAAGATCACTGCACGACGTCTAAGTTTTCTAGAGCAAATAGTGATCAAATTTTGCAATTCACGAAAAAAGGATGTACATGAACCATGCAATCATTTGGATCCCTCTGCCTCTTATTGTACACCTTTAGATCTTCATCTAGGCAATTTTTTGGTTCCTCGAGAACCAACGAATGTGGAAATATATTGTCTCCACTCAAGCCATGGAGGGATGACAAGTCCGAAGATCGCAATGCTCCATCTTCATCTAAATAAATTTACTTATTCTCATTATATTTTTATCTACATATATTTGTGTTCTGTTTCATAAATAACTAAAATCATCTCTCGAAAAATAAGCAATACCCTTCAAAAATAGGCTATTTTAAGACAAACTGGCCATTTCAGGCGTTTGAACAATGCCATCAGACGTTTGACACCCTTGTTTAACACAATTTTTTTAACATTGTGCATATATCAGACGTCTGATATAACCAACCAGACATCTAAAAATACTTTCTGCCTTATAAAAAACACAACGACCTATTTCAAACGTCTAAAATCGGTTCCCAGACATTTGAATAAAGTTTCTGCCTTCTCAACATAAAAACAAGTCTAATTTCAGACATTAGATTTTACTTCCAGACGTTTGAAAAAACTCTTTTCCTTTCAACATTTACAAATCGATCTACTCGAGACGTCTGCCGCCAACAATCACACGTTTGATTCTATTTACTGTCTTCAAACTAGCTTAAATCAGACGTCTGATTCACCTTCCAGACGTCTAAAATTCAAACAACACTCTTAAAGTACCCTGATAACGTCAATTTTTTTCACTTTTCTCACTTACATTTCATTTGGTTTATACTGCAAAGTCGATTCCCTAATCCTCAAATTCGCTTTCTCCTCCAAACAAGCTTGAATCTCATGGCTCCTAAAGCGAAAACCCCTAAAATCTCTAAGCGCAAGCAAGACCAAGCTACTTCATCCAACCTGCAAATTGGCTCTGACGATCAAATTGAGAGATGGATGAATCGTATACCACATTCAATCAAAAGATACAAGGATATTCAAAAGAAGAAGCTCCATACAGATCAATTTTATAATTTTCTTAAGTTTCCAATGTATGATTTGGACGAAATATGCGAAAGTGCTGGGTTAGAAACATTGATTTCCTTTGATCCCAATAATATCCAGATCGATCAGCTTGCCATATTTCTTTTCTATGCTAATCTAGATAGCACAGCCTTTTGGAACACCGGCAATGATGATAATTGGCTATGGTCGAGTGTTTACGGCAACATAATTAGACTTACGTCAGGGATTATAGGCCGAACTTTATGATTTTTCGACTCCATAGAAGACTTGTATAACATCTCGGATATGCGCCTTAAACCTAGAGATAATATTACTCATCAGATATGAGAATATGAAATGCCTAGATTTCCATCGAAATACTTAAGACCTAAGGCGAGATTTCTCACTAGAATGATAACTATCATTCCTTGCCTTGGTAGTCATGAGAAAATCATAGAGTTAGAACACAAGGCTCTATATGCTATATTCAGTGGAACAAGGGTTAACTGGGCAAAATTTATATTTGACGAGTTCTAACATTTTTGGACACGATCACGCCCATCCATCATCTACCCTACATACATTATGTGTCTTCTGCGAGCTCACAACATCCCTTTATATTTATCAATTTTTAAAGAGATTCCTCCGAAATATGCGTCCACAAAAATTTTCTCTCTAATGAACTTACTAGAAAATCCGAATTTTGTCTCATTTGAAGAATGGATGCAACGTCGTCAAGATAGCCAAGTTAGGCCTCCACCCCAAAAACAACCCAAACCATCACAAGAGGTAGAGCAACATCGTGAGAATACTCCACCTCCTCCTGCACCCTTTGATTACACATGCCAAGGTGACATTTTGGAGACTCGCACTAAATCCAATCTAAATGAGAGTATTAGAGACTTAACTCTCCAAAATCAACTCATTGTATCATGAAATAAAAAATTATTGGATAAGCACTTGATAGTTTTGAAACAACGTTTGGTTCATGCCTAGCCACAATTGAACCACCGCTTTCAAAAACACTATCCGTTCTAAAAGAGGTTCTTCAAAGTGTTTGTGGTCCTACACCACCTTCAGAAGATTAGCCAACTCTAGTGCCTTCTCCTCCTCCTTCAAAACATTCCAAACTTTTTGAAGAGGAAAAAGAACCTCCCGAACGTACTCCTACATCTCCTACAAAACAATATAGTTCTTCCAAGAATGAAGATGAAGGAGATGCTCAAGCTAAAACTTCCACCAAAAGATTCTTAGTTTTTTTTAAGATTCCATCTTTTGTATAAAAATGATAAAAAAAATCTATGCTTGTAATAGATTAATATGATTAATGAAAATTGCTTTTTGGTGTGTTATTTGTGTGTATATTCATGTAACCTTACAACGATTAGTAAATATTAAATGGTATGAACATGATGTCTACAATTAAAATTATTAATGCGTTTTGGTAATGCCAAAAAGAGGGACAAATAATTAAAAGCACATATTCAGGGGGAGATTTATAAAATTATATCTAAGTACATTGTATAGTTGTCATCATTATTAGGAAATCAAATCTACGGTTTCGATGACAACAACTGTACAATGGAAATCGATTATACATATATGTATATTTATATATATAGGTATTTGCTAGAACAACATCACTAAAAAGACAAGAACAAGGCTTAAAGGACACAACAAGAGACTACAAGTCGATAGGAATAAATAGGCAAGGAGCATAAAAAATGATATGCACAATATTAGAAGTCTGGGTGCACAAGCCAGACGTCTGAAAAAGTTCTTTGGAAAAATAGACGGGCTTAACCAGACGTTTGGCAAATGCACTCAGACGTCTGATCTACTACTATATTGAAAAATATATATAGTACCAGACATTTGAAACGTATCCTAGACGTCTGATTTCATACTCGGATTTCAAATAAGAACTTCAACTGACACATTGGAATGGACATCTCCGCTTCTTTTCGCTGCAACTCTTCATCATCAATAGAAGCAACTATAGAGCACTCATTCATGGATGCAACTACTCAAGAAATCTATCTACAACTATATATAATATCAAGAATCAAGAAGAACTTACTTAACTTACTTACCTTACTCACTTACGCTTTCTAATTCTATACTCTATTCCTGATCTTTGCACTTGAGCAATTCTTACTTGTATTCACTCTTCCATATACACAGTTTCTCATAGATAGTATTCCATAGAGATATATTGGAAGCAATTGTACTGATTAGTCAACATCCATGTTATATTAGAACATACATTTGACAAGAACAATTTATTGTAATCAAGCCTATTCCTCCGGGCGAAGCGAGGGCGTTTGATAGTAGAATTCCGAAGTGGAGCTTTAGGACTAGACATAGGATGGGAGGTCCGAACCAGAGTAAAATCCTGGTGTGCTTATTCTATACTTACTTAGATTAATATTGTTTTAGTTGCATCATATATTTTGTCACATATACTTGCTTATACATTACACGATCCACTCCATAGACTTTCACAATCGACTCAATCTTTTCATGTAAAGTGTTCGGTGATGTAGTTGTAACTTATGGGAGATTTATGGGCTTACCATGTGCTCATGCTATTAGATGCATTCTTGTTTTTGATCTGGATGTTAATTCCTATATTAAGGACTATTTCAAAGTGTCCTTTTTCAAGCATCTTATTCTCCTCCAGTTCATCCACTTATTAATTTTGGAATGGAAGATGTGTTACATAAAGATGTTGAAGTTCATCCTCTTAAGAGAAGACGTGGTGTAGGAAAGCCTCCTTCTTGTGAACAGATTAAGTCAGCCGATGAGGTGAATAAGTACAAACGTTGTAGTTTTTGTATGAAACTGGGTCATAATAAAAGATCTTGTCTGCTAAGAAATAAAGTCTAACTTCTATAAATTATTGGTTGAATAATATATCTTGGATATAGATTGGTTGTGTATCTATGTGATTAGTCTTGGAAACTGTTTAAACAATATATTTTTTATACATTATAAGCTTTATGTTTTGAAGATTGTTAATGTACCGTCATATTCTATTTGATTGAATTAAATATTGTTATTGTTTGATTTATTAATGTACTTGTTTCTCGTTTTTCGTCTATAAGTTATTATGGTAAATTTGTATGAATGTAAAGTATTATAGGGAAAATATTTTCCTGGAAAATATATTCTAGGATAATATTTGTCCTCCTTATATTTTGTCACTAAAATTTAGGATTTTTTTAGTCAGATGCAATTGGCTAATTTTATCATTGGCATTGATTGACGGTCAAAACCGTCAGTTGTTTTAAATCACTGTAATATTTAAAGTTTTACTTATATTCACATGTGTTTATTTATGTTATTGAACTACTTTTTTCCCTATCCTTTAACGAGAATATTATGGCTGGATTGGTGGTCTAATTTTATATCTACGGCTGAGGTTTTCTTCTTCTGTCAATTAAGTCACTTTGCTTTCATCTTATTTTTTAGTGAAATTTTTTTATCTTGAAGAATTCTCCTACGGCTAACCATTCTTATCTCTTATTTTTCCTTGGTTTGTCGGCAATCCTTTTTAGTTTGAGTATCGGTGGTATTTTTGGTGTATTATTCTATTAGTGCTCAAATTAAAAGGAGTGGCGGCTTGACAGTTGTAGCACATATTGGCATCTCTCTTTCATCTCTAATTCCTTTAAAAAAGTTACAAAGAAAGCCAATCTAATTTTACAAAATGAATGCAAAAGGAACGTCTTTTTACATATTACGTGGAAGAAACGATGTGTATGTGCTCCTTAGCTATCATGTTGAGGTATGGAAGAAATTCTTGCTTAATGGATAGTTTAGATCAATCCAGATTTTGAACACATGAGTCTAAACATCTCGACTTGTGTATTAAAATGAATGCATGAGTCTCAAAGAGAAAACGAAGACCTCAGGAAAAGAGAACAATCTGCTTGAGAAAAAGGAGCTGCGTATATATTTACACACTGTTTGGAACTACAATCGAAGAAAAGTGATTTGCAATATTTATGTATTTGTAAAGTCATGTTTACTTCAATATTGTTTTATTATTGCTTATTTTTGTATGTGAAGTATAACAATATGTTAATGTAGTATTATGTCGTGTAATAGGTTATGTATTTACACACAGTTCAGAACTGTAAAATGTTAACTCATTTCCGGTTAACATGAACTTTGTATTGCTGGTAGTTTTTGTTTTGTTGTAATTTATCTGTGTATGAAAATTATAGCAATACGTCAATGTGCTTATAAGATTCTACATCAGATCAAATAATATTATGTATGTCATAGTCTATGTCAAATTCTATAATCGAGCCTTTGACTGATATAATGATCGAGCCTTTGACCGAGCTCATGATGTAATAACTAAGATCAAGACTGAGTCATTGACCGAGACCATGACCGAGCCCTATAGTAACCTTTGTTTGAGCCAATGATCGAGCCTTTTACCGAGCCTATGGTCTATCTAATGATCAAACCGACAACTAAGTTCTTTACGTAGTAATGGAAAATATTTGTTACATGACTATTTAGTGGCCTTTAGTTTAATTTCAAGTTTCATCTGTCAATGTCTTTGTTTTTTTTGTGTATCTCCAATAATTGGTTATGCATATTTTCAAACGAAACATGTTTTCTTGTTAGCTTAATATGTTGGTCAAAAGTATATGTCCTTGAATCCTAGAAAGAAGATATATTTTGAACCATTCTTAGTATGGAAACAAAACGGTCCATTTATAGATGTCATTAAATCAGTATTCGGTCCTATTTATTGACCATATTTGTAAGGTAGGGATTGTTTTGTTTTATTGTAGTTTGTTTATGTATCTATAAAGTCATGTTTACTTCAATGTTGTTTTATTAAAGTTTGCTTTTGTACGTGAAATGTAACATCCCAAATTTTATCAATTTAAAATTCATAATTTATTTGAATTTTTGGAATTTAATTTGAAATTAATTTGAAAATTTTTAAATCAAATAAAATAAGTGTTAATTTGTATGAATAAGATTTCAATTTCATTTGATTTTAAAATTTGAAATAACCAATGTTTTTAAAAATTATTTGAATTTAAAATATATATATATATATATACATGTCTGTGTGTGTGTATACATGAGTAGATTTGAATTTGACTTTGATTTGAATTTAAATTTTAAATAAATACTTTAGTAAAATAATTTGGGTATATATATATATATACATACATACAGATATATATGTATGTATGTAATTTATTTAATGTGTACTCAATTTCAAAACATTCTCTTTTAAATGGTATTTATTAATAAAAAACAAATGTCTTTATAAAATGGAAAATGAAAATTAAAAATACAATTTAAATAATGTAAAAATATTATTCTAATGAAAATTTACAAATGTTAAATAAGTAATATATATAAAGATAAGTGTTAAAAATTAAGTAAGTGGATTAACAAGTGTAATCCACGTAGAAAGAAAATTAACAAATGTCATCACATTATTTTTATTTTTGAGAAATTCATAAAAGAAAAATAAATCTATATAAGCTATTTCATCTCCCCCTCTCATCTCTTTATCATCATTTTCAAAAGTCTGTACATTTTTGAATCAACAACAAAGTAATCAAACTAGACAACTTCCTCAACATTTAAACCAAGAACAAATTCCAAAAAATAAAATCTGATAACAACTTTCTCAAAGTTCAAACCAGAAAAGCAATTTCAAGTAAAACAAGATCAATCCAGAAATTAGGAAAATCAAGAGCAAGGAAGGATTCAACTTCAACAACTAAACTAAAGCAATGATCATCACATAAACAACAGATCAGAGTCAACTCTAGATTTTCAAATTCCGGTCTTCAAGTTTTCAGACCAGAGCTTTTTTTTTCTTCTGTGTCTTCATAAAACCCAACTGTATGTAAATCCTTTTAAGGATTTGAATTTGAATTTGTTGTGAAGAAATTAAGCAAGTTAATCCATCAAAAACTAAGCAAGTTTACATCAATTAGTTGCAGACAAAAAATTCAAGATCAAATTTAAAACAGTCTTCCAGACTTTTAACTTTAAAAACAACATTCCAAACTCTCCTCTATTCTTAGACATCAGGTGAGTAAACCCTGTTTGATTTAAACTAAAATCTCTTGTGGTGAATAATATTGGAGATCGAATTGTAAATTTAAGTTTGCATGTATATATACACACCTGGAAATGAGGTACGCATGTCTACGCACATGAACTGAGTTCTGCTCCTGGCTTGCAGGTCCAAAACCTGCTTTTAATTTCAAAAACTTTATATCAAACCATTTTTAAGCTTTTAAATCTAAATAAAACATGTTTGTATGATCATGCTTTAAGATTTAAAAATAAAATTAAGTAAATTTAACTTAAGTTTCTCTGGAAATTTTAAAAATACAGGTAAACCCAAATCATGCTGAAAATTTAATTATCATAATTCTTGATTTCAAGTATATGATTCGAAACGATTTTGAAATCAATGATTTTTAAAAGAAAAATCAAATTTTTTAATAATGTTTCCTTTGTGAAACACGAGGATGAATGGCATCGTCATTTTCATCAAATTCTGGCAATCAACAAGTTGATGGACCACGTGATCGTAATGGTAGCTTGCTGAGAGGTCGGAGGGTTTGCGAAAAATGTTTGATAAATTTTCTGAATGTTGTGGATGGAAAACGAGATCGATTTAGGGTTAAATGTTCATATTGGGTCGTGGTTGGAAAAGGTGTCGCTGCATCATCGTCGATGGACCGAAGCCGTTCGCACCGGTGGGATTCGAAGCGTGAAGATTCGATGTTGTTCTAGCCGACGCTGCGTGACCTCTGATGATCAAAGGTGAAAGAAAGAGCCGATTTATTGTGGCTCAGTTCTGTTCCAGATTTGGGTCTAATGGGTCGATTACAAAATAACCGTCGTTTCGAAATACTGTGTATTCGTGTGATTTGGGAACGTCATCATGGACTCGTCGATGTCCAGAGCTTCAACTGAGGTGGTCGGGTTGATTGTGCATGTGCACATGACTTAGGTTATGTCAGGAAGCAATAGATTGGGAAGAAAGGTGATACTCGAAGTAGCCTTCAGGAAATAAGGGTACAGGCTCAGGTATAGGATCGAAGCATTTTTGGGTTGCACGGGTTAAATACTTAAACAAAATATTAAGGTTTGAAAATTAAGGCATACGCGTTGTTTTCAGGGAAAACCCGAAGCACTTAGACATTTCAATCAGGTAAGACTCGAAGTGGGCCTCAAGTCTGATATACATAACAGTTTTTACTTAAAAAAGTTTTCTTTTAAACATTTTTAATCCATGTTTTCAAATGATGATTTTGATTAAAGTTTTGAATTAATTAAGGATTTAAGTAAGATATTTTTGAAGTAATTAAATTTAATTTATTTAATTTTGTTACATTATTTTATTAAGTTATCTATATTAAATAAATAATGTAATTAAAAAGGATAATTAAGATAAAAGGTTATTTAAACTAATCTTAACCTTTTAAAGCAACTATGTGATAAGGACAATTATTGAACAAGGTTAATAAGATAATCAAAGTAATTAACAAAGATAAAAAGATTTATCTTGTAATTTATTAACTAACTAATGATTTGTTACTATGATTATTAAAGAATAACTATTTAATTAATTACTTAATATTAAAGATTAATTAAATAAATAATTAAGGTTAATTGATTTGTAATTAATAATTAATTAATTAAGGAATAATTAATTAATAAAAGTAATTAAGATTTAATTAATTAACAATTAAGGATTTATTAATTTAGGTAATTAATTAAGGAATAATTAATTAACAAAAGTAATTAAGATTTAATTAATTAACAATTAAGGATTAATTAATTAAGGTAATTAATTAAAGAATAATAAATTAATAAAAGTAATTAAGATTTAATTAATTAACAATTAAGGATTAATTAGTTAAGGAATAATTAATTAATGAAGGCGATTAAGATTTTATTAATTTATAACTAAGGATAAATAATCCTTGATTAAACATAATTAATGAAAGTAATTATGTGATTAATTAATTTAAATCAAACGATTAATTCATCTTAAATTATAGATGATTGATTATTATTGAATGTTGTGTATTGGATTGATATCTCTGATATGTGATTGTGATGCTATGTGATATGAATTACTTTATGCTGAGCTGTGATATCTTTGATTTGTTTCTGTGTGAATGTGAAAACCCATTGGCCTGTTAAACGGCAATTGAATCTCGATGCGACAGGTAGTCGGATTCCAGTTGGTTATCCCAAACCCACATCGAACCTTAATGGTGAATCTTTGTGATTGAAGTATCCACGTGTTTTTAAATTGAGCGCTCACTATTCGGTTTAGCCGGAAGAGGACTTTATGTCGTATAACCCATTCCAATAGTGATACGACGAAATGGATAGCATTTGAAGACGGTGGTGAAGACCGGGTGTCTTCGAGAACGATAGGATAACCTGTCGAATGACTTTGCACTGAGTTGCTCCGGTATAAAGATCTCCATATATGATTGGGAGTCCAATCGGGATTGTGGATGCCCAGATTGCAAGGGCTTCTTTGGAAGTGCCTTTGCTTCTGTTCGAACCCGAAACAGACTTGTATGGTTGTATGTCTGACATTACACTGTGAGATGTAAAACTGATTTCTTTCAAATACATTTCTGTTGGTGGTGGAGAATTTATTCTCCTAGCTTAACACCCTTCTCTGAGACGTACGAGCTCAGAGTTTATGTAGTGATGGTTATTAGTGATATCTCCCAATTTGGTAGTGTGGCATGATGAGTGCTGCTGATCATTTGTTGATCAAAGCATGACTTTTGTGAAAAGCGTAGCTTTGTGGACGAGACTTCGTCGAACCTCACAATCCGAAAATGGTCGGAACGGGAAGGATGCTGCAAGGTTATTGGGGGTAGCACCCCTTAGGATATGTGCATTTCCTTCTGGATAGAAGTGGTATCATGGTATGAGGCCCAGATACTTAACTTATGTTGATATTGCAATTATGTTGCTTTGTGGTTGTTTTTGTTGGGGACCCGGATAAAGGTTGGTTACGATCGGGGGATGGCATACTCATGACAGTTAGTTACCTAGTTACAGAGGTAACCCGGCCTTGTGTTGGCAGAGATCGGTTAAGTTCTCGAGGCGTCCCTCTAGAGGCATACCCATGTGGCCCAGGAAGTTCCTTAGCCTGACCATTGTTGGAAAATCCAAAGGAACAATACGAGCCATGTACGGTTTTAGTTGTATAGCCTGCCATGCAACGTGGCGGTAACCTGCCATAAAACATGGTAGCTATTGTTGGCATACAATAATTGTTGTATGCTGACTAAGAATAATGTTATACTTTCAAAATATTTTCTACACTATGCACTAATAATAATATTAAAAAGGTTTTCTCGTATCAAGCATGTTTGACTATCATAAGAAGAAATCTCCTCCAATTCTGCGGTTGCATTGTGTGTGTGGCGGGAGGTCTTATGGTAGTTTCATTTTCTAAAAGCATGAACGGTTTTCTTTTATAAATTGATTTTATTAAAAACAACTGTTTTTGTTTACTCATACCAGTCCCATGACTGACCTGGAGTTTATTGTTCTCTTCCTAAACTCTAAGTGCCCATAATTTCTACACGGGCAGCCTAGAAACAGGTTATCCATGTTTTGAAGCTAGCTTGGATTTCAGAGTCTTTTGGAAGCTGTAGGATTTTGGAAAGCTTTGGGTTTGGGAATCTTTTGTAGTGTTTAGAGTTTTTGAAGACTTATCGAAGTTGAAGTATGTTGGAAACCTTTTTGAAACTCGGTTGTTAGTGTTCCGCTGTGATGTTATCATTTTGTTGTTGTATCATATATGTATCACTCTGATGATGGTGGTGATTCGTTGTAATCAAACATTGGATGATGTTGTATCTGTGTTATGATCAATGACTGTTCATTTTGTTTCCGCTTTTCATATCCATCTAATGTTGTTATAAGCTCCATCCGAACTGGAGTTCAACGTTTGAATCTTCGACAGTCGAATACAAGTGAGGTATTTGATGTCGATTTTTAAACGCTGGATTTCGGGTCATGACAAAAGGTATCAGAGCTAACGGTTGAGTAAGAACTTTAGCTACGGAGTATAACACATTAGGTGGCACAATAGAGATAGGGTGAAGTATACCCTAGAATGAGTATAAACCAAGAGACCCAAATCCTTAAATTTCTTGGTCTATTTCTTTTAACTGCTGATATTTCTTAAGATATCTCGTCTGTATACCTAAATCAAGTTTTCTTACTATTTATAGATAGTAAGAATGAGCGGGCGAAGAGGAGGAGCTTGGGGTCGGGGAAATACCACTACAACTAGTCAAGTCCCCACAATAGCAGAAGCAGCTATGCCTACTCAACATCAGCCGAGTCTGGCTGATCTATATAAAAGCTTCTCGAGACTTGGTGGTAAGCCGTTCACAGGCAAGGAGTCTATCGTTGAGGCACAAGCCTGGATCAGATCGTGTGAAAGAATTTTTAAAGGGCTATAGTTGGAAGATGATCAAATGCGACTAATAGCTTCTTGGAATCGCCAAGAAGAAGCCTTATCCTGTTAGACAGTTACTGTAGATGAACTGAAAGAAGAATTTACCTGGAGTCGATTCAAGGAGGTGTTTGATAAGCGATATATTCCATCTGCTGGTATCTCCCGAATATACCAGGAATTTATGGACTTGAAGCAGGGGAATTTATCATTTAAGGAGTACTTAAACAAATTCGACGAATTATCTCATTTCGGTCCGAAGTTGGTAAACACACCTCCAAAGAAAAAAGAAATATTCATTCATGGGATAAATAAGAAATTTCACAAAAGAACGACTACCCACGTTAAAGAATCTTTTTCTGATCTTATTGATATGGGGTATAGTTATGCTACCCTGGATATGCAAGAAGCTCCGGAGGAGAAAGGAAATACGAGCAATCAAAATTGGAAAAAAAGAAAGTTCGGAGGCAAGAAACCATATCAAGCCAAAGATAAGAAGAGCAATCAGGGAAACCCGGCTAGGAATGTTACTTGTTACAATTGTCAAGAAAAGGGCCATTAATCGAGTAGATGCGAGAATTCAAAGAAACAAGTAAAGAAAGAACAACTTGTGAAGATTGGTCAGGGAGTTAGAGAATGCTAAAATTGTCACAATCCTGGACATATAGTAAAGAATTGCCCGGCAATGAAGCAAGCACAAGTGGCGAATGTCTACGCAATAAAGGATGGCCCTTCAACTTCAAAGGAAAATAAAGGAAAAGGAGTCTTAGAAGGTAACCTTATTATTTATGATAAAGTTGTTAGAGTTTTATTTGACATGGGCGCTACACAGCTTTATCTCCCAACAAACCATAGACGAACTAAAACTTAAACCTGAATTTGTCGACGGGCCCATTTGTGTGAAAAATCCAGTTGGTGGTCTTGCGAACCTTCGTCTACGTTTTCAAGAGATTTCTATCTCGTATTCTTGCCATCAGTTCCCTATTAGCCTTTTCATTCTCGACTTTAATGAATTTGAAATCTTACTCGGAATGAACTGGTTAACGAAATATGAAGCCAAATTAGATTGCAACAGTTGAACGATCTCAATCAAAACAAAACATGGAAATTTTATTGAAATCTCTTATGAGGATCCAAGTCCTAAGAGAGATAAGCTGATGTATACCTTGGGATATCCCGAACCTAGTCTAGAGTCCATACCTATAGTCCAGGAATTTCCAAACGTGTTCGAAGAAGTAAAATCCTTACCTCCACATAGAGAAATTGAATTCCGAATTGACCTAGTACCCAATGTTCGTCCTGTCTTTCACGCAAGTCGCAGAATGACATCCAAGGAAAGGATAGAATTAGTCAAGAAAACCCGAGATTTGCTAGAAAAAGGACTAATACGTCCTAATGTTTCTAATTGGGGTTCAGCTGTGGTGTTCGTAGCCAAATCTGACGGTTCTTTGAGATTGGGTGTGGACTACCGCGATCTCAATAAACTAACTCTCAAAAACAAATTACCTTTACCCAGAATTGACGATCTGTTTGATCAGCTGCACGGCGCTCAATTCTTTTCTAATATGGATCTAGCTTAGGGATTTCATCAGCTACGAATTGCCGAAGACTATATTCACTTGACTGCTTTCAGGGGTGCTGATATATTCTACAAATGGTTAGTCATGCCTTTCGGACTAACCAATGCTTCTGCATACTTCATAGATTTAATGACCCATGTGTTTCGAGAGGTATTGAATAAATTTGTTTTGGTGTTCATTGACGATATCCTAATCTACTCCAAAACCGAAGAGGAGCATGCTGAGCATCTCAGAATTGTTTTGGAGATATTGAGGAAGAACATTCTGTTTGCAAAATTTTCTAAATGCCATTTTTGGGTCAAAGAAGTCAGATTTCTTGGGCACATTGTTAATGAAGAGGGAATCTCTGTTGATTCGGGCAAGATTTATGCTATTCTAGACAGGAAGCGACCCACTACTTCAAAGAAATTCAAAGTTTTCTGGGTTTAGCGAGATATTACAAAAAGTTTGTCAAGATTTTTCCAAGTTGGTCAGTCCATTATCTAAGCTAACGATGAAGAATGCTAAATTTGATTGGACTCCGAAGTGTGATGAAGCTTTCTAGGAGTTGAAGAGGAGATTATCTACTACTCCCGTTCTCGCTATCATTAACGGGAACCAAGGTTTATCTATCTATACAGATGCTTGTGGTGATGGTTTGGGCGCAGTGCTAATGCAGAATGAGAAAGTAATTGCCTACGCGAGTAAACAATTACGTCTGCATGAGAAAAATTACCCAACTCACGATCTCAAGCTTTTAGCTGTTATTTTCGCTTTGAAAATCTGGCGACACTATCTTCTGGGTAAAAATCTCTTTTGGCTTTACTAAAATTTAAAAGTTTAATTTAACTTAATAAGTATACTTAATAAATTCCCCTTTGTTTAGGTGAAAAATTCAAATTGTTCACGGATCACAAATCTCTGAATTATCTCTTCACACAGAAAGATTTAAATCTGCGGCAACAACGTTGGTTAGAATTTCTGGCATCCTATGACCTAGATATTCAATATACACCTAAAATTCCAATGTGGTTGCCGATGCTTTGAGTGGGGGACATGTCGTTCTTGCATATATTGTTGTCACTCCTACCCTCCTTGAAAAGATCGCCAGTAAGCAGACTGAAGACAAATTTCTTTGAGAAATTTGTAGAAGAATTTGTTGAGGTGAGGATTCCAGTTTTGGAATCGATAGTAATGGAATTATAAGACTAAAAGGCAGAATGTGTGTTCCTGATATCCCTGATCTTAAACGTGAAGTATTGGACGAGTGTCACAAGTCTAAACTCAGTATCCATCCAGGAGTTAATAAGATGTATAGAGATATCACAAGAACCTTCTGGTGGAAGACAATGAAGAGGGATATATCTATATATGTGAGTTGTTGTGCTACATGTCAACAAATCAAAAGTGATCAGAAGAAAATGGCGGGTTTACTTCAGCCATTGGAAGTACCTAAATGGAAGTGGGATCAAGTGTCTATGGATTTCATAGATGGGCTGCCACACACTTAAAAGGGGAATGAAGCAATTTGGGTTATAGTGGATCGTCTGACTAAAACCGCCCACTTCATCTCAGTGAAATCAAACCGAACAGCTACAAGTCTGATAGAGCTGTATATAAAAAAATTGTTTGTCTCCACGGTATACCCAGTAGTATAGTGAGTGATCGTGATCCGATCTTTACTAGTAGATTTGAGGAGGCATTTCGAGCCGCATTGAGAACCAAACTGAACTTTAACACTGCTTATCACCCGCAGTCTGATGGGCAGATTGAAAGGATTAATCAAATCTTAGAAGACCTTTTGCACGCTTGTATTCTCGACTTTTGGTGGTTCTTGGGAGGACCATTTGCATCTGGTCGAATTCTCATATAACAATAGCTATTAGGCCGGTATCAAAATGGCTCCTTTCGAAGCTTTATATGGTTGTCTGTGGCGATCACCGGCATGCTGGATTGAGTAAGGTGATAGATTCGTTCTTGGACCGGATATGATTAAAGAAGCTACGGAGAAAGTGGATTTTATTCGAAAGAAATTGATAACTACACAAAGTCGTCAGAAGAGTTATTACGACCGCAGCAGAAGAGCTTTGGAATTCCAAGTTGGAGATTCGGTATTCCTAAAAGTATCTCCAATGCGTTGAATATTGAGGTTTGGGAAGACTGGTAAGCTGGCACCACAGTATATTGGTCCTTTTCCTATTCTGGAGAGGATCGGTCCTTTAGCATATCGAGTGCAGCTACCCAACTGCTTATCTGATATGCATGATGTGTTTAACGTTTCTCATATTCGGAAATATGTGCACGATCTAGACTGTATTATTGAAGAAGTTGCTCAGCAGGATTTAGAGATCACACCAAATCTAACAGTTAAAAGAGAACCGATAAAGATCATTGATCGTGATGAAAAGAAATTGAGGAATAAAGTTATGAAATTGGTCAAAGTGCAATGGAGCGGTGATTCAAATGACTTTACTTGGAAAACAGAGGACAGCATGCAAAAGTCCTATCTCAATTGTAGAATGGATATTCCGGCTTATTCTGGTAAGCCATTTCTTTGTCTTTTTTCTGTATTCTTATGTTCTTTGTTTGTCTCTCTCTCTCTTTCAAATTTCGAGGATGAAATTTTCTTAAGGGGAAATCTGTAACATCCCAAATTTTATCAATTTAAAATTAGTAATTTATTTGAATTTTCGGAATTTAATTTGAAATTAATCTGAAAATTTTCAAATCAAATAAAATAAGTGTTAATTTGAATGAATAAGATTTCAATTTCATTTGAGTTTAAAATTTGAAATAATAAGTGCTTTTAAAAATTATTTGAATTTAAAATATATATATATGTGTGTGCGTGTATGAGTATATTTGAATTTGACTTTGAATTTGAATTTAGATTTTAAATAAATACTTTAGTAAAATAATTTGGATTTAAAAATATATATATGCAATTTATTTAATGTGTACTCAATTTCAGAACATTCTCTTTCAAATAGTATTTATTAATAGAAAATGTAACGTTTACGGATTTTCGTTGCCGAAAAACCGAATAGTTAGGGTTTTAAAAAGAAAAGAAAAAGATAGAAAGAGATTAAGAAAAGAGAAGAGAAGAAGATAGAAAATAGGGAGGAGAGAAAACAGAAGATAGAAAATTTTAAAATAGAAGGAAAAGAGAATAGAGAACAGAACAGAAAGGAAACAACAAAGAATAGAAAATAACAGAACAACATCAGAATCTCACAATTCACAGCGGAACAACATATAATAATTAAATGAATAATCTTTAAACAAAGAACTATATCAGTTATTACATTTTATCACATTTCATTACATCATATCATCAGAGTGTACAACAACAACAACAGTGCAGCGGAAAAAGAAATACTATATAGTAGTATACGCCATGCCATCCAGCTTGCCTCCAGCAACTCCAGAATATCCAGAATATCCTGATAAACCTAACTCTTAACTGCCCGTGTGGAAATTGGTGGGCACCCAGAGTTTAGGAAGGAAAACAATAAACTCCGAGTCAGTCATGTGACTGGTGTGGGAACTCAAAACAGTTTATTTACTTTAAAATCAAAATAGAAGAATATTTTAAATTCAATTCGCAATGCTTTTAAAAATGAGACTACCATAAGGCCTCCCGCACACACACACAATGCAAACGCAGAATCGGAGGAGATTTCTCCTTATGATAGTCAAAGATGCTTGATACGCATTTAAAATAACATTTGATATTATTACTAGTGCATAGTATAGGGGAAAATCATTTCGAAAATAAAGATATAAATCTTAGCCAGCATAGACATTCCGCACTTATGCCTACTATAGCTACTATGTTCAATAGCAGGTTACCGTCACATTCCATAGCAGGTTATACAACTAAAACCGTACCAGTTTCGTATTGTTTCTTTGGATTTCCAACAAATGGTCAGGCCAAGGAACTTCCCATTGCCACATGGAAACGCCTCTGGCTGGACGTCCCCGAGAACTTAACCAGCTCTCTGCCAACACAAGGCCGGGTTACCTTTATCACTAGGTAACTACTACACGAATATGGCATCCCCCGGTCCCATTGGACCTTTAACCGAGCGCTCGTCACCAACACACCACACAGTAATAAATATAGTGTATCAACATGAGTAAGTATCTGGGCTCCATACCATGATACCACCCTTTCCAGAAAGGAAATGCACATACCCTAAAGGGAGCTACCCCTCATAACCTTGTCGCATCTTTCCTGTTTTGACCATTCCGGGATGTGAGGCTCGATGAAGTTTCATCCACAAAACATACTTTATACAAAAGCCATGCTTTGGGTTAACAAATGATCAACACAATGATCACCAAGATAGACGATCAAACAAACGATCCTATCACAATAATCAACACAATGATCATTTCAGCAACACTCAGCATGTCACATTACCAAATTGGGAATATATCGCTGATAACTTCAACTATATAACCTCTGAGCTCGTACGTCTCAGAGAAGGGTGTTAAGCTAAAAGAATAAATTCTCCGCCACCAACAAAAATATATTTGAAAGAAATCGGCTTTATATCTCAACTTGTAATGTCAGACATACAATCCATACAAGTCTGTTCCGGGCTCGAACAGAACCGAAGGCACTTACAAAGAAGTCCTTGCAATCCGGATATCCACAATCCTGATCGGATTCCCCATCACTTAGGGAGTCTCTATACCGTTGCAACTCAGTGCAGAGACAATCGACAGGTCATCCTATTGCTTTTGCAAATATCCGGTCTTCAACACCGATCTTCAAATGCAATTCATAACGACGTATCACATATTCGGAATGGGTTATACGACCCCATGGTCCTTTCCCGGTTAACCCGAATAGTGAGCGCTTATTCAAAAATAAGTGTGGCATTCAAATTCAATCAAATCACATCATATACCCATTCAAAGGGAAATATTGATAGTCGGTTATTGAACTATCAATTGATATGCACACATCACCAGATTCCAAATAATTTTCCAAATTATTTACTTTCCAAAAATATCTTTACAAGATATATAATTTCAACACTTCAAAAATAAATCAATATTTATTTTCAAACAAATTCCACTTTCTCATATAAATTCCATAATGAATTTATATTTCAAAATATCCATGCATATACGATTTCAATTATCCATTTTCAATTTATCTTCAAAAAGATAAATTCTCTATATTCACTTTATATTGGAAAACAATTCCATACTTATTTATTCATAAGTAATTCACAAATTTTATTTATTTTTAACACTTAGAAAATATTCAATATACTTAAATCGAGATTAAGTATATATTTCATTCTTTAAGGAAATCATTCTCTTAAACATATTTATTTGGGCCAAAACGAATGTTGCGTAAAACATCGTTACGACAACCCAAAATCACTAGTATAGGGATTCGAAATTAAAATAGATATATAAATCCCAATACTACACAAAACATTTCCTTTCGGAAATCATTTACTATAACAACAGTGTTATAGTCCACCATTTCCTTTTATTTCTCGAAAACCTCTATTTCAACAATAAATGTTGAAATCTATGGTTTCGAATCTCAACACATTTTAAAACATTGTCCGATCGTTTTAATTCTATTTAAAACATCCAAATTCAAAACAATTTCTTTAACGTATTATTCACTATTCAAAAGCGTGAATATACTACGTTAACAAATTTCATCAATTCTATGCATTTTATTTCAAAGGATTATTCACGGTCTAAAAACGTGAATATAACTCCATACATAAGTTATAATAATTTACTTATCAAAATAAGTCATTTCGAATTTATAAAACAACGTTTATAAATTCCATTTCTATTTATTTATAAAAACTTCCTTTTTATAAATTCCTTTATTAACCTATTCCAGTTTATAACTCAATTATAAACTAAAAGTTCATATTATAAGTCAAATGCTTATAAAACGATTATTTTATAAAATCGTTCGTTTAAACTTCATAATTATAAATCTTATAACCTATAAGATTCATGTATTTATGGAAAAATCCATTCTTTTGATAATTTCACAAATTTTATAAACCTACTGTTTAAAAATTCCATTTATAACTTCACAGTTTATAATTCTATAAATTTCATTAAGTTATGAAATTCATTCACAATTCATATTCAACACTTATAAAAGCTCGTTTTATAATTCCAACGTTTTATTAATTTATAAATATCGATTTATAAATCTTTAATATAAATCAATTTATTATTATTCTTTAAACGTCTTTACCCTTCTTTATAATTTCATCATTTTGATTTATAAAATAATCAAATTTTATAAATCCTATATTTAAACTTTTAATAATAAATTCAAAAAATTCCGATTTAACTATTTTATAAAATCATTAGCATCATATTCTCAAAAATCAGTTTTTTAACTATTTTTCTCAAAAATCATAATTTTTATAACATTAAAAATTATAACGTTTATTTATTTAAAATAGATCAAATTCCAAACATATAGTATATTTTCAAAAATCACTTTATAAATCATTTTAAAATTCCAAAACTTGGGTCCAATGATGCTACACACCAAATAGTCAATCACGACAACAACGATATCACATATCGTATATGATAATCAACGAATATCAAAATATCCATAATCAAATAAATACTGTTGAGGAATCCAGTTGGATCCCTCCAACCTGTTTTCCTGCATCCACAAACATTAGCACAATACCAATTTCGCTCCAGTACGAAATTATCGCGGTATATGTTCTTATTAAATATTATCCGCTTAATAACCGCGTAATAGGGTCTCATCCGCTAAACAAAAAAAAAATGCGGTAAATCAATAACTCCAATATATACATATGCCAATATATATATATTGATATTATATATAATACCAATTTCACTGTTTATGAAATATTCGCGGTATATGTTTTTAATAAATAACATCCGCTTACTAACGGCGTATAATGTCTATTTTAACAATCAATAGATATCAGTCATCATTCAAACATGCATTCAAATATTTTAAATCTAACTATTTAAAATAAAATCGAAACCGATTCGATTGAGTGAGAAGTTCTCACCTTGATTTTAATTCCGTTTTAGCGATTTATTTCGAATAAAATTAAACGTGCGTTTAATTTTACCCAAAATTCTCACTAACTCCAAACCAACTCCATCGCGTAGTGCTCGTCCATACGATTCCAACGCAACTGGTTTCGCGCGTTTTCGACCTCGTATGAAAAGGTTATGATTTTACGAAGATTGTACACGATTTAAATAACAAATTTACAACATAAATATAAAATTTATAACCTAACTCAACTATAGGCCATAGGATCCACTATAACTCCATCTTGACCGCGCGTTGCTTCTTCCCACTCTCTCACGCACGTAACATATTCGGCCGAACCCATATAGTTGAAAACTAGGGTTAAATTTCACGCCATCCACGCTTACCTGCAACTCGATCAGATTACTCCATGCGACTCGCCACCTAGAACACCACCCACGCCCTGGAGCTTGTGAAGCTCGGCCACTTCCTCTCGCGTGCGCACGAAGTTGAACGGCCTGACTTCAAACCCAATTTGCCGATGATCCGTGAAGCCATTCGCGATCTCCACCGTTGATATCCAAGATCTCACCATCCTCTACGAGTTTCTAGTTGAAACTTTCTTGAATCGATGCATGGATTTCGAGAAATTGGAGGGGGAAGATAAGTAACTTTCGGCCATCCATTGGGGTGAACGGCGGCTGTGACATTTTAGGGTTAGGGTTATAAAAATTTTATTTTCTTGTGATTTTGTGGCCTATTTATAGAAAAAATTTCAATCACTATTCATCCGGGTTTTCTAAACTCCAATTTACGCGCCGATACTAACGTTCCTAGGGTTTATCCCGCGTTCCGGACACAATGGAACAGGTTTCGGAAGCTAATTCGGACATCTGTGCGAGTTATGGCTGTAAACGCTCAATTTAAATTAAACCGATTTAAGTTGATTTCTAGGCGTTTTAATTCATACCGGACAAACGGTAAATCCAATTGACTTGAAATTTGAAACCTTACAATAATATCACATTACGGATCCGATGAAACTAGTTTCATCGAAATCCGAGACTTTTTGAATAATGGCTATTTTCACTCGCCAAATTAATATTAAAAGTAATTCGATGCGTTTCGAGCTGCCACGATCAAACGATAGCTCCGATTGACACGAAATTTTAAATCCGATAATAACTAACCATTACGGATCCAATGGAACTAGTTTCGTTCGATTCTGAGATTGTTCAAAAATTGGCTATTTTACAGTCGATTATTAAATATTAAAATATTCAATTTTCACAAATTAACTTTTAATTCGATTTTAAAAGTTCTAAAATATTGTTCTAACTCCCATATGATAAAATAAAATTTTACAAATCATTTTCAATCATATTTAACTCAATTTTCAATTATTTCCATAATTTAACGTATTAAATTATCGATTTAATTATCCAATTAAATCCAAAAATTCAAATAAAAATTTATTTGACTTATAAATTCACTTATTAATATTTAAAATTAATTAAATATTCATATTTTAATTTCTAAAAATTCTGGGTCGTTACAGAAAACAAATGTCTTTAGAAAATGGAAAATGTAAATTAAAAATACAATTTAGATAATGTAAAAATATTATTCTAATGAAATTTACAAATGTTAAATAAGCAATATATATAAAGACAAGTGTTAAAAATTTAAGTAAACGGATTAACAAGTGTAATCCATGTAGAAAGAAAATTAACAAGTGTCATCACATTATTTTTATTTTTGAGAAACTCATAAAAAGAAAATAAAGCTATATAAGCTATTTCATCTCCTCCCTCTCATCTCTTTTATACTCATTTTCAAAAGTCTGTACATTTTTGAATCAGCAACAAAATAATCAAACTAGACAACTTCCTCAACATTTAAACCAAGAACAAATTCCAGAAAATATAATCTGAAAACAACTTTCTCAAAGTTCAAACCAGTAAAGCAATTTCAAGTAAAACAAGATCAACCCAGAAATTAGGCAAATCATGAACAAGGTAGGATTCAACTTCAACAACTAAACTAAAGCAAGGATCATCACATAAACAACAGATTAGAGTCAACTCAAGGTTTTGAAATTCCAGTCTTCAAGTTTTCAGTCCAGAGTTTTTTTTTCTGTGTCTTCATAAAACCAAACTGTAAGTAAATCCTTTTAAGGATTTGAATTTGAATTTGATGTTAAGAAATTAAGCAAGTTAATCCATCAGAAACTAAGCAGTTTACATCAATTAGTTGCAGACAAAAAATTCAAGATCAAATTTAAAACAGCCTTCCAGACTTTCAACTTTGAAAACAACATTCCAGACTCTCCTCTGTTCTCGGGCATCAGGTGAGTAAACCCTGTTTGATTTAAACTAAAATCTATTGTGGTGAATAATATTGGAGATTGAATTATAAATTTAAGTTTGCAATTATATATACACATCTGGAAATAAGGCGTGCATGTCTGTGCACATGAACCAGAGTTCTGCTCCAGGCTTGCAGGTTCCAAAACCTATTTTTAAATTCAAAAACTTTATCTCGAACCATTTTTAAGCTTTGAAATCTAAATAGAACATGTTTGTATGATCATGCTTTAAGATTTAAAAATAAATTTAAGTAAATTTAACTTCGGTTTCTATGGAAATTTTAAAAATACAGGTAAACCCAAATCATGCTGAAAGTTTAATTATCATAATTCTTGATTTCAAGTATATGATTCGAAACGAATTTGAAATCAATGATTTTTAAAAGAAAAATCAATTTTTTTAATAATGTATCCTCTGTGAAACACGAGGATGAACGACATCATCATTTTCATCAAATTCTGAGTTGATGGACAGCATGATCGTAATGGTAGCTTGCTGAGAGGTCGGAGGGTTTGGGAAAAATGTTAAATAAATTTTCTGAATGTTGTGGATGGCAAACGAGATCGATTTAGGGTTAAATGTTCATATTGGGTCATGGTTGGAAAAGGTGTTGCTGCATCATCGTCGATGGGCCAAAGCCGTTCGCACCGGTGGGATTCAAAGCATGAAGATTCGACATTGTTCTAGCCGATGCTACGTGACCATCGATGATCAAAGGTGGAAGAAGGAGGCGATTTATTGTGGCTCGGTTCTGTTCCAGATTTGGGTCTAATGGCTCGATTACAAAATCACCGTAGTTTCGAAATACTGGGTGTTCCCGTGGTTCAGGAACGTCATCGTGGACTCATTGATGACCAGAGCTTCAACCTGAGGTGGCCGGATTGATTATGCATGTGCATGTGGCTTGGGTTTTGTCAGAAGCAGTAGATTGGGAAGAAAGGTGATACTCGAAGTAGCCTTTGGGAAATAATGGTATAGGCTCGGGTATAGGATCGAAGCATTTTTGGGTTGCACGGGTTAAATACTTAAACAAAAAAATTAAGGTTTGAAAATTAAGGTATACGGGTTGTTTTTTGGGAAAACTCGAAGCACTTAGACATTTTGATCGGGTAAGACTCGAATTGGCCCTCGAGTCTGATATATATAACAGTTTTTACTTAAAAAAATTTCTTTTAAACATTTTTAATCCATGTTTTCAATTGATGATTTTGATTAAACTTTTGAATTAATTAAGGATTTAAGTAATATATTTTTAAAGTAATTAAATTAAATTTATTTAATTTTGTTACATTATTTTATTAAGTTATCTATATTAAATAAATAATATAATTAAGATAAAAGGTTATTTAAACTAATCTTAACCTTTTAAAGCAACTAATGTGATAAGGAGGATTATTAAACAAGGTTTATAAGATAATCAAAGTAATTAATAAAGATAAAAAGATTTATCTTTTAATTTATAAGTAATCAATGATTTGTTAATATGATTACTTAAAGAATAACTATTTAATTAATTACTTAATATTAAAGATTAAATAAATAAATAATTAAGGTTAATTTATTTGTAATTAATTATTGATTAATTTAGGAATAATTATTTAATAAAACTAATTAGGATTTAATTAATTAACAATTAAGGATTTATTAATTAAGGTAATTAATTAAGGAATAATTAACTAATAAAAGTAATTAAGATTTAATTAATTAACAATTAAGGTTTAATTAATTATGGAATAATTAATTAATAAAAATAATTAATATTTAATTAGTTAACAATTAAGGATTAATTAATTAATTAAGGTACTTAATTAAGGAATAATTAATTAATGAAGGAGATTAAGATTTAATTAATTTATAATTAAGGATAACTAATTCTTGATTAAAGATAATTAATGAAAGTAATTATGTGATTAATTAATTTAAATCACACGATTAATTCATCTTAAAATATAGATAATTGAATATAATTGAATGCTATGTATTGGATTAATATCTCTGATATGTGATTGTGATGCTATGTGATATGAATTACTTTGTGCTGAGCTGTGATATCTATGATTTGTTTCTGTGTGAATGTGAAAACCCATTGGCCCGTTAAACGGTAATTGAATCTCGATGCGATAGGGAGTCAGATTCCATTTGGTTATCCGAAACCCTCATCGAACCTTAATGGTGAATCTTTGTGATTGAAATATCCACGTGTTTTTAAATTGAGCGCTCACTATTCGGTTTAGCCAGGAGAGGACTTTATGTCATATAACCCATTCCAAATAGTGATATGACAAAATGGATAGCATTTGAAGACGGTGGTGAAGACCGGGTGTCTTCGAGAAGGATAGGATAACCTGGCGAATGACTTTGCACTGAGTTGCTCCGGTATAGAGTTCTCCATATGTGATGGGGAGTCCGATTGGGATTGTGGATGCCCGGATTGCAAGGGCTTCTTCGAAAGTGCCTTCGGTTCTGTTCGAACCCGGAATAGACTTGTATGGATTGTGTGTCTGACATTACATTTTGAGATATAAAGCTCATTTCTTTCAAATACATTTCTGCTAGTGGCGGAGAATTTATTCTCTTAGCTTAACACCTTTCGCTGAGACGTACGAGTTCATAGGTTATGTAGTTGTTGGTTATTAATGATATACTCCCAATTTGGTAGTGTGGCATGCTGAGTGCTGCTGATCATTTGTTGATCGAAGCATGCCTTTTGGTAAAAGCGTAGCTTTATAGACGAGACTTTATCGAACCTCACAACCCGAAAATGGTCGAAACAGGAAGGATGCAGCAAGGTTATTGGGGGTAACGCCTCTTAGGGTGCGTGCATTTCCTTCTAGATAGAAGTGGTATCATGGTATGGAGTCCAGATACTTAACTTATGTTGATATTGCAATTATGTTGCTTTATGGTTGTTGTTGTTGGGTCCCCAGATAAAGGTTGTTTACGACCGGGGGATGGCATACTCGTGACAGTTAGTTACCTAGTTATAGAGGTAACCTGGCCTTGAGTTGGCAGAGAGCTGGTTAAATTCTTGGGGCGTCCCTCCAGAGGAATACCCATATGGCCCAGGAAGTTCCTTAGCCTGACCATTGTTGGAAAAATCCAAAGAAACAATACGAGCCCTGTACGGTTTTAGTTGCATAACCTGCTATGCAGTGTGGCGGTAACTTGCCATAAAACATGGTAGCTATAGTAGGCATACAATAATGGTTGTATGCTGGCTAAGATTAATATTATACTTTCGAAATATTTTCTACACTATGCGCTAATAATATTATTAAAAAAGTTTTCTCGTATCAAGTATGTTTGACTATCATAAGAAGAAATCTCCTCCAATTCTGCGATTGCATTGTGTGTGTGGCGGGAGGTCTTATGGTAGTTTCATTTCTAAAAGCATGAACGGTTTTCTTTTATAAATTGTTTTTGTTCAAAACAACTGTTTTTGTTTACTCATACCAGTGCCATGACTGATCCGGAGTTTATTGTTCCCTTCCTAACTCTGGGTGCCCATAATTTCCACACAGGCAGCCTAGAAGCAGGTTATCCATGTTTTGGAGCTAGCTTGGATTTTGGAGTCTTTTGGAAGCTGTTGGATTTTGGAAAGCTTTGGGTTTGGGTATTTTTGAAGTGTTTAAAGTTTTTGAAGACATATCGAAGTTGAAATGTGTTGGAGACCTTTTTGAAACCTTGTTGTTAGTGTTCCGCTGTGATGTTGTCATTTTGTTGTTGTATCATATATGTATCACTCTGATGATGGTGGTGATTTGTTGTAATCAAACATTGTGATGATGTTGTATCTATGTTATGGTCAATGACAGTTCACTTTGTTTCCGCTGTTTCTACTTATCTAATGTTGTTATAATCTCCATCCGAACTGGAGTTCAACGTTTGAATCTCCGATAGTCGAATACAAGTGAGGTATTTGATGTCGATTTTTGAACGCTGGATTTCGGGTCGTGACATGAAATATAACAATGTCAATGTGTTATTATGTTGTTAATAGGTTAAGTATTTACACATAGTTCAGAACTGTGAAATGTTGTAAATTCATTTCTAGATAATATGAAATCTGTATTTGTGTTAGTATTTTTTGTTTTATTGTAGTTTATTTGTGTGTGAAAATTATAGCAATATGTCAATGTACTTACAAGTTTCTGCATCAGTTCAAATAATATTGTGGATGTCGTAGTCTTTGTCCAATTCTATGATCGAACCTTTGATTGATCCAATAATCGAGCATTTGACTGATCTCGTGATGTGATAACTAAGATCATAACTGAGTCATTGACCGATACCATAACAGAGCCCTGTACTGAAACTTTATTTGAACCCATGATCGAGCCTTGATCGAGTCTTTTATCAAGCCTATGGCAAAGCTTATGACCGATCTCATGATCAAACCATGAATTCTTTACACAACAATGTCAAATATTTGCTGGGCTAATATTTGTTAGATGACTATTTAGTGGACTTTAATTTAATTTCAAATTTCAGTTGTTAGTGTCTTTGTATTCTTTTATATCTCTGGCAATTAGTTGTGCATATTTTTAAACAAAACATGTTTTCTTATTAGCTTAATATGTTCATCAAAAGCGTCTGCCCTTGAATCCTAAAAAGAAGTTATATTTTGACATGTTCCTAGTATAGAAACAAAATAGTCCATTTTTTGATGTCATTGAATTGGTATTGGGTCCTATCCCTTGACCAAATTTGTAAGGCTGCAATTGTTTTGCTAATTTATAGATCTATGGCTGCGGTTTTTTATGCGTATCTATATCTTCTTCAATTTTTTAGTCTTTGCTTTTCATCTTCTTCTTTATCGAAATATTTGACCTTTAAGCTATATTCAATGACTAGCTACTGTTATCACTTATTTTGTTCTTGTTTGGTTAGCAAACATTTTTAATTTGAGTACTGATAGTGTTTTTGTGTATTATTATATCAGTGCTCAAATTAAGAATGCCGGCTCGATAGCCACTATATTACTTGTACTCCTCATTTTGCTTCTGTTTTTCAAGGAAGTTACCTCTTTGAAATACTAGATAGCATCGGACATAGCACAAGAAATTATTTCTAATAATGCAGCTTTATGATATGAGTTGAATCTATTTAATCTGTTTATTAATTCCTTTGAAGTTTCATAGAAATAAACTAATATTTTTTATTACAGATTGCAATATTGCTACGAAGTTTCCTTTAAATGACATTGTTTACTCAAAGCTCAATTGATAGCATTTCTGTGTACTGCTAAAATGTGAGAAGGAAGTGAGAGAAGGAATGTTGTAAAACCATCACTACTTGATTGAACTTCATTGTTTCTGAATATCTTGATAGATATAAAATCAAACGCTTAGGTCACAAAGATAAAATGAGGGTCTTAGAAAACAAGAGTAATTTGGTCAAGCAAAAGGAAATGAAAAATGCATTTACACATAGTTCAGAATCAGAATCAGAGGAAAGTGATTTGTGATATTTATTTTGCTCTAAAGTTGTATGTACTGGAATGTTGTTTTATTAAAGTTTATTTTTGTATGAGAAATGTAACTATGTGTTAGTGCTTTAATATGTTGTATAATAGGTTGTGTATTTACACACAGTCTAGAATAAAATAATAATGTAAACACATTTCTAGTTGACATGAACTTTTTACTTATGTTGGTAGTTGCTTTATTGAAGTTTATTTCTGTAACATCCAGGATTTTCGACTCTCGAAAATTAACATTAATACATCCTTGTTATTAACGTGTGGCAAATCCAAGTATCGTAAAGCCTGATTGTTAGGGGAAAAAAAAAGATAAATATAAAACATAATCTCACTTGAATGAGATAACATATATTACTTCAATATAAAATCTTTACAGTTGAAAACTTTTAATAAAATATCAGAGTCTAACCAAGATTCAGTCTAGACAGTTATATATCCTCTGTCCTTACAAATGATAAGACATAAAAACGAATGCAATAGATGCAGTAGATAATAGAATACGTCCATATGCATATAAAGATCTTTAGCTCTCCTCTGGAAACTCCAAGCATCTTTAACTAAACCTGAAATTACTCAAATTTGACCCGAATATTAAAAATACCCGGATCAAGCTTGATAAACCACCATGAGATACTCGATTTATAAATTGATGCCAATTAAAAATCTTTAAAAAGAAGGGTATCTCATAAGACCACGTGCACACACAAATACGGATGGGTTTTTCCTTATGATAACTAAAATACTTTTATACCAAAATAATTTGATATTATTTCTAATGACATTTCTTTGAAAACCACTTTTCAAATAATCTACGAAAATAGCCGAAATTGTTACATATGTTAAATTTGACGGCTTACTAGCTACAATTTGAAAGTAGGTTCTATAATCAAAATCATAAAGGCAATGTATTAGAATTGGATTTCCAACGTGATAGGGAACTAGTGACCATTCATACTGAAAAATCCATGCATAACACATTGCTTTCGATGCCCTTACACGATCTCTGTCAGCCTTCGAACTATACTATTATACTAGTATGGAACAGAATAGTACTCAACCAGACTTCGGATGATCTCTGTCAGCCTGCAATATATGTCCATCCATACAATAAGGCAATAAGTGCCTACAAGGATATCGTCCCTCAATAATAGCCCAAAAATATATTCTTCGGACCATATAGTAACCCGTACCATTCCTAGGATGTGAGGCTCATGAGCCTATGCTCCACAAAGCCATGCTTTGATCATTACAGATTCCACTTTGAATGCACATTGTCATTTCTTTGATCACTATTGACTTTCATGAACACACAATCTTTGATCTCGTACGTCTAAGTAAAGGGTGTTAAGCTAAGAGAAGTTGCCTTCTTCGCCACCAAATATATGTACGTTTGTAAAAGTCAACATAGTGATCTTAGAAATGCAATGTTAGACATTCGTCCATACAAGTTCATTCTGAGATCGAACGAAACCGAAGGCACTCCTCCTACTGTCATTAGTAGCGAGTAGTCCTTGCAATCCGAAGATTTCAAAACGATATATCCTTTATATTCAAAATATAATCCAAGGTAAAATTATTTCATTTACCAATTTTTTAAAAACACTAGTCATTTCTTATATAACATTAACAAATATGCACTCATATATATAATACTCTCAACTCATTCTAGGGTATTACTAACCCTATCTCTAATGAGTTGCTCATCCGAAGGTATTTACCTACTCTATCTCTGATAAGGCTTTACTCCACCAAATCCAATGTTCTCGGTTAACCTTGTTGTCTAGTACCAAATGTAACATCCTGGATTTTCGACCTACGAAAATCGACACTAGTACATCTTCGATATTCACGTGCTACAAATCCAAGTGCCAGAAAGCCTGATTGTTAGGGGAAAAAGGAAATAAAGTTAGAACAGAATCTCACACGATTGGAATAACATATATTTTTTCACTATAAAAATTTTACAGCAGAAAATTTTGAATACAATATCAGAGTCTAATCTAGATTCAGCCTAGACAATTATAAATCCTCTGTCCTTACAAAAGCTGAAAGATAAAAACAAATGCAATAGATGCAGCGGGTAATAGAATACATTCACACATAGATGAAGATCTCTAGCTCTCCTCTCGAAACTCCAAGCATCTTCAACTAAACCTAAAATGCTGGATTCTAACCTGAGTATTAAAAAACCCCGAATTAGGCTTGATAAACTAGCATGAGATACTCGATTTATATATTGATGCCCGTTAGAAACCCTTGAAAAGATGGATATCTCATAAGACCACGCCTACCCATATACAGATGAGTTTTTACCTTATGATAACCAAAATAGTTTTATACCAAAATAATTTGATATTATTTCTAATGACATTCCTTTGATAAACACTTTTCAAATAATCTACAAAATAGCTGAAATGGTTACATCAGTTAAATTTGATGGCTTACTAGCTATTTTTTAAACGTAGGTTCTACAATCAAAACAGTAAAGGTAACATATTGGAATTGGATTTCCAACATGATAGCGAACTGGTAACCATTAATGCCCGAAAATCCATGCATAACGCATAGTTTCCGCATGGCTTTACATGATCTCCGTCAGCTTCCAAACTACGCTATTATACTACTATGGAATAGAGTATTACTCAACTAGGCTTTACACGATCTCTATTAGTCTCCAATATCTGTCCACTCATACAATAAGGCAACAGGTACCTACAAGGACATCTTGCCTCAATAATAGCCCGAAAATATACCCTTCAGACCATATAATATCCAGTACCATTCTGGGATGTGAGGCTCCTGAGGCTATGCTCCATAAAGCCATGCTTTACTTTTTCGCGAAGCCATGCTTTGATCATTACAGGTTCCACTTTGAATGCCACATTGCCATTCCTTCGATCACTACAAACATACAACCTCTGAGCTCTTATGTCTCAGAGAATGATGTTAAGGTAGGAGAAGTTGCTTTCTATGCCACCAAAAAGATGTACATTTGTAAAAGTCAATGTTGCGATCTTAGAAATGCAATGTCAGACATTCGTCAATAAAAGTTCATTCCAGGATTGAATGAAACCGAAGGCACTCCTCTTACTACCATTAGTAGCGAGTAGACCTTATAATCCAAAGATTTCAAAATATGATGGGATCGCTGCTATAGTAAATGTCTCTATATTGGGAGCTACACAGAGAATGTCAACAAGCAGTCCTTCCGCTATGAAGATCTATGGTCTTCAATAGAACGAGGATTTCAAAATGGAGGCACCAATATGGGGTAAAGCCCTAGGACTCATGATGGCAATCCCTACATTCTGAAGATCTTCGGTCTTCAAAAATCATATTCTTCAACACGTCTTCATTTCCAAATGCATACATTCATTCGAAGTAGTTTTTGGATAGGAGTTACCCAAATCCGACCCTAGTTCCTTCGAACCAATCATTGATTAAAAAGATGTTAAATTCATATGTGATTATCAATCAACACTCAATTTAGTTCAAATTTTTATTAATAAATAAATATCTCAAAGAGACATATTATTTATTCCATTTATTTTCTTAATAGTATATAGAATCATTAAGCGTCATTTATCAAACCATTTGGTTTAATAAACCTTTATGAATTTTTGAATAATTCCAATTTATTTCATCCTTTTCTTAGGAAATATTTCCAATCATTTATTTAATCTCATATTGGAAAACTTTATTGAGTTACAAGGATAACGGAAATTATACTAATTCTACTCAATATCAATTTCCATATTCAACCTTTACTATCCATCTAATAGCGGTGAAATCACCTTTTATATTCATTCGGATAGGACAGGTTCCCTCATCGGAATTTGACACCAAGTGTAAGAAGATTATCTCCATGCAATCCAAGTTGTTTAAATTTGGAAAATTTAATCTTTTATACTTAGCTCGTTTTCGACATTTCGACCTTGTCCATCCCTTGCCCAAGATAGGCCAGGTCAGTCAGGGAACTGGTTGCTTCTGAACAACTCCTTAGTTTAAGCACCTCACCCATATCTCACCAATAATAAAACCCAATCTACTCGTCGGCGTTTTATACTTAAACAGAAGTTACGCGACGCGCCTATTTTTGACTCCAAATTCATTATTTGTCAAAACTTCTCCAAATTGAATTTTAATGTTTATAAACCATTTTCAAACATTTAAACCAGAATTTTCCATATTAAATCCACCTTTTACTTTTAAATCATTTCATAACACTATATTATTATAATATTCATTTTCAACCTTTTTAATATTTTAAAACCATTAAGAGGCTCAATAAACTCCACACGCATATTTATATGAATTTTTATATATTAATTAACCATGTTTAATTACTTAACCATTTTTATTGTAATTTCTCATAATTTATCACAACCATGTTATCAACCATAATAACATCCATATAATCAACCTAGTTATCAAACATCCGTACAAATCATTAAGAAATTATATATTCATATTATCATACTTAAAAATAGCTATAGAGATTATTTAATAAACATTGAGGGCTTACTTATGGCTCCACTCCGCCAATCTTTTTCGTGGCTTCCCGATTCGATTCCGGCAACACTTCGGGAGCACTTCCTCATCTTTTCCTCACTCCAGAGCTCCCCGACTTACTTACTTCTCCTTTATTGCTCTCGTCCTTGACCTTGGATGAGTGGTGCTTGGCCTTAGCTTGGAGTATCTGGGTGGCATGAGTGGTAGAGGGGATATGGAGGTATTTGCACTTGGTTTTGAGGTCGAATGATAACGTATATATGTGTGTATATTTTTATTTTCACTTCGATATTCTTTCTTCATGATTATCCTAAGATGGAAGTCATTAGAAAGCTAAATAAAGATGAGGAAGGATATGAAGAAACAAGTGAATGAAGGAGTGAATGGGTGCTTGTATTTATAGGCTAAAGAGTGGTAATTTTTTTCTAAAACATCATCATTATCCATCACCATGTGCACCCACCCCACCTTTTCCAACATGTTCCACACATTATCCCCTTTCCTCCATATGCCTTCATCACTTGATTCGCTTCCAAGCCATCCATTCATGTCCTTATGCATGTGGGTTTGACTTTAGTTTGCTTAAGGGTGAAGTTTTTAGAAAATATATTTTCTTGAATATGTATATACATTTGTATATATGCTATATATACGTATATGTGAGTATGTGATATCTATACAAGCATATAAATATGTGTTAGTGTCATCTATAATGTTGCAACGACTTGAAACGGCTTTCGTTTGTTAAACCGTTGGAAATTGGAAAGCCGATCACCAGTCAAATTTTTACTTATAATTTAAATTACATATACATGTAAACAAAATTTGAAAATAAATTTCTAATCATTTTTAAGTATCAAAATGATGTTATTTGAAATATAAAATCATATAAATCAATGTTAACACTTATTTACCAAAATTGCTTATACCAATAAAGCGATATACTAATTTTCCTTATATTTTCAAACCAGTTATATATATATATATATATATCTTTTAAAACTATTATAAATTATTTATTATCACTTTAAAACTATTTAAAATGAATTATAATCATTTAAAAAAATTATTTAAATAATTATAATAATTGTAAAATTATCAAATCTCAATTTAAAACCAATAATCAATTATTAAACATAAAGGCATCATTGAGGATGTCAAACATAATTCTAATTTCCAAAAAATAAAATAATTAAGTTATTTCATATTCTTGTTTAATTATAAAAATAAATGTATGTATCTAGCTCCATGTACGACATGACGATTATAGAGCTGTTTATCAATAAAATTATTTTCAGTCATTTTATCGCTACTCCTTCAATGTTTATATTTTCGTAAATACTTGTTCAAATAAGATTACTATTATTATTTATTGTTCAAAACATCATAATCTGTGTTTTTAAAAAACTTATATTTGAATATTTTAAAATAAATAAAATTTATCAAATTGATAAATTTGCGGGTCGTTACAATTTCTTTATGAGAATTATATGAATAAGTCAATGAAGTTATAAGAAAATACAGTAGCTTTAAAAAATATTGTCAATCAACATGGGGATATTTTGTTAATAATCAAATATGTGGTGGCAAATATTTTCCAGGCAAATACTTGTTATATGACTAGTTGATAATGAACTTTATATCTGTGTAAAGCAATCTTTTACAAATATTTTCAATCAACATGGTGATATTTTGTTGATAATCAAATATTTAGTGGCAAATATCTGCAAAAATATCAGGTGGTTTTCTTATCCATTGTGGCAGCGGGAATCGATCGGAGTAGGGTTTAACACCCAGTTTAGGTCGAGGTTGTAGTCTGGGTTGCTGTGGCGTTTATGGGGGCATCGGGGATCAACGGTCCAGGAGGAAAGGCTGCGTGGATGGAAGGATACGGTATGCCAAAGTTTATAGGGTGCTAGTGGTCGGCATTGTGTGGGTTCGAGGAAGATTCAGGCGAAGGGTTTGGCTCCAGGTTGCTCGAGTTTGCTCGTTTTCGATTTAGGCTTTGTGGTGATGCTTGGGTGGTCGGAATTATTTGTAGGGGTGACCGACGATGGGTTAAAGGTGTCAGCGGTGGTCGATGTCGTCACGATCGACTGTGCAGGTGTACAAGTGTCGGTCGGTGTCAGTGGTTTGGGAAGAGGTTAGACTCGAGGAGAAGCTCGAGTAATGTGGGAGGAGACTCGAATAAAGACTTGGGTTCGTATTCGAGTAACGTGAGTATTAATCTTACAGGTTTAACTTTTTTTAAAATTAAGTTTTGAAAAAAAAAGTGTGATTTCTCGGGGCATGACTCGGGTTGGACCCAAAGCAAGTTTTAAAATAGTTTTTTAAAAGTTTTAAAGCAAGTTTTAAAATTTAAAATAAATCTAGTTTAAATATATTTATTAAATCTAATTCTTTACATAATAAAGGTTTTAAATAGTGGATTTAAGGAGGTGATAAAATTTGTTTAACTTAAATTTGCTTATTAAATTTGTAAGTTATTTAAAACTTAATTTATAAATGTAATTAAGTGTTAATTAAAAGGATAAATGTTTTAAAAATTGAAAGAATCTATGAGATAGGATCGTATAATATGGAATAGTGGAATGGTCCAGTAGATACCCATAAGCAGTAAGTAAAGTAGACTCCAAAACTTTATAATGGTTCGAACCTCTTGTCCTACGTCCAGTCCTTAAGCTCCTCTTAGGAATTCAACTAAGCAACAACCCTCACTTAACCTGGAGGAATAGGTTTACAACTTACCCAAACAACCGAACGAGATTTCTTGCCTCAACTACCGAAGAGGACTTCAACTAGATACAAAGAGTATTTCTGACTTGTTGTGTTCTTGATAACACTAATGAGTCTAATTAAGTACAACTTTCCTATAATCTTATCCTCAATAATATGAGATGTGTTTATGAAGATTTAGAAAATATAAATTGCTATGAATCAAAAGAGTATTTAAGATATATCAGAGATTCAAGCAATTAAAGTGGTTTGTGATTGCTTTTGAAAACTTAAGAAATCTGAAAATATGATCAAGATAATAGAGAGATTAAAGCAATTAGAATTCTTAATTTGCAAACGATAGAATCATGCATTTATAGGTGTAGAAGAGGAAGAGGTGTATCTATTTAATCAGAATTTATCCATGGTTTGAAATTTCCTCAATGGCGCCTTCCTCCTCTTCTCCTTCATTGTCTTCTTTCTTGTTGGATTTTGCTTCGTTTCCTCCTCTTGTTTTTTCCTCTTCTTCAACTCTATCTTCTCAATCTGCTCCATCGATTTCATCTTCTTCTGCTCAATCTGCTTCCTCATCTCTTCTTTTCTCTTCTTCTCAGAGTGCTTCTGAGGCGTCTTGTATCAAGAATGTCTCGACTCCTTTGAATGCTAATTGGTCTTCTCTTTTTAAATCTCTACCTCGTAATGCTGGGTCATACAGGCCGATTCATTTTGATATTCCTATGGATAAGTCTCCCAATGTTTTTCCAGATCTTGTCAAGGAGGAAGGTTTGAAGTACTGGAATAATCATTTGGTTGGATTATTTTTGGATGGTACGCTTTCTTTTTTAACAATGGTTAATTTCTTGAAAAGATCTTGGAAGATTAAGAGTGAAGTTGACTTTAAATCAGATGGGTACAATTTCTATTTTAATTTTTCTAATCTGGAGGATAAAATTCAAGTTCTTAATTCTGATCCAATTTTTATAAGGGGTAGAATGTTCATAATTACTAAATGGGATCCTTCTATTGGTATTTCTCAAGCGCAGATCAAAAGAGTACCTGTGTGGATTCATTTTCATAGAATTCCACTTATTCTATGGACGCTTGTAGGGATTAATTGGTTAGCTTGTCATGTTGGTAGACTAATTTGTTTTGATAGTAGTACTGAGAAACTGCAAAGATTTAAGTATGCAAAGGCTTTAGTGGATATTTCACCTGATTTTGATTTGCCGCAATCTATTGCCATTCCTGAGTTGGGAGATAATTGTCCAGATGTCAAATTGTTATATGATTGGAGGCCAAAAATTTGTACACATTGTAAAATATTTGGTCATGATACTGTCAGTTGTGAGTCAGTAAACAAGACTAAACAGAATGATGTTAATAAGGTGGATAATTTGATTGAGAATAGTGATAAGAACCAAGTGATCATGGATTTACTAATAATAACATAACAGATCAAAGCTGGAAAAATGTAGAGAGGAGGAATAAAGCAGTATGGAAGAAAAAGGAGACAGTGGCTAAAGAAAAGTTTCAATTAAGTGTTGATCCTAAAATAAGCATGGAAATTGGTAAAGGAAAGAGCAGTGAAGGAAATAGTAATTCTTCTTCTACTTTTACCTTAAATGCCTTCTCAGTTCTATCAAATTCCTCTCTTGATTCAACCAATGATAACCCTGTTATAAATTTGGAAAGTATACATAGTAATAGTTGTGATGCAAAAACCTCTTCTTCATCTTTTGATACTTTATCTAAATCTTCAATTGACTCTGATAATATTTTGTCATCTGCTAAAGTTGTGTCATCTATTTCTTCCAATATTTCTACTTCTGTTTCTTCCTCATGCAGTTCTCAATTTAGCTTTCAGTCCCCATCTATGTTTGCTACTAATACTTCATCACCTTATCTGCATTTATCTCCACCTGATCATATTATTCTTCCTCCTTCTTCTAAATCAGGTGAATGTTTGGAAGTCATGACAAGTAAAGGTAATACTAGTACTCATAATCCTGGTGATTTGAATAAAGGGAAAGATTTTAAGGCTCAGGAAGTTCTTCCTTTATCTTCATCGAAAAGTAATTCTCATTCTACACATACAAGGAAAAATCCATCACCTTTGCTTCCTCCTCTCCCCTTGAAATGAATAATATTGCCTTTTGGAATATAAGGGGTGCTAACTTTCCCTCTAAACAAGTTGAGATTAAAATATTATCAAGGAAAATGATATTCATTTGATGTGTGTTTCTGAAACAAAGTTAGATATTCGGTCTACACTAAAGGCTGTTAACTTGATATCTCCTTCTTGGTTACATGATCATAATTTTGTTGAATCTAACTATGGCAGAATCCTAACTTTATGGAATCCTTCAACCTTCAAACTTTCCAAGATTATTGCCACTGATCAATTCATTCATTATAATTGTGTTCATTTGCCCTCTAATTTCAATTTTCTCTTCACTTCAGTTTATGCTCAAAATTCTTTATCATTGAGATAGCTTTTTTGGATCAACTTCCTACTCTAAACCCTTCTTCTGATCCCTGGTTGATAGGTGGTGACTTTAATTGTATGCTTGCTGGTAATCAAAAATATAGTGGTTATCCCTTGTCTCTTAAGGATATTGCTCCTTTAAATAGTGCTATCACTCAATCTAATCTAATCTCGGTCAAATCCTTTGGTTCAGTTTTCACTTTGTCAAATAGTAATAGGAGTGGAAATCCAACTCTTTGTAAATTGGATCATATTTTTGTAAATATCCCTTTCCTTCAAGTCTGGCCCAAATCATTTTATGATACTCTTCAGCCTTCTTTATCTGATCACTGTCCCTTAATTTTTCATTGGGGAGTTGATGATAATTGTGGAGATAAACATTTTTTTAAATTTTTTAATTTTTGGACTAAGCATGTGGATTATCCAATTATTCTTAAACAAGTTTGGAATATGCAATTGGCAGGAATCCTTTAGCTAATGTTTCTCTCAAGATGAAGGCTCTCAAATTTCACTTAAAGGTCTGGTCAGCAGCTAATTTTGGTAAAGATTCTAAGCTTTCTACTCATATTAGGAATGAGCTCATTAAGGGTCAGGAAGATTTGAGTGCGAAACCACATGATATTCTTTTACAACATGATGAAGTAGAACTAAGAAAGAAACTTGAACAAGTTATAGATAGGGAATTATTATCCCTTAAACAGAAACTTCACTTGAGAATTGAGAAGGAAGCTGATAGAATTACTAAGTACTTTCATAATTTTCTAAAAGTTAAGAGAGCTAGACAAAGCATATTTCACATTAATGATATGAATGGTAATCTGGTTAAATCTTCTGATGATATTAATAATGCTTTTATTCGGTATTTTCTCTCCATTTTAGCACCTTCCAACCCTTTTGAACCTGATATACATCCTCTATTTGATATAACACTTCCAACCTTATCCTTTTCACAATCTGCTTCTTTGATATCTACCATTTCTGATGATGAGATTAGATCTGCAATTTTTTCCTTGGATCCTAATAGTTGTGGAGGTCCATATGGCTACAATGCTCATTTTTTACAACAAAGTTGGAATACAATTGGTGTTGATATTGTCAAAGCTATTCAATTTTTTTTCCTTAACAACAAACTTTCTGCTAGTCTCTCTGCTACTGCCATTTCCTTAATTCCTAAGAATGATAACCCTACTTTAGTTTCTAATTTTAGGCCAATATCTTGTTGAAATATCATCTACAAAATCATTTCAAAAGCGTTGGCTAATAGATAGCAGTTAGTTCTCCCATCCATTATATCCAATAATCAGGCTGCTTATATTAGTGGAAGATCCATTAGTGATAACATTCTTTTAGCACAAGAATTATTGTTGGGGTATGAAAGGAAAAATATATCTCCTAGATGTATGTTAAAGTTGGACATTAAGAAGGCATTTGAGTCTATTGCTTGGAGCTCTATTTTAGCTATTGTGTCTAGGATGAACTTTCCTAAACCATTTTTATCTTGGATTTTCACTTGTATTTCATCACCAATGTACTCAATTTCGAGAGAGGGTGGTCTATATGGGTATTTTAAAGGTACATAGGGTGTTAGGCAGGGTGATCCTATTTCTGCCTATTTGTTCATTATTGTAATGGATTGCTCAATTCAATTTTAATGGATCTAGTTTTAAATAAAGCACTTGATTTACATTCTAAATGTAAACATCCTCTCATCACTCATCTTCTTTTTGTTGATGATCTCATCATCTTCACAAAGCCTACTCACAGTAATATTCAGAGTATTATGTCTTCACTGCAATTCTTTTATTCCATTACTGGCCTCCAAATTAATCTCTCAAAATCCAATATACTTGTTGTTGGTTTGCCTATTTCTATGAAGATTGATATTATTAAATGCTCAGGACTACAGGAATTACCTAAAAATTCATATTATTTGGGTTTACCTCTCATTAGCTCTAGAATTACCAAGCAGAATTGTTTTCCACTTTTTGAAAAAATAATTGCAAGGTTGCAACTATGGCCTTGTAATAAATTGTCACAAGCTGGTAGGCTCACTGTTATTCAATCAATTGTTGTGGCTATGGCCACATATTGGACAAGACACTACATTCTTCCAATCAAGCTGATTAATATGATTACAAGTGCTCTAAATAAATTTCTCTGGCATGGTGACCCTTTCTCAAAAAAGCTTATACCCATATCTTTTTTCAAATTGTTTGATGCTAAAAAGTATGGTGGTCTTGGTATCACAAATATTTTCCAGTGGAATAAAGCTGCTATTTCAGTTTACTTCAATAGGATTTTTGCATCTGATCAAAACTTATGGTCTCATTGGGTTAATCAAAATCTTATTGGCAAGACGAAATTTTGGACTATGAGTATACCCCAAAATTGTAGTTGGAGTTAGAGATATATACTTAAACTAAGGGAAACTTTCTTACCATTCATACAATGTACTGCATTGATTAAAGGATTATCTTTTTGGCATACTCCTTGGGCTAAACAGGGTCTGATTTTAAGTTCTTTAGTGGATTACAATTTGAGATGAAACTCTGGAATTTCAGAAGAAGCTATAGTTGATGAATTTATACATGATGGTAGTATTTTATTACCTTACTCCAGCTCCTTTCAGTTAAGAAATTTGTGGAATGTTATTACTAGTAATCCAATTATCGATAGCGATAATACTCTGATCTGGTCAAGGAAAAGTAAAATCCGTTCTATCAGTCTTGTGTATAATTATCTCTGTAAGAGTGATTCTATTTTTCCTTGGCATTCAAGAATTTGGAAAACTGGTTGTTCAGCAAAGGAAAATCTGTTATTGTGGAAGGTAATGGCAAATTCTTTGAATACAAAGGACAGGCTTTGTAGAATGGGTATTATTTCAGAGGATTTATGTGTACTTTGCAGAGCAGAATCTGAAACTAATACTCATTTATTTTTTGAATGTCCTTTTGTTTATCAAATATGGTACAGGCTCTTATCTAATGGTAGTTTTTATAAGCCTTCTACTGTTAGTTCTATTGAATGGTTTAATGTATTCAAAGCAACCAGATGGAAGACACGTACTACCAGGCTTTTGCTTAAGCTTCTTATGAAAATGATTTATGTTGTGTGGTCTGAAAGGAATAATAGAATATTTGGTATTGGAAGCAAGAACTCATCTCAGCTTTACTCTATGATTCATGGCTGTATTTTGAGGGATTTAAGGATTGATAATTGCTGAAGCAACTCTGGAATGTGAGGGAATGCTGATAATGATTTTGCTCTGGAAGTGAGGTTGGTTCATTACTGAAGACTACTAGCTACAGCGATTGATTAGTGTACTTTATACCCTGGCATTTATTTTGGTTTTGATTCATGGTCAGTTGAGTTTTGTTCATAATTGTTGTAACTAAGTTTGTGTGCTTGGCTAGTATTATGTCTCTGTGTTTGGTCTAAGCTTGGTTTGTATTGTTGTAACTAAAGTTTGGTCAGCAATTTTTGTTTGTCATGATAATGGGATTGTGTGAGTTGTAATTACTTGTAATGGAACATTAGTCAATAAAATGAGCTTATGCTCTTGCTGTTCACAAAAAAAGAGATGTATCTATTTGCAAAAGATCCAGGCAAGAGATGCATCCATCACCATTAGAGAATGGTTGCAACTCCTGGGAAGAAAAATGTGACTTTTCATAAATAATTCACAGGTTTGAATTCAATTGACTGAACAGAGAATTTCAGTCGACTGAAACTGTGCATGTTGTAATTCTGTAACAGGTTCAGTCGACTGAAATTTCCTATTCAGTCGACTGAATTGGCAGTTTCTATACAGTGAACACTTAACTAAAATATTAAGTTATGAAATGTGTTCTTGTGTCCGTGCAAGCTTCTTGAGGATAGATTTTAACGATAAAACTAAGACTAAGACCTATATATAATAAGTACTAATGATATCCTTGGTCTTCATAGTCCTTTCTTTAGCTTTGCACATATATCTTCCTTTTTGTTGAAGCACATTGTCATTGATCAAAATATAGCATATCAACATTCTCCCCCTTTTTGATTGATGACAATACCTATGTTTGTAGAGATGTAGTTATCTTTCCTCCCTCTGAATATATGCACTATCTTTCCTACAAAACAGAATTAGTGACATAGACTTTTCTCCGCCTTTGTCATTGACAAAAAGAAAGTAATAATTTGTAGAAGTATATAATTGTCAAAAAAGAAACCACATGCATGCATAACCATAGTTTGAATCATACAAACCATAGAGTATCACGAATAAAAGAAGGCTATTTATACAAGCCTTTTCGAAAGTGTTTGAAAATTAATAAAGAGTTCCAGAAATCAAACCTTCAAAATGATCAAGGGTCCCTGTCCCAATTATAAGAGCCTTCCCGTTCTCCTTCTGGTTCATGAATAACAGGGCCACCGGTTGGTTGTCTAAAACTTCATCCTCCTTGACCACCATTGTTACCACTAGTGCTGCTGCTCGGATTCTCCTCCGAAGATGTCCACGTGAATGTTGAAGCTGGGCGCTTGCCGCGTGAGATAGAAGCAGAAGTGGTGCTGGTGCATGAAATGGCATCCCATAGTTTGTTGAAGAACCTTTTTACCATATCAAGTTTGTGATCAACCTCTTTGAGACAAGTATCAAGGATTTGTTGATTTCTTGATAGAATTACCAATGACTGATTTGTAGTAAAATCTGGTTGAACAAGACGGATTTTATCACCTTGATCAAGAGGTTCTTGTTGTGGAGGTTGAGGTTGAGGTTGGTGAGGTTCTTGTTGACGTGCTTCCCATTCGGCTAGAGACATGATATGAGGATGCCTTACTGGTAGTTGCATGAGGCTTATAGTCCGATGGTTGATTTAATGAACCATCGTATTTTCTGAGTTCGGTAGTGGACGTATCAACGTCTAGGAGAAGTTGCATTATATACTCGTCAAAATATATCGTTCTCATTTTCCCATTGTTGAAGGAAATAAATTCATCAAGTATCAATTGCACCCAATTTACTTTAATATTTCCCCATATAACATATAGTGCCCGGTAGTTATTCGGGTACACTATTTCATAGGAGCCGGTTCGAGGGGTAATGGTCCTCATAAGGGCTTTGTGTAGAAGCCTAGCCCTTGGTCTTAAGGAGGTGGATTTGATATCTTGGTTATTGATCTCATCCTCTAAAAATTGATGATTTATATTGTCACGAATATGAGGATTGAAATCTATTTCCTCAAGCTTTCTACCAACGTTTGGGGATCCTAGAATATGAGCAATGCAATCAAGTGAAAGCCATACCTTTTTCCCGCATACCATACTCCAAACACTGTCATTCGGATTTCGTGGAGTTTGGTGTCTGAGGTTGAGGTAGGCATAGAATAATTTGACCATAATATGGTCGATGGCATGGTTATTACGATTAATGTCTAAAAGCGATGTCAAACTTGCCTGGTCTGTTAAAGGTTGAATATTGTAGGTTTGAGACCTTGGAAATCAACAAATGAGTGCTCAAAGATTCTTGATTTCTTCATCTTGTTCCACTGAGTAACCGCAACTCCATTGTAAAGCCATTGAGCGATTTGGGCATCAATTGGCTCGGAGAAGGTTGAAGTTGAAGCTCTAGAACGTTTAGGAGGCACAATTGTGGAAATTTTGAGGAAGAAATTGAGAAAAAGTAGAAATTAAGGGCTAGGGTTTTCTTAGAAATGGGGAAGATGAAGTTTGGAAGCGGTAAAAAAATAAAAGTAAAAATGAAAAAGATGGCTAAGTAGGGTAAAAAAACTTGGTAAACTGCGTTCAGTCAACTGAAATTTTCTGTTCAGTCAACTGAACTGGAAGCCGAAAGTTTTCTGGCTAAAATTCAGTCGACTGAACAGAGATTTTCAGTCGACTAAAGTGTTGGCTGAAAGTTTCTGTCATATATTTAGTCGACTGTGCAGAACTATTCAGTCGACTGAATTTTGCATTTTTGGTTTTTCTTGACTTTTTGAATGCAAATGTTTTATTTAATGAAATAATTACAATTACATAGTAATATTATGATACAACAACATTATTTTGACCACAAAACTTTCATTTCTTGGGGGATGGAGTCTTCTTCTTTGGTGTTATATATCCCTCATTCGCCATATAGTTCTTGTCCCATGAATTTGGACTATATTGAGGTATTTGTGGCGATACCCAAGGATTTATCGAATCGATTGATGTACGATATGAAGAAGATGGATCAAACGAATTAACAGGTCGAGGTAAGGGCTCACTTACATCCTTTTTCTTCGAGCTGCAAAATTTTAAACCAATTTGCTCAAGAAAGCTTAAGCGTTTAGCCGCTACTTTCTGTTCAAAATACAATTCACGTTGAAGGTCTATTTGCTGCTGTTGATAATGATGAATTTCATCGATCTTTTTCTTCGTATCTGGAGAGATAAATAGTGCACGTTTGGCCTTCTTGGAATCCGGTGTATACCCAGTTCGATAATTTTCCCATTTATAAACAGGCTCGTGTTTTGGTGTAGGCGTAAGAAGAAGCGGTGATGCAGATGAGCTATCAGTTGAGATGGTTATATTAATGGATGAGTTTGATTTGTTGGAGGACATTTTTCTACTGAGCTTGAAACTTTTTGTATTTAAAAAAAATCATATGTGTGTATATATATGATGAGAGTATTTTTTAAAAATGTGGTGTAGAATCAATAAGAATTTAGAGCCAGAAGTTGAATTATTGGTTAATAATTTACTTTGAAATGAATGGTCTTAGAAGGATGTTTTAGTTTATGAAATATTATGTAGCTAATTCAAATGTATAGATTAAATGATTAAGTTTTTAAACCCATAGTTAAGTGAACTAAATTCATGTCTGACTTTTGTGTAGATTAAGTATATCTAGCTAATTAAAGTATGAGATATATTACTCATGTATTATATTCCTTACCATTATAATTCTTGTTATTAAATATCTTTGAAAGATATTATTCCTAATTCTCTTCGTAATTTTATAAATGAGTTTTCTAGTAATGGTTTAGTAAATATATTGGAAATTTGATTTTCGGTAGAAATATATTCTAAATTGATAATTCCTTTTTCGATATTGTCACGTAGAAAATGGTGACGAATATCAATATGTTTTGTACGAGAGTAATTTACTGGATTTTTAGATAAATTTATTGTACTTGTATTATCATAATATATTGTAGTATTTGTTAAATTTATATTAAAATCTTTAAGTGTTTGTTGCATATATATGACTTGAGTACTAGCTAAAGCGGCAGATATATATTCCGCTTCACAGGTTGAAAGCGAAACACAATTTTGTTTCTTACTAAACCAAGATACAAGTGATTTTCTAATGAAATGACACGTACCACTTGTACTTTTTCATCTGTTCGAGATCCACCAAAATCAGCATCACTAAATGAAACTAACTCGAATGGACAATCTTTTGGATAGAAAAGACCAAAGTCCTTAGTATTATTAAGATATTGCATAATACGTTTTACGGCTCTTAAATGTGATTTTTTAGGATTAGCTTGAAAACGTGCACATAAACATACACTCATCATTATGTTTGGTCTACTAGCGGTTAAGTAAAGTAAAGAGCCTATCATGCTTCTAAACAACTTTTGGTCTACACTCTTGCCATTTTCATCTCGATCGAGATGAGTTGTGGTACTTATAGGAGTAGGTTTACCAGAAGTGTTTTCCATTCCAAAACGTTTAATTAGATTAGCACAATATTTTTCTTGGTTTTCGAAAATTCCATTCGTTAATTATTTAATTTGAAGTCCGAGAAAATAAGATAATTCTCCCATATGTGACATTTCGAACTCCTTAGTCATTATATTTGAAAATTCTTTACACAATTTTTCATTAGTTGAACCAAATATAATGTCATCTACATATATTTGAATTATTAAAATGTCTTTAGTAGTGTTTTTAATGAATAGAGTTTGATCTACTTTTCCGATTTGAAATCCCAAATCTAGTAGATAGCTCTTAAGTCTCTCATACCAAGCACGAGGTGCTTGTTTAAGACCATATAAGGCTTTCCTTAATTTATGTACATGATCCGGATATTTTTCATGAACGAATAAAGGGGGTTGTTCTACATATGCATTTTCTTTTATAAAACCATTTAAAAAGGCACTTTTAACATCCATTTGATAAAGTTTAAAATTGTGAAAACAAGCGAAGGCTAATAAAATACGTATTGCTTCAAGTCTTGCAACTGGAGCAGACGTTTCTTTGTAATCGATTCCTTCTTCTTGATTATAGCCTTGTGCTACTAATCTTCCTTTATTTCTAGTAATATTTCCAAATTCATCTGCTTTATTTTTATAGACCCATTTAGTTCCAATAACTGATTGGTTATCAAGACGAGGAACTAACTCCCAAACATTATTTCGATCAAACTAATTTAACTCTTCTTGCATGGCAATAATCCAGTATTCATCTGTTGAAGCTTCTTTTGAATTTTTAGGCTCAATAGTTGAAAGAAAAGCAACATGACCCATTTGGTTTAGTTGACTTCTTGTTTGAACTTGTGAATCAATCTCTCCAATTATATTTTGTGTAGGATGATCTCGTAGGATTCTAGGAGGAGATCTAATTTGATTGTTATTGATTTGATTAATATTTTCATTATTTTCAAAAATTATATTTTCTGTGTTGGATATGATTTCTTCATCATCTTTGATGATTGTATTTTTATTAAATTTTTCATCAAAAGATACATGTAAAGTTTCTTCTATTACATTTGTTCGTTTATTGAAAACACGATATGCCTTACTTCGTTCTGAGTAACCTACAAAAATACCATTGTCAGCTTTTGGATCAAATTTTCCAAGTTGGTCTTTTGTGTTAAGAATAAAACATTTTGACCCAAAGATTTTTAAGTTCGAACCATTAGGTTTTCTTCCATTAAAAAGTTCATATGAAGTGTTTTTAGTTAAAGGTCGTATGGAAATATGATTTAATACATAACACGTAGTTGCTACAGCTTCTGTCCAAAAATGCCTTGGTAATGTACTTACATTTAATAACGTTTTTGCACATTCTTGAAGAGTTCTATTTTTCCTTTCTACAATTCCATTTTGTTATGGAGTTCTAGGAAATGAAAAATCATTATTTATTCCTTTCTTTTTACAAAATAATTCAAACGATTCATTTTCAAATTCGCCTCCATTATCACTCCTTATATTTTTGACTTTTAAATTCTTAATATTTTGAATTCTTTTAACAATTTTTTTGAAATAATCAACCGTATCACTTTTATTTTTCGTAAATATCGTCCATGTATATCTTGAGAAATCATCAGCTATTACAAAAACTTATTGATTATGGTTAATAGATTGAACTTGTGTTGGTCCGAATAAATCCATCTAATGGTTGTAAAGTTGAAATAACTTTCTTAGATTTAAAAGATGATTTAGTTAATTTTCCTGATTGACAATCATCGCAAATATTATTTAATTTAAATTTTATTTTTGGTAAGCCTTTGACTAATTCATTTTTTGAAAGTTTTTGAATAGATTTAAAATTAATATGACAAAATCTTTTGTGCCATAATCAAGGATCATTATTTTTGACCATTAAACATATATCTTTATTATTATTAATTTTCATGTTTAAAACATAAATTTTTCTAACTCTCTTTCCTTCAAAAATAAGATTTTGATTTTGATCAAAAATACAACATTTATTTTCAGAAAAAGTTGTTTTAAAACCTTTGTCGCATAGTTAATTTATGCTTAATAAATTAAGTTTTTAACTAAAGAAACATTTGTAATAAGGGGTAAATTTGATATACCGTAGTTGCACACATCTCCTTTGACAATGATGAGACCTTTTGAGTTATCTCCGAAGGTAACAGAGCCACCATCAAAGTATGAAATATTTGTAAGCATTTCTTTGTTTCTGGTCATGTGTTTTGAGCAACCACTATCCAAAATCCATTTTCTTTTCTTGAGTAGGACCTTGAAAAAATATTAATAAATATATTGGTACCCACCTTTTAATAGGGTCCTAAGAGTTAGATCTTAGGAAACGAAACCTAAGTGGGTTTAGTTTTACTTTTATAAAGATAATTACTATTTTTGTGAATTGTTTCTATAAAGGAATTTATATATTTGTTTCGAATTAAATTATTGTTTGTTTTCAGAACCCATATTTTGATTTCCTTTTTCTTTTTAGTGTGTCTTGGTATGTTATTTTTTAATATTATACTATGTTTTGAATTATCTTCCTTCTTAAAATTAGCATTTTTCTTTGAAAGAATTTTTTATTCCTTTTTAAAACCTAATCCATTTTTATTTGAAGAGGATCGAGAATTTTAGATAAATTTTCTCTTCCCTTATTAAAATTAGAAACATTTTTAGTAATGTTATCTAATTTAATTTGAAGACTAGTAATTTCTAATTCAACTTGTTTTAGTTTATTTTTTAAATTGTGATTTATAGAAATAATTTCATCATTCTTTGTCTTTTGAGTTTCAATTTCTTGGCTCAAAAGTAAAAGTTGACTATCTGAGTTAGAGAGAGATCTTGAACTTTTTCAAGTTTTTCTTCCAATATTTTTTTCTCATCTTTTAACATATCTCTTTCAAATTAAGCTTTGTTCTGATTTTCACGTGTCTCTTTAAGTTTATTTTTGAGAATTTTTATAGTATTTAAAAATTCAGTGTTTACTTCTATTAAATCATCATAAGATAAATCACTAACCTCATATTCTTGAGCCATGAAGCACACATTTGCTTGTTCATTGTTGCTATCACTATCACTATCTGATGAATCAGAATCTGAATCGTCCCACGTGATAGAAAAGCCTTCTTTTTAAATTTGTCTTTCTTATTCTTGTTGTTGAAGTTTTTCTGATTCTCCTTCTTTAGCTCTGGACAATCTTTTATCATATGACTTTCTTCTGACAATTAAAACATTCCATATTTAAGGATGAAGGTTTGTTCAAGAAATTCTTTTTGGCACGTTTTTATTTCCTTTTCTATATTTTAAGAATTTCTTGAAATTTTTGGCAATAAATTCTAGATCCTCATCTTCAGACTCCGATTCTTCCTTTTCTGCGTGAAAAGCCACATTTTTTCTTTCCCGTGCTTGATCTTTCTTAGCTTGCACGTTAACTTCATAAGACATAAGGTTTCCAATTAATTCTTCTGGTTTCATTGTAGATAGATCATTTTCTTCCTCGATTGCTAAGACTTTTCTCTCCCATTCATCAGTGAGTGAATTTAGGACCTTAGATACAATATCAAAATCCGTATACTTTTCTCCTAATCCTATTAAGGCATGATGATGTCTTGAAATCTCGAGTACTTGTCATTGATGGATTCATTCTGTCGCATTCTAAAGTTTTGGAACTGGTTCTTTAGTATGGAGATCTTTGTTTGTTTGACCTTGTTTGTGCCTTCATGTATGGTTCTAAGTGTATCCCATATCTGATGTGCAGTAGTACAAATGTTAACACAATTGAACTCATTTCTGTCCAAAGCGCAAAACAGCATATTCATAGCTTTGGCATTTGCACTAGCTTCATTCTTCTGAATTTGTGTCCATGTAGGGTATCAGTTGTGGGTACAACGAACTCTGCTTGAGTTGCATTCCAGGCTTCAAAGCTTGTTGCTTGCATATAAATCCTCATCCTTGTAGCCCAATAATTATAGTTTAGCCCATTGAATAGAGGGGGTCTTTGAGTAGATTGTCCTTCTAAAAATGTAGAGCTATAGGCAGTTGTTGTACTTGTGCTTGTGTTATTTTCCATATTATCAATATGTTAAATAACGGTGTTATGGTTATAGGACAACCTTGCTTTGATACCAATTGAAAGAAGCAATGAGGTAGGATCGTATAATATGGAATAGTGGAATGGTCTAGGTAGATACCAATAAGCAGTAAGTAAAGTAGACACCAAGACTTTATACTGGTTCGGACCTCTTGTCCTACGTCTAGTCCCTAAGCTACTCTTAGGAATTCAACTAACTAACAACCCTCACTTAACCTGGAGGAATAAGTTTACAACTTACCCGAACAACCGAACGGGATTTCTTGCCTCAACTACCCAAGAGGACTTCAACTAGATACAAAGAGCATTTCATACTTGTTGTGTTCTTGATAATATTAACGAGTCTAATTGAGTACAACTTTCCTATAATCTTATCCTTAAGAATATGAAATGTGTTTATGAAGATTTAGGAAATATAAATTGCTATGAATCAAAAGAGTATTTAAGATAAATCAGAGATTCAAGCAATTGAAGCGGTTTGTGATTGCTTTTGAAAACTTAAGAAATCTGAAAATATGGTCAAGATAATAGAGAGATTAAAGCAATTAGAATTCGTAATTTGCAAATGATAGAATCATGTATTTATAGGTGTAGAAGAGGTGTATCTATTTGCAAAAGATCCAGGCAAGAGATGCATCCATTACCATTGGAGAATGGTTGCAACTCCTGGGAAGAAGAAGGTGTCTTTTCATAAAAAATTCGCAGGTTTGAATTCAGTCGACTGAACAGGGAATTTCAGTCGACTGAAACTATGCATATTATAATTTTGTAACAGGTTCAGTCGACTGAAATTTCCTGTTCAATCGACTGAACTGGTAGTTTCTGCGCAATGAACACTTAACTAAAATATTAAGTTATGAAATTTGTTCTTGTGTTTGTCCAAGCTTCTTGAGGATAGATTTTAACAATAAAACTAAGACCGAGACCTATATATAATAAGTACTCATGATATCCTTGGTCTTCATAGTCCTTCCTTTAGCTTTGCACATATCTCTTCCTTTTTGTTGAAGCACATTGTCATTGATCAAATATAGCGTATCAACAAAAATATGTGTTAAACCATAATTAGGTAATTAATAAAGGTAATGATTTATCTTAAAGTTAATTAAGGTTTTAATGATTTAAGATTAATTAAATTAATAAGGTAATTAAAGAGTAATTAATTAATTTAATTAATTAATGATTAAGAATTAATTAATTTATAATTAAGGGTTATAATTAGTTAGATATTAATTAATTGATAATTAAGGATTAATTAATTGAGTAATTAAGATTAATTAATTTAATTAGAGATTAATTAACTAAGTAATTAAGGATTAATAAACTGTTAATTAAGGATTGTTCAACTGGTAATTAAGGATCAATTAATTGTAATAAAGTTTTATTAATTAATAATTAAAGTTTATTAATTAATGATTAAAGTATAATTAATCAGTAATTAAAGATTAATTAATTGATTTATAAGGTAATTAAGGAATGACTAATTAATTAAATGGTTGTAATTAATTGATGATTGACTTAAGCAAGGTTAGGATGTTAATTCTTAAAGTAATTAATTTAATTTAAATTTACTAAATTAATTATAAGTATGGGATTAATAGAACTTGCTTGTGGATGATTAATTATATAGAATGTCTGAATTGATTGATGTCTATAGTATGATAACCTGCGTTGTTCTGCGATGTGCTATACTGTGGATATAGCTGTGATAAATGTGTGATATTTATCTGTGATAATGCTGTGTGAATTCAAAGTCTTGAATTGAATTAAATTGCTTAAACCTTAAACAACTTGGCCTTTAAGAAACGTTTGGATTTTGATGAGATGGGAATCGGATATCAAGTTTGAATATTCGAAAACTACATCGATCCAATTTAAATGATAGGTCGTGAAATCTCAAGTGAAGATCGAGATGGAATTCAGAGTGCATGTGTTATTGTCGTTAACTCTAAGGGTGATTCCAAAATGAGTGTAACGAGATAATGCCTTTGGTTTCGTTTGAACCTATAACGAACTTGTATGGATGAATGCTATCACACCATCGTCAATGGAGGACGTGAGCATTCCAAGATGTGTTCTTAAAAAGGTAATCGTAGCCTCAAGCCTCACCAACTGGGAATGGCTAAAATAGGGGAGATGCACACAAGGCTAAGTGGGTAGCACCCAAGTTGGATAAGATTTTCCCCTGTCTAGAGGTTCCTTTTCATTCGGTTGTATGGAGGTTGTTTGGCTGCAACCGCGGGGTTATCTTATTCGGACTATCCAGTAAAGGGTTGCTCTGGCTTTTTGTTGTAGGGGATTGGGAGGGATCCTCGGTACGATGATCTAGGCCACATACTGTGACAGGCGGTATCTCAGTAGCCCTACCATTGGATGGAAATCCAATTTCCAATAAGTGATCTCAGACATGATTGTATACCTACGTATGCTGGAATTTAATGAATGTAACAATTCCAGCTATGTGAATATTTATTTGAAAAACCTAGACACTATTATTATATAACCGAATTTCCTATCAAATATTTTGGTTATCGTAAGGGATAAACTTGTCTGTATTTATTGGCGGAGAGTCTTATGAGATACCTTTTCTTTCAAAGTTTTTTTCAAGTTAAACAACTTATCCGTTTACTCACACCAGACCCATGTTTGGCCTTGAGTTTATTTCTGTTTTTCTTAAACTCTTGCGTACTCAAATATTTATAAGTAGCCAAGTGGTCAGGTTTGGCTAGATGAATTTTAGGAAGTTTGGAGCAAGAGCTTGGCATAGCTATATATATCTATTTCCGTTGTGTTGAAACCTTTTAGACTATTGTATCTTGGAATGTAATAGATAGACAGCTCTTTATAACTGTCAGCTGTGATGATGTTGTGTAACTGAGTAACCTGATATGTAAAGACTATATAATAGTGTTAGCGCAAAAATTGGTCACTAACACTCAAATGAAATGAAAGCACCAACTAACAGTCATAGATAACATATAGAATGTATGTAGAGAGTAATAATATGAAAAACAGTCAAAATTAAAATGAAAGTAGTAAATAACACAGATTTTATAGTGGTTCAACTAACTCCGGCCTACATCCACTCCAGAAGTTTCCTTTTTATTGATGTTCGAATCAATTATATTTACAAACTGGTAGAGTAACCTTTAGCCTTAGAAAATAAAAAGTTAGAAAGCCAAGAGTAGATTGCTGGGCCTCCTGAGTAGTTTGGGCCCACCAAGGCCATAGCCGAGCCCTACTTCATCCTGCCGACCGACCCTGAGAAGTTGGTATGTCGAACGGAAGTTACCCGGGTAGACCCAAAGCGAGCCTATCTGGATATCGAAGCAGACTAGTCCAGAACTCGGAGCAAAGCTAGCGTTGAACCATGTATTGATGCCGACCCATGTCACCATATAGCCAATGCCGAGCCACTGTGCCGAGCCATCATGCTGAGCCATTCCCACCTCATCTCGATGTCGAGCAAGGTACGATGCCGAGCGAGGTGCGATGCCAAGTGAGGTGCAATGCCGAGCGACGTTCAATGTCGAGCGTTATCCAATGCCGAGCGAGCTTCATGCCAAGCGAGGAGAGGTGTGCCGAGCGAGGCTTCATGCCGACCGAGGGGAGGTGTGCCGAGCAAGGTGTGATGCCGAGTGAGGTGCAATTCCGAGCGACATCCAATGCCTAGCGAGGGTTCATGTCGAGCGAAGGGAGTTGTGCTGAGCGAGGTGCGATGCCGACCGAGGGGAGGTGTGCCGAGCGAGGTACGATGTCGACCGAGGGGAGGTGTGCTGAACGGAGCTTATCTTCCAGACCGAGCCGTGCAACCCCCCTCCATTTCTTGACTAAATGACATGTCCAAGTGAACTTCATCCTTCTAAACCGAATCCTTCATATTCCAACCTCGATAATCGTGAAGCTAATTAGGTTGAATCCTTCTGCTTATGGCTTTGACAAAAGGCGGGTTAACACTTTGCCCCCAAAACATGCCTTGCTATTGGAAGGTGTGTTTTGTAGCTCAATAAACCGGATGTTCGTATCCTGTTAATGACCTGTAAAGAAATTGATAGTCTTATCTGACCGCGAATGATGATCATTTGGAATCGTATGTCCTTTGGGGTAGTATGTGACCGTTCGCGGTCGGATGCCGTTTGCGGTGAATCGTGACTGTTCAGGGTCGGGTGTCATTCGAGGCGAGTTGTGATCGTTCACGGTCGGGTGCCGTTCGAGGCAAGGTGTGATCATTCACGATCTGGTGCCGTTCGAGGCGAGTTGTGACCGTTCACGGTCGGGTGCCGTTCGAGGCGAGTTTTGTGCGCCCGAGGGGGACTTAGTATTGTTAATGTCAGATTTCACGTTCGAGTGAGTTTCTGAACTGTTTGTTTTAGCGGTTTATCACCATCTCAGAGCATGCCTAAGGATAGTTCGCGACCCCTACTTGTGTAAGTGGCTTAGCCGTCATGGAATCACAAATAGCATATTTTCATTCAAGATGAGTCTTTCAATGAAAATGTCAAACTAAATCAAGTCCAAACATAAGAAATTAAAAATAAAAGCAAAACAGGGACGTCAAAGTGCAAACACCAACATTGATGGGATTTATAGTCATGTCAAAGCATGCTTGAGGATCGTTCGCGGTCCTGTACATGTGTAAATGACTTAATCGCATTGGTGTGGAGTTTGCTACTTATTCTTCATTTTTTCAATCAGTTGATAATAAGCTGACGCCTTGATCCTGAGCTGTCACCAGTAGGTGCAGGTGGTGGTCGTTCTTGTTCCACTGTCGTGGCCCTCCTTCTCACATATTGGGATAGTAGACCATTCCGGATAAGTCCCTCAACTTTATCCTTCAAGTGCGTGCAATTATTTATGTTGTGACCATTCAGTTCATGGAACAAACAATACTTGTCCGATCTTCTTTCATTGCTGGTCGGATCCCTACTCATTGGCCTTCGACAGATAAATCTGCCCCCAGTGTCTTGGTAAATTCGTTCCAAAGTCTTGTTCAGCCCTAAATAAGAGGTGAATCTCGGTTCCTTTCATGGTCTTATTGGACAATCGTCGTTATCCCTAGCCTTCCGTTTTCCTTTATCATTTCCTGAATCTTTTTTAGGAGGATTTTCACCCTTGACTGCATAAACATCATCTCCTTCTCTTTCCTCTCTTTCAGCATTTGCATCCTCTAATCGTAGAAATCCTTTTTCCTCATGGTAAAACTCCCCTATATCCATAGGTGGATCCCTTTTCAGTGAATTCTTGAACTCTGTTCCATTAGCTATGCCAGATATAGCTGCCATTAAGACCATGGATGGATCTGGTCGATCCACCGATGCTGCCGCTGCATTAAATCGCGTCGGAAAGCTCCTCAATGATTCCCCTGTCCTCTGCTTTAGCGCTGCCAAACTCATCACATTCTTAGGTCTAGTAATGTGAACTTTGAACTGCCTCATAAACTTCTCAGTCAACTCGGTCCACGTCCCATTGGAACCACTCTCCAGTTGTCTAAACCAAGTGCTGCTATGTCTGTCAGATACAATAGGAAGCATCAGCCATGACTTCCTCCGATTCCCCCAGCGCTTCCATATGCCTCACATAATTTGTCAGATGAATCGCAGGATCCGTCCTTCCATTATACATCTTCAATGACGGTAGCTTAAAATCCGGTGGGTTCCTAGCTCGCCTGATAGTAGGAGTAAAGGGACTCCTATTCATATCCTCCAAGTCTTTGATTACCAATCCACCTCTCATAGCTCGTCTAACCATCTCCACCAGTCTATCGTTGTCGCCAAGTCGTAATCCTGGTCCGTTGCCTCAGGTCTGCTCCCTGAGTTCGTGAGGAAATTCTGGCACATACAACTCATCTCGTATTCCCACATTCCTGTTGGTGTTGGGTTGCATAGCGTCATCTGATATCCCTCCATGGATTGGTCTAGCATTTCCTTGTGGTGTGCCACCGAGTCTAGGTCCGTCTAGATTGTTAGTCGTTTATTGATTGAGCCATTCCCTCTGCTGCTGGTTGAGCGCTTCTGATCCAGCTCCACAGATCTGAGCTCATGCATTTCTTGCTTGTGCAAATTATCTGAGAAGAGCCTGCATCATCTCCTTTGGTCTTTTCAACATCGCTTCCATCTCATCTCTAGTGATGTGGATGGATGCTTGACCTGCTCCAGCTCCAGAGAAACCTCTTGACTTCCCTCATGTTTACTCCTTTCTGTCACTTGCTTCCTTATTGATGGTCTAACTATTGTCTCCCAGAATCCAAGTTTTTAGCTTCAAAATTCCTGAGTGCTTGCTTTCTCAGTGAAAGCACCAAATTGTTAGCGCCAAAATTGGTCACTAACACCCAAGTGTAAATGAAAGCACCAACTAACAGTCACAAATAACAAATAGAATGTATGTAGAGAGTAATAATATGAAGAATAGTCAAAATTAAAATGAAAGCAGTAAAGAACATAGATTGTATAGTGGTTCGGCTAACTCCGGCCTACGTCCACTCCAGAAGTTTCCTTTTTATTGATGTTCGAATCGATTACAATTATAAACTGGTAAAGTGACCATTAGCCTTAGAAAATAGAAAGTTAGAGTGCCGAGAGAAGGTCCCCCATCTGGAGACCCACATGCTGTATTTATAGGAAAAACCAGATTTTTGGGCCTCCTGAGTAGTTTCGGCTCACCAAGGCCATAGCCGAACCCTACTTCATCATGTTGACTGACCCTGAACAGTTGGTATGCCGAACGAAAGTTACTCGGGTATTGACCCGAAGCGAGCCTATTTGGATATCGAAGCAGACTAGTCCAGAACTCGGAGCAAAGCTAGCGCCGAACCCTATATTGATGCCGACCCATGTCACCATATAGCCGATGTCGAGCCACTATACCGAGCCACAATGCCGAGCCATTCCCACCTAGCGATCGATCGAGGTGCAATGTCGAGCGATGTCCAATGCCGAGCGTCATCCAATGGCGAGCGCGGTTTCATGCCGAGCGAAGTGAGGTGTGCCGAGTGAGGCTTCATGACGACCGAGGGGAGGTGTGCCGAGCGAGGTGCGATGCTGAGCGAGGTGCAATACTGAGCGACATCCAATGCCGAGAGAGACCTCATGCCGAGCGAGGGGAGATGTTTCAAGCGAGGTGCGATGCCAACCGATGGGAGGTGTGCCGAGCGAGGTGCGATGCCGACCGAGGGAAGGTGTGTCGAATGGAGCTTATCTTCCAGATCGAGTCGTGCAACCCCCTCCCCCCATTTCTTGACCAAATGACATATCCAAGTGAACTCATCCTTCTAAACCGAATCCATCATATTCCAGCATCGATAATCGTGAAGCTTGTTAGGTTGAATCCGCTTGCTTATGGTTTTGGCAAAAGGCGGGTTAACAAATAGTTATGTGATATATTATATTTTGTTCCATTTCCGTTGTGAGATTCTGATGTTGTTTAGTTTCTTTCTTTTATCTATTCTTTTTTCTATCCATTTCTTTCTTATTGATGATATGTCTTTTATGGAATGAAAGGCGGGTCGTCACAGTTGGTATTGGAGCATAGGTTGAGATAATACCTAGGCTTTGGAGTAGTGTCTATCTTGAGAACGCTTAGTTGTAATTTTTATATGACTATATACCTATCTAAATTTGTTGGGTTACCTGTCCAGGTTGCCAACATGAGTTCTAGAGGAAGGAGAGGCAGAGTTGTGGGCAGCACAATGATCAATTGTGGAAGAAGTCAGACTGTAAGCGAGGCTGTTAATCCAACACCGCCTCGAGTAAGTTTTGCTGCTTTGTGCAAAGATTTCACCAATCTGGGAGGAAGACCTTTTGAAGGATCGGAGTCCATTATAGAAGTTCAGGCTTGGTTACGCTCATGCAAGCGCATCTTTAAGAGTTTGGATCTCTTCGATGAGCAAAAGAGAGTAATGGCATCATGGCAACCGCAAAAAGGAGTTGTAGCTTAATGGGATGCAGTTATAGTAAATATATCAAAGGACGATATTTCTTGGAGTCAATTTAAGAAGTTGTTTGAGGAACAGTTCATGCCAATAGCTGGAAATACTCGTCTTTATAGAAATTTTATGGACCTGAAGCAGGGAAGTATGTCAGTTTCCGAATATTAGACTAAGTTTAATGAATTATCTCGCTACGGACTTGTTTTGATTGATACATCCTTCAAGAAAAATGAGATGTTTGTGCAAGGAATGAGGCCTGAGTTCCACGAGAAGATGACTCATCTGCAGGGACCATTCGTGGAGTTGATCGACATGGCTTTGAGATATGAGGAGCTCATGAACAAGAAACTGTTGGCATCTGCAGCAGCACTAAGTGGAACTTCTTCCAATCCAAATAAAAGGAAATTCAATCCAAATTTCAAGAAGCAAGGCAAAGGGAAGCAGGGAAGCAACAACGGACCTCGTAAGTGCTGTGTGTGTCACAAGAGGGTCATTTGGCAAAGCAGTGTTTCAGAGGTAGATCTCAGCAATAGCAGCAGCAGCATCAGAGTGGACCGGGTTCAGCTTTGGTTCAGAAGTCCTTGTGTTTCAACTGTCATCAGCCGATTCATATGATAAAGGCTTGTCTGCTTATTTAGAAGGCCCAAAAGAATAAGATGTTTTCTCTTGAAGATGGTCCATCTTCTTTTTCTAAAGTCAAAGGCGTTTTGGAAGGTACTTTGCTTTTGGAAGGTACTTTGCTTTTGGATGGTATTCTTATTAGATTTCTGTTTGATTTTGGTGCATCGCTTAGTTTAATACCTTTGGATGTGGTAGAGAAGTTTCATCGTTCCCCTTGTTTGGTAGACTGTCCTATTTTGTATCTAATTCAATAGGCGTGATAACCAAGTAAGATAAGATCTGTAGAGACCTAAGGCTTTCTTATCTGTCTCATAGTTTTTCTTATGACCATTTTTATTGGATTTCAATGGGTTTGATCTTATTCTGGGTATGGATTGGTTGGATAAGTATACGGCTGTTTTGATGTGTGAAGAGAGGATTGTGACTTTGGAGACTGAGTTGGGAAAAATCGCAAAAGTGACTTGCGATAGTTTTGGAGTTCACTTAAGTAATCTTTTTCATGGAATCGAGGCATCTCCAGAAGGCGTAGAGTCCATCGAAGTGGTCAGAGATTTTTCGGATGTTTTCGAGGAAGTGAAAGATTTTCCCCCTCATTGGGAGATAGAGTTTCAGATCGACTTAATTCCAGGAGCAGTACCTGTTGTTCAGCGCAGTAGAAGGATGGCACCGTAGGAGAGAGAAGAGCTGGTGAAGCAGACCCAAGATTTCTTAGAGAAAGGTTTGATCCGGCCTAGTTTTTCTAGTTGGGGTTCTGCTGTTATCTTTGTGACCAAGTAGGATGGATCATTAAAATTTTGTGTGGATTATCGGGAGTTGAATAAGGTTACTATTAGGTATAAGTATCCATTTCCCTGTATAGATGATCTTGTTGATCAACTCCATGGAGCTTCTATTTTCTCTCAGTTAGATCAAGCTTCGGGTTTCCATCAGTTAAGGATAGCTGAGGACAGTATTTCCTTGACTGTATTCAGGGGACCCAATTGTTTTTATGAGTAGTTGGTTATGCCTTTTGGGCTAACCAATGCTCCTGCCTATTTTGTGGATTTGATGAACCGAGTTTTTGGGGATGTGCTGAATAAGTTCGTTCTTATGTTCATCGATGTTGTTCTGGTCTACTCCAAGTCTGAAGAGGAGCACAAGCGACATTTGGGGATAGTGTTGGAGAATTTAAGGAGGCATGTTTTGATGGCTAAGTTTTCGAAATGTCATTTTTGGAAATCAAAAGTCATATTTTTGGGGCATATTGTTCCTGGTGAGGGTATTTCTGTAAATCCAGCCAAGGTAGCTACTTTCAGGAGTGGAAACAACCGTAGACTTCGATGGAAGTCCGCAGTTTCCTGGAATTGGCAGGGTGCTACAGGAAGTTTATCAGGGACTACTCTAAGATTTCTTCGCACTTAACCAAGTTGACTCGGAAAGGAGCGAAGTTTAAGTGGACCCCCAAGTGTGAAGGGGCTTTCTTAGATTTAAAGGCAAGGCTGACCAATGCACCTATTCTAGCTATTCCTGAAGGTAAGAGTAAGTTTGAGGTCTACACGGATGCTTGTGGTGTTGGGTTGGGTGCAGTACTGATGCAGAATAGGAAAGTAATAGCGTATGCGAGCAGGCAGTTGAAGACACATGAAAAGAATTATGCTACGCACGATATGGAATCGTTAGCCATCGTCTTTGCTTTGAAGATCTGGAGGCATTATCTATTGGGAGAGAAGTTGGAGATTTTCACAGATCAAAAACCTTTGAAATATCTTTTCTCCCAGAAGGATCTGATTTTGAGGTAGCAGAGGTGGGTAGAATTTTTAACATCTTTTGATTTGGATATCCTCTATACTCTAGGAAAAGCGAATGTTGTGGCGGATGCTCTGAGTAGGAATGCAGTTCTGTCTATCTTGGAAGTTGTTCCATCTCTTCTGGAAAGGATTTCGAGTAAGCAAGGATCATATAAAAGATTGTGTGAGATCATTAGGAGAGTCATGAATAGGCAGTGTCCCAATTTTAAAATTGATGATCAAGGAACTTTGAGGATCAACGGATGGATTTGTGTTCTGCATTTCAAGGATTTAAAGCAAGAAGTTCTATCAGAGATTCATCGCTCCAGGCTGAGTATCCACCCCGGGTAATTCAAAGATGTATAAGGATATGAAGAGAGTCTTCTGGTGGAAGGGTATGAAGAAGGATATAGCTGCTTTTGTCAATGGATATGCGATCTATCGGCATGTGAAAGGTGATCAACAGAAGACCGCTGGTTTGTTGCAGCCTTTGGAAGTTCCAAAATGCAAGTGGGAAATGATTTCTTTGGATTTTGTCGACAGTTTACCAAGGACCAAAAAGGGAAATGAAGGAATATGGGTAATTATAGACTACTTGACCAAGGGTAAGGCAACCCGTACTATAGCGTCTTTGGCAGAGATTTTCTTGAAGGAGATTGTTAGACTGCATGGTGTCCCAGTCAGCATTGTTAGTGACCGTGATCCTACCTTCACTAGTAAATTTTAGGAGGCTTTGCAGACAGCTTTGGGTACGAGATTGTGTTTAAGTATAGCCTATCAACCCCAGACCAACAGACAAATAGAAAGGCTGAACCAAATTCTTAAGGGTATGCTGAGAGCTTGTGTTCTAGAATTTGGTGGATCTTGGGAGGACCATCTACATTTAGTGGAATTCTCATACAATAACAATTATTAGGCGAGTATCAAGGTGGCACCCTATGAAGCTTTATATGGGAGACCTTGTAGATCCCCATCCTATTTGGTAGAGTCGGGAGATCGTCTTGTTCTTGGTCCAGATTTGACCCATGAGGCATCTTCGAAGGTGGAGCCTATTAAGAAGAGAATGAAAGCAGCACAGGATCGCCAGAAGAAATATGTGGACAAGAGATAAAGAAAATTGCAATTTAAGATCGGAGATTTAGTCTTTGTCAAATTTTCCCTGAGAAAAGGGGCGATTAGATTTGGAAAGACGAGAAAGCTTACGCCAAGGTATATTGGTCTGTTTCGAGTGCTTGAGAGGATTGGTGCTGTGGCCTACAGGATTGAATTGCCAGTCCGGATGGCTGGAGTTCACAATGTTTTTCACATTCTCATCTAGAGAAATACGTGCATGACCCATCTCTTGTTGTAGAGCCAGCAGTGCAGGAAGATTAAGAGGTCAAACTAGACTTATCTGTTGTCAGGCATCCAGTCTAGGTCGTTGATCAAGATGAGAGGCAACTCAGAAGTAAGGGGGTGAAGCTAGTCAAGGTGCAGTGGAGCGAGGATCCCATAGATTGTACCTGGGAAACTCTGGATAGTGTTTGAAATAAAATAAAAGCTTTTGGATTATCTTTTATTTTAAATTTCAGGGACAAAATTCTTTTAAAGGGGGGAGGAACGTGATATCCCGAAAATTTCAAGTAGTTTAAAATGTGATAATCTCCTTTATTAATTACTAAAAATTGGTAAAATTATTATTTTCACACAATAAATAATATGGACCGTTTTTATGTGTGTGTGTATAAGGCTTTAAAAAGAAAATTGTTATTTTTAAACAAATTAAATTTGAGTTTATTTAAATATATATATATATATATATTAGTTGATTTAAATTGGATTTTTTAAATTTGAATTTGGATTTGAATTTGAAATTCAAAAGATAGATATCTTAAAATATTTTGGATTTAAAAATATATGTATAAATTTTTTATTAGTATATGATTTATTTTATATTATTTTCCTTAAAGGAATTTATTTATATAAATTAAGAAAAATATTTATTAATTAGTAAATTAAATACAAAATCTTTATATAAACATTTAAAAATAATTAAAAATTGCATAATTACAAGTGTTAGTTTATAAATCATCTTAATAACAAGTGTAATGTGATAAGCATATGTAAATGATAAACGTTAAGAAATTTAACAAGTGTCACTATTTTAATTTTATTTTATTTTATTGTTAATAATCATAAAAATTTAGTCTATATATTCATCTTTCTCTTCTCTTCATTTATTTTCCCTATTCTCATTTCAAAAACTAAGAAAACTCAAACACAAATATACAAACTAGAAAACGAAATCCTGTAATCAATTACAAGCCAAAAAATATATCAAACAATCTATTACCTCATATCAACTAAGCAAGCAAGATCATCTCAGTTTCAAAGCTTAAATCATCTCATCAACAAAGTTCCAGTTAACAAGTTCAAGCATTTTTAAATTCCAGTCAAAAGCATTTCAGTTTTAAAGATCATTTTCCAGCTTTCAAAGAGATCAAAAGCATTTCAGTTTTCAAAATCAAAGAGACAGTTCATGTTTTCAAAGGTTCAAATTGTTTCAACCTTCTCTGTTCATCAAATTGGTGAGTAAACATTTTATTTAGAAAGCTTAAGTAAATGAAAATCTGATTGCATATGAATTCTCGGAATGAAGAATGCTATGCATGTATATATATATATAAGTATGAATCCCTGTATATATGAATATGTTTGAAGTATGCATGTCTGATATATCTGTGTGTATCTCTGTTTCATGTTACAGAGTTTAAAATAAATCAAAAATTTTAAATCTCCTTAACTAATCACTGTTAGGCTTTGGGTTTCAAAGAATATATGTTTGTTTAAACATAAATTAAGGTTTAAAAATATTTTTAAGTAAAGTCAGTTTGCATATCTCTGGAAATCAAAGGATATACGTAGAAACTTGTGCATGTTGAAAATTCAAGCATCATAAATCTTTAATGCACTTAAATAATGTAATCGCCATCAAGATTTCTGATTTTTAAGAGAGGAATCAGAATTTTTAGATTGGAATTGAGGGAGTAATTCGAAGATGACCAGGAAGAAAGTTTTGGGTTTTTTTTTTGGACGGGTGAACTCGGGGTGGTCGGGATTTCGACTAGAGGTAGGATGAAGTTAGGCGAGCTTGGAAAAAATATCAGGTGCTTTTTTTAGCCAGCGTGGGGCGGGAATAGGACGGACTAGGGTTTGACACCCAGTTTAGGTCGAGGTTGTAGTCTGGGTTGCTGCGGCGTCTATGGGGGATCGAGGACCATTGGTCTAGGGGGAAAGGCTGCATGGATAGCCAGAGAGGGTATGGCCGGAGTTGCAAGGGTGCTAGTGGTCGGTATCGTGGGTTTGAGGAAGATTCAAGCGAAGGGTTTGGTTCCAGATTGCACAAGTTTGCTCGTTTTTGATTTATGCTTTGTGGTGATGCTTGGGTGGTCGGAATTTTTTGTAGAGGTGATCGACGATGGGTTAAAGTGTTAGCGGTGGTTGATGTCGTCGCGATCGACTGTGCAGGTGCACAAGTGTTGGTTGGTGTCAGTGGTTTGGGAAGAGGTTAGACTTGGGGAGAAGCTCGAGTAATGTAGGAGGAGTCTCGAGTAAAGACTTGGGTTCGTATTCGAGTAACGTGAGTGTTAATCTTACAGGTTTAATTTTTTAAAAGTCCTGGAAAAAAAAGGGTGATTTCTCAGGGCATGACTCAGGTGGAAATCGGGTTAGACACGAAGCATGTTTTAAAACAGTTTTTTAAAAGTTTAAAAAAAAGCAAGTTTTAAAATTTAAAATAAATCTAGTTTAAATCTATTTCTTAAATCTAATTCTTTACCTAATAAATGTTTTAAATAATGGATTTAAGGAGGTGATAAAATTTGTTTAACTTTAATTTGTTGAGTTAAATTTGTAAGTTATTTAAAACTTAATTTATGAATGTAATTAAGTGTTAATTAAAGGATAAATGTTTTTAAAATATATGTTAATAATAATTAGGTAATTAGCAAAGGTAATGATTTATCTTAAAGTTAATTAATGTTTTAATGATTTAAGATTAATTAAATTAATAAGGTAATTAAAGAGTAATTAATTAATTAAATTAATTAACGATTAAGAATTAATTAATTTATAATTAAGGGTTATAATTAATTAGAGATTAATTAATTGATAATTAAGGATTAATTAATAAGGTAATTAATATTATAATTTATAATTAGAGATTAATTAATTAAGTAGTCAAGGATTAATTAGCTGTTAATTAAGGATTGATTAACTGGTAATTGAGGATTGATTAACTGGTAATTGAGGATAAATTAATTATAATAAAGTTTTATTAATTAATAATTAAAGTTTATTAATTAATAATTAAAGTATAATTAATCAGTAATTAAAGATTAATTAATTGATTTATAAGGTAATTAAGGAATGGTTAATTAATTAAATGGTTGTAGTTAATTAATGATTGACTTAAGCAAGGTTAGGAGATTGATTCCTAAAGTAACTAATTTAATTTAAGATAATTACATTAATTACAAGTGCGGGATTAATAGAACTTGCTTGTGGATGATTGATTTATAGAATGCTAGATCGATAGATATCTATCGTATGATAATCTATGTTGTTATGCGATATGCTATACTGTGGATATAGCTGTGATAAATGTGTGATATTTATCTGTGATAATGATGTGTGAATTCAAAGTCATGAATTGCAATAAATTGTTTAAACCTTAAACAACCTAGCCTTTAAGAAACTTTGGATTTCGATGAGACCGGGATTGAATATCAAGTTTGATTATCCGAAAACCACATCGATCCAAGTTAAACGATAGGTCGTGAAATCTAAAGTGAGGATCGAGATGGAATTCAGAGTGCAAGGGTTATTGTCGTTAACTCTGAGGATGATTCCAAAATGAGTGTAACGAGATAATGCTTCGGTTTCGTTCGAACCCCGAATGAACTTGTATGGATAAATGCTATCAGACCATCGTCCATGGAGGGCGATGAGCATTCCAAGATGTGTTCTTAAAAAGGTAATCGTAACCTCAAGCCTCATCAACCGGGAATGGCTAAAACAGGGGAGGTGCATGCAAGGCTAAGTGGGTAGCACCCAAGTAGGATAAGATTTTCCCATGTCTAGAGGTCCCTTTTTATTCTGCTGTGTGGCGATTGTTTGGCCGCAACCGTAGGGTTGTCTTATTCAGACTATCCAATAAGGGGTAGCTTCGGCTTTGTGTTGCAAGGGATCGGGAGGGATCCTCGGTATGGTGATCTAGGCCACATACTGTGACGGGCGGTACCCCAGTAGCCCTGCCATTGAATGGAAATCTAATTTTCAATAAGTGAACTTGGACTTGATTGTATACCTATGTATGTTGGAATTTAATGAATGTAACAATTTCGACTATGTGAATATTTATTTGAAAACCCTAGACACTATTATAATATAACCGGATTTCCTATCAAATGTTTTGGTTATCGTAAGGGAAAAACTTGTCTGTATGTATTGGCGGAGAGTCTTATGAGATGCCTTTTCTTTCAAAGTTTTTTTCAAGTTAAACAACTTAACCGTTTACTCACACTAGACCCATGTCCGACCTAGAATTTATTTCTCTTTTTCTTAAACTCTTGGGTACTCAAATTTTTATGAGTAGCCAAGTGATCAGGTTTGGCTAGATGAATTTTGGGAAGCTTGGAGCAGGAGCTTGGCATAGCTATATATCTATTTCCACTGTGTTGAAACCTTTTTGACGGTTCTATTTCAGAATGTAATGGATAGACAGGTCTTTATAACTATCTAATGTGATGACGTTGTGTAAGTGAGTAACTCTGATATGTAAAGACTATGTAATAGTTTTGTGATATATTATATTTTGTTCTATTTCCGCTCTGAGATTCTGATGTTGTTTAGTTTCTTTCTTCTATCTATTCTTTTTTCTACCTATTTCTTTCATATTGATGATACGTCTTTCTGTGGAATGAAAGGTGGGTCATCACAATTGAGGTGCAAGGCTAGATGGACACTTGTGAGGGGATCTCTAAGGACTTGAATTTATATAATGTTAGGAAGTATAGGTTTGCCTCTAGATGACTCTAGGGATGACTATGAACCGGTGGAATTCCCTTTGAGCGACGACACTCAAGGATCATTTTACTTGTGAGCAATTTATAGTTTCTTCTAAGTGAAGTTTATCTCAACTACACAAAAGTCAGTATTGTCTAGGAAGTTCATCAACTTGGAGAAAGTTAATAATCAATTTTGGAGTATGTAGTCAAATTTGATGCATTGTCAAATTTCGATCTATCTAATTGATACTTTACTCAAAAAGAATGAAAAATTTATCATTGCATTAGAAAGCGACTAATTAGTCATATTGACGAGTGCTTCGAGAGGGTGGTTGAAAAGGCTTTACAATACCGGTGCTTAAATCTAATGTAGAAGGTTGTTGTTCTAAGGGTGAGCCAAAACCATAATCGGGTAGGTGTGGCAAGAAAGAATGGCAAAAAGACAACAATAAGATGCAGATGGTGAAGGCATATGCATTAAATATGGTTTTGATTTCATTGACTACTCCATCGATGAAACAGAATGGACATTGTATTATTGTCTAAGGTTTGCCTTCCATTTATGATTATCTATAAGTGTTTTATTTGATATTCAAGGCATCAAATTCATTTATATCTAATGATTTGATAGACAGACTGGGATTGAGACCCGAGATTGCTGACAACCATAAATTGTAATGTACCCTGTTTGGGCCTTATCCAACCCATGTATGGTTTAACGAGACCTAGTATTATAAAGTCATGGATGTTCTTTTGCTTGTGATTTCTTTGTTTTAGGTAACTTGGCTTTAGTATTATTCTAGAAATTGCTGGCTGAAGAGGTAAGGAATAGTGGTGGACAGTGAGAGGGCCTTAGTGATGATTGGAATCGAGGATGGGTAGAAGGTAGAGTTAGGCTGCCCACCAAAGGATGAGGTGATGGTTAGTTTTCTATATTCATTGTAGGTTCCACATGATGAGTTGTCATATGTGTTTGCAGTTAGAGAGTAGCGTACATATTCGATGAGTTAACCAATCACCACCAATAAGATAGAGTTCCATATCAATCTGGTCAAAAATTCTAGACCGGTAGTTATAAATTTAAGGCATTTAGTGCCCATAAAGTAGAGGAAACTAAAAGTGTGAGCATATAACCTATAGAGGCGAGTGTTTATTCATAGGTGCATATCCGAGTAGGATTCAGCTATATTGTTCTCCACTAACGCAGATGGCCCTTTGAGGTTATGTGTTGATTATCGTAAGCTAAATAAGGCGACAAAGAAGAATAAGTATACATTCTCACGTATTGAGAACTTGTTCGATCAACTCCATGGTGCAAAGTTGTTCTCTCCATTAGACCTTGCAATAAGGTTTCATCAGCTTCGAGTAGCTAGAGAGAGTGTGCTGATTATAAGATTTTACACGCTATCTGGATTATATGAGTATTGGTTATGCTATTTGGGCTAACCAATGCACCGACATACAATGTTGATTTCATGAACTGTGTTTTAAAGGAACGCTTGAGTATTTTCATACTTCTGCCATTGATGATAATCTCGTCTATTAACATATGGAAGAGGAACACAAAAAACAATTAAGGATTGTGTTAGAGGTGTTGAGAAAACACTAATTAGAGGTGAAGTTCGTAAAGTCGCTTATGGAGGAGGGAAATGAAATTCTTGGGTTACGTGGTTTTAGAGCAGGACATCATTATAGATCCTGGGATTCCAGGATTACCCAAAAGTGATATAAACGAGAAATTTTCATAGATTAGTGGGATGCTATAGATGTTTTATCAAGGACTTCTCGAAGGTAGAAACACCATTGACTAAATCGACGAAGAAGAATCAAATTTTTGTTTAGTGTGCGAGGTAAGAGCATGTGTTTGTGAGCCTGAGAGCTTAACGAGCGCATCGGTATTAGTTATTCCAAGTGGAAATGAGGGGTCAACAATATACACATATGCTTATGGTACTAGACCAGACTTAGTATTGACGTAGAAGGGTAAGGTTGTCGAGTATGCTAACCGATAGAGGATACTGCATGAGATGGAGTACCCGACTACTGATTTGCAGTTGGTGGCGATAGTATTTGCTTTGGAGATTCGGAGGCACTACCTATGAGGAGAGAGGTTTGATTTGTTCACTGACCTTAAGTCATTAAAGTACCTCTTCTCTTAGAAGGATCTTCGCTTTTGCCAGCAACGATGGTTAAAATTCTTAGCCTTCTATGACTTTAACTTTTTTTAATACCCCTAATGGTAATGCAGTCGTTGATGCTCCAAGTGGAAGACATGCCAGTTTAAGAGTGATGCTTTGAGAGTGTACAGAGCTTGAATTTATTGTTAGTTATCACTTCAAACCTCGATGTATCATGCTAGAGATGATGGCTAATTTGACTATCAGACCTACTTTGATTGAATGGATCGGTGCTAGTTATAACATCCCCTATTTGGAGGCCCAAAGCTAAGCACTATAGATGCTGTAGTCATCCATACTATTGACTTCCTATGACTAAATTAGGTAATATTAATGGTATCTATAATATCAAAAGCATTTGAATATGAAATAAATAATCATAGATTAAAACACTTTTCTGATTACATTTCAAAAAAACATTTCATATCCATGTTACATAATCCCAAACATTTTCCAAGTTCAGATCAAATATAATTATTAAAAAAATAGGCTAAGAGCAAGAGCGACATATGAAGATGCCTCCTTGGATGACTAGGGTACTAAATAGTCATAACAGGCTTAATACAACACAGCAGAAATAAAACATGAGACCTCCTAAATATAGCTAGCATCAGCCTTCTGCTCGTCTCCGGAAGCTTTATTCGTCCACCTAGTAAAACTTGAAAATCCTCAACCCTCAGCCTACTCAAATAAATTTTGAGCACCCGAGATTTTTTAGGGGGGAAACATAAACTTCGAGTTAGACATAATACATGGTGTGAATAATATTATACATCTCGGTTATTTGATATTAAGTGAGACCACGCTTCCTAGCGGAATGGGTTTCCCCTCACTAACATCCTTTTAAAACATATCTTTTGCAAATCTTAATCCTGCAATCAAAACTGGTTAAAACAATATAGGAATATTATGTACGCATATAAATCAAGTAATAAATGGACTATCTATCCGAACACTATAATTTTGTTTGGCCAACTACTAACCTTTGGCTGACTTGGACCTACCGGAAAAAACAAACAAATAATCTAACTTCTGTTAGATACTCCTCTTCTGGAAAGTCTGTCCCTAACTTAGTTCTCCTAGGGTCAACTGATCCTAATGGTTTTGCGGGCTCACCAATAACCTATCCTCTCTTGTATATTCCTTTCTGGGTGTAACATCATTTTAGTCTTACCTTTGACAAAGCCCTACACACTGCAATTTTGGACTAGATTAGCTAGAGGCTAATAACTAATGTATAGGGCACGACCCTATACCAGTCCCATCTGGTATTCTAATATCTGAGTCATTTTACTTAGGGTCAACTACCAATAAATTTTCCTTGAAATTTTTTTCTCTCAAATTGATTTAAGTCTTTAAATCATACTTTAAATAAAGTAAGTATACTTCAAAGCTTTACTCAAATCACCTTGCCAAGTTATATATACTCTACAAAAAAATTTGCTGATGAAAATATTTAAACCTTTGAAAGTAATCCTTTCGAATCCAATGAAAGTATCCCTTTCGAAACCATGTAACTACTTAGCTTTATAACCTTAGGCTTAAAGGCCAAAGCATACCTTTCAAAAGCATTCGTAATAAACCTTTCAAAATCATTGAAATTTTTTTCTACAAAAGCTTTAAAACCTTGGAATCTTCCATTTAAAACCTTTTGAAAATATTGGAACCTTCCATTTAAAACCTTTTGGAACCATTGGGGAACTAGTCCTTCGAAATCTTTATCTTAAAGCTTTCAAAAGCACTAAATCCTTTTCATAAAATCAAACCTTTCGATAGCATTAGGTTTAAGTAAAACTGTGGAATAACCTTTCGAAACCATATAAAATTGTTTCTTTCAAAACCTATGGGTTTAACTTTCAATACAACAAAAGGGCCACAAAACAACAAAGTCGAAAGCACTCTTCTGAAAGCCACCTCCTAAGTAAAGAAGTGATGGTGTCGAAACCAACCCTTCGAAAACATTGGAGTAATGGTTAAGGTTTAAAAACAAAGTAACCCTTTAGAAAGCATTGCTTCAATAGGTAAGATGTGGCGGCAAGGGGTTTCGACCCTGTCAAAAGCTTCTTTATAAAACAAAAGGTGCAACCTCTTTCAAAATCATTCCGTAAAATCATTTAACCAAGTCAAAAGCTATCTAAGTCTAAAGCATTCCTTTCGAAAGAAAAGCGGGTGCATTTTCTTTTAAAAGCGAAGTAAGGCTTCAACCACTTCGAAACCCCTTGTTTTAACTTCATACCATTCGCCTCAGTCCAATTCGCTATGTACCAAGTATTTGATTCCACGCACATTGGTTTCAATGGTGATGGTGGCCGAAGTACTTAGTCGAAAGCTGGGTACCGAATGTGACAAAACATGTAAAAAGCATGTATAAACTGATTTTTTACTTTTTAATGCAATTCTTTTCAACTAACCTGCCTTATTTGTCAAAACATGATTGGTTGCTAATTTCTTTTCTAAAAGTACTACCAAATTTCTGAAATGAATAATTTAAATTATTTACAAAATTTCCCTTCTCCTTTTATAAATATATGAAACATTTGTGTCCCATACCTTAAATAATTTTATATAATTATTAAAACACTTAGAAAAATCTATCAAATTTCCCATAATTCATTTTAGTATATTTCCTAATACATGTTAATTTATGACCCAAAACATACATATATTAGCCATAATTATTTTTAAACCTAAATAACCATTTTTTTTTACTAGAAAATTAATATTAAAACCACATTAATTCAGAAAATTATGAAAATTTAAACCCATCTCTAAAATATCATTTTTGAGCTTATTCTAAAATCGCAAGGCACTTGGATGTCATTTATTTGGGTTTTCAAATTAAAATATGTCATAAATTTTATATGAATTAGCATTAATTATCTACAAGCATACATATCCAATTTGGCAATCAAAAACATGGCAAAACTTTGCAAACTAAGCCAGATTTAATCTAAAACTGAAAAGAACTAAAAATATGAGATGTAGTCATTATTCATCTTAGCTTTGGGATTAAGGAGATGAGATATTCTCTTTGATTAACTTGCTTAAGCTTTTCTCTTGAAATCTTGCTTATCTTCTTCTTATTATCCCCTAATGGTGGTCGGCCTCTCTTTCATATATTCTAGTTTGTGAACTTGTAAAATGAACGTGAGAATGGTTACAATTTAAGGGTTTAGGGTATTAGAACATGTCTTATTCCTACTTTGCCCCTTATCTATTTTATTTTAATTCCCCTTTAGTTCATTTGTTATATGGCATGGCTACCTTTCTATTAACACAAATCTCAATTCCCTAATCATCATATTATTTTATTTAATTTGACTAACTAAATACCCTAAATAATGTTAATCAAAATTAGGATCGTTACACTAGTAGAGGCGTGATGCTAGACTATTAGAGATCATGGTAAAGTTAGAGGAACGAGTAGAACCTACAGAGAAGATGAAGTGCGGACTCGACGAGATGGTTGGTTCCATAAGGAAGGGATATTGTTTGTTCTTGAGTAGAAGTAAAAGTAGATATCGGTAGGCCTCATTACTGGATTATCGAGGACCAGAAACTTCAAGATCTAGTAGTCCTATTTGTATTATAGAAAATGATGCAAAATGGGATAGGAGGAAGACGATGAAGTGGTGAAAGTTCGGTGGAAGGAAAGTGAAGGCAATTACACATGGGAGACCAAGGAGAGCATGGGGACCACTTGGCTTTCATATTTGATGCTTCATATTGGATAGTTTAGTATGCATTATAGGATAGGAATGAATGTTGCTTTTTGATGTTTGATATTACATGTGCATGTTTGATTTTTGAAGGTTGATGCTTGATATGATTGCTTACTGTTGTTAGGAATGTGGAGTGGCTACATTGATATTACCTTGTTCGATTTGGAGATTGGGGAGGGGAATTCCTAATGATTGGCCCATATTTCACGTATCAAAGGATTGTAAAACATTGCTTTTGAATCCATATTTGGTCATATTTGGATATGATTTAGGTGAGCCTGAGTATTGATATATTTTATCCTAAGTAATTTTATCAGACTATTTAAACCCTAGTTTATTTTTTTGGGCATTTTGGGTAGCGATATGCATTTCATCGATATACTCGTACCGATTAGCGCTAGAGAATTTAGATGGATGGAAAATTTCTTTAGGTAAAAAAATGTACGAACCACGTAGTCAATGAATTTTCGAGTTCAGATGTTCCAACAGCCCGTAAGAACTAAAAATGCCCAAAAAGCCTCTTGGGGATCAATCTCAAATTATAACGAATTTGTAATTGGAAAAGTACAATGAGTCACTCTATCAAAGAATCGTCGCAAGCTGGCATTCCTAGAAGCCATACGACCAAAAAAAGTACATTAGACTTCCGGGAATAAAGGAAAATATTATATTTTGAAATCCTCTCCCTATCCACTACCCTATAAGTATCAGTCACCACTGTAGCCACATGACACATTTTCTCATTTATATTATTCCTTCCTGCTCCATAAAACCCATCTTCCAACCTCTCCTTCTCCTCCACTCCCATGAGAAAATGGTCATCGTTTTGGCTGAAATAAAAGTCGGATTGTAACGACCCATAATTTTGCCACTTTAAAAATGAAATATTTAATTAATTTTAAATATAGCTTTATAAGTTAAATAAACTTATTTTAATTAGTTACAGATGATAAGAAATTTATTTTCAAATTTATTTACATAAATAAATAGCTTGAATTAAAAATTGAAAAATATGACCAGAAATTGGATCCCGATATCTCAACGATTTGACAAATGGAAATTGTTTTAAGTTGTTGCAACATTGTTTGAACATGCACATACATACACACACACATATGTGTATCAAAATTAGTCAAATCAAAGCTAAAGAAAATATCTAATATATTTTTTACAAAAGTAAGTGAAAAAAGTAACATTTAATCACCATTAAAACATGGAAAGCAAACATCAAATCCACCATTAATGCATGTCTTTCCACCTTAAGATATTTTTGCAATATGTCTTATCGCATTACATCTCATTAATGCATGCACTTGAGTATGGTGACATGGATTTGATATTAAAGTGATGTGGTGGAAGAGATATTTTGACAATATCTAAGGGTAATTTAGTAATTTGCCACATTTTGCTAAAGCTATAAGTAAGACCCTAAGGCTTCCCAAATTTTCTTCACCTCTACTTATGGCTTCCATCACCTCATCCTCTCATCCATAGGCCCAGCCATCTAGAAGCAATAATCCAAGTGATCATGAGCTAAAAGTTTGAGTTAACAAAGCTATAGCCAATTTTTAGTTAGTCGTTTAAACCCGAGGTGAGTAAACTCCTAAACTAGCATATTATATGATATTGGATGTTATATATATTTGATTGTGATTATTAATGATGGTTTTTTAATATGAATGCAGAATATAGAGCAAATCACAGAAATACACGTCGATAAGCACAAAGGAAATCACTTTCCTTTATTTAATGAACTTGTCTATATGGAATGTTAAACCTCTTTAAGATTGTTTAAAAATATGAAATAAATTCTAAAAATATTTTAAAATGTTTTAAAACTCATAAAAAATGAGTTTTCAAATGATAAAAAAGTCATTTTGATCAATATAGCTTAAAAAGCACTTTCCACGGCGCTTTTCTATAACTTTTGAAATGTTGTTTTAAACGCAACCATTCTTTTCTAGATCTTTTGTAAATAGTTCAAAATGATTAATGAATTATTATAAAGTTGATTTGAAGTATTTATGTAATGGTTAAATATTAAATGATTTAGAGTCGATCAAATTACTTACCGCCTTATGGGTGTCAGAGAGGTAGTGTCTAGGCTTGAGTTTGGAAAACCAGTTTTCTGCTCTCCCTGGCTATCCGGACTGGCCCGACAGATGGGATAGTAAATTTGATTTACTCGGATTAAAATTCTCCAAAGTTAAAGGATATAATTCTCCAAATATAAATAACTTGAATTTTATGGAGATAATCTTCTTGTACTCGATGTTAAAGCCCGAAGAGGGAACTCATACTATTCGCGGAATTTAAAGGGTGCTTTCACCGTATTCCGCCCATAGTATTCGATGAATACGAGAATTGATTTTGAGTAGAAATGGATGATTTCTATAGATTCTACTCACTTAACATTTACTGGTTTTGGATTAATATCCTAGATAACATGCTTTTAACTGAACTAAAATTTTGAATTTTGAATTAGGAAATCTTTGTTAAGATTTAAATGAAATGAATTGGAAATATTTTTCTAACTAAAATATGAAAGGGTTTGGAATTATTCCATGATTTAAAAATGTTTAAATTAACCAGAAGGATTTGATAAATGAGGCTTGATGATTCCATATACTTTAAGAAAGATAAAGAAATATTTCAATGAATATATATCTAAGATATATCTATGGGTGAACAGATAAATGAATTAAATTGAACAATGATTGATAATCACGTATGAACTTAACATCTTTTTAATAGATGATTGGTTAGGAGGAACCGAGGCCGGATTTGGGTAATTCCTATCCGAAGACCACTTCGAACCAATTTACATATTAAATGTGAAGACATGGATGCGATATTAAGGATTTTCAAAATAAAGGACCGCTTGTTGATCATTTGGGGATAAGCTTCTAATATACATATAGCAACAGTAGTCACTTTGTTATGAAATATCAAATGCAAGGACTAATCGCTACTAATTCTAGGAGTTACTCCTGACATGATGTGGTAGGAGAGTGCCTTCGGTTTGTCATGTTCCTAGACAACTTGCATGGATGGATGTCTGACGTTGCAATTGTAATTACACTAGTTGATTTCGATTAACGTATCGTCTGATTGGTGGCAGAGAAGGCAACTTCTCTTGGCTTAACACCCTTTCCAGAGACATATGAGCTCAGAAGTTATATATTTGTAGAAATCAGTTCTGTGATTATGGATTGGCAATGTGGCATTCAAAGTGTAATGTGCTACGAGTAAGGTAATCATTACCTCGAGCCTCATCATCCGGAAATGACTAAAACAGGTTAGATGCAGCATAGCTAAGTGGGTCGCTCCCATTAGGATATAGTCATCACCCTTCCAGATATATTTATTCCCGCTATAACGTTGGGTTTTTAATTAATGTGGTGTATGCAAAGAGAGCTCTCAAGTTGGTCGAGAACGACCAGGGTGATGACATATTCGGTACTATCTATGATAAAGGTAGGCCGGTTCTATGTTGGTAGAGGTTGGAGCCTCAAGTGCATTTTTCTAGAGATGTATTGTCGGAAGGCAGTCCTTTACCTTGACATTGTATGGAAATCCATTATCCAATAAGTGTCTTTGGATTTGATTGTAGTACCTAGAGTGCTGGAATTTAATAATGTGACAATTTCAGCTAAGACTATGTATACTTACTTGAAAAGTGTTTTCAAAAGAATGTCATTAAAAAATATCCACATATTTTGCGTACCAATATTTTGGTTATCATAAGGTAAAAACATGTTCCATATTTACATGCGGATGGTCTTATGAGATACCTTTTGTTTTCAGACATCGTATTTTGAGTTTCTCACACCAGTCTCATGACTGACCTGGAATTTATTTTCTTTTTCCCCTTAAACACTAGGTGCCCTATTTTCCTAGGCAGTCAACTAGATAGGTAAGCTTGGAGCATTTTGCGTCTTAGGTTGAAGTCATCTTGGAAATGAGACCAAATATCGATGGATTTCATCGATGGCTTGCCCCAATCAAGAAAGGAAAATGAAGGCATTTGGGTGATCGATTAATTAAGAGTGTACAATTTTTCCCAGTAAAACCAACGAGAACTATTGCAAGTCCGGCAGAAATATACATAAGGAAAGTAATTCAATTGCATAGTATCCCCAGTAGTATAGTCAATGATCGATACCCTATCTTTACCAATAAGTTCTAGGAGGCATTGCAAACAACTTTAGGAACTAAGCTAAACATAAGCACCGCATATCATCCCCAGACTGATGGACAAACCGAGAGAGTAAATCGAGTGCTGGAAGATCTTCTAAATGCTTGCATCTTAGATTTCAGAGGTTTATGGAAAAGCTACGTTCATCTGATAGAATTATCTTACAATAACAGTTATCAGGCTAGTATTGGCATGGCCTCGTATGAAGCTTTTATGGTCATCCGTGTAGATCCACAGCATGTTGGATCAAGACCGAAGATCGATTAGTACTAGGTCCTGACATGATAAGAGAAGCTTCAGAAAAGGTTGACATAATTAGAAAAAAAATAAAAGAAGCCTAAAGTAGGCAGAAGAGCGATGTTGATCAAAGGCGAAGAAATCTAGAGTTCTTAGTTGAAGATTATGTATTCCTAAAAGTTTTTCCAATGAGGGGAGTGGTAAGATTTGGTCGGGCAGGGAAGTTAGCACCTCGATTTATTGGACTTTTTCCTATTCTCGAAAGGATTAGCCCATTAGTTTATCATGTGAAACTTCCTAAAAATTTATCTGATGTACACAATGCCTTTCATGTATCTCACCTACAAAAATATGAGCATGACATAGAGCAAATTATAGAAACAGCTGCCCATGAAGATTTAGAAGTTGAACCTAATTTGGCGGTTATCAGGCGAACAATGCGTATCGTAGATCACGACGAGAAGCGATTAAGGAGGAAGGTTTTAAGATTGGTTAAAGTCCAATGGAGTGGTGACGAAGTAAACTGCACATGGAAGCAAAGGAAAGAATGTGTAAAGCCTACCGTGAGTTTAGAATGGATACATAGTTGTATGTGTATGGTGTACTCACCGACTTGTGATGACGTCACTTGCTATATCTTATACATGTGTATCACTTCGTGTTATATATATATATATATCCTCGAGTTATCTTGTTCTTTTCCTTAATTTTGAGGATGAAATTCTCTTAGGAGGGAAAGTATGTAACGACCCGTAATTTTATCACGTTGAAAATGGAATATTTAATTAATTTTAAATACAGCTTTATACGTTAAATGAACTTGTTTAATTAGTTAAAGATGATAAGAAATTTATTTTCAAGTTTGTTTACATAAATAAAAGGTTTGAATTAAAAACTGAAAATATGATCGAAAACTGGATCCCGAAATCTCAATAGTTTGACAAATGGAAATTATTTTAAGTTGTTGCAACATTGTTTGTACATGCACACACACACACATTATGTGTATCATAATTAGTTAAATAAAAGCTAAAGGAAATATCTAAGATATTTTTTACAATAAGTAAGTGAAAAAGGTTACATCGAATCACCATTAAAACATGGAATGCAAACATCAAATATAGCTTAAAAAGCACTTTCCGCAGCGCTTTTCTATAACATTTGAAATGTAGTTTTAAATGCAACCGTTCTTTTCCAAATCTTTTGTAAATGGTTTAAAATGATTAATAAAGTATTGAAAAGATGATATGAATTATTTATGGAATGGTTAAATATTAAATGATTTAAAGTCGACCAAATTACTTGACCGCCTTTTGGGTGTAAGAGAGGTAGTGTCTAGGATTGAGTATGGAAAACTAGTTTCCTGCTCTCCTTGGCTATCTGGACTGGCTTAACGGATGGATAGTAAATTTGATTTACTCAGATCAAAATTTTCAAAGGTTAAAGGATAAACTTCTCCAAATGTACATAACTTGAATTTTATGGAGATAATCTTCTTGTACTCGATGTTAAAGCCCGAAGAGGGAACTCATACTATTCGTGGAATTTAAAGGATGCTTTCACCGTTATTCCGCCCATAGTATTTGTTGAATACGGTAATTGATATTGAGTAGAATTATATGATTTCTATATATTCTGCTCACTTAACATTTACTGGTTTTGGATTAACATCCTAGATAACATGCTTTTAACCGAATTACAATTATGAGTTTTGAATTAGGAAATCTTTGTTAAGATTTAAATGAAATGAATTGGAAATATTTTTCTAAATATGAAAGGGTTTGGATTTATTCCATGATTTAAAAAGGTTTAAATTAACCAAAAGGATTTGATAAATGAGGCTTGACGATTCAATATAGTTTGAGAAAGATAAAGAAATATTTCAATGAACATATCTCTAAGATATATTTATGAGTGAACAGAAATATGAATTAAATTGAACAATGATTGATAATTACATATGAACTTAACATCTTTTTAATCGATGATTGGTTCGGAGGAACCGAGGCCAGATTTTGGTAATTCCTATTTGAAGACCACTTCGAACCAACTTATATATCCGAAGTGAAGACATGGATGCGATATTAAGGATTTTCGCAATAAAGGACTGCTTGTTGATCATTTGGGGTAAACTCCTAATATACATATAGCAGGAGTAGTCTCTTCATTATGAAATATCCAATGCAAGGACTAATCGCTACTAATCCTAGGAGTTACTTCTGACATGATGTGGTAGGAGAGTGCCTTCGGTTTGTCCTGTTCCTGGAAAACTTGCATGGACGGATGTCTAACATTGCAATTGTAATTACAATAGTTGATTTCGATTAAATATCATCTGATTGGTGGTGGAGAAGGCAAATTCTCTTAGCTTAACACCCTTTCCAGAGACATACGAGCTCGGGAGTTATACGTTTGTAGAAATCAGTTCTTTAATTATGGATTGGCAATGTGGCATTTAAAGTGGATTGTGCTATGAGTATGGTAATCATTTCCTTGAGCCTCATCACCCGAAAATGATTAAAACAGGTTAGATGCAGTAGAGCTAAGTGGGTCGCTCCCATTAGGATATAGTCATCACCGTTCTAGATATATTTATTCCCGCTATAACGTCGGGTTTTTAATTAATGTAGTATATGCAAAGAGAGCTCTCAAGTAGGTCGGGAACGACCAGGGTGATGACATATTCGGTACTGTCTATGGTAAAGGTAGGCCGGTTCTATGTTGGCACAGGTTGGAGCCTCATGTGCATTTTTCTAGAGATGTACTCTCGGAAGATAGTCCCTTACCTTGTTATTGTATGGAAATCCATTCTCCAATAAGTGTCTTTGGATTTGATTGTAGAGCCTAGTATGCTGGAATTTAATAATGTAAAATTTTTAGCTAAGATTATGTATACTTACTTGAAAAGTGTTTTCAAAAGAATGTCATTAAAAAATATCCACATATTCTACGTACCAATATCTTGGTTATCATAAGGTAAAAACCCGTTCGTGTTTACATGCATGTGGTCTTATAAGATAACTTTTGTTTTCAAACATCATATTTTTAGTTTCTCACACCAGTCTCATGACTGACCTGGAGTTTATTTTCTTTTTCCCCTTAAACTTTAGGTGCCTTATTTTCCTGGGCAGTCAACTAGATAGGTAAGCTTGGAGCATTTTCGAATGGAGCATGGAGCATCGAGCATGGAGCATTTTGGGTCTTTTGCTGAAGTTATCTTGGAAATGAGACCAAATATCGATGGATTTCATCGATGGCTTACCCCAATCAAGAAAGGAAAATGAAGGCATTTGGATTATCATAGATCGATTAATTAAGAGCGCACAATTTTTCCCAGTAAAACCAACGAGAACTACTGCAATTCTGGCAGAAATATACATAAGGAAAGTAATTCAATTGCATAGTGTCCCCAGTAGTATAGTCAGTGATCGAGACCCTATCTTTACCAGTAAGTTCTAGGAGGCATTGCAAATAACTTTAGGAACTAAGCTAAACATAAGCACCCATATCACCCCCAGACCGATGGACAAACTGAGAGAGTAAATCGAGTATTGGAAGATCTTCTAAATGCTTGCATCTTAGATTTTGAAGGTTTATGGAAAAGCTACCTTCATCTGATAGAATTATCTTACAATAACAGTTATTAGGCTAGTATTGCTATGGCCCCATATGAAGCTTTGTATGGTCGTCCGTGTAGATCCACAGCATGTTGGATCGAGACCGAAGATCGATTAGTACTAGGTCCTGACATGATTAGAGAAGCTTCAAAAAAGGTTGACATAATTATAAAAAAATGAAAGAAACCCAAAGTAGGCAGAAGAGCTATGTTGATCAAAGGCGAAGAAATTTAGAGTTCTTAGTTGAAGATTATGTATTCCTAAAGGTTTCTCCAATAAAAGGAGTGGTAAGATTTGGTCGGGCAGGGAAGTTAGCACCTCGATTTATTGGACCTTTTCCTATTCGCGAAAGGATTGGCCCATTAGTTTATTATGTGAAACTTCCTAAAAAGTTATCTGGTGTACACAATGTCTTTCATGTATCTCACCTACAAAAATATGTGCATGATATTGAGCAAATTATAGAAACAGCTACCCAAGAAGATTTAGAAGTTGAACCTAATTTGGCGGTTATCAAGTGACCAATGCGTATCGTAGATCACGACGAGAAGCGATTAAGGAGGAAGGCTTTAAGATTGGTTAAAGTCCAATGAAGTGGTGACGTAGTAGACTGCACATAGGAGACAAAGGAAAGTATGTGTAAAGCCTGCCGTGAGTTTAGATTGGATACATAGTTGTATGTGTATGGTGTACTCATCGGCTTATGATGATGTCACTTGCTATATCTTATACATGTGTATCACTTCGTGTTATATATATATATATATGTCCTCGAGTTATCTTGTTCTTTTCCTTAATTTCGAGGATGAAATTCTCTTAGGAGGGGAAGTATGTAACGACCCGTAATTTTATCACTTTGAAAATGGAATATCTAATTAATTTTAAATATAGCTTTATAAGTTAAACGAACCTGTTTTATTTAGTTAAAGATGATAAGAAATTTATTCTCAAGTTTTGTTTACATAAATAAATAGTTTGGATTAAAAATTGAAAAATGTGATCGGAAATTGGATCTCGAAATCTCAACGGTTTGACAAATGGAAATTGTTTTAAGTTGTTGCAACATTGTTTGTACATGCACACACACACACACATCTGTATCACAATTAGTCAAATCAAAGCTAAAGAAAATATCTAAGATATTTTTTACAAAAAGTATGTTAAAAAGGTAGTATCGAATCACCATTAAAACATGGAAAGCAAACATCAAATATAGCTTAAAAAATACTTTCCGTGGTGCTTTTCTATAACTTTTGTAATGTAGTTTTAAATGCAACCGTTCTTTTCCAAATCTTTGGTAAATAGTTTAAATTGATTAATAAAGTATTGTAAAGATGATATGAAGTATTTATGGAATGGTTAAATATTGAATGATTTAGAGTCGATCAAATTACTTGACCGCCTTTTGGGTGTCAGAGAGGTAGTGTCTAACTTGAGTTTGGAAAACTAGTTTTCGGCTCTTCCTGGCTATCTGGACTGGCCCGATGGATGGGATAGTAAATTTGATTTACTCGGATCAAAATTTTCCAAAGTTAAAGGATAAAATTCTCCAAATATACATAACTTGAATTTTATGGAGATAATCTTCTTGTACTCGATGTTGAAAAGCCCGAAGAGGGAACTCATTCTATTCGTGGAATTTAAAGGGTGCTTTTACCGTTATTCCGCCCATAGTATTTGTTAAATACGGGAATTCATATTGAGTAGAATTATATGATTTCTGTAGATTCCCCTCATTTAACATTTACTTGTTAACATCCTAGATAACATGCTTTTAACCGAATTAAAATTGTAAGTTTTGAATTAGGAAATCTTTGTTAAGATTTAAATGAAATGAATTGGAAATATTTTTCTAAGTAAAATATGAAAGTGTTTGGAATTATTCCATGATTTAAAAAGGTTTAAATTAACCAAAAGGATTTGACAAATGAGGCTTGATGATTCAATATACTTTGAGAAAGATAAAGAAATATTCCAATGAATATATCTCTAAGATATATCTATGAATGAATAGAAATATGAATTAAATTTAATAATGATTGATAATCACATATGAACTTAACATCTATTTAATCGATGATTGGTTCAGAGGAACCGAGGTAGGATTTGGGTAGTTCCTACCCGAAGACCACTTCGAATCAATTTATGTATTCGAAGTGAAGACATAGATACAATATTAAGGATTTTCGTAATGAAGGACTGCTTGTTGATCATTTGGCGATAAACTCCCAATATACATATAGTAGCAGTAGAATCTTTGTTATGAAATATCCATGCAAGGACTAATCACTACTATTCCTAGGAGTAACTATCGACAGTATGTGGTAGGAGAGTGCCTTCGGTTTGTTCCTTTCCTAGACAACTTGCAAGGACGAATGTCTGACGTTGCAATTGTAATTACATTTGTTGACTTCTATGAACGTATCATTTGATTGTAGCGGAGAAGGGAACTTCTCTTAGCTTAACACCCTTTCCTGAGACATACAAGCTCAGGAGTTATACGTTTGAAGAAATTAGTTCTGTGATTATGGATTGACAATGTGGCATTCAAAGTGGAATGTGCTACGATTAAGGTAATTGTTACCTCGAGCCTCATCACCCAGAAATGACTAAAACAGGGTAGATGCGGCAGAGCTAAGTGGGTCGCTCCCATTAGGATATAGTCATCACCTTTGTAGATATATTTATTCCCGCTATGACGTCGGGTTTTAAATTAATGTGGTGTATGCAAGGAGAGCTCTCGGGTAGGTCAGGAACGACTGGGGTGATGACATATTCGATACTATCTATGGTAAATGTAGGTCGGTTCTGTGTTGGTAGAGGTTGGAGCCTCAGGTGCATTTTTCTAGAGATGTGTTGTCGGAAGGTAGTCCCTCACCTTGTCATTGTATGGAAATCCATTCTCCAATAAGTGCCTTTAGATTTGATTGTAGAGCCTAGTATGCTGGAATTTAAAAATGTAACAATTTCGGCTAAGATTATGTATACTTATTTGAAAAGTGTTTTTAAAAGAATGTCATTAAAAATAATATCCACATATTCTTTGTAGCAAATGTTTTGGTTATCATAAGGAAAAGCCCGTTCCGTGTTTACGTGAGGTGCGGTCTTATGAGATACGTTTGTTTTCAAACATCATATTTTGTGTTTCTCACACCCGTCTCATGACTGACCCGGAGTTTATTTTCTTTTTTCCCCTAAACTATAGGTGCCTTATTTTCCTGTCAGCCAACTAGCTAGGTAAGCTTGGAGCATTTTGAAATGGGTCATTTTGGGTCTTTTGTTGAAGTCATCCGTCACTTTCCGCTGTGTTTGTATTATGTATTAGTATTTACCAGCACTGTAAGGATAGGTCATTATAACTGTCCTAGTTGAGTCAGTACCTGTCATAACTTTTATGGAACAATTTGGAGTAATTTCATGTACAACTCATATGTATAATTATGTGCTGAATACGATGTGAGATTCTATTATTGTCCATCTTCTATCTTTGTTTCTTTACCCCATGATAATCTGCCTCTCCGGCACTTGGATATATGGCACGTGAATATCGAGAAAGTATAAGTGTCAGTTTCTGAGGGTCGAGGAGGTGGGCCGTCACATTTTCTTAACATTTACTTGTTTCGGATTAACATCCTAGATAACATGCTTTTAACCGAATTAAAATTATGAGTTTTGAATTAGGAAATCTCTGTGAAGATTTAAATGAAATGAAATGGAAATGTTTTCCTAAGTAAAATACGAAAGGGTTTGGAATCATTCCATGATTTAAAAAGGTTTAAATTAACCAAAAGGATTTGATAAATGAGGTTGATGATTCCATATACTTTGAGAAAGATAAAGAAATATTTCAATGAATATATCTCTAAGATATATCTATGAATGAATATAAGTATGCATCGAATAATGATTGATAATCACATATGAAATTAAAATCTTTTTAATCGATGATTGGTTCGGAGGAACCGGGGTCAGATTTAGGCAATTCCTACTCGAAGACCACTTTGAAAAATTTACGTATTCAAAGTGAAGACATGGATACGATATTATGGATTTTTGTAATGAAGGACTGCTTGTTAATCATTTAGGGATAAACTCCCAATATACATATAGTAGCAGCAGATTCTTCGTTATGAAATATCAATGCAAGGAGTAATCTCTACTAATCATAGGAGTAACTCCTGATACCATGTGGTAGGAAAGTGCCTTCGGTTTGTCCTGTTCCTAGACAACTTGCATTGGCGGATGTCCGACATTGCAATTGTAATTATATTGGTTGATTTCTATGAACGTATCATCTGATTAGTGGCGGAGAAGGCAACTTCTCTTATCTTAACACCCATTCCTGAGATATACGATCTCTGGAGTTATACGTTTGCAGAAATCAATTCTGTAATTATGGACCGGCAATGTGGCATTCAAAATAGAATGTGCTATGTGCAAGATAATCGTTACCTCGAGCCTCAACACCCAGAAATGACTAAAAAAGGGTAGATGCGGCAGAGCTAAATGGGTCGCTCCCATTAGTATATAGTCATCTTCACCTTTCTAGATATATTTATTCCCACTATGACTTCGGGTTTTAAATTAATGTTGTGTATGCAAAGAGAGCTCTCGAGTAGGTCAGGAACGACCGGGGTGATGACATATTAGGTACTATCTATGGTAAAGTTAGGGCGGTTTGATATTGTTAGAGGTTGGAGCCTTAGGTGCATTTTTCTAGAGATGTACTATCAGAAGGTAGTCACTTACCTTGTCATTGTATGGAAATCCATTCTCCAATAAGTGCCTTTGGATTTGATTGTAGAGCCTAGTATGCTGGAATTTAACAATGTAACAATTTCGGCTAAGATTATGTATACTTACTTGAAAAGTGTTTTCAAAAGAATGTCATTAAAAATAATATCCACATATTCTGCATAGTAAATGTTTTGCTTATCATAAGGTAAAAACACGTTCCGTGTTTATGTGCGGCGTGGTCTTATGAGATACCTTTTGTTTTCAAACATCGTATTTTGAGTTTCTCACACCAGTCTCATAACTGACCTGGAGTTTATTTTCTTTTTCCCTTAAACTTTGGGTGCCTTATTTTCCTGGGCAGCCAATTAGTTAGGTAAGCTTGGAGCATTTGGGAAAGGAGTACGGAGCATGGAGCATTTTGGGTCTTTCGTTGAAGTCATCTGTCACTATCCGCTGTGTCTGTATTATGTATTAGTATTTACCGATACTGTAAGGATAGGTCGTTATAACTATCCTCGTTTGGTTACTACCTGTCATAACTTTGATGGAACCATTTGGATTAATTTCATACACTACTCATATTCATAATTATGTGTTGAATACGATGTGAGATTCTATTATTGTACATCTTCTATCTTTATTTATTTTCCCCATGATAACCTACCTCTCCGACACTTGGATTTACGGCACGTGAATGCCGAGTAAGTATTAGTGTCAATTTCTAAAGGTCGAGGAGATGGATTATCACATTTGGTATCAGAGCTTATGGTTGAGTGAATACCTAAGCCTAGATGGGGTCAACTCATTAGAGATATGGTTAGTATTACCCTAGAATGAGTTTAGTCCGAGAGAGCGCATATTTGAAATTTTATCCAAATAAATTATTCAAGTTAGTACCTAATCCCTAAAAAAATTCACATATATCCTTAAAGATATTCCCTTACTATATGCAGATAGTAGGAGATGAGTAATAGAAGAGGACGAAGGGGAGGTAGCAACACTACGACCACTAACGGTCGATCAAATTCTATACTAATTGAAGAAGTGTTAATTCCCATGCCACCTCAAGTTAACTTTGCCACTCTTTGCAAAGATTTTACCAGCTTGGGAGGAAAGCCATTTTGAGGCATAGAATCTATTATTGAAGTTCAAGCCTGGGTTAGATCCTGTGAAAAAACCTATAAAGGATTAGGCATTGATGATAATCGAAAGTGGTTCTTGGCCTTCTGGCAATTGAAGGATGGAGCTCTAGCTTAGTAGGAGTCATTACTCTTAATGAATCCGAAGATAATTTCTCTTGGGCAATATTTAAAGAAATTTTTGAAGAAAAATACATGCCCACCACTGGTAAATCCCGCCTCTATAGAAGTTTCATGGATCTAAAATAAGAAGCGATGTATGTGGATTAGCACAAATTTAATGAATGGTCTCGCTTTGAGCCTGGATTAATAGATACGCCTTTGAAGAAAAATGAGATGTTCGTTTCTGCGATGAATGGACAGTATCAAGATAGGGTGACCGCGCATGTTAAAGGAAACTTTATGGATTTAATTGATATGGGATTCCGTTATGAAGCTTTGGATAAAAGGAATCTAGTCGCAACCCAAAACAACATTAAGAGGAAGTTCAATAATGATAAAAAGAAGCCATGGCAAGGCAAGCCTAGAGAAGGATCTCAGGAAAACCGTTTCAAAGATTTTGAATGTTCTAATTGTGGAAAGAAAGGACATTTTTCAAATGACTACAGGAGTCCCAAGGTTCAAAGGCAACAATAAGGAACTGTCTCTCCTATGGTGTAGAATAGTCTCTGCCATAACTGCCATCAACCCGGTCATTGGAAGAACAAGTGCCCGTTAATAAAGAAAGGAGAGTAGGTTAAGGTCTATGCTATCAAAGATGAGCCTCCAACCTCTACTAATGTAAAAGGCAAGGGAGATCTTGAATGTAGTTTTTATGTCAATGATGATTTAGTTATACTATTATTCACTAGTTTACCACAGTTTTATTGCTAAAGGACTGGTTGATAGATTAAACTGATCACAAAAATAGTAGATACCCCAATTTGCATGTCAAATTCCATAGGCGGTACAATTAATATTTTTATGATTTTGGAAAACGTCCAAGTAACTCACCTTTCCCAAAAAAATTCATGCAACCTATTTGTTCTTGACTTTATTGGATTTGAAGTTTTGCTTGGTATGGATTGGTTATCCAAGAATGAAGTTCTCCTTGATTGTGTCAAAAGGATGGTAACTTTAAGGACCAGCTTTGGGAAGTTTATAGAAATATCTTTTGTAGAACCTAGTCTGATAGGGAATAGTTTCATGTATGCAATAGACTCGTCTTAAAAAGATTTGGAGATAATACTAGTATCAAGGAATTTCTGGATGTTTTTGAGGAAGTTAAAGTTTGCCCCCACATCGAGAAATTGAGTTCCGAATTGACTTAATTCCTGGTGTAAGACCCCTTATTCACTCTATTCTAAGGATGGCCCCGAAGGAAAAGATTGAGTTAGCAAACCATGATGAGTTGTTAAACAAGGACTGACTAGACCTAGTCACTCAAGTTGGGGTGCAGCCGTAGTTTTTGTAGCTAAGTCTAACGGCTCCTTGAGGCTTTGTGTAGACTATCGAGACCTAAATAAGCAAATGATTAAAAACTGGTATCCTCTACCTCCCATAGATGACTTATTTGATCAACTTCATGGCACCCATGTATTCTCACAAGTGGATTTAGCCACAGGATTCCGTCGACTAAGAATAGATGTAGATGGCATTCCATTAACTGCATTTAGGGGTCCGAATTGCTTTTATCAATGGTTAGTTATGCCTTTTGGGTTGACTAATGCACCCACCTATTTTGTAGACCTTATGAATAGAGTATTCAAAGATGTGCTAAACAAATTCGTGTTGGTCTTTATTGATGATATTCTTATCTATTCCAAAACCGAGGAAGAACACGAAAGGCATTTGGAGAATGTGTTGGAAATATCGCAGAGAAATGTACTTAAAGCTAAATTCTTGAAATGTCACTTTTGGGAGAAAGAAGTAAGATTCGCCGGGCATATTGTGTTTGGAGAAGGGATCTCAGTATATCTAGAAAATATTTTAGCTATACAAGATTGGAAGCAACCATAAACCCCGAAGGCATCCGCAGCTTCTTAGGATTAGCAGGATATTACCGGAGATTCATTCAAGACTTCTCCAAAATTTCCTCTCATCTAACAAAATTTACTATGAAGAATGTTAAATTTGAATGGACACCAAAATGTGAAGAAGCATTCAAGGAACTCAAGAGAAGGTTAACTACCGCTCCAGTCCTAGTTATTGCTGATGAAGGCGGCGATTTAACTGTATATACTGATGCTTGTGGGGAAGGAGCAGGTGCTGTTTTGATGCGGCATGGAAAGGTCGTCGCTTATGCAAGCATATAACTAAAGACTCATGAGAGGAATTATGCAACACACGACTTAGAAATATTAGTTGTTGTGTTCGCATTAAAAATATAGAGGCATTATATGCTGGGTGAAAAGTTCGAGCTCTTCACGGATCATAAATCATTGAAGTATCTTTTCACTTAGAAGGAATTAAATATGAGACAACAACGTTGGTTAGAATTTCTTGCATCGTATGATCTTGATATCTTATACACACCTGGGAAAGCCAACGTAGTAGCGGATACGCTAAAGTAGAAGGCATACCGTTACAGCTTATTTTGTGGTATATCCAACCTTGATTAATCGAATAAAAGTGAGTCAGCTCAAGGATCCAATCATTTCAAGAATAGCTAGGGAAGTAGAGGAGAATATAATACCGAGAAGATGGATAAGATTCAAAGTAAAGAGTAGGGAATCTTAAGAATGAAAGGAAGGATATGTGTTCCCAATGTTGATGGCATAAGACAAGAAGTATTAACAGAATATCATAGTTCTCGATTTTCTGTGCATCGCGGAGTTACTAAAATGTATCGAGATATGAAGAGAACTTTTTGGCGGGATGGCATGAAGAGGGATATCTCTATCTATATTAGCAGATATGCAAATTGTCAACAGATCAAAAGTGATCAGCAAAAGACCGCTGGATTACTCCAACCTCTTGAAATTCCGACTTGAAAATGGGACCAAATATCGATGTATTTCATCAATGGCTTACCCTGATCAAGAAAGGGAAATGAAGGTATTTGGGTTACCATAGATCGATTAACCAAGAGCGCACATTTTGTCCCAGTAAAACCAATGAGAATTACTGCAAGTCTGGCAGAAATATACATGAGGGAAGTAATTCGATTGCATGGTGTCCCCAGTAGTATAATCAGTCATCGAAACCCTATCTTTACCAGTAAGTTATGGGAGGCATTGCAAAAAACTTTAGGAACTAAGAAAAACATAAGCACCGCATATCACCCCCAGACCGACGGACAAACTGAGAGAGTAAATCGAGTGTTGGAGGATCTTCTAAGAGCTTGCATATTAGATTTTGGAGGTTCATGGGAAAGCTACCTTCATCTGGTAGAATTCTCTTATAATAACAGTTATCAGGCTAGTATTTGCATGGCCCCGTATGAAGCTTTGTATGGTCGTGCATGTATTTCCCCAGCATGTTGGATCGAGATCGGAGATAGATTAGTACTTGGTCTTGACATGATTAGAGAAGCTTCAGAAAAGGTTGACATAATAGGAAAGAAATGAACGAAGCCCAGAGTAGGCAGAAGAGCTATGCTGATCAAAGTCGAATAAATTTAGAGTTCTTAGTTGGAGATTATGTATTCCTAAAAGCTTCTCCAATGAGAGGAGTGGTAAGATTTGGTCGGGCAGGGAAGTTAACACCTCGATTTATTGGACCTTTTCCTATTCTCGAAAAGATTGGCCCATTAGCTTTTCGTATGGAACTGCCTGAAAGGTTATTTGGCGTACACAATGTCTTTCATGTATCTCACCTACGAAAATATGTTCATGATATGGAGAAAATTATAGAAATAGTTGTCCAAGAAGATTTAGAAGTTGAACTTAATTTGGCGGTTATCAGGCGACCAATGCAAATCGTAGATCACGACGAAAAACGATTAATGTGGAAGGTTGTAAGATTGGTTAAAGAACAATGGAATGGCGATGCAGCTGATCGCACATGGGAGATAGAGGAAAGAATGCGTAAAGCTTACCCTGAGTTTGGAGTGGATACATAGTTGTATGTGTATGGTGTACTCACCGGCTAATGACGATGTCACTTGCTATATCTTATACACGTGTATCACTTCGTTATATATATGTCTTCGAGTTATCTTGTTCTTATCCTTAATTTTGAGAACGAAATTCTTTTAAGGGGGAAGTATGTAACGGCTAATGATGATGTCAGGTACGGGTTCTTTTTTAGGTAGTATGTTTTCTACTTATGCTTTAGTAGTCTTTCTTCTGCCGAGTTTAGTCAGTTAGCCCGCGACACATCTTTTATTTTTACTGGTATTGAGCTAGATAGGGAGTATATTAGATGTAAGGAATTAGAGAGGGGTAGTTCAGTTCATATATGAGGATCATTAGTTGGAACATTAGTGGATTGAACGAGTTAAGCAAATGTGATAAGGTTAGAGTATTTTTTATAGACTACTCCATATATATTGCATTACTCCAAGAAACAAAAATTAACTGTCCTGATGTTCGTTTCTTTAGAAGATTAGGTGGGTATCATTTTAGAAAATGGGTTTTTTACCTTCCGTTGACTCTTCCGGGGGATTAATGATAGGTTGGCGTGATAGTTATTTTAAATTGCTTCAACGTATTGTTAAGAAACATTCTCTTCATGCTATTCTTATTAATCTTTTTGATAACTCTTTAATAATTATGGGCCTAATTCTAAAATTAATAGGATAATTTTATGGAATGAATGCCTAGATTTTAGATCCCTAGCTCCGGTTTCTTGGATTTTGGGGGGTGATTTTAATGTTACGCGTTTCATAGGTGAGCGTTTTCCTAGAGAAGGAGATTACTCTGCTATGGAGGAATTCGATCAATTCATTGTTAACTCTAATTTGATTGAAATTCCTCTATCTAATAGAGAGTTTACTTGGAGTAACTCTAGAGAGTCTCCTTCCATGGCTCTTCTCGATAGATTTTTTGTTAGTAATCAAATTAAGGACAAATTTCCTATCTGTAGAGTTAATGGCTTACCGTATACCTTCTTTGACCATTGTCCTATTATCCTTTCTTGCGAATACCATAGCATTTTTATTAACAAATTTAAATTTGAAAAGATGTGGCTTTTGGAATCTAACTTTGTGAACTTAGTTATTTGTAAATGGAATTCTTTGAGTTTTCATAATTTCAGAAATAAGGATAATTCTGCAAAAGCTTTTATTTCTAAACTTAGAGATCTTAGGATTTTTCTTAAAAATTGGAATAAAAATGTTTTGGCAATTTAAAAATTAAGAAAGATAATATTCTTAATGAAATGCTTAAAATAAATAAGAAAGAAGAATCTAGACCTCTTAATCTATGTGAACGTAATGTTCTTTCTAATTTAAAAGATGAACTAAATTCTATTTTAGAAAAAGAGGAGGTGATGTGGAAGCAGCGATCCAGAATTCAATGGATCAACGAGGTGATAATAATACCAAATTTTTTCATAATATTGCTAATTGTAGAAAATGTTCTAATACAATTTACTCTATTTTGTTAACAATATAGAGTTAGTTGATCAAGGAGACCTCAAGAAGGCTTTTACTGACTATTATAAGGGTATTTTTGGTTCTAAAATCAAACATAGAATCAATGTTAGATGGACCAATCTGTATCCATCGGATTCTATTTTTGATTTATTTGAGTTAGATATTCCTTTTTCAAAAGAGGAAATTAGGAAAGCAATTAATGATATGCGTAGCGATAAATCGTCGGGGCCTGAGGGGTTTCCTATTTTATTTTATAATACTTTTTGGGGTGTTTTAAAATTTGACTTAGTTAATTTGTTTAATGATTTTTATAATGGTAATTTGCAATAAGGAAGATTTAATTTCGCAAATGTTATTTTGCTGCATAAAAAAGTAGGAGCTAATAACTTAAAAGATTTTAGACCTATTTCTTTGATTAACTGTTCAGTTAAAATCATTTCTAAAGTTCTAGCTAATAGACTTAGTATTAGATTGAACGATTTAATTGATTGTTCACAATCGACTTTTATTAAAGGGAGAAATATTACTGATGGTGTGGCTGTTGTTCAAGAATATATTAATTACTGCTGTAAGAACAACATAACCTGTGCGATTTTAAAACTTGATTTTGCTAAAGCTTTTGATTCAGTGGATTGGGATTTTCTTGTTGATATTTTTCAGGCTAGAGGATTTGGGCATAGATGGATTAGTTGGATTTTGAATTTGCTTAAAACAGGTAACTCTAGTATTATGGTTAATAGTATTCTAGGTAATAAAATTCAGTCAAAGAGAGGCTTAAGGCAAGGGGATCCCTTATCCCCTTTGTAGTTTAACTGAGCTGCCGATGTTTTTGCTAAAATTATTAAGAGAGCAGTAGATAATGGTTCTCTAGGAAGTGTTGGAAATGATATATCGTGTAATGGTATATCGGTTCTACAATTTGCGAATGATACCTTACTTTTTTCTTCTCATCTTCCTAGACACATTATTATTCTCAAGTTTATTCTTTATAGTTTTGAGCTTTTATCTGGTTTCAAAATTAATTTTGACAAAAGTTCAGTTCTTGTTTTAAATGATTTTGATAAAGTAGAAAACATAGTAGCTAATACCCTAAATTGCAAAAGTATGAAATTTCCTTTTGATTAACTAGGGTTTGTGATTAGACCTAACTCAAGCACGATGATTGGCTTATTATTATTGATAAAATTAAAAATAAGATATCTAATTATAATGGGAGATTTCTTTCTAGAGCAGGTAGCCGTGTTTTAATAAACTCGGTTTTATTAGCCTTACTTATCTATTGGATGTCCATGCATCTGTTTCGAGATTGGGTTATTGATAAAATCGATAAAATTAGAAGAGATTTTTTATGGAGTGGGGATAATATTAATAACAGTATAAAATGTCTCGTAAACTGGGAAACTGTTTGTAATGCTAAAAATGAGGGTGGTTTAGGAGTTATTAATTTACGCAACATGAATTTGTCTCTTTGAGGTAGATGGCTTTGGAAGTTTAAAGATATAAATGATAACGCTAGTTGAAAAGAGATCATTTCCAAATAATGCTATAACGGTAATATCAATTTACACCAATTTGATTATTCTTTTTCCCATAATTTTTCTATTTTTTTGGAAAAACATTTTAAAATGTTATGATATTTTTAAATTAGGAACTAAGACGATAGTTCATTCTGGAAATTGTACTTCTTTTTGGCATGACTGTTGGATTTCGATCTTGCCTCTTAAGTTTGATTTTAAGGAATTGTATGATATTTGCAACTTTAAGTATGCTTTAATTAATGAAGTTTATTCTCCGGAGAATGATCCTCCTTGGAACTTTAGCTTTAACAGAATTTTAATAGGTACTACCCTTAGGCAACTTTCTTTACTTTATGCCAGATTAAATCTTTATATTATTGATAATGATAATGATTTTATTAGTTGGGAATGGGATAAGAGTAAGAAATATACTCCAAATTCTTTTTATAGATTTATTATTTTTTTGGGTACTATTAACAACTCTTTTAAATATATGTGGAAATCTAATGCTCCTCCTAAATCCAAAATTCACATGTGGCTAATTCTTCATGGAAAACTTAATACAATTGAATTTTTAAAGGAAAAAACATTCAAAATGATAATAAATGTTATTTTTGCAATCTACATCTTGAGGACATAAATCATATATATTATGATTGTTTGGACACTAATTGCATCCTAATTAATACTCTTAAAATTTTGAACTTTAATATAATAACTAATATTTCGGATTGTGAATTCTACTGGAAAAATTATAGATTCAAATTCAATAAAAATATTAGATTTTTACTAGATACTTTATTTATTATTATTAGTTGGTTTATTTGGTTTGAGAGAAATCAAAGAATTTTTAATAATAATAATAATAGTCATCTTAACAAATTGATTTTTTCAATTTCTACATTTTGTTTTAAATGGATTTCTAACCCCAAATATAAATTAGCTAAAAATATCCTTTTCAAATGGTATCTTAACAAGGTTAGTTATAATATTAACTTTTTTAAACATAACAATAACTTTTATTGCACTAATAACAGTATTATTAATTCTTTTCCAAATTTATATGATAATCTCACTTTAAATCATAGCTTGCTTATGATTTAAGATATATAAGTCTGGTCTGTCTCAATTTTTGTTCTAGTCTCCGTTTGGTTTTTGTTTTCAGTTTATTCATTCCTTAGTTTTTGTCCTGTTAGACTTATTTAGGTTTTTTTATTTCTTTCCTTTTAAATACATATATATGTATATTTATTATATAAATATACATATATATGTATCATTCTAATTTTTTCCCTAGTCTTGTTTCAGATACAGGTTTTGGGAGATAGGATATCAGGTTCATTTCGTAGGTTTCTCTTGTCGTCAGATTGTTGGATTTCAGATCGTAGAGAGGTCATCAGAGCAGAGTTTCTTTATCTAGGACTTCTTGCAGTTATCCCCTTAGATATAGGATTCTGCTATCTTCATTACAGAGTACCTTTTCAAGATTTTCTATTCTTCAGTTTGGCTCTCCTTCTTCTTATTCAGAGCCTTCAGAGTGATCACTCTATTCAGCAGATCCTCTTAAGAGTAGATGCTTATTCACTTCTTCTGTTTCAGACTTTTGGAGCTTTTTTTTATTTATTTAGCCTTTTTGGTACTTCTAACATCTTAATATCGGGCGGTGGCCATGCCGAAGATTGATATTGAGGTGTGATGGGTGATGGCCTTGCCGGAACTCATCTTATGAGTACCTGAGTTTAGCTATATGTATTATTTCTCTTGTTACCTGCCAGGCATGTTGGCAGCTCCTTATGTTCGTGTTATATATATATATATATATATATATATATATATATATATATATATATATATATATTCACATGTGTGCTTTCCTCTATGCGTAGAGGATCACACATTTTTCCCAAAAGAAAATGGAATATTTAGTTAATTTTAAATATAGCTTTATAAGTTAAATGAACTTGTTTTAATTAGTTAAAAACGATAAGAAATTTATTTTCAAGTTTTTTCACATAAATAAATAGTTTGAATTAAAAACTGAAAAATATGACTTGAAATTGGATCCCGAAATCTCAACGGTTTGACAAATGGAAGTTCTTTTAAGTTATTGCAACATTGTTTGTACATGCGCACACATACACATAAACACACGTATGTATATCACAATTAGTCAAATCAAAGCTAACGAAAATATCTAAGATATTTTTTACAAAAAGTAAGTGAAAAGATAACATCTAATCACCATTAAAACATGGAAAACAAACATCAAATCCACCACTAATACATGTCATTCCATCTTAAAGATATTTTTGCAATATGTCTTATCACATTATATCTCATTAATGCATGCACTTGAGTATGATGACAAGGATTTGATGTTAAAGTGATGTGGTGTAAGAGATATTTTGATAATATCTAACGGTAATTAAGTAATTTGCGACATTTTCCTAAGGCTATAAATAAGACCCTAAGGCTTCACAAATTCACACATCTCATTCCATCTTCTTCTTCTTCTTCACCTCTACTTTAATGGCTTCCATCACCTCCATCCCCTCATCCATAGGCCGAGCCGTCTAGAAGCAATAATCCAAGTGATTATGAGCTAAGAGGCAATTGGATCCCAAAATCTTAACGGTTTGACAAATGGAAATTGTTTTAAGTTGTTGCAATATTGTTTGTGTGTGCACATACACACACACATACATGTGTATCATAATTAGTCAAATCAAATCTAAATAAAATATCGAAGGTATTTTTTACAAAAATAAGCGAAACATCTAATCACCATTAAAACATGTAAAGCTAACATCAAATCCACCATTAATGCATGTCATTCTATCTTAATATATTTTTGTAATATGTCTTATCATATTACATCTCATTAATGCATGCACTTGAGTTAGGTGGCAAGGATTTGATGTTGAAATGATGCAGTGTAGGAGATATTTTGATAATATCTAAGGGTTAATAATTTGCCACATTTTCCTAAGTCTATAAATAAGACCCTAAGACTTCACAAATTCACAAATCTCATTCCATCTTCTTCTTATTCACCTCTACTACAATGGATTCCATTAACTCTATCCTTTCATCCATAGGAAGAAACAATCTAGAAGCAATAATCCAAGTGATCGTGAGCTAAAAGTTCGAGTTAGCAAAGCTATAGCCAATTTTTAGTTAGTCGTTTAAACCCGAGGTGAGTAAACTCCTAAACTATCATATTATATGCTATTAGATGTTATATATGATTGATTATGATTATTAATGATGGTTTTTTAATATGAATGTTGAATATATATATATATATATATATATATATATATATATATATATGCAAGTCATGGAAATACATGTCGATAAGCACAAAGGAAATCACTTTCCTTTATTTAATGAATTAATGAATATGGAATGTTAAACCTCTTTTAAATTTTTTAAAAATATGAAATAAATTCTACAAATAATTTAAAAGTGATAAAAAAATGAGCTTCCAAATGATAAAAAGTCGTTTTGATCAACATAGCTTAAAAAGCACTTTCCGCAGCACTTTCCGCAGCGTTCTTCCACAACACTTTTCTATAACTTTTGAAATGTAGTTTTAAACACAACCGTTCTTTTCCAAATCTTTTGTAAGTTGTTTAAAATGATTAATAAAGTATTGTAAAGATGATCTGAAGTATTTACAAAATGGTTAAATATTAAATGATTTAGAGCCGATCAAATTACCTGACCGCCTTAGGGGTATCAAAGAGGTAGTGTTTAGGCTTGAGTTTGAAAAACCAATTTCCTGATCTCCTTGGCTATCCGGACTGGCCCGATGGATGGGATAGTAAATTTGATTTATTCGGATCAGAATTTTCCAAAGTTAAAGGATATAATTCTCCAAATTTAAATAACTTGAATTTTATGGAGATAATTTTTGTACTCGGTTTTAAAGCCCGAAGAGGGAACTCATACTATTCATGGAATTTAAAGGGTGCTTTCACTGTTATTCCGCACATAGTATTTTTTGAATAAGGGAATTGATATTGAGTAGAATTAGATGATTTTAATAGATTCCGCTCACTTAACATTTATTGGTTTTGGATTAACATCCTAAATAACATGCATTTAAACGAATTAAAATTATGAGTTTTGAATTAGGAAATTTTTGTTAAGATTTAAAGGAAATGAATAGGAACTATTTTTTGAGTAAAATATGAAAGGGTTTGGAATTATTCCATGATTTAAAAAGGCTTAAATTAACCAAAAGGATTTGATAAACGAGGCTTGATGATTCCATATACATTGATAAAGATAAAGAAATATATCAATGAATATATCTCTAAGATATGTCTATGAATGAATAGAAATATGAATTAAACTGAAAAATGATTGATAATCATATATGAACTTAATATATTTTTAATCGATGATTGGTTTGGAGAAACCGAGGTTGGATTTGGGAAATTCCTAACCGAAGACCACTTCGAACCAATTTACGTATTCGAAGTGAAGACATGGATACGATATTAAGGATTTTCCTAATGAAGGACTGCTTGTTGATCATCTGGGGATAAATTCATAATATAAATATAGTTGCAGTAGTCTCGTCGTTATGAAATATCCAATGCAAGGACCAATCGCTACTAATCCTAGGAGTAGCTCCCGACGGGATGTGGTAGGAGAGTGCCTTCAGTTTGTCCTGAGCTTGGACAACTTGCATGGACAGATATCTGACATTGCAGTTATAATTACATTGGTTGATTTATTTGAACATATCATCCGATTGGTAGCGGAGAAGGCAACTTCTCTTAGCTTAACACCCTTTCCTAAGACATACGAGCTTAGAAGTTATACGTTTGTAGAAATCAGTTCTGTGATTATGGATTGGCAATATAGCATTCAAAGTGGAATGTGCTATGAGTAAGGTAATCGTTACCTCGAGCCCCATCACTCAAAAATGACTAAAACATGGTAGATGTGGCAGAGCTAAGTTGGTCGCTCCCATCAGGATATAGTCATTACTTTTCTGGATATATTTATTTCTGCTATGACCTCGGGTTTTAAATTAATGTGGTGTATGCGAAGAGAGATCTCGAGTAGGATGGGAACGACCGAGGTGATGATATATTCGGTACTATCTATGGTAAAGGTAGGCCGGTTCTGTGTTGGTAGAGGTTGGAGCATTAGGTGTATTTTTATGTACTATCGGAAGGAAGTCCCTTACCTTGTCATTGTATGGAAATCCGTTCTCCAATAAGTGCCTTCGAATTTGATTGTAGAGCCTAGTATGCCGGAATTTAGTAATGTAACAATTTCGGCTAAGATTATGTATACTTGAAAAGTGTTTTCAAAAGAATGTCATTAAAAATAATATCCATATATTCTACGTAGAAAATGTTTTTGTTATCATAAGGTAAAATTTTGTTCCATGTTTATATGTGGCGTGGTCTTATGAGATACCTTTTGTTTCCAAACATCGTATTTTGAGTTTCTCACACCAGTCTCATGACTGACCCGGAGTTTATTTCCTTTTTCTCCTTAAATTATGGGTGTAGTATTTTCCTAGGCATCCAACTAGTTAGGTAAACTTGGAGCATTTTGGAATAGAGCATGGAGCATTTTGGGTCTTTTGTTGAAGTCATTTGTCACTTTCCGCTGTCTCTGTATTATATATTAATATTTACCAGCACTGTAAGGATAGGTTGTTATAATTATTCTAGTTGGGTTAGTACCTATCATAACTTTGATGGAACAATTCGGAATAATTACATGTGCTACTCATATGTATAATTATGTGTTGAATATGATGTGAGATTCTATTATTGTCTAACTTCTATCTTTATTTCTTTATCCCATGATAATCTTCATCCCCGGCACTTGGATTTACGACACGTGAATACAGAGGAAGTATTAATGTCAATTTCTGAGGATCGAGGAGGTGGGTCATCACATGGATTTCTATATTTTTTGAGAGCCACACAACCATTGTTTCGGTTTGGCCCAACTCCGATTATGATAGCTGGAAATTTAAAATCTTATTAAGGGGAGATTTTGGAGGAGAACTTAAATGGGTTTGAATGATACGGGTTCGTTCATTTTAGCAAGAGGATTACGAAGATATAGATTACTGGAGCTGGATATAGACATAGTGGTGGTGGGGAAGTTGAAAAGTTTGGTGAAAATTAATCTACTCTTTGTGTTTTTCTTGCATACTTGCTTGTAGGTTCGATGTGGATAGCTGAGCTTGGTTTTGAGGGTGTTGCATGAGGTAAAGTGGTTATTGTAGAGTGCACCAGCCTCCGGCGAGTTGATGGCATCACAGGTCAAGCGAGAATGTGAAAAGTAGTTTGGATAACCATAAAAGAGAAGTAGGGGTGGAAGGAGAGGAGGAGCTGCGGCTAGACTCGATGGTAGTGGTCGACGATGTAGCATAGTGATGAGGGGAAGAGGTTGCGTATGTGAATGAGTTCGGCTGTTTTAGTTTCACGGCTATGGTAGGTTGAGAGGTCGATGTGGGGGACCAGAGCTAATGGACTAAGGTGATGGTAGTGGAAGCGATAAGTTTTATGGTGGTGTGGGCGATGCAGTAGTGATGTAAGGTGATGTTCGTGGAGTACATATGGAGAAGAAAGCTTGCATGAACATGGGTTTGGTTGGCCATGGGAAATAGAGGAGAGAGAATACGTGATGAGGGAGAATAATTATGAAAATATTTTTTAAGGTAGTTAATAATTAATTAGTTGGGTTAATTATGTCATTAATTTATTGCGCTTGTATTGGAGCCTTCTAGAACTTGGCATAAGATTGAATAGCTTTTATTAAGGTAAGTGATGTTATCTCTCACTATACTATGCTTGTCATCATAATGTAAAATCGATATTACGAAATAATTTCCAACTTTAAAACATGATTTATAATATTTTTAAAACTACAATTAGTTTTATAGAAGAATTTTAGAGTGGTTTAAATTGGTTTCAAATTTATATCACGTATTTCCTTGTAAACATACTATTTTCTGAAAATTGCTAGATTTAGTCCAATTTTGATATGAATCCCAAATTAGTTGATATAGATGTGTTATGTATGATATGTTGGTTGTATGTATGCTTATCTTGTTTTGGTTGAAAACGACGATCAATGGACGATATAGTGTTACGGAATATCCCATAAGATAGAGTTTCGTGTATATCGATTGAACGCGCCAGGAGGGGAACTTGCATGGATAGGATAGAGTTCTATGCATATCAATTGAATGCACACATGATGGAAATCAAATGGATGAGTAATAATGGTAAGCATGTCGACCGATCCGAAGATGAGAGATGATGGACTTAGGGTATGTACTTTGAACTTTAAGATGGATGTTCGGTTTTTTCACTTGATTTGTAAACATCCATTTTTGGCTAAGCACATGGCCAAAGCAGTCAGTATCGACCACTATAGATTCGTCGATACTCCTCACTATTGATGATGGCCAATTTAACTAATCTTTGGCATGGACGATCAAGAAGCTTCAGGGAGCATGACACGGTGGTTTGTTCGTGCGGCTAACTCTTGATTTTGATATAATTGCTCTATGATGAGCGATTCAATGGTGAAGCAATGACGTGACACTCCAACTGGATGACTTTGGAACTTTGATGATGATGGACTCATGTTCTGCTGATGACAGCTCGATGTTGATGGAGTCATGATGATGATCCACCAGGGCAAGTTCGTTAAAGGAAACTTGTGGATAGAACATTAAAGTGTTCTATCATGGAAATGGAATGTTAAAGGGTTCAATGATGATGAATTGAAACGGATGGAGGGGTGAAGGGCTCGGAGGGATTGCTGATATACATAGTATTTTCTTATGTACTCGTAAGTAAGGATATTGTAAGGATGCTAACTAGATACTTTGATGGCTACCCCAGATCATTGGAGGGATCTGTATACCCTAGATCGTTGAAGGGATCTAGCATCTGCTATTATGGACTGGTGTTTTGGTAAATAGAAAACCAAGTTTTTTCCATTAATCTTGGCAAGTTGATGGTCATACGAGTTATCATATATCCAAAGCACAAAGTAATAGTGAGAATTGTTTGATGGATGCTATGTTTTTCATGTTCATTTGTTGCTCTAAGGATGTCACATGACAAAGGTGTCCAGGAGATCGATACCTAGGCACCCAATGGTGTACCAAGATGTTTATACACTTTATGATGGTAGTAGATCATAGATTATCATATATTGTTATGTGCTAATTCTTTGAATGCAGGGCTATGTCAGGTTTGATTCCCCATAACCTATGTCCCATACACAATATTGACATTCATAATATTTTGAGATCGTTTATCACTTACATTATATTGTTGTCTAATTCGAGATTTTACGCTTTGTTTCTTATTATCTCGAATACTCCTAAATGAGTAGAGTATCTAGTCGGTGTAAGCAATACTTGTAGGCAAATACATGCAGCTATATAGATGGATAAGTAGGAGATGATGCTTTCTAGTACTTACATTTGGACTCGATATTGTTTATTATGCCCTGTGACATTATGGAGCCTAGACAAAGTTCGTTTATTTTATTCAAAGATAGTTTATCTTCTACTTTTATCACCAGTTGTATAAACTCTACTACTACTTTATATATCTATTTAAATTTATTTATTATGATTCTATGGTACATTTAGTTATTACTGTCTTGCCTATTTTGTATCTCTGATGATTATTATATTTTAACCGATACATTGTGAGATATATATATATATATATATATATATGATAGGTTCTACGATTTCTTTATCTACTTTATACCCTTGAAAAATGTCCTACATCGACTGGGCACCTAGCATCGCACTATAAGGTTATATTGGGCGGCAGAGGTGTAGGGCAGTCGTCACAGCATTAGTGCAAAGATGGGTATAACTACCAATATAGTAATCCTAATCCTTACATCTATAGTGTTGCTTGCTCCACTAAGTTGGAGTTGACCTACCATGATGGGGATTGACGTTAAAGAACTTACCACCTCCCATTGATGGAACCACCTCACCACCATCGAAACAAAATAACTTCTAACAGAGAGACCCCACTATCGAAACAAAAAAACTTCTATGCCCCCTCCAAGGAGTGAGCCAAATATGATGGGGTTTGGAAGCAAACAAATGCCCCTGCTAGGTAAATATTAATATAAGAGTTCCCAAGTGCTTCTACATATAAGAAAAACTATCCAAATAACAAGTTGTCTGATAACTTAAAGGGAATATGCATGAATATATAATGTGTTCGCCAAGTTAAGTATGAAATTATCATCCTTGTTAGCTTTTTTGCAAGCAATAAAGAAACAACTTACAAAATTATTTTACTTTATCTCTATTTTGCACACAAGTTCAAGTTTCTAAGTGTTCAGCCTCAGCAAATGTTGTTAAATCATGGTTAGTACACATGTTGATTGTACAAATACAAGCATAAAGACAATAAAATAAATATTTACAACATTGAGATTCAAACACATACAATATCAAATATAGAAGTAAATGAACACTAAAATATGCTCAAGAGCTAAGAAAAAAAGCATTTTCATTAATAATAATAATAATAATTCTTTACACTAATGGGGCTGCCTCTTTGCAAAACGAGAAAATTACAAAGCAATAAAACTATGAAAAAGACCCTATAGTAGGGAAATTGTCATCGTGCATTATTTGCTTAGGGACATTAGGGTCAATGATCTGAATGCTGCGGGCCTTCACCAGATATGTTATCCTTTATGGCTCAATGATGATGGTGGGAGTTCGACCACCATTAATCATCTCCTCCACCATCTCCTAACAGACCTATACAAAAGTAGGGTTCGAGGGGAAGTCTCAAATGAGTCATATGTGAAAGATGGAAATAATGAATCGCTTCATCATAATGGTCATCCCTGTGTTCGACTGCTCATCATTCTTCTTGGCTTTCACCTTTGTAACCACTTGATAGCTTTGGTCGTTAGACTATCTAGTGCTAGAGAGGGAAACTTTAAGGTTGTCAATCTATGTCACTCTTTCCACAGATATGCCTTTGGCTGTTTTACTTCTCGCTCCGCATCTTCTCTACCACTTCCTTAGCCATCGCCCCCACCCTATCTTTTTCTCATGGGCTACCAGCCTCCTTTCTTAATAAACTTCGATTTTGCTTCCTTTATGGTATGCTTCTTCAACATGACCATTTCATGCATAATGAAGAGAATGCGGGTCCTGACTGCAAAATAAGCAGTTAGCAAATAGTAGAAATAACTTTAGATGGAAATACTTAGAAACAATTCTAAAATCTCATTAAAAACCTTCATAAAGTTGGCCTCAAAGATTGCCTCTATCTCATTACCAAGCCACCCCAACATTAGTTTGTGTGAATAGTCCACCGCCACTTCCACGGTCCTGCTTACCATATGGAATAACCCATTCAGCACAACCTCATTTGGATCCTAGGTAAAGGAGATGTTGGCATTGCCTATTGGTGTCTTCTTACCATCCATCAAATTAGCCTCCTTCATGAGAAAATAGGCTATAGTTGGCCCCTACTCCACTGCACCTTGTCGTTGTCTACCCACAACTTCTTATGAATGCGGGCGATAGAAACTCCATACTAAATGCCAATGAAAGGAGTTCTAAAAGCGTGACATGCTCCTCTAGAGGCATTGCAAGAGAAAATGACAAGGGTTTCTGTGAAGAATCTAGAGTTTGTCCCTCTTACTGGTTGGTCAATGGGGTATCCTGATATTGATAAGGAGTTATGGCAGGGGAGACGCGACTTTAGGGAGCCTCGTCCAAAATACAGAAAACTAGTTGGACCAATGTAGAATAAAGAAAAGAAGAAAAAATTAATTACTATTAGATAAAATAGTGAACAACAAAAAGGGAAATGAAACATGCAAGTGATACACATGAATAACTACGAATAAAAAAAGAGGTAAACTTCTAACTACCCTTACCTTTTGGGGTGGGTAGAAGGACTTGATATCACTATCATTGTTTGGATACCTTGATGTGCTTAGGGCACGGTTGAGGGTTAGGCAACGAACTCTATAGGGGAAGTACTTCTTTGAAGGAATTTGAGCTATAAAGGGTGTTTGGGGCCTAATCATTCCATAGCCCTCTCCTTCTCTAGGGTTTTGAATATTCTAGTGTAATTAGAAGACCAGAGGCATCACACTCAACCATTTGAATGCTTTCCCATAGCACCTCATGCCCGATGGTGGTTCCTAATGTATATCCTTTTCACTGTATCCTTTTCCACTATATCATATATGTGATGATCATATATTGGCCACTCACCCTCATCACCAGGCCCCTTGCCACCGAGTTTTCCCTCACGCCATGCTACAGGTCGGCCTCGATCTGCCCCATACCTTTTTCTAAAATCCATGGCTGATACCCTCTTCTGTTGAACAACCGCATTCACTATTTCTCTCCTTTCCGAGGTTTGGCATCTCACACTCTCGTTTATATGCTTTGGCAGCACTAAGCAACCCAACCGATGTAGATTGACATCCATAAAAGTAAAAGCCACATTTTTTTAGTTGTACTCCATCTTGAGAATCATCTCAATCCAACCAGTAAACTTAAGTTGGTCCTCTTATGAGCCCCTAAGTAGGATGTGATAAAAAGATGTACATATCAAAATAAAAGTAGAACGGAAATTACAATAGAACTTGGATTCAAAAGAAGTTTTACCGAGGTAATAAACTCTAAAAAACAGAGGCTAGGGTTGATGGAAGCATGCAAGTGAAAGAAGCAGGCAAAAACTTTCAATTAACCAATTTTTTAACTAACACACACTAGAATTTGGGACAAAAGTAGCCCTCTATAAAGATGGGAAATCAAGATTTTAGTGCTCCCTATAAAGATTATCCATAATAATTCGATGACCACCATACTTACCATTTTTGAAAATTTTAAAATATTATTTAACAACACGACCTAGCTATATAAGCATTGTTTTCTAATAGCTTAACCAGTCCTGTAATGACTACTATTTTATGTATCGGAGAATCGTAAAATATAATTACTTTATTCATTTGAGGTCATATGACTACAATTTTGGGAAATGATTACTATGGATATTTTCCATCCTTATATTTTTATTGGATAATTTTAACCTCGAAAATCTCGTAAAGGCTATAACTTTTGATAGGAGCTGAACTATGGTCTGAAATCACTTTCATTGGATTAGGACGATGGTTTCTCTTTCCTTAGAGTGGTTAGGAAAAAACTTACCATTTTGATGATATGGACATTTTAAGTTTGAACTTTTGCTGGCTAGGTTAGTGGATAATTAGTTAAGCCTATACTTAAGCAAACTAACCCATTATGGGAATTTTTCCTAACGAGGAATGATAGGACAGATCTAATCACTTTTCCCACTTCCCAAAGCAATTCTAAACCTATATCAATCTATTTTCTATCAATAAGCTCCTTTTTTCATCCTTAAATTAGCCTAAATCATCATTAGGAGTAATAAGCAAGGGTAAATCCTAGGTTTACTATTTTGCTACCTTTTGGGATTTATGATTTGGTTGCACATTGAATTTTGAGAGATAATTGGGTATATTAGTTTCTAGGTAAGTGGTTAGGCATCTCTCATTGCCATATGCTAGTAGATATGTTTAAAATGATGTTTTTAATATGATTTGGACGTTAAAGATCTTTTCAAACCTAGATCTAACTTTAATAACAAGCATATGCCGAATTTAAAAAGATAAAATGAATTTTAATTCATTTGCACCCCTTTACCAATCATGTTGCCATTATGAAATAAACTAGATCTATTAATATTATGTATAATAATCATGTTTGAATGAATTGGATATGTTTCTTTGATGCTAATGAATGATATTATATGATGTTTTCTCCTGTGTGAATTTCTTGATGTGTTTTCTAGTACCTATAGATAGTTAGGAAAGTGCTACGCCGATTGGAGCAAACGGTGTGAAAATGGTTGAAATGTGATGGATTTTGGATATGATGTGTTAGAGGTAGTGGGGAGACTTCTCTATAAATTTCATATCCTTTGGAGTTGATTTTGTGGTTGAAAATCAAATTGGAAAAAAGCAGTCGGTATTAGGAAAAAGAAGCCGATGGAGAGCGGTTTTAGTGGTATTTGGCAAGTTGCTTCGGGACTTAGGTAATAAAAGTTTGGGCATGCATGAGTTGAAGTAGGAGTTGGGATTTCTAGACTTAACTTTAATTTAAGGAAGAAGAAAACCACCCGATACCAAGAGGGAGGACTCGGTACCTACAGCTTTTCTTGGGGAAAGTGATGAAGCAAAGGACTTAAGGCATGAATGGAAGGGCTCTAGGTAAGAAAAAAAGGAAGTGGTCCGGGTATGAAGTACTTAGCCAATTTTCATAAGCAATTAATGTCGAAGCATGCGCAATTTATGTCGGTACCAACATGAGAGGAGGTTAGCCAATTTTAACCAAACTTCCAGGGTATGTTGAGGGGGTCCTAAAGGTTATGCGAGAGGTGTTTGTTCGTTCGTTCGATGCAACATGGTAGTGCAATGAAGGATAGCAACTAATGGATGAAACAACATTGATGTGGTTCGACGTGATTGCTTCGGACTTTAAGGTGCTATTTCTATGACCAATGTGAATGTCTAAAAGTGTTCTAGAGAGGATGAATCGATTGACGGAGTTATGACGACAATTATCCACCAGGGCGAGTTGGTTGAAGGGAATCTGTGGATGGAACATTATAGGGTTCTATCATGGAGAATGAATGTTGAAGGGTTCCATGATGATGAATGGAAATGGATGGAGCAACATAGAGCTTGGGTACTTGAGCTAAGTGATTAATGATACTCAGAGTGTTTTCTAATGTACTCGTAAGTAGTGGTATCATGAAGATGCTCATTAAATACTTTGATAGCTACCTCGGATTATTGAAGGGATTTATACGTTGAAGGGATCTAGTATCAGCTACGGTCTAGCGTTCATGTGTATAGAAAATCAGAATTTTTCCATTAATACTTGGTAGTTAATGGTCATACGAGTTATCATATATCCAAGGAAGATTGAGTGACAGTGGTGATTGTTTGACGGATGCCATGTTTTCCATGGTTGTTACTGTTGTTGTTTGTCGCTCTAGGGATATCACATGACGTAGGCATACAAGAGATCGATTCCTATACACCCGATAATATACCAAGACATTTGTATACTTTATGATGATGATGTTAGAGTAGCATATTATTATTATGTGTTAACTCTTTGGATGCAGGGACAGGTCAGATGAGATTTTCTATACCTTTGTTCGTTACTATATTGACTTGTATAGTATTTTGAGATTTCTATTGCTCATACCAAGCTATTATGTAACTCAAGGTTTTATGATTTACTTCTTATTATTTTGGATTCTCTTAAATGAGTAGGATAGATAGAAGTTTTGGGTGATACATAGTGATATATAAAGGATGAGCAAGAGATGGTGCTTTCTCGTATTATGTATAGACTTACTATTAGTAATTCTGCCGTGTCACACTATGGAGCTTAGACATTATTAGATATTTTATATAGAGATAATTATCTCGAGTTTATTCCTAGTTGTATAAACTCTTCTACTATTTTGTATAACTCTATAGACCTGTGCAATTTGACATTTGTGGTTCATTGAGTTATTACTGTCTCGCCCATTTTATATATGTGATGATTGTTATATTTTATTCGATGCCCTATGAGACGATAGGTTCTATTATTTGTTTCTTTACTTTTCACCTTTGTTAATTGTCCAACATCGACCGAGCGCCGTAGCAGCGTACTCTTCTAATATATTGGATGATGGAAGTGTAGGAGTTCGTCATAGGTCCTGACATAATACCTAACATACTATGATGACCGCCCTACACCTCTAGTACCTAATATAACCTATAGAGTATGTTGTGACTTTACCTACTAAAATGTAGGACGATTATCATTAATAAAATGTAAAAATAATCTAAAGTAAACCTGTCGTAAATCTACAACGCAAGGATATGATACAATAATCAACAGCAATACAAAACATGCAAGAAAATAATGAATGAAATGAACCACAAAACCAAAATGCAACAGCTTTATATAGCTAGATCAAGAAAATGGATCAACATCCTAGATTTAGTGTGAAAGAATATTTTTATAGTGGTACGGCCATTAATGAAGCCTACATCCACTTTATAACTTTTATTATTGACTGATTGCCGTTACAAAGTGAATTGGATTACAAAGTTGTTGAATATCCCGAGTTAAGCTAAGTCTCTAATGCTGGAGTTCACTGGAGAATCACAATAAACCCCTTGGACAACTGTTGTGAGGAGGAAGGAGAAGAGTGAAAAATAGTTTCTGCAAAGTTTCAATAGCCAATCCAAAGGTCCCCTATTTATGTTGCAGGTAGGGTTGTATTTATAGGGGTTGGAGAGCTATTGGGCTAAGCTTGCTTTGCGAGCTATTGTGTAACGACCCGGAATTTTAGGCAATATAAATTTAATAATCCGAGTTAATAATAAATTGATTTGATAATTTTTCTTTATAATTTAATTTAAATTGGTAAATTTAATCTTTTAAAAGTTAATAAATATTTAATCTGGTAATTTTGATCAATATTTTTAACAATTTAAATTGATAAGATTTATTTTTCAAAGCTAATAAAATTTTATTCTATTTATAATATATATATTTGATATATATTGTGAATAGAATATCTTTTGTTTAAAATAAAGGTTGAATTTTCAAATTGTAATATATATGTGTGTATATGTTATAATTTGATATTGTTTTGGAAATTCAACTTAATATGTAGATAATTTATGTATGAATGGTAATTTAAAGCTTTGTTTTAATTTATATTTTTCAAAAGTAAATTTAGATTAATTCAATTTGCAAAATATAAGATAATTATTTATTTTTAAGATGATAGTTTAAAATAGGATTTAATCAAAGTTTTCTTTTTGTTTTCTTTAAAGTGTTTGAATTTAAAATGGTTTCAAATGTATATGTATAAATGTCAAGATTTTTAAATACATGTATAAGAAAATATATTTGCATTATAATTAATTTTAGAATATTTCTTTTAAAGGTAAATTTATACATATGTAAACATTTATTAATTAAGAAATTTAAATAAGTAAGTTATATTTACATTTAATTCAAATGAAAATTTGATTAAAAACACTTATAAACATGTGTAAACTAGTTAACACCCTTAATAACACTTGTAAGTAATTAAAACAATTAAGATGACAAATGTAAGTTTAACAACAAGTGGCACATATTCATTTCAATTTTTAATAAATATTTTTTTTAGAAGAAAACTAGCTTTCATAACACTTTCATTTTCTTTGTTCCTTAACTCAAACCAGTAAAAAAAATTCAAATCTGCAAAATCAAAATCCAAAAGCAAAGTATAATCTGGAAACTTATATCTGCAAACTGCAAATCAACATTTGTATCAACCTGTAATGCAAATGGATGAGCTACTCATATCAATTTTAACATTAGTTCAGCAGTTTAAAATCAACAATTAAAGCTACAAATGAAACCTGCATTTCAAAAAGGGGAGTCAACTGAAGTTCAACTTTTAATCATCAAATTGAAAGCTTGCATTAGGATTTCTACAGCAAGTCATCTGTTTCAACATTTTAAACAACAGATTGTAAGCATGCAAACGGATTTTTCATCAGCATATCAAAGCCTGGAATAATACAGAAAAATCTGCTATGCATAATCTGTGAGTAATTCTTCATTTTAAAAACATATTTGAACCTGTTATTTACCTAGATTTGTGTGATGATTTATATAGTAGTTCAGTTATAAATATGTTGTGAAGATGATTGCATGTTTGTATACAATGATGATATGTATGTATGTGACTGTATAGATATGCTATGGTGAATTACAGGTATTTATCATTCAAATTAATTCAAATCTTTCAAAAACAAATATTATTTTGCTTTGATAATTTAATAGAAGTTGTAGTTAATGGATGATGATTGTTTTTAAAATCAATTCAGGATTTCTATTGCAGTAAATAAGCTTAAACTCTAGGAATATAGTAGATTTGTGATTCATGTCAGAAAATCAATAACCTTAATTCTTGTATTGGATTGTATAAATGGATTAGATGTTAGAAATGTTGATTTCTAACATGCAATTCATAGTTTTTAAGTTGATATTTAACTGGGAATTTAATGTTGAAGGGTTTCGGCAATTTGATCAATTGCCAATGATCAAACCCATGATTTGAGTTGAAATCTTGGGTGAAGCACGCTTTTGTGTTGTTGAAGATGGGAAAAATACAGTTAAAATTTTCCAAATGCTGAATCGATGGGATTTGGGTCGAGTAGGGTTTTCTGGTTTGTTATGTTAATCGATGGGTTCGTGGTCCTTGCGTTGCCATGGAGATGATCGACTGGGATCGTAAGTTGAGGGATGGTAGCGGGGTAGTACGGCGGCGCTTAGGAGGAGTTACTGGAGTTTCCAGTTGACGACATCATCGGAGGCGATGGAATTTTTGGAATATCGTGGCTGCATTTTTTCGATCTAAGGGTCAGTTTTCGATTCGTGATAGAATTTTTGGTTTTGGTTGGTCGAGGGGCTCGACGTAGTCGTTGGCGACTTGGAGATGGCCGGAGGGAGGTTCGGCGATGCTTGGATCGCCGTGCAAGGTGCACGTGTGTACGATTTGGGGGACTGGAAGTTTGGTTTGGTGGTGATTAAGGGGACTCGGAGTGTTCTCGTGTATTTCTATAAACAACTCGAAGTAGCACTCGTATTTTCCTATGGGACGACTCGAAGCGAGTGTAGATGGCGAGTAACTCGAGGGGAGCTGGGGAACTTCGAGGCAGTCTCGAGTATTTCCTGTGTTCGACTTGAGATTTTTGTTGCGTGTTCTTCTGGTTAGTGATGTGAAGTGTTACAAGTTGCTGTGTAACTTTTGTTGAGTTAATGAAGGTAAGCATTGTATTTTAAACAAGTTTATGAAAGAAACAAAAATATATAGTTAAACTTGATGTTTTAAAATATAATGTAAACCAAAACTTTTAAAAGTGAATGTTAATCAAACTTTAAAAGTATAAATTGAAATTATTTTTAAATTTAAATTTATTTAAAATGATTTCTTTTTGAAACTAATTTAATTACATTTTGGAGTTCAATTTAAAAGAATATTTTGAATTAAATATTAAATCAAAGTTTAAGTTTAAATTTTAAGTAATGATTTAAAACTAAAATTTCAAATTATATTTGAAATGAATAAGATTAATTTAGATGTTTTAAAGTATTCTTAATTTTGAAATTTGTTTCTAAATTTCCTGTTTTCAAATAAGATTATTGTTATGATTTTGAAAACCAAATAGGATATAAAAAATTAAGTTGTTAAAATTTGATTTATTCAACTAATTTATTATAAGATAAATAAGGTTAATTTATCTTTGATTTGAATACAATAATATTTAATTTGATTTGTTAATAAGTAAAGAATTAATTAAGATAAATGTTTTCTTAATTAATTAAGGTCTTGAAATATAAGAAGTTAATTAATTAATTATTTAATTAATTTTAAATAATTGGTTAATTGTTTATTCAATTGTAAATAATCACTTAATTATGAATTAATTAAGTGTAATACTTAATGAAGTAATTAATGGTTAATTATTGAATGTAATTAAGAATGATAATTACTTATGAAAGGTAATTAGTGAGTATTACTCATGGGAGTAATTAAAGTTGAAGTAATTAATGGATTATCACATAATGTTATTTATTAAGGATTGATTAATAAAATTGTTTTGAAGCAAATTAATTATGGAGTAGTTCATTAATTAATGAATTAAGGATTGTTTAATGATGAAATTAATCACTTGTTAAGTAATTAATTAAGAAAGCAATAAAGGTTTATTAATGAAGTAATTAGAGATAATTACTTATGTAAGTAATTAAGAGTTAATTACTTAGTAAATTTTAGCTAATTAATTAATGTGATTAATTAATTAATGAATATGATTAATTTAAGATTAATTACTAAGGGTAATTAATTAAATTGTAATTAATTAATAAAGTAATTAATTAAGGATTATTTATTAATTTAATTGAATAATTAATTACTTAATGAAGTAATTAAAGATTAATTAATTGGATTAATTAATCAAGGATTAATATAATTAATTAAGATGTTAATTTAGATACTTAATTACAAATTGTTAATTACTGTTTATGATTAATGAGATGATTAATTACAAGTTGATTATTTAATTCATTTAAAGTAATTATTAATTAATAAGGATCATTAGTTAATTAATGAATTAATCAAGGTTGGTTAATTTAAGTGTGATTAATTAATTGTAATTAATTGAGGTTTAATGTAATTAATTATAATTGATTAAGTAATGGAAGCAAATGTAGGATCATTAATTATTGTAATTAATGATATTAATTAAAGGTTAATTACTGAATATGGTTAAGGCTAATTACTTGAAGGTAATTAAGGTATGATTAATCAAGAAAGATTAATTAAGGAAGATCATTAAGAGATGATTACTTTATTTATTTGGAATAAATAAATGAAGAAGGGTTACGGTAATCAAATTGGTTATTAGTTAATCAATTCTGTTTTGGATAATTGATTAATATTGTTTGATGGATTGATATTGGATGATCAATATTGGGTGATTAATATTGGGTGATTGATATTGTTTGATACTAGATGATTTGAATATCTTTGTTATGAGATATGCTGTTTGTGAGATGAATATTGGTATGAATTATCTATTGTGATAATGTGATTCATCTATCTGTTTATATCTTCTTGGACATAAGTTAATTGTTAAAACCCTTAAGTACAACTTGGACATTAAAATAGCGTTTGATTTAGGTGAGACCGGGATCGGGTTTCCATATTTGGGATCCGAAAACCACATTGATTCAATTAAATGTTAGGTCATGAATCCAAGTGGAGCAAGTGAAGACTCGAGGTGTAAGAGCTACACGTCAGTATAACTCTGTGGGTGATTCCGTAATGAGTTTGACGGAATAGTACTTATAGATTCGAGATGGTGATTTAGAGTGCAAGGGCTATGGTCGTTGACTCTGAGGGTGACTCCAAAATGAGTGCAATGAGATAGTGCCTTCGGTTTCGTTCGAACCCGGAACAAACTTGTATGGATTGAGTGCTTTCAGAACATCGTCAGGTGGACGATGAGTATTCTAAGATAGATGTGTTCTATAAAGGTAATCGCAGCCTCAAGCCTCATCAACCGGGAATGGCTAAAACAGGGGAGGTGCAGCAAGGCTTCGTGGGCAGCCCCCACTGGAGAGTGAGATTTACCCATGTCTAGAGGTCCCTTTCTATTTCGGCTTAGTGTGTGGTTGGTCGCGCCAACCACGGGGTAGTCTTGTTCCGCACTGTCCAGTAAGGGATGGTTCCGGCCTTGTGTTGCAGGGGAGTTAGGGTGGCTCCTCGGTACGTTGATCTAGGCCACTTACTGTGACGGACGGTACCCCAGTAGCCCTTCCATTGATGGAAACCCATTCTTCCTACGAGACCCTACGGTTTTGATTGTATTACCCACTTTTGTGGCTAGTAGCTGGAATTTAATAATGTAACAATTTCGGCTATTTTTTATTTACTTGAAAACCCTAGACACTATTATAATATCACTGGATTTCCTATCTAATGTTTTGGTTAGCGTAAGGGAAAAACTTTTCCATGTTTATGTGTGGGAAGTCTTACGTGATACGTTTTCTTTTCAAAGGTTTTCTAAAATTAAACAATTTTAACCCGTTTACTCACACCAGACCCTTATCTGACCCGAGTGTTTATTTTCTATTTTATTCAACTCTTGGGTACTCATATTTTGTATGAGCAGTCAAGTGATTCAGGTTAGCTTGACGAATTCTGGAGGAGATACGGAGCAGAAGGCTTCCACGTGTAGATATATTATGGTTCCGCCGTGTTTGTTTGGTATCTGTATCTGTTGTACTTGGGTTGTATAGTTAGACAGATGTTTATAACTGTCTAATATGTATTGTTTAAGTTGTGTACTCTGATGTAATATGATACTATGTAATATTTTATGTGATATATTATATTTCATTCGTTCCGCTGTGAGTTCTCCGATATTGTTGTGTTTCATCTTTCTCTTTCTTTTCTTCTTCTATCCCTTTCTTTCTTCAAGATGATGTGATTTCCTAGAGATAGGAAGTCGGGTCGTCTCATTTAGTATCAGAGCGTTAGATTGAGTGAATACCTAGGCTCTGGAGCGGTGTCTTTCTTGAGAGAGCGTACTTGTAATTTTTATATATAACTATATATATATATATATATATATATATATATATATATATATATATATATATCTACCTGATCTGTTGGGTTATCTGTTCGGATTTTCCAACATAAGTTTTAGAGGTAGATGGAGTAGTGGTGTGTGTGTGTAACACGACTACCACTAATGGAAGAGGTCCATATGTTGAGATTAGATGTGTATTTGTAGAGACTGTAGACCTAATACCGTCTCGAGTGAGATTTGTAGTTTGGAGTAAGGATTTCTCTAATCTCCGAAGGAAATCTTTTTAAAAGATTCGGAGTTATCTTTGAAGAGTAAGTTTGGTTGCGCTCAGGTGAGCGGATTTTCTAAGTTTGGATCTGTCGGAAGTGCAGAAGTTAGTGATGATATCTTGATAACTGCGTGATGAGATGCAGTATCCATGGATATTTTCCGAAGGTGTTTTCTCTTGAAGCAGTTTTAGAAGTAGTTGAGGAGCATTCTTTACCTGCTGGAGGGAAGTTTCGTCTATGTAGAAGCGGTCTGGAGCTTTAGCTTGGAGGTTGGCTGTTTTGGAATATGAGACTAAGGTCTATAAGTTGCTTCGCTTTGGCATGGTCTCATTTGTTATTCCTTAAGGAGAGCGAGATGTTGATGCTTGGTTTGGAGCCCGAATTTCTTGAGAGGTTGTCTACCATCTCGAAGGTCCGTTGTGTGGATTTTTGATGGTTTTGGTTTTCGAGGAGCTTTTGGATTAGAAGTCTTTGGTTAGCTGTGGTAGCAGTGTAACTCGAAGAGTTCAGTGTGCTGACGGGGAGGTCTTTTGGCTTTGCAGTATCATCGAAGTAGAGCTTGCAGCAGCATTGTGGCTTGTTTCTCCAATGGTTCAGGAATCTTGGTGGTTCTTCTATCAACAGCCCGGGAAGTTGGTGAAAGTTTTCTTGAAGGGTTAACCTTGTTTGGAAAAGCTTAAAGCTATTCTAATTGGTAAAGGGAGGGTAGTTTCTTTGGAATCCGAACTAGGTGGGATCGCAAAAGTGACTTGCGATTAGTTGGGAATTTATCTTGCGCAGTCTTTTGTTTGAGACTGAGGGTTCTCATGAAGAAGTAGGAGCTACTGATGTAATCGGAAGTTTGTCTGCATCTGGAGTTGAGTTCCATATTTTTTTGGTTCCACAAGCGATATTGGGGGTTAGCCTGGTAGTAGGATGGTTCTTGGAGAAGGAAGAGTTGGTGTAGCAACTCAGGAATTTTGGAGTTCGGATTGGTCGAATCTAGTTTTTGAGTTGGATTCTGCTGTAAGGTAGTGTGACCGAGTCAAAGGGATCACTAAGATTTTATGGATTTGATGAACAAAATTTCCCTGATATATTGGATAAGTTTGTATTCTTGTTCATCAACAGTATTCTCATCTATTTCAGGATCAGAGCTGTGCAGCGGAAGCGAGGTAGTAGCTGTGCAAGGAAGGAAGCGAGTTCGGTTTGCTATTGCTTGAGAAGTAGAGCTTGAGTTCTGGATTTCGACGGATTCTGGAAAACTTTTCTGTTGAATAGAATTTAAAAACTGGTTTGTTTTGGTCTAGTTGTTTCTGGAAGCATCAGCATAGGTTGAGCTGATCAGGAAGAGATTGGCAGCCCAAGATTGTCAGTTGAGTTATGCAGATATGAGATAAGGAGCTTGGAATTCGAAGTTGGAGACTTCATTGTTGTTAAGGTTTCTCTGGTTAAGAGAACAATAATTGGGTTAGATTGGTTGGTTAGTGCTGTGGCATTTGAGATTTCATATCTGTGTTTTTGATAGAATAAGTTCTGTTGTCTCCAAGATTGAATTGCCAGTTTGGATAGCTGGAATTCATTGTATTTCACGTATCTCTGAGTGAGTGCGTGTATGATTCATCGTTGGGTGTTGAATCTGTAGTTCAGTTAGATTTGGAAGTTGAGCTAGATTTGAGTATAGCCTGATGTTCTGTTCAGATTGATGGATCTAGAGATGAGTTGAGCTCTGGATTTTGGTGGTGTAGTTTGTTAGCTTCTGTAGAGCGAGTCTCCCAGTGATTTAAACTTGGAAAACTCTAGATAGTATTTGAGATTTATTCTGATCTGTGTCAGGATAATTAGTTAGGTTTGTTTGTTTGGTTGGTTGCTATGGTTGTTAATAACTGGTTGATAGTTATGTTTTGCTGATTGAAATTAAAATCTTTGCTGGGTTATTAAATTACCTTTGCTTTTAAATTTCGGGGACGAAATTTTTTTAAGGGGGGAGGAGTGTAACGACCTGGAATTTTAGGCAATATAAATTTAATAATCTGAGTTAATAATAAATTGATTTGATAATTTTTCTTTATAATTTTAATTTAAATTGGTAAATTAATTCTTTTAAAAGTTAATAAATATTCAATCTGGTAATTTTGATCAATATTTTTTTAACAATTTAAATTGATAAGATTTATTTTTCAAAGCTAATAAAATTCTATTCTATTTATAATATATATATATATATATATATATATTTGACATATATATCTTTTGTTTAAAATAGATGTTGAATTTTCAAATTGTAATATACATGTGTGTATATGTTATAATTTGATATTGTTTTGGAAATTCAACTTAATCCGTTGGTAATTTATGTATGAATGGTAATTTAAAGCTTTGTTTTAATTTATATTTTTCAAAAGTTAATTTAGATTAATTCAATTTGTTACAAAATATAAGATAATTATTTATTTTTAAGATGACAGTTTAAAATAGGATTTAATCAAACTTTTCTTTTTGTTTTCTTTAAAGTGTTTGAATTTAAAATGGTTTCAAATGTTTATGCATAAATGTCTAGATTTTTAAATACATGTATAAGAAAATATATTTGCATTAGAATTAATTTTAGAATATTTCTTTTAAAGGTAAATTTGTACATATGTAAACATTTATTAATTAAGAAATTTAAATAAGTAAGTTATATTTACATTTAATTTAAATGAAAATTTGATTAAAAACACTTATAAACATGTGTAAACTCGTTAACACCATTAATAACACTTGTAAGTAATTAAAACAATTAAGATGACAAATGTAAGTTTAACAGCAAGTGGCACATATTCATTTCAATTTTTAATAAATATTTTTTTAGAAGAAAACTAGCTTTCATAACACTTTCATTTTCTTTGTTCCTTAACTCAAACCAGTAAAAAAAAATTCAAATCTGCAAAATCAAAATCCAAAAGCAAAGTATAATCTGGAAACTTATATCTGCAAACTTCAAACTGCAAATCAACATTTGCATCAACCTGTAATGCAAATGGATGAGCTACTCAGATCAATTTTAACATTAGTTCAGCAGTTTAAAATCAACAATTAAAGCTACAAATGAAACCTGCATTTCAAACAGGGAGTCAACTGAAGTTTAACTTTTAATCATCAAATTGAAAGCTTGCATTAGGATTTCTACAGCAAGTCATCTGTTTCAACATTTTAAACAACAGATTGTAAGCATGCAAATGGATTGTTCATCATATCAAAGCCTGGAATAATACACAAAAATCTGCTCTGCATAATCTGTGAGTAAATCTTTATTTTAAAAACAGATTTGAACCTGTTATTTAACTAGATTTGTGTGATGATTTATATAGTAGTTCGGTTGTAAATATGTTGCGAAGATGAATGCATGTTTGTATACAATAATGATATGTATGTATGTGACTGTATAGATATGCTCTGTTGAATTACAGGTATTTATCATTCAAATTAATTCAAATCTTTCAAAAACAAACATTATTTGGCTTTGATAATTTAATGGAAGTTGTAGTTAATGGATGATGATTGTTTTTAAAATCAATTCAGGATTTCTATTGCAGTAAATAAGCTTAAAATCTAGGAATACAGTAGATTTGTGATTCATATCAGAAAATCAATAACCTTAATTCTTGTATTGGATTGTACAACTGGATTAGATGTTAGAAATGTTGATTTTTAACATGCAATTCGTAATTTTTAAATTGATATTTAAGTGGGAATTTAATGTTAAAGGGTTTCGACAATTTGATCAATTGCCGATGATCAAATCCATGATTTGAGTTGAAATCTTGGGTGAAGCAAGCTTTTGTGTTGTTGAAGATGGGAAGAATACAATTAAATTTTTCCAATGGCTGAATCGATGGGATTTGGGTCGAGTAGGGTTTTCTAGTTTGTTATGTTAATCGATGGGTTCGTGGTCCTTGCGTTGCCATGGAGATGATCGAGTGCGATCGTAAGTTGAGGGATGGTAGTGGGGTAGTACGGCGGTGCTTAGGAGGAGTTACTGGAGTTTCCAGTTGACGACATCATCGGAGGCGATGGAATTTTTGGAATATTGTGGCTGTAGTTTTTCGATCTAAGGGTCGGTTTTCGATTCGTGATAGAATTTTTGGTTTTGGTTAGTCGAGGGGCTCGACGTAGTCGTTGGGGACTTGGAGATGGCCGGAGGGAGGTTTGGCGATGCTTGGATCGCCGTGCAAGGTGCACGCTGTACGATTTGGGGGACTGGAAGTTTGGGTTTGGTGGTGATTAAGGGGACTCGGAGTGTTCTCGCGTATTTCTGTAAACAACTCGAAGTAGCACTCGTATTTTCCTTTGCGACGACTCGAAGCGAGTGTAGATGGTGAGTAACTCGAGGGGAGCTGGGGATCTTCGAGGCAGTCTCGAGTATTTCATGTGTTCGACTTGAGATTTCTGTTGCGTGTTCTTCTGGTTAGTGATGTGAAGTGTTACAGTTGCTGTGTAACTTTTGTTGAGTTAATGAAGGTAAGCATTGTATTTTAAAAAAGTTTATAAAAGAAACCAAAATATATAGTTAAACTTGATGTTTTAAACTATAATGTAAACCAAAACTTTTAAAAGTGAATGTTAATCAAACTTTAAAAGTATAAATTGAAATTATTTTTAAATTTAAATTTATTTAAAATGATTTCTTTTTTAAACTAATTTAATTACATTTTGGAGTTCAATTTAAAAGAATATTTTGAATTTAAATATTAAATCAAAGTTTAAGTTTAAATTTTAAGTAAAGATTTAAAACTAAAATTTCAAATTATATTTGAAATAAATAAGGTTAATTTAGATGTTTTAAAGTATTCTTAATTTTGAAATTTGTTTCTAAATTTCCTATTTTCAAATAAGATTATTATTATGATTTTGAAAACCAAATAGGATAATTTGTTTTAAGTTGTTAAAATTTGATTTATTCAAATAATTTATTATAAGATAAATAAGGTTAATTTATCTTTGATTTGAATATAAGAATATTTAATTTGATTTGTTAATAAGTAAAGAATTAATTAAGATAAATGTTTTCTTAATTAATTAAGGATTTTGAAATATAAGAAGTTAATTAATTAATTATTTAATTAATTTTAAGTAATTAGTTAATTGTTTATTTAATTTTAAATAATCACTTAATTATGAATTAATTAAGTGTAATTACTTAATGAAGTAATCAATGGTTAATTAGTGAATGTAATTAAGAATGATAATTACTTATGAAAGGTAATTAGTGAGAAATTACTCATGGGAGTAATTAAAGTTGAAGTAATTAATGGATTGTCACATAATGTTATTTATTAAGGATTGATTAATAAAATTGTTTGGAGTAAATTAATTATGGAGTAATTAATTAAATAATGAATTAAGGATTGTTTAATGATGAAATTAATCACTTGTTAAGTAATTAATTAAGAAAGCAATCAAGGTTTATTAATGAAGTAATTAGAGATAATTAATTATGTAAGTAATTAAGAGTTAATTACTTAGCAAATTTTAGTTAATTAATTAGTGTGATTAATTAATGAATGAATGTGATTAATTTAAGATTAATTACTAAGGGTAATTAATTAAATTGTAATTAATTAACAAAGTAATTAATTAAGGATTATTTATTAATTTAATTGAATAATTAATTACTTAATGAAGTAATTAAAGATTAATTAATTGGATTAATTAATCAAGGATTAATAAAATTAATTAAGATGTTAATTTAGATAAGTAATTACAAATTGTTAATTACTGTTTATGATAATGAGATGATTAATTACAAGTTAATTATTTAATTCATTTAAAGTAATTATTAATTAATAAGGATCATTAGTTAATTAATGAATTAATCAAGGTTGATTAATTTAAATGTGACTAATTAATTGTAATTAATTGAGGTTTAATGTAATTAATTATAATTGATTAATTAATGGAAGGAAATGTAGGATCATTAATTATTGTAATTAATGATAGTAATTAAAGGTTAATTACTGAATATGGTTGAGGCTAATTACTTGAAGGTAATTAAGGTATGATTAATCAAGAAAGATTAATTAAGGAAGATCATTAAGAGATGATTAATTTATTTATTTGGAATAAATAAATGAAGAAGGATTAAGGTAATCAAATTGATTATGAGTTAATCAATTCTGTTTTGGATAATTGATTAATATTGTTTGATGGATTGATATTGGATAATCAATATTGGGTGATTGATATTAGGTGATTGATATTGTTTGATACTGGATGATTTGAATATCTCTGTTATGAGATATGCTGTTTGTGAGATGAATATTGGTATGAATTATCTATTGTGATAATGCGATTCATCTATCTGTTTATATCATCCTGGATATAAGTTAATTGTTAAACCCTTAAGTACAACTTGGACATTAAAATGGAGTTTGGTTTCGGTGAGACCGAGATCGGGTTTCCATATATGGGATCCAAAAACCACATCGATTCCAATTAAATGTTAGGTCGTGAATCCAAGTGGAGCAAGTAAAGACTCGAGGTGTAAGAGCTATACGTAAGTATAACTCTATGGGTGATTCTGTAATGAGTTTGACGGAATAGTACTTATAGATTCGAGATGGTGATTTAGAGTGCAAGGGCTATGGTCGTTGACTCTAAGGGTGATTCCAAAATGAGTGCAACGAGATAGTGCCTTCGGTTTCGTTCGAACCCGGAACGAATTTGTATGGATTGAGTGCTTTCAGAACATCGTCAGGTGGACGATGAGCATTCTAAGATAGATGTGTTCTATAAAGGTAATCGCAGCCTCAAGCCTCATCAACCGGGAATGGCTAAAACATGGGAGGTGCAGCAAGGCTTCGTGGGTAGCTCCCAGTGGAGAGTGAGATTCACCCCTGTCTAGAGATCCCTTTCTATTTCAGCTTAGTGTGTGGTTGGTCGCGCAAACCACGGGGTGGTCCTGTTCGGGACTGTCCTGTAAGGGATGGTTCTGGCCTTGTGTTGCAGGGGAGTTAGGGTAGCTCCTCGGTACTTTGATCTAGGCCACGTACTGTGACGGGCGGTACCCCAATAGCCCTGCCATTGATGGAAACCCATTCTTCCTACGAGACCCTACGGTTTTGATTGTATTACCCACTTTTGTGGCTAGTAGCTGGAATTTAATAATGTAACAATTTCGGCTATTTCTTATTTACTTGAAAACCCTAGACATTATTATAATATTACTGGATTTCCTATCAAATGTTTTGGTTAGCGTAAGGGAAAAACTTTTCCATGTTTATGTGTGGGAAGTCTTACGTGATACCTTTTCTTTTCAAAGGTTTTCTAACAATTTTAACCCATTTACTCACACCAGACCCCTATCTGACCCTAGTGTTTATTTTCTATTTTACTAAACTCTTGAGTACTCATATTATGCATGAGTAGTCAAGTGATTCAGGTTAGCTTGACGAATTCGGGAGGAGATATGGAGCAGGAGGCTTCCACGTGTGGATATATTATGGTTCCGCTGTGTTTGTTTGGTATCTGTATCTGTTGCACTTGAGTTGTATAGTTAGACAGATGTTTATAACTGTCTAATATGTATTGTTTAAGTTGTGTACTCTGATGTAATATGATACTATGTAATATTTTATGTGATATATTATATTTCATTCGTTCCGTTGTGAGTTCTATGATGTTGTTGTGTTTCTTCTTTCTCTTTCTTTTCTTCTTCTATCCCTTTCTTTCTTCAAGATAATGCGATTTCATGGAGATAGGAGGTCAGGTCATCTCATATTGGGCTAAGCTTGCTTTGCCAAAACCCGCACATGATGCAATGAAGGAGCTCATAAAGTTTAAAGTTGACCCGAGCCAATCTGATGGATCGCTAGTGATCCAATTACTTGGAACATTTTTCTTCATCCTTTCTGAAAATTTCATGACAATCTAATGCAATTCCATGGATTGTCAGCGATCCATAGGGTATGGATCGCTAGCGATCCATGTACTTAGGGGATTTTTGAGTGATCTCTATTTGGTTGTCTTCCTATATTCTATTTGAGTGTCTTATCCAAATATCAAGTCATTTGGAGTTTGTTTGATCACCCATCTTAAGGGGTCATTTTATCCAAAAGAATCATCCATAACTCGTCCGAAACTTAAGGAACTCAAACGAAACTTTGTTGCTACTCTCTCTAAGGTGTGTAGGACCTAACATAAAAATTTGAGTTAGTGGGACCCAATGTACATGGGTCGCTAACGATCCATCTAGTTAGGTCACTAGCGATCCATCAAATCAACTCCAAATAATCTCATTTTTTCTATGAGCCTTCTATTATGTCTTCTAAGTATTCTCCCAAAATTCCAATTCAATCCAACTTCGTATGAGTTCTGTAGGTCTATTATAAGTTAGCTACTTTTGGTTAAACAGCCTAAATTAGATGAGTCTTCACTTCTCGAGGTAGATTGTTTGGCATGCTATGAAACTTGGTAAGTATTCTTAGAAGATGTAGTATATCATTATGCAAGATTTAGATTGACTTGTAACGCATCCTTATAGGTCGCTAGTGCTATCAAGAAATCTTGTCAACATCCCCAATGCTTTTCATAAAATAATTCTACTTGAACATGACAATGTTATTGAAAGGATTCTCGCTTTTGAAAGTGTATCTTTCGAATAGAGTGACTTAGTCAAAAGGATTTGAGGTGTTAGCTCTAGCTTTCGATCAAATTGACCTGGTTGAGAAGAATAGTTGATTGCTAGACCTTTTAACCTTGTCGAAAGGGATAACGAGGCTATTCCAACTTTTCGACCAGATTGGCAGAGATGAATAGTTTCTAGGAATTATTCATAACATATAGCTCTCGAAATCATCACATTATCGAGTCTCATCTTCCTAGGGAGTTGAAAACAGTTAATCATTAATGTCTTCCACCCCCTTTCGATCACATCGAAAGGTAACATTCAAGACCTTTTGACTTCGTCGAAAGGGGATGCTGACTTCATCCGTACATCTTTATTGCTTTCAACTACTTAATGTTATTATTCTTTCCATGGAATCCCTTATAAAAGTGTACCAATGCCTAAAAGATTATATTCCTCTCGAATGAATTCCATCATGAATGGATGTTAGGTAATATAAACTAGGATTCCTTTCGGAAGTACTCCTTTTAACTTGGTCGAAAGGATTTCTTCATTTTGAAGCAGTCCTAGTTTAATAGTCTACAATCCATTTTATTTTATTTATATAAAGATCAATTAAGGTGTTTCCATAAATCATGCATTTTACATAATCGACACCCCATCATCACATTTATTTTCAGTATTAAGTATAGGTTTTGATGATGATGTGTTTCGACTGAAAATGCCTAAGTCGATCTTACATATAGCTTAGATCAAAAGAGATTATGAGAATAGGCTAGAATCATGTGCAATTGATCACTCGTCTAGCTAATGATCTTTATGATCTTCCTCGTTGCCAATATCCTTTATGAACAAGCCATCTCCATTTTTATTTATTATCTGAAATGAGTTACAAGAAATTGTGCTTTCTCCTTAATTTGGTTTAGGGTATCTTCTAAGTACAATTATCACTAAGAAAGAAGAGTTAAGAAAATGATTTCAGTATTCTAGGATCCGATCCCCACTAAACCCCTTGGATCTAATTTATAGATGCAGGCCGCCAGCTTACGCGCCTTTGCTTTCGACTGCGTCGAAAGGTCCCCAGTTTATATGTTGCCTCAAACCTTTCGACTTGATTGAAAGGCCATGAACCTTTCGACGTTGTCGGAAGGTTTTCTCTTGTGCCCCTTGGTTTATCCTTTAGCTTTCTTGCCTTCGACTGGGTCGAAAGGTCCCCTAATTACACGCTGTTTTGAACCTTTTGACCCAATCGAATGCCACGCTTCCTTTTAAGGTTGTCGAAGGCTATGCTTCCTTTGATGTTTTCGAAGGCTATGCTTCTTTTCAATGTTGTTGAAAGGTGTCCGTTTTCTTCTTGTTATACTCTTATAATTCCTTTAATTTTTTCTTAACTTTTCGACCTGATCGAAAGCCATGCCTCTTTCGATATTGTCGAAAGGTTCTTTATTGTTCTTTCGCCTTTGCTATTTTGTGAGTATTGCTTTCTTTTTTGGAATTAATAAAATTCAAATTTCAACTTTGGCATTAAGAAGGCCATTTTGAAATTTTCGGTTGTCTGTAATAGTCTCAAATAAATCATATCAACCATGAAACCGACTGAAATTATGGTATTAACTTGTGAAGTTTGGGAAGTTGATAATGTGACATTCAGAATTTGGATATCAATATCGAAGAATAGTTCCCTATGTGGCATTTCTAAATCTAGATTCGGGTTTTTATGGTAAATTAAATGGGAATTAGTATGCATTGTTTCCGTACCAAGTTCTGAGCCCAGATCATGGCACATGTCGGACAATTTTATTTGTAAAAGAATCTTTAACCGAAATTAGGGCATATGTTGTGTAAGCAGACTTCCATAGTAGTTGTTGCTAAGATAGAATCATTTTCCCATATTAGGGCACATATTGGACAACCAGAGGTTCATGGAAATTATCTTTAGAATAGAAGCTACAAATCTAGATTAGGGCATTACAGAAAAATCAAATGATAATATCGAAACCTAGTTTTCAGCATAACAATTGCAGTGATCAATAATGTTCCATACCCAGATTTGGGTATAATAAAGATGATGATTGAAAAAGACCAGAAACTCAGATTCAAGTATTAGTAAAGGAAAGTAATTCAATTGCATAGTATCCCCAGTAGTATAGTCAATGATCGATACCCTATCTTTACCAATAAGTTCTAGGAGGCATTGCAAACAACTTTAGGAACTAAGCTAAACATAAGCACCGCATATCATCCCCAGACTGATGGACAAACCGAGAGAGTAAATCGAGTGCTGAAAGTTCTTCTAAAAGCTTGCATCTTAGATTTCGAAGGCTTATGGAAAAGCTACATTCATCTGTTAGAATTATCTTACAATAACAGTTATCAGGCTAGTATTGGCATGGCCCCGTATGAAGCTTTGTATGGTCATCCGTGTAGATCCACAGCATGTTGGATCAAGACCGAAGATCGATTAGTACTAGGTCCTGACATGATAAGAGAAGCTTCAGAAAAGGTTGACATAATTAGAAAAAAAATAAAAGAAGCCTAAAGTAGGTAGAAGAGCAATGTTGATCAAAGGCGTAGAAATCTAGAGTTCTTAGTTGAAGATTATGTATTCCTAAAAGTTTTTTCAATGAGGGGAGTGGTAAGATTTGGTCGGGCAGGGAAGTTAGCACCTCGATTTATTGGACTTTTTCCTATTCTCGAAAGGATTGGCCCATTAGTTTATCATGTGAAACTTCCTAAAAAGTTATCTGGTGCACACAATGTCTTTCATGTATCTCACCTACAAAAATATGAGCATGACATATAGCAAATTATAGAAACAACTGCCCATGAAGATTTAGAAGTTGAACCTAATTTGGCGGTTATCAGGCGAACAATGCATATCGTAGATCACGACAAGAAGCAATTAAGGAGGAAGGTTTTAAGATTGGTTAAACTCCAATGGAGTGGTGACGAAGTAGACTGCACATGGGAGACGAAGGAAAGAATGTGTAAAGCCTACCGTGAGTTTAGAATGGATATATAGTTGTATGTGTATGGTGTACTCACCGGCTTGTGATGACGTCACTTGCTATATCTTATACATGTGTATCACTTCGTGTTATATATATATATATATATATATATATATCCTCAAGTTATCTTGTTCTTTTCCTTAATTTCGAGGATGAAATTCTCTTAGGAGGGAAAGTATGTAACGGCCCGTAATTTTATCACGTTGAAAATGGAATATTTAATTAATTTTAAATACAGCCTTATACGTTAAATGAACTTTTTTAATTAGTTAAAGATGATAAGAAATATATTTTCAAGTTTGTTTACATAAATAAAAGGTTTGAATTAAAAACTGAAAAATATGATCGAAAACTGGATCCTGAAATCTCAACAGTTTGACAAATGGAAATTATTTTAAGTTGTTGCAACATTGTTTGTATATGCACACACACATACACACACACACACATTATGTGTATCATAATTAGTTAAATAAAAGCTAAAGGAAATATCTAAGATATTTCTTACAAAAGTAAGTGAAAAAGTTTACATCGAATCACCATTAAAACATGGAATGCAAACATCAAATATAGCTTAAAAAACACTTTCCGCAGCGCTTTTCTATAACATTTGAAATGTAGTTTTAAATGCAACCGTTCTTTTCCAAATCTTTTGTAAATGGTTTAAAATGATTAACAAAGTATTGAAGAGATGATATGAATTATTATGGAATGGTTAAATATTAAATGATTTAAAGTCGACCAAATTACTTGACCGCCTTTTGGGTGTAAGAGAGGTAGTGTGTAGGATTGAGTATGGAAAACTAGTTTCCTGCTCTCCCTGGCTATCTGGACTGGCTTAACGGATGGATAGTAAATTTGATTTACTCGGATCAAAATTTTCCAAATTTAAAGGATAAACTTCTCCAAATGTACATAACTTGAATTTTATGGAGATAATCTTCTTGTACTCGATGTTAAAGCCCGAAGAGGGAACTCATACTATTCGTGGAATTTAAAGGATGCTTTCACCGTTATTCCGCCCATAGTATTTGTTGAATACGGTAATTGATATTGAGTAGAATTGTATGATTTCTATAGATTCTACTCACTTAACATTTACTGGTTTTGGATTAACATCCTAGATAACATGCTTTTAACCGAATTGCAATTATGAGTTTTGAATTAGGAAATCTTTGTTAAGATTTAAATGAAATGAATTGGAAATATTTTTCTAAGTAAAATATGAAAGGGTTTGGAATTATTCCATGATTTAAGAAGGTTTAAATTAACCAAAAGGACTTGATAAATGAGGCTTGATGATTCAATATACTTTGAGAAAGATAAAGAAATATTTCAATGAACATATCTCTAAGATATATCTATGAGTGAACCGAAATATGAATTAAATTCAACAATGACTGATAATTACATATGAACTTAACATCTTTTTAATCGATGATTGGTTCGGAGGAACCGAGGCCAGATTTTGGTAATTCCTATTTGAAGACCACTTCGAACCAACTTATATATCCGAAGTGAAGACATGGATGCGATATTTAGAATTTTCGCAATGAAGGACTGCTTGTTGATTATTTGGGGGTAAACTCCTAATATACATATAGCAGGAGTAGTCTCTTCGTTATGAAATATCCAATGCAAGGACTAAGCGCTACTAATCCTAGGAGTTACTTCTGACATGATGTGGTAGGAGCGTGCCTTCGGTTTGTCCTGTTCCTGGAAAACTTGCATGGACGGATGTCTAACGTTGCAATTTTAATTACAATAGTTGATTTCGATTAACATATCATCTGATTGGTGGTGGAGAAGGCAAATTCTCTTAGCTTAACACCCTTTCCAGAGACATACGAGCTCGGGAGTTATACGTTTGTAGAAATAAGTTCTTTGATTATGGATTGGCAATGTGGCATTTAAAGTGGAATGTGCTATGAGTAAGGTAATCATTTCCTTGAGCCTCATCACCCGAAAATGATTAAAACAGGTTAGATGCGGCAGACTAAGTGGGTCGCTCCCATTAGGATATAGTCATCACCGTTCTAGATATATTTATTCCCGCTATAACGTCAGGTTTTTAATTAATGTGGTATATGCAAAGAGAGCTCTCAAGTAGGTTGGGAACGACCAGGGTGATGACATATTCGGTACTGTCTATGGTAAAGGTAGGCCAGTTCTATGTTGGCAAAGGTTGGAGCCTCATGTGCATTTTTCTAGAGATATACTCTCGGAAGGTAGTCCCTTACCTTGTTATTGTATGGAAATCCATTCTCCAATAAGTGTCTTTGGATTTGATTGTAGAGCCTAGTATGCTGGAATTTAATAATGTAACAATTTTAGCTAAGATTATGTATACTTACTTGAAAAGTGTTTTCAAAAGAATGTCATTAAAAAATATCCACATATTCTACATACCAATTCTTGGTTATCATAAGGTAAAAACCCGTTCCGTGTTTACATGCGTGTGGTCTTATGAGATAACTTTTGTTTTCAAACATCATATTTTTAGTTTCTCACTCCAGTCTCATGACTGACCTGGAGTTTATTTTCTTTTTCCCCTTAAACTTTAGGTGCCTTATTTTCCTGGGCAGTCAACTAGATAGGTAAGCTTGGAGCATTTTGGAATGGAGCATGGAGCATGGAGCATCGAGCATGGAGCATTTTGGGTCTTTTGCTGAAGTTATCTTGGAAATGAGACCAAATATCGATGGATTTCATCGATGGCTTACCCCAATCAAGAAAGGAAAATGAAGGCATTTGGACTATCATAGATCGATTAATTAAGAGCGCACAATTTTTCCCAGTAAAACCAACGAGAACTACTGCAATTCTAGCAGAAATATACATAAGGAAAGCAATTCAATTGCATAGTGTCCCCAGTAGTATAGTCAGTGATCGAGACCCTATCTTTACCAGTAAGTTCTAGGAGGCATTGCAAATAACTTTAGGAACTATGCTAAACATAAGCACCCATATCACCCCCGGACCGATGGACGAACTGAGAGAGTAAATCGAGTATTGGAAGATCTTCTAAATGCTTGCATCTTAGATTTCGAAGGTTTATGGAAAAGCTACCATCATCTGATAGAATTATCTTACAATAACAGTTATTAGGTTAGTATTGCTATGGCCCCATATGAAGCTTTGTATGGTCTTCCGTGTAGATCCACAACATGTTGGATCGAGACCGAAGATCGATTAGTACTAGGTCCTGACATGATTAGAGAAGCTTCAGAAAAGGTTGACATAATTATAAAAAAATGAAAGAAACCCAAAGTAGGCAGAAGAGCTATGTTGATCAAAGGCGAAGAAATTTAGAGTTCTTAGTTGAAGATTATGTATTCCTAAAGGTTTCTCCAATGAAAGTAGTGGTAAGATTTGGTCGGGCAGGGAAGTTAGCACCTCGATTTATTGGACCTTTTCCTATTCGCGAAAGGATTGGCCCATTAGTTTATTATGTGGAACTTCCTAAAAAGTTATCTGGTGTACACAATGTCTTTCATGTATCTCACCTACGAAAATATGGGCATGATATAGAGCAAATTATAGAAGCAGCTACCCAAGAAGATTTAGAAGTTGAACTTAATTTGGCGGTTATCAAGCGACCAATGCGAATCGTAGATCACGACGAGAAGCGATTAAGGAGGAAGGTTTTAAGATTGGTTAAAGTCCAATGAAGTGGTGACGTAGTAGACTGCACATAGGAGACAAAGGAAAGTATGTGTAAAGCCTGCCGTGAGTTTAGATTGGATACATAGTTGTATGTGTATGGTGTACTCATCGGCTTATGATGATGTCACTTGCTATATCTTATACATGTGTATCACTTCGTGTTATATATATATATATATATATATATGTCCTTGAGTTATCTTGTTCTTTTCCTTAATTCGAGGATGAAATTCTCTTAGGAGGGGAAGTATGTAACGATCCGTAATTTTATCACTTTGAAAATGGAATATCTAATTAATTTTAAATGTAGCTTTATAACTTAAATGAATCTGTTTTATTTAGTTAAAGATGATAAGAAATTAATTATCAAGTTTTTTTTTACATAAATAAATAGTTTGAATTAAAAACTGAAAAATGTGATCGGAAATTGGATCTCGAAATCTCAACGGTTTGACAAATGGAAATTGTTTTAAGTTGTTGCAAAATTGTTTGTACATGCACACAAACACATGCACACACACACACACATGTGTATCACAATTAGTCAAATCAAAGCTAAAGAAAATATCTAAGATATTTTTTACAAAAAGTATGTGAAAAAGGTTACATCGAATCACCATTAAAACATGGAAAGCAAACATCAAATATAGCTTAAAAATACTTTCCGCGGTGCTTTTCTATAACTTTTGAAATGTAGTTTTAAATGCAACCGTTCTTTTCCAAATCTTTTGTAAATAGTTTAAAATGATTAATAAAGTATTGTAAAGATGATATGAAGTATTTATGGAATGGTTAAATATTGAATGATTTAGAGTCGATCAAATTACTTGACCGCCTTTTGGGTGTCAGAGAGGTAGTGTCTAGACTTGAGTTTGGAAAACTAGTTTTCGGCTCTTCCTGGCTATCTGGACTGGCCCGATGGATGGGATAGTAAATTTGATTTACTCGGATCAAAATTTTCCAAAGTTAATGGATGAAATTCTCCAAATATACATAAGTTGAATTTTATGGAGATAATCTTCTTGTACTCGATGTTGAAGCCCGAAGAGGGAACTCATACTATTCGTGGAATTTAAAGGGTGCTTTTACCGTTATTCCGCCCATAGTATTTGTTAAATACGGGAATTCATATTGAGTAGAATTTTATGATTTCTGTAGATTCCACTCACTTAACATTTACTTGTTTTGGGTTAACATCCTAGATAACATGCTTTTAACCGAATTAAAATTATGAGTTTTGAATTAGGAAATCATTGTTAAGATTTATATGAAATGAATTGGAAATATTTTTCTAAGTAAAATATGAAAGTGTTTGGAATTATTCCATGATTTAAAAAGGTTTAAATTAACCAAAAGGATTTGACAAATGAGGCTTGATGATTCAATATACTTTGAGAAAGATAAAGAAATATTCCAATGAATATATCTCTAAGATATATCTATGAATGAATAGAAATATGAATCAAATTTAATATGATTGATAATCACATATGAACTTAACATTTATTTAATCGATGATTGGTTCGGAGGAACCGAGGTAGGATTTGGGTAGTTCCTACCCGAAGACCACTTCGAATCAATTTATGTATTCGAAGTGAAGACATGGATACAATATTAAGGATTTTCGTAATGAAGGACTGCTTGTTGATCATTTGGCGATAAACTCCCAATATACATATAGTAGCAGTAGAATCTTTGTTATGAAATATCCATGCAAGGACGAATCACTACTAATCCTAGGAGTAACTATCGACAGTATGTGGTTGGAGAGTGCCTTCGGTTTGTTCCTTTCCTAGACAACTTGCAAGGACGAATGTCTGACGTTGCAATTGTAATTACATTTGTTGATTTCTATGAACGTATCGTTTGATTGGTAGCGGAGAAGGGAACTTCTCTTAGCTTAACACCCTTTCCTGAGACATACAAGCTCAGGAGTTATACGTTTGAAGAAATTAGTTCTGTGATTATGGATTGACAATGTGGCATTCAAAGTGGAATGTGCTACGATTAAGGTAATCGTTACCTCGAGCCTCATCACCCGAAAATGACTAAAACAGGGTAGATGCGGCAGAGCTAAGTGGGTCGCTCCCATTAGGATATAGTCATCACCTTTGTAGATATATTTATTCCCGCTTTGACGTCGGGTTTTAAATTAATGTGGTGTATGCAAGGAGAGCTATCGGGTAGGTCAGGAATGACTGGGGTGATGACATATTCGATACTATCTATGGTAAATGTAGGTCGGTTCTGTATTGGTAGAGGTTGGAGCCTCAAGTGCATTTTTCTAGAGATGTGTTGTCGGAAGGTAGTCCCTCACCTTGTCATTGTATGGAAATCCATTCTCCAATAAGTGCCTTTAGATTTGATTGTAGAGCCTAGTATGCTGGAATTTAATAATGTAACAATTTCGGCTAAGATTATGTATACTTACTTGAAAAGTGTTTTCAAAATAATGTCATTAAAAATAATATCCACATATTCTTTGTAGCAAATGTTTTGGTTATCATAAGGAAAAGCCCGTTCCGTGTTTATGTGCGGTGCGGTCTTATGAGATACCTTTGTTTTCAAACATCATATTTTGTGTTTCTCACACCCGTCTCATGACTGACCCGGAGTTTATTTTCTTTTTTCCCCTAAGCTATAGGTGCCTTATTTTCCTGTCAGCCAACTAGCTAGGTAAGCTTGGAGCATTTTGAAATGGGTCATTTTGGGTCTTTTGTTGAAGTCATCTGTCACTTTCCGCTGTGTTTGTATTATGTATTAGTATTTACCAGCACTGTAAGGATAGGTCATTATAACTATCCTAGTTGAGTCAGTACCTGTCATAACTTTTATGGAACAATTTGGAGTAATTTCATGTACAACTCATATGTTTAATTATGTGTTGAATACGATGTGAGATTTTATTATTGTCCATCTTCTATCTTTATTTCTTTACCCCATGATAATCTGCCTCTCCGGCACTTGGATTTATGGCACGTGAATATCGAGAAAGTATAAGTGTCAGTTTCTGAGGGTCGAGGAGATGGGCCGTCACATTTTCTTAACATTTACTTGTTTCGGATTAACATCCTAGATAACATGCTTTTAACCGAATTAAAATTATGAGTTTTTAATTAGGAAATCTCTGTGAAGATTTAAATGAAATGAATTGGAAATGTTTTCCTAAGTAAAATACGAAAGGGTTTGGAATCATTCCATGATTTAAAAAGGTTTAAATTAACCAAAAGGATTTGATAAATGAGGTTGATGATTCCATATACTTTGAGAAAGATAAAGAAATATTTCAATGAATATATCTCTAAGATATATCTATGAATGAATAGAAGTATGAATTGAATAATGATTGATAATCACATATGAATTTAAAATATTTTTAATCGATGATTGGTTCGGAGGAACCGGGGTCAGATTTAGGCAATTCCTACTCGAAGACCACTTTGAAAAATTTACGTATTCAAAGTGAAGACATGGATACGATATTATGGATTTTTGTAATGAAGGACTGCTTGTTAATCATTTAGGGATAAACTCCCAATATACATATAGTAGCAGCAGATTCTTCGTTATGAAATATCAATGCAAGGAGTAATCGCTACTAATCCTAGGAGTAATTCCTGATACCATGTGGTAGGAAAGTGCCTTCGGTTTGTCCTGTTCCTAGACAACTTGCATTGGCGGATGTCCGACATTGCAATTGTAATTATATTGGTTGATTTCTATGAACGTATCATCTGATTGGTGGCGGAGAAGGCAACTTCTCTTAGCTTAACACCCATTCCTGAGATATATGATCTCTGGAGTGATACGTTTGCAGAAATCAGTTCTGTAATTATGGACTGGCAATGTGGCATTCAAAATAGAATGTGCTATGAGCAAGATAATCGTTACCTCGAGCCTCAGCATCCAGAAATGACCAAAAAAGGGTAGATGCGGCAAAGCTAAATGGGTCGCTCCCATTAGTATATAGTCATCTTCACCTTTCTAGATATATTTATTCCCGCTATGACTTCGGGTTTTAAATTAATGTTGTGTATGCAAAGAGAGCTCTCAAGTAGGTCAGGAACGACCGGGGTGATGACATATTAGGTACTATCTATGGTAAAGTTAGGCCGATTTGATATTGTTAGAGGTTGGAGACTTAGGTGCATTTTTTTAGAGATGTACTATCAAAAGGTAGTCCCTTACCATGTCATTGTATGGAAAAACATTCTCCAATAAGTGCCTGTGGATTTGATTGTAGAGCCTAGTATGCTGGAATTTAACAATGTAACAATTTCGGCTAAGATTATGTATACTTACTTGAAAAGTGTTTTCAAAAGAATGTCATTAAAAATAATATCCACATATTCTGCATAGTAAATGTTTTGGTTATCATAAGGTAAAACCCCGTTCCGTGTTTATGTGCGGCGTGGTCTTATGAGATACCTTTTGTTTTCAAACATCGTATTTTGAGTTTCTCACACCAGTCTCATAACTGACCTGGAGTTTATTTTCTTTTTCCCTTAAACTTTGGGTGCCTTATTTTCCTGGGCAGCCAATTAGTTAGGTAAGCTTGGAGCATTTGAGAAAGGAGTACGGAGCATGGAGCATTTTGGGTCTTTCGTTGAAGTCATCTGTCACTTTCCGCTGTGTTTGTATTATGTATTAGTATTTACCGATACTATAAGGATAGGTCGTTATAACTATCCTAGTTTGGTTAGTACCTGTCATAACTTTGATGGAACCATTTGGATTAATTTCATATACTACTCATATGCATAATTATGTGTTGAATATGATGTGAGATTCTATTATTGTACATCTTCTATCTTTATTTATTTGCCCCATGATAACCTGCCTCTCCGACACTTGGATTTACGGCACGTGAATGCCGAGTAAGTATTAGTGTCAATTTCTGAGGGTCGAGGAGATGGATTATCACATTTGGTATCAGAGCTTATGGTTGAGTGAATACCTAAGCCTAGATGGGGTCGACTCATTAGAGATAGGGTTAGTATTACCATAGAATGAGTTTAGTCCGAGAGAGCGCATATTTGAAATTTTATCCAAATAAATTATTCAAGTTAGTACCTAATCCCTAAAAAAATTCACATATATCCTTAAAGATATTCCCTTACTATATGCAGATAGTAGGAGATGAGTAATAGAAGAGGACGAAGGGGAGGTAGCAACACTACAACCACTAACGGTCGATCAAATTCTATAGTAATTGAAGAAGTGGTAATTCCCATGCCACCTCAAGTTAACTTTGCCACTCTTTGCAAAGATTTTACCAGCTTGGGAGGAAAGCCATTTTGAGGCATAGAATCTATTATTGAAGTTCAAGCCTGGGTTAGATCCTGTGAAAAAACCTATAAAGGATTAGATATTGATGATAAGCGAAAGAGGTTCTTGGCCTTCTGGCAATTGAAGGATGGAGCTCTAGCTTGGTAGGAGTCATTAATCTTAATGAATCCGAAGATAATTTCTCTTGGGCGATATTTAAAGAAATTTTTGAAGAACAATACATGCCCACCACCGGTAAATCCTGCCTCTATAGAAGTTTCATGGATCTAAAATAAGAAGCGATGTATGTGGATTAGCACAAATTTAATGAATTGTCTCGCTTTGAGCCTGGATTAATAGATACGCCTTTGAAGAAAAATGAGATGTCCGTTTCTGCGATGAATGGACAGTATCAAGATAGGATGACCGCGCATGTTAAAGGAAACTTTGTGGATTTAATTGATATGGGTTTCCGTTATGAAGCTTTGGATAAAAGGAATCTAGCTGCAACCCAAAACAACATTAAGAGGAAGTTCAATAACGATAAAAAGAAGCCATGGCAAGGCAAGCCTAGAGAAGGATCTCAGGAAAACCGTTTCAAAGATGTTGAATGTTCTAATTGTGGAAAGAAAGGACATTTTTCAAACGACTACAGGACTCCCAAGGTTCAAAGACGACAATAAGGAACTGTCTCTCCTATGGTGCAGAATAGCCTCTGCCATAACTACCATCAACACAGTCATTGGAAGAACAAGTGCCCGTTAATAAAGAAAGGAGATTAGGTTAAGGTCTATGCTATCAAAGATGAGCCTTCAACCTCTACTAATGTAAAAGGCAAGGGAGAATACCCAAAAAAAAATTCATGCAACATACTTGTTCTTGACTTTATTGGATTTGAAGTTTTGCTCGGTATGGATTGGTTATCCAAGAATGAAGTTCTCCTTGATTCTGTTAAAAGGATGGTAACTTTAAGGACCAGCTTTGGGAAGTTTATAGAAATATCTTTTGTGGAACCTAGTCTGATAGGGAATAGTTTCATGTATGCAATAGACTTTTCTTAAAAAGATTTGGAGATAATACCAGTATCAAGGAATTTCGGGATGTTTTTGAGGAAGTTAAAGTTTACCCCCACATCGAGAAATTGAGTTTCGAATTGACTTAATTCCTGGTGCAAGACCCCTTATTCACTCTATTCTAAGGATGGCCTCGAAGGAAAAGATTGAGTTAGAAAACCAAACTTATGAGTTGTTAAAAAAGGACTGACTAGACCTAGTCGCTCAAGTTGGGGCGAAGCCGTAGTTTTTGTAGCTAAGTCTAACGACTCCTTGAGGCTTTGTGTAGACTATCGAGACCTAAATAAGCAAACGATTAAAAACTAGTATCCTCTACCTCCCATAGATGACTTATTTGATCAACTTCATTGTACCCAAGTATTCTCACAAGTGGATTTAGCCACAGGATTCCTTCGACTAAGAATAGATGTGGATGGCATTCCATTAACTGCATTTAGGGGTCCGAATTGCTTTTATCAGTGGTTAGTTATGCCTTTTGGGTTGACTAATGCACCCACCTATTTTGTAGACCTTATGAATAGAGTATTCAAAGATGTGCTAAACAAATTCATTTTGGTTTTTATTGATGATATTCTTATCTATTCCAAAACCGAGGAAGAACACGAAAGGCATTTGGAGATTGTGTTGAAAATATCGCAGAGAAATGTACTTAAAGCTAAATTCTTGAAATGTCACTTTTGGAAGAAAGAAGTAAGATTCGTTGGGCATATTGTGTCTGGAGAAGGGATCTCAGTAGATCTAGAAAATATTTTAGCTATACAAGATTGGAAGCAACCATAACCCCGAAGGCATCCGCAGCTTCTTAGGATTAGTAGGATATTACCGGAGATTCATTCAAGACTTCTCCAAAATTTCCTCTCATCTAACAAAATTTACTATGAAGGACGTTAAATTTGAATGGACACCAAAATGTGAAGAAGCATTCAAGGAACTCAAGAGAAGGTTAACTACCGCTCCAGTCCTAGTTGTTGCTGATGAAGGCGGCGATTTAACTGTATATACTGATGCTTGTGGGGAAGGAGCAGGTGCTGTTTTGATGCGGCATGGAAAGGTCATCGCTTATGAAAGCATATAACTAAAGACTCATGGGAGGAATTATGCAGCACACGACTTAGAAATATTAGTTGTTGTGTTCGCATTAAAAATATAGAGGCATTATCTGCAGGGTGAAAAGTTCGAGCTCTTCACGGATCATAAATCATTGAAGTATCTTTTCACTTAGAAGGAATTAAATATGAGACAACAACGTTGGTTAGAATTTCTTGCATCGTATGATCTTGATATCTTATACACACCTGGGAAAGCCAACGTAGTAGCGGATGCGCTAAAGTAGAAGGCATACCGTTACAGCTTATTTTGTGGTATATCCAACCTTGATTAATCGAATAAAAGTGAATCAGCTCAAGGATCCAATCATTTCAAGAATAGCTTGGGAAGTAGAGGAGAATATAATATTGGGAAGATGGATAGGATTCAAAGTAAAGAGTAGGGAATCTTAAGAATGAAAGGAAGGATATGTGTTCCCAATGTTGATGGCATATGATAAGAAGTATTAACAGAATATCATAGTTCTCGATTTTCTGTGCATCGCGGAGTTACTAAAATGTATCGAGATATGAAGAGAACTTTTTGGCGGGATGGCATGAAGAGGGATATCTCTATCTATATTAGCAGATATGCAAATTGTCAACAGATCAAAAGTGATCAGCAAAAGACCGCTGGATTACTCCAACCTCTTGAAATTCCGACTTGAAAATGGGACCAAATATCGATGTATTTCATCAATGGCTTACCCTGATCAAGAAAGGGAAATGAAGGTATTTGGGTTACCATAGATCGATTAACCAAGAGCGCACATTTTGTCCCAGTAAAACCAATGAGAATTACTGCAAGTCTGGCAGAAATATACATGAGGGAAGTAATTCGATTGCATGGTGTCCCCAGTAGTATAATCAGTCATCGAAACCCTATCTTTACCAGTAAGTTCTGGGAGGCATTGCAAAAAACTTTAGGAACTAAGAAAAACATAAGCACCGCATATCACCCCCAGACCGACGGACAAACTGAGAGAGTAAATCGAGTGTTGGAGGATCTTCTAAGAGCTTGCATCTTACATTTTGGAGGTTCATGGGAAAGCTACCTTCATCTGGTAGAATTCTCTTATAATAACAGTTATCAGGCTAGTATTTGCATGGCCCCGTATGAAGCTTTGTATGGTCGTGCATGTAGATCCCCAGCATGTTGGATCAAGACCGGAGATAGATTAGTACTTGGTCTTGACATGATTAGAGAAGCTTCAGAAAAGGTTGACATAATTGGAAAGAAATGAACGAAGCCCAGAGTAGGCAGAAGAGCTATGCTAATCAAAGGCGAATAAATTTAGAGTTCTTAGTTGGAGATTATGTATTCCTAAAAGCTTCTCCAATGAGAGGAGTGGTAAGATTTGGTCGGGCAGGGAAGTTAACACCTCGATTTATTGGACCTTTTCCTATTCTCGAAAGGATTGGCCCATTAGCTTTTCGTATGGAACTGCCTGAAAGGTTATTTGGCGTACACAATGTTTTTCATGTATCTCACCTACGAAAATATGTGCATGATATGGAGAAAATTATAGAAATAGTTGTCCAAGAAGATTTAGAAGTTGAACTTAATTTGGCGGTTATCAGGCAACCAATGCAAATCGTAGATCACGAAGAAAAACGATTAAGGTGGAAGGTTGTAAGATTGGTTAAAGACCAATGGAATGGCGACGCAGCAGATTGCACATGGGAGATAGAGGAAAGAATGCATAAAGCTTACCCTAAGTTTGGAGTGGATACATAGTTGTATGTGTATGGTGTACTCACCGGCTAATGATGATGTCACTTGCTATATCTTATACACGTGTATCACTTCGTTATATATATGTCTTTGAGTTATCTTGTTCTTATCCTTAATTTTGAGAACGAAATTCTTTTAAGGGGAAAGTATGTAACGGCTAATGATGATGTCAGGTACAGGTTCTTTTTTAGGTAGTATGTTTTCTACTTATGCTTTAGGTAGTCTTTCTTCTGCCGAGTTTAGTCAGTTAGCCCGCGACACATCTTTTATTTTTACTGGTATTGAGCTAGATAGGGAGTATATTAGATGTAAGGAATTATAGAGGGCTAGTTCAGTTCATATATGAGGATTATTAGTTGGAACATTAGGGGATTGAACGAGTTGAGCAAATGTGATAAGGTTAGAGTATTTTTTTATAGACTACTCCATAGATATTGCATTACTCCAAGAAACAAAAATTAACTGTCCTGATGTTCGTTTCTTTAGAAGATTAGGTGAGTATCATTTTAGAAAATGGGTTTTTTTACCTTTCGTTGACTCTTCCGGGGGATTAATGATAGGTTGGCGTGATGGTTATTTTAAATTACTTCAACGTATTGTTAAGCAACATTCTCTTCATGCTATTCTTATTAATCTTTTTGATAACACTTTAATAATTATGGGCCTAATTCTAAAATTAATAGGATAATTTTATGGAATGAATGCCTAGATTTTAGATCCCTAGTTTCGGTTTCTTGGATTTTGGGGGGTGATTTTAATGTTACGCTTTCATAGGTGAGCGTTTTCCTAGAGAAGGAGATTACTCTGCTATGGAGGAATTCGGTCAATTCATTGTTAACTCTAATTTGATTGAAATTCCTCTATCTAATAGAGAGTTTACTTAGAGTAACTCTAGAGAGTCTCCTTCCATGGCTCTTCTCGATAGATTTTTTGTTCGTAATCAAATTGAGAACAAATTTCCTATCTGTAGAGTTAATGGCTTACCGTATACCTTCTCTGACCATTGTCCTATTATCCTTTCTTGCGAATACCATAGTATTTTTATTAACAAATTTAAATTTGAAAAGATGTGGCTTTTGGAATCTAACTTTGTGAACTTAGTTATTTGTAAATGGAATTCTTTGAGTTTTCATAATTTCAGAAATAAGGATAATTCTGCAAAAGCTTTTATTTCTAAACTTAGAGATCTTAGGATTTTTCTTAAAAATTGGAATAAATTTTTTTTGGCAATTTAAAAATTAAGAAAGATAATATTCTTAAAGAAATGCTTAAAATAAATAAGAAAGAAGAATCTAGACCTCTTAATCTAGGTGAATGTAATGTTCTTTCTAATTTAAAAGATGAACTAAATTCTATTTTAGAAAAAGAGGAGGTGATGTGGAAGCAGCGATCCAGAATTCAATTGATCGACGAAGGAGGTAATAATCCCAAAATTTTTCATAATATTGCTAATGGTAGAAAATGTTCTAATACAATTTACTCTATTTTTGTTAACAATATAGAGTTTGTTGATCAAGGAGACCTCATGAAGGCTTTGACTGACTATTATAAGAGTATTTTTGGTTCTAAAATCAAACATAGAATCAATACTAGATGGACCGATCTGTATCCATCGGATTCTATTGTTGATTTATCTGAGTTAGATATTCCTTTTTCAAAAGAGGAAATTAGGAAAGCAATTAATGATATGCGTAGCGATAAATTGCCGGGGCCTGAGGGGTTTCCTATTTTATTTTATAATACTTTTTGGGGTGTTTTAAAATTTGACTTAGTTAATTTGTTTAATGATTTTTATAATGGTAATTTGCAATTAGGGAGATTTAATTTCGCAAATGTTATTTTGCTGCATAAAAAAGTAGGAGCTAATAACTTAAAAGATTTTAGACCTATTTCTTTGATTAATTGTTCAGTTGAAATCATTTCTAAAGTTCTAGCTAATAGGCTTAGTATTAGAATGAACGATTTAATTGATTGTTCAATCGACTTTTATTAAAGGGAGAAATATTACTGATGGTGTGGTTGTTGTTCAAGAATATATTAATTACTGCTGTAAGAACAACATAACCTGTGCGATTTTAAAACTTGATTTTGCTAAAGCTTTTGATTCCGTGGATTGGGATTTTCTTGTTGATATTTTTCAGGCTACAGGATTTGGGCATAGATGGATTAGTTGGATTTTGACTTTGCTTAAAACGGGTAACTCTAGTATTATGGTTCATGGTATTCTAGGTAATAAAATTCAGTCAAAGAGAGGCTTAAGGCAAGGGGATCCCTTATCCCCTTTGTAGTTTAACCGAGCTGCTGATGTTTTTGCTAAAATTATTAAGAGAGCAGTAGATAATGGTTCTCTAGGAAGTGTTGGAAATGATATATCGCATAATGGTATATCGGTTCTACAATTTGCGAATGATACCTTACTTTTTTCTTCTCATCTTCCTAGGCACATTATTATTCTCAAGTTTATTCTTCGTAGTTTTGAGCTTTTATCTGGTTTCAAAATTAATTTTGAGAAAAGTTCAGTTCTTGTTTTAAATGATTTTGATAAAGTAGAAAACATAGTAGCTAATACCCTAAATTGCAAAAGTATGAAATTGCCTTTTGATTGTCTAGGGTTTGTGATTAGACCTAACTCAAGCATGATGATTGGCTTATTATTATTGATAAAATTTATTGATTATCTAGGGTTTCGAGATTGGGTTATTGATAAAATCGATAAAATTAGAAGAGATTTTTTATGGAGTGGGGATAATATTAATAACAGTATAAAATGTCTCGTAAACTGGGAAACTGTTTGAAATGCTAAAAATGAGGGTGGTTTAGGAGTTATTAATTTACGCAACATGAATTTGTCTCTTTGAGGTAGATGGCTTTGGAAGTTTAAAGATATAAATGATAACGCTAGTTGGAAAGAGATCATTTCCAAATAATGCTACAACGGTAATATCAATTTACACCAATTTGATTATTCTTTTTCCCATAATTTTTCTATTTTTTGGAAAAACATTTTAAAATGTTATGATATTTTTAAATTAGGAACTAAGACGATAGTTCATTCTGCAAATTGTACTTCTTTTTGGCATGACTGTTGGATTTCGATCTTGCATCTTAAGTTTGATTTTAAGGAATTGTATGATATTTGCAACTTTAAGTATGCTTTAATTAATGAAGTTTATTCTCCGGAGAATGATCCTCCTTGGAACTTTAGCTTTAACAGAATTTTAATAGGTACTGCCCTTAGGCAACTTTCTTTACTTTATGCCAGATTAAATCTTTATATTATTGATAATGATAACGATTTTATTAGTTGGGAATGGGATAAGAGTAAGAAATATACTCCAAATTCTTTTTATAGATTTATTATTTTTTCGGGTACTATTAACAACTCTTTTAAATATATGTGGAAATCTAATGCTCCTCCTAAATCCAAAATTCACATGTGGCTAATTCTTCATGGAAAACATAATACAATTGAATTTTTAAAGAAAAAAACATTCAAAATGATAATAAATGTTATTTTTGCAATCTGCATCTTGAGGACATAAATCATATATATTATGATTGTTTGGACACTAATTGCATCCTAATTAATACTCTTAAAATTTTGAACTTTAATATAATAACTAATATTTCGGATTGTGAATTCTACTGGAAAAATTATAGATTCAAATTCAATAAAAATATTAGATTTTTACTAGATACTTTATTTATTATTATTAGTTGGTTTATTTGGTTTGAGAGAAATCAAAAAAAAAATTAATAATAATAATAATAGTCATATTAACAAATTGATTTTTTCAATTTCTACATTATGTTTTAAATGGATTTCTAATCCCAAATATAAATTAGCTAAAAATATCCTTTTCAAACGGTATCTTAACAAGGTTAGTTATAATATTAACTTTTTTCAACATAACAATAACTTTTATTGCACTAATAGCAGTATTATTAATTTTTTTCCAAATTTATATGATAATCTCACTTTAAATCATAGCTTGCTTATGATTTAAGATATATAAGTCTGGTCTGTCTCAATTTTTGTTCTAGTCTCTGTTTGGTTTTTGTTTTCAGTTTATTCATTCCTTTAGTTTTTGTCCTGTTAGACTTATTTAGGTTTTTTATTTCTTTCCTTTTAAGTACATATATATGTATATTTATTATATAAATATACATATATGTGTATCATTCTAATTTTTTCCCTAGTCTTGTTTCAGATACAGGTTTTGGGAGATAGGATATCAGGTTCATTTCGTAGGTTTCTCTTGTCGTCAGATTGTTGGATTTCAGATCGTAGAGAGGTCATTAGAGCAGAGTTTCTTTATCCAGGACTTCTTGCAGTTATCCCCTCAGATATAGGATTCTGCTATCTTCATTACGGAGTACCTTTTCAGGATGTTCTATTCTTCAGTTTGGCTCTCCTTCTTCTTATTCAGAGCCTTCAGAGTGATCACTCTATTTAGCAGATCCTCTTAAGAGTAGATGCTTATTCACTTCTTCTGTTTCAGACTTTTGGAGCTTTTTTTATTTATTTAGCATTTTTGGTACTTCTAACATCTTAATATCGGGCGGTGGCCATGCCGAAGCTTGATATTGAGGTGTGATGGGTGATGGGTGATGGCCTTGCCGAAACTCATCTTAGGAGTACCTGAGTTTAGCTATATGTATTTTTGCTCTTGTTACCTGCCAGGCATGTTGGAAGCTCCTTATGTTCGTGTTATATATATATATATATGTATGTATATATATATATATATTCACATGTGTGCTCTTCTCTATGCGTAGAGGATCACACATTTTTCTCAAAAGAAAATGGAAAATTTAATTAATTTTAAATATAGCTTTATAAGTTAAATGAACTTGTTTTAATTAGTTGAAAATGATAAGAAATTTATTTTCAAGTTTTGTTTACATAAATAAATAGTTTGAATTAAATACTGAAAAATATGACTTGAAATTGGATCCCGAAATCTCAACGGTTTGACAAATGGAAGTTCTTTTAAGTTATTGCAACATTGTTTGTACATGCGCACACATACACATAAACACACATATGTATATCACAATTAGTCAAATCAAAGCTAAAGAAAATATCTAAGATATTTTTTACAAAAAGTAAGTGAAAAGATAACATCTAGTCACCATTAAAACATGGAAAACAAACATCAAATCCACCACTAATACATGTCATTCCATCTTAAGATATTTTTGCAATATGTCTTATCACATTATATCTCATTAATGCATGCACTTGAGTATGATGACAAGGATTTGATGTTAAAGTGATGAGGTGTAAGAGATATTTTGATAATATCTAAAGGTAATTTAGTAATTTGCGACATTTTCCTAAGGCTATAAATAAGGCCCTAAGGCTTCACAAATTCTCACATCTCATTCCATCTTCTTCTTCTTCTTCACCTCTACTTTAATGGCTTCCATCACCTCCATCCTCTCATCCATAGGCTGAGCCGTCTAGAAGCAATAATCCAAGTGATTGTGAGCTAAGAGGCAATTGGATCCCAAAATCTCAACGGTTTGACAAATGGAAATTATTTTAAGTTGTTGCAATATTGTTTGTGTGTGCACATACACACACATACATGTGTATCATAATTAGTCAAATCAAAACTAAATAAAATATCGAAGGTATTTTTTACAAAAAGTAAGCGGAAAAGGTAACATCTAATCACCATTAAAACATGTAAAGCTAACATCAAATCCACCATTAATGCATGTCATTCTATCTTAATATATTTTTGTAATATGTCTTATCATATTACATCTCATTAATGCATGCACTTGAGTTAGGTGGCAAGGATTTTATGTTGAAGTGATGCGGTGTAGGAGATATTTTGATAATATCTAAGGGTTGGTAATTTGCCACATTTTCCTAAGGCTATAAATAAGACCCTAAGGCTTCACAAATTCACACATCTCATTCCATCTTCTTCTTATTCACCTCTACTACAATGGCTTCCATCAACTCTATCCTTTCATCCATAGGAAGAAACAATCTAGAAGCAATAATCCAAGTGATCGTGAGCTAAACCTTCGAGTTAGCAAAGCTATAGCCAATTTTTAGTTAGTCGTTTAAACCCGAGGTAAGTAAACTCCTAAACTATCATATTATATGCTATTAGATGTTATATATGATTGATTATGATTATTAACGATTGTTTTTTAACATGAATGTTGAATATATATATATATATATATATATATATATATATATATATATATATATATATATATATATATATATGCAAGTCATGGAAATACATGTCGATAAGCACAAAGGAAATCACTTTCCTTTATTTAATGAATTAATGTATATGGAATGTTAAACCTATTTTAAATTGTTTAAAAATATGAAATAAATTCTACAAATAATTTAAAAGTGATAAAAAAATGAGCTTCCAAATGATAAAAAGTCATTTTGATCAACATAGCTTAAAAAGCACTTTCCGCAGCACTTTCCGCAGCGTTCTTCCACAACACTTTTCTATAACTTTTGAAATGTAGTTTTAAACACAACCGTTCTTTTCCAAATCTTTTGTAAGTTGTTTAAAATGATTAATAAAGTATTGTAAAGATGATCTGAAGTATTTACAAAACGGTTAAATATTAAATGATTTAGAGCCGATCAAATTACTTGACCGCCTTAAGGGTATCAAAGAGGTAGTGTCTAGGCTTGAGTTTGAAAAACCAATTTCCTGCTCTCCTTGGCTATACGGACTGGCCCGATGGATGGGATAGTAAATTTGATTTATTTGGATCAAAATTTTCCAAAGTTAAAGGATATAATTCTCGAAATTTAAATAACTTGAATTTTATGGAGATAATTTTTGTACTCGGTTTTAAAGCCCGAAGAGGGAACTCATACTATTCATGGAATTTAAAGGGTGCTTTCGCTGTTATTCCGCCCATAGTATTTTTTGAATAAGGGGATTGATATTGAGTAGAATTAGATGATTTTAATAGATTCCACTCACTTAACATTTATTGGTTTTGGATTAACATCCTAAATAACATGCATTTAAACAAATTAAAATTATGAGTTTTGAATTAGGAAATTTTTGTTAAGATTTAAATGAAATGAATAGGAAATATTTTTTGAGTAAAATATGAAAGGGTTTGGAATTATTCCATGATTTAAAAAGGCTTAAATTAACCAAAAGGATTTGATAAACGAGGCTTGATGATTCCATATACTTTGACAAAGATAAAGAAATATATCAATGAATATATCTCTAAGATATGTCTATGAATGAATAGAAATATGAATTAAACTGAAAAATGATTGATAATCATATATGAACATAATATATTTTTAATCGATGATTGGTTTGGAGAAACCGAGGTTGGATTTGGGAAATTCCTAACCGAAGACCACTTCGAACCAATTTACGTATTCGAAGTGAAGACATGGATATGATATTAAGGATTTTCCTAATGAAGGACTGCTTGTTGATCATCTGGGGATAAATTCATAATATACATATAGTTGCAGTAGTCTCATCGTTATGAAATATCCAATGCAAGGACTAATCGCTACTAATCCTAGGAGTAGCTCCCGACAGAATGTGGTAGGAGAGTGCCTTCAGTTTGTCCTAAGCCCAGACAACTTGCATGGACAGATATCTGACATTGTAGTTATAATTACATTGGTTGATTTATTTGAACATATCATCTGATTGGTAGCAGAGAAGGCAACTTCTCTTAGCTTAACACCCTTTCCTAAGACATACGAGCTTAGAAGTTATACGTTTGTAGAAATCAGTTCTGTGATTATGGATTGGCAATATAGCATTCAAAGTGGAATGTGCTATGAGTAAGATAATCGTTACCTCGAGCCCCATCACTCAAAAATGACTAAAACAGGGTAGATGTGGCAGAGCTAAGTGGGTCGCTCCCATCAGGGTATAGTCATTACTTTTATGGATATATTTATTTCCGCTATGACCTCGGGTTCTAAATTTATATGGTGTATGCGAAGAGAGATCTCGAGTAGGTTGGGAACGACCGAGGTGATGATATATTCGGTACTATCTATGGTAAAGGTAGGTCGGTTCTATGTTGGTAAAGGTTGGAGCATTAGGTGTATTTTTCTAGAAATTTACTATCCGAAGGTAGTCCCTTACCTTGTCATTGTATGGAAATCCATTCTCCAATAAGTGCCTTCGGATTTGATTGTAGAGCCTACTATGCTGGAATTTAGTAATGTAACAATTTCGGCTAAGATTATGTATACTTGAAAAGTGTTTTCAAAAGAATGTCATTAAAAATAATATCCATATATTCTACGTAGCAAATATTTTTGTTATCATAAGGTAAAATTTTGTTCCATGTTTATGTGCGGCGTGGTCTTATGAGATACCTTTTGTTTCCAAACATCGTATTTTGAGTTTCTCACACTAGTCTCATGACTGACCCGGAGTTTATTTCCTGTTTCTCCTTGAACTCTGGGTGTTGTATTTCCCTAGGCATCCAACTAATTAGGTAAACTTGGAGCATTTTGGAATGGAGCATGGAGCATTTTGGGTCTTTTGTTGAAGTCATCTGTCACTTTCCGCTGTCTCTGTATTATATATTAGTATTTACCAGCACTGTAAGGATAGGTTGTTATAATTATTCTTGTTGGGTTAGTACCTATCATAACTTTGATGGAACAATTCGGAATAATTACATGTGCTACTCATATGTATAATTATGTGTTGAATATGATGTGAGATTCTATTATTGTCGAACTTCTATCTTTATTTCTTTACCCCATGATAATCTGCATCTCCGGCACTTGGATTTACGACACGTGAATACAGAGGAAGTATTAGTGTCAATTTCTGAGGATCGAGGAGGTGGGTCATCACACGGATTTCTATATTTTTTGAGAGCCACACAACCATGGTTTCGGTTTGGCCCAACTCCGATTATGATAGCTGGAAATTGAAAATCTTATTAAGGGGAGATTTTGGAGGAGAACTTAAATGGATTTGAATGATATGGGTTTGTTCATTTTAGCAAGAGGATTACGAAGATATAGATTACTGGAGCTGGATATAGACATAGTGGTGGTGGGGATGTTGAAAAGTTTGGTGAAAATTAATCTATTCTTTGTGTTTTTCTTGCATACTTGCTTGTAGGTTCGATGTGGATAGCTGAGCTTGGTTTTGAGGGTGTTGCATGAGGTAAAGTGGTTATTGTAGAGTGCACCAGCCTCCGACGAGTTGATGGCATCACAGGTCAAGCGGGAATGTGAAAAGTAGTTTGGATAACCATAAAAGAGAAGTAGGGGTGGAAGGAGAGGAGGAGCTGCGGCTAGACTCGATGGTAGTGGTCGACGATGTAGCATAGTGATGAGGGGAAGAGGTAGCGTATGTGAATGAGTTCGGCTGTTTTAGTTTCACGGCTATGGTAGGTTGAGAGATCGATGTGGGGGACCAGAGCTAAGGGACTAAGGTGATGGTAGTGGAAGCAATAAGTTGTATGGTGGTGTGGGCGATGCAGTAGCGATGTAAGGTGATGTTCGTGGAGTACATGTGGAGAAGAAAGCTTGCATGAACATGGGTTTGGTTGGCCATGGGAAATAGAGGAGAGAGAATACGTGATGGGGGAGAATAATTATGAAAATATTTTTTAAGGTAGTTAATAATTAATTAGTTGGGTCAATTATGTCATTAATTTATTACGCTTGTATTGGAGCCCTCTAGAACTTGGCACAAGACTGAATAGCTTTTATTAAGGTAAGTGATGTTATCTCTCACTATACTATGCTTGTCATCATAATGTAAAATCGATATTACGAAATAATTTCCAACTTTAAAACATGATTTATAATATTTTTAAAACTACAATTAGTTTTATAGAAGAATTTTAGAGTGGTTTAAATTGGTTTCAAATTTATATCACGTATTTCCTTGTAAACATACTATTTTCTGAAAATTGCTAGATTTAGTCCAATTTTGATATGAATCCCAAATTAGTTGATATAGATGTGTTATGTATGCTATGTTGGTTGTATGTATGCTTATCTTGTTTTGGTTGAAAACGCCGATCAATGGACGATATAGTGTTACGGAATATCCCATAAGATAGAGTTTCGTGTATATCGATTGAACGCGCCAGGAGGGGAACTTGCATGGATAGGATAGAGTTCTATGCATATCAATTGAATGCACACATGATGGAAATCAAATGGATGAGATAAGTATGTGCGGTAATAATGGTAAGCATGTCGACCGATCCGAAGATGAGAGATGATGGACTTAGGGTATGTACTTTGAACTTTAAGATGGATGTTCGGTTTTTTCACTTGATTTGTAAACATCCATTTTTGGCTAAGCACGTGGCCAAAGCAGTCAGTATCGACCACTATAGATTGGTCGATACTCATCACTATTGATGATGGCCAATTTAACTAATCTTTGCCATGGACGATCAAGAAGCTTCAGGAAGCATGACACAGTGGTTTGTTCGTGCGGCTAACTCTTGATTTTGATATAATTGCTCTATGATGAGCGATTCAATGGTGAAGCAATGACGTGACACTCCAACTGGATGACTTTGGAACTTTGATGATGATGGACTCATGTTCTGCTGATGACAGCTCGATGTTGATGGAGTCATGATGATGATCCACCAGGGCAAGTTCGTTAAAGGAAACTTGTGGATAGAACATTAAAGTGTTCTATCATGGAAGTGGAATGTTAAAGGGTTCAATGATGATGAATTGAAACGGATGGAGGGGTGAAGGGCTCGGAGGGATTGCTGATATACATAGTATTTTCTTATGTACTCGTAAGTAAGGATATTGTAAGGATGCTAACTAGATACTTTGATGGCTACCCCAGATCATTGGAGGGATCTGTAAACCCTAGATCGTTGAAGGGATCTAGCATCTGCTATTATGGACTGGTGTTTTGGTAAATAGAAAACCAAGTTTTTTCCATTAATCTTGGCAAGTTGATGGTCATACGAGTTATCATATATCCAAAGCACAAAGTAATAGTGAGAATTGTTTGATGGATGCTATGATTTTCATGTTCATTTGTTGCTCTAAGGATGTCACATGACAAAGGTGTCCAGGAGATCGATACCTAGGCACCCAATGGTGTGCCAAGATGTTTGTACACTTTATGATGGTAGTAGATGATAGATTATAATATATTATTATGTGCTAATTCTTTGAATGCAGGGCTATGTCAGGTTTGATTCCCCATAACATATGTCCCATACACAATATTGAATTTCATAATATTTTGAGATTGTTTATCACTTACATTATATTGTTGTCTAATTCGAGATTTTAAGCTTTGTTTCTTATTATCTCGAATACTCTTAAATGAGTAGAGTATCTAGTCGGTGTAAGCAATACTTGTAGGCAAATACATGCAGCTATATAGATGGATAAGTAGGAGATGATGCTTTCTAGTACTTATATTTGGACTCGATATTGTTTATTATGCCCTGTGACATTATGGAGCCTAGATAAAGTTCGTTTATTTTATTCAAAGATAGTTTATCTTCTACGTTTATCACCAGTTGTATAAACTCTACTACTACTTTATATATCTATTTAAATTTATTTATTATGATTCTATGGTACATTTAGTTATTACTATCTTGCTTATTTTGTATCTCTGATGATTTTTACATTTTAACCGATACATTATGAGATATATATATATATATATATATATATATGATAGGTTCTGCGATTTATTTATCTATTTTATACCCTTGAAAATCGTCCTACATCGACTGGGCACCTAGCATCGCACTGTAAGGGTACATTGGGCGGCAGAGGTGTAGGGCAGTCGTCACAGCATTAGTGCAAAGATGGGTGTAACTACCAATATAGTAATCCTAATCCTTACATCTATAGTGTTTCTTGCTCCACTAAGTTGGAGTTGACCTACCATGATGGGGGTCGACGTTAAAGAATTTACCACCTCCCATTGATGGAACCACCTCACCACCATCGAAACAAAATAACTTCTAACAGAGTGACCCCACTATCGAAACAAAAGAACTTTTATGCCCTCTCCAAGGAGTGAGCCAAATATGATGGGGTTTGGAAGCAAACAAACGCCCCTGCTAGGTAAATTTTAATATAAGAGTTCCCAAGTGCTTCTACGTATAAGAAAAACTATCCAAATAACAAGTTGTCTGATAACTTAAAGGGAATATGCATGAATATATAATGTGTTCATCAAGTTAAGTATGAAATTATCATCCTTGTTGGCTTTTTTGCAAGCAATAAAGAAACAACTTACAAAAGTATTTTACTTTATCTCTATTTTGCACACAAGTTCAAATTTCTAAGTGTTCAGCCTCAGCAAATGTTGTTAAATCATGGTTAGTACACATGTTGGTTGACAAATACAAGCATAAAGACAATAAAATAAATATTTACAACATTGAGATTCAAACACATACAATATCAAATATAGAAGTAAATGAACACTACAATATGCTCAAGAGCTAAGAAAAAAATCATTTTCATTAATAATAATAATAATAATTCTTTACACTAATGGGGCTGCCTCTTTGCAAAAGGAGAAACTTACAAAGTAATAAAACTATGAAAAAGACCCTATAGTAGGGAAATCGTCGTTGTGCATTATTTGCTTAGGGATATTAGGGTCAATGATCTAATTGATGCGGGCCTTCACCAGATATGTTATCCTTTATGGCTCAATGATGATGGTGGGAGTTCGACCACCATTAATCATCTCCTCCACCATCTCCTAACAGACCTATACAAAAGTAGGGTTCGAGGGGAAGTCTCAAATGAGTCATATGTGAAAGTTGGCAATAACGAATCGCTTCATCATAATGGTCATCCCTGTGTTCGATTGCTCATCATTCTTCTTGACTTTCACCTTTGTAACCACTTAATAGCGTTGGTGGTTAGACTATCTAGTGCTAGAGAGGGAAACTTTGAGGTTGTCAATCTATGTCACTCTTTCCACCAGATATGCCTTTGGCTGTTTTACTTCTCGCTCCGCATCTTCTCTACCACTTCCTTAGCCATCACCCCACCCTATCTTTTTCTCATGAGCTACCAGCCTCCTTTCTTAATAAACTTCGATTTTTCTTCCTTTATGGTATGCTTCTTCAACATGACCATTTCATGCATAATGAAGAGAATGCGGGTCCTGACTGCAAAATAAGAAGGTCGCAAATAGTAGAAATAACTTTAGATGGAAATACTTAGAAACAATTCTAAAATCTCATTAAAAACATTCATAAAGTTGGCCTCAAAGATTGCCTCTATCTCATTTTTGTGTGAATAGTCCACTGCCACTTCCACGGTCCTGCTTACCATATGGAATAACCCATTCAGCACAACCTCATTTGGCTCCTAGGTAAAGGACATGTTGGCAATGCCTATTGGCGTCTTCTTACCATCCATCAAATTAGCCTCCTTCATGAGAAAATAGGCTGTAATTTGCCCCTACTCCACTGCACCTTGTCGTTGTCTACCCACAACTTCTTATGAATGCGGGCGATAGAAACTCCATACTAAATGCCAATGAAAGGAGTTCTAAAAGCATGACATGCTCCTCTAGAGGCATTGCAAGAGAAAATGAAAAGGGTTTCTGTGAAGAATCTGGAGTTTGTCCCTCTTACAGGCTGGTCAATGGGGTATCCTGATATTGATAAGGAGTTATGGCAGGGGAGACGCGACTTTAGGGAGCCTCGTCCAAAATACAGAAAACTAGTTGGACCAATGTAGAATAAAGAAAAGAAGAAAAAAATTAACTACTATTAGATAAAATAGTGAACAACAAAAAGGGAAATGAAACATGCAAGTGATATACATGAATAACTACGAATAAAAAAAAAGAGGTAAACTTCTAACTACCTTTACCTTTTGGGGTGGGTAGAAGGACTTGATATCACTATCATTGTTTGGATACCTTGATGTGCTTGGGGCACGGTGAGGGTTAGGCAACAAACTCTATAGGGGAAGTGCTTCTTTGGAGGAATTTGAGCTATAAAGTGTGTTTGGGGCCTAACCATTCCATAGCCCTCTCCTTCTCTAGGGTTTTGGATATTCTAGTGTAATTAGAAGACCAGAGGCATTACATTCAACCATTTGAATGCTTTCCCATAGCACCTTATGCCCGATGGTGGTTTCTAATGTATATCCTTTTCACTGTATCCTTTTCCACTATATCATATATGTGACGATCATATATTGGCCACTCACCCTCATCACCAGGCCCCTTGCCACCGAGTTTTCCCTCACGCCATGCTACAGGTCGGCCTCGATCAGCCCCTTACCTTTGTCTAAAATCCATGGCCGATACCCTCTTCTGTTGAACAACCGCATTCACCATTTCTCTCCTTTCCGAGGTTTGGCATCTCACACTCTCGCTTGATATGCTTTGGCAGGACTAAGCAACCCAACTGATGTAGATTGACATCCATAAAAGTAAAAGCCACATTTTTTTAGTTGTACTCCATCTTGAGAATCATCTCAATCCAGCCAGTAAGCTTAAGTTGGTCCTCTTATGAGCCCCTAAGAGGGATGTGATAAAAAGATGTACATATCAAAATAAAAGTAGAACGGAAATTACAATAGAACTTGGATTCAAAAGAAGTTTTACCGAGTTAATAAACTCTAAAAAACAGAGGTTAGGGTTGACGGAAGCATGCAAGTGAAAGAAGCAGGCAAAAACTTTCAATTATGGTGTTAAACCAATTTTTTAACTAACACACACTAGAATCTGGGGCAAAAGTAGCCCTCTATAAAGATGGGAAATCAAGATTTTAGTGCTCCCTATAAAGATTATCCATAATAATTAGATGACCACCATACTTACCATTTTTGAAAATTTTAAAATATTATTTAACAACACGACCTAGCTATATAAGCATTGTTTTCTAATAGCTTAACCAGTCCTGTAATGACTACTATTTTATGTATCGGAGAATCGTAAAATATAATTACTTTATTCATTTGAGGTCATATGACTACAATTTTGGGAAATGATTACTATGTATATTTTCCATCCTTATATTTTTATTGGATAATTTTAACCTCGAAAATCTCGTAAAGGCTATAACTTTTGATAGGAGCTGAACTATGGTCTGAAATCACTTTCATTGGATTAGGACGATGGTTTCTCTTTCCTTAGAGTGGTTAGGAAAAAACTTACCATTTTGATGATATGGACATTTTAAGTTTGAACTTTTGTTGGCTAGGTTAGTGGGCAATTAGTTAAGCCTATACTTAAGCAAACTAACCCATTATGGGAATTTTTCCTAACGAGGAATGATAGGACAAATCTAATCACTTTTCCCACTTCCCAAAGCAATTCTAAACCTATATCAATCTATTTTCTATCAATAAGCTCCTTTTTTCATCCTTAAATTATCCTAAATCATCATTAGGAGTAATAAGCAAGGGTAAATCCTAGGTTTACTATTTTGCTACCTTTTGGGATTTATGATTTGGTTGCACATTGAATTTTGAGGGATAATTGGGTATATTAGTTTCTAGGTAAGTGGTTAGGCATCTCTCATTGCCATATGCTAGTAGATATGTTTAAAATGATGTTTTTAATATGATTTGGACGTTAAAGATCTTTTCAAACCTAGATCTAACTTTAATAACAAGCATATGCCGAATTTAAAAAGATAAATGAATTTTAATTCATTTGCACCCCTTTACCAATCATGTTGCCATTATGAAATAAACTAGATCTATTAATATTATGTATAATAATCATGTTTGAATGAATTGGATATGTTCCTTTGATGCTAATGAATGATATTATATGATGTTTGCTCCTGTGTGAATTTCTTGATGTGTTTTCTAGTAGCTATAGATAGTTAGGAAAGTGCTACGCCGATTGGAGCAAACGGTGTCAAAATGGTTGAAATGTGATGGATTTTGGATATGATGTGTTAGAGGTAGTGGGGAGACTTCTCTATAAATTTCATATCCTTTGGAGTTGATTTTGTGGTTGAAAATCAAATTGGAAAAAAGCAGTCGGTATTAGGAAAAAGAAGCCGATGGAGAGCGGTTTTAGTGGTATTTGGCAAGTTGCTTCGGGACTTAGGTAATAAAAGTTTGGGCATGCATGAGTTGAAGTAGGAGTTGGGATTTCTAGACTTAACTTTAATTTAAGGAAGAAGAAAACCACCCGATACCAAGAGGGAGGACTCGGTACCTACAGCTTTTCTTGGGGAAAGTGATGAAGCAAAGGACTTAAGGCATGAATGGAAGGGCTCTAGGTAAGAAAAAAAGGAAGTGGTCCGGGTATGAAGTACTTAGCCAATTTTCATAAGCAATTCATGTCGAAGCATGCACAATTTATGTCGGTACCAACATGAGAGGAGGTTAGCCAATTTTAACCAAACTTCCAGGGTATGTTGAGGGGGTCCTAAAGGTTATGCGAGAGGTGTTTGTTCGTTCGTTCGATGCAACATGGTAGTGCAATGACGGATAGAAACTAATGGATGAAACAACATTGATGTGGTTCGACGTGATTGCTTCGGACTTTAAGGTGCTATTTCTATGACCAATGTGAATGTCTAAAAGTGTTCTAGAGAGGATGAATCGATTGACGGAGTTATGATGACAGTTATCCACCAGGGTGAGTTGGTTGAAGGGAATCTGTGGATGGAACGTTGAAGGGTTCTATCATGGAGAATGGAATGTTGAAGGGTTCCATGATGATGAATGGAAATGGATGGAGCAATATAGAGCTTGGGTACATGAGCTAAGTGATTAATGATACTCAGAGTGTTTTCTAATGTACTCGTAAGTAGTGGTATCATGAAGATGCTCGTTAAGTACTTTGATAGCTATCCCGGATTATTGAAGGGATTCTATACGTTGAATCGTTGAAGGGATCTAGTGTCATCTATGGTATAGCGTTCATGTGTATAGAAAATCAGAATTTTTCCATTAGTACTTGGTAGTTGATGGTCATATGAGTTATCATATATCCAAGGAAGATTGAGTGACAGTGGTGATTGTTTGACGGATGCCATGTTTTCCATGGTTGTTATTGTTATTGTTTGTCGCTCTGGGGATATCACATGACGTAGGCATACAAGAGGTCGATTCCTATACACCCGATAATATACCAAGACATTTGTAAACTTTATGATGATGATGTTAGAGTAGCATATTATTATTATGTGTTAACTCTTTGGATGCAGGGACAGGTCAAATGAGATTTTCTATACCTTTGTTCCTTACTATATCGACTTGTATAGTATTTTGAGATTTCTATTGCTCATACCAAACTATTATCTAACTCAAGGTTTTATGATTTACTTCTTATTATTTTGGATTCTCTTAAATGAGTAGGCTAGATAGAAGTTTTGGGTGATACATAGTGATATATAAAGGATGAGTAAGAGATGGTGCTTTCTCGTATTTTGTATAGACTTACTATTAGTTATTCTGCCGTGTCACGCTATGGAGCTTAGACCTTATTAGATATTTTATATAGAGATAATTATCTCGAGTTTATTCCTAGTTGTATAAACTCTTCTACTATTTTGTATAACTCTATAGACCTGTGCAATTTGACATTTGTGGTTCAATGAGTTATTACTGTCTCGCCCATTTTATATATGTGATGATTGTTACATTTTATTCTATGCCCTATGAGATGATAGGTTCTATTATTTGTTTCTTTACTTTTCACCTTTGTTAATTGTCCAACATCGACCGAGTGCCGTAGCAGCGCACTCTTCTGATATATTGGATGCTGGAAGTGTAGGAGTTCGTCATAGGTCCTGACATAATACCTAACATACTATGATGACCTCCCTACACCTCTAGTACCTAATATAACCTATAGAGTATGTTGTGACTTTACCTAGTCAATGTAGGACGATTATCACTAATAAAATGTAAAAATAATCTAAAGTAAACCTGTCGTAAATCTACAACGCAAGGATAAGATACAATAATCAACAGCAATACAAAACATGCAAGAAAATAATGAATGAAATGAACCACAAAACCAAAATGCAACAGCTTTATATAGCTAGATCAAGAAAATGGATCAACACCCTAGATTTAGTGTGAAAGAATATTTTTATAGTGGTTCGGCCGTTAATGAAGCCTACATCCACTTTATAACTTTTATTATTGACCGATTGCCGTTACAAAGTGAATTGGATTACAAAGCTGTTGAATATCCCAAGTTAAGCTAAGTCCCCAATGCTGGAGTTCACTGGAGAATCACAATAAACCCCTTGGACAACTGTTGTGAGGAGGAAGGAGAAGAGTGAAAAATAGTTTCTGCAAAGTTTCAATAGCCAATCCAAAGGTCCCCTATTTATGTTGCAGGTAGGGTTGTATTTATAGGGGTTGGAGAGCTATTAGGATAAGCTTGCTTTGCGAGCTATTGTGTAACGACCCGGAATTTTAGGCAATATAAATTTAATAATCTGAGTTAATAATAAATTGATTTGATAATTTTTCTTTATAATTTTAAATTAAATTGGTAAATTTTATCTTTTAAAAGTTAATAAATATTTAATCTGGTAATTTTGATGAATATTTTTTAACAATTTAAATTGATAAGATTTATTTTTCAAAGCTAATAAAATTTTATTCTATTTATAATATATATATTTGATATATATTGTGAATAGAATATCTTTTATTTAAAATAAAGGTTGAATTTTCAAATTGTAATATATATGTGTGTATATGTTATAATTTGATATTGTTTTCGAAATTCAACTTAATCTGTTGATAATTTATGTATGAATGGTAATTTAAAGCTCTGTTTTAATTTATATTTTTAAAAAGTTAATTTAGATTAATTCACTTTGTTTCAAAATATAAGATAATTATTTATTTTTAAGATGATAGTTTAAAATAGGATTTAATCAAAGTTTTCTTTTTGTTTTCTTTAAAGTGTTTGAATTTAAAATGGTTTCAAATGTATATGTATAAATGTCTAGATTTTTAAATACATGTATAAGAAAATATATTTGCATTATAATTAATTTTAGAATATTTCTTTTAAAGGTAAATTTATACATATGTAAACATTTATTAATTAAGAAATTTAAATAAGTAAGTTATATTTACATTTAATTTAAATGAAAATTTGATTAAAAACACTTATAAACATGTGTAAACAAGTTAACACCCTTAATAACACTTGTAAGTAATTAAAACAATTAAGATGACAAAAGTAAGTTTAACAACAAGTGGCACATATTCATTTCAATTTTTAATAAATATTTTTTTTTAAAGAAAACTAGCTTTCATAACACTTTCATTTTCTTTGTTCCTTAACTCAAACTAGTAATTTTTTTTCAAATCTGCAAAATCAAAATCCAAAAGCAAAGTATAATCTGGAAACTTATATCTGCAAACTTCAAACTGCAAATCAACATTTGTATCAACCTGTAATGCAAATGGATGAGCTACTCAGATCAATTTTAACATTAGTTCAGCAGTTTAAAATCAACAATAAAAGCTACAAATGAAACCTGCATTTCAAAAAGGGGAGTCAACTGAAGTTCAACTTTTAATCATCAAATTGAAAGCTTGCATTAGGATTTCTACAACAAGTCATCTGTTTCAACATTTTAAACAACAGATTGTAAGCATGCAAATGGATTTTTCATCAGCATATCAAAGCCTGAATAATACAGAAAAATCTGCTCTGCATAATCTATGAGTAAATCTTCATTTTAAAAACAGATTTGAACCTGTTATTTACCTAGATTTGTGTGATGATCTATATAGTAGTTCAGTTATAAATATGTTGCGAAGATGATTGCATGTTTGTATACAATGATGATATGTATGTATGTGACTGTATAGATATGCTATGTTGAATTACAGGTATTTATCATTCAAATTAATTCAAATCTTTCAAAAACAAACATTATTTGGCTTTGATAATTTAATGGAAGTTGTAGTTAATGGATGATGATTGTTTTTAAAATCAATTCAGGATTTCTACTACAGTAAATAAGCTTAAAATCTAGGAATACAGTAAATTTGTGATTCTTGTCAGAAAATCAATAACCTTAATTCTTGTATTGGATTGTATATATGGATTAGATGTTAGAAATGTTCATTTTTAACATGCAATTCATAATTTTTAAGTTGATATTTAACTGGGAATTTAATGTTGAAGGGTTTCGGCAATTTGATCAATTGCCAATGACCAAACCCATGATTTGAGTTGAAATCTTGGGTGAAGCACGCTTTTGTGTTTTTGAAGATGGGAAAAATACAGTTAAATTTTTCCAATGGCTGAATCGATGGGATTTGGGTCGAGTAGGGTTTTCTGGTTTGTTATGTTAATCGATGGGTTCGTGGTCCTTGCGTTGCCATGGAGATGATCGAGTGCGATCGTAAGTTGAGGGATGGTAGCGGGGTAATACGGCGGCGCTTAGGAGGAGTTACTGGAGTTTCCAGTTGACGACATCATCGGAGGCAATGGAATTTTTGGAATATTGTGGCCGCATTTTTTCGATCTAAGGGTCAGTTTTCAATTCGTGATAGAATTTTTGGTTTTGGTTGGTCGAGGGGCTCGACGTAGTCGTTGGCGACTTGGAGATGGCCGGAGGGAGGTTCGGCGATGCTTGGATCACCGTGCAAGGTGCACGCGTGTACGATTTGGGGGACTGGAAGTTTGGTTTGGTGGTGATTAAGGGGACTCGAAGTGTTCTCGTGTATTTCTGTAAACAACTCGAAGTAGCACTCATATTTTCCTATGGGACGACTCGTAGCGAGTGTAGATGGTGAGTAACTCGAGGGGAGCTGGGGATCTTCAAGGCAGTCTCGAGTATTTCCTGTGTTCGACTTGAGATTTCTGTTGCGTGTTCTTCTGGTTAGTGATGTGAAGTGTTACAAGTTGTTGTGTAACTTTTGTTGAGTTAATAAGGTAAGCATTGTATTTTAAAGAAGTTTATAAAAGAAAGCAAAATATATAGTTAAACTTGATGTTTTAAAATATAATGTAAACCAAAACTTTTAAAAGTGAATGTTAATCAAACTTTAAAAGTATAAATTGAAATTATTTTTAAATTTAAATTTATTTAAAATGATTTCTTTTTGAAACTAATTTAATTACATTTTGGAGTTCAATTTAAAAGAATATTTTGAATTTAAATATTAAATCAAAGTTTAAGTTTAAATTTTAAGTAACGATTTAAAACTAAAATTTCAAATTATATTTGAAATAAATAAGATTAATTTATATGTTTTAAAGTATTCTTAATTTTGAAATTTGTTTCTGAATTTCCTATTTTCAAATAAGATTATTGTTATGATTTTGAAAACCAAATAGGATAAAAAAATTTAAGTTGTTAAAATTTGATTTATTCAACTAATTTATTATAAGATAAATAAGGTTAATTTATCTTTGATTTGAATATAAGAATATTTAATTTAGTTTGTTAATAAGTAAAAAATTAATTAAGATAAATGTTTTCTTAATTAATTAAGGTTTTGAAATATAAGAAGTTAATTAATTAATTATTTAATTAATTTTAAATAATTGGTTAATTGTTTATTCAATTTTAAATAATCACTTAATTATGAATTAATTAAGTGTAATTACTTAATGAAGTAATGAATGGTTAATTATTGAATGTAATTAAGAATGATAATTATTTATGAAAGGTAATTAGTGAGAAATTACTCATGGGAGTAATTAAAGTTGAAGTGATTAATGGATTATCACATAATGTTATTTATTAAGGATTGATTAATAAAATTGTTTTGAAGTAAATTAATTATGGAATAGTTAATTAATTAATGAATTAAGGATTGTTTAATGATGAAATTAATCACCTGTTAAGTAATTAATTAAGAAAGCAATCAAGGTTTATTAATGAAGTAACCAGAGATAATTGCTTATGTAAGTAATTAAGAGTTAATTATTTAGTAAATTTTAGTTAATTAATTAATGTGATTAATTAATTAATGAATATGATTAATTTAAGATTAATTACTAAGGGTAATTAATTAAACTGTAATTAATTAATAAAGTAATTAATTAAGGATTATTTATTAATTTAATTGAATAATTAATTACTTAATGAAGTAATTAAAGATTAATTAATTGGATTAATTATTCAAGGATTAATATAATTAATTACAAATTGTTAATTACTGTTTATGATTAATGAGATGATTAATTACAAGTTGATTATTTAATTCATTTAAAGTAATTATTAATTAATAAGGATCATTAGTTAATTAATGAATTAATCAAGGTTGATTAATTTAAGTGTGATTAATTAATTGTAATTAATTGAGGTTTAATGTAATTATTATAATTGATTAATTAATGGAAGCAAATGTAGGATCATTAATTATTGTAATTAATGATAGTAATTAAAGGTTAATTACTGAATATGGTTAAGGCTAATTACTTGAAGGTAATTAAGGTATGATTAATCAAGAAAGATTAATTAAGGAAGATCATTAAGAGATGATTAATTTATTTATTTGGAATAAATAAATGAAGAAGGATTAAGGTAATCAAATTGATTATGAGTTAATCAATTCTGTTTTGGATAATTGATTAATATTGTTTGATGGATTGATATTGGATGATCAATATTGGGTGATTGATATTGGGTGATTGATATTGTTTGATACTGGATGATTTGAATATCTCTGTTATGAGATATGTTGTTTGTGAGATGAATATTGTTATGAATTATCTATTGTGATAATGCGATTCATCTCTCTGTTTATATCATCCTGGATATAAGTTAATTGTTAAACCCTTAAGTACAACTTGGACATTAAAATGGAGTTTGGTTTCGGTGAGACCGGGATCGGGTTTCCATATTTGGGATCCGAAAACCACATCGATTCCAATTAAATGTTAGGTCGTGAATCCAAGTGGAGCAAGTAAAGACTCGAGGTGTAAGAGCTATACGTAAGTATAACTCTGTGGGTGATTCCGTAATGAGTTTGACGGAATAGTACTTATAGATTCGAGATGGTGATTTAGAGTGCAAGGGCTATGGTCGTTGACTCTGAGGGTGATTCCAAAATGAGTGCAATGAGATAGTGCCTTCGGTTTCGTTCGAACCCGGAACGAACTTGTATGGATTGAGTGCTTTTAGAACATTGTCAGGTAGACGATGAGCATTCTAAGATAGATGTGTTCTATAAAGGTAATCGCAGCCTCAAGCCTCATCAACCGGGAATGGATAAAACAGGGGAGGTGCAGCAAGGCTTCGTGGGCAGCCCCCACTGGAGAGTGAGATTTACCCATGTCTAGAGGTCCCTTTCTATTTCGGCTTAGTGTGTGGTTGGTCGCACCAACCACGGGGTAGTCTTGTTCCGCACTGTCCAGTAAGGGATGGTTCCGGCCTTGTGTTGTAGGGGAGTTAGGGTGGCTCCTCGGTACGTTGATCTAGGCCACGTACTGTGACGGACGGTACCCCAGTAGCCCTTCCATTGATGGAAACCCATTATTCTAACGAGACCCTACGGTTTTGATTTTTTAACCCACTTTTGTGGCTAGTAGCTGGAATTTAATAATGTAACAATTTCGGCTATTTCTTATTTACTTGAAAACCCTAGACACTATTATAATATCACTGGATTTCCTATCAAATGTTTTGGTTAGCGTAAGGGAAAAACTTTTCCATGTTTATGTGTGGAAAGTCTTACGTGATACCTTTTCTTTTCAAAGGTTTTCTAAAATTAAACAATTTAACCCGTTTACTCACACCAGACCCTTATCTGACCCGAATGTTTATTTTCTATTTTATTAAACTCTTGGGTACTCATATTATGTATGAGTAGTCAAGTGATTCAGGTTAGCTTGACGAATTCTGGAGGAGATATGGAGCAGGAGGCTTCCACGTGTGGATATATTATGGTTCCACTGTGTTTGTTTGGTATCTGTATCTGTTGTACTTGGGTTGTATAGTTAGACAGATGTTTATAACTGTCTAATATGTATTGTTTAAGTTGTGTACTCTGATGTAATATGATACTATGTAATATTTTATGTGATATATTATATTTCATTCGTTCCGCTGTGAGTTCTATGATGTTGTTGTGTTTCTTCTTTCTCATTCTTTTCTTCTTCTATCCCTTTCTTTCTTCAAGACGATGTGATTTCCTAGAGATAGGAAGTCGGGTCGTCTCATTTAGTATCAGAGCGTTAGATTGAGTGAATACCTAGGCTCTGGAGCGGTGTCTTTCTTGAGAGAGCGTACTTGTAATTTTTATATATAACTATATATATATATATATATATATCTACCTGATCTGTTGGGTTATCTGTTCGGATTTTCCAACATAAGTTTTAGAGGTAGATGGAGTAGTGGTGTGTGTGTAACACGACTACCACTAATGGAAGAGGTCCATATGTTGAGATTAGATGTGTATTTGTAGAGACTGTAGACCTAATACCGTCTCGAATGAGATTCGTAGTTTGGAGTAAGGATTTCTCTGATCTTCGAAGGAAATCTTTTTAAAAGATTCGGAGTTTATCTTTGAAGAGTAAGTTTGGTTGCGCTCGGGTGAGTGGATTTTCTAAGTTTGGATTTGTCGGAAGTGCAGAAGTAAGTGATAATATCTTGATAACTGCGTGATGAGATAAAGTATCCATGGATATTTTCCGAAGGTGTTTTCTCTTGAAGCAGTTTTAGAAGTAGTTTTAGAAGCAGTTTTAGAAGCAGTTTTAGAAGCAGTTTTAGCTTGGAGGTTGGCTGTTTTGGAATATGAGACTAAGGTCTATAAGTTGCTTCGCTTCGGCATGGTCTCATTTGTTATTCCTTAAGGGGAGCGAGATGTTGATGCTTGGTTTGGAGCCCGAATTTCTTAAGAGGTCGTCTGCCATCTCGAAGGTCCATTGTGTGGATTGTTGATGGTTTTGGTTTTCAAGGAGCTTTTGGATTAGAAGTCTTTGGTTAGCTGTGGTAGCAGTGTAACTCGAAGAGTTCAGTGTGCTGACGAGGAGGTCTTTTGACTTTGCCGTATCATCGAAGTAGAGTTTGCAGCAGCAGTGTGACTTGTTTCTCCAATGGTTTAGGAATCTTGGTGGTTCTTCTATCAACAGTCCGGGCAGTTGGTGAAAGTTTTCTTGAAGGGTTAACCTTGTTTCGAAAAGCTTAAAGCTATTCTAATTGGTAAAGGGAGGACAGTTTCTTTGGAATCCGAACTAGGTAGATCGCAAAAGTGACTTGCGATTAGTTGGGAATTTATCTTGAGCAATCTTTTTTTGAGACTGAGGGTTCTAATGAAGAAGTAGGAGCTACTGATGTAATCGGAAGTTTGTTAGCATCTGGAGTTGAGTTCCATATTGTTTTGGTTCCAGAAGCGATATTGGGGGTTAGCCTAGTAGTAGGATGGTTCTTGGAGAAGGAAGAGTTGGTGTAGCAACTCAGGAATTTTGGAGTTTGGATTGGTCAAATCTAATTTTTGAGTTGGATTCTACTGTAAGGTAGTGTGACCGAGTCAGAGGGGTCACTAAGATTTTATGGATTTGATGAACAAAATTTCCCTGATATATTGGATAAGTTTGTATTCGTGTTCATCAACAGTATTCTCATCTATTTCAGGATTAGAGTTGTGCGGCGGAAGCGATGTAGCAGCTGTGCAAGGAAGGAAGATAGTTCAGTTTGCTATTGCTTGAGAAGTAGAGCTTGAGTTCTGGATTTCGACAGATTCTAGAAGACTTTTCTGTTGAATAGAATTCAGAAATTGGTTTGTTTTGGTCTAGTTGTTTCTGGAAGCATCAGCATAGGTTGAGCTGATCAGGAAGAGATTGGCAGCCCAAGATTGTCAGTTGAGTTATGCAGATATGAGATAAGGAGCTTGGAATTCGAAGTTGGAGATTTCATTGTTGTTAAGGTTTCTCTGGTTAAGAGAATAGTAATTGGGTTAGATTGGTTGGTTAGTGCTGTGGCATTTGAGATTTCTTATCTGTGTTTTTGATAGAATAAGTTCTGTTGTCTCTAAGATTGAATTGCCAATTTGGATAGCTGGAATTCATTATATTTCACATATCTCTGAGTGAGTGTGTGTATGATTCATCGTTGGGTGTTGAATCTGTAGTTCAGTTGGATTTGGAAGTTGAGCTAGAATTGAGTATAGCCTGATGTTCTGTTCAGATTGATGGATCTAGAGATGAGTTGAGCTCTGGATTTTGGTGGTGTAGTTTGTTAGCTTCTGTAGAGCGAGTCTCCCAGTGATTTATACTTGGGAACCTCTAGATAGTGTTTGAGATTTATTCTGATCTGTGTCAGGATAATTAATTAGGTTTATTTGTTTGGTTGGTTGCTATGGTTGTTAGCAACTGGTTGGTAGGTATGCTTTGCTGATTGAAATTAAAATCTTTGCTGGGTTATTAAATTACCTTTGCTTTTAAATTTCGGGGACGAAATTCCTTTAAGGGGGGAGGATTGTAATGACCCGGAATTTTAAGCAATATAAATTTAATAATCTGAGTTAATAATAAATTGATTTGATAATTTTTCTTTATAATTTTAATTTAAATTGGTATATTTAATCTTTTAAAAGTTAATAAATATTTAATCTGGTAATTTTGATCAATATTTTTTAACAATTTAAATTGATAAGATTTATTTTTCAAAGCTAATAAAATTCTATTCTATTTATAATATATATGTTTGATATATATATCTTTTGTTTAAAATAAAGGTTGAATTTTCAAATTGTAATATATATGTGTGTGTATGTTATAATTTGATATTGTTTTGGAAATTCAACTTAATCTGTTGATAATTTATGTATGAATGGTAATTTAAAGCTTTGTTTTAATTTATATTTTTCAAAAGTTAATTTAGATTAATTCAATTTGTTACAAAATATAAGATAATTATTTATTTTTAAGATGACAGTTTAAAATAGAATTTAATCAAAGTTTTCTTTTTGTTTTCTTTAAATTGTTTGAATTTAAAATGGTTTCAAATGTATATGTATAAATGTCTAGATTTTTAAATACATGTATAAGAAAATATATTTGCATTATAATTAATTTTAGAATATTTCTTTTAAAGGTAAATTTATACATATGTAAACATTTATTAATTAAGAAATTTAAATAAGTAAGTTATATTTACATTTAATTAAATGAAAATTGATTAAAAACACTTATAAACATGTGTAAACTAGTTAACACCCTTAATAACACTTGTAAGTAATTAAAACAATTAATATGACAAAAGTAAGTTTAACAACAAGTGGCACATATTCATTTCAATTTTTAATAAATATTTTTTTTAGAAGAAAACTAGCTTTCATAACACTTTCATTTTCTTTGTTCCTTAACTCAAACCAGTAATTTTTTTTCAAATATGCAAAATCAAAATCCAAAAGAAAAGTATAATCTGGAAACTTATATCTGCAAACTTCAAACTGCAAATCAACATTTGTATCAACCTGTAATGCAAATGGATGAGCTACTCAGATCAATTTTAACATTAGTTCAGCAGTTTAAAATCAACAATTAAAGCTACAAATGAAACCTGCATTTCAAAAAGGGGAGTCAACTGAAGTTTAACTTTTAATCATCAAATTGAAAGCTTGCATTAGGATTCTACAGCAAGTCATCTGTTTCAACATTTTAAAAAACAGATTGTAAGCATGCAAATGGATTGTTCATCATATCGAAGCCTGGAATAATACAGAAAAATCCGCTCTGCATAATCTGTGAGTAAATCTTCATTTTAAAAACAGATTTGAACCTGTTATTTACCTAGATTTGTGTGCTGATTTATATAGTAGTTCGGTTGTAAATATGTTGCGAAGATGAATGCATGTTTGTATACAATGATGATATGTATGTATGTGACTGTATTGATATGCTCTATTGAATTGCAGGTATTTATCATTCAAATTAATTCAAATCTTTCAAAAACAAACATTATTTGGCTTTGATAATTTAATGGAAGTTGTAGTTAATGGATGATGATTGTTTTTAAAATTAATTCAGGATTTCTATTGCAGTAAATAAGCTTAAAATCTAGGAATACAGTAGATTTGTGATTCATGTCAGAAAATCAATAACCTTAATTCTTGTATTGGATTGTATAACTGGATTACATGTTAGAAATGTTGATTTTTAACATGCAATTCATAATTTTTAAATTGATATTTAAGTGGGAATTTAATGTTGAAGGGTTTCGGCAATTTGATCAATTGCCGATGATCAAACCCATGATTTGAGTTGAAATCTTGGGTGAAGCAAGCTTTTGTGTTGTTGAAGATGGGAAAAATATAATTAAATTTTTCCAATGGATGAATCGATGGGATTTGGGTCGAGTAGGGTTTTCTAGTTTGTTATGTTAATCGATAGGTTCGTGGTCCTTGCATTGCCATGGAGATGATCGAGTGCGATCGTAAGTTGGGGGATGGTAGCGGGGTAGTATGGCGGTGCTTAGGAGGAGTTACTGGAGTTTCAAGTTGATGACATCATCGGAGGCGATGGAATTTTTGGAATATTGTGGCTGTAGTTTTTCGATCTAAGGGTCGGTTTTCGATTCGTGATAGAATTTTTGGTTTTGGTTAGTCGAGGGGCTCGACGTAGTCGTTGGGGACTTGGAGATGGCCGGAGGGAGGTTCGGCGATGCTTGGATCGCCGTGCAAGGTGCACGCTGTACGATTTGGGGGACTGGAAGTTTGGGTTTGGTGGTGATTAAGGGGACTCGGAGTGTTCTCGCGTATTTCTGTAAACAACTCGAAGTAGCACTCGTATTTTCCTTTGCGACGACTCGAAGCGAGTGTGGATGGTGAGTAACTCGAGGGGAGCTGGGGATCTTCGAGGCAGTCTCGAGTATTTCATGTGTTCGACTTGAGATTTCTGTTGCGTGTTCTTCTGGTTAGTGATGTGAAGTGTTACAGTTGCTGTGTAACTTTTGTTGAGTTAATGAAGGTAAGCATTGTATTTTAAAAAAGTTTATAAAAGAAACCAAAATATATAGTTAAACTTGATGTTTTAAAATATAATGTAAACCAAAACTTTTAAAAGTGAATGTTAATCAAATTTTATAAGTATAAATTGAAATTATTTATAAATTTAAATTTATTTAAAATGATTTTTTTTTGAAACTAATTTAATTACATTTTGGAGTTCAATTTAAAAGAATATTTTGAATTTAAATATTAAATCAAAATTTAAGTTTAAATTTTAAGTAACGATTTAAAACTAAAATTTCAAATTATATTTGAAATAAATAAGATTAATTTAGATGTTTTAAAGTATTCTTAATTTTGAAATTTGTTTCTAAATTTTCTATTTTCAAATACGATTATTATTATGATTTTGAAAACCAAATAGGATAATTTGTTTTAAGTTGTTAAAATTTGATTTATTCAAATAATTTATTATAAGATAAATAAGGTCAATTTGTCTTTGATTTGAATATAAGAATATTTAATTTGATTTGTTAATAAGTAAAGAATTATTTAAGATAAATGTTTTCTTAATTAATTAAGGATTTTGAAATATAAGAAGTTAATTAATTAATTATTTAATTAATTTTAAATAATTAGTTAATTGTTTATTTAATTTCAAATAATCACTTAATTATGAATTAATTAAGTGTAATTACTTAATGAAGTAATCAATGGTTAATTAGTGAATGTAATTAAGAATGATAATTACTTATGAAAGGTAATTAGTGAGAAATTACTCATGGAAGTAATTAAAGTTGAAGTAATTAATGGATTGTCACATAATGTTATTTATTAAGGATTGATTAATAAAATTGTTTGGAAGTAAATTAATTATGGAGTAATTAATTAATTAATGAATTAAGGATTGTTTAATGATGAAATTAATCACTTGTTAAGTAATTAACTAAGAAAACAATCAAGGTTTATTAATGAAGTAATTAGAGATAATTACTTATGTAAGTAATTAAGAGTTAATTACTTAGTAAATTTTAGTTAATTAATTAATGTGATTAATTAATTAATGAATGTGATTAATTTAAGATTAATTACTAAGGGTAATTAATTAAATTGTAATTAATTAATGAAGTAATTAATTAATAAAGTAATTAATTAAGGATTATTTATTAATTTAATTGAATAATTAATTACTTAATGAAGTAATTAAAGATTAATTAATTAGATTAATTAATCAAGGATTAATATAATTAATTAAGATGTTAATTTAGATAAGTAATTACAAATTGTTAATTACTGTTTATGATTAATGAGATGATTAATTACAAGTTAATTATTTAATTCATTTAAAGTAATTATTAATTAATAAGGATCATTAGTTAATTAATGAATTAATCAAGGTTGATTAATTTAAGTGTGATTAATTAATTGTAATTAATTGAGGTTTAATGTAATTAATTATAATTGATTAATTAATGGAAGCAAATGTAGGATCATTAATTATTGTAATTAATGATAGTAATTAAAGGTTAATTACTGAATATGGTTAAGGCTAATTACTTGAAGGTAATTAAGGTATGATTAATCAAGAAAGATTAATTAAGGAAGATCATTAAGAGATGATTAATTTATTTATTTGGAATAAATAAATGAAGAAGGATTAAGGTAATCAAATTGATTATGAGTTAATCAATTCTGTTTTGGATAATTGATTAATATTGTTTGATGGATTGATATTGGATGATCAATATTGGGTGATTGATATTGGGTGATTGTTATTGTTTGATACTGGATGATTTGAATATCTCTGTTATGAGATATGCTGTTTGTGAGATGAATATTGTTATGAATTATCTATTGTGATAATGCGATTCATCTCTCTGTTTATATCATCCTGGATATAAGTTAATTGTTAAACCCTTAAGTACAACTTGGACATTAAAATGGAGTTTGGTTTCGGTGAGACCGGGATCGGGTTTCCATATTTGGGATCCGAAAACCACATCGATTCCAATTAAATGTTAGGTCGTGAATCCAAGTGGAGCAAGTAAAGACTCGAGGTGTAAGAGCTATACGTAAGTATAACTCTGTGGGTGATTCCGTAATGAGTTTGACGGAATAGTACTTATAGATCGAGATGGTGATTTAGAGTGCGAGGGCTATGGTTGTTGACTCTAAGGGTGATTCCAAAATGAGTGCAACGAGATAGTGCCTACGGTTTCGTTCGAACCCGGAACGAACTTGTATGGATTGAGTGCTTTCAGAACATCGTCAGGTGGACGATGAGCATTCTAAGATAGATGTGTTCTATAAAGGTAATCGCAGCCTCAAGCCTCATCAACCGGGAATGGCTAAAACAGGGGAGGTGCAACAAGGCTTCGTGGGTAGCTCCCAGTGGAGAGTGAGATTTACCCCTGTCTAGATATCCCTTTCTATTTCAGCTTAGTGTGTGGTTGGTCGCACCAACCACGGGGTGGTCTTGTTCGGGACTGTCCTGTAAGGGATGGTTCCGGCCTTGTGTTGCAGGGGAGTTAGGGTAGCTCCTCGGTACTTTGATCTAGGCCACGTACTGTGATGGGCGGTACCCCAATAGCCCTGCCATTGATGGAAACCCATTCTTCCTACGAGACCCTACGGTTTTGATTATATTACCCACTTTTGTGGCTAGTAGCCGGAATTTAATAATGTAACAATTTCGGCTATTTCTTGTTTACTTGAAAACCCTAGACATTATAATATTACTGGATTTCCTATCAAATGTTTTGGTTAGCGTAAGGGAAAAACTTTTCCATGTTTATGTGTGGGAAGTCTTACGTGATACCTTTTCTTTTCAAAGGTTTTCTAACAATTTTAACACGTTTACTCACACCAGACCCTATCTGACCCGAGTGTCTATTTTCTGTTTTATTAAACTCTTGGGTACTCATATTATGTATGAGTAGTCAAGTGATTCAGGTTAGCTTGACGAATTCTGGAGGAGATATGGAGCAGGAGGCTTCCACGTGTGGATATATTATGGTTCCGCTGTATTTGTTTGGTATCTGTATCTGTTGTACTTGGGTTGTATAGTTAGACAGATGTTTATAACTGTCTAATATGTATTGTTTAAGTTGTGTACTCTGATGTAATATGATACTATGTAATATTTTATGTGATATATTATATTTCATTCGTTCCGCTGTGAGTTCTATGATGTTGTTGTGTTTCTTCTTTCTCTTTCTTTTCTTCTTCTATCCCTTTCTTTCTTCAAGATGATGCGATTTTCTGGAGATAGGAGGTCAGGTCATCTCATATTGGGCTAAGCTTGCTTTGCCAAAACCGGCACATGATGCAATGAAGGAGCTCATAAAGTTTAAAGTCGACCCGAGCCAATCTGATGGATCGCTAGTGATCCAATTACTTGGAAAAAATTTCTTCATCCTTTCTGAAAATTTCATGACAATCTAATGCAATTCCATGGATTGCCAGCGATCCATAGGGTATGGATCGCTAGCGATCCATATACTTAGGGGATTTTTGAGTGATCTCTATTTGGTTGTCTTCCTATATTCTATTTGAGTGCCTTATCCAAATATCAAGTCATTTGGAGTTTGTTTGATCACCCATCTTAAGGGGTCATCTTATCCAAAAGAATCATCCATAACTCATCCGAAACTTAAGGAACTCAGACGAAACTTTGTTGCTACTCTCTCTAAGGTGTGTAGGACCTAACATAAAAATTTGAGTTAGTGGGACCTAATCTACATGGGTCGCTAACGATCCATCTAGTTAGGTCACTAGCAATCCATCAAATCAACTCCAAATAATCTCATTTTTTTATGAGCCTTCTATTATGTCCCAATTCAATCCAACTTCGTATGAGTTCTGTAGGTCTATTGTAAGTTAGCTACTTTTGGTTAAACAGCCTAAATTAGATGAGTCTTCACTTCTCGAGCTAGATTGTTTGGCATGCTATGAAACTTGGTAAGTATTCTTAGAAGATGTAGTATATCATTATGCAAGATGTTAGATTGACTTGTAACGCATCCTTATGGGTCACTAGTGCTATCAAGAAATCTTGTCAACATCCCCAATGCTTTTCATAAAATAATTCTACTTGAACATGACAATGTTATTGAAAGGATTCTCGTTTTTGAAAGTGTATCTTTTGAATATAGTGACTTAGTCAAAAGGATTTGAGGTGTTAGCTCTAGCTTTCGATCAAATTGACCTGGTTGAGAGGAATAGTTGACTGCTAGACCTTTCAACCTTGTCGAAAGGGATAACGAGGCTATTCCAACTTTTTGACCAGATTGGCATAGATGAATAGTTTCTAGGAATTATTCATAACATATAGCTCTCAAAATCATCACATTATCGAGTCTCATCTTCCTAGGGAGTTGAAAACAGTCAATCATTAATGTCTTCCATCCCCTTTCGATCACATCGAAAGGTAACATTCAAGACCTTTTGACTTCGCCGAGAGGGGATGCTGACTCCATCCGTACATCTTTATTGCTTTCAACTACTTAATGTTATTATTCTTTCCATGGAATCCCTTAGAAAAGTGTACCGATGCCTAAAAGATGATATTCCTCTCGAATGAATTCCATCATGAATGGATGTTAGGTAATATAAACTAGGATTCCTTTCGGAAGTACTCCTTTTAACTTGGTCGAAAGGATTTCTTCATTTTGAAGCAGTCCTAGTTTAATAGTCTACAATCCATTTTACTTTATTTATATAAAGATCAATTAAGGTGTTTCCATAAATCATGCATTTTACATAATCGACACCCCATCATCACATTTTACTTTATTTATTTATATAAAGATCAATTAAGGTGTTGAAAGGTGTCTGTTTTCTTCTTGTTATACTCTTATAATTCCTTTAATTTTTTCTTAACTTTTCGACCTGATCGAAAGCCATGCCTCTTTCGATATTGTCGAAAGGTTCTTTATTGTTCTTTCGCCTTTGCTATTCTGTGAGTATTGCTTTCTTTTTTGGAATTAATAAAAACCAAATTTCAACTTTGGCATTAAGAAGGCCATTTTGAAATTTTCGGTTGTCTGTAATAGTCTCAACTAAATCATATCAACCATGAAACCGACTGAAATTATGGTATTAACTTGTGAAGTTTGGGAAGTTGATAATGTGACATTCAGAATTTGGATATCAATATCGAAGAATAGTTCCCTATGTGGCATTTCTAAATCTAGATTCGGGTTTTTATGGTAAATTAAATGGGAATTAGTATGTTTTGTTTCCATACCAAGTTCTGAGCCCAGATCATGGCACATGTCGGACAATTATATTTGTAAAAGAATCTTTAACCGAAATTAGGGCATATGTTGTGTAAGCAGACTTCCATAGTAGTTGTTGCTAAGATAGAATCCTTTTCCCATATTAGGGCACATATTGGACAACCAGAGGTTCATGGAAATTATCTTTAGAATAGAAGCTACAAATCTAGATTAGGGCATTACAGAAAAATCAAATGATAATATCGAAACCTAGTTTTCAGCATAACAATTGCAGTGATCAATAATGTTCCATACCCAGATTTGGGTATAATAAAGATGATGATTGAAAAAGACCAGAAACCCAGATTCAAGTATTAGTAAAGGAAGTCCTGAAATGTATGCTTCGAAACCCATATTCGAGTAATAATAAGCGGAGTTCTATTTCACTCCTTTGCTTCTAATCTATTTCACATATATGAACCCTTCAGGTATAAATATATAATCCGATAAGCTGCTTCTTGCGTTTAGGCATCTTAATCCATGATTGGATATGCATTTTCATAGGTTTGGACATTTTGGTCTTTTACTTGATGAGCTTCCTCTGGGCCTTTTACGTCTTAGTCCATTATTGATAAGCCTCTCTTGAGCTTGGGCATCTTAGTCCATTGTTGAATGAGCCTCATCTCAGGCTTGGACATCTTAGTCCATTGTTGAATGTGCCTATTCTCGGGCTTGAACATCTTAGTCCATTGTTGATTGAACCTCCACTCAGGCTTTGACATCTTAGTTTATTGTTGTTCCGTGCTCTTGGTTAGCTCATCTTAGAGGTTGGAACCAAGGACTTACCCGACCTCCCTCCAGGAGGTGCCCTGCCTTGGCCCTTTTGCGGTGCGGATAAGGGCTTGTTCGGTGCTTTAACTTGGTCATCTTATGGCGTTGATAATGGATTGCACCATCCTCCCTCTAGGAGGTGCCTTATTCTGGCTATAGCATGGCGTGGATAAGGTTGTTCGGTGCTCTAACCTGGCTATCTCATGGCATGGCTAAAGACTTACTCCGTCCTCCCTCCAGGAGGCGCTCTGCCTTGGCCATCTCGGCGTAGACAGAGGCTTTTCTACCATCTTAGGTAGTATCCAACTATAAGGAGTAATTTTCTCCCAACAATGTTGATTTTCTCTTTACAAAAAATAAGTTCTTTATTAATCCATCTTTGGAAAATATGGCCTTAAATGCTCAGCATTCCATGTTCTAGGCACCATATTGCAGTCTAGGCGGCACAATTTGTAGGCTCCCAGGGGGATTACTTTACATATGATTAATGTCCCTTCTCGGTTTGGTCCTCGGGGACCATCTGTAGGATTCTTAGTATTGGCCATAACTCTACGGAGTACCAAATCCCCCTCTTGAAATGATTGAGCTCTTACTCGTGAGTTGTAATATTTCGAGATTCTTCTTTGATATTCGATGGTTATTACTGCTGCTTCATCTCTTAACTTATGTATCAAGTCCAGTGATTCTCTTTTCAAGTCATGATTTTTATCAAATGCATGGGCAATCCTCTGGTGTGAGGGTATTTCAATCCCGACTGGTAGCATTGTTTCACACCCATATGTCAAAGAATACGGGATATGTCCCGTTACTGTCTTAGCAGATGTCCGCGTAGGCCCATAGCATTAATGACAACCCTTCTACCCAATTTCCTTTCACCTTATTTAGTTTCTTTTTTAGAATTTTTTTTATAGTTTTGTTTACGGCCTCAACTGCTCCATTAGCTTTTGGATGTGCGACATAAAAAAAAACTAACAATCCCCTTTTTTGGAAGAATCGGGACAATTCTTATCTTTTGAATTGTGTTTCATTATTAGAAATTATTTTACGGGGAATTCCAAACCTTGATATTATGATCCTGATAACAAATCTCAATACTTTTCCAGAAGTGATTTTCGAAAGTGTTTCAGCTTCACCCATTTGGTAAAATAGTCAATGGCTATTACGGCATATTTTACGCCTCATTTGAGATTGATAATGGGCTGATTAAATTGAGTCCCCATACATCGAAGGGCCATGGACTTGTGACTGGAGTTAATTGACTCGGGGACAACCTGGGTATTTTTGAATATTTCTGGCATTTCTTGCACCTTTTCACATAGTCTATGACTTGGGCTACCATATGGGGCTAATAGAATCCTTGTCTCATTATTTTCTTTGCAAGCTTTGTTCTATTTGAATAGTCTCCACAAAACCCTTCTTGTGCTTCAGCCATAAGTTTTATCCCATCATTCATGGTTACACACTTAAAATAGGGAAGAGCATATCCCTTTTTATAGAGGATTTTGTATATCATAACGAAGGTCGGAGCTTGTCTCTATATTTTCTTGCTTCTCCTTATCGGATGGTAGTATCCCTTTAAATAAATATTCAACAATAGGTGACATCCATGTATCATCATATTTATTATTTGGCTTTGGTTAGCTCATCCTTTCTTTTATTAACTCTTTACCACTTTCTTTTCCTCTACCCTTTGAGACTTGGTCTGAGACCTCGTTATAACTAGAAAGTCTTTCACTGGCCTGGATGTTTCCTTTTCAATACTTGGCTCTTCTTGATATCCAACGGGGACAATACATGTCTCTGGATCTCCCATTAAGCTAGCCAGCTTCGCTAAAGAATCTTCATGTGCATTCTCTGCTCTTGGAACTTGATTTAGCAAAGAATCCTCAAAAAAGCAAGCATTCATAATATCTTCTTCACATATAAAGATAGCTTGGGGTTTTTTGTTTGGTATATTTTCTTTACTTGATTTACCATCAGTTGAGAGTTGCTAAAAATCTGTATTCAAGGGATTTTCAATTCTAATGCCAAGGTAAGTCCTGCTACCATTAATTCATATTCTGCCACATTGTTGGTTGTAGGAAATCCCAGTTTCATGGCATAAGGCAAACGATGTCCATCTGGGGTTATGATTATATATCCTATGCCGGCACCTTGTTCATTTGATGCCCCATCCGTAAATAATTGCCATATGGGATTTTGATGCTTCTCTTTTTCCGATTATTCCTCTATAAAACCGGTGCATTCGCTAACAAAGTCTGTCGGTGCATACCCCTTAATTGCAGCTCGTGGTTGAAATTCTATATCATATTGACTGAGTTCAATTCCCCATTTCACCAAACTTCTTAAAGTCTCGCGCTTACTAAAAACTTTCTTAAGAGGAAAATTGGTCAATACTTTGATTGAATGTGCCTGAAAGTATGCTCTGAGTTTTCATGCTGTGAGAATAAAACAATAGGCTAATTTCTCTATAACTGGGTATCGAACCTCTACATCGTTTAACTGCCTGCTTACATAGTATACCAGGAGTTGTGCCCCCATTGTTCTCTCGAATGAGCACCGATCTGACTGCATGTTCTAATACCGCCATGTATAGATATAATATTTCCCTACTCTTGGGTCTTGAGAGTATCAGTGGTTTCTCCAAATGGCTTTTTAACTCTAAGAAAGCTTTTCCGCAATCCTCTCCCTATTTGAAGTTCTTCTTTTTATTAATCGCATCAAAGAAAAGTATACACTTATTAATAGATTTCGATATAAACCTTCTTGGGGTAGCTACGCTTCCATTTAAGCTCATCACTTCCTTGCTAGTTTTCGATTCGTCCATATCCTTTATGGCTTGAACTTGGTCAGGTCTTGTCTCTATTCCTTGAGCACTTACTAGGTAACCTAAGAATTCCCAGAGTGGACCCCAAAAGAGCACTTTTGCGAGTTCAACTTCATTTGACACCTCCATAATATCTCGAACATTTCTTCCAGATCCTTAATATGTTTCTCAGGCTTGCTAAACTTTACCAGCATATCATCAACAGAAACTTCCATGTTTATGCCAATCTGTTCCTTGAACATTCGATTAACCAATCTCTGATAAGTGGCCCTAGCATTCTTTAGCCCAAATGGCATGGCCCTGTAACAATAAATTCCCCATTCTGTTATGAAACAGGTATGATTCTCAACTGGCTTGAATATCGATATCTGATTGTACCCTGAATAAGCATCCATAAGGGAAAACAACTTGTGTCCACTCATTGCATCCACTAACTGATCTATTCATGGTAGTTGGAAACAATCCTTTGGGCATGCTTTATTAGACCTGTGTATTCGATGCATGTTCTCCATTTACGATTTGAATTCTCTACCAGAACTGGGTTGGCTAACCATTTGGAAAATATATCTTCCTGATTAATCCATTTTCAAGGAGCCTATCAACTTCTTCCTTTAGATCATCTATTCGAACTTTATGTAATTGCTTCTTTTTCTGCATTATGGGAGTTGCTCTTGGGTTGATGTTAAGAGTATGACACATGACAGTCAGGTCAATTCCCACCACATCGGAATGTGACCAAGCAAACACATCCTTGTTGACTTTAAGGAACCAAATCAAGTCTTTTTTTAACTTGATATCAAGATCTTTTCCTACTTTGACCACTAAGCATCTTCTGAATCTATATGGGTTTCCTCAAGATTCTTTATGGGTTTTATTCTCTCCGTTTCGCCCTGGGAGTCGAACTCTATGACTACTGGACCTCTTCCGTTGAGTTAGTGTCGGCCCTCTTTCTCTTGCTTCTTGTAGGAATGTACCTTTGATACATATGCTTGTTAAACTTTTTAATATCAATCTTTGCTTCAAATGTTGGATGTGAAAATCCATCATTCGAAGGCTGTAAAACAATAGAAGAATCAAAGTAAGCAGAAGACCCCCTTTTGTATTGATCTAGCATTTCAAAGTACATCTCTCGGGAGTTAAATTATTCTCCTCGCATAGTTCTCCAGCCTTGATTTGTCAAGAATTTTACCAGGAGGTACTTTGGGGAGACAAAAGCATCAATCCCATCCAGGACATGTCTTCCAAAGAAGGCGTTGTAGTAAGAAGTTTAGTCAATCATCACAAAGATAGTTTTAAATGTTCGAAAAATTGGAGCCACTCCCATTTGTACAAGTAGCGTTATCTTCCCCGTTAGAGTTAACTCCTTGTTATTGAACCTAAATATCGCTTCGGTGCTCGACTCTAATTTGTGCTTTGGGATATTCATCTGATCGAAAGCATTTTTGAAGATGATATTGACTGAGCTGCCTGTATCGACCAGAATCTTGGAGACCATAGATAGCCTAATTTGTATAGTAATCATAAGGGGGTCATTATGGGATGATGGATTCCTTTGTGTAGCTCTTGCAAGGTGACCACCAGATTAGGCATTTGGATGTTAAGACGTGGGCTCTTCGTTGCGGGCTCCTCTTGAATAGAATAAATTCCCTCCTTGGCCTCTTTAAGATATCTGCTTTGGGCCACTTTACTACTTCTTGTAGGATGTGGCCGGCCATGAATCACATCTATCCTATTAATTGACGGGCTTAAGCTTATGGGGTCTTCATCCACTAGCACATTTACAGTGTTGCCCGAGCGTTTCTGGGGAGTATTTTCAGTTCGTTGGGTTTTGTGCCGATCTTGGATAAATTCCTTGAGATGGCCTTCCTAAATCTTTGAATTATTTCGGCCAAAACTCTACATTCATCTGTTTTATGGCTGTTGGCTTTATGATAGATGAAGTAGTCCCCTCCCTTCTTCTGCTCTAGATTATTCTTTGCTTTATAAGAGGTCGAAAAGTTGACTGTTTCCTTAGTTGTAGCATATATGTAAGACAGTGGCTTGTTAAAAACGACTACAATAGTAACTTTCTCTTCCCATCTGACCATTTTATGGCTACGGTCCAAGCCAAATCTTCCTCCCTCCTTTCTGAGAATTGTCTTTCTCTTGGCATAGTAAAGCTCATCCATCCGGATGATCTTATCAACCTGAAAGTTGAAGTCCTATAGATCTTTGCAGCCATTGACAAAGAGCTGCTTCCAAAAAGGGATATTCTCGATTAAACCAGAGTGCACGGCTATGAGCTTGTCGTGATCATTCATGTCCTTAGCCTTCAAAGCTTCTGCATCGAATCTTCTCAAATTGTCCCTCCAAAGATTCACCCTGCATTTTCTTTATGTTTCCCAAGATCGTATAATCAATAGTAGGATCCTTGCAAATGCAGAATTGAGCTGAGAATTCATAAGAAAACTACTTCCAGGAGTAGATGGTTTTTTCTCTATACCATCTATACCATTTGGCTGCCACCCTTCGGAAAGTAACTGGGAACAGTCGGCATCTGACTGCTCGAGAAGCATTGATTAAGTCCATCTGGCCGTCAAAATCCATAAGATGATCATCAGGATCTTTATCCCAGTGATATTTCATAGACGGGATTTTGACATATAGAGTTATTACTGTTGCCATGATCTCATCAGTGAAAGGTGGCACCCTTTCATTATCATTGACATTCCCGTCCATGGTACTTTTCCCTTTAGAATTCATAGCATCTTTGATAGCCTTCTCAGCAGCATCTTAAAGAAAAGCTTCAACATTGTCATAGTTATTCCGTCTTGATTGAGCTACCAGACTGCTCTAATGATTTTTCGAAAACTCTCCCCTGATGATTAGCTCATGTTTGGGGGAGTTCTTTCTTTTTTGAGGAGGTTAAGTCCATCTTACCTTTGCATTCTTTGGAATTAGTCTTTAAATCTCTCCTAGGAGAGATCACTTCTTCTCCTTGAGTCTATCTCGAAGTTTTTGATGTTTTCTAAGATAAATCCATTTTAAGCAACTCTTAAGTTTCTTGCAATTGTTGCTCCAAGCGCATGATTTTTGCTGCGTTTTCATCCTATTGTGCTGGTGTTTGCCTTGGAAGGACCTCATCGAGGTAGAAAGTTGGAGCAATATTTTCCTCCAAGGCGGTAGTGTGTGTTGCTCCCTCCACAAGTCCACTCAAACGCTTTGGCCTCATTTTTGCTATGCATGAAAAATGGCCATAGTAGGTCTATATATAGTGACAAGATTGGAGGTTCGAGCCATCCTTCTAGCACAATAACATTAATAAGAATCTTATCAACATCCCAAATGCTATTTATAAAATAGTTCTACTTAAACGTGACCCTGTTATTGAAAGGATTCTCACCTTCGAAAGTGCATCTTTCAAATAGAGTGACTTAGTCGAAAGGATTTGAGGTGTTAGCTCTAGCTTTCGATCAAATTGACCTGGTTGAGAGGAATAGTTGATTGCTAGAACTTTCGGCCTTGTCAAAAGGGATAACGAGGCTATTCGAACCTTTTGACCAGATTGGCATAGTTGAATAGTTTGTAGGAGTTATTCATAACATATAGCTCTCGAAATCATCATTTTATCGAGTCTCATCTTCCTAGGGAGTTGAAAATAGTCAATCATTAATGTCTTCCACCCCCTTTCTATCACGTCTAAAGGTAACATTCAAGACCTTTCGACCTTGTCGAAAGGGGATGTTGTCCCCATTTGTACATCTTCATTGCTTTCATCCCCTTAGTGTTAGTATTCTTTCCACGGAATCCCTTCGAAAGGTGTACTGATGCCTAAAAGAGTAGATTTCTCTCAAATGAATTCCATCATGACGGGATGTTAGGCAATATAAACCAAGATTCCTTTCGAAAGAACTCCTTTTGACTTGGTCGAAAGGAGTTCTTCCTTTCAATGTAGTCCTAGTTTAATAGTCTACAGTCCACTTTATTTTCTATATATAAGATCAATTTATGTATTCCCAAAACTCATGCATTCCACAAAATCGACACCCCATCTTCACATTTATTTTCAATATTAAGTATAGGTTCCAATGATGATGTGTTTCGACTGGAAATGCCTAGGTCGATCTTACATATAGCTTAGGCCAAAAGAGATTATGAGAATATTTTAAAATCATGTGCAATTGATCATTAGTCTAGCTAATGATCTTTATGATCTTCCTCGTCCCCAACATCCTTTATAAACAAGTCATCTCCATTTTTATTTATTATTTGAAATAGGTTACAAGAAATTGAGCTTTCTCCCCAACTTAACTTAGGGTATCTTCCAAGTACAATTAACACTAATAAAGTAGAGTTAAGAAACTGAATTCAGTATTTCATAATTTGGTCCCCAAAACTAGACCCCGATGCAGGTTAGCCCCCTTCCACACCTTTACTTTCAATTGGGTCAGAAGATCCTCATTTTATATGCCGCCTCAAACCTTTCGACTTGATTGAAAGGTTATGAACCTTTCAATGTCATCGGAAGGTGTTCTCTTATGCCTTTTGGTTTATCCTTTCGCTTCCTTGCCATCGAGTTGGTCGAAAGGTCCACTTATTACACGCTACTTTGAACCTTTCGACCCAATTGAATGCCACGCTTCTTTTTAATGTTGTCGAAGGCTATGCATCCTTTCGATGTTGTCGAAGGCTATGCTTCCTTTCGATGTTGTCGAAGGGTGTCCTTGTTCTTCTTGTTATACTCTTATAGTTCCTTTACTCTTTCTTAACCTTTTGACTTGATCGAAAGCCATGCCTCCTTTTGACGTTGTCGAAAGGTCCTTTATTGTTCTTTCGGCTTTGCTGTTTTTTGATAATTGCTTTCTTCATAGCGCCTTTCAACATTGTTGAAAGTTCTCTTGGATGGATCTTTGACTGGTTCGAAAGGCTTGCTGTTCAAGGTGTCTTGGATGGATCTTTGACTAGTTCGAAAGGCTTGCTTTTCTTTTGAAAAGGTTACGATGGGGCGAAGCCTTTGATTTCAGTAGGTTTAACGTGTAGTTGGGGAAGAACTATCGATTGCCTTTGAAAGTGGTTCCGAAGTCAACAATGCTTGTTCATCTATGTCGAAAGGTTGATAGTGGCAGATGGGCTTATCTGTTTCCATTTGGGTCGAAGGCCTTTACACTGTGTGAGTAGTTGGTGCCTTCGACTCCTTTGATATTTGCTCAATGCCTTCGAATCATCTTTTTGATGTCCTTTATAATGACTTGGCCTGTCTCTTCATCGAAATCTCAACCTTATTAAATTTCTTTCGTATCTCTGCTACCAAGTAGATTTTATGGTTAATAGCTAGTAATCCATCTTCTTAGCTTATTCTTGGCTGAGTTTCCTTTAGTGCTATTGGTTTGTTCCTTTGGATGCTTTGTTCAAGTTTCAATTCATTCTGGCATAGTCTAGGTGTTCCAACTCCTATTGAATCCTACTGAGTCAAAAATCTAGTTAACATTTTCCCCCCAGAGTATGCTTTCGTTGGAAACAAAGTGTGCTCTGTAACTAGACAAGTTTCCAATTACTACTATGTGAATTTTAGTGAATTGTTGGAGTCCATCTTAAGATATTGTTTTCAATTGACTGACTTCTGATAGCCATTCATTTTTTGATTTTAATCTAAATTTCAATTCCTAGTATTGACGATGCTATCTTTGCTCCGTAGTTTACACAAGGGTTTAGGTCGGTAAGTGGATGCATGATGTAGATTTGGAGTCAACCTATATAGTTTTAACTCGACCGGCGGTGAAGCTAAGTGTCGTCTCAAACAATTTTATGCCATTCTGGAGCGAAATCCTGCTCTTTGTCTTTAACAGATTCTTTTCGAAGACTTGGTTAAGTTCTTGTCACCATTTTGAATACTAATCCGATGATTTATTCCAAAATTGGATATTGTGGATGATTCAATTGTATTGCTCTTCCTGTTTTTGTACTCTAGTGATCCTGAAAAGAAAAGCTTTCCGCATTGCTTTGGACAGTGGCTCCATTACAAATCATTGATTGATAATGGGTTATTATGGAAAAGATAATTTCAAAGGACAACATGGATTGTTTTTCAAATGTAAGCAAGCTATCTACACTAGATTGTTCATTTGCAGTATTCGAGGTACTGGACCCTTCTTATGTAGATACCATAATACATTTGCCCTGGTCAATGCTTAGAACCTTACTGGTCAACATACGCTGACTCCCCTTGGATTTTGGGTGTTAATTATATGAGGATATTATTTAAAGTTGAACATACGTGATAGGGTCGAATGCTGGTATTTATTGTTGAAAATGGCTTTTCGGTCATCTAATAGTCTGGCGGAGGGACTTCCACTGCTCTGGGAGTTGGTTCCTTTGCAACTTAGGCTTCACTTATTATTCATGTCATATTAGGATGATTTATTATAGTTAAATTACAAGGCATGGCTGTTCTTGTAGAGTTGTAGTTGATGTTCGATCAGGCACTATTTTAGCCTTCGAAAACTAGCGCATGACTTTTTCGATTACGATTTTCCTTCCTTTGCCTTTTGGAAATTCAACCTGCACACTAGCCTCCGTTCCAAGGACTATTGGTTTAATTGCTCGATACAGTGCATTGCTTTTTCTCTTTGTTGCACCTCCTGTGTTCATATGCAGCATACTTGTTTACTATAAATCTATACATGTATATAATACTTCTGCTGTCATTACGGCATATTCTATTTCATAGCTTTGTTTAGAACTATGAGGTTGCTTGGTCTAGATGGTTCTGTAGGTAATCCCTACTAATGCTTAATTGAGTTCATTTCAGTAAAGTGTTGGTGTATCTGCCCTAGTCCATAGGGCCGATTTCTCTTAATACTAGGTGATTATGTTTTCGGGAGACTAGGTCTCCTGAGCAATACGTTCGATTACACTAGTTTGATTGACACGACAGCTCCTATCTCCAGAAACTAGTGATTTTGCTGCTTGATTTCAAGCTTTTATTTTTTCTACAACGTCTTTTTCCTTAGTGTAATTAAATTCCTCTAATTTTACATCGTCATGCAATGTCATTCTGAGTACATATGCGGCAAAGACGCATTGCCATCATCTTTTGCTAGATTGAATTCTTCCAAGCTAGTGTTGAGACCCTAATCATGTGTTAGTTTCTATCTCTAAAAACTCATGTGCGGATGATTCAACTCTATGGATATTTCCATGATTTTGTGAATCTTCAGATAGCATGAGATGCCAAAATGTAGGGCTAAAGATTCAATCAAACTCTTACTTCTGTTTCCATAAGCCAATGTATCAATAGTTTTTTTCTAAGGGTTTCTTCTTAGCATCACCAAACTTCGAGTAATGGCATATTCCTGCAAATTGGAACCAAATGATCTAGTTAGACTGTAAGTACGTCATCGATCTTTCTCGTCATACTATCAATGAAGGTTGATTTCTAAATGTTAATCCTTTATTTTCTTTGTTGGCATTTTTTTGCCAGAATGCTTTGTTTTACGATACAGAGTCGTTATCTAACGAACCTCGCAGTTATTTGTGTTTGGATTTTGCAACATTTCTTTCAATCAAGTATCTATGTGTCTATCCCTGCTCGAGGGACTAGCTATTTCGAATGCCTGTATTTGGGCGATTGTGAGAGATGGAGAGGTTTGGGAAAAATGATTCGATTACCCCTGGTCTAGCTCCCAATCATATTCTAGGAGTAAAGAAGTATGACGGTTTTAGTTTTGACCTTCCATGATTGTCCCTACATGTCCTTAGTTGCGCATGCTTTGCTTGATTGTTGTCATCATAGATGTTTTGTTCATATGCCAATTCCTGTCTTCGAGAATTGATAACCTAGCTGCTTTGTTCCAAGCAACATTTCCTCGAGGCTGCCTATCTTTTGGCTATGTCTAAATTCTTTCTAAGTTGAATATAGGAAATTCGATTGTGCACCAGCTTTCATCCCTAAAATTAGTATACGAGCAATTCAATCCTAGGATTTCCTTTCGACGTTGCTTTATTCCTATGTAGTGGCTGATTCTTATAATGAAAGGTCGAACCATCCGGCTGACCTATGAAAGTATATGTCATCCTATCATTGCCAATCATTGGGCAATAGTAGTTTCTTGAAGATAAGGGTAGAAACTCAGTTAAGGACTAACTTGTATATCCGGAAGCTAGTGCATCAATGGTTTATTATAATCCGAATTCAATCTACAGAACCCTTCATTTCTAAGAAAAATCCTTCATTTCTAGGTGTCAAATTCTAGGTTCTTATAGAAAATTAGAAATTGTGGGGCGAATCATCACATTGGTCCTGGTACGACCGTATTGATTCCTATCCTGATCATGGACCAGTGGAGTTATGTAGTGTTTGTCTTGAATCTGTGACACTTAACTGTGCTTGTTTCAGGCCATATGCGTTAGGCTGGGCTGATAGCATTATTGCAGACATTAACCTGATTCATTGGTTCCAATCTTCGAGAATCAGTGGTTTAGCTGCCCGATTTCGTGCGTTCTCTCCTTGTCATTATTTCTCTTTGGATAACAGCCGGTTTTCTGTAAGTTGGGGTTTGAGACCTCAGTCGAGCACCTACTTCTGTCTTTGGAAACTTGTGCATTGATGATTTGATTCTGGATATGCCTTCTGTAGTCGTTATCTCTGGATGACGTTAAGTTCCTCCTTTTATTGCAAGTTAGAGAAATTTTTTATACTAACAAAGTGTTAATGTGTTATCTCCCCTCAGTCCATAAGGATAATTATCCTGAACAATTGATGAGAGACTTGACGTTCTAGCGGCTCCGTGGATGCCCCCAGTCAAAGGTATGTTTTAGCTCCTATCTCCGGTAACTCGTGACTTGGATGTCTTGAATTTAGACATTTTGTACATTAACTTCGGGCAAAGATCAGAATTATTTTTCAAATTCTTGGTTTGTGAACTAATGGCACTGCCGGAGCAATGTCGATTCTTTTGGGTAGTGGTAGTTGATCCCTGTTAGTGCTGCAATAGACAATTTTCCCGGTGTTATTAGGACAATACGGGTACTTAGAAATTTTTAAAGGTTTGCTAATGATGCTAGAGCAACATCGAGCAGTGCTTGCATGACATATGAAATGCATGACTTGTAATAGTGCACAGCTTACGAGTGTGTGGCTTACAAAATGCATGGCTTTTCAGAGTGCGCAACTTTTGAGAGTGCGGCTTACGAAAAGTGCAGCTTTTGAGAGTGTGCGACTAACGACATTTGGAGCTTATGTGATTGATACGACCTGTCAATCCGGAATGGTTTGGAACTTTTTGACAATGCCAATTTTCGAGTAACGTGATGAGTTCGTGATTCGAGAGTGTGGTTCAATGGCGCAAGAAGTGATGCACGACAGAGTGCGCAACTTATAGGATGCACACAATGGTTTTGACCTTCCCAATGCTAGAGGAGCGATGCCAGTTCTTAGAAGGTAAGGATTGAGTTTCCCTATCAATTCGACGATTTAACTTTACTGGCGATTTTGTCAGTTTTAATAGATAATTGGTTTTTGGATCGAGTAACCATGGCTAGGACAATCCTCCCATATTTCAGGAAGATATGCACGGCTAAACAAATAAGATTGCCATGGCAGAGAGATCTATAGCCGATCGCATGGAGATGGTTATGAAGAAAGAGCTTATGGGAGTTCAGGGCAAGACTCTCAGTTTTTTGTCCAAACTGCCTTTAGAGAATTGGTCCTCAACTGGCATATATTCTAAGAGGAAAAGGATTTGGTCACCAAGGATGGTAAAGGAGGAGTTGGAAAAAAGCAAGCAAGTATTATGCTTTTATTTCGTTTGTGGTGCTAGCTAGATCATTAAGTCTATAGTTGTCAAAATGCAAAAATTTTGATCGGCATAACATAACTGGCGTATGATTAGTCTCGGCCTTCCTTGTGGCTATTCAAGTGTGTGGTGTCCTCATGCCACAAGGCTATTGGCACACTTGAACTGTACCTAAGGTCTCTCCACAACTCGTCTGGTTTCCCCTAGTCTAGTGGTTGTAGTTCTCCCGAGTTCTAAATCTAGGCTTGATTTGAGTTAGCCTTTGATTAACCACAAGGTCGATTCAGTTTTGGCTTAGTTCCTTTGAGCGACTTTAAATCTTTGGAGTTCAACATTGTTTGTTTCATCATACGTATGTAGTGATTCGGTTAATTATGAGGAGTGACTGATGTGATTGTCGATTTTTGGCCCCGGAGCATGACTTTGTTAACTTTAGGGGGCACTAGACCAGATGACTGCTGATCTTCTAATTCAATTTCGTGGACATCAGTCATACATAAATTTCATTGACCTATTGGTTCACCTTCACAATGCATTAGTTTGTGAAAGACCTTCTCGTTCACAAAGGATTTTTGGATCAGATGATCATAGATCTATCGGCATACCTTCACTATGATTTAATTTGTAAAAGCACTTCATGTTTGCGAAGGGTTTTTGGATCAGATGACCACTAATCTACTGGTTCGCCTTCACGACACTTTAATTCATGAAGGACCTTCATGTTCGTGAAGGCTTTTTTGGATCAAATGACCATTGATCTACCGGTTCACCTTCATGATGCTTTAGTTCATGAAAGACCTTTATATTCGTGTAAGGTTTTGGATAAGATGACCGCTCGTCTACAGGTTCACCATCACGACGCTTTAGTTCGTAAAAGACCTTCACAGTCATGAAGGGTTTTTTGGATCAAATGACTGCTGATCTACCGTTCGCCTTCATGACGCTTTAGTTCATGAAGGAGATTTTATGGTTGAATGGCCAATGAACAGAGGCATTGGAATGATAATTTATCGATTTCAAGAGGAATTTTGGTCGGATGACCGACGATCAGATGGCCTAGGAGCGATAATTCATCGACTCCAAGAAGAGTTTTAGGTCGTGTGTTCGATGGCCCGACGGTCTTAATGCAATGATTCATCGACTTCAATAGAAAGTTTGGTTGGATGTTCAGCAACCAGACGGCCTTGGAACGATAATCCATCGACTCCAAGAAGAGTTCTAGGTCAAGTGTCCGACGGCCCAACGACATTAAAGCAATGATTTAATGACTTCGATAGGAATTTTTAGGTTTAGCTCGCAGGAGCATGATTTTATTGGTTTCTGAAGACTAAGAGGTTGGATTTGTTTGTTCGACGATCCTTTGGACAAGACTTCTCGATGCTACCAGTGCAAAGTCGGTACTTAGAATGGGAATCAATATGACTCATCGAGAGCATAGAAGCATTTTTTTTTCTGTGCCGTCTGCAATACCCCAGTGTCCCGGTATGGCTCATTTGGAAAAGGAAAGTAAACAAGGATGGATGAAATGGCATCGCTTTAGGTTGCTGCCCCATTCCTTAGTTGCTAGCTAGCTAAAGTGTTATTTGATACGCATCCTTTTGTGTGATTTCATCGGTTAGCTAGGGCACTTTTCTACAGGTACTTAATAGCCTTGCTTGAACAGAAAGACCATGAGGTCTTGCTGCTCCTTCACTTTTTGGTATGTTCTTTGGCAAGTTGTCGAATTTGCCTTTTGCCAATTGCACTACCTCTAGACTTTAGAACCAGTTTGTCTTCCCATAGATTGCTTCCAGGGTAGTAGGTTGTTTCATATTTTAATGATTCCTGAGGGCCTTGCGGTAGACTGCATCTGTCACCCTTGCTTTGTCCATATGCTAGTCATACATATAAAAAGGCAATTTCGAATTAGTTATATAGTTGTAAAAAGGTATAGCTGGCATGACAAACTTCTTTGGTTATTCTGCATGTTGAATGGCTTCGGTGAATGTGTTTGATTAGGGAAGATGCTCTATCATTGTCAAACCGGTCCATTTTCAAGTTACGACTGTTTATAATGCTTGAGAATGATACACGCATGATTGTCCTAAACTTGAATGATTGGAAATTCCGATTGAATGATGAATCACTTATGATAGGGTCATGAATCGGTGATGATTCCCAAAAAATTTAAAACTAAGTGAGATCGGTCTAGAGTGACAAAGAATCCCCTATAAGGTGGCATTCCAAATTTTAAATCATTTGGAGTTCGCATGTTCAAGTGATAGGCAAAAGAAGATGGTTCAGCATTGATGGATCGGAGGTATTTTACTTGGAGTATAACCTGAGAAAATTTCCCATTTTCTTAGAGTCTGCACATGGTTCACTTGGAGTCACAAAATTTGAAGTGCTAGGTTGGTGACAAACGTTGCTTAGAGCCATCTGCATATTTACTTAGAGAAAATCTTGGTTTTACCCGAGTCTGATTTCGAGCCAGAATTTTCTAGGTTTACTTCGAGTGAAATGGGTGATTACTCAAGTTCGACTTCAAGTCAGGACATCCAAAATTTGCTTCAAGTCAAATAGGCGATTCCCAAGCTCGACTTCGAGTCAACCCTGAAGTGAGTTTTTCAACGACCATTTGTTGATTTTCGACGACGACCATTCATGATTCGACAATGGGAGCTCCATTATGGGATTGGAAGCTGGTTGGTTGGGAGTGGTCACAATATGCCACGGGAGCTTGGCCTTGTAATTGATCTCGGTTTGTATCATATCTTCTTAGTTCTTCTGCCTCTTAGAGTACCGTTTGAGTAGCAGTTCCTCGTCCATTGGTTGGCATTGTTCTACGGCATATTTTTAGAGCTTCTTCTAGCATTTTACACATTGGCATTTTCATCCAATTTGTCTTCCTCAAATTGTTTGTCATCTTCAGAGCCGAAGAGCGCCATCATTATATCCTTCCATGGGGTTTTCACCCCTATGTTCGGATTTGTAGCAGATGTTTTTGCAATAGGTAAAGAGTTAATGTTTTCTTCCGTCATGATTCTTAGAGCTCCGCCCATTGCTTCCTTTTGCTTTTGACTTCTGTTTCATCCATTTAAGCTAGAAATAGAAGAATGTTCTTGCTCCATAGCAGCCATGACTTCGGGCATCGTTCTAGGTGTAGTTAGTGATTGGAGTGCTAAAAGAGAATCTACCTTTTCCATAGGAGCATTTTGACTATTCGCCATTTTATGGTTAATTCCATCAACCATCTCGTTCAATTCTCCCTTAGCCACAACTTTATGCTATGTGGAGGATCCTAAAACCTGATCTCCAGAGTTAGCTCCTAACAGCAAGTTGTTGGGGTCGTTGACTTCAGTTTGCTAAGAGTTTGTTTCTTCTCCTGCAATGATAGCTCCTATCGATCTTTTGAAGGTAGTTATCTTTCTTCGTGGTGAAATTGATTCTCAATAGTAAATCTTCTAAGCAGAGATTGAGGATCTAACTTCTGAACCTATCTGATCCAAAGTAGATAGTTAGATCTAAGCCTGAGTTGGTTTCTAAGTGAAAGCACCAAAATGTTAACCTAAAAAATGGATCAACACCCTGGATTGAGTGTGAAAGCATCATCCCTGTTCTTACAGAGCAATAATATAGGAAATAAATATAAAAAGAGCACAAACAGTAAAGAGACAAGAAGGTTTTTATAGTGGTTCGGCTGTTAATGAGGCCACCATCCACTTTATAACTTTTATTATTGACTGATTGTTGTTACAAAGTGAATTAAATTACAAAGTTGTTGAGTATCCCGAGATAGACTAAGTCTCCAATGCTGGAGTTCACTAGAGAAAACCCATTGGATGACTGTTGTGAGGAGGAAGGAGAAAAGTGAAGAATAGTTTCTACAGAGTTTCAGCAACCAGTCCAAAGGATCTCCTGTTTATGTTGCAAGTAGGATTGTATTCATAGGGGTTGGAGAGCTATTGGGCTAGCCTTGCTTTGCCAGAAGCCTGCACATGATGCCACGAAGTGGCTCAGAAAGTTTGAAGGCAACCCAAGCCAATTTGATGGATCCCTAGGAATCCAAGTACTTGGAATGTTTTTTCTTTGTCCTTTCTAAAAATGTCATGACAATCCAACGTAATTCCATGGATCGCTAACGATCCATGTGCTTAGGGGATTTTTGAGTGATCTCCATTTGGTTGTCTTCCTATCTTCTATTTGAGTGCCTTGTCCAAATATCAAGTCATTTGGAGTTTGTTTGATCACTCGTTTTCAAGGGTCATATGGTCTAGAAGAATTAACCATTACTCATTCAAAAATTAATGAAATCAGATGTAACTTTACAGGCACTCTCTCTAATGTGTGTGGGACCTACCATAAAAATTTGAGGTGGTCGGACCCATTCTACATGGGTCACTAGCGATCCATCTAATTAGGTCACTAATGATCAATCAAATCAACTCCAAATGACCTCATTTTCTCTATGAGGCTTCTATTACTCTTTTAAGTATTCTTCCAAAATTTCAAATCAATCTGACTACTTATGAGTTCTGTAGTGGTTTTGGTCAAGCAGCTTAAATAAGATTAGTCTTCACTTCTCGAGCAAGATTGTTTGGCATGCTATGCAACTTGGTAAGTATTTTGAGAAGAGGTAGTAGATCATTATGCAAGAGATTAGGTTGATTCGCAACGCATCCTTATGGATCGCTAATGTTCCATCTCCTTAGTTTATTCTTGGCTTTCCTTGAGTGCTATTTGTTTGTCCCCTTGGATGCTTTGTTCAAGTTTCAAGTCATTTTGGCACAGTCAGGGTGTTCTAACTCCTATTGAATTCTGCTGAGCCAAAAATCCAGTTAACATACATAGATCATTGAGTTTAGATGTTAATTAGGTTTTTAACCCAGCAGAATTCAAAAGGATTTAGAATGTTCAAACTAATCCCAAATGACTTGAAACTTGGCCAGAAGACCTAAAAACATGAGGCAAAGGAGCCAAGGAAGTTTGACCCAGAAATAAGCAAACACTTTGGATCGGCACCGATCTGATCTAATTGGATCGGTACCGATCCAAATATTTGTCCCCAAACTCATCCAAATCACTTGCGGTGTGTTTAAATACTTTATTAAGTCCATCTACCAAGTTTTGCAACAATCCAAGCATCGAAAATCAGGAAGTGAGCACTTATCGGACTCAAACTAAAGTTCAGCCGAACTCATTAGTGAATCATCATCAAAACAAGTCAACAAATGATAAAATTACAAGGATAGCCTCATAAGAAAGAAAAAAAGCTAACAGGAAAGAAGACATGCAAAAATTGCACAACTCTTTAGATCAGTACTGATCCGATCCAAAAGGTTAGCTTGGAATCTTATATAACTTTGGGGCTTCTTCCTACAGATAATTATAGGCCTGTGGTGAAATAACTCCAATCCAAATGCTCTCAAAATTCTATAAATACCATCTTACATTCAATAGAAAAGAGGTTGGCTACTTTGATCACTAAAGAAAATATGCTACGAAGATTCTTCAACCTTTTTCTTCCTCACAATGGCTGTCATGGGACAATTGGGATCCTTCCTTTTGTCTCCTTCAACGGCAGATTGACTTCCTTGAATTCAAACATACAAATTGTAATCAACTTGTACCTTTGATCAACAGTCAATACATCAACAATATCCATAAAGTGGATGTAGACGTCGTTAACAGCCGAACCACTATAAAAATCTCTTGTTAATTTACTTTTTCTACGACTTACTATCGCTTTTTCTATCTTATTTTCCTTGATAAACAGGGCATGTGCTTTCACACTCAATCTAGGGTGTTGTTCCGTTTTTTGGGTTAACATTTTGGTGCTTTGATCGAGAACCCAATTCAGATAGATCTAGCTATCTACTTTAGATCGGATAAGTTCAGAAGTTAGATCCTTAATCATTATTCAAAAGATCTGCTGCTAAGAATCAATCGCTCTGGGAAGAAAGAGAACTCTTCTGAAAGATCCATAAGGGTGGTAATTGCCAAAGAAGAGATGAATCGTCAACAAATCGTAGCATATGGTGCCAACGCAGGAGATTAGGTGCCAGGATCCTCTAATCAATGTGAAGTTGTTACTAGAGATGAATTGAATAAAATGGTTGACAAAATCAATCAGAAAATAGAAAGCCGTCTTCTGGAAATACTAATGCCTTCTTGTCCTTACAACCACATCCCGCTGTAAGAAGCCTGGCAAAACCCACGGCTGTCGTGGAACAAGAAAACTATTCCTTTTCGAGCCTAAACAGAAGGAATGGGAAGTAGCTGCAGAAAGGAGTGGCAGTTGGAGCTGTGGGAATCAACATAGAAGGAAACACAAGCACTCCACCAACCATGACGCAACCAACTACGAACTTAAATCTAGGAGCAAAGACCCCACAAGAGGATATAGCCATGGACCTCCCCGATTCAGAAGATGGAGAGCAACTTAACGACGGCAAGTTAGAAGTAAATGTCAATGCATTCGATATTGCCAGGGATATCTAAACTACCCCAATCAGGCCAACTGCAAGCCAACGAAATCCCGAGAGAGTGGCTCTTCCAAAGACAGGAGAGCTTAGGTTTCATCCCACCTACCAAAATCATTTGCAAAGCTAAACACCTGGTGTAGTTACTGGCAGTCAACCCTAGAATTACCAGACATCTGAGGCATATATTGCGGACATAGTCAAGCGACTGATGGATGAGAGTAAGAATAGAAGGGATGATGAATGGGGATCCGCTCCAAGTCAGACTCCTTTCATTGATGAGATTTTGAATGAGTGGTACCCAAAAAAGTTCACTACGCCAACTATTTCGTACTATGATGAAACGAGAGACCCAAAACCCCATCTATACAAGTACAATTGATATATGGATGGAGCGAGTGCTTCGGATGTCATTCGATGTAGATCACTAGGCTTCCGCCAAGATCCATCTCAACTTTCAATCAACTGGTAACAAGATTCTTTGATCAATTCAAACTTCACATGACACAGCCTAAAGATGTGTTGTCTTTGTTCGGTCTATGCCGGGGATGAATGAATTTTTGTAGTCTTTCATGAATCAGTTCAACACCACAGTGAAAGAAGTAAGCAATCCGAATAAGGATATGGTTATTATGGCCTTGGTCCACGCCATCCACCTCGAAACCGAGTTCAAAAAATAGATCAGAATGAAACAATGCACCACTAGGAAGGACTTCAACCGTAAGGCGAGTCAATACTTAAGATTGGAAAAGGCACAAGAGTTGGAAAGGAAATCTACTAGCCACAACCGATGAACATTGGGCAGAATGGCATGGGATGAACCAGGACATAAATACCTCCGAGAGCGATGAAAGAAGTGTGGGAAAAGAGAAAACCAGGAAAGGAAAAATTAGAATTCTAACAAACGAAATGGTAACAATAAGCGGCTTAAAGGCTTTAGGCCCAAAGATTACACCCCACTCAATGATACTCCAGAAAACATTTATCTCACAACACAAGGGATAGAGAAGTACAAGATACCCCCTAAAAAGGAAGCAACTGAACAACAAAAGCATTCCGATGTGTACTACCGCTTCCACGAAACGCATAGCCACAACGCTAATGAGTACCTCACCTAAAGAACTTGATTGAGGAGCTAATCTGATGTAACGTCCCTAATTATGGTTTACATTATTTAGGACATTTAATTAGTTAAATTAAATGAAATAATGAAATGGTTAAGGGATTTAGATTTTTGTTATTAGTGGTAGTCGTGCCAATTTAAAACAATGAACTAAGGGAAACTAAAATGAAGTAGTTAAGGCAAATAGATAAGGGGAAAAGTAGGAATACGACATGTTCTAATACCCCAAACCCTTCATGCCCATTCATTTTATATGTTCAAAACAAAGAAATATATAATTGAAGCCAGGCACCATTAAGGGAAAAGAAGAAGGAAATAAGAGGAAGAAGCTTAAGAAACTTAATCCAAGGTCAAATCTCAACTCCTTAATCATAAGCAAAAGGTGAATAATATGTTACATCTCATATTTTTGATGTTTTTGGTTTCTAGATCAGATCCGAATATTTTGCATAGTATATTGCCATGTTTTGATCATTAACATGGATATATATGCTTGTTGATAATTTATGCTATTTCACATGGATGTTTTAATGTGAAAACCCTGTACGTCCAAATACCTTGTGATTTTTATATAAGGTCAATAATAATATTTTGGAGATGGATTTCAAATTTCATAATTTTGTGAAATAATGTAGATTAATTTTTATTTCCCTAGTGAAGAAAATAGTTAAATGGGTTTAAAATTAATTACGGCTGAATTATATATGTTTTGGGTCAAAAATTTGAATATGTTAGAAAACATATTAGAAATGATTTATGGTAATTTTTGTAAAATTTTCCTAAATGTTTTATGAAGTATATAAAATTATTTAAGGTATGGTACTTAAATGTTTTATATATTCATCAAAGAAGAAGGGGCATTTTATAATTATTTAAATAATTTACTTCTGTAAATTCAGTCGCACTTTTAGAAAAGAATTTGGAAAAGAAATTAGCAACCAATCATATGTTGACAAACAAAACAGATTAGTTGAAAAGAGTTACGTTTTAAAGTTAAAATTCAGTTTTACCGTACTTTTTCGTTTCGCCACTTTTTGCACCTACCGTTCGACTAGATACCTCCATCTCTAACCAATTTAAAACCAATATACATGGTATCAAATACTTAGTACATAGTGGATTAGATATAGGTGAATGGTATAGAGTCGAAATAGGGGTTTCGGAGGGGTCGAAGCCTTGTTTGACTTTTAAAAGGAAATGCGCCTGCATTGCTTTCGAAAAGAATGCTTTCGACTTCAAAAGCTTTCGACTTGGTCAAATGGTTTTAAGGAATGGTTTTGAAAGAGGTTGCGCCTTTGTTTTATAAAGAAGCCTTCTAAGTGGTCAAAACCCCTTGCTGCTGCATCCTACCATTTGAAGCAATGCCTTCGGAAGGGTTTCTTTGTTTCAAAAGCTAAGCCACTTCTTCAATGCTTTCGAAGGGATTGGTTTTGACAACATCCACTTCTTTTACTTAGGAAAGAGTGCTTTTGACTTAGTTGTTTTAAGACCCTTTGTTCTATTGAAAATTAAGCCCAAAGGTTTCAAAAGGAATGGTTCTAAATGGTTTCGAAAGGTTGTTCCACATGTTTTACTTGAACCCAAATGCTTTCAAAAGTTTTGGTTTATGTAAAGAACGTAATGCTTTCAAAAGTTTTAAGATAAAGGTTTCGAAGGGGTGGTTCCCAAATGTTTTTGAAAGGTTTCTAATGGTTTCGAAAGGCATGTTTAAAATATTTTGAAAGGAGGATGTTTATGGTTTTATAAAGCTTTCGAAAAAGATGATTTCAATGTTTTTGAAAGGTTTAATGCAAATAGTTTCGAAAGGTATGTTTTGGCCTTCGGCCTAGGTTGTAAAGTAAAGTAGTTTACTTGTATTGAAAGGGGTACTTTCAATGGTTTCGAAAGGGGTACTTTCAAAGGTTTCGAATGTTTTCATCAACAATGTTTTATGTAAAGTATGTATAACATGGCAAAGTGATTTGAATAAGGCATAAAGTATATTTTCCTTGTTTAAGTATGATTTAAAGGATTAAATCAATTTGAAAGAAATGTTTTCAAGGAAAATTTTAAGGGTAGACGACCCCAAGTAAAATGACTCAGATATTACCATACCAGATGGGACTGGTATGGGGTCGCGCTCTATACTTTAGTTTGTAGCCCCTAGCTAATATAAGTCGAAAATTCTACTATGTAGGGTTTTGTCATAGGTAAGACTAAAATGATGTTACACACATAAAGGAATAAACAGAGTAGAGATAGGTTATTGGTGTGCCCGTAAAACCATTAGGATCAGTTGACCCTAGGAGAAGTAAGTTAGGGACAGACCGTCTAGAAGAGTATCTAACAGAAGTTGGATTATATTTTTATTTTGTCTAGTAGGCCTGAGTCAGCCGAAGGTTAGTAGTTAGCCAAAGGAAACTATAGTGCTCAGATAGATAGTCTATTTATTACCTGATTTGTATGCATACATGATATTGCTAATATTGTTTTAACCTTATTGGTTGCATGATTTTGATTTGCAAAAGATATGTCTTCAAAAGGATATTAGTGAGGAGAAACCCGTTCCGCTAAGCGGCGTGGTCTCACTTAATATCAAATAACTGAGATGTATACTATTATTCACACCAGGCTTTATGTCTGACTTGAACTTTTTGTTTCCCCTTAAACTCTCAGGTTCTCAAAATTAATTTGAGTAGGTTGAGGGTTGAGGATATATAGGTTTTAGTCGGTGGACGAATAAAGCTTCCGGAGACGTGCAGGAGGCCGATGTTCGCTAGTTTTAGGAGTCATTTTTGTTTTATTTCCTTTGTGTTTTATTATGTCTGCTATGACTATTTACTACTCTGATCAACTAAGGGGGAATATTCATATGTCGCTCTTGGCATATTTATATAATAATTATATTTGATCTGAACTTGTGAAACAATAGGGATTATGTAATGTGATATGAAACATGATTTTGTGAAATGTAATCGGAAAAGTTGTTTTTGGAAAATTTATGATTTCGTTTCATATTCATGTGCTTCTGATATTGTGGATACCGTTAACATTACCGCATTTTTTCTTCGGAAGATAACATCTATAGCGCTTAGCTTTGGGCCACAAGATAAGGGATGTTATAACTTGGTACCAGAGTATAGGCTTATGAATAACTTTAAATTAAAATGATTTTTAAAAACTTAGTCCTAAGGAATTAGAGAAAAGATCGGGGTATAGGATAATGCTATAGGAACGCACTTGTATTTGCTATATATAAGTATACATTACATCTTTATTCTCCTATCTCTCTTAAGCTATCCTTCTGTATGCTCGAATGTGGATATGGATGCTAAAAGTGAAAGAGTTAACCTTCATGGGAGAAGCACCACATTTAATGGAAATGCCATACCAAATATGAGAAGGAATCAATATTAGGCACAAGTCTCAAATGTGGGTGATGGAGTCATATAAGTTGACATAGGAGCAATGTATCAGTTCTTTGTCAACATGATGCAAGCGGGAGTTGTTTCTGGAATAGTTGGAGGTGGAAATCAAAAAGCTCTAGTGATGAATAACCATGCTATTTTGGGTAGAGATTATGCTCAGTTGGGAGGAAATCCGTTTATTGGTACTTAAGACGCAATTAAAGTGGAGAATTTAATACTTCATTACGAGTGGATTTTTGCTGATTCGAGGCTCGATGAGGAGCAAAAGAGGAGACTCATTCCGAGAAAGCTACAAGGAGCTACACTATATTGGTGGAATGATGTTACTGTTGGAGTAAATGAGGAGACCATGACTTGGGTCGAGTTCAAAAGGAGATTTGAGTAGAGGCTTATATGGAAGATTGATAAGTCCGCTCTGCTCAAGAAATTTGCTTAGTTAGAGTAGGGAGACATGACTGTGTTGGAATATGCAACGAGGTTTGAAGAGCTAGCAAGATATGCCTATGCTACTGTTGATACTATGATTAAGAGAAATGAGAAGTTCATTAGGGGTTTGAAGCCTGAGCTTGCTAAGGCAACATTACCGCATATTAGCGATAAATGTGATGTTTTAGTGGAAATGGATTTAAGGAATGAAGATATGCTCTTTTCTTGAAAGGAATAAGGAAAGGAAGATCAAGGAGGGCAAAGTCAGAAGAGAAAGTTTTTCCACAAGAAAGAAGCTCAGAAGGGTGGAGCTGCCAAGAAAGGAAAGGCACGGGTTATCTGCTATAAAAGTGATAATAAATGGCATTTCATAAATGAATGTCGCTAAGGAGTTGGAAAGAAGGTGATCAGGAAAAAGAATATTAGATGCTTCAACTGCGATCAAATTGGACATTATAAGAACAAGTGCAAGGAGCCAGCCAAGGATGGAAAGCGAAAAGTGTTTGCGTTGGAGCCAGCTATCTTGAGGCAACTAGCAGAGGAAAATGGAAAAGATGTGTTGGGAGGTACGCTTATCATACATAGTATGTCAATTAGCATTCTATTTGATACCGGTCGATCACATTCTTTTATGTCTCATTGTATGGTAGATAAACTTAACCTAGAACCCTCATACCTAGTTACTTTTTTAAGGGTTGCAAATCCGACAGGAGGGTAACTCTTCGGATGAGATGTGGCCACCTAGAGTTTCAATTATTAGGTCATACATTTGTTTATAGTTTGCATGCGTTTGATTTCGTAGGGTTCATAATTATTTTGGGTATGGATTGATTATGTAAATACAATGCTAGGATATTTTTCCATGATAGGAAAATAACGCTTAGACACCCTGATTGTAGTGATAGTATACACCATAGAAAACCATAGTTTTGAGGTTAATGCTTTGTTGGGTGTGTGGAGATAGAGGACGAGTTGATTCAAATTTTCGTGGTTAGAGAATTCGCATATGTCTTTGAACCTGTATTAGGATTACCGCTGAAACAAGCCATTGAGTTTCGGATAGATTTAATACCAAGACCAGGACCGGTGAGTAGACCGTCAAGCAAGATGACACCTATTGAGATGAAGGAGTTAAATGTGCGATTGGTGGGTTTGGAAGGAGAGAGTTTTATTAGACCAAATAGTTCGCCTTAAGGAGCAGCCACCACATTTGCCAAGAAGCTGGACGGATCATTAAAGTTGTGTATCGATTATCATAAGTTGAATGAGAAGACAATGAAGAATCGATATCCGTTTTCTAGAATTGACGATTTGTTCAACCAGTTGATTGGAGCCAAGGTATTTTTCCAGTTGGATTTAACGACATGGTTCCATAAGCTTAGAATAGTAGAGGATAATATTTCTTTAACGACGTTTCAGATTAGATATAGATCGTACGAATGGTTAGTAATGCCGTTCGGACTAACAAATGCGCCAGCATTGTTTGTAGATTTGATGAATCGAGTTTTTCGAGAGCACTTGGATAGGTTCGTGTTGGTTTTCATAGATGATATTTTGGTATACTCTAAGGATGAAAGGGAGCATAAAGGTCATCTCGGAGTGGTTGCTTGAGACGTTGAGGCAGCATCAATTGAAGGAGAAAATTTTGAACTGTCATTTCTAGAAGAAGGAAGTGAAGTTTCTTGGTCATGTAGTCTAAGAGAAAGGGTTGTTTGTAGATCCGACTAAGATCGAAGCAGTGAATAATTGAAAGAGTCCCGAGATAGTGACTGAGATAAAGAATTTTCTAGGATTAGCTGGATATTATCGGTGGCTCGTAAAATATTTTCACGGATAGCAGCACCAATGACAAAGCTAATGCAAAAGGATGTGAAGTTTGTTTGGATCGATATGTGTGAGGAGGCATTCTAGAAGCTGAAACACTTATTGACTAATGCACATATGTCAGTTGTTCCAGAAGGGAATTAGATTTAATGGTATATACGGATGCATGTCGAACAAGATTAGGAGTCGTGTTAATGCAAAGAGCTAAAGTTATTGTGCATGCTTCTCGACAGCTTAGACCACATGAGGTTAGGTGCCCAACTCATGATTTGGAATTCGCTGTGGTGATTTTTGTGTTGAAGGTGTGGAGACATTAACTTTTAGGAGAGAGATTTAAGTTGTATATGGATCATAAGTCGCTGAATTATTTATTCTCTCAGAAGAAGCTGAATATGAGACAGTAGAGGCAGTTAGAGTTTATAGCTGCTTATGACTTTGGTATTGAGTACACACCAAGGTTGTAGATGCACTTAGCATGAAACATGAGAATGTTGTATTAGCAATGATAACTGAGTGGAAAGATTTAGAAGCGTTGATGAAATGCAGAGTATAGTGGAGATCTTAAGCTAGATCTAGTAAGGAGACTACTATGTTGTCATGTATAGAAGTTAGACCAGCGATGATCGAAAAGATTGCTTCAAAGCAGATGGAGGATCCAATATTAGTTGAACGGATTAGAAGGTTAAGGGATGGAACAGAGAGCGATGACTTGAAATATTTTAGTCTTGACCAGAATGGGTGGTTAAGGAATAAAGGAGGTTATGTGTTCCAAATATAGGAAGCATTAGGAAGGAAGTTCTTGAGGAATGCCATCGTTCGAAGTTCGTTATTTATCCAGGAGGAACTAAGATGTATCAGGATACGAAGAGAAGTTTCTTTTGGGAAGGTATAAAGAGGTATGTAGGATTATAGGTAAAGTAGTGACTAAAATGTCAACAGGTGAAAGACGAACATCAGAAACCAAGTGGGTTACTTCATCCTTTAGATGTCCTAGTATGGAAATGGGATTCTATCTCAATAAAGTTTATTGACAAGTTTCCAAGATATTATAGAGGAAATGAAAGCATATGAGTCATAGAGGACAGGTTAACAAACAATGCCCATTTCATTCCAGTTAAGTCAACTAGGACGGCACCAGTTTTGGCTAAGTTATTTATGAAGAATGTAGTAAGACTGCTTATGATTCCTAGTAGTATCGTAAGTGATAGAGATTCCTTATTCACAAGCGAGTTCTGGAAGAGTCTACGGGAGATTTTAGGTACCAAGCTCAAGATGGGCAACGCTTACCATCCACAGACAGATTGGCAAACGAAAAGATTTAAAAAAGTCTTGGAAGATTTGTTAAGAGCATGTGTGGTATATTTTGGAGGATCATAGAAAAACCATCTACAATCAGTCGAGTTTTCATATAACAACAGTTATTAGGCTAGTATAGGGATGGCAGCGTTTGAAGCTTTGTATGGAATGCCATGCAAATCACCCATTTGTTGGTTAGAGACCGGGGATAAGTTAGTTCTTGGTTCGGATCTAGTTAGAGAAGCCGCAGAGAAGATTGAGTTAATTTGAGATAGAATAAAGGAGGCTCGGTTTAGGCAGAAGAATTATGCTGATAGAAGACCAAAAGACTTAGAGTTCTCAGTAGGAAATCATGTTTTCGTCAAGGTATTACCAAAGAAGGGTGTGATCAGATTTGTGAGATCAAGAAAATTAGCACCGAGGTTTGTCGGACCATTTCCTATTATAGAAAAGATCGAGAAACTCGTATATAGGGTAGAGTTACCGAACCTTTTTAGGATTCCATGATGTCTTTCATATTTCTCATCTAAGGAAGTGTATTCGAGATCCAGAGACTATTATATCACCGACTATGTTAGAGGACAAAGTAGTGGAACTAAATTTGACTATAGTTAGGAAGCTAACTCATATAGTCGTGAGAGATAAGAAGAGGCTAAGGAACAAGAAAGTCAGATTAGTTAAGGTCCAGTGGAGTGACGATGAGAGAGAATGTACTTGGAAAACTGAGAGCAGGATGAGAGATGCTTATCTTGATTTGTTTCATGGTATGTTTTACCATTTTGATTGATTTGTTGTGTACCTTATCATAATTTCGAAAATGAAATTCTTTAAGGAGTGGAGTCTGTAACGACCCTAATTTTGGTTAACATGATTTAGGACATTTAATTAGCTAAATTAAATGAAATAATGAAAAGGTTAAGGAATTGAAATTTGTGTTAATAGAGGTAGCCGTGAAAATTTAAAACAATAAATTAAGGGAAACTAACTTGAAATAGGTAAGGCAAATAGATAAGGGGCAAAGTAGGAATAAGACATGTTCTAATACCATAAACCCTTCATGCCCATTCATTTTACACGTTCAAAACAAAAGAAAAACGAAATATAAGTGAGACTGGCCACCATTTAGGGAAACTAGAAGAAAATAAGAGGAAGAAGCTTAAGCAACTTAATCACAAGCTAAAAGTGAATATTAGGTTACATCTCATATTTTTGGTATTTTTGGTTTCTATATCAGGTCCAAATATTTTTGCAAAGTATATTGCCATGTTTTGACTGTTAAAATGGATATATATATATATATATATATATATATATATATATATGCTTGTTAATAATTTGTGCTATTTCATATGGTTTTTATGATAATTTTTAATGTGAAAACCCTGTTAAATGATGTCCAAATGACTTGCGATTTTTATATATGATCAGAAATAATATTTTGAAGATGGATTTAAAATTTCATAATTTTCTGAATTAATGCGGATTAATTATTAGTTTCCTAGTGAAGAACATAGTTAAATGGCTATAAAATTAATTATGGCTAATTTAAATATGTTTTGGGTCAGAAATTTAAATATGCTAGAAAACATATTACAAATGATTTATGGAAATTTTTGTAGAATTTTCCTAAATGTTGTAATAAGTATATAAAATTATTTAAGATATGGGACTTTAATGTTTTATACATTTATAAAAGGAGAAGGGGCATTTTGTAAAATTTTTAAATAATTTACATCTAAAAATTCGGCCGCACTTTTAGAAAAGAATTTGGAAAAGAATTTAGCAACCAATCATATGTTGACAAATAAAGCATGTTAGTTGAAAAGAATTATGTTCTAAAGTTAAAAATCAATTTTACCATACTTTTGCCATTTCGCCAATTTCAGCACCTACATTCGAGTAGGTACTTCCGCCTCCAACCAATTCAAAACCAATACACATGGTATCAAAGAATTGGTACGTAGTGGATTGGAGATAGGTGAAGGTATAGAGTCGAACAGGGGTTTCGAAGGGGTCGAAGCCTTGTGTTTCCTTTAAAAGGAAATGCGCCTGCATAGCTTTCAAAAAGAATGCTTTCGACTTAGATAGCTTTCGACTTGGCAAAATGGTTTTGAAAGAGATTGCGCCTTAGTTTATAAAGAAGCCTTCGAAGGGGTCGAAACCCCTTACTGTCGTATCCTACCTTTTGAAGTAATGTCTTCAAAAGGGTTTCTTTATTTCAAAACCTAAGCCGCTTCTCCAATGCTTTCGAAGGGATTGGTTTCTACACTATCCACTTCTTTTACTTGAGAAATTGCTTTCGAAAGAGTTCTTTCAACTTAGTTGTTTTAAGATCCTTTATTCTATTAAAAGTTAAAATTAAAGGTGTCGAGCAATGGTTTTAAATGGTTTCTAAAGTTTGATCCACATGTTTTACTTGAACCCAAATGCTTTCAAAAGGTTTGATTTATGTAAAGAACTTAATGCTTTTAAAAGGTTTAAGATAGAGGTTTCGAAGGGGTGGTTCCCCAATGTTTTTGAAAGATTTTAAATGAAAGGTTTCTAATGGTTTCAAAAGTCATGTTTAAAGTGTTTTGAAATGAGGATATCTATGGTTTTACAAAGATTTCGAATGAGATGATTTCAGTATTTTCGAAAGATTAAATGTAAATGGTTTTGAAAGGTATGTTTTGGACTTCGGCCTAGGTTATAAAGTAAAGTAGTTTACTTTTATCGAAAGGAGTACTTTCAATGGTTTCGAAAGGCATACTTTCAAAGGTTTCAAACGTCTTCATCAACAATGTTTTGCGTAAAGTATATACAACATGGAAAAGAGATTTGAGTAAAGCATAGAGTATATTTTCCTCATTTAAGTAAGATTTAAAGGATTAGATCAATTTGAAAGAATGTTTTGAAAGAAAATTTTAAGGTCACATGAACCTAAGTACAATGACTCGGATATTAGAATGCCAGAGTGGACTGGTATGCAGTCGTGCCCTATGCCTTAGCTAGTAGCCCCTAGCTAATATAAGTCCAAAATTTATATAACGACCCGTAATTTCGCTACTTCAAAAATGAAAGATTTTGTTTATTTCTAAATTTAGAAGGAATTTAAAGCTTAAATAAATATGTTATACACAATAAATAATTATCTATTCTTACAGTTAATAAATTAAAAAGTATAAATTTGGATTTTAGAACAATCAACAAAAGTTAAGTTTTGTCAAAAATAAAGAAAGGCTTAAATAATAAATTTAACTATTTATTTGATAAGTTAAATCTTATTTAAAACATCTAATAAAGATAATAAAAGTGTATTAATATATTAAAAATATGTTAATAATCTTTTAATAAAAATAACCAAATTTTGTCGCATTTTGTCAGTTTTACATACACTATAAAATTAAAGATTTTGATATTAATTAAGTATGATTTTAAAACATAAAAAGATATGTTTTAATTTATTTAAAGGAGTAAAAAATTTCATTTAAATTTAGGTTACATAAATGCATAGTTTAGCTAAAACGTCAGAATGTGACCGTAAAACATTTTGTCGAATATCAACGTTTGTCGATTAAAAGTTGTCGCAACGTTGTTGCACCTTTATTCCTTATATGAACATATATTCAAATAGTATAAGTGTTATTAAATTCACTAATCAAGTTTACTTTTACTAAACAAGTTTAGAAACAATTAGCAAAAGTAAACACAAAAGGGCAAAACATGTCAAATCAAACAAACATAATTATTACTTTACTTTTCTTACTCCTTAAGTGAAAGTGACATAAAGCATTATTTGAAATATGATGTTAAGTGTTGAAAAAAGAAAGATTTTTTAAAAAGTAAATAAATGGCATTTTGGTCATTTTACATAATAATATTTTATTCCAAACTATTTTTTATAAGTAGCCATGCATACCTCTTCTATTTTCACACAAATCATTCTCTTCTTCTTCCTTGAAGCTACTTTAATGGCTTCTCTCTTTAAGAGAGGTAGGAGGGATAAAATTGTGGAGTGCTTAAGCACTAATCCGCTTGCTACTCTCTAACCTCTTCTTAATTCACTTTTTCTTCTTCTCTTCTTAAAAATGGCCATAGGCCGTGAATTTGGGAGTTGATAGGGGGAGAGTGAGAAAATGGAATGGGATGGCTATGGCCAAGAGAAAGAAGGGACGTGGGGTGGTGGTCGAGCACTTAGAAAAGATGGACGAATGTTAGGGTGGTTGTTTAGTGAAGCGTTGAATTAAATGAATGTTGATAGGAAGTAATACGTTTTGGTTAAAGGTGAGAAAATTCTCGCTACTTTTAAAAGACCATATTTTGATTTTGCTATAAAAATTATCTTATGACATATGCAAGTATACACCTCTTTAAAATGTTGTTACGGATGTTTACTTATGTTTGTGTTATGTTTGAATAAGTAGCAAATGCTTATGTATATTTATTTTGATTTAATAATCTCTTTGTTAATAAGATCATATTTTAGTGATATGAGATATTTTGGAAAAATAAGTCTCTTTTGAATTAGAAGTGAAATAAAGTTAAAATAAAAGAGAATTTGAAATATGAAGTGAAATGGGTTTGAAAAGGATAGTTAGATTAAAACTGAAATTGAGATGAATTGTGAAATTGAAATCGATTTTGAAAATTGAAGTTGAGATTAAGGATGAATTGAAGTTTAAATTAAAATTAGGTTTGAAATTTAAGTTTTAAATGTGTTTAATTTGAAGTTAAAATTGAAATTGAGTTGAAACTGGAAATTAAAATTTAATATAAAAATAATAGGAATAAAATAATATTGTAATATGGTAATAGTGAAAAATATATTTTAAATACTTTAAAAAGTGAAAATATTGATTTAGAATGATTTGTAATGATTTTATTAACGATAAAGTCCAATTTGAATAGGTTATTTTAAGTATTGAAAAATAAGTTAAAACTAGACGCGTCGCGCAACGGTAGTTCGCGATTTCGCGTCAAAAAGTTCACATGAGTGTATAGAGTGAAATATAGCTCGGAATTCTTTGAGATAAGAAAATTCTGAACTATTATATCCATATCTTTGAAACGAAGAAAGAAAATCAAGATTTCGTCTTATAGATTTTGAATTAAGTCCAAAACAATTTTCTAGAAAAATCGCGCTAATGTAGTTAAGTGATCATAATAGGAAATTTGTTTAAATGAACGTTTTTAATTATAGAAAATACGGAATAAATTTGATAAATCTATTTATATGATTTAAAGGAGATTCGGATTGAAAAATATGAATTATGGAATGTTTAAAAGTTGTTTAAATCAAATAAGCTTATATAGCACTTTCCGTAGTACTTTTATGCTGCGAATTCTATAACTTTTCGAATATGAGTTTAAATATAACGATTTTTCCTAGAATCAATTACGAATGTTTTTTAAAGGGAAGCTAAGCGTTTGAAAGATAATTTGGAATCTTTGTTTGCACAAAAAATGGACAAACACCTCCAAGTCGTATTATTTAGTTGATTATATGTAATTTTCAGTGATTTTAGATGAGTATGTAAATATGAGAAAAGTAGGGGCTGAAATGTAAAAGACACACAGATTTATAGTGGTTCGGCCAGAATGTGCCTACGTCCACTTTATATGTTATTATCCTCTTTCTTTCAGGTTACAAGTACAATGTGTTGTATACGAGTGTATGAAAGTAGTTTGAAAGTTCCTTCCTTGCTTGAGCTCTCAAACTTGTCTGCCATTGTTGTACCCCTGCCCCTCTATTTATAGAATGAGGCAGGGGGCAGGGGTCTTGGAGGTATATAGCTGCTGGTGGGCCCGGGCTGAGACAATCTGGACTGGCAATCACCTGGTTCGGTAGAGCTTCGTTCGGCGTTGGGCTTTGGATCGGTGGTAGGTAGGGACCGGTGGTAGATAGGCGGTTCGGCGCTCGTTTGGTCTTAGGTGGTTCGGCGCTCGTTTGGTCCGGTGGTGGCCTTGTTGATGGGTTGGTTCGGCACGCATGGGAGAGGCCGAATGGGGCTTGGAGAAGGTTGGTCTTATGCCGAATGAGAATGCCGATCCGGTGTGCCAAATGAGATGGAGGAGCGTCGGCTCGGTGGCCGAATGGGACTGGCCGAACGAGCTTGGGGCCGAATGTGGCATGGGACCGAACGAGCTTGTGACCGAATGAATCCTTGGGCCGAACATGCTTGGGCCGAATGAGTTTCTACCCTGAGAATGTTGGACGGACTTGGCTCGTACTGCCGAATGGAGCTTCCATGCCGAATGGACTTGGCTCGTACTGCCGAATGAAGCTTCATGCGTGAGTGCCGAGTGTTCCTTGGCCTTGGTGAATGAACTGGAGGTTATTCATGTCGAATGAGCTATGGCTTGCATTGTCGAATGGGAAAGAGGCCGGTCATGCTGAATGAAGTGGTGATTGCGAACCCGGGTGAAACAGACGCTTCGTTGTCTCAAGATCTTCTGGGTGAGAATTCGCCCAACATTTGCCCCCCAAAGTGGGGCACGTGCTTGCACGTGTCGCGCTTTGTTTTGCCCCGTGGTAGGAAGACTAGCTTTATAACGCCAGGGATTGGACGTTCGTATTCTGTTGATGTCCTGCAAAGGAATTTACAGTTTTAGTGTGATTCCAAATAGCGATCGTTCATGATCGAAATATTTGAGATGAAGTGAACTGTGTCGCTCGGGACGAGCAAGTGTGCCCCGAAGGGGCTTAGCATCGTCGATGCCAGGTTCACGTTAGAGTGGGTCCCTGGGTCGTTTGCCAAGGTGGTTTATCGCCAGCTCAGAGCATGCCTAGGGATCGTTCGCGACCGCGTACATGTGTAAGTGGCTTAGCCATTTCACAATTATCAAATATCCATTCGACCGATGGGCTTAAAAATACGTGTCAAAGTGTAAATTCCCACGATGGTAGGGTTAATAACCATTCAGAGCGTGCCTATGGACCATTCGAGGTCGCGTACACGTGTAAACGATTTAATCCACGTCGGTGAGGACTTTACGACTTATTCATCGTTATCATAATCTTATTTTATTAGTTAGTTCTGGAGTTCGGTACTTATCTGAGGGAGGCGCCTGCGTGCCCCCAGTTCCTGGTCTTGGACGGTAGATAGAGGGTTCCGTTCGGTTCTTGGTTGGTCCGGCTATTCTCATCCGGCTTCTGGTGGTCCGGTATCATTGGTCCGGTTGGGCGAGACATCTGGTTCGGTGGTTGTGAGTTTGCCTATATATAGAGGCCGTACCCCCCTTGTTTTTCTTTACCGAACGAGTAGAGCCGAATCATTCCATTGCCGAATCAAGTGTTTGCCGAACCAACCTTATACCGAACCAGGTATATACTTATTACCGAATACACACGTATGTCCCTGCTTCACCGAATGGGACTACTGCCTTGGAGCCGAATGAGATGAAAACCGAATGGGGTTGAAACCGAATGAACTTGGAAACCGAATGAACTTGGAAACCGAATGAACTTGGAAGCCGAATGAACATGGAAACCGAATGAACTTGTGATCTGGAAGACTTCAGCTTGCGAATGAAATTCCACACTTGCACGCACTTGTTTGTTTACTTTTCTATTTTCCTTGTTCTAATATTAGGTTTTTCTTGTGCTGCAGAAAATGTCTCGCAAAGCGGAAACACGATCAGACAGAAAGAAGTCTAGAGGCACAGGAGAGCCTTCTTCTTCCTCGCCCCCAGTCCAATCAGGATCCGGGCAACACCGACCTATTCCGAAGTCTCTAGTGGACGGATGTGGTCCACAGGAACTTTTGAACTCTCCCCCTGACTGCTTCCCAAGCTCCTTAAAGGAGGAGCAACTTGACGTTATATCCCGTTCCTTTGGGATAGACAGGGCTCTTATGTTGTTACCGGGGGAAGGGGTCATGCCATATGATCCCCCTGAGGGGTACTTCGCTTATAGCCGGTACCATTGCATGTGCGGGGCTATTCCTCCAATCAACGCCTGGATACTAAGCTTCGTCACTTATCTGAAGGTGGCTCCATTCCAGCTTCAGCCCAACTCTTATGCCATTCTGGTATGCTTATATGCTATCTTCCAGAAGAGATATGGGCGCGCCCCCTCCAACCGGGAAATACGATATCTGTACAATCTGAGGGGGTACAGGAAGGGGTCCCCATATATTAGCTTGGAGTCAGCCGTTTCCTTCAAGCCTGTTTTGGATTTATACTCGAAGTATAGCATGTTCAAGAAGGAATGGTTCTTTGTCAGGGATGACTCCGTCTCTATTCGCCGATTTACCTCCGGATGTAAGTAAAAACTCTACTCATAATTCCTGTCTTGGCTGTAATTCACTCTCTTATGCGCTTTTATTTCTTGCTAGCGACAGGTGGTTTTGCGGTTGTGGAAGATGATCGCTTGGTTCGGATGGCAGCAGAAATTGAAGCTATTTCCGGGAGAGACAGATCGGCTGCTTATCTGATTAGGAATGCCAGGCTCTTGTCGTATAATTTGATCCTCCCACATCAGTCCGTAGTCAAACAGAGGGACACGGCAGAAGAGAAGGCTGCCCAGCCTAAAGGTGGGGTGACAGCGAAGGGTGGCAAGAGGAAGCCCTTTGCACAACGTCCAGTCGTAGGAGGCAAGAAGCTCAAGGAGTCCGATGGCCCTTCTCCAAGTACTTGCCCGGATGTCCCGGAGGAGGAAGGTGTAGAAGAGGAGGAAGGAGGTGAAGTTGGAGAAGGGTCGGAGGGTGGAGGAGATGGCGATGGTCAGGGTGGTAGCGGTGTTGCTGCTCTAACCTCTGAGCAGGACCTCGAACTGGATGAGGCTCTCCGTCGGGCCTTCGGGGAGTCAGAGGGGGAGTCGGAAACAGAGAAGGAAACGGAGAAAGCAGAGGAAACCGGCAAAGCTGTGGTTAGCACTGACCCATCCTCTAAGGGTTCCTCAGCTAGGGTGACCCCGGCGATGCAAGGTGAACTTTTGTCTTCTGCCGATTCCATTTTCGATAGGGACTTAGAAATTTTTTACGGTTCACTTCCGTCCTGGAATGAGATCCAGGACTTATTGCAGTATCCCACTCCTCCGCCGGGTTTGTATAACAGATGTGTCTCCTCACTTTTCTTTCTTTTTAACTTAGCACATTTTTTGAATTGCGGATTATTGTATGTTCGTAACATTTGTTCTTTATTCCAGGGGCAGGCCAGGCGGGTAAAACGTCGGATGTTCGACACCGCCTTGAACAATTTAAGTCGAGGAGAGCTTCCGCGAAACCTTCTACTGATCGCACTGGGGACGTAGTCAAGTACCGCCCTCTTCTTGGGGTCATCGAAGAGGGCATTCAGAAAAGGAAGCGGAGCCGTTCCTTATTTGAGTCTTCTTCTGCTTCGCAGCTTCCTACTCTGTCTCCCCCTACTCAGCCTCCTCGTGATACTACGGAGGAGAGCACGGAGCCCTGCCCCCCTCCTCCTCCTTCCAAGAGTTCTACTGTCATTCATATAAGGCGTCCCGATGTGCCTCGCCCCGTGCCTCGTGACCCTTTTGCCGGCCATCCTGATTTAGACCCAAGTTTTCGGGACATTTCATTCGATGAGACCACGGGCGAGCACCTACTTCCCCGCAACCCCATGGTAAGAGTGCTGGACGAGGCCAAATCTTTAGATCTTGATTTGCTTACTACTCGGGTAGTTACTATGGGGGACGAGGCCAAGGCTAATATTGACCGGGTGGCCGAAGAGACTAAGAAGTTAATGGAGCATCATGCTCGATTGGTCAAGGCCGGGGAGGAGATTGGGAGTGCTAATATTCGGTTAAGGCTAAAGGTTGCCGATCAGGCCAAGCAGCTTGCCGACCAAGCCATCCAGATCTCCCAGCATGAGGAATCCTCCCAGCGTCTGAAAGAGACCATGGAGAAGGCCAGTAGGGCGGAGTTACGGAAGATGGAGGTTACCTGCAGGGAGCGGATTAACATGGCCATTACAACGGTGGATGAGGTTCGAAATGCGGATCTCGAGCGGGTAGAGGAGTTGTCGGGGAGACTCGAGGCTGCGGAGATGGCTCAGGCTGAGTTGAAGGAGGAGATGGAGGAGATGAGGAGGTCCCTTAGGTTGAAGGAGGAGGAAATGAGGAGGTCACTCCAGGCTGACTGCTTGAGATACCAATCAGAGAGGGACGTCGCCGTCGCTAAGTTGCAAGCTTCCGAGGCTCGGGTGAGGGAGTTTGAGGAAAATGAGGGGATGATGGATGAGATGCTTCAGGATATGTACTTCCATACTTGGAAAGAGGGCGGCTTGTCTTGGATGGACGATTACCCTCGGGTCATGGCCAAGGTGTATCTCCAGGCTTTAGAGGAGGCCAGGGTGAACGCGGGTAAGGAAGGCGGAGAGGCTTTCAACTTGAGTGCGGTTACTGCTCAGTTCTCAAAGGAGGAGCAAGCGGCGGTGAAGGAGGGGATGCGGCTGCTTGCTGCGGAGGAAGCGGGCGTGCAGTTGGATGATGAGGATCAAGCGGCGGATGCTGGTGAGTTATTCTTTTCCCTTTCTTTTCTTTCCGTGTTTTCATAACTTGATCGTTCGTTTAATGAATTCCTCTTCCGATCTGGACAGGTGGGACTTCAGATCCACATGCTGGGGGCTCCGATCCTGCGGCTAAGTAGGCTGGGGGAGTTGGTGATGGAGTGTGGATGCATCTGCCATCTTTTTGTTTCTTTTTTATCACTGTTCATGTTAGTCTTTGATATGCAACTGTAATAAAATTATTTGCAAAGAATAACTTCGTGTGATCTTATAATATAAGCTGATTTTGTCATGTTTAAATGTTGTTGCTATCTTTATGTGCTGTGTGAGAAGTATAATTATGTATATGCCTGTGATTCCACTTGTGTTTGATGTTAAGTTTTTGCTTGAAATATAATTTCACGTTTTGCAATGTCAGTGTATGAATAAGTTATAGTTACGCATTTATGTACAAGAGAAGAGAGTACCGCCCTTTATGTTTTATTCGCAGGCGGTAGCTTTGAGTGTCTTGTGTAACTGTTCACGGGTATAGCAGAGCGCCCTGCTACCCAGCACGCAGGCTTAGAGCCTCATGAGTGAATGTTTCCTATTTGGTTTCCTGTACTTTAGAGTTTGTTATACAGGATAGGAGAAAAATATTTAAATGAAATGGAAATATAGTAAAAGTAAAACTTCCAGTCACGGAAGGCCGTCGATGTGCTTAAGTTCGTGGCAAACGGGTTTTGTAGTCACTTTCCCTAGCTGTGGGTCTTGGAGACATTTGTCACCCATCTTACGCCTCCGCGGGGAGTTTTCTTTTTTACCACAGCCGCACTTAAGACACATCGGAGCCGAGATCGCGCACGGTAACTACCCGAACCGTTATGGTCCGTAATCGTGGGTATAATTCGTTTTACCGTGGCCGGCTAGCGTGGGTGCCGTTGGCCGTGAACTACCCCTGGCTGGCCACACCTTATGTTGGGGCTTAAAGTAGGTTCACGGTTACCGACGAGCCGAACGCCGTAATGAGCTGCCATCGGCTATAGTCGGCCTTTATGATGACTTATAATCGGCTCATTACAGTTGGCTTTGAGGGCAGGCGCGCAATGAGTTAACCCGCAGCAGAGGGATGCTGGAGCAAAAGAGTCTCATTGGCGAGTGCATAGAATCGTGGCGTACCTGTTAGGCCTAGTCTAGATGAGGCCGCGGTGCGTCTTGAGTGGAGATGCCATAGGATTTTGTTCAACAGAAAGGGATAAAACTTAACAAGTAGCCAAGACATAAAGGAACAAGTTAAAAAGAGACAAGATTTTTTAAAGTGGTTCGGCACGAAAATGCCTACGTCCACTGGTTCTCTTTGTTAATTCACTTCATATGGGCAGTACAAGTTAAGAAAAGTATCGACGGAGGTGTCGGATGTTCCATGCCCTCTGGAACACCTCTCCGTCCACTGTTGACAAAATGTAAGCTCCGTTGCGGAGATCTTTGTGAATTACATATGGTCCGTCCCAGATGGGGTCCAGTGCCCCGGGGCGCGGAAAGATTCGCCTGAGGACAAGATCTCCTTCTTGTAAGCTGCGATGCTTGACTTTGGAATTGTATAGTGCTGCCACTTTTTGTTTGTGAGCTGCTGCTTTGAGTGCTGCATCGTTTCTCCTTTCCTCAATCAGTTCCAAAGACATGAGGAGGAGTTCTTCGTTTTCTTCTGGGTTGTAGTGGATCCTACGGTGGGAAGGCACAATAGTCTCAACTGGGAGCATTGCCTCCGATCCATATGCCAAAGAGAAAGGAGTATGTCCCGTTGATGTTCTGAAAGATGTGCGGTATGCCCATAGTGCCGTAGGAAGTTCGTCCACCCAAGCGCCTTTTGACTTTTCAAGTTTCTTCTTGATTAGGGTTTTGAGAATTTTGTTGACAGCTTCAACTTGTCCGTTTGCCTGAGGGTAAGCTACTGATGAGAAGCTTTTATGAATTCCATGCTCTTGGCACCAGTCGGCAAATTCTTCGCTGTCAAATTGGAGTCCGTTGTCTGATACGATCTTGAGGGGGACTCCATACCTGCACAGAATGTTTTTGATCAAGAAGTTAATAATTTTTGCTGAAGATATTTTATTTAAAGGTTCCGCTTCCACCCATTTGGTGAAATAATCGACTGCCACTATAGCATATTTGGCTCCGCCTCGGCCCGTTGGCAGTTCGCCAATTAAGTCAATTCCCCATACAGCAAAGGGCCAAGGGCTGGTCATTTGAGTAATTTCGTTTGTGGGCAGTCGAGGGATCTTGGCGAACTTCTGACATCTGTCGCATTTCTTAACGAAGTCTAGGGTATCTTTGTTTAGTGTGGGCCAGTAATATCCATATCGGAGTATCTTTCTTGCCAAAGTCTGTCCTCCAGTGTGATCTCCGCATCCTCCCTGATGGATGTTTGTTAATATCTCCTTGGCTTCCCTTCCGGCGACGCATCTTAATAAGGGGCTAGAGAAGCCACGCCGGTAGAGGATGCCTTCTTGTATTGTGTAGTGGGGAACTTTTCTCAAGATCTTCTTGGCTTCGTCACGCCTGTCGGGTAGTATGCCATCTTGCAAATATTTCCGGATAGGAGTCATCCAGGTTCCTTCTTCGATTGCAGTTATCAGATTTACTTGTTCGAAACTTGGGGCTAGCTGCCTTGAGATTACTAGTGCTCCGGGAATGGTGCTGTCCTTCATACTAGCTTGCTTTGCAAGTTCATCTGCCTCTTGGTTTTCTTCTCGAGGAATGTGTTTGATTAGATAATGGTCCAATCGATCGAGCAGCAGTCTGGTTTTCTTTAGGTATGCTGTGAGCCGTTCTCCTCGAGTCTGGAATTCTCCTAGTACCTGGTTTACGATAAGCTGAGAATCACTATGAATACATAAGGAATTGATCCCAATTTCTAGGGCCAGTTCCAATCCCGCTATTACTGCTTCATATTCAGCATCGTTGTTAGTGGCCGTGAACTCCAATCTTAATGCATAGTACAACTTTCTTCCCCTGGGGGTGACGATCACAATACCTGCCCCCGAGCCTTGTTCGTTCGATGCTCCGTCTACAAAGAGGTTCCACTTGAAGTTTTTTGCTACTTCGGATTGTTCCTTGCTTTCGTTGGTAGTGAATTCGGCAATGAAATCAGCCATGGCTTGTCCTTTGATAGCGGTGCGGGGATGGTAGGTGATATCATACTGACTTAGTTCGATGCACCATTTGAGGAGTCGCCCAGAAGTGTCAGGACGATGGAGCACTTGCCTTAGTGGTTGATCGGTTAGAACCCTGATGGAGTGAGACTGGAAGTAATGTCGCAGTTTCCGTGACGCGATCAATAAACAATATGCTAACTTCTCAAGTTTAGGATATCTGGCTTCTGCCCCCGTAAATCTCTTGCTCACAAAGTAAACCGGACGTTGTGTGCGGTCTTCTTCTCTTACCAAGGCGGCGCTTAGAGCATGAGACGATACAGCGAGGTATAGGTATAACACTTCACCTTCATTTGGAGTTGAGAGTACTGGTGGTCTCTGAAGGTGTTCGATTAGGTTGAGGAAGGCTTTTAAGCATTCGTCGGTCCACTCGAACCTCCCTTTGTCTTTCTTGAGTGCTTCGAAGAAAGGGACACACTTGTCAGTTGCCTTGGAAATGAATCTGCTTAGGGCGGCCACCTTTCCGTTTAGGCTCTGCATTTCTTTTCGAGTGGAAGGTATCCTTATTTCTTTTAAAGCTCGGATTTGTTCAGGGTTTGCTTCGATTCCTCTGGCGTGGACGATGAATCCTAAGAATTTTCCCGATGATACTCCGAAGGAGCACTTTAGAGGATTCAGCTTCATTCCATATCGGCGAAGTACCCGAAACATATCGTCCAGATGGCTTACATGGTCGTTGGCTTTCCTGGACTTCACCAACATGTCATCCACATATACTTCCATAGTACGTCCTATCAGTTCTGCGAACATTTTGTTGACGAGGCGTTGATAGGTAGCTCCAGCATTTTTGAGTCCAAAAGGCATGACTTTGTAACAATATAATCCGCGGTCGGTGATGAAGCTAGTGTGGTCCTGATCGGGAGCGTGCATGGGGATCTGGTTATATCCGGAGTATGCATCCATAAAAGATAGGAGTTCGTGCCCAGCTGTGCTGTCCACGAGTTGGTCAATTCGGGGAAGTGGGAAGCAGTCTTTCGGGCAAGCGTCATTCAGATTGGAGAAGTCAATACATGTTCGCCACTTTCCATTGGCCTTTTTTACTAGCACTGGGTTAGCGATCCATTCTGGGTAGATGGCTTCCCGTATGAAGCCATTAGCAAGTAGATTTTTTACTTCCTCATCAAGGGCTGCTGATCGCTCTGCCCCCATGCTCCTCTTTTTCTGCTTTACTGGTACCTTGGTGGGATCGATGTTCAACATGTGGCATGCTACGTCTGGGGAGATTCCTGTCATATCGGCATGGGTCCACGCAAATACATCTAAGTTGTGGCGGAGAAAGTCAATGAGTTGATCCTTCAATTCCGTTTTCAGCTGAGATCCGATTTTTAATAGTCTACTTGAATCATGCTTATCTACCGATACGAATTCCATAGCCTCGGCAGGCTCGGCGGTAGCCTCCTCCTCATTATCCCTGGGGTCTAGTTCATTGAAGGGATCGCTTGTGTATCGAAGAGGAGGGGCTTTCTTTAGTTGCTATGCCTCCAAGCTTTTCATGCAGAGAGTAGTCTCTGCATCTTTTCCTTTATTCTTTCTGCGGTTATTGCGAAGTTCAGTTACGTAGCAGTCTCGGGCAGCACCTTGATCTCCTTCTACTTCTCCTACTCCGTTGTCTGTTGGAAATTTCATTTTCAGGCACCAGGGGGCTAATACAATCTGAAAGTCAGACAAGGCTGGTCTTCCCAAGAAAGCGTTGTAAGCCGAGTGGTTTTCTATTAGTACGAACGTTTGTTTTCGCACAACGGAGCGGGGATGACTTCCTATTTCGACGAAGAGGTCAAGTTGCCCGAGGGGCATTTTTGCATCTCCGGTGAAACCGTGCAGTGGTTTGTCACAGGGGGATACATCCTTCATTGATAACTTCATTTTGTCGAAAGCATGTCTGAATAGGATATTTACGGAGCTTCCTGTGTCTATTAGAATCCGAAAAACTTTGGCTGGACCGAACCAGGCAGAGATGACCATAGGATCCATATGTGGGTACTGTCTTCCTTCCAAATCACGCCTACTGAATATGATGTCGTCGTTCTCTTTTCGTTTCGGGTGGCGTTCTTCCGTGATGGAGTTAACATAGCCTTCTGCATTTCTAAGCGACTTGCCGTACCTTTCCATCTCTGCCCAACTTCTGTCGGCAATGTGTGGTCCTCCTGAGATGGTCAGGACTACTATCTTCTCTTGACTAGAGCCACTGGTGTTGTGATTGTTGCGACTCCCTCCGCCTACTTCTGGGAGGGGTTGCTTTGAGTTCTCATTGGCAGGAGTTGGAGTCCTGTTCTGACTTTTCACATAACGTTCCAGTCTTCTTCTTCTAATGTGTTCTTCGATCAAGTCCCGAAGATGGTGGCATTCATTGGTGTCATGTCCGTGGGATTCGTGGAAGCGACAGAACTTTCCGGACTTGAGTGCGTTATCTGATTCTTTCTTGTGCGGGGGGCGCTTGTATCCGAGTTCGCCCTGAGTGGCTAGGTAGATGTTTTCGATTGTTTCATTCAAAGGAGTGTAGGAGTCAAATCTTGGCCCTGGTCGATATTGGCGCTTCTCACCCTTTCTGCCCCCAGCATTGTCTCTAGATTCATTTCTTCGAGCGTCCTTAGCTGCAGTGGGAACCTTGTCCTGAATTATCTTGCCTTGTTGCCCTGGCTGCCTCTCCGTAGCAGCGTCTTCAAGTCTCATATACTTTCCAGCTTCATGGAAGAAATCAGGCAAGGTAACTGGTTTTTCCTTAGTTAATCTTCTGGCAAACTTGGTGTCTGGATGCACACCACTACAGAGGGCCATTAGAGTGAGTTTTTCATCGGCATCTTGAACTGCTGCCGCTGCGGCGTTGAACCGTGTTAGATATTGTTGTAGCGTCTCTCCGGTTTTCTGTTTGACATTGGATAGAGAATAAGCATCCCTGGGTTGTTCCACATGGATGCGGAACTGGCTAATAAACCTTTCTTTTAACATCTCCCATGAGTTGATGGATCCTTGGGGTAGATGGCAGAACCAGGAGGTAGCTAGATCTGATAGGAATAGCGGAAAGCATTTACATAATACTCCTTCTGTTGCTCCACTCATGAGCATATGCTGGGTGTATCTCTGCAGGTGTACGATGGGGTCGGAAGTTCCTTTGTAAGGTTCCATGGTTGGCATTTTCCATTCCCGGGGGGTGATGGCAGTTTCGATATTTCGGGTAAAGGGACTGGTGACCCTAGCGCCTATTCCCCGGTCCCTTTGCTCCCGTTGGACACATTCTCTGAATAATCGTGCCATCCGCTCGTCAGAACTTGGAGCGGACAAAAATGAGCTCGGTTCTTCCCTGCGGGATCTATCTCGCCCAGATGACCTGTAGGGATGGTACAGTCTATCACCTCTAGCATTATCCAGTGGTTGTCTTTGGCTGCTTGGATGCACGCTAGGACCAGCTACAGTTGCCCCCTGCCTTGATCTTCCCCTGTGGGGTTCTGTTTCGAGCACATCCATGGGGTCAACTTCGGGCTGGGTTCTAGCTCGGCTCCGTTCAGCGGGGTTTCTATGATTAGGTGGCATGACTGGCTCAGCTACATCCGACCCTCGCCTGGTGCCTCCCCCGCTAGGTTCGGTTCCAAGGGCTTCCTCGAGTCGGAATTCGGGCTGAGTCCGGGCGCGGCCCCTATCATCGTTTTTCCTGTTGATAGCTTGTTCGAAGAGTGAAGACCTTTGTTGCCTCCGGGATCCTCCGGATTGGGATTCACCCCATGATTCAGTGTTGCGGTTGGACTCTTCAGCGTCCCTTAAGCGTGTCATGAGTTGGTCCACCAAAGTTTCTTGTTGGGATGTGAAGCGGTTAGTTACTTCAGCCACAACCCTGTCCAGATCTGCCCTAGTGATTGGTTGTTCCGTTGCGGGACCAGTTGGATTTTCCTGATTTTCATCTGGTACTGCTGTTGAAGTGGGCTGATCTGTGATTGCTGGATCTGGAAGGCTGCTAGTTGCGATGTTCTTTCCTTTGTTAACATCCCTTCTCTGTTTGGAAGGCATGATTTCTAAGCAACGAGTGATGTCGTTAGGAAAAAGGTTGAGTGGGAGAAGATGAAGTTTGAGTTCAGTTCTCAATGAAAGCACCAAAAATGTTTGCACAAAAAATGGACAAACACCTCCAAGTCGTATTATTTAGTTGATTATATGTAATTTTCAGTGATTTTAGATGAGTATGTAAATATGAGAAAAGTAGGGGCTGAAATGTAAAAGACACACAGATTTATAGTGGTTCGGCCAGAATGTGCCTACGTCCACTTTATATGTTATTATCCTCTTTCTTTCAGGTTACAAGTACAATGTGTTGTATACGAGTGTATGAAAGTAGTTTGAAAGTTCCTTCCTTGCTTGAGCTCTCAAACTTGTCTGCCATTGTTGTACCCCTGCCCCTCTATTTATAGAATGAGGCAGGGGGCAGGGGTCTTGGAGGTATATAGCTGCTGGTGGGCCCGGGCTGAGACAATCTGGACTGGCAATCACCTGGTTCGGTAGAGCTTCGTTCGGCGTTGGGCTTTGGATCGGTGGTAGGTAGGGACCGGTGGTAGATAGGCGGTTCGGCGCTCGTTTGGTCTTAGGTGGTTCGGCGCTCGTTTGGTCCGGTGGTGGCCTTGTTGATGGGTTGGTTCGGCACGCATGGGAGAGGCCGAATGGGGCTTGGAGAAGGTTGGTCTTATGCCGAATGAGAATGCCGATCCGGTGTGCCAAATGAGATGGAGGAGCGTCGGCTCGGTGGCCGAATGGGACTGGCCGAACGAGCTTGGGGCCGAATGTGGCATGGGACCGAACGAGCTTGTGACCGAATGAATCCTTGGGCCGAACATGCTTGGGCCGAATGAGTTTCTACCCTGAGAATGTTGGACGGACTTGGCTCGTACTGCCGAATGGAGCTTCCATGCCGAATGGACTTGGCTCGTACTGCCGAATGAAGCTTCATGCGTGAGTGCCGAGTGTTCCTTGGCCTTGGTGAATGAACTGGAGGTTATTCATGTCGAATGAGCTATGGCTTGCATTGTCGAATGGGAAAGAGGCCGGTCATGCTGAATGAAGTGGTGATTGCGAACCCGGGTGAAACAGACGCTTCGTTGTCTCAAGATCTTCTGGGTGAGAATTCGCCCAACAATCTTTATAAGCAATTCTAAATTAAAGTTGATAACTAAGTATGCGGAAATGACTAGTACATTTGTCCCGCCTGTGAGATCTGGGAAGATAAAACAAGGTATTTAACTAAGGTTAGGGATAAATCAACCAGTTCCCTGAACTTACCTGGCCTATGTTTTCTTTTCTTAAGCGAGGGGTGGAACAGATCGAAAGAAAAGTCTGGATGCTCTTAAATAAAAAGATCGTATTGAGTTTCCAAAATAAAAGAAGACTGGTATTATCTAAAATTTAAGCAATCTTCAAAATAAATGATTTCTATAATCCTATTTACACAAAAGGAAAAATGTTTGCTAAATTTATTTTAGGGTTTATCGTAAACAATGTCTTAACATTGTTTTTGACCCGCCTAAAAAGTTAAGGAATTTGGATCGAGAGTTAAGTGTGAAAATTTGAGATATTTTCCAAAGAAAAAGAATGAATTACTTCGAATTATCCTAAGTCAAAATAAAGAGATTTCAAAAGTAGCCGAAAGGAATTAAAGTGAAAAGGACTTAATAAATCCTATATATTCATATTCACTTTTTATCGATAATTGGATTTCGAAGGAACCAGGGTCGGATTTGGGCAATTCCTATCTGAAAACAACTTCGAACCATATATACGTTCAAATGTGAAGACATGTTGAAGATGATGATTATTGAAGACCGTGGATCTTCATAGCGTGAAGACTGCTTGTTGAACATGCTCTGGGTAGCTCCCATTATAGAGTTATTTATAGCAGTGGTCTCCTCATGGTGGAGATTTTTCGGATTGCAAGGACTACTCGCTACTAGTGGTAGTAGGAGAATGCCTTCCATTTGTCCTGTTCCTTGACAACTTGTATAAAGTTTGTCTGACATCACATTTCTAAAGATATGTACATTGGTTTTTAAAATGTACATCAGTGGTGGCTGAGAAGACAACTTCTCTTAGGTTAACACCCTCCTTAAGACGTACAAGCTCAAGGGTTGTATTTTTATGGAAGGAAATTAGTAGTTAATGAAAATGGCAATGTGGCATTCAAAGATGTGATATATGCTATGTGAAAAGGTAATTGATGTCTCAAGACTCATCAAGCTGGAAATGATCGAAATAAGATTAGATGTGGCAAGGCTAAGTGGGCCATTCCCAAATAGGGTATGATCATCCCTTTTAGATATATTTCTTCCCACTATGACGTTTGGGATGTAAATTAATGTGGTTTATGGAAACGAGCGCTCAGATAAAGTTCATAATGATCGGGAAATGACATATTCGGTACTATCTAGGTACAGAGTTAGGTCGGTCTTGTGTTAGCAGAGGTTCCTTTGTGTTGTTCCTCGAGACATCCATCTAGAGGTGTACCCATTCGAAAGGTAGATCTTTCACCTGGTCATTAATATGGAAATCAATTCTCCAATAAGAACCTACGGTTTTGTTTGTAGAAGCTAGTATGCTGGAATTTAATAGTGGTAACAATTTCGGCTAAGATTAATAAGTTTATTTGCAAATGTTTTCAAAGAATGTCACTAGAAATAATATCAATGGTTTTGATATAAAAAAAATTTAGTTATCATAAGGTAAAAACCCGTCCGTGTTAATGTGTGGGCGTGGTCTTATGAGACCTCTTTATTTTCAAAGAATCTTTATTCAAAGGCCGATATATGACACTGTCATTTATTATTGAGTTTTCTCACGCTAGTTTATCAAGCCTGTTCCGGGTATTTTCAATACTCGGGTTAGATCCGAGTAGTTTCTGGTTTTGTCGAAAACGGTTAGAGTTTCCAGAGGAGAGCTGGAGATATTCATCTACGTATGGACATTTCTATTATCCGCTGTGCTTAGTTGTTTAGTTTGATGTTTGTCAGCAATTGTAAGGACATATGTTTATAAGTATTCAGGATGATTTTAGGTTAGACTTTGATATATGTATTTCAAAAGTTTTCTACTGTAAAAATATTTGTTCAATATCATATGTTATTCCACTCGTGTGAGATTCTGTTCTGTTTTATTTTCTTTATTACCCTTCATGTTTCGTATTTTCGTGCAATTTGAGTTGGACATGTGTGGCTTATTGTCGATCAAAAGGTACGGAAAAATGGACCACGACATTTGGTATCAGAGTTAAAGGTTAAGTAAGAACCTTGGCTTTGTTATGGGTAAAGACTCATTAGAGATGGGATTAGTAATATCCTAGCATGAGTTACTCATTAGAGATAGTGTTAGCAACACCCTAGAATGAGTTTGAGCGTATTATATATGAGTGCGTATTTGTTAATTTTGTAAAGATGATTTTTTTAAAGAAATTGGTAAATGAAATAATTTTACCTTGGATTTATATAATAAAAGGGGTATTATTATTTTTGGTTAGAAATTAAGGATTGTATGTAATTTAGCTTAACAGAACTAAAATATGAATATCTTGTGATTAGAATTTCATGACTTAACAATAAGATATTCCATATAGAATCAATTAGTTTAGAACTATAATTTAGAACTTTAATCATACACCCTTAGGTATTTTGCATTAAGAAATAATAATGATTAAGTGATTATCATAACTGGTGGATTTAGAAGCTAAGTACAAATACTTTGTGAAGTAAAATTCATAATTTTACTATAGGATATTTGATGATAATATTGAAGCTAAAAGTTGTAATTGGAGAAAGTAAAAAGAAAATGCACATAAATATTTTTGTCAATAAGATAGAAAAATATAAGCCGAAATTGAGATTTTGGGTAAATATAATATAAAAGGGTAAGTTCTATAACTTATAAAGGAGATAAGTTAATTTGAAATTTAGACACTTTGATTAGGTTAAAAATCAAAACGAAATTTAGGAATAAGAGATATAAAAAATATTGTCCTAATATAAAACTTTGAATTAGTGATACATTTAGGGTAACATTTGTAATTCAAAATAATGTAAGATTAGAAGGAGATAATTTTGAATAATATGGTTAGTAGGTTGATTGTTGGATGAAAATGTTTAAATAACAAATACCATGTGAATTAAGTTTCACAATTTGACCATAAGGTATTTGATGGATTTAAGGTTAAGAAATTTGATTTTAAAGAAAATGGATAGGTAAATAAGTTAAGTAATAATCATAGAATTAGTAAGGAAAAGACGTACACTTAGTAAAATTGTCTTATTAATATATCGATAAGATAAATGGTATTAATTAAATTGAGACCGTAGATAAATAGAGCTAAGGATTAAGTTTTATAACTTATTAATTTGAGATAATAGTAGAATTCTACATTAGTTAAACACCATTATTGAAGTGATAACAGTTTGAAGTTTGGGATATGTATATATACTCTTAGGAAGTAAAGGTACATTATACAAGTTCTAGTCATATTTGTAAGCTTAAGTAATAATGGATTTAGTAGAAAGTAAATGGCCATGAACCAAACTTGGATTAATAGAAATTTTAAAGAAATTTATTAGGTAAAAATGATGTGAATAAATACATAAGTTATACGTAGATTATTTTGGCACATAAAATTTGATCTAAGAATTTGAGTACGGAACTTTGAGATGTTTACACTAATCCGAAAAAGGATTTATCACTCGATTTTTGACGGCGAACATTGATGAGAGTTTCTGATTATGTACATGAGTTTTTTTTTATCATAGTTGAGAGTTATGCAAGGAAAGCAAGGGTTGTGATTAAAAAGTCTTATCAAAGTCTGCACTAGAAAATCGGGGGATCGATACTACCTCAAAAGTAAAGTTGTGAATTCAAATAATAGATAGAATCAAATATCACATATAGTATGATGTTTCGGGTCTGTCAACATAGTAGTTGGATTGTTAACTTAAATAGTAGACACTAAGAGATAAGGGTTAGACTTATGTTTTGATATATGTATATATATGGAACTCAGGTGTGGTATATGCTCAGGTCAGGGTATGAGTTATATGGATGTATTCAATTATATTGATATAGTATTAGTTTGGTTGTTTTTGATGTATTATCTTAAGTATGCAGTACCTTTATCTAACTTTCATTTCGAGGACGAAATGCTTTTAAGGGGAGAATGTAACGACCCGTAATTTCTCTACTTCGAAAATGAGAGATTTTGTTTATTTTTAAATTTAAAATGAATTTAAAACTTAAATAAATATGTTATATATAATAAATAATTATCTATTCTTATAGTTAATAAATTAAAAAGTATAATTTTGGATTTTAGAACAAATCAACAAAAGTTAAGTTTTGTTAAAAAAAAATAAAGGCTTAAATAAATAGGTTTAACTATTTACTTGATAAGTTAAATCTTATTTAAAACATCTAATAAAGATAATAAAATTATATTAATATATTTAAAAATATGTTAATAATCTTTTTACAAAAATAACCAAATTTTGTTGCATTTTGCCAGTTTTACATACATTCTAAAATTAGAGATGTTGATATTAATTAAATATGATTTTGAATATAAAGAGATATGTTTTAATTTATTTATAGAAGTAAAAAAAATTCATTTTAAATTTGGTTTACATAAATGAATAGTTTAGCTAAAACGTCAAAATGTGACCGTAAAACGTTTTGTCGAAAATCAATGTTTTGTCCATTAAAAGTTGTCGCAACGTTGTCGCACCTTTATTTTCTTATATATGAATATATATTCAAATAGTATAAGTATTATTTAATTCACTAATCAAGTTTACTTTTACTGAACAAGTTTAGAAACAATTAGCAAAAGTAGACACAAAAGGACAAAACATGTCAAATCGAACCAAACATAATTCTTACTTTACTTTTCTTACTCCTTAAGTGAAAGTGACATAAAGCATGATTTGAAATGTGATGCTAAATGTTGAAAAAAATAAGGTTTCTTAAAAAATAAGTAAAGGGCATTTTGGTCATTTTACATAATAATATTTTGTTTCAAACTTTTTCCTATAAGTAGCCATGCATACCTCTTCTATTTTCACACAAATCATTACTTATACTTCTTCCTTTAAGATATTTTAATGGCTTCTCTCTTTAAGATAGGTAGGAGGGCTAAAAATAGTGGAGTGCTTAAGCACTAGTCCACTTGTTACTCTCTAACCTCTTCTTAATTCACTTCTTCTTCTTCTCCTCTTAAAAATGGCCTTAGGCCGTGAGTTTGGGAGTTGATAGAGAGAGGACGTGAGCAATATGGAAGAGGAAGGCTATGGCCAGAAGCAAGAAGGGACGTGGGGTGGTTGCCGAGCTCTTGAAAAAGGTGGAAAAATGTTTAGGTGGTTGTTTAGTGAAGTGTTGAATTAAATGAATGTTGGTAGAAAGTTAAACGTTTTGATTAAAGGTGAGAAAATTCTCACTACTTTTAAAAGACCATATTTTGATTTTGCTATAGTAATTATCTTATGACATATGCAAGTATACACCACTTTAAAATGTTGTTATGGATGTTTGGTTATGTTTGAATATAGCAAATGTTTATGGTTGTGATTATTTATCATATTAGCTTATGCATGGACCATAATTATGTTAGTGACAAATGTTAACTCGATTATGTTCATTTTGATTCAATAATACCTTTGTTAATAAGACCATATTTTAGTGATATGAGATATTTTGAAAAAACAAGTCACTTTTCAATTAGAAGTGAAATTAAGTTAAAATAAAAGAGAATTTGAAATATAAAGTGAAATGGGTTTGAAAAGGATAGTTAAATTAAAATTGAAATCGAGATGAATGGGGAAATTGATATAAAAATCGATTTTGAAAATTGAAGTTGAGATTAAGGATAAATTGAAATTCAAATTAAAATTAGATTTGAAATCTAAGTTTTAAATGTTTTTAATTTGAAGGCTAAATTGAAATTGAGTTGAAATTGAAAAATAAAATTTAATATTAAAATACTAGGAATAGAATAATATTATAATATGGTAATAGTGAAAATATATTTTAAATACTTTAAAAAGTGAAAATATTGATTTAAAAAGATTTGTAATGATTTTATAAGTGATAAAATCCAATTTGAATAGATTATTTCAAGTATTGAAAAATAAGTTAAAACTAGACGTGTCGTGCAACGGTAGTTCGCGATTTCATGTCGAAAATTCAAGTGTGTGTACAGAATGAAATACAGCTCGAAATTCTTAGAGATAAGAAAATTCCTGACTATTATATCCATATCTTTGAAATGAAGAAAGAAAATCAAGATTTCATCTTGTAAATTTTGAATTAAGTCCAAAACAATTTTCTAGAAAAATCGTGCTAGCGTAGTTAAGTGATTATAACAGAAAATTTGTCTAAATGAACGTTTTTTATTATGGAAAAATATGGAATAAATTTGATAAACCTATTTAAATGATTCAAAGGAGATTCGGATTGAAAAATATGAATTATCGAATGTTTAAAAGTTGTTTAAATCAAATAAGCTTATATAGCACTTTCCGCAGCACTTTTATGCCGCGAATTCTATAATTTTTGGAATATGAATTTAAATATAATGATTTTCGCAAAATCAATTATGAATGTTTTTAAAAGGGAAGATAAGCGTTTGAAAGATAATTTGGAATCTTTATAAGCAATTCCAAAATAAAGTTGATAACTGAGTATGCGGAAACGACTGGAACATTGTCCCGCCTGTGAGATCTGGGAAGATAAAACAAGGTGTTTAACTATGGTTAGGGATGGAGCAACCAGTGCCTTGAACTTACCTAGCCAATGTTTTCTTTTCTTAGGTAAGGGGTGGAACAGATCGAAAGGAAATCCCGGATGCTCTTAAATAAGAAGATCGTATTGAGTTTCCAAAATAAAAAAAGATTGGTGTTATCTAAAATTTAAGCAACCTCCAAAATAAATGATTTATATGATCCTATTTACACAAAAGGAAAATTGTTTGCTTAGATTTATTTTAGGATTTATCGTAAATGATGTCTTGAATAACATTGTTTTTGACTCGCCTAAAATGTTAAGGAATTTGGATCAAGAGTTAAGTGTGAAAATTTGAGATATTTTCCAAAGAAAAAGAATGAATTACTTCGAATTATCCTGAGACAAAATAAAGAGATTTCGAAATCAGCCGAAAAGAATAAAGTGAAAAAAGACTTAATAAAATCCTATATACTCATATTCACTTTTTATCGATAATTGGATTTCGAAGGAACCAGGGTCGGATTTGGATGATTCCTATCCGAAAACCACTTCGAACCAATATATACGTTCGAATGTGAAGACATGTTGAAAATGATGATTACTGAAGACCATGGATCTTCATAGCGTGAAGCCTGCTTGCTGTACATGCTCTAGGTCGCTCCCATTATAGAGTTATTTATAGCATTAGTCTCCTCGTGGTGGAGATTATTCAGATTGTAAGGACTACTCTCTACTAGTGGTAGTAGGAGAGTGCCTTCGGTTTGTCCTGTTCCTAGACAATTTGTATGGACGTATGTCTGACATTGCATTTCTAAAGATTACGTACATTGGTTTTTTACAAACGTACATCAGTAGTGGCGGAGAAGGCAAATTCTCTTAGCTTAACACCCTCCTTGAGATGTACGAGCTCAAGGGTTGTATTTTTATGGAAGACAATTTGTAGTTAACGGAAATGGCAATGTGGCATTCAAAGATGTGATATGTGCTATGTGAAAAGGTAATCATTGCCTTAAGCCTCATCAAACCGGAAATGACTAAAACAGGATTAGATGCAGCAAGGCTAAGTGGGTCATTCCCAATTAGGGTATGATCGTCCCATTCTAGATATATTTCTTCCCGCTATGACGTTCGGGATGTAAATTAATGTGGTGTATGGAAACGAGCACTAGGATAAAGGTCGGTAATGACCGAGGGATGACATATTCGGTACTATCTAGTTATAGAGGTAGGCCGGTCTTGTGTTGGCAGAGGTTCCTTTGTGATGTTCCTTGGGACATCCATCTAGAGGTGTACCCATCCGGAAGGTAGATCCTTCACCTAGTCGTTTGTATGGAAATCCATTCTCCAATAAGAACCTGCCGTTTTGTTTGTAGAACCTAGTATGCTGGAATTTAACAATGGTAACAATTTTGGCTAAGATTAATAGTTTATTTGCAAATGTTTTCAAAGAATGTCATTAGACATAATATTAAAGGTTTTGATGTAAAAGTGTTTAAGTTATCACAAGGTAAAAACCTGTTCGCGTTTATGTGTGAACGTGGTCTTATGAGATACTTTTTATTTTCAAAGGATTTTTATTCAAAGGCTGATATATGACACTGTCATTTATTATTGAGTTTTCTCACGCTTGTTTATCAAGCCTGATCCGAGTATTTTTAATACTCGGGTCAGATTCGAGTTGTTTCAGGTTTTATCGAAGTCGGTTGGAGTTTCTAGAGGAGAGTTGGAGATATTCATCTACGTATGGACATATTCCGTCATCTGTTGTACTTAGTTGTTTTAGTTTAATGTTTGTCAGCAATTGTAAGGACAGATGTTTACAACTGTCCAGGCTGAATTTAGGTAAGACTTTGATAAATGTAGTTTAAAAGTTTTCTGCTATAATGATATTTGTTCAATATTATATGTTATTCCATTCGTGTGAGATTCTATTCTGTCTGTTTTTCTTTATTACCGCTGGTGTTCCTCAATTTCATGCTTTTTGGGTCTGAGATGTGTGGTTTATTGTCGGCACAAAAGGCATAGAATTTTAGGTCGTCGTAATTCTAGTGTGTAGGGCTTTGTCACAGGTAAGACTAAAATGATGTTACACACAAAAAGGAATATACAAATTAGAGATAGGTTATTGGTGAGCCTACAAAACCATTTGGATCAATTAACCCTTGGAGAAGTAAATTAGGGACATATCGTCTAGAAGAGTATCTAACAGAAGTATATTATTTGTTTATTTTGTGGTAAGCACGAGTCAGCCAAAGGTTGGTATTTAGCCAAACAAAACAATAGTGTTCAGACAGATAGTCCATTTATTACCTGATTTGTATGCATACATGATATTGCTAATATTGTTTTAACCAGTTTTGTTGCAAGATTTTGATTTGCAAAAGATATGTTTTTAAAAGGATATTAATGAGGGGAAAACCATTCTGCTAAGCAGCGTGGTCTCACTTAATTTCAGATAACCGAGATGTATAGTATTATTCATACCAGGCTTTATATCTGACTCGAAGTTTATGTATTTCCCTTAAACTCTCGGGTGCTCAAAATTGATTTGAGTGGGTGAGAGTTGAGGATTTACAGGTTTTAATAGGTAGATGAATAAAGCTTCCAGAGATGAGCAGGAGACTGATGTTAGTTATGTTTAGGCATCATTTTTTAATTTCCACTGTGTTGTATTAATTCTGTATGACTAATTAGCACTCTGATCAACCAAGGGGGCATCTTCATATGTCGCTCTTGGCGTATTTATGTAATAATTATATTTGATCTAAACCTGGGAAACGATTGGGATTATGTAATTGGATATGAAACATGATTTTGTGAAATGTAATCAAAAAATAATTTTTTTGAATCTTGTAATTTTGTTTCATATTCATGTGCTTCTGATATTATGGATAGCTTTAACATTACCATATATTATCGTCGAAGTTATTACTATAGATGACTGCAGCATCTATAGAGCTTAGCTTTGGGGCTCAAGATAGGGAATATTACAACTTGGTACCAGAGCATAGGTTATGAAAAACTTTAAACTAAAATGACTTTTGAAAACATAATCCTACAGAATTAGGGAAAAGATCAGGGTATGGGATAACGCTATAGTAACATATTTGTATTTGCTATATATAAGTAAACGCTGTATCTCTATTCTCCTATCTCTCTTAGGCAATTCTTCTGTATCCGACGAAGGCTCGAATGCAGATATGGATGCTAGAAGTGGAAGAGTTAAACTTGGTGGAAGAAGCACCACAACTAATGGAAATGCCAGACCACATATGAGAAGGAATCAATTTCAGGTACAAGTTTCAAATGTGGGTGCTGAAGTCATGGAAGTTGACATAGGGGAAATGTATTGGTTCTTTGTCAACATGATGCAAGTGAGAGTTGCTGCTTGAGTAGTTGGAAGAGGAAATCAAAAAGAACTAGTGGTGAATAACTATGCTATTTTGAGTATAGATTATGCTCGGTTGGGAGGAAATCCGTTTATTGGTACTTAAGACACAATTAAAGTGGAGATGGCTACTTCATTGCGAGAGGATTTTTTACTGATTTAGGGCTCAATCATGAGCAAAAGAGAAGACTCATATTGAGACAGCGACAAGGGGCTGCATTGTATTGGTAGAACAGTGTTAATGCTGGAGTAATTAAGGAGACCATGATTTGGGCTGAGTTCTAAAAGAGTTTTGAGGAGAGGTTTATGTCCGAGATTTCTAAGTTTGCTCTGCTCAAGAAATTTGCTAAGTTAGAGCAAGGAGACATGACTGTGCTGGAGTATGCAACGAGGTTTAAGGAGCTAGCAAGATATGACAATACTATTGTTGGTACCGTGATTAAGAGAAATGAGAAGTTCATTACGGGGTTGAAGCCTGAGCTTACTAAGGCCACATTACCGCATATCAGGGATCCATGTGAGGTGGTAGTGGAAATGTCTTTGAGGAATGAAGAGATGCTTTCTTTTCTTGAAAGGAATAAGGCAAAGGAAGTTCAAGGAGGGAAAAGTCAGAAGAGAAAGTTTTTCCACAAGAAAGGAGCTCAGAAGGGTGGAGCTGCCAAGAAAGGAAAGGCATAGGTTGTCTGCTATAAATGTGATAAGAAAGAGCATTTTGCAAATGAATGTCGCTGAGGAGATGGAAAGAAAGTGATCGGAAAGAAGAATATTATATGCTTCAACTGCGATCAAATTGGACATTATAAGAACTAGTGCAAGGAGCCAGCCAAGGATGGTAAGGGCAAAGTGTTTGCATTGGAGCTAGCTACCTCGAGGCCAACAATAGAGGAAAAAGGAAAAGTTGTTTTAGGAGGTACGCTTATGAAACATGGTATGTCAATTAGCATTCTATTTGATACCAGTGCATCGTATTCTTTTATATTTCATTGTTTGGTAGATAAGCTTAACCTAGAACCCTCATACCTAGTTACTTCCTTAAGGGTTACAAATCCTGTAACGATCCCATTTTTAAATCAAATTTAAATTGGTAATTAACTTAATTTTTGAATTAATTTGTGAATTAATTAATATAAATTTTTGAAATTAATTATGAATCAAATTGGGAATATATATATATGATTTTAAATAAAAAAATTGGATTGTAAATAAAGAAATTAATTTAGAAATTCAGTAAAGTGTGTTTGTCTATATATATATAATCTCTGGCATGCATATATCTTTTAAAAGTATAAGTATAAATTGTATATACATGAAGATTAAAAAATATTTAACATATATGTAAATAATTTTAATAGCATAAAGGGTTTAAAACACAATTTTTAAATTAAATCAATTAAGGGTTTAAACATAATTTTAATTATATAAACAAGTGTATAACAATTAAGACATGAATTTACAAGTGTAAACTAATTATTCTTGTAAATGAGACAAGTGTAGCTCAATTTTATTTTATAATTACAAGTGTCATTTATCATCATTTATTTTAGTTATTAATAAAAAGAAAAATAAGCTACATATATACAACTACTATCCTATTTCTTCATTGTTGTTTCAGATCTTTCAAAACACAAACCAGATAAAAAGAAAACAAAACTCAAAACTGAGATCAAAAATAAAAATCAAAAGAAGAACTTCAGTTTCAAATCTTCATCTGTTCAATCTGAATCAAACTTAAGTTTTCAAACTGGAAATCAAACTCAGATTAAAATCAAAACCTGAAAAGCTTTCAACCTTAAGTCTTTAACCTAGAAGCAACAACTCAAGTAGCAGATTTAATTCAAGCTGAATCAAATATAATACATTCAAGTTCAAACTGGAAAACAGAAACATCTCAACCTGGAAAAAAACCTGTAATCAAGCAAAGGTCAAGCATGTGTTCAAGTTTTAAGGATAATGCAAAGATTAGAATCAAGATCAAGCAACAAACAAAATACAAAGTTCCAGATTTTATAAAACCTATCCTCTGTTCAAAGAAAGGTGAGCAAACTGCCATTATAAACCCTTAAACTTGTTATATCTGAGTAGAATGTGATAATCTATGAAGCTGTGGTGTGAAATCTGTTGTATGATTGAGTAAATATGCCGGCATGTTTGTGAAAATATATGTATATGCCTGTACATAAGAAACTATGTTTCTGTTTTAGTTACAAAGTTAGGAATTCATTCAAAAAATTCAAATCTACTCCTCAAATCTCTTTTAGGCCTTGATATCTACATGAGAAATAATTGTAACACTGTAACCTCTTATTTAAAAATGATTTTAAGTATTTAAGTTGGATATTTATTTCAAAATTAATATATAACAGTGAAAACTCAATCACATCCCAAAATTTGAATATCAAGTTTTCTCGATTTGATTATATAATCTGAATCGTCTTCAAAAATGATGAATTTTAGTAATCGAATCATGATTTTTAAATAAGTACATGTTGAGATATTTTTTATTGACCGGAATTTGAATTTTGGTCAAATTCTGTCGAACGTGGAGACGTTGGACGGCGTGCTTTGGTCTGGGGGTAGAGTGAATAAGGGGATTAAGGGAAAAATGGTTAGAACACTTCTTGGCCACCGTAGTGGTCCGGCATCGGCGACGTTGGGTTTAAGAACCCATTTTGGTCGACGAGAGATTCATGACTGGTTTATCAACATCGGAGCATCGGATAAGACAGGTAAAGTTGAATCAAAGTATTGTTGTGTGGCGAAGCTTTGGACTAGGTGGCGTGAGTTCAGATCGTCGGAGGTGAAGAGGCGAGCCAATTTTATTGATCAAGTTGATTTCCAGGTGGTGATCGGGGACCTCGTTTTTGATTCTCAGTCGAACTCGATGATCTGAGCGGTCGTAGCTTTTGTATATGTCGTCGACGAGCTATTGAAGGTGGAAGGAATGGCCAGAATGCCGGCGATCGGCGGTGCACGTGCACGCGTGTAGGCTTGTGTCTGAAAGAAGTTATTTGGGGACGGAGGTTTTGGCTTGGGTTTTTATTCGTGATGAATCATGGTTGACTCGAAGACAAGAGTGGTGAGGGAAACTCGAAGTAAGGCTCGAGAGATATACGGGTTGAACCCGAAGCAAGGAAATAAACAGTTTTCAAAAATTAAAAGAAATTAAGTTTTTAAATCTAGAATTAATCAAGTTTAAATCTATTTCTTAGAATCTATTCCTTTATAAAATAAACGAATTCAGAAGTTATGTAATTCGTTTAATTTTAAATTTGTTAAGTTGAAATTATTTTTGAGTTATCTTTGAAACTTAATTTAGAAAGTATAATTAAGTGTTTAATGAAAAGATAAAATGTTTTAAAATTTATGTGCTGATCCAAATTAAGTAATAATAAAAATAAATGGTTTATCTAAATAATGTTTTGATTATTAATTAACTTAAAGATTTTAAAATTTAATTTTGTTAATGATAATTTACTTTATTTATAAGGTTTAAAAAATATAATTAAGTGATGAAATAAGAATAATTACTTTGTGTAACTAAAGTAAAGTTAATACTTTGGGTAATTACCTTTAAGGATAATTAATTAATATGATTAATTAATTAATATAATTTGAGGTTAATTTGTTAATGTTATTAATTTATTAAAGGTTGATTAATTTATGATAATTAATTAAAGATAATTAATTAATTAAAGATAATTAATTACTTAGAGATAATTACTTAATTAAAAGTAATCGATTAATGATTAAAGTGGATTAATCAAGTGATTCAAGGATAATTACTCAGTGTAATTAATTTATGATACAAGTGATTAGATAATCACTTATTGTAATTAATTAAGGATAATTAATTTAATGGTAATTAATTAATGGTTAATTAATTTATTAATTAATCAATTAAGGGTAATTAGATTAAAGGATAATTAAATAATTAAAGATTAATTATTTAATGATTAATTATTTAATGATTAAAGGTTGATTTATTTATTAATTAAGGTTGATTAATTAATAATTAAAGGTTGATTAATTTATTATTAAAAGTTAATTAATAAAGGATTAAAGATTAATTAATAAAGGATTAAAGGTTAATTAATTAAGATTTTTTGTAAATAATTAATTTTAATTAACCAAGATTAGTAATTTATTCATAAGTAATTAATCTGGTTTATATTAATTATAATCAGATATTAATTGATCCTACTCATGAATGTTTGGATTCTATTGAATGTGGAATTGTTTGACATCCCTGATGTGTGATGCTTTGTGATATGAATTTTTTTTATTCAAGCTGTGGTGAATGTAATATATTTATCTGTGATAAATTTATATTATTTTTCTGTGAATCTGTGAATGGAAGATAAGCGTTATAAGAATATACCGCCCATCGATATTGATGTGCTTAAATCTGTAATGATTGATGATGTTGCACTATTGTGTAAAACCCCTAGACTACACCATAAAACACAAATATGGATTGCACGAGGAAATTGATTAAGTCATAGATATTTGAATCTAATATTATGAAATGGTTTTAAAGATTGAATTTTGAATGCAAAATAGTTTTGGAAATGGAATTGGGTTAAATATGAAAAGCTTTTGAAAAGGAGTTTTGAAGATAAAAGTTATTCTGAATAACTTGATAAAGTTTTGAAATTTAAATAATTTGATTTGAATTTGAATTCAAGATTTGAAATTGAATTCTATGTTTGGAAATTATGATTTAAAAGGGTTATACATGTTATAAATGTGTTTATATGGGTTTTAAACCATTTTAAAAGTATTGTTTTGGGAATTTGAATTTAACCCAAGTTTTATACTTGAAGGGCTTTAACTCGTGCAAATGTAATAGGATTTTTCCGTAATGAAACCTATCTGTTTTCAAATAATAATAGCTTCCGTATAAAGAAAGGATTTCCAATTTGCGTTGAAAGATTTCAAGTTTGAAATGGAATTGAAATAGCTTTGAAAGCTATGAATGAATCTTTGTGAAAGATGGTTTAACCTTGTTTTGAAATTGAAGAGGATCTTAAAGGTGTATCTTTTGTATAAAAGATTTGAAATGGAAGTGTTTTTGAAAGCTATGAAGGAATCTTTGTGAAATATTTGGTGAACTATGTTTTCAAACAAAAGAGGGCCTCAAAGATACATATTTTGTTTAAGTACTGTGAATGAATCTTTGTGGATAATTGGTGAACTTTGTGAAGTGAATCTTTTTGTTTAAAGATTTGAAAATGGTAATTTGTTTAAACCATTTGAAAGAAAATTTTTGGGTTTTAAGTTGTGACTTAACTAAGATCCTAATATTCATATGTTTTTAAATATTGCGCTCATTATTCGGTTTAGCCAGGAGAGGACCTTGTGTCATATAACCCATTCTGAATAATGATATGACGATATGGATAGCAATTGAGCACTGGTGGTGAAGATCGGGTATTTTCGAGAACGAAAGGATAACCCATCGAATGTCTCTACACTGAATTGAGCTGGAATAGAGATCTCCATATGTGATGGGTAGTACGATAGGGATTGTGATTATCCAAATTGCATGGGCTTCTTTGTGAAGTCCTTCGGTTCTATTCGAACCCAGAACAGACTTATATGGATATGTATCTGACATTACACTTTGAGATGTAAAGGTGGTTTCTATCAAATACATTTATGTTTGGTGGTGGAGAATTTATTCTCTTAGCTTAACACCCTTCTCTGAGACGTACGAGCTCAAAGGTTATGTAGTTGATGGTTGCTGGTGATACATACCCAATCTGGTAGTGTGGCATGCTGGGTGCTGCTGAGTGTTGCTGATCATTTGTTGATCGAAACATGGATTTGTGAAAAGTGTAGCTTTGTGGACGAGACTTCGTCGGACCTCACACCCCGGAAATGGTCAAAACAGGAAAGATGCAGCAAGGTTATTTAGGGGTCGTGCCCCTAGGGTATGTGCATTCCTTCTGGAAAAGGGTGGTATCATGGTACAGAGCCCAGATATTTAACCTATGTGGTTACTACAAATTTATTACTTTGTGGTTATTGCTTTGTGGTTGAGGATCCTCGGATAAAGGTCGCAAAACGACTGTGGATGGCATACTTGTGGTGTTACTTCCGGGCAGGGGTAACCCGGCCTTGTGTTGGCAGAGATCTTAGTAGGTTCTCGGGGAGTCCCTCCAGAGGCATACCCATGTGGCAATAGGAAGTTCCTTAGCCTGACCATTTGTTGGAAATCCAAAGAAACAATACGCGCCATGTACGGTTTTAGTTGTATAACCTGCCAAGGAATGTGGAGGTAACCTACTATTGAACATGGTAGCTATAGTAGGCATACGACGAAATATGGTATGTTGGCTAAGATTAATATTATACTTGCAAATGTTTTCCACTATGCACTAATAATAATATCAAAACGGTTTTCGCATATCAAGCATGTTTGACTATCATAAGGAGAAATCTCCTCCAATTCTGCATCTGCATTGTGTGTGCGGCGGGAGGCCTTATGGTAGTTTCATTTTCCAAAAAGAATTTTGGATTTCTTTCTAAATTCTTTTGTTGTTTTTTTGTTTAAAACTATTTTTGTTTGCTCATACCAGTCCCAGGACTGACCCGGAGTTTATTGTTCCTTTCCTAAACTCTGGGTGTCCACAATTTTCCACACGGGCAGTCTAGAGTTAGGCTTTTTAGATAGTAGATGTAGATTTGATATCTCGGAAGTCTTTGGATTTTGGTTATCGTTTTGTGCTTCTCTTCAATATTCTGGTCTGACCTTGTTTAAGTCCAACTTGATGGTGGTTCGAGCTTTCAATTTGGAGTTTTGGAGCTTTGGTTTTGGGATGCAGTTTATGGATTCATTCCCTCTTGAAGAATATATTGGAGTTATTTGTTTCCGTTGTTGTATCTTTCTGCTGTTATGTATCTCTGATACGTGATATTCATTGTATCATTGTTGTAATCAACTATTGTATATCAATGATATATTCATTTTCTTCTGCTGTGTTGTTATACTTAATGTGTTATAAGCTCCGGCACGAATCAGATTTCAACGGTTGAATCGACCGCATTCGAGTACAAGTGAAGTACAGGTGTTGATTTTCGAATGCTGAAATTCAGGATGTGACAAATTCGATAGGAGGGTATGCGACTCTTGGGATGAGTGTGACCACTAGTTTGAATTGTTAGGTCATTTTTTTGCTGTTTGCATTTGTTTAATTTCATAGGTTCATAATTATTTTGGGTATGGATTGGTTAAGTAAATACGATGCTAGGATATTTTTCCATGATAGGAAAATATCGCTTTGACACCCTGATTATAGTGATCTGATAGTATACTCCGTAGAAAATGCTATTTTTTAGGTTAACGCTTTGATGGGTGTTGTGGAGATAAAAGACGAGTTGAATCTAGTTTTCGTTGTTAGAGAATTTGCAGATGTCTTCGAACGTATAGTAGGATTGCCGCCGAAACGAGCCATTGAGTTTCGGATAGATTTAGTACCATGAGCAGAAGTGGTGAGTAGATCACCAAGCGGGATGACACCTACTAAGATGGAGTAAAGGCACGGTTGGTGGATTTGGAAAGAAAGAGTTTTATAGACCAAGTAGTTCGCCTTAGAGAGCAGCCGCAGTGTTTTCCAAGAAGCCGGATGGATTGTTAAGGTCGTGTATTGATTATCGTAAGTTGAATGAGAAGACAATAAAGAATCGATATCTGTTGCCTAGAATTGATGATGTGTTCGATCAATTGAGTGGATTCAAGGTATTTTCCCAGTTGGATTTAGCGAAAGGGTTCCATCAGCTTAGAGTAGCAGAGAATAGTGTTCCTTTTTGTCTCTTCAATGGATAGTACGAATAGTTAGTAATGCCATTCGAACTAACTAATGCGCCGTTTAGGACCAGATATAGATCCTCATTTTTGTCTCCTTCAATGGCAGATTGATTTCCTTGAAATCAAACATAAAAATTGTAATCAACTTGTACATGTGACCAACAGTCAATACATCAATAAAATCCATGAAGTTGACATATGCTTTGTTAGTAGCCAAACCACGGTATAGCTCTCTTATTCGTTTACTTTTTGTACGACTTACTACCGATTTTTCTATCTTATTTGCCTTAATAAACAGGGTTGGTGCTTTCACACTCAATCCAGTGTGTTTATCCATTTTTTAGGATAACATTATACATTAATAATAAACCTATATGTACCATCTCTAATTATAGATAAGCAAATATAAATCTCCATAATGTTGCACAAAAAAGTATAAGCAATAGTAAACCCAAATATAGAAATGTGAAAGTGTACCTCCAGCTCGTCCCCTGTGCTATTCCGTGCATTATCTCGGACCTACTATGTAGTCTCCTCATTTAAGAGTACCTAAGATGATAAGAGGTAAAGCATAAAATATCAAGCCAAACAACAGTCTAGTATGAGTGATATACAATCTCAAGATACTATTAAAGTTGATATAGTAAAATAGAAAATAAGGAATGGAGAATCATACCCAACATATCCCTACTATCGAAGTGTTAGCATAAAACAATATATGCTACTACACTATCATTATCGTATAGGTATACTAAAGTCAAATTATAATGTCGAGTGTTTAGGCATCTAAGTCAGTAGTACATATATCATGTGACATCCCTAGAACAATAGAGGAAACATGTCATCCATAGCAACTATCGAATAATCCTTACATTAGTCAAACAAGTGTGTCGGATATATTATGGCCCATATGGCCACATCAACGGTCAAAGACTACTTAACATCTTGATTTCTAAGTGCTCGACTCTGCGCCACTTTGTAAGGCGAGGAACAAGACTCAACATCAAAAGGTCCAATGCATGCCAGATCACATCAACGATCCGGGATCGGCATCAAAAATTAAGGTGAGGATCCACATATACCCCATTTTTACAAGCACACACAAATCCTTCGAGCTATCGACTATTTTTTTGCATACATATCCATAGTAGAATACACCAATTTTCCATTTCGTACATCTCCATAGTAGAACATGTCAATGTTCCACCTACAAGTCCACTTCAATGATCTTGTCCATATGGATCATCATCACAATTTCCATCATCAAATCGTCTATGTCTGAAACATCTCCAGATGTCTATTACAAGTCGAAGAGTCATCGCTACCAAGTCTCGAATCCTACTCACAAAGTCCATAGTTGAGCCCTGAAGCAACTAAGAAAATCTCCTAGGTGAAGCCTGAAGTCAACAAGTTTAAGCATCTTGTTATTTATTCACTTGCAAAACCATTCATCGTAGGGCTATAACTTCCAAATCAAACATCAAATGAACATGTGATTTGTCATGCCATGCTCCCCTAGGCCAAAGCTCCATTTCCTAAAAAATTGCACTAATAATTGTAGTCGGCACCGACCGATCCAACCTAATATTTAGCCAAAATTTTCTAATTACATGTTTAGCCAAACTTTCGTATCAAGCCACTTTTCCCTTAAGCAATTCCTCTTCATGCCCAAAGTACTTATGCCCAAATCTCGAAGCCAAATGCTTCCACTTCAAAACCAGTGAGAGGTAGTTAAAGTGCTCGATGCAAACATGCCTTCATGTTTTCAAGTTCTTCCGTGGAGTCCATACTCCCTTACCTCTAACCAACACGTACCACAACCAGAAGTACCACAATTTACACCCTAAAGAAACCATTTGGGGGCCCACCACCGATCACAACTTATCATGACCATAACACTGTAATTTCAACCTCAAACTTCGCACGACCAAAAAAGTAGCTCCTCCAAGCCATCTTGGACACCTTATAACAATCACATCGTAATTCAAGTGATTTAGGCCAACGATTCTCTTAAAAGCAAGTTGGTCAAAAAATACACCCAATTAAACGCGCTTCCAAATGATTATATCAAAATATTACATAATATACAAACATCATATTAAGTAATACAATCTCAATCCAAATATGTATATAATAAGGATATTAAAAAATCAACAACCGATTTAGTCAACAAGTCAAAAATGGAATAAAATCAACATTTAACGTTTTAAATTCGTTCTAGAACCGATGTTAATTTTAGAGCTATGATAGAAATCATTTGAACATTTGAAATCATTACAAAACACCATTTTTAACTATATACACATATATAGTATAGTGAAAAAGATAAACCAATCACGTAAGATCTAATTAGCATGAAAATCGAAGTAAATCACAGATGAACAGTAATTACCAAATTTTGAGACATGTTAAATTAGAAATCAGTTAATATATCGCTAATATCCTTGCTAATCCCTTGATTTGGCTAATTGGAGTGTGAATTTTGGTTTCTTTTGGCTAAGAGTATGAATTATGATGGTTTTGAACTATTCTTGGGAAGTGTGATAATGAATAGAGGTTGTTCTGACAGCTCCATTAGGCACAAATTTCAAAATGGGTTAATGGGTCTAATCTGAGCCTTATTAATTATCCAATAATCTGTCTAAAACTTGTCTTACTTCAAATAGCCATATCTCCTAAACGGTAAATCCAAAAATCTATTATGGTCACTATACTGGAAGGGAAACTATGATATATTTCATTTAGAAATTGCTTCAGATACTAGTTCAGCTCCTAAATAAATTTATAGCCATTTATAGGTTTTCAGGGTTAAAATTGTCCAATACAATTTCTAAAGGTCAAAAATTTCAAATTCAACATTCCATAAAGTTAAAGACTCAAAATTTGGATTTAAAAAAATTACGATTTTTTGTTGTGTAAAATACATGTCATTGCACTCTCATCTTTTAAGAATTTCACCTTTAAAATCTCATCAAATAAGGTAAAGTCAAACAACATAATTACCTTTGTATGCCTAACAACCACAAGCAGGCATATCAAACATCATACATGGATCATAAGTAAGAAATATAATCTATGCTTGTCCTAGCACGCAGAGTACTAATAATAGAAAAAGTGATATCAAATGTGAAAGTTAACAACAAAATAAAAATCTTTCTAAGTAAAGACCACTGGATAACGGTCATCATGCCTTCCTCGGTCTCCCATTTGTAATCTTCTTGCCTTTACCCCATTGAACCATTACCAAATTTACCATCTTCCTTCTAAATACTTTATATCATGCCCTACTATATGAATAGGCATACAAGGTCTTGAAGTGTATGGTTTATCTCAATATCACCAAGTTTTTCCACAGTAATAGCTACGCCTGAGCCATGCACAAACTTCCATAAATGAGATATGTAGAACACATTGTGCACACCTACCAACTTTTGAGGTAAGTCGACCTTATAAGCAAGGTTTGCAATCCTCTCAAAATATTAAAAAGGACCTACAAATCTTGATGCCAATTTCCACTTTGTATCAAATCAAATTGCATTTTTCAAGGGAGAGATCTTGACATACACCATATTACCAAAAGAGAACTCTAAATCACGTCTTCTCTTATCAGCATTGTTATTATGTCAATCTAAGGAAGCTTTCATTCATTGTCGAATGTTCTCAATCTTCTCTAAAGTCTCTTTGATCATTCTTACTCTATACCAATTTCTCGCTCGCTTCCCATCAACATAAAGGAGTGTTGCATGGTCGACCATATAATGCCTCGAATAGTGCCAAAGAATGCTAGACTGATAGCTGTTGTTATATGCAAAGTCAATGGTGTAAAGGATCATCCCACGAGCCCCAAAAGTCGAGCATGCAAGCCTACAAGAGATTCTCTAAGATACCATTCACTTTCCCTGTTTGTCGATTAGTTTGTGGACGATAAATTATACTTAAAGAAACTCCATCCCCAAGGCCTCTCGTAATCTCTTCCAAAAGCATTCTAATGAATAATAGGTCTCAATCGCTTACAATGCTCTCTGACATACCATGGAATTGCACTATCCACTTCGCATACAACTTGTACAACTTATATGTCATTTTATTAGACTTTGTGGGTATGAATCGAGCAATATTCATCAACCTATCAACTTTGACCTAGATGTTATCTTACCCTCCACTGGTCCTCGACTATTCATCAATGAAATTCATACATATATATTCCCTCTTCAGTGGGGAATTTTGTAACACCCGTAATTTTATAATAATTAATTAGAAGAAATTAATTATTAATCAGTAACACTAAAAAAATCAAAATTTTACAAATGTCTTAGTTTGGCTATGAAATTTGCACCTTTGGATTTGTGGCGATTTTTTGATATATTTTCATATGCAAAGTTTTTCGGTCAGAGTTCAAACGAAAAGTTATTAATTGATGAATATTTCAGACCGAAAATAATTATATATGTAATTAAGGAAATAAAATACAATTAATCAACGTTAATTAACATTAATGGTTACTTAATGTTTATGTAAGGTTAACATTAATTCAAAGCAGAAAAAAGTATCTCGATCAGGTGGTGTAAGGAAATAAATCAACATAAACAGCATTAAACAAAATATGAAATATTAATTAACGTAATAAACCAACCGGTTGACACCTTCAATGGGACCAATCGACCGCTAGCGGTCAATCGGTGGCACCATAGCAGTTGATTGGTGGTATGTGTCAGTTGTGGATTTTGATGTGGTCTAATGGCTCGAATTAAAAAAAATTGATCTAACAACTGTTACAGATTCGAACCCCTATTTTCACTTTTCTTCTCATATTTTTTGAAGCACGACAAAGCTCTGCCAATTTCTCTTCTCTACAAATTCTTAGTTCTATATAAAATTATAGTTTATATACCTATATACAAGTGGAGAATAGCAGAGAAAAATTAAGAAGAAGAATAGGGTCGAATCAAATCTCAAAAGTCAAGGTAAATTATAAATCCAGATCTAAAATCTAAATTAAATCCAAATCACTTCTCAAATCTAGATTTCTAATAGATTTATGTATGCTTGCAATATACGTATTCAAATAGGGAGAATAAGGGGAGTTAAACTGCAATAACATGGATTAGATCTAGAGATTTGAAAACTTAAACAAGTGAGTGAGAAATTATATATTTTTATATAATATTGGATTTATATTGTTGTAAATCTGTTCCGGTATGTCTAAATATAATTTTAGAGTTGTAGACATAGTTGTATATATATAATAAATTTATAAACCCTGAACATATTCTATGATTGATATCTTAAATCTAATATTGCATATACTTAAATCGAGAAAGTATTGGGTAGTAGTAGTCCTTAAGTTTGATAAATTATGTAGAAGTTCCAGTTTTGTTGGTTAAATGTCTTAAGCAAATAAATGTAAATTAGAAGTTATCACGATAAATTATAGGGATTTAAGTAGTATTTTAATTCAATGTCAGGTGTTGTAATGCAAATTTCTATAGAGTATCAAGTTCAATTTCATAAATAAAAGTGTATCGTTTAAAATAATAAGAAATATGCCTAAAAGGAAGAGATGTATAAAATAAGGATATTTACTGTATTTTGTATTTTTTATTCAATAACTATGAAATTATAATTCCTTGCAATTCCAAGCATAACATAAATTCCCTTTTTGGATAAGGCATAGAGATTTATGGTGTCAACATTTCGTTTTGAGTTAGATGTAATTCCAATGCATTAAAATGCAGAAATCCCTAATATGAATTAAAGAATTGTAGTTGTGATAATAACAATGGTTAAATTATAAAATTAATATATAGATATACGAGATAACGACAAGATAGAAATCAAATAGTAAATGATAAAAAAATAGGAAAGTAATAAAATGAATAAACGCAAGAAGTATATAAAATATACAGGTATGGGGAGTCCAGTAAACAAGGAAATATAGTAAGGGTTGAAAAGGGTAGAATAAAGATTCAATAATAAGAAAAGAAAGTAAATACTAAAAGACGTTTAAATCTTTTAAGCTTAAGAAAAGCGGTAGATGATATTAAACCAAGATTAATGAAGCAAGGATCAGTTACGTAAAAATAACCGAATATGAATAGCTAAACATTAGAGGTGTAATAATGAAATAAGAATGAATGCATACATATACACACACAGATATATACACACGCGCGCACACGCATGCACGCAGAGTAGGTTGATAGCAGTCGGATGCGCTTGAGTTACGGTTGTTGACACTGAAAGGTACGGTACAATGTATGAACCTTTTTCCTGAGTGATGCATCTTATCTTAAAAGTACTCCATCAAAAGATCCAGAGTACCTCTCCCAGTATCACAAATCTCGCTATGCACCTCAGGGCTTTTCTCTAGTTCCGAGTCGCATACTTTGGTATATACCCTCAGGAAATATTAGATGTTGTAATACCCCTTATATACTGGCCATCATCTTCATACTCATCCTCTTTCGGTCCGAAATCGATTGCTGAGATATTTTCTTGTTCATTATGTTCCTTATGTCGAAAGAAATTATCCTCCTCATCCAAGAAGACGAAAGTATCTTGATCGTACTAGGTGATTTTCTTTCTGTAGCAGGCGAGCCTCTCAATAACAAAAGGCTCAGTCAAGACAAGTCTCTAACTTAAGAATACACCTTAGCCAACTTCATGTATACTAGCGCGCCCTTTCTCGAGCACACCGCCCGCGGCGAAGACAGATAAGACAGATGCCAAATGTCTTAGAGAAGCAGCTATGGGGACGGTGGATGCCCTAAGTATACTGGTGCAAGCTGTGATCAATGAATGCTTCAGTGACGCAGTACAATTGAGATATTGTTCCACATGCGGATTCTCATACAGGTACTGTTCCACATAGGGAAGATGATATGCTAATCTCAAGATGATAAATAAGGCCTAGGACCAATGCTAATCAACAGCAATAAGAATTATATTCAATTTCAGAAGCAAAGATGGCTGATCTGTATCAAGAATCTGATGATAATATGCTACGCCCCAGAAGAAGAAAATTCAGAATAAACAGAGGCTAATCATGGTAAAAGGTTGACGTTCACCCACTTTCTTGTTTTTGAGTAGGTAGGTGCTATTGAGATATTGGGCCCTTAAAGAGTCTTCCTTTAGAAAGAACGGAACGAGTTTGTGATTCGAATCGGGTATTTGGATCTGCTGCTTCTTCTTCCATTCCCAGTGATTGGATCGTCGATTCCGGGGCTATATCCTGGCCTATTGCTTCGACTGCGTGTACTAACTCTCTCGGTTAATTCCATCGAATGGAGTATGACTGTATGTATGATAGCATCTACTGTACCAGGAATATCAATGAACCCAATTCTTGCAATTGCTCAGGATACGTAGCCTCAAGTTTACGATTATGACGGGAGTGAATTTATTGAAGTTAGCTTGGATAAGAATGATACACTCATGCGTTGAAATGCGAGATTAGTAGTGTTATATAATAGAAGTATGCACACCACAAGAGGCTACCAGCAGTTGTGCATACACTATACTGATGTGGGGCATATCTGAATATAGGACCTGTGAAATTAAACGTTTGCGTATAAGCGTATGAATACCAAAGTAGAGACTACTTCAATCTTTAAGAGAGTATTACCTTGATTGCATTAGCAATCAAAATAGGATGGTGAGAAAGGCTCGGTGCTATGTCAGTATATTTGGTACCATATTAGGAAGTAGGAGATGTAGGTAGGTGGAGAACGTCATCGGTCCTGAGCGGTCAGCAAAAAGACGAGGGTTACACCTAATGGGCTTCACCTCGTACTAATGTAGATCACATTTTATCATGCACCACAACAGTTGATTGCTAGTTGTTTAATCATAGGCAAGGCTAGATAAACCTTAAGAGAGGTCTTTCAAACGATTGTGGTAGTTCAAGAAGCCGAGACCTCAATAGTCCATGGAGATGAGTCCATAATATGAAGCAGTTAGGTGAATCTGCAGGATGAGATAGAATATGGTTAAACTTGTGATGTTGTTATTAGGCGCTACGAGAGTTCTTTGGTATGCACAATTACGAGGAAGTGATGCTACGTTTCGATGATCCTAGCGAGATGTCAGGTTACGGATACTAGCGGGGATAGTATATTGTCCATAGAGGGACTGTGGTATATATATAAGTATATAGTATTATCTACCTAGGGTAGATGGGACATATTATATGCATACATGGAGTCAAGACGATTAAGTAAAATTAAAGACATGACATGTAATGGAAGGCGATCGGTATAAGCTAGTGTTTTGTATATAATGTGTATTTTACCAACCATGGAAAAGGTTTGTGACCCCCTCCTCATTACAGCCCATAGGATAACTTGAGAGCGACAGGTACTGGTGCAAGATGGGAATGGTGGAAGGACAGATTTTCTTGTACATGCTCGACACTAACAAGGGCACCAAATACCAGAGGTTTCAGCCTTGGTCAGTAACTATATGTTTTATTATACTTTACTATTCCGCTATAAGTTTATATTAACAGCGGTTTGATATGCATTTAGTTATTTACAGGATACCAAACCAACGCCGTGCTTAGGTGGACTTGGATTTTCGATTTAGTGAAAATTCAGACCCACTATGATGCAGGTTGCCACAAATTCTTATGCGGTTGCCACAAACCACTTGGGTACTTTTTCTCAGACTTCACTAATTGGCAGTTCATACACTTCGAGATGAATGTCCTTACTTCCTTCTTCATCCCTTTCTAATAAAATTTCTACTTCATATCCCTTTACTTTTTATGCCTCCAAGATGTATAGTCAATCTCGAATGATGGCACTCGCGTAGCACGTCATCCCTTTACCCATAAATATATATATATATATATACAAACAGTCTGTTTAACGGCTAAAACCCTATCGGGTTAGAAAAATAGATGAAATTTTTTTAAAATAAAAATTACCGCAAGCGTATGGCGCACAATTCTAGTATGTGGTGAATACAGGTTGATTTTAAAATTTTCTACTCAATCAAATTAAACTAAGAATTTGAGAGTGTTGTTAACCACAAAAAAATTGACTACAAAAGTGAATGAAAACGATGAGAATAAAAGACAATTTAGAGATAAATCTACTCTCAGAATCACATAAATCAACATATATGATATTATGATATCTTCTTTGGTCAATAGTGAATTTAGTTGGTGTGTTTATCATAAGTATAGTCTTGTGCTGTTAATTAGCCCAACATAAATCATCAAACTATAACACACCCATTAAATCACTTGCTAACTCTCATGAAAATTGATAATGAACATGAAAATAAAATATATTCTAAGCATGATCAATTTATTATTGATTAGTAATATAGACCATTAAATTTTGATTTTAAAATCACTTCATTACCAACATCGTTCGTAGATGAAGAGGCAATTTATGTCTATATTTGTTTAAGCATAGTCTATTTGGTGTCAATAACATAGGATATCAAATTCAACGCTAAAACAACAAAGTTTAACCACATCAAACATTTCCATTTGTCATAAAAAGAGATCAAAAATTAGAAAAATATTGAATTTACATGATTAAGAGAGCTTCATTACCCCTAAATTGAAGGGATTTAGCCTCTCATATTGTTATCATTTCAACAAATGTAGAGTTCAACATGAAACAAAAACAAGGGAAAAATGCAAGTTAAGTAAGAAAAGAGCTAGTTAACATAAAAGATAATTAATCTACTTGCATAAATTAAAATTAACTACTAACATGAAAGGAAAAGAGCATGTAAATAAAAAGAGCATGAGTTAACTTTACATAAAAATAAAATACATATAAGAATAAAATGACTAAGTAGCCATGAAATAGAGGAAGAGAGTTTATATTTATTTTTAGACCTAAAACTAAACTAACTAAGCTTCATTACATGAACATACGAGGTATTTATACAAGCCTAAAACCCCAAATCATATTTTTTGGGACTACTCAGAATACCCTCTTAGGAAATGTAACCTCCAAGTAATCATTAACATGACTATAATCCTCCGTTTAAATGTGCATGTAGCTTTAACCATATGCATAGCTCTTTATAGGAGATCATGGTAAGTGGGTAGGTGGGGTCCATCATATTGCACGAAATGATTTATTTCCATCTTCATTTGTTCTCCAACTCTTGTGCATAGATATTTCCACAAAGACCTCTTCCATTTGAATCCAAATTCCTATAAAATAACATAAAAATGTCCAAGTAAATTTTCCCAAATTAATATATGCTCAAAATTGACCATTTTGCCCCTATATGAAGATGAATAATTGATGATTTGAAAATAATTTATTTATTGGTTTAAACATGTTAAAATACCCTGTATGCTCATTTATTTAATCAAATTCGATTAAATATGGTAGTAAAAATATGCAAATTTACATGCACATCAAATACCCTCAGACTTATCTTTTTATTCGTCCTCGAATAAACTAAAACTAAGATAAATCTATTTTCATAGGGAGCACGATTGTATTGAGCGTATGCAACAAGCCGTTAAATCTCTAGGTTCCCCTAGTAGGACGATGTTGCCTCTTGAGGGTTTTCAGCGGATATTACCCACAAAATCCAAATGCAACATGAACAATTCCGAAATGCAAGATTTATTTACAAAGATATGGATGCAAGTTTTTAAAAATATTTACAAATGAAGAATTTACTTTCAAATTGACACGAATAAGTTAAATATAACTTCTGGTCATTATCAAGAAATTTAAATCCTTTTACTTGTCAAAATTTCCAATAAAAATTAAGTTATCAAAACAAATAGACTCTAGTTTGACTAGTTGTTTCGGTTGATAACATAGTGCAGCTATAAAATGGATTCTTAGTTGATTATCAAAGTTTTTCAAAGTGGTATTTTCATTTCTAACAAGTCAAACCACATAAGTTAAAATAGTGCTTGATTTTCAATTTCTTACTCTCTCTTTGTTTGAAAATTTTATTGATATTAACAATATTAACATATGCCTAACTCAGATAAACTGAGACTAGATATATCACCCATGCACTGCCTTTTAGGCTCACGTGATGGAAATACAGAGCGTGGAGAGTGAACACATAAGTGTGTACACCTTTCGACTGTATGCATTATTAATAAAAGAATTTTTATATAAATACACCTAACTCAGATAAACTGAGTCCAAATATACCGATCATGCATTGCCTTTCAGGCTTACGTGAGAAGAGTACAGAGCATGGCGAGTGTACACACTTACGTGTGAACAAATGACTCTAGATGTTATTTAAAATATATACATATGTACAAATATATTTTTTTGTTTGTTGTTTTTTTTTGTTATATGTTTTTTGTTTTGTTGAAGAGAGAGTTTTGCAAAATCATCTTAGTGCCATTTAACTTAGAAGATAAAAAATGTTATATTCTTTTCTTTAAATCAACAACTCTTTAAACAAAGATTTTAGTTAGGATATACTTCATAATCATCACCCATGAACCTTCTTATATACTAGTTAAACCATTGTTACTTGTAATCAAATTTAATTTTTATTTTTGTTGCAACAAATAACCTTTCAAAAATTTCAATTTTAATAACCAAAATTTATATTTATCTCATAGTATTTCTTCAAAAATAAATTGAAATGCTAAAAGAAAAAAGAAAATTTGTTTCTGGGATTTTTTTTTGTTTTTAAAATTTTTGAGTTTTGGAAGGAAAATGCAAAAAATACACCATGAAAAATTAAAAATGAAGGCGAGACTCCCTACTCACACTTGATTTTGACTATTTCCTCACGGTCAACCAAAGTGAAAAGAGAAAAAATATAAATAAAAATATGACCCATATTTACATGAAACGATTATTATTTACACGACATCAGAAATATATCGTTAAAATGTAAATGAAACGGTCTTCCAAAGACCAATTCATTTGTCTCGTCAAGTATGAGAGACATAACTTAAACACAAAATACCAAGCCAAAAAAGATTTCAAAGTTGAATGTTGATTTGGAAAAACAAATGATGTTTTATTGAAAATCATATGAGTTGTTTTATTTTTGATGATAATAATTTGTTGAAGTTCATGTTTATTTTCACTAATTTGAAATTCAAAATTATCACTGACTTCAGAATTATTGATTTTAAAATCAAAATGGTAATTTGAATTTTCTCCTTCAGAATTCAATAGCTCATCTTCGAAAAGTCCAAAGAAATTATGTTCGTTAAATTCATCTTTCTTTATTGAATTATTCACATATTTATCGCATGTGTCAAGTTGAAAATCCAAAGTTGTTTATTCAAATTTTCAAAATCGAAAAAGGAAGATCAAATTTTAAATTTGGTTCCACGCTTTCAATAGAATTGAAATCCAACTCAATTACCGCATTATCAACAACTTCATTAAGATTGTTATTTTCAATTTCAAAAGTTGTTATTTGAAAATCGTAAATTTTAGTAAAAGATGGATGATCACTTGACTCGTTACACGTTAGGATATGATTTTGTTTCTTACATTGTTTCATATATGTTTCAAACAATAAATCTGTGTGGTCATTGTGAATTTCGTCCATTTTCTTAACAAAATAAAATTTATAATTATTAACTTGACAATTTTCAATTTGAAATTTTTGAGAACAAATTTTTTGACCATAATTAAAACAATTCCTATTGCCAAAATCGTTTAAACAATTGTTTCCATTTTCATTTTGATTTTGAAATTCATTTTAGAGTTCAAAATTGAATTGGCATAGGTTATAACCGTAATCATTTGAATTTTGAAGTGAATTCAAATTTTGATTACTTTGAAATCCTTGATAGAGTTATTGCACAAATATGAATTACACAAATCATTTATCCTTTGATCATTTTGTATAGAGTTTAAGTAAAGACGAAAATTTTCCAATACTCTTTTCAAGAGTTGAGGGTTGCTCATCATTTTGAAAATTTCATGGTTCGAAATTCGAATTGTTTGTACAATAGTTGTCATTAAAATATCCATAAGGATTTGGTGTGAAATTAAATGGATTATATTGGTTTTCACAACTATCGTAAAATTTACGTGAGTAGGGAAATTCAGACATTTTCAAGAATGTTTGTTTTATTTTCTATTCTGGATTTTTTTATTTTTTATAAAGGAAAACTATTTACCAAAAGGAATTTATTTTTTTTCAAAAGGGAAATTTGAAATTTTGTTTTTGTAAAGAAACTAACTCAATTTTTTTTGGACTTTTGATTTTGATCAAAAAATTCCAAAGGATTTAAAAACTAAGTTAACAAATATTTATAATTTTTTTCGTTTTGGATTTTGAATTTTTTTTAAACATGCATGCACTAATGCAATTAAATGAATGCAAAGGACTTAATTACAAATTTTATGGCTACTAACCCAAAATTGTATAATCACACATTGTCTTAATTCAATAAGATAGTTTTTAGTTAGGTAATAGACATGATTTATTGGTGCACCACGAATCACCGTAGTAATGTAGCCAAAGGTTTAATGCCTTCAGAGAAACAACCACTATAATATTTACGAATTACCGTAATATTTATAAATGGTTATTGCTCTGTCGTAGCCTAAACACCAAGAAATTAATTTGTCGAAAGAGGACAACTTGTCAATATATAATTAAGCCCTAGGTGAGCTCGTGACTACCTTAAAATATATAACCGTTATTATTAGTCAAATTTTAAGATGAAACGCGGTACTGAAATTACAGGTGTATTAAAAATGCAACTATGAATATAATTTATTTTTGTTTATTTGAACTTTTTTTATATATAAATGCAAATGCAAGCAACCAACAATGCAAAACTAATAAAACAAGTGATAAGAGCATGATACCAGAGCTTGTAGAATCATTATCAATTTATTTTAAAGCCGCAATTTTATATAAGCAAGCAAGCAATTTTAACAGTAATTATTTGACAAGCAATTCCTTTTTGCAATACCGATATCCTGAAATCTGAAACCTGAAAATTTGTACAAGGTAAAAAAAAATCAGTGAATTTGGGTCCGACGCGATTGGAAAGGAAAGTGGGGATTTGGGTGGCTGGTGATCATGGATTGAAGGAGGTTGCAGTTTGGTCGATGTTTTTGGGGATTGTTGTGTTTGCAGGCGAGGCAGTTGACTGAGGCTTCTAGTTTGAGGAGAAGAGGCGGATTTGGTTGCGGTGATGCTGCTGTGGTATGGAGATGAAGTCGAGAATTGGATGTTTGGTGAATTGGTTACGATGGGATTGGATTTGGGGATTTTGCTCGAGGCAATTGCGGGTTGAGGTTTTGGAGGCTTCAATGAAGGTCGCGGTGGTTTGTTCTCGATTTTCGTGGCCTTAGTGGTGAAGCTCGGTCAGGTGGATGAAGCAGATTGGTTTATTGGTTTATTGTCAGGTGGATGAAGCTCGGTCAAGGGGTTGAGTGATTGAATGCAGTGGTGGTTTCAATGGGGATTTTTTTTGGGTGAGCAGGCATGGGATATGGGAAGTTACTGGTGATGGCCTGTAGTAATGAAGTTTGAAGAGTTTGCTGTGTGGGATGGGTGAGCAGTGTATGTAAGTGGTTGAAGGCAGTAAGATGTAATGATGTGGCTATAGTGGAATGGCACAGCAGCAGTAAATGGACTGTGTGCAGGAGGGAGTTTTCGGAAGTATAGGGCTATTGTGAAGATTGGATGATGGTGGCTGGTTAGGAGTTGTAGGGGCAGAGGTGGTCAGAGGAGATGAACTTGTTGATGGTGTTTTTTTGAACTGTGCACATGCACAGTGAAGTAATGAAGTGTGGTTGCTGCTATCAGATGGTTTATGAAGAAGGATGGGCAGTGATGTTAACTGATATTGCAAGGGTAGTGACTGAATGGGCAGAAGTAATGGTTGTGATGAGGGAGGCAATGGATGGTGAGTGTTTTGTCACTGTTTCGTGCGGGTAGGGGAAGGCAGGTAGGAAGTGCAAGTAAAATGCATAGAAGTTGTAACAGTGTGATTGTATGAGTCTGATGGCAGCAATGGCATGATGCTTGCTGTAAGTCTGGTATGGATGAGTTTATGCAAGGAAGCAGTTGTCGACTGATAGCAGTAAGAAGTGTGATGATGTATTGTTGTATGAGAGGCAATGGAACAGTGTGATGATGTATTGTTGTATGATGTATTGTTGTATGAGGGGTAGGTTTTTGACAGAGTGGACGAAAGGCAGAAATGAAGGCAAGTTGTTGAACTTGCAAGTAGTTTAAATGTAGGTCGCTGAACGAAAATATGGGGGTATTGTTCGTAATTTGGCTGATGTTTGATGGCAGGGGGAGGCAGAAGTGTATGAAGTATAAGTGGGAGGATGGTTGTTTGCTATTGTTAGAGGAAGGCAAGGGTTAGAGGAATGTGTGACAATGGAATAATGGCAGTGAGTGTATAATTGTATGCACAGTGTGCATAGAAATGTCGAAGCAAGGTATTGCATGGTGCAAGGATATGCACAGTTTAGCTGACAGGGCAGAGAAATGATTTTTTTTCCTGTAAAGCTGAGAACAAAAGGAGAAAATGTAAATGAAAGTGTAAAAATGTAAATGTAATAAACTATTTTTTGTTTGAAATTATGGATGCTTTTTTTTCTTTAAAATATGCAAATGCAAAACAAACAAACAACAAGCACATAAATCAAATCACACAACAAACATACACAACATACACAATTTTTTTTAAGTCAAGTTAACACACAAAACAAACACATAATGAAATCAAACAACAACAATTTGAAGAATAGAAAATAAATCAAGTTAAATTCCCCAACAATGGCGCCAAAAACTTTTTTAACAGCTAAATCTCTATCGGATTAGAAAAATAACCGATATTTTTTTAAATAAAAATTACCGCAAGTGCATGACGTACAATTCTGGTACATGGCGAGTACGGGTCGATCTGTAGATAATTGTATTGATTTTAAAATTTCTACTCAATCAAATTAAACCAAGAATTTGAAAGTGTTGTTAACTATAAAAAATCACAAAAACTAACTATTACAAAAGTGAATAAAAACTATGAGACTAAAAAACAATTTAGAGATAAATTGTAACACCCCAGATTTTTGGTACCATTATTTAAGATATTTAATTCGCTAAATTAAATAAAATAATGTGTTGATTAAGGGATTGAGATTTGATTTAACCAAGGGGTAACGGTGCCATTTAAACAATAAATTAAAATAAAAGTTTAAATTGAATGGAGGAGGGGTAAAATAGGAAAGAGGTCACTCTTATACCCTAAACCCTTGGCCGTGTACCCCCTACACATCCATTTCATTTTATCAAAAAATTTAAAAACCAAGACCAACCATCATCAACAAGAAAAAGAGAAAGAAGATAGAGAAAAGCTAAGGAAGAAGCTGATTCAAATCAAATCCATTCATATCTCAATTTTTTAATCTCTAAAGCTAAGGTGAATAATGTTTACATCCCCTTTTTTATTGTATTTTTGGTTTTAAGATGAATTCATAATATTTTGCAATGATTTTTCATGTTTCTAAATGATGGAATGCATATATATACTTGTGATGAATTATGGTTGTTCATATTGAATTTATGATATTTTTTAAGGTGAAAACCCTAATAAATGACATCCAAATGCCTTGTGAATTTTTATGAAGATCGTAAATATTATTTTGGAGATGGGTTTCAATTTTCAGAATTTTTCGAGTTTATGTGGAATTTATATGAATTTTCTAGTAAAGAAAATGTTAATTTGGAGTATAAATTATTATGGTTAAATAATAAAAGAATTGGGTCTGAAATTTTTGTATGTTGGAAAACATATTAGAAAAGATTTTTTGAAATTTTTATAGATTTTTCCTAAGTGTTTTAATGGTTATATAAAATTACTTAAGGTATGAGACTTACATGTTTTATATATTTAAAGGAGAAGAACGGGCTTTTTGCAAATTAGTTTAAATTTGTTAATTCTGAGAACTCGCCAGCACTTTTTAAAATTGTAGTACTTTCTTTTGGTTAAAAAAAGAGGAAACCAATCAAAATTTGACATGTAAATCAGGTTAGGTGAAAAGAACTATTTGCTACATGTTTTAAACTGTTTCGTTGCTTTCGACACCAGGTTCCGCCTCCGCATCTTCGCCTCCAACATAGTCGAAACCAATGAACATAGTATCGGTGAACTGGTACTTAGTGAATTTGCATAGGAGGAGGGTATGGAGTCGAAACCAGGGGTTTCGGAGGGGTTGGGGCTTTACTTTGGATTTTAAAGGAAAATGCGCCTGCTTGCTTTTGACTAAAATGCTTTCTGAAAGTGTATAGGATCGTATAATATAGATAAACAGTAAGCAGAGTATAGATAGAAAATAATGCGGAATATAAATGCAGTAAGTAAAATGAAACCAGAGATTTTATACTGGTTCGGAGCACCGTCCTACGTCCAGTCCCAGACTAACTTCTGGCTTTAACTAACAATACCCTCACTTAACCCGGAGGAATAGGTCTAAGCAGCAGAACAGACACCTGAGCAGCAGAACATGATTTTTGCCTCAGCAGCAGAAGAGGACTTTCCCTTGCCTGAGCAACAGAACAGGACTTTAACAAAGTATAAAAGAAGTAGACTTAATGTGTTTTTGATAACACTGATTTGTCTATTAAGATTACAAACTTCCTATAATCAATTCCTCAAGAGTATAAAGAGTATGTGAAGATTTGAAAAGGAAGAATATTGCTAAGAATCAAAGTATATAGAGTATAACTCAAAGATTCAAAGCAATAGAGAGTATGAGAGCACTAGAGTAATCACAAGAGAGAATAGAAAGAATTAAAATCAGAAAAATGGTGATTATGACGTATGAGATAACTCCTCTATATAGTTATCAGAGAGAAGCAACTCTTAGTGAAGAGTTTCAGCCAAGAGAGACAACTGTTGATGAATTGCAACTCTTCATGGAAGAAGATGTCCATTCAGAAATTTGGCAGTTGAAGCCGGTTCAGTCGACTGATATATTGGGTAAGTCGACTGGTGTTTGAAAATTTAAAAAATATTTGCCCGTTTCAAAAATATAAACAGTGTTCTCTGTTATGCATATGCACAGTCAGTCGACTGGAAAGAACAGTCAGTCGACTGGCTGTGCATATATTGCATAGTGAACTCTGTTTGTAAAGAGAAATTAAAAAATTGAAAACTTGAGGATTGATTTTAACATATGTCTAAGACTCAACACCTATAATAGTTACTTTAAGCATAGAGTTGTAGTCTTGATCCTCTGTTGCCTTCTTTTTGTCATTTATGAATACAAATTCTTCTTTAGCTTCTGAACTGTCTTGTCATGAATCAAAACTAGTGATTCAACACTTTCGACTAGTTCAAATGGATTTAAAAAGGTGGTTCCGATTGGGTTGCGCTTTTGTTTTAAATGTGTGCTTTTGACTAAGTCAAAGCCTTTTTACTGTTGTTTTCTACCTTTTAACCCAAATGGTTTTGAAAGGGTTGTTTTGTTTGCTAAAAACCTGGCCACTTCTCCAATGCTCGAAGGGATGGTTTCGACACCATCACTTAATTAATTAGGAAATGGTTTTGAAACATGTACTTTCGACTTAAATATTTTTTAGACCACTTTTCTATGATTGAAGTAAAACCCAAATTGTTTCAAAAGAGATAGTTTTAAAAGGTTCCGAAACAGATGCTTTCGACTTTAATGGGTTTTTGATCCTTTTGCTCCACTTGAAGGCATAATCCAAATGCTTTCGAACGAGATGTTTTTAAAGTTTTCAAAGGAGTAAATATTCGAATGGTTTCAAAAGGTTTTCACATGTTTTAAATTGAACCCAAATTGCTTTGGCAAGGATTGAGCTTTGACTGATTTGAAAGGATTTTAATGAATGGTTCGAAAGTGGTGGTTCCCTAGGGTTTCGAAAGGGTTGAAAGGAATGGTTTTTCCTATGTTTTCAGAAGGTAATATTTAAAAGGTTTTAAAGGTGGATGTCTGATATTTTGAAGCTTTTGGAGAAAAGAAAGAAAAGGTTTTTCCAATGTTTTTGAGAGGCTTTTAATGGTTTTGAAAGGGTCATTTTCAATGGTTTCGAAGGGGTTACCTTTAAGGGTTTCGAAAGGGTTGTTTATGGGTTTTAAACGAAGGTTTCGAAGGCATTAAATAGGCAATAAGCCTAAGTATTTTCAAGTTAAAAAAGGTTTTAACTTGTTTTGGAATGGTAGCTAATCCTTATTAAATTTCGCCAACATTATTTTGAGTAAAGTATATATATCATGGCAAAATAACTTATAGTAAAGTTAAGAATATATTTTCCATGTATAAGTATAATTTAAAAGGTTAAATCATTTTGAAAATGTTTTCAAGAAAAAAATAAAGGGTAGTGAACCCTAAGAAAATGATTGGGATAGTTAGTCCATTTTGAATTTGGATAGTTAGTCCAGTTTGTGGGCAGTTAGCCCAATTTACTGGACAGATAGTCCATTTTTTAGCATAACGGACCTTGCTATTATGTTGTGGATGGATAGTCCACTTATTACCTGCATTATGGACAGATAGTACATTCATTAGCATAAAGGATATTGCTACTTTGATATAATCAGTTTGATTAACCAGTTTGGTTGCAGAAAGGATTTGCAAAATATATGTTTTAAAGAGGATATTAGTGAGTATCGAGATGCTATAGAATTATTCATACCAAGCTTTATGACTGACTCGAAGCTTTTGTTTCCCCTTAGAGTATCGAGTGCTCAAATTTGATTTGAATAAGCTGAGGGTTAAGGTTTTCAGGTTTAGAAATTTTGGCGATTAAAGCTTCTGGCGACGAGCAGGTGGCCGGCAGATAGCTAATTAGGAGTTATAGTTCTGTTTTGATTCCTCTATGTATACTAAGTCAGATATGACTATATTTCTTTGATCAACCAAGAGAGCATCGTTAAATTTCGCTCTTGGCGAATTTTGTAATGATTAAAATTATTCTTTACCTGGAAAACGATATGAGATTATGTAACTTGGATATGAATTTGTTTTGAAATGTAATTAGTAAAATGTTATTTTGTGGAACTCTATGATTTTATTCATATTCAAGTGCTTCTAATATTATGGATATCATTATCATTACCGTATTTTATCACCAGAAGTTAATAATATGGATGACTGCAGCATCTGTAGCACTTAGCTTTTGGCCTCCAAATACGGGATGTTACATAAATCCACTCTCAAGATCACATAAATTAGCATATATGAAATTATGATCTCTCTTTTGGTCATTAGTGAATTTAGTTGGTGTGTTTATCATAAGTATGACTTATTTGTGTTATTAATTAGCCCAACATAAACTATTAAACTATAATACACCCACTAAACCACTTGCTAACTCTCATGAAAATTGATAATGAACTTGAAATTAAAATCTATTCTAAGCATGATTTATTTACTATTGATTAGTAATATAGACCATCGAATTTTGATTTTAAAATCACTTCATTACTAACATCATATGTAGATGAAGATGTATTTTGTGTTTATTTTTGTTTGAGCATGGCCTATTTGGTGTCAACAACATAGGCTATCAAATTCAAAGCTTAAACAACAAATTTTAACCACATCAAACATTTTCAGTAAGCACAAAAGGAGATCAAAAATTAGAAAAATATTGAATCTACATGATCAAGAGAGCTTCATTACTCCTAAATTAAAGGGGTTTAGCCTATCATATTTGTTATCATTTCAACAAATGTAGAGTTCAACATGAAACAACAATAAGAGGAAAATGCAAGCTAAGTAAGAAGAGAGCTAATTAACATAAAAAGAGAATTAATCTACTTGCATAAATTAAAACTAACTACTAATATCAAAAGAAAAAAAGCATGTAAATAAAAAGAGCATGAATTAACGTTGCATAAAAATAAGTTACATAAAAGAAGAAAATGGCTAAGTAGCCATGAATAGAAGAAGAGAGTTTTTATTTATTCTTGAGCCTAAAATTAAAGTAACTAGAGAGGAGGCTAAGAGCATCACTACATGAACATATGAGGTATTTATACAAGCCTAAAACTCTAATGCATATTTTTGGAGACTACTCAAATCCTCCATTTAAATGTGCATGTAGCTTTAATCATGTCCATTAGTTCTTAATAGGGGATCATGGTAAGTGGGTAGGTGGGGTCCTCTATGTTACTTGAAATGATTTATTTCCATCTTCATTTGTTTTCTAACTCTTATGCATGCATATTTTCATGAAGACCTTTTCCATTTGAATCCAAATTTCTATGATATAACTAAATATGTCCATATAAATTTTCTCAAATTAATATATGCACAAAAACGACCGTTTTTCCCCTATACGAAGATGAATAAATGATGATTTGAAAATAATTTAAATATTGGTTTAAACATGTTAAAATACTCTATATGCTCATTTATTTAATTAAATTCGATTAAATATTGTAGCAAAAATATGTACATTTACGTGCACATCACAGTCTCCTATCCTTACGGAGCTAACTGGTCTACTCTGTGCTTCTTCATATCCTCATACTCTAATCCATTCTCAATCTTAGCACTGATCTCTATCAACCTAGCATCACGTCTCTGTGTAATACCGACCCGCTTAGTCAGAGTAGGTCCGATAGTCAAACTTTCCAACACCTATAGCTCGAACTCACTTCTAGTCAGAAATTACAACCAGTGATATACTCAAGATTTATCCACTTTAGGAAAATATGACATGTCTCCTACTCAAAGCATCCGCGGCTATAGTTCCTTTTCCAAGTGTATAGGAAATGACAAAGTCACAGAAGGCCAAGAATTTTCCAGCTATTGTAGTTAATAGAGGTTAAGGTTCTCCTATGAGAAGTTGTACTTAATTGTTTTGCGAAATGTGAATAGCTTAAACTTCTCTCATAGTAGATAATGCCTCAAAATCTTCAAAATTAACACTATCATAGCTAACACTAAATCATGGATTGGGTATTTCTTCTTATGCGGTTTCAGTTGTCGACTAGCATATGCAACAACCTTATCCCTTTGCAAAATATCGCACCTAATCTGGTACCATTTTCATTTTTGTATGTCATCAAATCCTCATTCCCACTAGGAATGACAAACACTAGTGCACTTGTCAACCTCGCTTTCAATCACGAACGTGTACTCGTACCTTAGATCTTAAGAAAAAGACTGATTATTCTTTATCAAGTTGGTTAATCGGCTGCTAACATAGAGAAGTCCTTGATGAATCATCAATAGTATCCCTCTAATCCCTGGAAATTACTCACATCTGTAAAATTCTTAGTTCGATTCTAATCTTATAATGTTGCAACTTTCATAAGATCTAGGGCAATTCCCTTTATGAAAATAACATGACCTGAAATCACACTTCTTCCAGAACTGACATTTAGAAAACTTCATCTTCATTCGGTGTTTCCTAAACACCTCAAGCACAATCCTCAAAAGTATTTTTGTTCCTCTTTCATCCATGAATAGGTAAGAATATCATTAACAGCACAAGTACAAACTTATTTAGCTGATCTTTAAAGACACGATACATGAGATCAACGAAATAAGCCGGTGAATTGATTCTCCCAAATGGCATAACCAACCACTCATAAAATCCAAACATCGAATGAAATAGTGTAATTATCACACTATTTAGTGCCACTCTCCATTGATGAAATCCGTCGTAACGTCTGATTGACAGAACACCTTTGCACCATGTAACTGATCAATCGGTTATGAATTCATGGGACTAGATACTTGTTCTTTTTTTTTTTCATTTTATTCAGCTTATGGTAATCTATGCTTAACCTCAAAGAGTCGTCTGCCTCTGTAGCGAATACTATATAGGTGCTTCCCACTTAAATATACTCATGTGAATGAACCCCTTCCATAATAGGTTATTCATTTGCATATCTAGTTCCCTCTTCTCTTTAGGTGTCATACACCTCAAAGGCATAACTACTGGTTTGACATCCTTCGCCAAATCTATACATAACTCTATCTCCCTATGTAACGATAATCCAATCACCTCCTCAAATATATATGGATATAACCTTAGCTATATGCACCAATGACAAGCAAACATGAAGGGTCTCGAGCAAATATAAAAAGCTAACCATCACCTCATCGCCTAGTAGGCAGCTTAACTCTACCACCTGCCCATCATTAGTCCCTTTCGTTAATAATGGCCTCCCACAATCCACCACTTCTTTATACTTCTTTAGCAAGTCCATTCCAATATAATACCAAACCCCACAAAATTACAAAACAATTAAAAACAAACATGTATTCATGACTCAATAGAAATACCTCATGACAAACAATACTCAAACTAGTCGAACCTCCTACAGGTTTGACACATCAAGGGTTTATTTACTAAGTTGGGTCTCAATCCCATTCTATTTACTAAGACACCAAGTATAAAGGAATGTGGAGCCCTTATATCAAATAAAACACGTATAGAAACATTCATAAATAGAAAATTTATCTTGAATAGTGATAAGCTTCACTTTCCCCTTCGCTGATGGGGCATTCAATGAGTTGGAATGACAGTGGGAACACATGTCTTCACTACTTGCTTCTGCTTCGCTGGCTTGGGACTCTTTTTGGATTTGCCTAACCTATTGCATTTGTACCACTTCTTTTCATCAGCTTTGTAGTTCTTATTCATATGGCCTTTCTCTCAGCAGTTATAGCAAGTTGGCCCTCACTTTCTATAACAACCCCTTACTTGGTGGCCCAAAACTAACGGCTACAGATGCTGCAGTCATCCATAGTTGTTAATCCTCGGCAACCAAATACAGGGATGTTAGATATATTGATACATAGAAACACATAAATATGGAAATTTTTTAAAACATCAAACAAGTTCACATTCCATTTCAAAACATTTCCAATTTATTACATAATCCCACCATTATTAACCATGTTCAACAAAATATACTTATTACAACACACGCCAAGAGCGACGTATGAAGATGTCCCCTTTTGATGATCAAAGTATATCAGGCAATTTAACAACTTTGCCATTACGAACAACAAATTAGAATCAAAATAAAAGAGAATTTTAGATAGCTATCATGCCTCCTAAACATCTTCGAAAGCTTTATTCATCTAATGAGGTACTTGAAAACCTCAACTCTCAAACTGCTAAAAATCAATTGAGCATCCGAGAGTTTAAGGGGAAAACATAAGTTTCGAGTCAGACATAAAGCTTGGTAAGAATAATAATCTGCCATCTCAAACCATTTAGATATCTAGTGAGAACACGCCGCTTAGAGGCACAGATTTTCCCCTCACTAGTATCTTAAAACCTTTATAAACCCTATATTATGCTCCTAAATCTGCAATGGTTAAAACAATTCAAAACAACCTGATATAATGATATGTAAAACAAATAAATCAACTCTAGATTACCCATCCCCATTCATTTTGACTATCTATCATAGTTATAGTTTCTAGGGTTGCTATTAACCTAATAGTTTTCATGGGCTGACTAATAACTGGTAAAATGATTACCTGTCTAGTTACATAGTTTTCATGGGATCACTAAGAACCTATTGGTAACTCCAATATCTTTACTCTTATCCTAGTTTTCATGGGTTGACTAGGAACCTATTGATAATTCCAATATCTTTTCTTCTTATCCTAGTTTTCAATGGGTTGACTAGGAACCTATTGACATCTGTCAATATCTTAATCCGGATATAGTTTTCATATGTTCACTATAAACCTATTGACCCCTGCTAATATCAAATCACAGTTTTCATGGGCTAACTATGAACCTATCCTTCTGACATCTTTAATTATACATAGTTTTCATGTGCTTACTATGAACCTATTAGCCCCTACCAATATCTTTTCTTTTAATATTTTAGCATCCTTTATTCTGGTTTTCCTGACCTCCTAGATGCAATTCTACTCATTCAGGAGTTAACTTAATTTATATTCACTACCGAGTCAATCTTACTGGTTAGTCTGCCCATCCCCAAAATATAGTTATGGGTCTATTACAATGTGAATATATACATATATGAAGAAGCAAACACAATAACTTGGTTATCCTTTAACCTTTTTAATCAAATAAAACTTCTTCGAAAACTCCTTTTTAGAGCTCTTTATTTAATCATGCCATGGTTCTCTTTTAAAAATGAGATTGGGTTATTTGCTTTGAAAACTATAGCTTTCGAAACCTTCAAAACCTTGCTTTCGACCTCACTGGATGACCTCCTTTGAAAGCATATAAATCTCTTTCAAAACATTAGTCCCCTGCCTTTCGAAACACTTTAAAACTTCTCTTTCGAAACCCGTTGAATGTAATAGGGTATTAGTTATTAACTCTTAGAAGCATAGCTTCAAAACCATTGAAAGTACTCATTCTGAAACCTTTGGAAGTATCCCATCTGAAACCATTAAAAGTCTCCCTTTCAAAACCATTGGGTATATAGTTAAAAATATCATTTGGGTCAAAGTGAATATAAACGAAAGTATCTCTTCCGAAACCATCCTTTATCATATAAAAATTATCAGGGAAAACTTGATGGCATCGGCACCACCCCTTTCGAAAGCTTCAAAAGATTTAAAGAAAATATTGAAGGATGGCATTGAAAACCCCTTCCGAAATCATTGCCTTCGAAACCCTTAGACCCTTTCGAAAGCATTTAGGAAGTGGCTTAAAACATCTTTAAAATAAAACTACCTTTCAGAGGCATTGATGACTTCAATATACTCGAAAGGCAAAAGAACGACAGCATGGCTTCGACTAGGTCGGAACCCCTAATTTCGAAAGCATTATTTTTATAAGTAAGTAAACCCATTCGAAAGCTTATTCTTTAAAGCATAGGATGGCAACCCCTTCGAAAGCCTTTAGAAAACCTCTTTTGAAAACGTAAGCTTCGACTCCTTCGAAGGCTTTAATAAAACAAAGGCAAGCGCTTCTCTTTCAAAACAAACAAAAGTATCGACCCCATCGGAAGTAATGCTTTCGACACCATGCCTTTCGCCTTTCCTCGAATCCACTATGTACCATCTAAGTAATACCATGTGTATTGGTTTCAGCTTAGTGGGCTTTCGACTTGATTGAAGGCGAAAGCTCTGAGTTGAAATGTACTTCTATTAGAAGTGGAACCTGTTTTTTTGAGTAAAAGCTAATTAATACCACTTAAAGCAAATTTTATCTAACCAACCTTCCACGTGTAAACCTATAATTGGTTGGCTCAAATTTTCAAATTCTTTACTAAAATAACTGCCGCTTAATTTCAGATCTAAATCAAAGTTAATTTGGCAAATAACCCCTTCCATTAAACAAAATTAAGATTACAAATAATCCCTTCTTCTAAAATAATTTAATTTGCATAGCAAATGACTTAGGAAAAATCCCCAAAAATTACATATATTCACTTTCATTATGTTATCTAACATATCAAAATTTCAAATCCAATTTCTTTTCCTGAAATAATAGAAATTTAATTTAAGCCCAATTTTACCATATTCTCCTTTGAAAATTCATAATTATCTTTCCATAGCTTGAAAAATTATCAAAATTAAAACCCAATCCAAAATCATGTTTTACATAACATAAAATTTTTCCATGGCAGTTAAACATCAATATCAATCGGTTTTGCCTTAAAACCGCATATGTTCATATTTAAACATTCTTGTTTAAATCGAACAAAATATATTTCAAGCATATCATAATCTGAATCATCATAGAAACGAATTTAGTCTTAAATCCAAAAAAGTATGTTTATAAAACAAAATAGAGATGGAAGAAATTATTATTCGCCTTGATTACGATAAGGAGAATGGATTGAGATTTATTCCAATAGCTTTAATTCTTAGCTTTTCTTTGACTTCTCTTCTCTCTTATCTTTGATTATGGCCAACTCCTCCTCTTTTACGTTTTTTGTTTTGTTTTCAAAATGACGTGAAATGGATAAAATGAAATGCGAATGGAATATATATAAGGGTAATGGTTATGTGTGGCTATTTCCCAATATACCCTTATGTATATTAATTAAATTATAACCCATTCTTAAGACCATTTAGTTAGTTAATTGAGCATGACCTTAATTATACTTATTCAATTCTCAATCCTCTTATCACTTAACATTTACATTATTCTGTTTAATTTATCTAATTATATCTCCTAAATAATGTTATCAAAAATTAGGGGTGTTACACTTGCCCTCCTGAAACTACTTCCTTTTATTATTGTTGTTCCATTTGCTCTTGCCTCTCCGCCCTTGGGTTTGGCTCCTCTTTAGTTATAACTTTCGCCTTTGGGTACAGGTTTATGCGCCTCAAAGTCTTATCGACCACTTTCTCAAAGCTCTTATTAATATAGCCAATCAAGCACTCCCCCAAATGGTTGTTTAGTCCAATGATGAGCTTTACATTCTTCTTCAATTATGTGTCAATGAAGGACATTTTATACTTCGACAAAGAGTCAAACTCGGCTATATATTCTAAAATAAACAAGTTGCACTATTTCATATTATCAAACTTTCAATTCAAGACCGACTTTAGAGCTACCGATATGAATTTATCCTTAAATCTCATTTTGAAATGATCTAGATATACCAATCCTCGAGAGTAAAAGCTCAAAGAGGGTTCCGCTAATTCATCCCTCTTCCTTGGAGTTGCCTAAAGGCCAACCTCTTCTCGTAGCATCTTCCAACTCCAAATCATCAAAGATTCTTTTGCAAGTGTCCAACCAATCCTACACTTCCACAGTGACTTTGACCCTTTGAACGGTTTATCGCCAAGGCTGGAATAGTCTTTGTCTAGTTTGGCAAAGTCAGCCCACGTGCCTACACCAGAGCAACACCACCATCAGCAATATTCAAAGCATCCACTTAGGCATTTTGCAACATGTTCCTCATCATGATGTTGAACATCATTTGCAAGTAAGGATTAGTCACCCTTGAGAACGCTCCTTCTTCTACTCCAGAGATGGAGTTTCTTGTTGCATTCCTTATTTGTCGGCTCATTCTTAATATATATAATAAGAATGATCAATCTCTAAAAAAGGAAAGTTGTATCAATATTACTCATGTATGCAATGCGACTTGTATTATATACACATTATTATTTTGAAAATAAAAATATAATAAATATGCTCTCTTATATATGCCCAATCCATTCTATAGTAATAACTTCTTCTTCTCTATCTCTAATGGATCTCAAATCTGCTTTGGTAAATTACGCAACATAAGCTACAATACCAAGTATGATGACTGCACTACACTTTTAGTACCCAATATAACATGTAAGGTGTGTTACGATGGTACTCGACCAATGTATGATGATCACCAAGGGTAAAAATTAAAAAACATTCAAAGAAGAACCTGTCTTACATCTCGCAGAGCAAAGATAATATGCAATATCAACACATATTTAAAAATGGAGAGATAATAATAACTGAAATGAACCGCATAATCAAAGTGCACCATGTTCATTACATAGATCATAGAGTTTATACATTAAGTAATAAATCGAAATGTACTGTCTCTAATAATAGATAAGCACTGGTAAAGCTTCACAGTGCTACAGATCGGAATATTCGCAATAGTAGTAAACCCGAATATAGATGTACGAAAACATAGCCTTTTACTCATCCTCTATATAGCTGCATGTGCTATCTCAGACTTTTATCCAATCCACTCATTTAAGAGCTCATGAGATAATAAGAAGCAAAGAATAGAACCTTGATTCCAAAAACAATCTAGTATAGGCGATCTACATCTCAAAATACTATAAAAGTCCATATAATAAAGTAGTACTAGGTATAGAGAATCATATCTGACTCGTACCTGCATCCAAAGAGTTAGCACATAGCAATATATGTTAATCTTCTATCATCCCCATATGGGCGTACTACAAGTCAATGTATAGTGTAGGTGCCTAGGCATCTAAGTCAGTAGTACTTACATCATCTAACATCCCTTAAACAATAGAGAAAACGTAGCATCCATAACAACCACCGAACAATCCTCACATTACTCATTTAAGTGCTTATATATATGATAACCTTTATGGTCACATTAATGATAAAAGACTTCTCAACATCTTCGTTTGCTCGATTCCTTGCCACGGTGTAATCCTAGGAACTAAATTCAACATCAAAAAGTCTAGGGTAAGACAAATCACATCAATGATCTAGGATTAACATCAAAATTCCAAGTAAGCATCCTTACATACCTCCACTTTACGAGAACACTTGAAACCTTTAAGTTATCAATGATCCCTATGGACATGTCTTCATAGTAGAACACACCAGCGTACCATTTCACACATATTTATGACAATCGCCCTACACTTCCAATACTCAATATATATAAGTGCGATGCTATAATGCCTGGCCGACGTAGGACGATTGTCAAGGGTTGAAAAGAAAATAAAGAATTACATAACCTATCGTAAACCTCATAGCGCATCAAATAAAATATAATCAATCACATATTTTAAACAAGAGAGATAGTAATAACTAAATGAAACCAAATATCATAGTTTGTAGCTTTGTAGAGTTATATAATATAGTGATAGAGTTTATATAACTAATCAAAAACTCAAAAGATGATCTGCCTTTGAATATAATAAGTAAATATAGTCCAGGATCTGCAGTGTTGCATAATGAGCAATAGTTTATCCATATTTAATACGAAAAAGCTTCATCCCTCCACATAGCCATAGCGTACCACCTAGACTTACTATCTAGTCTACTCATTTGAGAATACCCGAGATAATAAGAAGCAAAGTATAAAACTTTGAGTCAGATAATAATTTGTTGTATGCAATAAGAAATCTAAAAATACTATACAAATTGATATAGCAAGGAAAAAAGATATATGAATAACCAAAGAGTTAGCATATAACATCGATAATATGCTACTCTGTAAACATCAAAATGATGTACTGCATCCTAAGTACAATGTCGAGGTGCTTAGGTATCGACATTCACAATACCTATATCATGTGACATCCCTAGACTAATAGACTATTAGAAAAGCAACCATAGCAAATGTGGCATTCAAAAAACAATCCTCATTGTCACTCAATGTGCCTTGGATATATGATAACTTTTATAACCATTCCTCTATAAGGGATTAATGGAAAAATCTTGGCTTTTAGTATACTCACCCACCAGCCCAAACCTTACACTAGATCCATTCCCTCAATCTAGAGTATACGAATCCATTCCACCGATCTAGGGTAGCCATTCCATGTACGCAATGACCATACTTACGTGTACAATGAAATGAACTCTGAGTATCAACGGTCCCTTAGAACATGAATCCGAGCCCTTTCCTTGCTCCATCAAGTTTTCGTTCAACCTTTAAAAATTATTCCACGTTCCTTTCTTTCCATAATAGAACCATTCCACATTATATCCATGGGTCACCCTTTCTAGAAGCCATGCCTGTGGATAATCATCCTCACGACTCCATTTAACATCAAGTCGTCTGGGAGATAACTCCACCGACGTCAAGTTACCATCATCGAAGTCCCAAAGTCATCATCCTTCATCATTCTATGACATCACAACCGAACATCAAACAAATAAACGAACATCCTCAGCATGACCCATAGGAACCTTGAGCATCCACTAGGAGTTTGACCAAGGCTGGTCTCTACAATGCATGTCAGTACTGACCAGATCAGATTGGTAACAATACGAATTATTTAGCCAAGAGCCTGGATAAGTACTTCCTATCGAATTCTTACCTTCCTTTGCTTGATTGAAGTTCCCCTTCATCATGTCTCCACTCATTAAGTCCCCTTGCCCAATCTTCACCACGAAAAGTGCTTGTTATTGACCAAAAGTGATCAGTACCAACCAAAAGAGATCGGCACCGATTTGGGTAAAACCAAATTTATGGTCCTGAACTCTTAAAATTTCCCCTCTTGCCTTGACTCAAAGCTTGCCCCGAAGTATCCTTCTTTTCGACCCGAAACAACTTACCACCAACCTGAACTACAACTTCCTCCATCGACCTGAATTTAGATCGGTAACGAGATCTATCTAACCACCCAAACCAACTCTAATTCACTTACGACCCTAAGTACAAGCTCCTCTCCTCCTCTAAAGCCCATCTTCTATGTTTCATCCTATTTAAGAATACTTCGTTTTGCCCAATTCGACGGCAGAGCCTTAACTATCCTTAAAGCACTAGCAAACCATATCAAAGAAAAGCATGCAATAGTTGCCATCATCTATATATAAATTCATTAAACATAAGAAATATATCCAAAAATAATGAACCTAAAAGAATCTACCTAGATTTATAAGGAACTAGGCCAACCGACAGCGTAAAAAATGAGCGAATTTCAATTTGTTTTACCATATTGGACCTTAGTTGAGCCTATGAATCCAAATTTATTTAGAATGTTTGTATTTTTTTTTAAATAAAATCATTTATATTATTTAAATTAGTTAAAGGGAAGTTTAAATAAATTTAATTTTAAATGTATAGTGTATCAAATATACATAACATTTATTAATAAGATTAATACATAAGGAAGGAAACCTTTAATTTCTTTCTCTAAAACAAGTATTTAATTGAGAGCATTAACAAGGTTTAATGTGTATATATATAGGGAAGAAAGCCTTTCATTTCTTTCCCTAAAACAAGTAATTAATTGGGATTATTAATTGCATTAAATCGAGAGATGGACCTTTCATTTCTCTCTTTAATTTGAATTAATTGATTAGATTTAACATATATACATATCAAATACATACATACATACACATATGTATGTGTGTGCATGCATGAGTAACATGATAATCCGTGAAGGGTATAATATGCCTATATATAGATGTTGATATTTACATTGCAACAAACACATTAGCTCATTACGTGTTAATGTAATTTTTCCACATATGTGCTTATACGATGTGGCAAAACAAGATATTAATATACGCAAATAAATATACATATATATGTATACATAATATATATATATATATATATATAATTGAATAAAATAGTTTCTGCCATAATAAATTAATGTAAAAATAATAATATGAAAAATTACAAGTTTTATAGTTTTGGAAAATATGGAAACACACTTTGGGCTTAAAAATATTTATGAAATTTTCTCAGTTAAAATAATATTTATCATTAAATAAGTGATAATACCCCAAAATCAAATTAATTCTTAAAAATATTAAATCAAGTTGAAAAATTCTAAAACTTTTTTTGAAGGTGCCTAGGATATATTTTAGGCTTAAGTAAATTTTTTGGAATTTTCTCAATTGAAATTATATTTTTAATTAAATACTTGATTGGGGGCAGAAAAAAATTAATTATCAAAATCTTCAAATTAATTTATAAAAATCTTAAAACTTTTCTAAAGGTACCTAAGATGCAGTTTAGGCTTAAAGAAATTTTATAGAATTTTATCGGTTAAAATTATATTTTTAATAAATAATTGATTGCAGGCCGAAAGTTAATTAATTTTAAAAATATTAAATTAAGTTCTAAAATATTAAAATTTTACAATAACCTTCTTATAGGTGTAGCAAATTTAAAAAAATAAAACTGAAATTTGAACCATTAATTATTTTATACATAAACAACACACAAAATCATTGAATAATAATAAAATATGTATATGCGTATTTAATAAAATATTTTTATATTTTATGACTCATAATATGTATAAATCATCATAAGAAAATTTTAAGAACAAATATATATGATATATGATTATATACACAATTATACATATTAAAAATTTGCAGATCTCTATACATTTATTCTATATATGTGTGTGTTTGTGCGTAAGTCAAATTTTTTTTTTTTTGAAAAGTTAACTCAATAGTAAATCAATAAACAAAATGTACAACAAGCACATAACCAGTCCAATTGTAACAAACACATGTACCTATAAAAATCTCACTTAATCTGAACAATAAACAGATCGAATATAAACAAATGATTTGGATTTAAATCAACTTTTATATGATAACTTGATATCAAGATAATAATAATAAATTAAAATTCACCTCTTAATGAAGCCTTTTGTCCACGTTGAACAATGAATTATCTTCTTAGAACAATTCCCAATCTGTTAGGTTACTAATCCGAGATTAGAGACCTTCTACTATAAATTAGTATTTTTTAATTTGAATTGGATTTGAGAATTTTTTATTGTTTTGGAGGATATTTGTTGCCATTAAAATGTGGAAGAAGAAGAAGAACAAAGTTGTGGATTAAAAAATGAAATTAGCCTGATTTAGGGTTTTGAGATTAGTATTTATATGTGTAGGATAGGAGAACAAACCATATAAGTTTCTTACTAGATCTTCGAGCCACATCTCCAAACCCCGATCCAATGTTGTAGCCACCTCCAACCTCTCTCAAACCAATGTCTATCCTCTCCAAATCTCAAGGGTTGTGAGCCCATTTAACCCAAATTAATAATGTACAATCATATTTAACCTATTTTGTATCGATATCTCATATTAATAAATATATCCATAACTATTTTAAATATATGCAACAATTTTTTCCTCAAATCACGTTCAAATTTCATAATTAATTGTTAACTATTTAATTAATTTATAACAACTATAAACTAATTAAATCATTTAGTCTAGAGAGAATTCATCATTCCAAATGTGTGACTTTTGGATGTAAATCCACTCAGCGATTAACGTCTAATTATTCGAATGTTAACGTTCACACTTCACGTAACAGGTGGTGTGATAATATGGCCGAATTTATCGCTTACTCATTTTGAAAAAAAATCTTATTTTAATTTAATAAGCATTACCCAATTGTGGCAATTATTACACCAATTCTCTTCGTCAAAATTGTATCATTTTGACTTACTGAATTTGGTAATGGTCAAAATCCTAGTATCATCCACATTCAACTCTACTGTCCAAACACAAAGTCCTTGGTCAATAATAACAATACTATTGATCAAATTACTCTAGCCAGAGATTTTGACTTTGGGTTGACTTTGGGTTGACCACGATACTAACCCTATATAACCGAGGAGACTAATCCACTCTTGAATAATGCTTCACTTCCATTACTTCTGCTCGACCCAACTATAGTCACTTAACGAATGTTGTACCATGATTTGACTATAATCAAAGCAGAGCTTTCATATTAAAGGTTCATTGTATTCTTAAGTTGAAAGAACTGTGTAAATTATTCGCATCAATATTTTTTGTTTGACCTTATATTAACCAACAGAAAACTATCGAATGAATCGTTCCATAGTTATCCAATAACTGTTAGTACGTAATCCCTAGGTGCCCCCAACAGTCACAAGTAATACACTGCCTAACATTTGAAGAGCGTTACATACTCTAGTCTCAACAGATACATCGATATCCAGTTCTGATGCATCTTGACTAGGAATATTCAAAATGGTATATTTAGTTTTATTATAATAAATTACTCACGGTTATAACACTTTGTAACTACTATCACAAAACATATCGTTTATGGATTTTCTATTAAATATACTTTTAATTAAATTAATTAATATAACAATATTATATCAAATATATAATAGAAGGAAAACACCTTTATTTCCAATAAGATTGGTCAATGAGTTAGGTATATGTAATAAATTATTACATAATTGCCTCCAGGGCATACCCCTAACTCTATTAGATTTAGCTTTACATTAAAGTGACAATATGATCCAAAAGGAGTTGTAAAACCATTTGAACTCCAATTTAACCTTCTTAACTTTATCCATATATCTGAAGGAGGGTTAGATTACGCTTAAAATAGTCTTCGCATTAAAATCATTTTTAAAACATTGCCTTTAACTCTATGAACAAGCATAGGATGATGAGAGATTAATAATCACTAACTTAATCCCAAAAATACCAAATTAAATACTCAAATCCAAAGTGGTCAGCAAAGAACACTAATCCAAAGAAACCAAAATGACAAATCTTCAATCCTCTTTATTAATCATCCTTCTAATGATGGATTATGCTAAGATTAGTAAGAAAAAGACCAACTTTTTGATAATATTTGGACTAATGGAGGTTTAGAACTATTTTTAGGAAGTGAGAAATGATCTAGATCTGTCCCATCATCCCCAATTAAGCCCAAATCCCAAAATTAGTTAGTGGGCCTATGTATGGGATTAGTTTAATTGCCCACTAATCTACCTAATAGCAAACAGAACTTAAAATGGCCATAACTCCTAAAAGATAAGCCAGTCTTTATATTATGACTGCTCTACAGAAAGAGAAACCATCATCCTGATCTAATGGATGTGGTTTCAGACTCTAATTCAACTTCTATCAAAATTCATAGGCCTTACAATAATTTCTAGGTCTAATCTATCAGATAAAAATTTTAAGTATGAAAATATCCTTAATAGTCATTTCCCAAAGTTTTGGAGGCATACTACTCATATGATTTAAATAATAATATTTTATAATCCTTTGATACATAAAATATGGGTCATTGGACTCAACCCTTTCGGGAATTTGGAATTTTACCCACGAAATCCCTAAATAAATTAAAGAATAGTCAACCGTATTTACCCAACATGTCTAATAGTCATATGAAACCATGAAACGTATCAAATTGGCATCCATTCAACCAATAGTATAGATAAAACTATCCTAGCATGTGAGATACTAAACTATCCTATATTATATCAAAAGTGAAAGTAAATATGATAGATAGTAGGCCTTACCATGCAAAGAGTTTTGGATATGCGATGCTCATGCTCTCCTTGGTTTCCTATATGCAGTCGCCTTTAATTTTACCCCACTGGACCCTACTAACTCCATTGATTTCCTTCTAAGTTGTTTCATATCCGACAATCAAATATTCCTACGAAGTCTTGAAGCATTTGGTTCAATCTCGATATCATCCAGTTGGTTTGGTGCAATCATCATGCCTGAGTCGTGCACAAACTTCAGCAAATGAGAGACGTGGATTAAGTTGTACACGCACACCATCTTCTGAGGTAAGTCTACCATATATGTTAGGTTTCCAATCCTCTTTACTACCGAAAAAGGACCTGTGAATCATGGCGCCAACTTCCCTATACCACCTAATCGAATAACATTCTTCAATGGAGAAATATACAACAAACACAATATCATTGACATAGAACTCCAAATCTCTATGCCCCTTATCAACGTAGCTCTTCTGCCTATCTAGATTAGCATTCATTCATTGTTGAATGATCTCAATCTTTTCAAGGTCACCTTGATCGTATATGGTCCAAGTACTAGTTTCTCACCCGCTTTCCACCAACATGAAGGAGCGTTACACGGTATGCTATACCATGCTTCCTACGGTATCGACAATAGATTAATAACTATTGTTGTATGCGAACTCTACTGAATGTAAATTATCGTTCAATGAGCCTCCAAAATCGAGAATGTAAGCTCGCAAAGGATCTTCCAATATATGATTCATTCTTTTGGTATTCCCATCAGTTTGCGAACGATAAGCTATACTAAGATGCAACTTATTTCTCGATGCCTTTTGTAAGCTTCTCTAAAATCCACTAGTGAACAAAGGGTCTCGGTCACTTACGATGCTCTTCGGCACATCACCAAATAACATTAGCTATTTCACACATAACTCAGCAAATTTGGATGTCATTCTACTAGACTTAATGGGTATGAATCGAGCAATCTTCGTCAATCTATCGACTATGAATCAAATTCCTTCATGCCTTCTTATCTAAGTAATCCATTAATGAAGTCTATTGAAACTTGTTCCCATTTCCACTTAGGAACCTCAAGTGGTTGCATCATTCCACATGGCTTCTTCTTCTCTATGTTTACCAACTGGCATTTCATGTACTTCGAGATGAATGTTCCGATATCCTTCTTCATCCCCTCCCAATAATACATTTGCTTCATACCATGGTACATCTTATTACTGCTCAGATGTATAGTCAATCTAGAGTGATGACACTCTAGCTGCAACTCATCTCATAATCCATCTACATTGGGTACAAACTACCTCCCATTCTTACAAAGCCAACCATCTCAGTCGAACTTGTACTGCTTCATCTCTTTAGCCTCTACTTCTCCCTCTATCTTTGTTATGATCTTGTTAGTGTAGCATCTCGCCTCTAACTAGTACTGATCTTCTCGATCAAAGTAAGTCTGGTTATCAAGCCTGTTAAGATCTATGGCTCTAACTCATAATGAGGTCTGAAGTCATCTCCACTGATATACTCTAACTACTTCTACTCTAAGAACATTGCTCCCAAGCTTGCATGTCTTCTAGTCAATGCATCGATGACTACATTTCCCTTATCGAGCATATAAGGAAGGCTAAAATCGTAAGAGGTAAGTAACTATAACCATCGCTGTTGACGTAGGTTGAGGTCCTTCTAGAAGAAAAGGTATGTCAAGGATTTATGGTTCGTGAACAGCTTGAACCTTTCTTCTAATTGATAATGCCTCCCAATCTTCAAAGCAAACGCTATTGCCACCAACTCTAATTTATGGGTCAAATACTTTCTCTGATGTAGCTTCATCTGTCGACTAGCATAGGCAACAAACCTACCTCATTGCATCAATTTTGCACCCAATCTAGTACCACAAGCATCAGTTTATACCGTCATCTTCTCATTCCCACCCTGAATGGTCAATACCATTGCACTTGTCAATCTCTTCTTTAGATTCATGAACATATGTACTTCGCAACACATACAAAAGTCTGATTCTACTTCGTAAAATTGGTTAACGGTGATGCTACATCGAGAAGTCCTTCATAAAACATCTATAATATCTAGTCAATCCTAGGAAACTCCTTTCATCGGTAGTGTTCTTAGGTTGGTTCCAATCTTGAACCGTTGCCACCTTTGTAGGATCAACTGGAATACCTTAGTCGGAGAAGACATAACCCAAGAATCTCACTTCTCTCCTCGAGAAATGATACTTTGAAAACTTATCTTTCAACTTGTGCTTCCTCAACACTTCAAACAGAATCCTTAAGCGCGTCTTGTGTTCCTCCTCCATCTTAGAATAGACTAGAATATCATCCATGAACACAAGCATAAACTGTTTAGCTGACCATAAAGTAACGACTCATGAGATCAACAAAGTATACATGAGCATTGGTCAGCCAAACGACATAACCAACCACTCATAGAAACCAGATGGCATACGAAATGCAGTGATCGAAACACACTCCTTCGCCACTCTCAATTAGTGAAACCCCATCGTGAGATCCAACGGAGAGAACACCTATGCACCATGGAGCTGATCGAATAAGTCATTAATACACAGAGTCGATACTTGTTTTTCCTCATCAAATTATTTAGCTCACAGTAATCTACACAAAACTTCAAAGATCCTATGCCTTGGTGGAGAATACTACGGGTGTGGGCCATTTAGAAATAATCCTATAAATGAACCCTTGTCTCAACAACTCATTCACTTGCGCCTCCAACTCATCTTACTCTCTATGTGCTATACACCTTAAGGGCATAACTACTGGTATGGCATCCTTCACTAAGTTTATGCGAAACTCAATCTCTCGATGTGGTGTTACTCCCATCACCTCCTCGAATATATCCAGAACTCTCTAATGATAGGCACATATGAAAACTCATCCCGTGGGACCTTGAGCGACTATAGAAATCTAACCATAACCCCATCATCTAGTAGGTAGCCAATCACTACCTTTTGCCCCTCCTTATCCTTAATTAACACCAACAACTTCTCACAATCCACCACTACCACATATTTCCTTTGCCATTCCATCCCAAGATAATCCAAAACCCAATGAAATTCAAAACAAAACAATCATAAACAAAAGATCAACCATGACTCTATAAGACCAAATTGTAAAAAACTACACAAAGAATAGTAGGGCCTCCAATAGGGTTTGTTACTACTAAAGGTCGGTCAACTATTTTGGGTCTCAATCCTGATCTATCTGTCATGTCACTAATATAAAGGAATGTGAATCCCCAATATCGAGCAAAACATGTATGGAAATACTGAAATAGAAAGCATGTATTGAATAGTGATGCTTTTCCCTTTCTCCTCCGTCGAGGTAGAACTCGACAAAGTCGGGATGAATCCAAAGCATATGCCTTCACCATCTATTTCTGCTGCATTGGTTTTGGACAACTCTTCTGCATATGTCTGAAATTGCCTTAGTTATAACACTTCTTCATCCCATCAGCCTTGCAATCCCTAATCAAGTGGCCCTTATCTTCACAACCGTAGAAGACAAGATCCCACTTTGCCTTCTTCAAAACATTCTCTCCCTGAAACCACTTCCTTCTACCATTCTATTTGTTCTTACCTCCACCATTTTGGTTTCCCCTCAGTGGACTTGGGCTTAGGGTACAAGCTTTCAAGTCGAAGGGCTTTCTCTGCTATCTTCTCAAATGGCTTATCTATATGCCTCATGAGCTTTTCCCCCAAGTAGTCATCCAACCACATAACTAGCTTCTAATTCTTCTTTAAGGGTGTGTCAATGATGGACATCCCATACTTTGACAAAGTGTCAAACTCAGCCACATACTCAGAGATAGACATGTCCCTTTGCTTCAAGTCTATAAATTTTCTGAACAACACCAACTTTTGGGTAGGGAATATAAACTTCTCTTCGACTCTAGTTTTTAACTGGTTCCAAGTAAAGTGGTCCTTAGGTGTGGCAACTATAATTGTGTTCCACCAGTTTATGGCTTTTGCGCAAAGCTATCGAGAAACCAGCCTCCTCCTTATTGCATCATCCAACCCCAAGTCATCAAAAATGCCCTCGTAGGTGTCCAACCAATCCTGCACTTCCATAGCTGATTTTGTTCCTTAGAAGCATTTTCCACCGTGATTGGAAAAATCTTTATTCAACTTCGTGAAATCGACTTTGTTTGCTTACACTTGGCACCTCCACCTACAGCAACATTAGGAGTAGTCGCTTGGGAATTTTGTAGCATGTTCACCATCATTTTATTGAACATAGCTTACAAATCAAGGTTAGCAGTCCCTGATCTTTCTCCCTCCTTAACTCTAGAGACAGTGGTCCTAGCAGAGTTAGGTATCCAACCAATCCCAAACTCCAGAGATAGAGGTCCAGGTACTCGTGTACGCATGTGACTTATATGCTATATATACTCCTATATAGTTTTGAAAATCAAAATATATAACAAGTACGCTCTCTCTCTCATGCGTGTGTGTACACACATGCGCGCTAGTGCGCATACACATTCAATTCAGTCAAGTGTGTTAACTCCATCCGTATCTCTATTGGATCATGATATCAACTCAGGTTAATCACGTAACCCAAGCTTTGATACCAAATATGACGACCGCCCTACACCTCCAACACTCAATATACATATTTAAGTGCACTGTTGCAGTGCCTACCCAATGTAGGATGATTGTTAACGGTCAAAAGGAAAATAAGCATCATAGAACCTATTGGATAGCTCATAATGCATTGAGTAAAATATATTATCAATCACATATGTAAAAAAGGTAAGAGAGTAATAACTAAATGAACCACAGTATCATAGCATACAGATTCAAAGAGTTATACAATATAGTGATAGAGCATATACAACTGATCATAAACTCAAAAGATAAACTATCTCTAAAAATTATAAGTGAACACTGTATAGGCTCCATAGTGTTGCACAATGACATGAGCAATTATATACCCATATATAATACGAGAAAGCTCCATCCCATTGTATAACCATATATAATACCTAATTATAAGCGAACACTATCTAAGCTTACCACCTAGACCTGCTATCTAGTCTACTCCCTCAAGAGTACTCGAGATGATAAGAAGGAAATTGTAAAACCTCGAGTAAAACAATGGTCTAATGTGAGCGAAAAGAAATCTCAAAATACTATAGAAGTTGATATAGTAGGGAACATAGGTATATGAACTACACTTGACATGTCCCTACAACCAAAGAGTTAGCACATAACATCGGTAATGTGCTACTCTACAAACGTCAAAAAGGTGTACTACATCCTAAGTACAACATCGGGTTGCCTACATATCCACATCTATATTACCTACAACATGTGACATCCCTAGAGTGAAAGGCTGCTATAAAGCAACCATAGCAAACATAGCATCCAACAAATATTCCCCACTATCACTCAATGTGCCCTATATATACGCTAACTCATATGGTTATTCCTCCGCCAAGGATTAATGGAAAAATCCTAGTTTTCAATGTGCTCTCCTACCAGCCTAAAGCTAACACAAGATCCGTCCTACCGATATGGGGCACATAGAACCATTCCAACAATCTAGGATGGCCATTCCAAGTCTCCAATGAGCATCCTCACAACAACCCTGCTTGTGCGTAAAAGGAAAACTCTCTGACTATCAGCGACTCCTTGGCATCCATATCCAAGGCCTTTCCTTGCTCCATTAAGTTTCTATCCAACCTTAGGGATCAATTCCATATTCCATTCTTTTCACGATAGAAACATTCAATATTCAATCCATGGTTAATCTTTCCTAAAACCTACCATTGTGGATAATCATCCTCAAGACTCCAATCAACATCAAGCCATCTTCTTTGGGACATAAACCCTTCGCTATCGAGTTAACATCATCAAAGTCTCGAAGCCATCATCCTTCATTATGCAATTACATCACAACTGAATGTCAAATAAACGAACAAATGCCCGTAGCATAACCTACATGAGCCCCTGATCATACACTAAGAGTTTTGCTAAGGCCAGCCTCTCCAATTAGTGTCCATACCAACCTGATCAGATTGGTACCAACATGAATTACTTAGTCAATAGTTTGGCTAAGTACTTCCTACCGACTTCTTTCCTTACTTTGCTTTCTTGGATTTCCCCTTCACAATACTCCACTCCACAAGTCCTCTGGCCCAACCTTTGCCATGAAAAGTGCTCGGTGCTGATCAAAAGTGATCGGTACTAAGTTGGGTAATTAACAAAATTTAGGGTCACGTACTCCTGAAGCTCCCTCTCTTACCATGACTTGAAGCTTTCCCCGAAGCATCCTTTTCATCGACTCGAAGCAACTTCCCACCAACCAAAACTACAACTTTCTTCATTGATTAGATTTATGATCGGTATCGAGATCTAGTTGACTAACCAAACCAACTCTAATTCTCCTTCGACCTTAGGTACAACCTCCTATCCTCCTCCATAACCCCTCCTCCAAGTTTCATCCTATTTGAGAAAGTTTAACTTTGTTTTGCCCAATTCGCCAAAGGATCCCTAACTATCCTAAAAACACTAGCAAGCCATATCAAAGCAAAGCATATAGTAGTAGCAATTATCTATATACATTTATTAGACATGGGCAATCATTCCAAATATGATGAACATAGAAGAATCTACATAGATCTAGCTTTACATTAAAATGAATATGATCCTAAAAGGAGCCACAAAACCATTTAACATCCAATTTAACCTTTTAAATTTTGAACATAAACATAAATAAGGGTTAGATTAAAGTTTAAAATTGTCTTAGCATCAAAATCATATTAAAAATAGTAAATTTAACTATATGAACAAGGATGGTGAGATTTCAATAATCTTTCATATAATCCCCAACATGCCAATTTAAACAATCAATTCTATAGTGGACAATAAAGAGCATGAATCTAAAGTAAACAAAATGATAGATCTTCATTCTGCTTTTTTAAATACCCTTCTGACGATAGATTAGACTAAGATTAGTAAGAAAAGGATGAATTTTTTGATGAGATATGGACTAGTGGAGGTTTAAAGCTATTTTGGGAAGTGAGAAATGATCTGTCTAGTAACAAACATAACTTAAAATAGAAACGATAAGTTCATTTTTTTATTATGACCAATTTACGGAAAGAGATCCATCTCATGGTGTATTGGAAGTGGTTTTAGATCCCAATTCAACCCCTATCAAAAGTTATAGGCCTCACAAGAATTTATGGGTCCAACCTGTTCGATAAAAATTCTAAATACGGAAAATATCCCTAGTAGTCGTTTCCTAAAGCTTTGGAGTCATAGGACCTCATATGATTGTAATAACAATATTTATAATCCTCCAGTACATAAAATATAGTGATTACAGTCTCTATAGAAGAACACATCAATGTTCCACCCACAAGTTCACATGAACGAACTTATCCTTATAGAACATCATCATAACCCCTATTATCAAGACGTTTAAGTCTAGAATACCTTTAGATGTCCATCACAAATCATATAGTTATTGCCACCAAATCCCAAAATCTACTCACAAACTCTATAGGCGAGTCCCAAAGAATCTACGGAAATTTCCTGGATAAACACAAAGTCAATAAGTCAAGGCGTCATGTCATCTCTTCAATTGCAAAACCATTCATCGTAGGGCCATAACTTCAAACTGAGAATCAAATAAACACGTGATCGGTCAAGGTACACTCCCTTAGGACATATCTCCTATACACTAATTTATCCAAAGTGCCATAATTTACACCCCAAAGAAACGTCTAAGTTTAGATAAAAATATGGACATATCTCCTAATTATACACTAATTTATCCAAAAAATGTCTAAGTTTAAACATATCTCCTATATAGTAAATGTAAAAGTTTATTATGATAACTTTTCAAGAAGAGAAACCATCATATCTTTCATTTGGATGTGGTTTTAGAACCTTATATGGGTCCAATCAATAGTTGTTAACCTTCAATGTTTTAAGGGTAAAAGTTATCCAAAAAATTTATAAGGATTAAATATGTAAATACTCAACAAGTCTAACAACTATAAACTCATATGACCCAATTTGGATTATTTTTTAAATTGTGATCCATTGATACGTAAAATAGGGATCAATGTACATACTGTCTTCTTCTTAAATGAGGGTACAATTTAGTAATTTAAGAAGTTTCTTGAATTATATTCTTGAATTATATTCTTGAATGTTCTTAAAATTTTCTTGAATTATTTTTAGGGTGCAATTTTGTACACACTAACCGACGTCTAAATTCCAACTAGATATAGCTTGAATCGTAACTTATTAAAGGAAAATAGGAACGAAGAGGGAAACATGCAAATATCTTAACACAAAATTATTGAATAATTTGGTAAAATAAGAAGAAATTGCAAGAGATGGAGATGAAAGAAATGAAAGAGGAGACGAGGTACTCACTATTGATAAGATTGAAGTTGGTAAAGGGGTTAGAGAGCTTTTTGATGTTGAGAGCTTGGATAACAATAATGGCATATTTTATTATAAAGGTTTTGTAAAAGGAATGAAGAAGGTCTTCCCTCCTTACATATATTTTCATCTCTAATCTCGATCGTTTAATAAGTTAGTAGGAAAAATCTAGATTGTTTAATTTTAATCAAGACCAATGATAGATTAAATGTTAAATCTCTAAAACCATCTTAAGAAACAAGTCACAACAACCAATGAAAGCACAATTACAATGACCCATATTTTTTGCTTTTAATTAGTTGTAAGTAGTTATTTTTTTGAAATTAAACAAACTATTGACTTAAAAGAAGAATTTTTATGATGTTTGAATTAGGATTTGAGACCTATTCCATTGCATTAGTAATGTTATTCGTATGGAAATCATACAAGGTTTATTAAAATTGAATAAGGCTATTAAAATGAGAAGATAGGGGAAAATGTTTATCTGACTAGAATTCTCTTTATAATTCTAATATTAGCTCCTTTTGTTTCTAATTTTTCGTTATTTTCTTCTTCTTCTTCTTCATTTTCTTTAAAAAAAGTAAGGTTTCTAAAATAGAAATCATTATAGCTCTTTTATCTCTCAACCAACAATTACAAAATAAATGTCTAAATTCTAGATAAGAGATAATAATCATTTATATCTTTGATTTCACATTTTGAAGAAGTTTGGAACCAAATTTCCAAAAGCAAAGAGGAGCTTCAAATTGGGTTTCATCAGAGATTAGATTTCTTGATATTTAATGAATGGAATTTATACTCTATGATATATGATTGTAGTATATTTTAGAAATCATGATAAATACTCAGATGTTGGTTAAGGGTTGAGAAATGAACTTGAATTAGGGTTTTAGAGATGAGAAAATTATTAATGAATTTTTTAAAAGAGTTAATTATAGAATTAAATAGTTGAATAACTTGATAAGATATGTATTGTGTTTGGGTTGAATTAGTAAATAATTGTTGGTTTGGGAATGGATGAAATGGTTAAGAGATGGTTCATGACATTTGTAGTTGATGAATGAAATGTAGAGTTGAAATGGTGAATTGCATGGTTAAACTCGTACGATTATGAAACTGATTCATTGCCTAAAAACCATCTATCGAGTACGTAGTTGCACTCATTCGACAATCGAATCTCTTAAAAAAGGATACGAATTCATGTCAAATGATGTTAAGATAATGTGTCCTAATGACATAAAGTCATATGTTGAAGATGTAAAAGAAGACAAGAAGAAGGTGGGAGAATTTCCACAAAGTGAAATCCACTATCCATGTTTAATTATGCACAAATCAAGTATTCAGATGTCTGAAATGATGATTTAGACATTGAAATTCATGAAATAAATCTTGCGCTATTCATCTGTATTTTGGACATTTTAGGCATTTGAAAATTGTGTTTGGATGACTGAAATATGGGCAGACGTCTAAAATTCAAATTCAGACGTTTAAAGTGATAATGACCGGATAGTTGAGTTTTCTTTTAGATTCTGGATTTTGATATCTCAAGTTCATTTTTAGGACCTATGCAATGCTTGTAAGATCCAAATTGACCACATAGAAAGATGATGAGTTTGGAGATGTCACATTTTGTCCCAAGAACATGGTGATTGAAGTTGGATGATATAGAAGCTGTGGTATTGGTTCAAGATGCGATTCATTTCATATGGTGGTTTTTATAGAGTCGTTCGATGGTTTTGAAACACTATGACTAGGTAATGCATTTACAATTCCATACGGTATTGTGTGTATATAGCAAGTACATTCACCTTAGCTATGACTCTTGGATTTGATATTTCTATATATTTTGACGAACGGGGTGTGGTTGTTATAGCTGTGCGTGTTTGGCATTATTAATCCAGGGATAGAAGACTTTCTATCTCAATGTCAAAGGTAATAGATCTTAGGCTACTTTGTAGTAAAAGGTAGTCGACATCAAGTTGCTTTCCTATGCCTTCGTGTTAAACAAATGATAGCGGTTAGGCATGGTATATCGACTCGGATTCAATATGATTGTAGACGGTGTGATGCATTAAAGCATTGTAGTATCGGTATTACATTAGTGACTGTGCTTAGTGGGTTTTTGCCTCACCAGATGATTAGAGGCGCACTAGCCTAGTGTGTGACAATTGAATCATAATTTGTGCTCTAATGATTAGTATATGATAAACTTATCGTATAGCGTAGCACTATAGTAAAAATGTGCTAACTTATTGAATGCTGGTGAAGAAGCAAGTTGAGGCATGATTTCACTACCTCGAGTATCACTGTTTGGTATTTTTCATGACATAGTAGCACACAAAGATCATGCAAATTAGTGATATTACCTTTTAACTAGACTTTATGCATGAACTCTCTTTATTTCCTCTTTTGTTGTTGACTCTTTGAGTAGGCTGACTAGAGATGGGGGTTTCTACTAACTGAAGGCAATGCACTGAGCTAGAGCAGTTTTACCACTATATTCATATCCATCCCATTTTTAGGATATTGAAATGTATACTATATATTAATTTCGAGATATGTTGTATATAGGATTTGATGTACCATTTGCATATTGTATCATGATATCAAATTTTATATCTCTTTCTATGATATAAATTCAGTCTCTTACTTGTTTTTGTTCATTTTTTTTGCCTTCCACTGTGAGATTTAGTATGATGATAGTTGTGCTAAATATATTCTGTGTTGTTGTTGTAATTTTATATTTTATGCTTAACGGAACACTATCTATGATAATTATAGATTCAGAATATGTAACAAGCCGCACATTCGGCTACACTGATCCATAGCCTAGGGTGAATTTTAGACTCACGTAGTGCCGAGATGTACAAGCTATTATGTTTTGAAACACAACAGAAACTAAGATTATGAAGGATAAAATCTAAGGTATTCTACACTTTAATATCTCATGGCAGCTAGTAATACAATATAAATATAGAAAAATATCATCTCAAAAAATATCCTAGAAAATACGATCTCAAAATATACATAGTCCAAAGATCCAGTTTGAAAAAGCAACAGCGTATAGTTTGAATAGTATGATAAATAGTTACACGGAGCATGACAAAGAGTAATAAATGGCACTAACGCCAAGCTCACTCCTCTACATACTAGATTAGGGCCAATTTCCTCCTGCTCTATCCTCTTATGGTTGAGGAAAAAGAAAGAAGTAGGATAGATAAAAGTCTATTGAATAAGTTACATCATTGAAATATGGTGATCATATGCAATTGACTTCATTTATAATATATGTGACCTAGGGTGTCCTACTTGTGTTGTTTATTACTTACTAATGTCAGTCATATTAACCTAAGGAATATAGCTCTAAATATGCCTGCATCCAATATCTTATGAAGGTTTACACTTAGGGTCGAATAACTAATCAAACCTCAAATCAACTATAGATTAGATTAATTGCCTCTAGAACTACTCCTAACATAAGATCGCATGCAATATCGACATTTGGACTATATTTCCTAAAATACGACTATAGCGTCTTGTACTTACGCAGTAAGAGGAGCTCGTAATGCCGACTCGCACAAGAAGACATCTTAGGGTCAAAGCATCTATGTCCAAGCTCAGTGATAGCACCACTTCGGGGAGCCCGCAATGCCGACTCGCATCAAGAGCGACTAGGGGTATGCTGCATCCGTGTCCACCTCTCATTGGTGATGCTACTTATTGCACCATGTTGGACAACCAACAATAGTTTTATGTCCTAATTGCAATATGCGCCAAGGAACGTCTCATTATTTTCGGGCCATACACTTCTCTAGGCATCCACCAATAATGTTGCACATCCACCAAAGAATCTCCTATAAGTGCTTCTAGCGATTTAATCGCCTTTGTCGAACAAATAGTTTTTAGGCCAAATTGTCAATAGATGCTATCTAATTAGTCCCATAACATCCAAAAGTCGAGAACTAGGGAATTTATTTCCCTAAATTTATACTAACACACACACACACACACACATATTTGTGTGTGTATTATATAAATCAATAAACCTAGGTCGTAGGCCAAGGTTCAATTGCGCCTGAAATTCGACGATCGGTCGACCGCTCTTCCTTGGCCGGTCATAGTATGCCATTTGAATGGTCGATTTAGTTGACATTAATTATTATTATTTTTCTTTTGTTTTGGTTTGTTGAAATATTAATTTCATTTTGCAGTATACCCTATTTCATTAGCCTACAATTCCTAAAATTCTCAATTTCGGTTTCTAACCATTTCATAAGTATATCTGTCATCAAATCCAATTAACTCAGGTTTAAAATCAATAGGATATCAATATCTTAGTCTACATTCAATTTTACAAAAGGAGTGCGTTTAACCTAAATCAATATTCAAACAAATTTTACTTTAAACAAATTTAGATCGGACGGGGACTATATTCGTATGGGTGAAATTTCTATCAAATTCCTAATCTATTTTAATTACTAGATAAACAGTATCTTTGATCGATTCAACTAAACAAATTATAAATCAAATAGGGTATAAGGAAATTCAATAACATGTAAATCAACATAATTAACAACGAACCCACTAAGCTCTAGTATGTTATTCCTTCTTTTATCCACCTAGAATCTCCTCCACTTGATTCGTTGATCAATCTTTCCTCGATTTGACTACCGTCTCCTTTTTTGCAATATTTGGTTGTAATTGTTAAATTTTTAGTTTTGAAGAACAGACTCATTTGAAGAGAAGAAGAGCATTTTGGAAGAGATGGATTTTTGGTACAATAGAATAGATTAGGATTTCTGTTGGGAGATTAACATTTTATTTATAAGAGTAGAAATTGACCTAGACAGTTAGATTTAATCATATAAAATCTGGGCCGTTCGGCCAAGGCAAACCCTAGTTGACAACGCTCGACCGGTCGACTAGTGGGTTCGGGGGCAGTCAACCGCTAGTGGTCTATCGGTCCCAACAAAGATGTCAATTGGTTGAACCTTTCTATTTTAATTAAATTCATTCCATATTTATACGTTTAATTATTTTTGATTTAGAATCTTTAAAATTTAATACCTATTTCATATGAGCTCTGGTTACAGAATTTTATATATGAAAATTGTCCAGAAAATTGCTACAAATGCAACAATGTAAATTTCGTAGCCAAATTAGGATGTTTATGCACATTCCATTTTTACCTTTACTATAATTTAATAATGTATTTTATTAAATTTATAGTTAAATTTTCACGAGGTGTTACATTCTCCCCTTAAAAGGATTTATCCCTGAAATCTCCAAGGACAGAAAAATGCAACTTATATGTACCGAAATTAATACTTACAACCATCAACCACTAGCAACCATTATCCTTAGTTCAGATTTTTTTAATGCAGTATGTACATATAGGCATGAAATGCATATGAATCTAAACTAACGTGAAAATTTGGAGGTCTCTTGATCTAGTCGAACTCCTAAAATGCAAGTGCTCATACCATGTATCCAAAATGTATGCAACAACCTATGTAAATATACTGGTAGGTCTTCATGTATGTGCAATCATTCAATCCATATTCAACAACCATATGCATATAACTTGATACAATGAAATAAGTGATGGTGTGAATGTATATTAACCTATATGTATGTATGTGTGTGTGTGTGTATATATTTATATGTGTGTGAAAAATACATCCATTAACAACCACTATCCAAACCATGTCCTAATGACACATTCACATCCTTTCCTAATCATCCAAACAACCTTATCTATGGGTTACACTAAGGTAAAGCATAAGCGCTTAAGCAGTTGTACATACATTAACCAAAATGGATGTGTACCAAAAAAGAGTTTTGAATAGATAGCTCGAATCTTCTCTTCAAGCTCCCGCATACTCTTTTCTTGGTCATCTCCCTACTGGACCTCAACAAGCTTAATAACTTTATTATCGAGTCGCTTTGTACCATGCTCAATGATACAAGTGAATCCCTTTCTACTGCCACCTCCTTTAGTTGACTCAGCTCGACCCAGCTATTGGTTCATGTAGACATTATCACAAGTGTGACACATGGAAAACATTGCGTGCTTCTGCCAAGTTTTCAGGAAGCTTCACCCTATAAGCTAACTTACACGCCCTATTTGTGATCGGAAAAGGCCTTACAAACCTTGGCACTAACGTTCATGAACTACCTAACCTCATGAAATCCCTCACCCACTAGAAATTCCAACTTTATGCTTCTCATGTCAACATAAGTGTTATGCTTATCTTGGACGATTTTCATCATTCTACATATCAAGTCTACCTTCTCTGATGTCTCCATCATCATTTCTGGTCAAGGAATAACCCTACATGTAGTGTCCCACCGACAAAACGGTGATCTATAGGGCTTCCCATATAATACCTCAAGCTTTGCCATCCCAATGCTTGCCTGATAGCAACTATTATAAGTGAAATACACTAGTGGCAAGTGATTCCCCCAAGGGCCACCAAAATCCAAGATACACATCCATAGTAAATCCTCCAGTACCTGATTCACTCTCTTCATTTATCCATCCATCATTGGGTGATAAGCGGTACTCAAGCTCAACTCTGTGCCTAAAGACTTCTGAAAAACCCTCCAAAAATCGTTGGTGAAAAGTGGACATTGGTCGCTAACAATGCTTGAAGGAACTTCGTGTGGCTTAACTATCTCCTCTATGTATAGAGTCCTCAAGTCACAACAGTCCTCGTACTCCAAACCAGAAGAAAAGTAGCGCATTTGGTCAAACGATCGACTATGACCTAAATATGTTCATTCCCTCTTCTACTCCTAGGTAGTCCATCAATGAAATCAATAGAAATGCTCTCCCACTTCCACTATGGAATATCCAATGGTTGCAATAATCCTCCCAATTTCTTATGTTGTGCCTTTACCCTTTGATAAGTCATACACTTAGACACATACTTTGCCACATGCTTGTTCATATCTAGCCAATAAAGACTCTTCATATCATGATACATTTTGCCTCCACTAGGATGAATGGTCATCCTAGAACGATTAGATTCGGATAGTACTATATCAATCAAATCCACAATGAGAGGAACACATAGTCCACCATCTCTCAATAACCACCCATTTGAGTCAATGGTGTAGCACATCAAATGATTAACTGCTCTCCTCTACTAAGCTTCTTCAAAATATTCAGTAAATTCTTACTATGTTTCTGGCTTGATCCAATGTGGTCTATAAGTGTAGGTTGCATGCCTAAAGCTGCTAACGATCTCAGAGTGATATCCGACGATGGTCAAAAATCTAATCTAAAGATTAACTTTAAGTGCTTTCTCTCTAAAAACATAGGACTCAACATCGCGTGCTTTGTATTCAAGGCATCAGCTACTACATTGTCCTTGTTTGGGGTATAAGGGATATCAAAATAATATGATACCAAGAACTCTATCCGTCTATACTACATTGAATTTAGATCCTTCTAGAAGAATAAATATTTCAAAGACTTATGATCCGTGAACTGCTCAAATAGCTCTCCCAATAAATAATATCTTCCTAACTTGAGGGAAAAAAAATGGTTGCCAACTCAAGATCATGGGTAAGGTAATTTCTCTCATGGACTTTCAATTATTGACTAGCATAGCTCACCAATCTTCCCTCATCCATCAAAACTACACCTAATTCCATACCGCAAGCGTCGGTGTAAACTATGAATGTCTTCCAACCATCAAGAAATACTAGAATAGGTGCACTAGTCAGAGGACCAGAAATCCTAGCTAAGTCCTTAATGAACTTCCTATCATAGTGCTCTAAACCAAGAAAACATCTCGCTTCCCTCGCATTCTTTGCAAATGCCAATCCTATACTGTAGCAATTTTATTGGGATTGCCTACTAGCCTATGCTCAGAGACAATGTGTCTCAAAATCGAAACTATTTACGTAAAAAGTAATATTTGGAAAACTTCACCTTCGACTTATTCCCATAAAGAGTATTCAGCACTTCTTCCAGGTGCAACCTGAGCTCCTCCTTGCTTTTCGATTATATCAATATGTCATCGACAAATACCACCATGAACTTATTAAGAAACCCTCTAAAATTTAACTCATCAAATCAACAAAGTAGGCAGGTGCATTGGTTAGTCCAAAGGGTATGACTAACCACTCGTAAAGTTCGTTAGGTGTACAGAAAGCAGTCTTCTAAATATTGTCTTCAGCTACCCATAACAAATGGAATCCGATAACTAAGTCAAGCTGAGAGAACACCTTCGTTCCAACTAACTAATCAAAGAGATCATCTATGTAGGGCAACATATAATGATTCTTCTTCATCGGTTTATTCAGTTCATGATAATCGACGTAAAGCCTAAAGACCACATTCCTTGATGGTAACGACAAGTGGTTCTCCATATTCTGAAATACTACTCCTAATGTAGCACTTCTCTAAGAGAACTTGCTTATTTAGCTAACATCTTTCTATATGAGCCATGTACCTGAAGATCAAGGCAATAGATCTGGCGTTCTCCTCGAAATAAATCTAAAACTCGATCTTACTTTGGAGTGAAAGACCAGTAACTTCGAAAAAGATATCTGGATAGTCTCTAACTACTAGCACTAAAGCTAATTCCTCATGTGATAGGTCTAAAGAAAATAGGTAACTCAACATAAATGAATCTTTGGGATCACAATAAACTTCTAAACAAATCCACTACAAGTACCCAAACGAACGACCTTCTTACCACATTCTAAGACTGCTCCATACATGGTCATCAGCCTATCCTAAAAACAAAACAAACCTGGAAAACCGTAAGACAAAAGCATCGCAATTGAAATCGATCCTGAAAATAAATAATTTCAAACCCTTACAAATCATAGATAAATAAGTCGATCCTCCCAAAAGGTTTGATACAACTAGTAGGTTTGTAACTATCTAGTGTTTAAGTACTCATCTATAAGTCTACTCAAAATAAAAGAGCGTGACCCCAGTGTCAAATAAGGTACGATAAGGTAAATTAGATCATGTTAACACACCTTCGATTACGACCTTCTTCCTCTTATCCACCATTGGAGGTGCACTCGAGCTGGGAACATCATCTAGCGCATAAGTTAAAACAACTTAGGCGAAGGCCTTCAGTGGTGCTGGATAGTTCCAGCTCATGTGCCAAAATTGGTTGTAGTTAAAACATTAGATCTTTGAGATATTTGTCATGCACTCCTTCGCAACATTCCCCTTCTTGCCACGTCTTCTACACTTGACCTCTTGCTTCTTAATCTTTCCTTAGGCCCCCATTCCACCAGTGTGTTATTTCTACCAATGTATCTTTCCTCCTGACTTCTTGGGCTTGCTTTTTACCCCTTTCTTGGAAACTTTATTTACCAAAGTCACCTCCACCAAACACTCATAAGTCGCACCATAGGAATGTGAATAAGAGCTAAGCCTTGAAGAAGTAGATTCAACCCTTTCCAAACTTCAAAGCTTTCTTCCGAGGGGTATTATCTGATGCACACCAAACCTAGCCTACTTATTGAACTAATTTACATATTCCTTCATTGACATTTGTTTTTGCGCAAATGTATGAACTTCTCCAACTATACTCCCAACTCTTCCATGGAAAGAAATTTCACCTCAAACTGCCTCCTAAACTCTCCCCAAACTATCTTCTCCTTCTTGGCCTTCGCCATTACCACATCCTACCAATTCAAAGGCTCTCCTATAAATGCCAGGTAGCAAGCTATCACCTAAAGTCATCTCCCAGGCCATCAATCTAAAAATCCTCTTATAAGTACGAACTAAGCTTTTGAGTTCACATAAAATTTGATCTCCACATGTAGCTTCCTTCTTAGACTCACAAAGTCCTTACATGGCTTGGCAAAATCGACAACAGGTGGGTATTAGAGACGCACAAAATTCCTTACATGCCTAGAATTTCAACTGCATCACCTGAGCTACAACCGGCAAGATTGCTCATTCTCTCTATCTACGATCTAAGACATATTAGAGACTTTTCCATATATATTATTGGCAAGAATAAGTTATAGCATTTTTTGTATAAAAAACCTTTGAAAACTTTTTACGTATATATATGTATGATTGTATTTATACTTTTTAAAGTTCGATTTCGAAATAATTTTTGAAAGAAGTTTTGAAAAAATATTTCAAAATATTTCAAGTATGTTAAGGAATCTAAAACCTAGGCTCTAATACCACATGTGACAAACCACACCTCTGAACAGATCAATCTAAAGCCTAAGATGACTTTCGAACTCACATTGTGCCAAGGAGTATGAGCTATCCAGTTTTAAAATGTTATAGAGACTAAGATTATTAAGGATAAAACATAATACATTTTACACTTTCAGATCCCCCAGTGGTAGGTAGTAAAATATAAATATAGAAAAATATCATCTCAAAAAATATCCTAGAGAACATAGTCTTAAAATTATGTAGTCCAAAAATCAAAAGTTCAACAATGTTATAGCATATAGTCTGAATAGTACTAAACATAATAGATAGTTACATAGAGAGTGATAAAGAGTAACAAACAATGCAAATGCCAAGATCACTTCTTCACGTACTAGATTAGGGCCAATCACCTATTGCCCTGTCCTCTTGTGGTTGGGGCAAAAGAAAGAAATGGGTCATAAAATAGCATGGTGAATGACTTACATCACTAATACATTGTGATAACATTCAGTTGACTTTAATCTATGTGACCTAAGGTGTCGTACTTGTGTTCTGCATTACTTACTAGTGTTGGTCATATTAACCTAAGGAATATAGCTCAAAATATGCATACACTCAACATTTTATGAAGGTTTACACTTAGGGTTGAACAACTAATCGAACCTCAAATCATCTATGGATTAGACTAATAGCCTCTGGAACTATTCCTAATATAAGGTCGCATAAAATATTGCCCTTGGGACAACATTTTTCAAACTAGACTACAACATATCGTACTTACACATTGAGAACAGCCCGCAATGCCAAATTGCATTGAAGACTTCTTAAGGTCACTTCATCCGTGTCAAACCTCAATGGTAATGCCACTAAAGGAAGCCCACAATGCCAAATTGTGTCAAGGACGACTTAGGGTCCGTTACATCCATGTCCACTTCTCATTGCAACGTCATTTATTGCACTACGTTGGGTATTCAATAACAATGTCACGTCCTAATTGCCATATGCACCAAGGAACCTCCCATTAGTGTCGGGTACACAGTTCTCCAGGTATCCATGAACAATAATACGCATCCACCGGGGAAACTCCAATGGGTACTTCCTGCGATTTAATCGCCTTATCAAACAGATAGTGTCTAGGCCAAATTGCTTGCGTGCGTTATCCAACTAGTCCTGTAACATCTGAAGTCAAGAATTATGGAGCTAATTCCCTAAATATATACTAACATACATACATATATATTATAAAATTATAAATCTAGGCCCTAGGCCAAAGTTCAAACCGTACTTGAATTTCGATCACGTTCGACCATCGGTTACTGTAGCGGTCGACCATTCGGTATCGACCAGCTATAGTAAGCCTGTCGAATGATCGATTTAGTTTACGTTAATTGATTTTTTTTTCATTTGTTTTGGTTAGTCAGACAATTAACTTCATTTTCAAGTAAACCCTATTTCATTAATCTATAATTCACAAAATTCTCAATTTCAATTTCTAAACATTTCGTAATTTCATAAGTGTATTTGTCATCAATCAAATCAACTCAGGTTTAGAATAAATAGAGTGTCGATACCTCAGTCTATGTTCAATTTAAAAAAGAGTGTGTTCAGCCTATATCAATTTGTATCCAAACAAATTTTAATTTATCCAAACTTAGATCTGACAAGGATCATATTCATATGGCTTAAAGTTCTATCAAATTCCTAATCTATTACAATTACTAGATAAATAGTATCTTTGATTAAATTAAATTCTAGATCAAATGGATTATAAACAAATTCAATTATATATAAATCAACATAATTAACAGCAAACCTACTCACATCTAGTAAGCTGTTCCTTCTTTTATCCACCTAGAATCGCCTTCGCTTGATTCATTGATCTCTCTCTTTCCACGATTTAACTATCTTCTCCTTCTTTGTAATATTTTATTTTAACTGTTAAACATTTATTTTTAAAGAACAAGCTGATTTGGAGAGATAATGAGAGTTTTGTAAGAGATGGAGTTTTGATATGAATACAATAGATTAGGATTTCTGGTGTTAACTTTGTATTTATAAGGGTAGAAATCGACCAGGATCGTCAGATTTAACTATATAAAATGCAGGTCGTTCAGCTTAGGCAAACCCTAGCTAACAAAGCCAGACCGATGGATCGATGGGTTCAGGGTAGTTGATCGATCCCAACCAAGGCGTCGATCGGTCCCAACCAAGGTGTCTACTGTTAAACTTTCCTATTTTAATTTATTTCCTTCCATATTTATATATTTAATTATTTTTGATTTTGAATCTTTAAACTTCAAAAACTTTTCCATACAAACTATGATTACAAAACTTTATATAAGAAGATTGTCCATAAAATCACTACAAACGCAATGGTGTAAGTTTCATAGTCAAATTCAAACATTTGTGAAAATTCCATTTTTACCCTTATTATAATTAATTTAATTTCTTTTATTAAATTTTCGTGGAGTGTTACTGGTTGTTTGCATGTTTAAATTACGGATATGACAGAGGGTGGATTGTTAATTTAGTATTAGAGCTTATGTTACTCAACCACCATAAATAGGAAAAGTTAAGAGAATATATTTTTGTTTTGGTATACTAATGCATGTGAAATTAGGCACTCACACTTATGTTTCTTGTACTGTATACTATCTTTTAGGAAAATTGTTCCTAATTATCATCTATAGATAGCTAACATGAGTTATGCCACTAAAGAAATGAACGCTAGAGATAATGGTTATACTCCAAAGATTCAAATTCTATCTTAGTTATAGAGGTACTTGCTGGCTACAATGTCTGGCACTCCACATTCAGTAGAAGGCCTTCATGTTCCGATTCAGTAGAAGGCCTTCATGTTCCGACACCAATGGGAGTGATTCCTATTGCTCCATGGCCTATACCACCCATTATTGATTTTCCCTAGCTTTATAAAGACTACCTTTTTATAATGGTGAAGCCTTATTTAGGACAGAGTCATTTCATTGGGACTCAAGAATGTTTCAGCACTAATGAGCAATCTTTGATGACATGGGGTTGAGACTTTTACAAGGAGACAACTTACTTCTAGGCAACTTTAAAAAGAACCTTTAAGTTGGTGGGATGTTGTTATAGAGAAGTGGAGGAGCATGCTATGACTTAAGAAGAGATTTGAAGGAGGCTCGAGGCTTAATTTTATAGGTCGAGAAGGGCTTCCAATCGATGAATTTTATGTATCTCCAACAAGGCGAGAAGACCAAGCAGGAGAACATTAATGAGTTCACACTTTTGGTTGGTTTTGAGATGGGCATTATCAATAATCCCACTAAGAAAGCCAAAAGTTTACTATAGGATTCAACCAACCAATTAGGGATCCTGCTCTTAGTCATATTCCCATGGGTGCTACTAGTTGTACCTAAAACATGCTAGCTATCATAGGTTAAGGATAAAAGTTTTATAGTATGTTGAAGGCCATAGTAAGCCATTGCAAATTGGTGATAGATAAAGCCATCGTTTGTTGAAAGACAAAGCAAGTTATCATAAGTTAGTAGGGTCAAAGCCATTGTAAGCTAATAAATCTAGCTATCGAATATTGATACTTCAAAGCTATCGTATAGTGGATGACTAAAATATTGGGGGATAATATTCCTAAGCTATCACATGTTAATTAACTTAGCTATCAAAGGATGAGGCTTCCTAGCCGTCGCATGTTAATTGAATTAGCTATCGAACGATGATGCTCCTAAAGCTATCGTGTGTTGATTAATTTGGCTATCAAAGGATGAGGCTTCCTAAGCTATCATGTGTTGATTAAATTTTGTTATCAAAGGATAAGGCTTCCTAGCTTTCTCATGTTGATCGAATCAGCTATACAAGATGATGCTCCTAAGCTATATATGTCGATTAATTTGGTAATCGAAGGATGAGGCTTCCTAGCTATCTCATGTTGATTAAATGAGTTATCAGAGGTTTCTTATTTTTGAGCTATTTCCTACTGACTAATTCATATAAGATCAGCATCCAACTAGCCACAAGTATTCTCTAGTTGGGTCGGCATTACCACTCATCATGAATAAAGAGGGAGTTGTGCCACCTTTCATCTTGAACATGTACCACATTAGCAAATCATGATCATCCACTTCTAACAAATGACACATGTCATGAATTTAAAGGTCCAAATATTCTATAAATAGGCATGTACACTCTACTAGAAAAGGAATGAATTCCAAGTGATCCTTCTTTCTCATTTTTTCATTTTCTTGAGTGTGTAAAGAAAAGCTTAAGATTGGGGGTTCCAATAGTCGTTAGGTCAAATTGAAATCAAGATTTTGCAATCAAGGACTTGAATGAATGCTAGTTTGCATGTTTACTCTCATAAGGACTCTTGCCTTGTATACCTAACTTGTGACTTTCCTACTAAACAAAAAAAGAACTTTCCACCATAACAGGCATATTGAACTCTAAAAACTTTCCGCTTTCAAGTTCAGTACTTGATCTTGGAATATGCTTGATTTTGACATAATATTTAGTGGTGCTTTCGTTGAGAGTTGAACTCAAGGAACCTACCTTTTTTAAACATAAAACCAAATATGTTTCAGTCAAGCCTCTATCTGATAATTGAGTCCTAATAAGGATCAGTTTCCATAAGCTTTTCCCTTTAATTCCTTAGTTTTCTTCTTCCTTTTTTCCTTAAGTAACGGCCAACTGCTTCTTATGTTTTGTTTTGATTGTAGAAAATGAAATGAGAACGAATGAGTGAGGATAGGTTTAGGGAATGAAATAAGGATTTATTTCCATTATACCCCTCTTATTAATCCCTTTCTATTCTATGTTTAAAAGCAATATTATTAATCGATCAATTAAGGCAAGATCTAGTTAGTTAACAAATCTCATTCTCCATAGCGCTTCGTATTATTCTTTCTAATTTATCTAATTAAATTCATTGAATAAAGTTAACCAAAATTAGCGATGTTATAGGCTCCCCTTTAAAGAATTTCATTCTCAAAATTATGATAAGGAAAGCAATAGGCATAATAATCACACAAACATGTGTGACCAACACTAAACAACAATACTAGCTTATCTTACTAGTCAAAGATCTATTTGACATATATACAACATACCATCAAATCAACTCAGGATAAGTATCTCTAATCCTATCTTCCGTCGCCCAAGTATAGTCTTTCTAGTTGTCATTCCAATGGACTTTCACTAACTTGGCTATTTTGTTTCTTAACTTCTTCTCATCTTTCCCTACAAAAGAATTGGTTGTCTAACAAAAGTAATATCCAGTTCCACTACTATATCTTTCAATACAGTTGGTACGATAGTGTTTATACTCCGGTGCGCACTCTGGGAACCTAGAGTTGATGAGAATACTCCAATTCGCGCTCTGGGAATTTGGAGTTAGTTGTAGGACTGTTGTGTGTCGGTCCAGTTCAGCCTTTGATGTGATGGCTTGCTCCCGAGCTGAGGTTTCACTTAGTGAGTGGCCGGTCGTATCACAGTCACTCGCTATTTGAATAAATTCCATTGTTCGATGGAACTTAGCTCTTCGTGCGTCATGATTGTTGAATGTTGCATTCAGTGAATCACAGCTCTAGCTTGAAGAGATAGTAATTTATTGCTGGAACGGAAAAACATGGCAAAGTCAGTGCCTTATTACAAATTCAAACTTCAGAATGTAAAGGAAATTGCAAAGTATTCATGGATTAGATAAAGCCTGTCATGTGTAACAGTGACGAAGATCCTCATCGTTCCAGGCTCCTGACAAAGTGGGTCCGCCACTGATGGCGTTTATCACCAATCTCCCGCCGGGATGGGTAGAGTCCTCATGTCTCGGTCGATTGAGTTCATTATTTTGATTTGATGGGACCGCTCCTCCAGGCTACGGCGCCCGCACAAATTGTTCCAGCTTCCTTTCTCTGATCAATTTTTCTACGAGATCTTGCAAGTGACGACATTCATTCGTATCGTGCCCGTAGCTTTCATGGAACCTGCAAAATTTTCCCGTTTGGATTTGTCTCTCTGATGACGGTTTTTGAGCAGGTTTTTCGTATTGAATTGTATTACAGGTTTGTAAATACAAGTTCTCCAGTGATGTATTCAAAGGAGTGTAACTGTCAAACATAGGATTCTTGCGCTGTGGGCCACGATTTTGATCTCGCTTTCTAGTTTGATTCACGTTCTCTCTTCGCTGAGTTTGTTTGTTTTGAAGGTTCAACTGAACTTTTCCGAAACTCTCACCGGACTGTCTGATCGCGACATTGCTTTGGATCCCTTCCGTGCTTGGCCCTGCATCAGTCTACTTCCTAGATTGTTTTGCATCTTCCCTTCTCAGGAATTGAGCCGCCTTGGTGTGGAAATGGTCCAATGATGCAGGTGGCTTTCCAGCCAACCAGTTGCCAAACTCAGAATCGGGGTCGATCCCTTTAGTCAACGCCATAAGGATGGAGTTATCGTTCGGATTGCTGATTTCCGCACATGCAGTATGGAATCTCTCTAAGTAGTGTCTGAGTGTCTCTCCAGGAGCTTGGGTGACGCTAGATAGAGTGTTGACGTCTTTCGGTTTTGCGACGTGCATGCGAAATTGCTCGACAAATTTAGTGGCCAATTGGTCAAAGGAGGAAATGGATCGAGGTGGCAGTCGAGTGAACCACATGGTAGCGATGCCCCCCAAGGATATGGGGAAACTACGACACTTCATTGCGTTGTCAGCTCTGGCAACGCTCATCGACCATTCATATTTCAGAACATGTTGGTTGGGGTCGGAGTTTCCCTCGTACATGGGTAGAGTCGGCATCCTGAATCGCCGAGGGGGTTCAGCAGTATGTATATCGTCCGTAAAAGGAGTGTGACTTCGGGAAATTCCCCAATCGTCATTCGTGAGTCTCTGGCTCTCACGGATCATCTGACGTATCATGGTCGAAAGATCCGGTATTTGCACGTTTTGTGTGGCTTGGCCCGGAGTGTGATTGAATCCCACATTCTGGGGTTGGACCGGATGCTGTCGACGGTCCAAATCTTGCCTTTTTGGCTTATAGTTTTCCGAGACAGATGGTTCAGGAGTACGTCCGTGCTGACGGCGGTCCAGGTTCGTCTGATTTTGGGCATCGACTCCTGGTTCAACCGCGACGTTAGTGGCACGATATTCTGTGGTGTAGTGAGGAGCGGTACCCCCTCAGGAGGGGGGCCCGGTCTGGAAACTGGCCTATGGGCCGACTCTCAGTTGTCCAACGGTCATCGCCGGTTGATATCCAGCAGCTTGTATGTGACTCCCATCTAGCCGGGGTCGTGGAGATCGATGATGATAATCAGAAGACTAAGAACTTTCGCTGGAGGAGCGAGAAGCATGGTCTCTGCTAGATCTCCTTCGCTTCTGGCGATTCAACTGATTGGTGAGCTCGGCATTAGCGCGTAGCTGTTCTATTAGTTATTGCCGACTCTGGGTCAGCTCTTAGAGTAGCCACTGGAACTCTTGCCTAGTAACCAGACCTGATGGTTCTGAGTGTCCAGTGGCGTCTTGGTTTGAGGGAGGTAGCGGCACAGGATTCTGTCTATCCTGTTCTTCTTGATTGACAGCATTAGAGGTGGTCCTTGTGCTAAACATATTGATGGTTAAATTCCTTTCCTAGACTTTATGCAAATCTGAATAGAAGGGAAGGAACTTGGATTTGATGATCTGGATCTCTCTCTTAGATTTATACAATCCAGTATCGATGACAGATCCAAAGAGCAGGAGAAAATCTGGGTTTTCTCAGTGAAAGCACCAAAGTGTTTGCACCAAAATTGGTCACAACACTCTTCGGGAGTTTTTAAAGAGATAATAATGAAGAATATAAACTGAAAATGAGTATTATCTAACAAAAACTCCAATCAACGGGAAAGTAAATGCGTAGACAATCAATTTAGAGTGGTTCGGCATGTTGCCTATGTCCACTATGAAGTTTTTTGCAGTTTTATTGATTCTCTTTCAATGATTACAAGTTGTTACAGCAATCAACAGCAAGTTACAACTGGAAATTCGAAATTGACAGCAAGAATATGGTGTAGAATGATGGAGATCTCGATCCAGCAGAGTCTGGGCGCTTGAGAGTCAAAAGACCCTTTTTCTGTAGGCTCTGGGGCTCTATTTATAGGTGTAGGAGGCTGAGACTTCGCTCAAATCTCGGGAGAATTTTTTTGGCACGTGAGTGGGCCCATGCGACCAATCTCAGAAAGTTTTGAGTCGATCTGTGATCAAAACGAAATCATTTCGTATCGATCAAGACGATGTCCAATCGAGCTGAAATTTGGTGTGAACACTCCTTGGCATGTAGGCAATCTCCTGTGAAAATTTCATTGCATTTGGATCAATGGATAGGTAGATATAGTCGATATGAAATGACTATTCTCGAGTGGCTGTTTGATTCGAATCGATTGTTTGGAATCGATGGTGGCACGCGTCTTCCTGATGACGTGGAGCGCAAACTTCGCCTCGATCCAGTCTTCACTCCGAGTTGACCGCATCGACTCCATATATTTCGTCTTGTTAGTATCGAGGGATGACACGTCACCCTGATCTATTGACTCGATGGATTCGAATAAGGCCTCACTGATGGATTCGAACTACTGATGTTCATTGGTTACGAATCAAGTCTTTCCCCGATGGACACGAAACCAATCGATGCGAACTGGAACCTTTCGATGGATACATAGTAGGATAACCTGATGGATATGAAATGCCTTGCCCATGATGGGCTCGAAAAGAGGTTTCCACGAGGGATACGAGGTAGTGACCGTTGCCTCAGTTGATGGATGCGAAATGCTCTATCTGCCGATGGATACGAAGTAGGGAGATGCCAGTGGATTCGAATAAGGAAGTGCTGACCGATACGAAGCGCAGCTTTATGATGGGTACGAAGTCCATCGATACGAACTCGATGGATTCGAACACAGCCAAGTTCATCGATACGGACCGGTGCTCTTCGATGGATATGAAACCGTTGGATCGATACGAAATCGATCGATACGAAATCGATCGATACGAAATCGATCGATACGAACTGGAGCTTGATGATCGATACGAAACCGGAGCTTTTCCCTTCAACTTACATCCATCATAACTTGAGCATACAAATTCGGATTGACTTGAAATTTGGAATGCTGGTTCTTATGATCTTGCTTGTCATGTTCTATCAATTGTAGCCTGATCCAGGCTCGGACAAAATTCAGCGATATCCATAGTAAAGCAAAGTATAACAAACCTTTGAGATGAACTGTCCTTTTTTTTCGATCGATCTTTTGGTATCATGGCTTTGCCAAAAAGCGGGATAACAATATCAAACCCCATTGAGGAGTCGAAACATCTTTCTAAGAAAGAAGAGACACTAAATTGTCTCGAGGCTAGGTATGGGTTTTCTTATGATGCTTTTATGCCCATTTTTTAGGTTAGGACTTATACCAAGGAATAGTTGGATGACAAAGCACGGTGTTATAATTGATTATGATGGTTGTGTTATTCGTATGAAGGATAGTGGTGGTAAGGAGCATAATGTTTATTGCAATGTAACAACCTGACATTTCACAATAATAAATTTCCATATAATGAAAAGCCGAATCGTTATAAATAATTTCAATCGTATATAAGAGCTATATAAACTAACTAACTAAACTTTCATAATTTCATAACAGAAGGAAACCAACATAACATATTTCGAACATCAAATCATATCCTAGTACACATGATCAAATCCAAATCCACATACATAAATACATTATATACTAATATCGTCATATGATAAATACAACACGCTATATATACAGAAGCAACGCCATCGTCACATGCACTGTCAATGTCATGCAAATCCAATATCATAACCTATAAATCCATAAACATAAAGGAACATAGAAGGAGGGGTCAGACATGAGTCTGGTGAGTGAAAGACGCTACTAAGAATATACCTTAGATATGATCACCTTAGATTATACAAAGGCTGAACAAAGACGAACCGCATTCTATCTCACCTGCATTCACAAAGTTAGCCTGACTTAATAAACATAATATATGGGCCTAAACTACTTTGTGAACAATGATACCTTAACATAGAAAAAGTTAGCATACAACATATGATTTAGCTAAACACAGACCAACCCGTAAACAATCAATGATTAGGTAAACATAACTTAACCATAACTGGTTAAACATGGAAAGATATAAATGGGAAATATGTTAAATAAACATGGTCTAACACAACATGAACACAAGGAACTAGTTAGATAGAGACTAGTTTTCAAACAAACTATCATTAGTTAAATAATACTCAAACTCAAACATGTTATACACGCATATCAATATTATATAATGCTTAGTAAACACCCCTATAAAAATCTTATGAGATTCTCATGTTGCATATAAACTCCAAAATGATAAATGGTCGTCATTCGATCCGCTCTAGGTAGGCTTAGGTTCAACCTGCCATTTGAAGGTTGCACCGGTCGACCGGTGGGTATACACTGGTGGACCAGTGTACGCTTTAGATAGAGAATCTACCTGCAGGCTGACGTTGTTTCTCTACCTATCTTCATCAAATTTCATCCAGATCACTATATTTATGATTTCCAAAGTTTTCTACATCGTTAAGGCAGTAGACTATGGATTCCTACCCACTTAAACATCATAATATCATTTCATATCATTTTCTTTACCTAGTTTCAACCATTTCAACATTTAAACACTCTCAACCTAATTTAATCCATTCTAATCATCACTTGGACATTACCTAGGATTATTATCATTTATATTATTTCAGATATGATATGCATTCCATTTACATACAAATTTATTTAATTATTAACCCCAATAGCAATTACAGAATAATATACTCTCATATAGATATTATAATCGAAGATGATGATTCTCACTCATCAATCTATGCCTATAAGCCTAAGAATTCGCTTAATTGCTCTCTGATTCCTTGATAGCCAAAAAAAGTCTACTAAAGATCGCTGAATCACCAAATAGATGGTATAATAACACTCCACTTCTCGTGTTGATCGATTTAGTATATTTATTTGTTAAATTTGGTTGATGATTGACAAATTTGTGAGAAGACAGAGGAAGAAGGTGAAGAGAGTAACGAAGTAGATGGAAGAAAATAAAATGTTTGTGAAAATGAATTCAAATTCTTTTCAGCCTACTTCTTATAATTTCTGAATCGTCGTTTCACTTTAGTGGGTTTAGGCCCAAATAACAATTCAAAGCTCACTAACTTAAAAACCTCATATCTCTTTTATACTAACTCTGATCTAGACAAACCAATATATCATTCTGACCAAAAAATGAGTTCTTCACAACGTTATAATTCTCATTGTCTGATTCCAATGTTTGTAAAAGTACCATTTTATCCTTTTTATTTTAAACTTACTAAAATACCCTTTATATTAGTTCTAAAATTTATAGGGTATTACATACTCTCCCTTTAAAAGATTTTCGGCCATGAAATTCCCTAAGGATGAAAAATGCAATGCACCCACTCACATATCATGTAACATACATGACATATTCATAAACATGCATAGTCGTGTACATGTATTCATATCGTATGAATTTGTGTTACAAATTATCAAAATAAAATAAATAACACACCTTTAATTCCTTGCCAAAGTCTGGCATTCTCACTTCATATGCCCCATCTGGTTACAATTATAGCACTTGATCTTCGATATGTCAACCCTATAGTCCTTCACATGGTGTCCCCTCATATTGTACCTTCTACACTTAACATCTTACTTCTTAACTTGACCGCTATGATTTCCACTTTTTTACGTTTTCCTAAACAAGTGTCCTTTTTAGACAGTCCTGCAAAAACCCCATAGCAACAATGTTCAATAATGTAGCTTCCACTAAACTCTCAAATGTTGCTCTAATAAGAATTTGACTAAGTGAAAATTCTCTTAGCAGAGAATTCGATCCTTTTGCAAATTTCATAACTTTCTTCGATGCGGTGTCCATTTAGCTCAAATCCAAACCTTTCAGTTTGTTAAACTTATCTATGTGCTCCTTCGTGGTCATTTCTTCCTTATAGAGATTGATAAACCTTTCGAGCATCACCTTCTTTTCAGCCCAAGATATGAACTTAACCTCAAATGTTTTCTTAAAATCAGCCTAGGTAACTTCGTCCTCATTAACCTCAGCCACAACAATTTCCCGTAAATTATGTGCTTCTCTACTTAAATACCAAGAGGTAAGCTTTCTCTTAGTAGCATCATCCAATCCAAGCAAATTAAAAATCTTATCACAATTGCAAATCCATTCTTACATTCAATATACAACTCAGTCCCCTTAAATGGTTTACTGCCCATGCCCGTAAACTCCTTACACAACTTAGCGAAATTTAAAGCGGGAGTCTAAGAAGCTACAACACCTTGTGCTGAAGATGTAGGCACTTCAGTCTTAACAGTTGCTTGATTCTTGGCTTTAAGATAACGACGGAACTACAATGGAATGTTCACACCCAGTATCTTTATAGCCTCCTCTCCAGTGCCAGTTCCAGTCGGGTTACTCATCTCTACTGTATGTAAGATGGATTCATTAGTAACTTCCCATGGAATAGAAAACAGAGATGGTAAACTTAACCCTAAAACCAATGCTATATAGATATACTACCTTTCAATTATTAATATGCATTAAAAATATATACATATATGTTATCTCGATACATCCTAACCATAGTTTTGATACCAAGTGTGCAACCCGACTTTTCATGGCTAAAAAATCATCGTATAATGAAAAGCCAAATCATTTGAAACAATTTCAATAGTATGCAGAGAGCTATATAAACTAACGAACAAAACTTTCAGAATCTCATAGCCAACAAAGAAAATATAATATATTTCAATATCAAATCATATCTCAGTACACAAGATCAAATCCATATACATACATACATCATATACTAATACTGTCGGGTGATAAATACAACACGTTATATGCATAAGAAATGCCATTGTCACCCACACGTCAACGTCAATCAAGTTCACCGTTATAACCTATAAATCCATAAATAAAAGGACATATAGAAGGAGGGATAAGAGATAAGTCTGGTGAGTGAAAAACACTACTTAGAATATAATGCAAATATAATCACATAATATTATATAAAGGCTGCATCCAAATAGAGACGAACCTCAACCTATCTCACATGCATTCATAAAGTTAGCCTGATATAATAAACATAATATGCAAGCCTAAACTACTTTGTAAAAAATGACACCACAACATAGAAAAACGTAGTATAAAATATATGAGTTAGGTAAACATAGACTAACCCGTAAATGAACAGTGATTAGGTAAACATGGCTTAACCATAACAAGTTAAACATCGACTGATAAAAATGGGAAATATGTAAAATAAACATGGTCTAACAAAACACGAACGCAGGGAACTAGTTGGACAGAGACTAGTTTTCGAACAAACTAGCATTAATTAAACAATACTAACACTCAAACACGCATCTACACACATACCAATATATTATACGATGCTTAGTAAACACCCCTATAAAAATATTAAGAGATTATTGTGTTGCATCTAAACTCCAAAATGAAAAACGATCGCTATTGGATATGGCCCTACGCGGACCTAGGTTCAACCTGCCATTTGCAGGTTGCATTGGTCGACTGGTGGGCATACACCAATGAACCGGTGAACTCTTCAAGCAGAGAATCTATCTGCGGCTTGACATTGTTTCTCCACCTATCTTTATCAAATTTCATCCAAATCAACATATTTCCTACATCCAATGTTTTCTACATCTTTAAGGCAGTATACTGCCCATTCCTACTCACCTAAACTTCATAATATCATTTCGTATCATTTTCTTTACCCAATTTCAACCATTTCAATATTGAAGCACTATAAACCCAATTAATCCATTCTAATCATCACTTAGACATTACTTAGAGTTATTATCATTTATATTATTTTAGATATGTTGTACATTCCATTTACATACAAACTTATTTAATTATTAACCCAAACAGCGATTATAGAATAGTATGCTCTCATATAGACATTATAATTGAAGGAGATGATTCCCACTTACCAATCTACGTCTTCAAGCCTAAGAATATGCTTAATTTCTCCCAATTCCTTATTGGCCATAAATACAGTCCTCCAATGATCCCCAAATCACCAAATAGATGGTATAATTAGACTCCTCTTCTTGTGTTGACTGATTTAGTGTATTTATTTGTTGAATTTGGTTGAGGATGGACAAAGTTGTGAGAAGATAGAGGAAGTGGGTGAAGAGAGTAAAGAAGGAAGAAGAAGAAACCAAAATATATGTAAAAATGAATTCAAATTTCTCCCAATGGCTTCTTATAATTTCCGAACGGTTATTTCACTTTAGTGGGTTTAGGACCAAATAAGAATTCAAAACCCACTAACTTAAAAACTACATGCCACCTTTATACGAACTCTGATCTAGATAAACCAATATACCATCCTAACCAGAAGAACGATCTCTTCGTAACAGTACAATTCTTGTAACGACCCGGTATTTTCAACCATTCGCATCCATTATAAGTGTATAGGTAGACACTCATGCCGGAATTGAATTGCTCAAAATACCGCGTTGTAAATAAAAATTTGGCAAATCTCAGGATATACAGTAAATAAAAATCACAGATTACAGACACAGAGTATATAAAAAAATGCAGCGGAAGAAAACGAGATAGTAGTTCATGAAGCTACTATATAAATATGAGATACATCAGAGTTAAATAAGATACAACAGAAGAGTAACAGGATACATCATGTACAAATCAGATACATCACTGAACCACTGAATACTGAAACAAAATAGATGGCTGGATTTTCAAGGAAAGCTCCAACGCCGAAGGTGAATCTGGAATGCTAACTCACTCAATCTGACCCGAGCGTAAAGCAAAACACAAAACCCTCGAGTCAGGACATAAATACTTATAAACTGTAAATCAACTCAAGTGAACAGTAACAAAATGCATCAGTAACTTAAAGGATGCTTGGGACCGCCCATCCTCTAAGGATCCGTTAAACTATTTACTATGTAGTAATATACGCTATATACGGTAGTGTCTAATCAGTAAAGTATAATCATATAGAAAATAGCGTTAAGGGGATGGTGAACCTTAACGCCGTTGGATCTTTAAAAACCAAAATCGTAGTGGGCTCGATATAAGGATATGACACGACACGCGAGGCAATGCCAGGGTGGATACACCGTTTACACTCCCGGACCGGTGGTGGTGGCAAGCCAGCAGCTTCCGCCCACCTCGAACAATACCCCCGAATCAAAGTGGCGCCACCGAATCGAATCACAAAAGTAATAGAATAGTTTCCGATGGAGCATGCTCGATGAAAGGGTGCGACCCTTTGTGTAGCCCGGTATAGCTCCTGTTTTAGTCATATATGCCAACTCACGGGAGTTGGGTCCACGTAACATACCTCGAGAACGTCGCCACCATCCTACTTCATTTTGGAATCTCCACCGCGTACACAGTTGTTAAAGTGGTTTTCGGTATTGTCCGGCTATAAGACAATATCCGATCCCGGTCTCTTTAACAACCAATCGTTATTATAACCCATGGATATTTATTTCAAATAATTTATACTTTCAAGACCAAAATATCATACTCATTTCAAAATAATATCACAATTGTATCATTTTCATTTCAAAAATAATTCAATATTGTATCATTCAAATAAAACCCAAATTTCAAATCATTGAATATTTCTTTAAATTTATTAAACTTGAAATATTCCTTTAAATTATCATAGTATTTTGGAAATGTTACCTTAAGGAATCATAGCATTTTTGGAATGTACTACTTTCCACTTTACATTGTATATAATCAAAGTATTGATAAGCTTAAAATTTTAACATGTCAATTTATCATAGCCTTATAGTTAAATAAACTTTCTTACTGTAATATACAATTTAAACCGAAATTCTTATGTTAAGTTAAAAGCACCTTATTAACTTACATTATTATTACAATAAAGAAACTTTATTATTTTAATCATTTAGAGTATGCCATTCACATAAATTAAAACTTGCTTATCATATGTACGTTATCAACTTACATTTTATTATTACAGTAAGTAACATTTATCATTTTAATCAATTTAAAATACACCATTACATTGATTAAAATCTACGTGTCAAATGTGCGTTTTAAATTTTATATTCCTATTACAATAATGAACATTTATTAATTTAAATCAATACCACACTACTTAAAACTTTACATGTTTCTTTCTTAATTAAAACTTTACATGTTCTTGCATTAATTAAAACTTTCATGTTCTCTCATTAATTAGGACTTTGCACGTTTCTTTCATTAATTAAAAACTTATACGTTTCTTTCATTTATTAAAACTTATACCTTTCTTTCATTAATTAGGAATTTACATGTTCCTATCATTAATTAGAACACCATACGTTCTTTCATTAATTAAAATCTATACGTTTCTTTCATAAATTAAAACCTATACGTTTCTTTCATAAATTAAAACCTATACGTTTCTTTCATAAATTAAACCTATACGTTTCTTTTATAAATTAAAACCTATACGTTTCTTTCATAAATTAAAACCTATACGTTTCTTTCATAAATTAAAACCTATACGTTTCTTTCATAAATTAAAACCTACACGTTTCTTTCATAACTTAAAACTTAACATTTCATATTTATATTACCATTTCACAAATTTAACTAAACTTCCAGTTTATTTAATTAATTTAACATCTTTAGTTAAAACTCAAATTTCACATTTTCAAGTCAAGTTATATTTTAAAATTTCATTTTCAACAGTCATTTATTCAACCACTTAAATTTATAGAAAACCAATAATTCTTTAATAAATCACTTAAATTCAAATATAAATCAATTTATCATATTTACCATTTTCCAAATAAAATTAAAGTCCATTTTATTCATGTAACTTAAATATCATTTTTAGTCAAAATTCCAAATTTCAAACATAAGTTATATTTCAAAATCCAGTTAATCCATTCATAAATTACATTTTTAACACATAGAAAAATCATAATTTATTTATTTTAAAACCTTTCAAAATCTATTTAAATCAAATTTCATAATTTTATATTTTTAAAATACTTAAAATATTCAAAGCACTTTATAGAATAACCACGGGTCTGTATATAGTTTTCTAACCTAGGTCAAGTGATACGGATATGTATCATTTCAATCCGCAGTTTAAAAGGTAAAAATCCGGGTTCTATCATTTCAAACCCGCAATCCCAAGTTTAAATAAATAAATAAAATAACCCAGGCCTATCATTTCAGCCCATAACATTTTTTCTAACAGGGAACTTGCAGTGTGATCATATACAGAAATAATATAAACAAGGTCAATATCACAATATACAGTCATATATCAGATGTCAGATGAAAATTAACAGTTTTAACATGGTAATAATATGGTAATAACATGGCATAACATATCATATGATCATCATTAACTTGCATAAACATTTTACATTACTAAACACTTGTCATCAATCCACTTTTCATAAGTATATATGTCAGAGTGAGAAAGACTCACCTTTTTCAAAGCTAGAGACCAAAACAACATACAAGCACGACTCCAAAGGCATGACAAGCACAATTTCACGACTTTTGATTTGAGTTGAAAGATAGCCAAGGTATGATTTTGTATCATCAACCCAAAACAAAACAAACCAGACAATATATAAACATTCAACATAAAATAACATTGAAACAATTTTGAAATACAAAGCGAAATGAACAAGATAGATTGGACCTTGCTTCAACCACTTCAATGCTCGGCCTAAGGGACACTTATGCTTGGCTATGATGATGCTTTGGCTCAGGTATGACATCATATAGGTCAGGTTTAACATCATATAGGCAAGGCAACAAGTGGAGATGAAGGGAATGAGGCAACAATGGTCGAAAACATTGTTTTTAGCCATGTAGGTTGCAATTTGAAGGGTTTGGCCACCATAGATGGCTCGGCCATGGTCATGGTTGGTGGAGTAGATGGTGTTGGAGGCATGGAATAGATGTAGGAGTTTGTGGCTGCAGCTATGGAGAAGAGGCCGATCCAAACTTAGAAGAGAAGCAAGGCAAAATTGCATAGAAAAGTAAGAAAAGTAAGACAAGTAGAAAGAAGAGAGGGATTTACCTAATTTTTTTTCCTTCAAGGTGGAGGCCATGATTTTTAGGGTTTTGGGGCTTCAAAAATTCGTGAATGACAAGAGGAATTCGGCTGCAAAGGATGGGGAAAGGAATGGCTAAGATGAATTGATATATTAATGACAGAAGAAACTGCAAAAGAAACGGATAAAACGTTTTTCCGTTTCTTAGCTCTTAACCCTTTCAAATTTCTCATATATATTTATATACATCCAAATACCTGAAAATAATTAAAATCTCAGTTAAAATTCGAAAATATAACAGATAAACAAAATATTAAAAATTAAATATTAATTAGATATGATTAAATAAGAAAATAGCACAGAAAAATTAAAACTAGACTTAAGAATTAGAAATAACTTCAATACACTTTGGAAAAATTTACTTAAATCTAAATACATGTAAATTGAATAAAATAAAGTAAAACACAGCAAATAAAAGTGAGTGCATAAAATAAATAAATAAATTTTAATTATATATAATTAAAATAAGAAAATGGCTTAAAATTGTAGACCGGGCTTTAAAATTAGAAATAAATCCAAATGAATTTTAGAAAATCTTCATGGACTTGTAAAATATTTATAACAGATAAAAAAAATTGCATTCACAAAAAAAAAAATTATTAAATATAATTTATATGAAGAAAATGGCAGAAAATTAGAAAACAGCCTTTAAAAATAGGAAATAAATACAGTAAATTTTGGAAAAATTCTATTATCATTTAAAAATATTTAAAAGTCAAAATATACATAATAAAACATATTATCACAAATTAAAATAAAATACAACCAAGAAGAAGTAATTTATACAATTTAAAATAGTCGTTGTTAAATAACCCTATATACGCACAATATTGTAAAGGGTATAACTTTCACAATTTACATCCAAATTCAACGAAACGAAAAGTGGTGTTCTTATAATTTTATGTACTTTCATTATAAAAGAAAATTTTAAAATTTTAAACTTTTAAAATTTTAAGTTGAAAGTCACAGTTTGACTATTTTGACCAAAATCAGCATTTCGGGCAAATATTCAACTTACAAAATTTTGGAATTATAACTCATATAAAAATCAAGATTATATTTAAATAATAAATTTAATCATTTCAAATAAGTAAAATAAGTTTTTAAATCAAAATCTTACATTAAAAATAATTAAAATATACAATAAAATAATTACAAAATACAGGGTTGTTACACTCTCCCCCACTCAAAACTTTTCGTCCCCGAAAAGGAATGAGGTATGGAAGGGCACAGAAAAGATAGAGTGAAATAGGATTAAGATAAGATGACAAGAAGATTGAAGTTATACCTGATAACTGTTGTTATAGGTAAGTTTTACAAGGTGGAGATTATCAAAGATTATAGAAAGATTTCTAAACAGAAAGATCATAGAAAGATGCATATACCAGTCTATAGCAAGATGAGGACGATAAGAACAACCAAAAGATAGTTTGAAAAACAAAATAAGAAAATGAATTGGAAAGCATTGAGATTTCAACTTAAATAGAAAATAAACTTTTACACAAGTTACATAAATCTTAACTATCTCAAATTTCATTATCTTATTATCCAATCATCTTAAATTAACAATTTTTTTTTTTAAACCATGGGTTAGAAAAATAATCATTTATTACACTCACAATGTATTTAATAAATTTTATTCTTCTTTATTCCTAATAAAAATTAAATTTATTCCTCTCAATATATTTATCACTCATGTTCAATATACTTACACTTATTATAACTGCTTTCTTTATTCTTAGTTCTTTTAACATCATTTTATTGTAAGTTATTCAATTACCCTTTATTATATTTACCTCTGTTAATCATTTTATAATTAAAATTTAAGTGTATAACATTTATTATAACCACTCAAATTTTATTTATAAAATCTTTTTATATTGTATATTACCCTATTACATTGTTAACTTCTGAAATTAAGGGAAGTTATATTGGAATGAAATTGTGTCATACAAATAAAACTTTCCAATTCAATTATCTCAAGTTTAATCATTTATCCAAAAATTTTGATTTTCTTTTTATAATTGAAATTATTGTTAAAAATAAAATTTAAGAATTAAATTTCCGATTTCTTCAAACCATTTAATATATATATAATATGTCAAATCAAATTTCAATCATATATCTATATATATTATAAATTAAGTCATATTTTAGAAATTCAAATCAATTTAATTTCCCAAAACAAAGCTGTAGCAAGACTACAGAACAGTCTCTTCACTTTGAAACTCGAAAATGAACGTCGATGATGCTGCAGTCATCTCCGAAGTTATTTTCCAGCGACAAAGAGAAGAGTACTAATTTTAAACTTAAAATTCTTTGGAAACAAATTTCTATTTGAAAATATTTTAAATATTATATTCCTTTAAACTTTTAAACAAAAGGTTTGGAACCATCGGAAATTAAATTCTCAAATTTCTTTTTCTAAATTCATTTAAGTTCCCATATAAATTTATAAACAATTATTTATAAATTCATTTATAGAACAATAAATGATAAATCAAGTATCATCATTTTAAATTATCAATTTGAATCATTTTATTAAGTTCCATAAATATATATATCAAAATTTTATTTCATTAACCAAAACAAAATTTAAAATAATATCGTGTCAGTTTGTTCTGTCAAAGTGTTTTAGAAATCCTATCGATAGCGTTGATCAGACGAATCGATCGGAAACCCAAATCAACATCAACAACTCCAACAACACAATAAAAAAAATATAGATTGACAAATACAATTCAAAATGTTTTAAAATATGTTGGAAACAGAAGACAAGATGATTAAATACAGAGTAGGGAGGTGAATAAGCTAAAATAAATCACGGGCAACCTTAATCGGGTCAACCGTGACTTAAAGTATAAGATCGAAGTGGATTTTCTGGGGTAAATCTACGTTTGATCTCAAGAGTTAGAGTTTGGGATAATAGGAGATACTAGCATCTAAACCGAGGATATAAAAATCTTTGGTGAATCGATGCTGTTGTAATGGAGTTTCACCCCTCTTACAAGAAAATTTTTGAGATTGGCGGGACCGCCAATTCACTATAAAGATCATTCGAAGTGGAGTCATGGGATACTCCAGAATCAAATGAAGATGAATAGCGGGGAATAAGAATGGACTTTGGAACCGCAAGGAACGTTCCAAAATTCAAAGGAATCGAGTCAAAAGGGAAGAGATTCAAACTCGAATGAAAGTGATTCTGTAAATACATTCACTCTATATGCCGAGCTTTGCCTAGAGCTACCAAAGCTCTGATACCAACTGTAACGACCCGGTATTTTCAACCATTCACATCCATTATAAGTGTACATGTAGACACTCATGCCGTAATTGAATTGCTCAAAATACCGCGTTGTAAATAAAAATTTGGCAAATCTCAGGATATACAGTAAATAAAAATCATAGATCACAGACACAGAGTATATAAAAATGCAGCGGAAGAAAAAGAGATAGTAGTTCATGAAGCTACTATATAAATATGAGATACATCAGAGTTAAATAAGATACAACAGAAGAGTAACAGGATACATCATGTACAAATCAGATACATCACTGAACCACTGGATACTGAAACAAAATAGATGGCTGGATCTTCAAGGAAAGCTCCAACGCCGAAGGTGAATCTGGAATGCTAACTCACTCAATCTGACCCGAGCGTAAAGCAAAACACAAAACCCTCGAGTCAGGACATAAATACTTATAAACTGTAAATCAACTCAAGTGAACAGTAACAAAATGCATCAGTAACTTAAAGGATGCTTGGGACCGCCCATCCTCTAAGGATCCGTTAAACTATTTACTATGTAGTAATATACGCCATATACGGTAGTATCTAATCAGTAAAGTATAATCATATAGAAAATAGCGTTAAGGGGATGGTGAACCTTAACGCGGTCGGATCTTTAAAAACCAAAATCGTAGTGGGCTCGATATAAGGATATGACACGGCACGCGAGGCAATGCCAGGGTGGATACACCGTTTGCACTCCCGGACCGGTGGTGACGGCAAGCCAGCAGCTTCCGCCCACCTCGAACAATACCCCCGAATCAAAGTGGCGCCACCGAATCGAATCACAAAAGTAATAGAATAGTTTCCGATGGAGCATGCTCGATGAAAGGGTGCGACCCTTTGTGTAGCCCGGTATAACTCCTGTTTTAGTCATATATGCCAACTCACGGGAGTTGGGTCCACGTAACATACCTCGAGAACGTCGCCACCATCCTACGTCATTTTGGAATCTCTACCACGTACACAGTTGTTAAAGTGGTTTTCGGTATTGTCCGGCTATAAGACAATATCCGATCCCGGTCTCTTTAACAACCAATCGTTATTATAACCCATGGATATTTATTTCAAATAATTTATACTTTCAAGACCAAAATATCATACTCATTTCAAAATAATATCACAATTGTATCATTTTCATTTCAAAAATAATTCAATATTGTATCATTCAAATAAAACCCAAATTTTCAAATCATTGAATATTTCTTTAAATTAATTAAACTTGAAATATTCCTTTAAATTATCATAGCATTTTGGAAATGTTACCTTAAGGAATCATAGAATTTTTGGAATGTAATACTTTCCACTTTACATTGTATATAATCAAAGTATTGATAAGCTTAAAATTTTAACATGTCAATTTATCATAGCCTTATAGTTAAATAAACTTTCTTACTGTAATATACAATTTAAACCGAAATTCTTATGTTAAGTTAAAAGCACCTTATTAACTTACATTATTATTACAATAAAGAAACTTTATTATTTTAATCATTTAAAGTATGCCATTCACATAAATTAAAACTTGCTTATCACATGTACGTTATCAACTTACATTTTATTATTACAGTAAGTAACATTTATCATTTTAATCAAATTAAAATACACCATTACATTGATTAAAATCTACGTGTCAAATGTACGTTTTAAATTTTATATTCCTATTACAATAATGAACATTTATTAATTTAAATCAATACCACACTACTTAAAACTTTACATGTTTCTTTCTTAATTAAAACTTTACATGTTCTTGCATTAATTAAAACTTTCATGTTCTCTCATTAATTAGGACTTTACACTTTTCTTTCATTAATTAAAAACTTATACGTTTCTTTCATTAATTAAAACTTATACCTTTCTTTCATTAATTAGGAATTTACATGTTCCTATCATTAATTAGAACACCATACGTTCTTTCATTAATTAAAACCTATACGTTTCTTTCATAAATTAAAACTTATACGTTTCTTTCATAAATTAAAACCTATACGTTTCTTTCATAAATTAAAACCTATATGTTTCTTTCATAAATTAAAACTTAACATTTCATATTTATATTACCATTTCACAAATTTAACTAAACTTCCAGTTTATTTAATTAATTTAACATCTTTAGTTAAAACTCAAATTTCACATTTTCAAGTCAAGTTATATTTTAAAATTTCATTTTCAACAGTCATTTATTCAACCACTTAAATTTATAGAAAATCAATAATTCTTTAATAAATCACTTAAATTCAAATATAAATCAATTTATCATATTTACCATTTTCCAAATAAAATTAAAGTCCATTTTATTCATGTAACTTAAATATCATTTTTAGTCAAAATTCCAAATTTCAAACATAAGTTATATTTCAAAATCCAGTTAATCCATTCATAAATTACATTTTTAACACATAGAAAAATCATAATTTATTTATTTTAAAACCTTTCAAAATCTATTTAAATCAAATTTCATAATTTTATATTTTTAAAATACTTAAAATGTTCAAAGCACTTTATAGAATAACCACGGGTCTATATATAGTTTTCTAACCTAGGTCAAGTGATACGGATGTGTATCATTTCAATCCGCAGTTTAAAAGGTAAAAATCCGGGTTCTATCATTTCAAACCCGCAATCCCAAGTTTAAATAAATAAATAAAATAACTCAGGCCTATCATTTTAGCCCATAACATTTTTTCTAACAGGGAACTTGCAGTGTGATCATATATAGAAATAATATAAACAAGGTCAATATCACAATATACAGTCATATATCAGATGTCAGGTGAAAATTAACAGTTTTAACATGGTAATAACATGGCATAGCATATCATATGATCATTATTAACTTACATAAACATTTTACATTACTAAACACTTGTCATCAATCCACTTTTCATAAGTATATATGTCAGAGTGAGAAAGACTCACCTTTTTCAAAGCTAGAGACCAAAACAACATACAAGCACGACTCCAAAGGCACGACAAGCAGAATTTCACGACTTTTGATTTGAGTTGAAAGATAGCCAAGATATGATTTTGTATCATCAACCCAAAACAAAACAAACCAGACAATATATAAACATTCAACATAAAATAACATTGAAACAATTTTGAAATACAAAGCGAAATGAACACGATAGATTGGGCCTTACTTCAACCACTTCAATGCTTGGCCTAAGGGACACTTATGCTTGGCTATGATGATGCTTTGGCTCAGGTATGACATAATATAGGTCAGGTTTAACATCATATAGGCAAGGCAACATGTGGAGATGAAGGGAATGAGGCAACAATGGTCGAAAACGTTGTTTTAGCCATGTAGGTTGCAATTTGAAGGGTTTGGCCACCATAGATGGCTCGGCCATGGTCATGGTTGGTGGAGTAGATGGTGTTGGAGGCAAGGAAGAGATGTAGGAGTTTGTGGCTGCGGCAATGGAGAAGAGGCCGATCCATACTTAGAAGAGAAACAAGGCAAAATTGCATAGAAAAGTAAGAAAAGTAGAAAGAAGAGAGGGATTTACCTAATTTTTTTTTTCTTCAAGGTGGAGGCCATGATTTTTAGGGTTTTGGGGCTTTGAAAATTCGTGAATGACAAGAGGAATTCGGCTGCAAAGGATGGGGAAAGGAATGGCTAAGATGAATTGATGTATTAATGACAGAAGAAACTGCAAAAGAAACGGATAAAATGTTTTTCCGTTTCTTAGCTCTTAACCCTTTCAAATTTCTCATATATATTTATATACATTCAAATAACTGAAAATAATTAAAATCTCAGTTAAAATTCGAAAATAGAACAGATAAACAAAATATTAAAAATTAAATATTAATTAGATATGATTAAATAAGAAAATAGCACAGAAAAATGAAAACTAGACTTAAGAATTAGAAATAACTTCAATACACTTTGAAAAAATTTACTTAAATCTAAATACATGTAAAATGAATAAAATAAAGTAAAACACAGCAAATAAAAGTGAGTGCATAAAATAAATAAATAAATTTTAATTATATATAATTAAAATAAGAAAATGGCTTAAAATTGTAGACTGGGCTTTAAAATTAGAAATAAATCCAAATGAACTTTAGAAAATCTTCATGGACTTGTAAAATATTTATAATAGATAAAATAACAAAAAAAAAGTGCATTCAAAAAAAAATTATTAAATATAATTTATATGAAGAAAATGGCAGAAAATTAGAAAACAGCCTTTAAAAATAGGAAATAAATACAGTAAATTTTGGAAAAATTCTATTATCATTTAAAAATATTTAAAAGTCAAAATATACATAATAAAACATATTATCACAAATTAAAATAAAATACAACCAAGAAGAAGTAATTTATACAATTTAAAATAGTCATTGTTAAATAACCCTATATACGCACAATATTGTAAAGGGTATAACTTTCACAATTTACATCCAAATTCAACGAAACGAAAAGTGGTGTTCTTATAATTTTATGTACTTTCATTATAAAAGAAAATTTTAAAATTTTAAACTTTTAAAATTTTAAGTTGAAAGTCACAGTTTGACTATTTTGACCAAAATCAGCATTTCGGGCAAATATTCAACTTACAAAATTTTGGAATTATAACTCATATAAAAATCAAGATTATATTTAAATAATAAATTTAATCATTTCAAATAAGTAAAATAAGTTTTTAAATCAAAATCTTACATTAAAAATAATTAAAATATACAATAAAATAATTACAAAATACAGGGTTGTTACACTCTCCCCCACTCAAAACTTTTCGTCCCCGAAAAGGAATGAGGTATGGAAGGGCACAGAAAAGATAGAGTGAAATAGGATTAAGATAAGATGACAAGAAGATTGAAGTTATACCTGATAACTGTTGTTATAGGTAAGTTTTACAAGGTGGAGATTATCAAAGATTATAGAAAGATTTCTAAACAGAAAGATCATAGAAAGATGCATATACCAGTCTATAGCAAGATGAGGACGATAAGAACAACCAAAAGATAGTTTGTAAAACAAAATAAGAAACTGAATTTGAAAGCATGGAGATTTCAACTTAAATAGAAAATAAACTTTTACACAAGTTACATAAATCTTAACTATCTCAAATTTCATTATCTTATTATCCAATCATCTTAAATTAACAAATTTTGTTTTTTTTTTAAAACCATGGGTTAGAAAAATAATCATTTATTACACTCACAATGTATTTAATAAATTTTATTCTTCTTTATTCCTAATAAAAATTAAATTTATTCCTCTCAATATATTTATCACTCATGTTCAATATACTTACACTTATTATAACTGCTTTCTTTATTCTTAGTTCTTTTAACATCATTTTATTGTAAGTTATTCAATTACCCTTTATTATATTTACCTCTGTTAATCATTTTATAATTAAAATTTAAGTGTATAACATTTATTATAACCACTCAAATTTTATTTATAAAATCTTTTTATATTGTATATTACCCTATTACATTGTTAACTTCTGAAATTAAGGGAAGTTATATTGGAATGAAATTGTGTCATACAAATAAAACTTTCCAATTCAATTATCTCAAGTTTAATCATTTATCCAAAAATTTTGATTTTCTTTTTATAATTGAAATTATTGTTAAAAATAAAATTTAAGAATTAAATTTCCGATTTCTTCAAACCATTTAATATATATATAATATGTCAAATCAAATTTCAATCATATATCTATATATATTATAAATTAAGTCATATTTTAGAAATTCAAATCAATTTAATTTCCCAAAACAAAGCTGTAGCAAGACTACAGAACAGTCTCTTCACTTTGAAACTCGAAAATGAACGTCGATGATGCTGCAGTCATCTCCGAAGTTATTTTCCAGCGACAAAGAGAAGAGTACTAATTTTAAACTTAAAATTCTTTGGAAACAAATTTCTATTTGAAAATATTTTAAATATTATATTCCTTTAAACTTTTAAACAAAAGGTTTGGAACCGTCGGAAATTAAATTCTCGAATTTCTTTTTCTAAATTCATTTAAGTTCCCATATTAATTTATAAACAATTATTTATAAATTCATTTATAGAACAATAAATGATAAATCAAGTATCATCATTTCAAATTATCAATTTGAATCATTTTATTAAGTTCCATAAATATATATATCAAAATTTTATTTCATTAACCAAAACAAAATTTAAAATAATATCGTGTCAGTTTGTTCTGTCAAAGTGTTTTAGAAATCCTATCGATAGCGTTGATCGGACGAATCGATCGGAAACCCAAATCAACATCAACAACTCCAACAACACAATAAAAAAATATATAGATTGACAAATACAATTCAAAATGTTTGAAAATATGTTGGAAACAAAAGACAAGATGATTAAATACAGAGTAGGGAGGTGGATAAGCTAAAATAAATCACGGGCAACCTTAATCGGGTCAACCGCGACTTAAAGTATAAGATCGAAGTGGATTTTCTGGGGTAAATCTACGTTTGATCTCAAGAGTTAGAGTTTGGGATAATAGGAGATACTAGCATCTAAACCGAGGATATAAAAATCTTTAGTGAATCGATGCTATTGTAATGGAGTTTCACCCCTCTTACAAGAAATTTTTTGAGATTGGCGGGACCGCCAATTCACTATAAAGATCATTCGAAGTGGAGTTGTGGGATACTCCAGAATCAAATGAAGATGAATAGCGGGGAATAAGAATGGACTTTGGAACCGCAGGGAATGTTCCAAAATTCAAAGGAATCGAGTCAAAAGGGAAGAGATTCAAACTCGAATGAAAGTGATTCTGTAAATACATTCACTCTATATGCTGAGCTTTGCCTAGAGCTACCAAAGCTCTGATACCAACTGTAACAACCCGGTATTTTCAACCATTCGCATCCACTATAAGTGTATAGGTAGACACTCATGCCGGAATTGAATTGCTCAAAATACCGCGTTGTAAAAAAAAAATTGGCAAATCTCAGGATATACAGTAAATAAAAATCATAGATCACAGACACAGAGTATATAAAAATGCAGCGGAAGAAAAAGAGATAGTAGTTCATGAAGCTACTATATAAAAATGAGATACATCAGAGTTAAATAAGATACAACAGAAGAGTAACAGGATACATCATGTACAAATCAGATACATCACTGAACCACTGGATACTGAAACAAAATAGATGGCTGGATCTTCAAGGAAAGCTCCGACGCCGAAGGTGAATCTGGAATGCTAACTCACTCAATCTGACCCGAGCGTAAAGTAAAACACAAAACCCTCGAGTCAGGACATAAATACTTATAAACTGTAAATCAACTCAAGTGAACAGTAACAAAATGCATCAGTAACTTAAAGGATGCTTGGGACCGTCCATCCTCTAAGGATCCGTTAAACTATTTACTATGCAGTAATATATGCTATATACGGTAGTATATAATCAGTAAAGTATAATCATATAGAAAATAGCGTTAAGGGGATGGTGAACCTTAACGCGGTCGGATCTTTAAAAATCAAAATCGTAGTGGGCTCGATATAAGGATATGACACGGCACGCGAGGCAATGCCAGGGTGGATGCACCGTTTGCACTCCCGGACCGGTGGTGACGGCAAGCCAGCAGCTTCAGCCTACCTCGAACAATACCCCCGAATCAAAGTGGCGCCACCGAATCGAATCACAAAAGTAATAGAATAGTTTTCGATGGAGCATGCTCAATGAAAGGGTGCGACCCTTTGTGTAGCCCGGTATAGCTCATGTTTTAGTCATATATGCCAACTCACGGGAGTTGGGTCCACGTAACATAACTCGAGAACGTCGCCACCATCCTACTTCATTCTGGAATCTCCACCGCTTACACAGTTGTTAAAGTGGTTTTCGGTATTGTCCGGCTATAAGACAATATCCGATCCCGGTCTCTTTAACAACCAATCGTTATTATAACCCATGGATATTTATTTCAACTAATTTATACTTTCAAGACCAAAATATCATACTCATTTCAAAATAATATCACAATTGTATCATTTCCATTTCAAAAATAATTCAATATTATATCATTCAAATAAAACCCAAATTTTCAAATCATTGAATATTTCTTTAAATTTATTAAACTTGAAATATTCCTTTAAATTATCATAGCATTTTGGAAATGTTACCTTAAGGAATCATAGCATTTTTGGAATGTACTACTTTCCACTTTACATTGTATATAATCAAAGTATTGATAAGCTTAAAATTTTAACATGTCAATTTATCATAGCCTTATAGTTAAATAAACTTTCTTACTGTAATATACAATTTAAACCGAAATTCTTATGTTAAGTTAAAAGCACCTTATTAACTTGCATTATTATTACAATAAAGAAACTTTATTATTTTAATCATTTAAGTATGCCATTCACATAAATTAAAAATTGCTTATCACATGTACGTTATCAACTTACATTTTATTATTGCAGTGAGTAACATTTGTTATTTTAATCAATTTAAAATACACCATTACATTGATTAAAATCTACGTGTCAAATGTACGTTTTAAATTTTATATTCCTATTACAATAATGAACATTTATTAATTTAAATCAATACCACACTACTTATAACTTTACATGTTTCTTTCTTAATTAAAACTTTACATGTTCTTGCATTAATTAAAACTTTCATGTTCTCTCATTAATTAAGACTTTACACGTTTCTTTCATTAATTAAAAACATATACGTTTCTTTCATTAATTAAAACTTATACCTTTCTTTCATTAATTAGGAATTTACATGTTCCTATCATTAATTAGAACACCATACGTTCTTTCATTAATTAAAACCTATACGTTTCTTTCATAAATTAAAACCTATACGTTTCTTTCATAAATTAAAACCTATACGTTTCTTTCATAAATTAAAACCTATACGTTTCTTTCATAAATTAAAACCTATATGTTTCTTTCATAAATTAAAACTTAACATTTCATATTTATATTACCATTTCACAAATTTAACTAAACTTCCAGTTTATTTAATTAATTTAACATCTTTAGTTAAAACTCAAATTTCACATTTTCAAGTCAAGTTATATTTTAAAATTTCATTTTCAACAGTCATTTATTCAACCACTTAAATTTATAGAAAATAAATAATTCTTTAATAAATCACTTAAATTCAAATATAATCAATTTATCATATTTACCATTTTCCAAATAAAATTAAAGTCCATTTTATTCATGTAACTTAAATATCATTTTTAGTCAAAATTCCAAATTTAAAACATAAGTTATATTTCAAAATCCAGTTAATCCATTCATAAATTACATTTTTAACACATAGAAAATTCATAATTTATTTATTTCAAAACCTTTCAAAATCTATTTAAATCAAATTTCATAATTTTATATTTTTAAAATACTTAAAATATTCAAAGCACTTTATAGAATAACCACGGGTCTGTATATAGTTTTCTAACCTAGGTCAAGTGATACGGATATGTATCATTTCAATCCGCAGTTTAAAAGGTAAAAATCCGGGTTCTATCATTTCAAACCTGCAATCCCAAGTTTAAATAAATAAATAAAATAACCCAGGCCTATCATTTCAGCCCATAACATTTTTTCTAACAGGGAACTTGCAGTGTGATCATATACAGAAATAATATAAACAAGGTCAATATCACAATATACAATCATATATCAGATGTCGGGTGAAAATTAACAGTTTTAACATGGTAATAACATGGTAATAACATGGAATAGCATATCATATGATCATCGTTAACTTGCATAAACATTTTACATTACTAAACACTTGTCGTCAATCCACTTTTCATAAGTATATATGTCAGAGTGAGAAAGACTCACCTTTTTCAAAGCTAGAGACCAAAACAACATACAAGCACGACTCCGAAGGCACGACAAGCACAATTTCACGACTTTTGATTTGAGTTGAAAGATAGCCAAGATATGATTTTGTATCATCAACCCAAAACAAAACAAACCAGACAATATATAAACATTCAACATAAAATAACATTGAAACAATTTTGAAATACAAAGCGAAATGAACACGATAGATTGGGCCTTACTTCAACCACTTCAATGCTTGGCCTAAGGGACACTTATGCTTGGCTATGATGATGCTTTGGCTCAGGTATGACATAATATAGGTCAGGTTTAACATCATATAGGCAAGGCAACATGTGGAGATGAAGGGAATGAGGCAACAATGGTCGAAAACGTTGTTTTAGCCATGTAGGTTGCAATTTGAAGGGTTTGGCCACCATAGATGGCTCGGCCATGGTCATGGTTGGTGGAGTAGATGGTGTTGGAGGCAAGGAAGAGATGTAGGAGTTTGTGGCTGTGGCAATGGAGAAGAGGCCGATCCATACTTAGAAGAGAAACAAGGCAAAATTGCATAGAAAAGTAAGAAAAGTAGAAAGAAGAGAGGGATTTACCTAATTTTTTTTTTCTTCAAGGTGGAGGCCATGATTTTTAGGGTTTTGGGGCTTTGAAAATTCGTGAATGACAAGAGGAATTCGGCTGCAAAGGATGGGGAAAGGAATGGCTAAGATGAATTGATGTATTAATGACAGAAGAAACTGCAAAAGAAACGGATAAAACGTTTTTCCGTTTCTTAGCTCTTAACCCTTTCAAATTTCTCATATATATTTATATACATCCAAATAACTGAAAATAATTAAAATCTCAGTTATAATTCGAAAATAGAACAGATAAAAAAAATATTAAAAATTAAATATTAATTAGATATGATTAAATAAGAAAATAGCACAGAAAAATGAAAACTAGACTTAAGAATTAGAAATAACTTCAATACACTTTGAAAAAATTTACTTAAATCTAAATACATGTAAAATGAATAAAATAAAGTAAAACACAGCAAATAAAAGTGAGTGCATAAAATAAATAAATAAATTTTAATTATATATAATTAAAATAAGAAACTGGCTTAAAATTGTAGACTGGGCTTTAAAATTAGAAATAAATCCAAATGAACTTTAGAAAATCTTCATGGACTTGTAAAATATTTATAACAGATAAAATAACAAAAAAAAAGTGCATTCACAAAAAAAATTTTATTAAATATAATTTATATGAAGAAAATTAGAAAACAGCCTTTAAAAATAGGAAATAAATACATTAAATTTTGGAAAAATTCTATTATCATTTAAAAATATTTAAAAGTCAAAATATACATAATAAAACATATTATCACATATTAAAATAAAATACAACCAAGAAGAAGTAATTTATACAATTTAAAATAGTCATTGTTAAATAACCCTATATACGCACAATATTGTAAAGGATATAACTTTCACAATTTACATCCAAATTCAACGAAACGAAAAGTGATGTTGTTATAATTTTATGTACTTTCATAATAAAAGAAAATTTTAAAATTTTAAACTTTTAAAATTTTAAGTTGAAAGTCACAGTTTGACTATTTTGACCAAAATCAGCATTTCGGGAAAATATTCAACTTACAAAATTTTGGAATTATAACTCATATAAAAATTAAGATTATATTTAAATAATAAATTTAATCATTTCAAATAAGTAAAATAAGTTTTTAAATCAAAATCTTACATTAAAAATAATTAAAATATACAATAAAATAATTACAAAATACAGGGTTGTTACAATTCTCATCGTCTAGTTCCAATGTTTGTAAAATTACCATTTTGTCCTTTTTAGTTTAAAATTACTTAAATACCCTTATATTAGTTTCTAAAATTTATGGAGTATTATAGGCAATCTCAAGACTTCTACGATGTTCAGATATTTATACTCTGTGGATCTCTCACACGACGGCTTAGCACAAGTTCCCATTGTGCAACAAATTTCAGATGTGTTTAAAGAGGTTTCGATCTTACTTCCTCATTGGGAATTGAATTTCTGATGATTTAGAAGAAGATGCAAAGTCAGTTGCCTTACTCATTGGATGCATGGCTTTGGGAGAAAGAAGAGAATTAGAAACTCAAAATTTCAAGCTTCTGAGGAAGCGTCTCATTCGAAGAAGTACTTCGGAGTGGGAGACACCTATCCTCTTCCCCTACTAAAGTGAATGGATACTATGTTTCCACTATAGAGAATTGAATCAGTTGACAAGAAAGAACAAATATCATCTTCATCATATTGATGATTTGTTCGACCAACTCAGAGGAGTGGAGATTTTCTCTCACCTTAATCTTGTTATGGGTTTTTTTCAACTAAGGTTGCATAAAAATAGTATTCCAAAGATTGCCATTAGAACTACTGATATAACTTAGGAATAACTAGTGATTCCATTCGATCTCAAAAATGCACTAGCGTATTTTGTTGATTTTATGAGTAGTGCCTTTTAGAACCTACTCGATAATTTTGTGGTGGTATTCATAGATGGTATTTTAATATTTTATAAAAGTTAAGAAGAGCATAAGTTACCCTTGAGAGAAGTATTGGAGGTGTAAGACATATTTGCTTAAAGGTGGAGTTTTCTAAATTTCACTTTTGGAGAACGGAAGCATGGCGATTCCTATGTCATGTCATATCCGAGCATTAAATTTTTTTGATCTAAGTAAGATTGTTTACGTGTAAGATTGGAAGGTATTGAGTAGTGTGGCTGAAATTAGTAGTTTACTTGGGTTGGTGGGATATAATTAGAAGTTCAACATGGACTTTGAAAGGTTACTTCAGCTTTGACATGACTAACTTAGAAGAATCAAGTTTTCTAATGGGATGGGCATAGTAAAGACTCTTTTATAAAGATAAAAAAATTATTGATTAGTGCTATGGATCTTATTATTTTGGAAGGAGTTAAATTGTTTGTCGTATACACCAACGCATGTGGTATGAGACTGGGTGCGGTTCTTATGCAAGAAGGCAATGTAGTTGCATATGCTAGTAAGCAACTTAAGACTCATGAATGAAACTATCTTACTCATGATTTGGAGTTGGTGGTCATTGTCTTTACTTTGAAGACACAGAGGAACTATTTGTTGGGTGAGAATTTTAAGCCATTCACCAATCAAAAACATTTGAAATATTAATATCTCTATCTTAAGCATCAAATACAGATGGAATTCCTATTGTCTTATGACGTCGGTATTTCCTATACTCCTGAAAAGGGAAATATTATAGCGGATGCATTGAGTAGATTGAATGTTGTGTTTGCCTCTATGTTCGTTGAATGTAAGGGTTTGGAATTTATTGTGGAGTTTGATTCCTAATAACCTATGATATATGGCCTAGGTTGTTGGCGACCATGGAAGTGAGACCTACACTTATAGATTAGATCATTTCTTGCCTAAGGCTTGATGCAAACATAGTAGATATATTGGACCAAACTGGAAAGGGAGATAAGCCTAATCATATCGATTGGTATTCTATTGATGTGAAGGGTTCGCTTCATGGAGAGGATAGATTATGTGTTCCCAATATGGAAAATTCAATTAAAGATATACTACGAGAGTGTCATCATTATATGATGCCTATTCATCCCAATGGAAATAATATGTACAATGATGTAAATTAGGCACATGTAGTGTAACATCCCCCTACTTGGAGGCCCAAAACTAACGGCTATGGATACTGCAGTCATCCATAGTTATTATTCCTTGGAGACCAAATACAGTGATGTTAGATTCATTGATACATAGAAACACAAGAATAAGAAAAAATAATTTAAAATTTAAACAAAATCACATTCCATTTCAAAACATTTTCTATTCATTACATAATCCCAATATTCGCAAATCATGTTTAAAGAAAATATATTTATTACAACATACGCTCTGAGCGACATATGAAGATGACCCTCGTGATGATCAGAGTATATACAGGCAATATAACAACTTTGCCTTTACAATCAACAAAGTGGAATCAAAGGAAAAGAGAACTCTAAATAGCTATCATGCGTCTTGCACGTCTCCGAAAGCTTATTCATCTTAAGAGGTACTTGAAAACCTCAACTTTCAAACTACTCAAAATTAATTGAGTACCCAAGAGTTTAAGGGGAAAAATAAACTTAGAGCTAGACATAAAGCCTGATATGAATAATAATCTACCATCTCGTATCATTTAGATATCTAGTTAGATCATTCCACTTAGCGGAGCGGGTTTCCCCTCGCTAGTATCTTAAAATATTAACAAAATCATATATTGTGCTCATGCATCCACAATGGTTAAAACAATTCGAAATAGTATAATATGATGATATGCAAAACAATTAAATAAATTCTGGGTTATCCATCCCCATTCAATTTTAGACTATCTGTCTCAGTTATAGTTTCTAGGATTACTATTAACCTATTAGTTTTAATAGGCTGACTAACAACCGACTAAACATTTAAGGACTCCCTATCTAATTACATAGTTTTCATGGGATCAGTTGAACCTATTGGTAACCCTAATATTCCTCTTATCCTAGTTTTCATGGGTTGACTAGGAACCTATTGGTAATTCTAATATCCTTTCTCCTTACCCTAGTATTCATGGGTTGACTAGGAAGCTATTGACATCTATCAATATTTCATCCGGATATAGTTTTCGTGGGTTAACTACAAACCTACTGGTCTTGCCGGTATCCAATCATAATTTTAATGGGCTTACTATGAACCTGTCCACCTAACATCTTCCTTATCACACGGTTTTCATGGGCTAACTATGAACCTATCTATCTGACATCTTCACTTATACATAGTTTTCATGGCCTAACTATGAACCTATTGCCCCATGCTAATATCATATAGTTTTCTTGGTCTTACTGTTAACCTATTGGCCCCTACCAATGTCTTTTCTTTATATTTTAGCATCCTATATTATGGTCTACCTGACCTCCAAAATGCAATTCTACTCATTCAAAAGTTTATTCAATTTATATTCACTATTGGGTTAACCTAACTATTCTCCTACTGTTTATCCCCAAAATGCAGTTATGGGTCCATTATAAAGTGAATATATTCATATTAAAAGAAGCAATATAAAACAAAGTAATACCACTCCTATGGGTTTAATATAAAATATGATTAATCCGTTTAACTAATTTCTGTTTCAAAAAAAGCTTCTTCTTGAAATCATCATAAAAACTCGTTTAACATTGCTATAGGTTTTTCCTTTAAAAATAGAGTTTGGGTTATAAAACCTTTCGATACCTTTGAAACCTAGCTTTCGACTTCATAGGATAGCCTCCTTCGAAAGCCTTAAAAATATATCTTCAAAGCATTAGGCTCCTGCCTTATAATACTTTAAAAGTTACCTTTCGAAACCTCTCAGATACATTGAAGTACTAGCTTTTAACAATAAAAGCTTAGCTTCAAACCAGTTGAAAATACCCCTTTCGACATGTTATCCCGCCTTTTGGCAAGGCCGAGATATCCAGGAATTGACTGAAGACCAAGGATCCTCATCCCGAATGTCGGGTAAGCATAGGTTCACTATGGATGTCGATGAATTTGGTCCGAGCCGGATCAAGTTACAATTGGCAAGGCATAACGAGCAAAGCTATGAAAGCCAACATTCCAAATTTCAAGTCAATCAGAGTTCATATGCCCAAGATACGATCGATACAAGTTAAGGAAAATCAAATATATTTCATATCGATCGATTTCATATCCATCAAGCAGTCAAGGAAGACCCAGCTGCGTGTCGAGGAGGTTCGAATCGAATAGAGGTGCATAGTTTTGTATCACCCAGGAGAACGGTGTTGTTCGTATTGATCAAGCCTCCGTTGTTCGTATCGAATGAGCCTTTGTCGTTCGGATCGATCAAGCTTTGGTTGTTGGCATCATTCACTAAGTACTATTTCGTATCCATCGAATGCATCATTTCGTATCCATCGGACAAGTGCCCTCTTCATATCCATCGATTACCATCGATCTGAGGTAGTACCCTGAAGGTCGATACGAAGAATTTGCATAAGGATGGATGCGAAATAGACTCTAGTCACCTATGGTTATCGATATGAATGGAGCAACATCAATCGATACGAATTGAATCACCTCCATAGATGCGAAAAAGGCAGCGTCATCGACACGAACTAGGCGAAAGTATTGGGATGACTTGGTCAACTCGGCATCAAGAGCGGATTGATCTAGAAATCACGTGCTAAGTCATCTCCTGAGCACGTGCCCGATATCGATTCGAAATAATCGACGCGAAGGCATTGATTTGAACAGAGCAGCCCACCGAAGAACTCTAATTCGTATCGATCATAACTTGCAAACCACAAGACCAAATGCTATGAAATTTTCACAAGAGCTTACGTACGACCTAAGGAAGGTTCATGCCAAGTTTTGACTTGATTGGGTCAAATCATGATCGATATGAAATTAGTTCGTATCGATCACGGATCGAGCCGAAACTTCATGGGATTGGTCACGTGGGCTCACCCACGTGCCAGAAGAAGTCTTCTGAGATGTGAGCGAGATATTTGCCTTCTACGCCTATAAATAAAGCCCCAGGCCTGCAGAAGAAGGATCTTTTTGGCTCTTCGACATCCAGACTCTGCCGAATTCAACTTTGCACTCCATAGCCGCTGTTGTACTCAAATTTCAACACTTTAATCAGCTGTAATCCATTGAAATCGGTTGTAATCAGCAAGTGCATATCAATAAAGTCATCAAACTTCATATTGGATGCAGGCAATATGCCGAACCTCCCTAGATTATTGTGTTTCTGCGTGTTTTCATTTTCGTTTTTGAAGTGTTTGTTAGATAATCCTCGTTTTACATTTCTATTCTTCATTTTTATCTCTTCAAATACTTTCGAAGAGTGTTGTGCCCAATTTTTGTACAAACACTTTGGTGCTTTCACTGAGAAATGCAGTTTTTCTCCTGCGCCTTGGATCTATTATTGATACCAGATTGCACAAATCCAAGAAGAAGATCTAGATCTCAAGTTCAGAATCCTTCCAACCTATTCAGATTTGCATAAAATTTAGGAAAGGACTTCGGTAATTTCCATGGTTAGCACAAGGACTGCCTTTACCACTGCATATCAAGAAGGACGGGATAAACAGAATCCCACGCAACTGCCTCCATCTAACCAGAATGCTGCCGGACCTTCAGATTTGTCAGGCCCGGTAACCAAACAACAATTTCAAATGCTGCTCCAAGAGTTGACCTAGAGTCGGCAACAACTAACTGAACAGCTGCATGCCAACGCAGAGTTGACCAGCAAGCTAAACCGCCGAAGGCATAGGAGATATAGGAGGGATCACGCCTATTACTCATCCACTAAGAGTTCAACCTCATCTGACTACTATCACAAATCTACACGCCCATGACTGGACATAAGCTACACCCAAGCCATCGGACATCAACCTACTCTGAATATTGGACAACTGAGAGTTGGCCCATCAACCAGCTTCCAGACTGGGCCCTCCTCCCGGTGAGGTACTGTACCTCACTACACCATAAACAATCACACTATCATCGTCACTGTTGAACCGGTGGTTGATGCCCGGAATCAGCCAGATCTGAACCATCATCAACGTGGATGTACTCCCGAGCCATACATCCTTAAAAACTTGGAACCAAGGAGGCGAGGCATGGACCATCGACAACGTCCGGTCCGGTCCAGCCTTGCATTGTGGAACCCGACCACACCTTGGCTCAACGTGCGTAGAATGTACAGATGCCGGATATACCAACTACGATTTTCCAGATGATTCGAGAGAGTTAAGACCTCCCAAATGACGATTGGAGAATCTCCCAAAGTCATACTCCCTTTACAGATGAGATACTATATGCTGAACCCCCTTGGTGATTCAAAATTCCAGCTCTACCAATTTATGAAGGAAGTTATGATCCGAACCAGCACATTCTGAAGTACGAGTAGCTGATGAATACTGCGAGAGCTCATAATGAAGTTAAATGCCATAGTTTTCCCATTTCTTTAGAGGGCATTGCTACAATGTGGTTCACATGATTGCCACTTCAATCCATTTCTTGCTTCAACCAATTGGCCATTAAGTTTGTAGAGCAATTTTGAATGCATGTTGCAAGGCCAAAGGACGTTAACACTCTATCTAGTGTCACTCAAGTTCCTGGATAGACACTCAGACGCCACTTAGAGAGGTTTCATGCTGCGTGTGCAGAGAAAAGCAATCCCAATGACAATTCTATGTTGATGGCATGGACAAAGTGGATTGAGCCTGATTCCGAGTTTGGAAATTGGTTAGTTGGGAAGCCTCCCGCGTCATTGGACCGTTTCTACTCCAAGGCAGCCCAATTCCTGAGAAGGGAGGACGTGAAACAGTCTAGGAAATAGGATGATGCGGGACCCAGTATGGAAGGGATCGAAAGTAATGTTACGGTTAAGCACTCCAGGGAGAGCTTCGAAAAAGTTCAGTTATATATCCAGAATAAACAAACTCAATAGAAGGACGGTGGGAATCAGATTAGAAAACGAGATCAAAACCGTGGTCCGCGACGTAGAGCTTCAATGTTTGATAATTACACTCCACTGAACACGTCGCTAGAGAATGTATATCTACAAACCTGCAATACTATGTGGTACAAGAAGCTTTCTCCGAAGCCATCATCAGAGAGGCAGATACAAACGGGGAAATTTTGTAGGTTTCATGAGAGTTATGGCCACAATACAAATGAGTGTCGTCATTTGCAAGATCTCATCGGGAAGTTAATTAGAGAGTGGAAGTTAGATTAGTTTGTGTGGACGTCGCAATCAGGAGGTGCGGGCCCATCAACTCAAAATCATGCACCAAACCAGGAATGGCAGGAGGAACCCGCTCGTACTGGCGGGAGGTTGATAATAAAACCAATAAGTGCTGGTCCTCATCCAATAGACCGAAGACGGAGGAAAATGGAGTCGTATGCCAGCTCTATCAGGCATGCGGACTTCGAGTGTTGCAGTAGATGTGATGATGGGGCTCTGGCCAAGCAACAAAAGACGATGACCGATGGCATTTTTTCCGAAATAGAGGCGCTGATAAGGTCGCAGCCCCTATTATCGATCCACTTGTCATATCTCCTCAAGTAGGTCCTACTTGGATGAAGAGGATCTTGATTGATAGTGGAAGCTCTGTGAATATTTTGTTTAAGCGAGCTTATGATCTGATGAAGATGGAAGCTAAAGATTTGAAACCCTGCCAGTCTCGAATCCATGGCTTCAATGGGGGTGCTACTGTACCCACTGGAGTGGTGGAACTACCAGTGGAGTTGGGAGTTGGAGAACGTCGGAGAGTCTGGATATTGCAGTTTATGGTGTTGGACATAGACTCCCCTTATAATGCTTTCTTGGGTCGACCGGCCTGTAACGACCCGTAAATTTCGACCATTTAATTTGTTAATTTAAATTTGATTTTTGTAATTTAACGAAGAAAAAAAATGAAAATCTTATAATTTATGTTGAAGCATATAGAACTTAGATGAAGCGCTTGTACTTAAATGTTAATAATTAAATATTACAAGTGTGTGAAACGTAAAGATAAGGGTTAAGAGTTGTTAGAATGGGTATATTAAAATAATGATAAAGTTTAAGTGTAAGTATTAATAGAAACATGAATTTATTTGAAGGAATGTATTAATTGTTTTGAAACCTTAATTAATATGGGTAATCAATTTAATATAAGCCAAACCAATGTAAATATTGAATTTATCATTAAGCAATAATAAATAGTAATCAATTCAAAATTGGTAATCCATTTTTTTGTGATAATAGTGGGTATAAGCTAATAAGTTTAAATGTCAATGCAATACCAATTAATGGATTGGAAGTGATTGCGAAATTGGAATTCGATAAATGCAGTAACTGATGTAGTGCATGTAAATTTATGGAACTAATGTAAGATTTTAACTGATGGTAATTAAAATTTGGAGATAACGAAAATTTCATATAACTATTGGTTAACGTAAAGATTTAAAGGATTTATTTATTTAATGATAAATTTAATTGATTGTAAATAAATGAAACTCAACATAAGTGAATGTAATTAGGTAGTATGTTATTTGGTAATAAATTTAAAGGTAGATAACAACTGTATAAATTCCCTAATTAATTGGTCAATAAATTTTTTTGTAATAACATTCATTTAAGTGTTGAGAAATTATAATGTCGTTATTAACAATAAGCGTTACTTTAATAATTTTGATTGATTGAGAAATTAATACGAGAAGTATGTAAATTAATAACTAAGAAAGTAATACGATATAAATTGATTATAACCTAAACGTACGTGTAAGTTAGAGGTTGGAATCAAATCTAATCCGTTTAATTGGAAACTTATTAAAATAAATTGGATTCAAAGTGTAATAAAAGGATTATTTTAAAAAATTGAAATAAATACCATAATCGGTGAAATAATTTACACTTAAAAATTTGAGATGGGAATTTGCTTAAGGAATTATAAATTAATAAGAAATACAAGATGATAAGATTTATGAATTTTAGAATCTGAATCTTAAATAGTGAGTTAATTTATTTAATTTATAATAATTGGATAATATTTTGTAATAAATTTAAATCCAATGTTAAACCTTTCTATTTGAAATATTGAATAGAATAATTAGGGGTAAATTCAATTTAATGGAAATTTTGCAAATTTATTTTATAATTTTGAATTTTATGAAATTGAAGATTTCTATTGATTAATTTTTAATAAATTGACTTTTAAAATTGTTAAATCATTGTAAATGTTTGATAATTATAAAGTGACAAAGTTTGCAAAGTTCAGAATTTTTAACGCGAAATTCGATTTAATTAATTTATTTTAAATTTATTTAATTAATATAAAAATAGCCATTTTGGTCACAGACTCGGATTTCGACGAAACCAGTTTCGTCGGATCCGTATCAGTGAATTATTGTAGGGTTTCAAGTTTCGTAGCGATCGGACTTGTCGTTTGATCGAACGGACTCGAAACGCCTTGAAAATTTTGCAATTGAAATCAATTAAAATCAATTTGAAAATATTGATTTTAGCATAACTTCTTCATACGATACAATTTGAACCTAAAACCTTTTCCATCGCATTTAAAATATTTGAAAACACCTATTTCGATATATGGGTTTACCAAATTTCGTTCCGGGGTCAGAACGGGCTTTTTTGGGCTACGTTAGCGTTAGCAGGTATAGCCAACCCGACCCATCTATTTAAATTTCTAACCTACCTATATAAACCCAGTTATAAACCCTAGCCTCCATCTATTCTCGTTTGTTGTACATTCATTTCCTCAACTCTTTCTCTTTCTCAATGGATGCAAATCTTAGATCCAAACACAATTGCAAATCAAATCAAAAGTCAAAAATTTAAAGTCCTCAGAAAAATTCCAAAAAAATATATGTTAATGCTCTCGACGAGCGAAATTAAACGGTGTAATTCGTTTTTCAATCTGAGTTTCGGTGTGGCCGGAAATTGATGATCTATTTACGGCCGTTCATCGTGCCGGAATCAACGGCGTCTGGTAGGGAAACCCCTTCTGGGTATCGTAGAGAGCACCGAGGGAAGTCGATCGGTATGGTTCATTTCTGATTTTAACGGCTGAATAAGGAGTAAAAATTGATTAGGGTTTGAGGTGTTGGTGGTGGCCGGCTACTTCTTATATGGATCGAACGATTAGGGGGAGAGGGGCCGAGCACGTTATTCAAGGTGGAGGGTGGTCCGCGGTGGGGGCCAGAGGCGGTCGCGAGCGAAGGAACGGAGGCGGCGGCCTGGGAAAATTCACGTGCGTTAGGTTTGGGGCCGAGATTAACGTATCTGGTTGTTGAGAAGAAGATGACGTGGCTTAATTGTTGAGAGGTGAGTTTGTTTTGTGTTCTTTTTTCTTTATTTTATTTTAATTGAATTCAATCGCAATTTTCGCAATATCTCTCGCATACGAAATCCGTTTCACGCGCGGTTTCTTTTGTTAGGATCGTATTGAAATTCCGGACTTGATGACACTGGTTTGGACAAATTATGAGACGGTCAAATTTTTGGGTTTAAATTGGGTTTAAATTCAATTTAAATTCAAAAGGTGAGTGTTTTAACCCACTCACAACTTCTCAGTTTTCTTATGTTTGTTAAATTGATTTATGATATGAGTAGAAATTTATTTTAACTGTTTTGCATATTTTTTTAATCATCTCGGTTAAATCGCATTTATTTAAATTAACTATTAATTAATTTTATTATTGCATATAAATTGACAGTTAAAATTTATTTATTTTGCATATAAACCGCTAGTTAAAAAGTTATTTACTTATTTATTTATTTTGAATATAAACTGTTCGTTGATACCTGTTATATTTTATATGCTCTATTGATGTGTGTTTAAATTGATGATGATTGCAATAAATTGGTTGATGATTGATATTGGGTGAATGGATGATGTGTTCTATATGAACTGCAAGTTATTCTGTTTTTTTTGATTTCATTCGGGATTGCGGTTTGAAATGATATACAATCGCATTTTATTTTTAAATTGCGGATTGAAATGATAAATATCTGTATCACTTGACCATAGGATAGAAAATTTTATACAGACACCGTCGGTCTATATATAATTTTTTTGAAAATGATTTCTATGGTTTGGATAGGATACGGTTTAATGAATAATAAATTTTGATATTATATAAATGTTATTTTATATATACATATATAGTTAAAAAATTTAATTTAAGCTATGTATAATCTGTTAAATAAAAATGAATAAGTTAGAAAAATGGAGTTTGATAATTTATATTATATGTTTAAATACAGGTTTAAGATCTTGTGTACATATAGAGTTTTAAATGATTCAAATCAATTAAGATTGGAAGATAAATTGAAATTTATTTGGAATTGAGCATATTTAAAAAATTTAACTCCATAAGTTGATGCAAAACTTACTAAAGCTTGGAAATTTTAAAGGTATGATATTTATAACTGAAATTTTATTTCAAGATAAATTAAATGAATATTTCTAGTATAAATAAATGGAAGGAAATATTTAGTTATAGGAAATTTGAGTTTTATTTAAATTTTTATGAATTTATCATGCAAACGTTCAAGACTAAATAATAGAACGGTGAATTTGTTGAAAGAATAAAATTCCAACCTTAGTTTTGAAATTTATTAATACTCAAATTTGATATATATTGAAATTGAAGTGGTTTTGGAAACTGAAGGTGAAATTTAAATTTATGGTTTAGACTTTATCTAAAGAAAATATATTTGTAAAGTCATGGAAATTATTTTACTTTACAAAGTAAATCTAAAATTAAACCATTTTATTTTATATACCGTTGAATATCCAAACCATGCAAGTTTTTAGAAATTATGGTTTTAAACCTATGAATTTTGAAGTATTGTGTTTTGAAAGTTATAATTTAAATGTTTGGTTTTCAGATATTATAAAATCTAAAGCAGTATGATTTGGAAAAGAAATATATTTGAAATAAAATGATATCATTGATTTGGGTTTTATAAGAATAATGTCAAAATGAGTTTGTTTTGGAAATGGAAATGATATCGTATTTATGGGTTTGAAATGGTAAATTATATTCTGGTTTTTAAAGTACAAACTATTTTTAAAGACCGTGGTGTTATAATAACGTTTGGTTGTTGAAGAGACCGGGATCGGAAGTTGTCGTACTCTATGCCAACTCCGAAAACCACTTTAACAACCGTATACGCGGTGGAGATTCCAGAATGAAGTAGGATGGCGGCGGCGTTTCCTTTGAGGTAAATACGTGGACCCGACTCCCGTGAGTTGGCATAAGGTTGCTAAAACTGGAGCGATTCTCGGGCCAATGAGGTAATTCCTCTGATCGGACACTCCTCTTCGATACTATACTTTGACTTTGGATTGATTCGGTGGCCACCTTTATTTTTGATTTTAGGGGAGTTTGTACGAGGTGGGCGGTAGCTGCGCGCTGCGCGTTTCCACCAGCCCGGATGCGTAATTGGTATATCTACCCTGGCATTGCCTAGTTGTGCCGTGTCACCTACCATATCGAGCATTTACTACGAGTTTCTATTTGTGTCGTACCTATGAAGTATCCTCTGGTAGCCTTCCGATCAGGAGGTATTACGGTACTGTATAGACTATTGGTATTATTTGTGTTAAGGGCTATATGGGTAACCCCTTAACGCTATTAAAAAGTAAGTTTATTTTATAATTAGACACTATTATAATAGCGAAATATACTACATAGTAAATAGTTTAACGGATCCTTAAGAGATGTAAATCTCGAGCATCTTTTGAGTTACTGCACTCATATTTATTTCAGTTAATTTAACTTACATAAGATCTTTTAGTTCTGACTCGAGTGTTTTGCCTTTTCAATTCGCTCGGGTCAGTCCGAGCATTTCAGGATTTGAAGATTTTATTTCTGAAGGACGAAGACGGAGATTTAATTATTATTATATACTATATGGTTCCACTACACACTGTATTCCGCTGCATTAATATTTATTGGTATGTGAACTCTGATATTTATTGTATAAAGAAGAATCAAATGTTTTGTAAACAGTTTTATGAACTGTATATTGATTATTATATTTTATCCTTCCACTGTGAGATTCTGTTTTGTTTTGTTTTTCTTGTTTTTTCTTATTTACCCCATAACAATCCGCCCTTCCGTATGGTTTGAATTGGCACGTGTGTCGATTTAAAGCGTGCGAAAAGGTGGGATGTTACATCTGATATCAGAGCTTTGGTTTAGCGATAAACCTTAGCTTTGTGGGGTCTGACTATTAATTAATAGGGTAGTAATACCCTATGGGAGTCGCTGAGTGTATATATATGAGAGAGCGTATTTGTTGGTGTTATAAAAAGGTTTTAATATTGTGTTAATCTGTTCCGTTTTGTATTTATAAATTCTGGTTGGTACATGGGACGCTATGACATCAATAGGGATTTCTAAACACTTAATAGGATAGACCGACATAATATTTGTTTTTAATATAGGTGAATGAAATAATTTCGCCTTTTATATTTTCTATATAAAATAATTTTTTTGAATAATATCTATATTAGGCTGCAATAGATTGGTTGTTAGGTAATAAAGTGTATAAATAATAATAGAAAAAGATTGAAAAATAAAATAAATGAAATTTGGAAATTTAGAATTTAAGATCCGGGGTTTTGAAATTTTTCGAATAAATTTTGGAATATAATAATATTGTTTATAAGTATTTTCTAATATAAATATTTCAATATAATTCGGAAGAATTGATTTAAAGAAGATTTTGGAGAAAAAGTTTTGTACTTTCCCCTCTGTCAGTGGAAAATAACTTAGGTGATGGCGGCCGCATCATCGACTTTAATTTTTGAGTTTCGAAGGGGGAAGACCACTTTAGTAGTTTTACTGCAGATTCATTTTTGAAAGATATATAAATTTGAATTGTTTAGTATAATTAGAGATATATAAGTTGCACAAATATATTTATCTATTCTTTTAAAATAAATTGAAATTTAACCCGGTATTAATTTCTTAAATTTCTATTAATTAATTGTTTCAATTATTGTAGTGAAAGGAAAAGTAAGTAATTAATAATTGAAACCTCTAATTTACGCAAGAGATTTAATGCCAAGTTATAAAGGAAATAAAAAGGAAGTTGAATTGTAACTTATAAGGAAAAAGGGTAAAAATTTATTGAACAATGAATTAATTAAAAGAAATGAGAAAACTTATATAACTTTCAATTACATTCTTTAAAAGCATATATATAACTTACCAAATATTAAAAGTTGAAATGTTTAATAGGAAATGTAATGGAAATTGTACAGTAAAAGTATGTAATCAAATTGTTCAATAAATTGCTTTTATTTATTTGAATTGGTGGTATAGAGTTATAAACTTAAGTTTAAATTGATAGATAAATGAAATGAAGTAGCATAAATGAATGATAATGAACTTAAGTAAACAGTTGAAGATATTTATAAATAAAATTAGTAGAAAAGTGAATACTGTAATAAATGAAATTAAGTAATAAATAAATGAGGACATGCAATAATAAATGAATGAATGGTTATAACGAAATAAAAGGAACTGGCATTGACCTGAGTTAATGGGATTGAATAATTGTAAGTAATAAGTAAAAAAAAATACTAAAGCAACATTTAATGAATAAATGTAAATTAAAAAGATAAATCACTGTATAAATAAAAAGAAAATCAAACAACAAAGGTATGAAATGAAATTAATAATAAGTTAAGTTGATTGTTGTTTGGAATTTTTGTTGTTTAGTTAATGGTTGTTTGGGCAAGGATACTTTAAAATTGGATTAGGGTGAATGAATAATCTACTTAGTTTTATCTAAGACTGTTAAGTAAATGATGCGCTAGTAGTTTATTCTTCATTCTGTACAATTTAAAAGTTTTGAACCCGAACAACTATTTGTTTGTTTGATTGAATGGTTGTTTTGTATTTGTCGTGTATGCTGTTTGTTGAAAGTGATGGTTGTCGTATTGATTTGTTGTTAGTGATTGAAACCACTTAAATATTTCACTTTATATAAATTGTTAACCCTTTGGATTTTACAAGTGAAATGCAGGTTATGGAAGCAATTGCTACTGCTTTTGGTTCCATAAATTAAGCATAGAACTTGCCCGACAAATAGGTACGTTTCGGATTTCGGTTTATAGCGCTATTTTATATATTTTCCCGGGTTGGGATATAATATTTTGAATAATATATGTAATATAATTGTTGTATTTTGATATTATATTTTCTCCCGAGATCTCCGTACAAAGGAGACTCTGCTGAAATTTTTCTTAAATTTGGGACTTAGAAATTATTTTGAAATTGTTATTCCAAACTTTATTTATTTAAGTATAAAAAGATGTAATGATTATAAAATGGATATATTTTATTTAAAGTAATAAATTTTGTAAATTATTGTTTATAAGTTAATATTTTAAATAAAATGTATTGTTTATTTAATTCTTCCTTCTCCCTTCTTTTTCCTTTTCGGGGATGAAAAGTTTTGAGTGGGGGAGAGTGTAACGACCCGTAAATTTCAACCATTTAATTTGTTAATTTAAATTTGATTTTTGTAATTTAACGAAGAAAAAAAATGAAAATCTTATAATTTATGTTGAAGCGTGTAGAACTTAGATGAAGCGATTGTACTTAAATGTTAATAATTAAATATTACAAGTGTGTGAAACGTAAAGACAAGGGTTAAGAGTTGTTAGAATGGGTATATTAAAATAATGATAAAGTGTAAGTGTAAGTATTAATAGAAACATGAATTTATTTGAAGGAATGTATTAATTGTTTTGAAACCTTAATTAATATGGCTAATTAATTTAATACAAGCCAAACCAATGCAAATATTGAATTTATCATTAAGCAATAATAATAAATAGTAATCAATTCAAAATTGGTATTTTTTTTATGATAATAGTGGGTATAAGCTAATAAGTTTAAATGTCAATGCAATACCAATTAATAGATTGGAAGTGATTGCGAAATTGGAATTCGATAAATGCAGTAACTGATGTAGTGCATATAAATTTATGGAACTAATGTAAGATTTTAACTAATGGTAATTAAAATTTGGAGATAACGAAAATTTCATATGACTATTGGTTAACGTAATGATTTAAAAGATTTATTTATTTAATGATAAATTTAATTGATTGTAAATAAATGAAACTCAACATAAGTGAATGCAATTAGGTAGTATGTTATTTGGTAATAAATTTAAAGGTAGATAACAAATATTATAAATTCCCTAATTAATTGGTCAATAAATTTATTCGTAATAACGTTCATTTAAGTGTTGAGAAATTATAATGTCGTTATTAACAATAAGCGTTACTTTAATAATTCTGATTGATTGAGAAATTAATATGAGAAGTATGTAAAGTAATAACTAAGAAAGTAATATGTTATAAATTGATTATAACCTAAACGTAAGTGTAAGTTAGAGGTTGGAATTAAATCTAATCCGTTTAATTGGAAACTTATTAAAATAAATTGGATTCAAAGTGTAATAAAAGGATTATTTTAAGAAATTGAAATAAATACCATATTGGTGAAATAATTTACACTTAAAAATTTGAGATGGGAATTTTCTTAAGGAATTATAAATTAATAAGAAACAGAAGATGATAAGATTTATGAATTTTAGAATCTGAATCTTAAATAGTGAGTTAATTGATTTAATTTATAATAATTGGATAATATTTTGTAATAAATTTAAATCCAATGTTAAACCTTTCTATTTGAAATTTTGAATAGAATAATTAGGGTTAAATTCAATTTAATGGAAATTTTGCAAATTTATTTTATAATTTTGAATTTTATGAAATTGAAGATTTCTATTGATTAATTTTTAATAAATTGACTTTTAAAATTGTTAAATCATTGTAAATGTTTGATAATTATAAAGTGACAAAGGTTGCAAAGTTCAGAATTTTTAACGCGAAATTCGATTTAATTAATTTATTTTAAATTTATTTAATTAATATAAAAATAGCCATTTTGGTCACAGACTCGGATTTCGACGAAACTAGTTTCATCGGATCCGTATCAGTGAATTATTGTAGGGTTTCAAGTTTCGTAGCGATCGGACTTATCGTTTGATCGAACGGACTCGAAACGCCTTGAAAATTTTGCAATTGAAATCAATTAAAATCAATTTGAAAATATTGATTTTAGCATAACTTCTTCATACGATACAATTTGAACCTGAAACCTTTACCATCGCGTTTAAAATATTTTAAAACACCTATTTTGATATATGGGTTTACCAAATTTCGTTCCGAGGTCAGAACGGGCTTTTTTGGGCTACGTTAGCGTTAGCAGGTATAGCCAACCCGACCCATCTATTCAAATTTCTAACCTACCTATATAAACCCAGTTATAAACCCTAGCCTCCATCTATTCTCGTTTGTTGTACATTCATTTCCTCAACTCTTTCTCTTCCTCAATGGATGCAAATCTTAGATCCAAGCACAATTGCAAATCAAATCAAAAGTCAAAAATTTAAAGTCCTCAGAAACATTCCAAAAAAAAAATATGTTAATGCTCTCGACGAGCAAAATTAAACGGTGTAATTCGTTTTTCAATCCGAGTTTCGGTGTGGCCGGAAATTGATTATCTGTTTACGACCGTTCATCGTGCCGGAATCAACGGCGTCTGATCGGGAAACCCTTTCTGGGTATCGTAGAGAGCACCGAGGGAAGTCGATCGGTATGGTTCATTTGTGATTTTAACGGCTGGATGAGGAGTAAAAATTGATTAGGGTTTGAGGTGTTGGTGGCGGCCAGCTACTTCTTGCATGGATCGAACGATCAGGGGGAGAGGGGCTGAGCACGTCATTCAAGGTGGAGGGTAATCCGCGGTGGGGGCCAGAGGCGGTCGTGAGCGAAGGAACGGAGGCGGCGGCCTAGGAAAATTCGCGCGCGTTATGTTTGGGGCCGAGATTCACGTGTCTGGTTGTTGAGAAGAAGATGACGTGGCTTAATTGTTGAGAAGTGAGTTTGTTTTGTGTTCTTTTTTCTTTATTTTATTTTAATTGAATTCAATCGCAATTTTCTCAATATCTCTCGCATACGAACTCCGTTTCACGCGCGGTTTCTTTTGTTAGGATCGTATTGAAATTCCGGACTTGATAACACTGGTTTGGATGAATTCTGAGACGGTCAAATTTTGGGTTTAAATTCAATTTAAATTCAAAAGGTGAGTGTTTTAACCCACTCACAACTTCTAAGTTTTCTTATGTTTGTTAAATTAATTTATGATATGAGTAGAAATTTATTTATGACTGTTTTGCATATTTTTTTCATCATCTCAGTTAAATCGCATTTATTTAATTTAACTGTTAATTATTATTTTTATTGCATATAAATTGACATTTAAAATTTATTTATTTTGCATATAAACTCCTAGTTAAACAGTTATTTATTTATTTATTTATTTATTTTGAATATAAATTGTTCGTTGATACCTGTTATATTTTATATGCTCTATTGATGTTTGTTCAAATTGATGTTGATTGCAATAAATTGGTTGATGATTGATATTGGGTGAATGGATGATGTGTTCTATATAAACTGCAAGTTATTATGTTTTTTTCCATTTCATTCGGGATTGCGGTTTGAAATGATATACGACTGCATTTTATTTTTAAATTGTGGATTGAAATGATAAATATCCGTATCACTTGACCATAGGATAGAAAATTTTATACAGACACCGTCGGTCTATATATAATTATTTTGAAAATGATTTCTATGGTTTGGATAGGATACGGTTTAATGAATATTAAATTTTGATATTATATAAATATTATTTTATATATACATATATAGTTAAAATTTTGAATTTAAGTTATGTATAATCTGTTAAATAAAAATGAATAAGTTAGAAAAATGGAGTTTGATAATTTATATTATATGTTTAAATACAAGTTTAAGATCTTGTGTACATATAGAGTTTTAAATGATTCAAATCAATTAAGATTGGAAGATTAATTGAAATTTATTTGGAATTGAGCATATTTAAAAAAATTTAACTCCATAAGTTGATGCAAAACTTATTAAAGCTTGGAAATTTTAAAGGTATGATATTTATAACTGAAATTTTATTTCAAGATAAATCAAATGAATATTTCTAGTATAAATAAATGGAAGGAAATATTTAGTTATAGGAAATTTGAGTTTTATATAAATGATTATGAATTTATCATGCAAATGTTCAAGACTAAATAATAGAACGGTGAATTTGTTGAAAGAATAAAATTCCAACCTTAGTTTTGAAATTTATTAATACTCAAATTTGATATATATTGAAATTGAAGTGGTTTTGGAAACTAAAGGTGAAATTTAAATTTATGGTTTAGACTTTATCTAAAGAAAATATATTGGTAAAGTCATGGAAATTATTTTACTTTACAAAGTAAATCTAAAACTAAACCTTTTTGTTTTATATACCGTTGAATATCCAAACCATGCAAGTTTTTAGAAATTATGGTTTTAAAGCTATGAATTTCGAAGTATTGTGTTTTGAAAGTTATAATTTAAATATTTGGTTTTCAGATATTATTAAATTTAAAGCAGTATGATTTAGAAAAGAAATATATTTGAAACAAAATGAAATCATTGATTTGGGTTTTATAAGAAAATATCAAAATGAGTTTTTTTTGGAAATGGAAATTATATCGTATTTATGGGTTTGAAATGGTAAATTATATTCTGGTTTTTAAAGTACAAACTATTTTTAAAGACCACGGTGTTATAATAACGTTTGGTTGTTGAAGAGACCGGGATCGAAAGTTGTCATACTCTATGTCAACTCCGAAAACCACTTTAACAACCGTGTATGCGGTGGAGATTCCAGAATGAAGTAGGATGGTGGCGGCGTTTCCTTTGAGGTAAATACGTGGACCCGACTCCCGTGAGTTGGCATAAGGTGGCTAAAATAGGAGCGATTCTCGGGCCAGTGAGGTCATTCCTCTGATCGGACACTCCTCTTCGATAGTATACTTTGACTTTGGATTGATTCGGTGGCCACCTTTATTTTTGATTTTGGGGGAGTTTGTTCGAGGTGGGCCGTAGCTGCGCGCTGCGCATTTCCACCAGCCTGGATGCGTAATTGGTATATCTACCCTGGCATTGCCTAGTTGTGCCGTGTCACTTACCATACCGAGCCTTTACTACGAGTTTCTATTTGTGTCGTACCTATGGAGTATCCTCTGGTAGCCTCCCGATCAGGAGGTATTACAGTACTGTATAGACTATTGGCATTATTTGTGTTAAGGGCTATATGGGTAACCCCTTAACGCTATTAAAAAGTAAGTTTATTTTACAATTAGACACTATTATAATAGCGAAATATACTACATAGTAAATAGTTTAACGGATCCTTAAGAGATGTAAACCCCGAGCATCTTTTGAGTTACTGCACTCGTATTTATTTCAGTTAATTTAACTTACATAAGATCTTTTAGTTCTGACTCGAGTGTTTTCTCTCTTCAATTCGCTCGGGTCAGCCCGAGCGTTTCAGGATTTGAAGATTTTATTTCTGGACGACGAAGACGGGATTTAATTATTATTATATACTATATGGTTCCACTACACACTGCATTCCGCTACATTAATATTTATTGGTATGTGAACTCTGATATTTATTGTATAAAGAAGAATCAAATGTTTTGTAAATAGTTTTATGAACTGTATATTGATTATTATATTTTATCCTTCCGCTGTGAGATTCTATTTTGTTTATTTTTCTTGTTTTTTCTTATTTACCCCATAACAATCCGCCCTTCTGTATGGTTTGAATTGGCATGTGTGTCGATTTAAAGCGTGCGAAAAGGCGGGATGTTACATCGCCCTTGCTGAATTCCGGGCAGCCATTGCCCCATGGTGTTGGACTCTGAAGTTCCCCACTGATCGTGGGGTTGGAATCGTTTAAGGAGATCAGGCTGCTAGACGAACTTGTTATGTTGCTGAGCTGAACGGTGAGCAGAAAAAGGAGAAAGGTAAGGGCGTAGAGGAATCTTTCTGCGTCCGTTTTGCTGATAATTGACAATTGGTAGGCCCATGCACCTCGACCAATTCCAGAGGGATCTTGACCCGAGAGACGCTGAAAGTAAAGATGAATCTAAAGACAGTCAAACTTCCCTGGTCGGACTGACAATCGATGTCCTGATCGATGAAGATGACGATTCAAAGATGATAAAGACTGGATCTCAATTAAGCCAACAAACCCAACAGGAATCTGTTGAATTTCTCCAGGTAAATCTCGACATATTCACTTGGAATCATTCTGACATGTGGTGGGATCTCATCGGACATCGCAAGCCATAACCTGAATATTGACCCGCGGTGTATCTCGGTCAAGTAGAAAAGGCGTGGTATGGATCCAGAGAGATTTTCCGTCCTTAAATAAGTGGTCCATAAGTTGAAATCGAATAGGGTTATCCGAGATGCTTTATATCCGGAGTGGGTTTCCAATCTCGTACTTGTCCGAAAGCCGAATGGGAAATAGAGGACGTTTGTTGATTACTCTGACTTGAACAAAGCTTATCCGAAAGACGTACCAAGAACATTCCAGCTTTATGACTGATCTAGGCCTCTACTGTTACAGAGTCATGTCTTTCGGACTCAAGAACGCCGGGGCAACATACCAACGACTAGTCAATCAAATGTTTGCCAACCAGATCGAAAAGTCCATGGAAGTATATGTGGACGACAAGCTAGTAAAGTTGCGATTCTCCATTGATCATGTTAGAGACTTGTAATCGATGCTTATTATCCTTCGAGAATACAGGATGAAGCTTAATCCACTGAAATGTCACTTTGGAGTAGCATTTGGAAAATTACTTAGGTTGATTGTGAACGCTCGAGGAATCGAAACAAATCCCGAAAATATCTGGGCAGTCAGAAATCTTGAAACTCCGAGAACCATAAAGCAAGTCCAAAGCCTCAACGGGAAGGTAGCAGCGTTAAGCAGGTTCCTTTCAAAATCCACCGACAAGTGAATTCCCTTCTTCGATCTGATCCGAAAAGGGAGAGGAAACTTTGAATGGACCACGGAGTGTGAAGGCACATTTCGAGAACTGATTCAACATCTCTCCACACCGTCGATTTTGTCAAAGTCCATCGACCACGAGCAACTATACCTTTACCTGGCAGTATCAGAAAACACAATCAGTGCTACCTTAGTTCAGGAGGAAGACCGAGTGCAGAAACCGGTATACTACGTTAGTAAACAACTAACCTGAGCTAAGAGAAATTATCTGAAGCTAGAGAATTTGGATTATTGTCTCTTGATTTCCTCAAGGAAGCTCCGTCCATATTTCCAAGCTCATCCTATCACTGTTTACACCGATCGGCTGTTACGACAGGTCTTCACGTGGCCTAAGACGTCTGGTAGATTACTCAAGTGGAACATTGAACTGAGCAGTTTGATATCACTTACATTCTGAGGCGAGCTATTCAAGGACAAGTCTAGTGGATTTCATAGCTGAATCCACCATCCTAGAAGATTTGCCCGAAACCAGTGAATCTCCCAAATATATCTGGAAGTTGCATACTAATAGTGCATCAAACGACCAATGCTCGGGTGCTGGAGTGGTACTTGAAACCCTCGAAGGTTGATCCATATGCTATGCCCTTAAATTTGATTTTTATGTGACCAATAATGATGTTGGATATAAAGCCTTGCTTGCTGGATTGAAACTCACCCATGATTTGAGAATTATTGCTGTGGAAATTTATTGCAATTTGCTATTAGTCATATGCCAAGTTCGGGGTGAATATTAGGCCAAAGACCGAAGGATGGCTGCTTATCTAGCTCGAGTCCAAGAAATACTCGATCAGTTTGATTATTAGGCCATCTTCTGCATACCTCGTGAGCACAATCAAAAGGCTGATTCGTTGGCAAAGTTAGCAAGTACGGACGAAGCATAGCAAATGAGACTCGTTCCTTAGAGACATTATCTTCTCCAAGCATTGATCAGATAGAGATAGATTTTTTATTTGAAATCACTCCCAGTAAGGAGTCATGGATGACTCCGTACCGAAATTACATTGAGCATGGAACGCTGCCTAAGCACAGGAGTGAGAAGAGATAGATTCTTCAGAAAGCTTCGCGGTTCACCATTCAAAATGGAGTCATGTATAGAAGCGGATATTCCGTTCCTCTCTTTCGATGTATCACAGAAGATGAAATTAAATGAGTGTTACATGATGTACACGAAGGAGAATGTGGTGATCAATCGGGGGCAAGCTCTCGCTAAGAAAGTACTCTGATAAGGGTATTATTGGCCAACTATAAATCGTGATGCATCAGACTACGACAAGAAGTGTGATAAATGTCAAAAGCATGCTCGAATTCCTAGAGCCTCACCTATTGAGATAACCTAAATGGTCAGCCCGTGGCCATTTGCAATAAGGGGCATTGATATCATTGATTCTCTACCTCTGGCTAAAGGTGGTGCGAAGTACACTATCATTGCATTTGATTACTTTACCAAGTGGGCCGAAGTTGAACCTCTTGCAACGATCACAACGAAAAAGGTGATCAACTTTGTTGTTCACAATGTTATCTACCGATTTGGTCTCCCGCATACCATCATCACCGATAACGGAACCCAATTAGATAGCGTTGAATTCAAGGATTTTTGCCAGCGATTCCACATCCACAAGAAATTCTCTACAGTTGCACACCCTCAAGCAAATGGCCAGGTTGAAGCTGTTAATAAGGTTATCAAGTCTATTCTAAAGAAGGGATTGGAAAAGGCCGGGGGCAAGTGGGTTGATGAACTTCCTATGGCTTTATGGGCTTACCGCACAACCCACAAGTTCACGACCGGACACACTCCATTTTCTCTATCCTATGGCTCAGAAGCCGTTATTCCAGTCGAGATGGAAGTACCTTCTCATCGTGTGACTTATTATGATCCAAAGATAAATGCTATATTGCCTGCTGAATCCTTAGATTTGTTAGATGAGAAGCGTGAAGAGGCTGATTTAAGGGCAGCCGCGTATCAAAGTCGAGTCGCCCGATTATACAATGCAAAGGTATAACCACGAACCTTTGAACTCGGCGATCTCATCCTCAAGAGAATTTATCAGGTCCCTTCGTACATGAAACCAACTTGGGAAGGAATACATGTGATTGCACGAAAACTCGAAGATGGTACATTTAAATTATCAACCGTTCACGGTCTCACTTTGCCAAGAGCCTGGAACAGCGAGAGTCTCCGTCGCTACTACACATGATAGGCTTTATTTATTTTAGTCTATTTTTCATTTGCAATTTGTTTCTACATTTTGAAATTTGAATTTGTAATAAGGCAACTAACTTTTTCATATTTGCTCATTTCAGCAACAAAATGCCATCTCTTCGAGCCAGAGCTGTGATTTATTGAATGTGACATACAACTATCACGACGCATAAAGAGCTAAGTTCCATCATATGATGGAATTTATTCAAGTAAGGAGTGACTGTGATACGACCGGGCAGTTGCTAAGTGAAACCTGAGCTCGGGGGCCAGTCATTACACTAAATTCAAAAAAGGATTGATACACGACAATCCTTTAACTAACTCCAAACTCCCGAAGTGCGAGTTGGAGTATAAACTTATAAATGCGGTTTCGAAGAGGGTGGACCCGTCCACCTAAAGACTTCAACCATATCCTAACCAAGTTCGAGGAGGATGAACCCGTCCATCTAACAACCTCACTTGTTAACTCGGGGTGGATGTGAGCCGACCATCCACGATCCCGATAAATCCATCGTTTCCAGAGTGCGAATGAAATCCTAAAAACCTAAACAGATGTAACTGACCATCTATCGGCTAACTCCAAATTTGCAGAGTGTGAATTAGAGTATAAACATCAACTCCAAGTTCCCAGAGTGCGAGTTGGAGTACAAACACCAAATCCAAGTTCATGTAGTGCAAACTGGAGTACAAACGTCGATTATCACTGGATTCCCAGAGTGCGAACCAGATTATCAGTCGTAAATAACTCCGAGTACCCAAAGTGCGGTCAGAGTATAAACATAACTCGACTGTGATTGACCACTCATAAGATAACTTAAATCCCTAGAGCGTGGACACATTCTTAAAACTTAAACAGGCGTGATCGACCACCGAAGTTAAAATAAAAATCCCCGGAGAGAGGATGTGATCATTATTAAGTGAGCGAGTAGGATTCGAACACTCAACTCATGTCGGTGTTAGCATCGATTCGACGATGTTAAGCTCGGCGAAATGAAGGAAAAATGCAATCGCTAGCCGACCTTTGCCACTCAACCCCGAAACTAGGGCAGGGCTTAACTGTCAACCATCGACTAAAGCAGTGCAACATCAAAGTTCAACACAATTTCCAGTTATGACACATGTCTGTGATTTCTGGACTTAGCAAATAAAAACAAACTCGACTCAAAGGTTGAAACTTTGCAAGTGCACTGAACTGAAATTCAAATACTGGAACACATAAGCATAAAAGATAGTAATAGAGTTAAAGCTAAAAACAAAATTTCATTTCAACTAACTGTGAAAGAATTTCATGTATAAGTTTTTTTAAAATTTCTACTAGCAGGGGCCGAACCCACATCTATACACGGCCTTCGAAAGGAAAGAAAAACAAATTTCTGTCTACCAAAAAATGTGTCGAAGAGTCCTATCCACTCCTTTTTCTTTTTCGGCTTCCTCTTCGGCGTGGATCCGTTGGAGCCGCCAATGATTTTCTACTTCGAGCACTTGCCTTTTGATGGATGGTCTCTAGGCAAGAGCATGATCTCAACGTCCTCCTCCGAACTCAAGTGTATCGAAATACTTTCTGCAGATGGAGTTAGAGGGGTCGGATCTATTACAGGGGGCGGAATGGGCACACCAGTATCGACAATTATACCACCAGGTGATATCATTCTCAACGGAGCTGGGCCAGGCACCGCCATTCCACCTCCAGAACTACCACCGTGTGTCGCTGCCTCCATTTCAGCATTGATTTCGGCCAATATTTCTTCTTCGCGAATCGATTGAGCTTCGCTGGAGGCAGCGGTGGTCTACATTAAAGAGCTGGAAGCAGGCACGAGTCCAATTACGAAAAAATGGTAGGTCTGCAAAGGGGTCACTATGGCGACCGAGAAGTTCATTCATCATCTACTCGTCGAAAGAAAGTGTGACCTCTACGTTCCATTGATCGGCGTAGTCGTTGTTGTGGTAGTCGCATCAGTAATAATGGCCTCCTGCACTTGGTGGGATTCTTGGGTTGCAGGAGGTGATATCAGTGTAACTCCAGTCATTGGACAAAAAAGAAGAGAGACTGTTAGCAAACACTTCAAGACTAGCTCCTTATTTCGAACGCACGTGAGATATGTTCAGAGTACCTTCCTTAGTTTAGCTCGCGGACGATTGAGCGGCTTCGGAGGTGTGCTCTTTAATAGGGGATAGCTGTGGCTATTCATGGTTATAAGCATGGATAGACTAGGGCACAACTGCTGGTATATGTTCAGATTGAGGTGGAGCAGGAATCTCAAGGCTTGCAGCGTGATGCTCGACACCTGAACCTTTCCCAATCTCCGGATGTGGGGTGAAGAGCTTCTCCCTTTCATGTGAGATCATTGAATCGTGGAGAATCTTCCTTTCATCTTCAGTCAGCATGCGATTCTCAAGCTCGAACGCATCGAATGATTCTCCCAGATGCATCGCCTTCTCCTCCTTGACCAATTGTCTCCAAGAATTTTAGAGATGTGTCGAATAGTTTTTGAGCAAGGCCAAATTTTATGTTCTAGCACGTTAGCGTTATAGGTACGAGAAGGTCTTCTATATCAGCCTAAAGCCTGGATTCTGCCATCCGAACCTTCTCCTCAACCTCAACCTCCATCATGCCGACTTTCTCCACAGCCGCATCCCGCTCGCTTTAAAGCACCACGACTTGATCACACGCCTCCTGTGCTACGGTGTTGGCATCATCTCTGTCTTTAATGATTTCAGAAAGTTTGGGCTTAAGCTTGTAAAGCTCTATGAGCGCTGCATCCCGCTCAGTAGTGACGGTGGTGTTCTGATGACCCATTTCTTCCACCAGGGCATAGTGTGATTGCCTCATCCTCTTCAGGGCCGAGTTGGCCTCGTCGGCCTTTTTAAGGGCCTCCATTTTTGATTTTCGTGAGGACTTATCTTCAGTATTTAGCACCTAGATAATACGGTCCTTCTGAGCAAGCTCATTCTCTAACTTCTCAATGACTGTTGTCCAGTTAAAGGCCACCTTCGATGCCTTTTTCGCGGACTTCCGCCACTCCTTGTATTAAGTGTAAATGTCATGGATGTAATCATGCATCATGTTCTCAGCTTCCGTTGGAATTCTCTTTAAGTGCGGGGAGAAAATATAGCCATCGTAGTATATATCTGGAAAATATTCCTTCAATTGGGCAAGTTTAATTGCTCCTTCACCCGTAGGCTCCGTAAGGACCTTCTCTGCGATTATGTGGACCATTTTTTCAGTTCTATGATGTTGAGTTTCATGCCTTGAAACGTGAGAAGACGGTTTGTGCCATGAAGTTTTCATAGAACGTGAGACATAAACAGGAGGATGAGTTGGGTTTCTAGGAGGGGGAGAATGAGATCGAGATCGGTGCGTGTACTCCCTATCTCTGTCGTGTCGCTCCTGATTAGAGTATCCACGGTCGTAGTCCCTATCTGCCTCTCTCATGCGCAGCTCATAATATGTTAAAGATCGACGAGCTTTTTGAAGACTCCCTAACATCGAGCCTCGACCGGGCATTTTATCTGCAAAGTAAAAGAAGAACAGAGTTAATAATCTTCCATAGAAAGCAACTTATGGTCGGGAAATATGTAGTGCCTTGAAGTGTACATGTATATGCAACCCCCCGATCAACCGGAAGTGTCGACCACGCTAAGGGGAAGAGACTCGCTTAAGTCTAGAGCATGCTGAAGCTCATCCAACCCGGCGTCATCTAAGAGTGACACATAATCTGGGATTGGGATATGGCGAGTCCTTCGAAGTGGTTTTCCACCTGCGAAGGAGGAGCCTCTGAAATTTTATTCCTAGGAACGGGAAAAGATATGACCATGGATTTCCGCCTCCCAGATTTAAAGTGTTTGAAAGCAGCTGCCTTGCCTTTTCTCTTTCCTTAGGAACCCTAAAAAGCATCAGAAGGCCCGACCACAAGTTCATCATCGGTGGGCGTTCTTTCTGGATCAGCCTCCTCGGTTATAACAACTCCAGGCATCTTACGCTTCGCTAGTTTCTTCGAGACAGCCCTTAGCATTCCCTTAAGCCTTATACTTTGCCTACGCTCGATCAATCCAATGATTCTCAAGTTTCCATCTGTCAAAACCGAGTCAATGTCCCTCTCTTCACTCAAAACTTCTTGGAGAACCCAAACTATCTCTTTGAAATGCGCATCTTCGGGCCATGGAATTACAATTGTAAAGGAAAAGGAGATATAAGTTTGGCATCAGTCATGATTATCTTATTAGCTACTTGAGAAGACTGCGGTACTTACGTCTGAATAAACATCGACTAGCAAATCCTGAGTGCATCGAACATAAAACCATTTCTTTTTGAAGTAACTTAACCTGGTCCAAGACCCCATTACTACTTAACAATTTCTGACCGCTTCTAGGAATGTAAAAGAAGGGCTATCTCCCCGGTTCTTGAAGTTGAATAAATATCTTATCACGATCGGTATCGGGGGTCGAAAGGGTACGATGAATAAGCTGTTCAATAGAGCATATCCATTGGAGTGTAATTGGGATGGAAAGATCCCAAGAAAAGATAACACTTCCCTAATGTACTGGTTGAATGGGGGAAGTGTTCCAACTGCGCACTCATGGCGATTGAATGCGGTTAACCCTTCCGGTGGATAGTGCGGTCTATCATTCGGTCTCGGTAAAAGTACATCGTCTAATGAAAGGCCATGCCTTAAACATATTTGCCCCAACATGTCTCCAGAAACATTGGACGATATAAGGTCTGGCGGATTACCAATAAACGAAGCGTCGGGTAGCTCATCCAGAGCTGGGTCTATAACTTCGACTCCGATGTTCGGTATCTCGATTATTGGGAGGAGTGAACTCTGAACTTCCTGTTGCTGTGAGCTTGAAGGTTCCATAACTAACTAACTAACTTATGAGAAGTCATCGATAAACGATAATAAGCTCGTGTGTTCCCTAGTGTGAAGTGCGTGAATGTATTGTGCAGTGCAATGCTGTAAAGTACTTGAGAAATTCTACAGAATGTGAGAAAATATGCAAACAACCAGACATCGAAATTCAACTAGAGTGACCGTCATCGCTGACCGTCACAACCGTGCCATCTAAAATTTAGAGATCGATCCGAGTTAAAGTTTGGGAAAGTTATGATAAGTTGCAGTTCCATCAACAAGCTTTAAAGAACAGTTAAATATGCAGTTCAATAATCAAGTCTAGCTTGCAAAGATGAAGCTAGTTGAAGTAAAATGTTCGAATGTGAATTTCTTTTGTATCCGTTGAGGTCAAGACTCGGACCGATCATAAGATCTTTCACTCGACAATTCGTATCGATCATGGAATGACAATTCGCTTCGATCATGGGATGACAGTTCATATTGATCAGCCGAAGATCGTCTCATACCGATAAAAAACCACCACTTCTGTAACGACCCAACTTCCATACTCCAGAAAGTTGCATCGTTAAGAAGAAAGAAAGGGATAGAAAAGAGAAAAGAAAGGAAAGAAAGAACAAACAACATCAGAATCTCACAGCGGAATCGAATAAATTATAATATATCACATAAAACTTTACATAGTATCTTATACATCAGAGTAATACAGCTAATACAACACAAAACTAGACAGTTATAAACATCTGTCTAGCTATTACAATCCAAGTACATCAGAGAGAATCAATACAACACAAACACAGCGGAACTACTACATATATCTACACGCTGAAGCCTCCTGCTCCATTATCTCCTCCAGAACTCGTCAAAGCAATCCTGAAACACTTGACTACTCATACATAATATGAGTACCCAAGAGTTTAATAAAACAGAAAATAAACACTCAGGTCAGACAGGGGTCTGGTGTGAGTAAACGGGGATAAAAAGTTGCTTAACTTTAGAAAATCCTTTGAAAACAAAAGGTATCACGTAAGACTTCCCACACATAAACATGGAAAAGTTTTTACCTTACGCTAACCAAAACATTTGATAGGAAATCCAGTGATATTATAATAGTGTCTAGGGTTTTCAAGTAAATAAGAAATAGCCGAAATTGTTACATTCATTAAATTCCAGCTACTAGCCACAAAAGTGGGTAATACAAACAAAACCGTAGGGTCTCGTAGGGAAAATGGGTTTCCATCAATGGCAGGGCTACTGGGGTACCGCCCGTCACAGTACGTGGCCTAGATCACCGTACCGAGGATTACTCCCTTCATCCCCTGCAACACAAAGCCGGACCCGTTCCTTACTGAACAGTTCCGAACAAGACCACCCCGCAGATTGGTCGTCACCAACTGCCACACAGCCGAAATATATAAAGGGACCTCTAGACAGGGGTAAATCTTGCTCTCAAGTGGGTGCGACCCACGAAGCTTTGCTGCACCTCCCCTGTTTTAGCCATTCCCGGTTGATGAGGCTTGAGGCTGCGATTACCTTTATAGGACCAATCATCTTAGAATGCTCATCGTCCGCCTGACGATGTGCTGAAAGCATTCAATCCATACAAGTTCGTTCCGGGTTCGAACGAAACCGAAGGCACTATCTCGTTGCACTCATTTTGGAATCACCCTCAGAGTCAACGACCATAGCCCTTGCACTCTGATTCACCATCTCGAATCTATAAGCACTATTCCGTCAAACTCATTACGGAATCACCCACAGAGTTATACTGACGTATAGCCCTTACACCTCGAGTCTTCACTTGCTCCACTTGGATTAACGACCTAACGTTTAATTGGAATCGATGTGGTTTTCGGATATCCAAATATGGAAACCCGATCCCGGTCTCATCGAAACCAAACGCCATCTTAATGTCCAAGTTGTACTTAAGGGTTTTAAAACAATTAATTTATCTCATTACTATATACTTTACAGAGATAGGTAAACTACATCTAACAATAGATAAGCACATTCATATCATAACAGATAATCTGTATCATCCATAAACAGATAATCATCACAACCAAACAATCCATCACAAACCATCATACTTAAACCATACATTCGTATCATACAAATACAACTCATCTCATTACTGAGATCACAACCATTCAATCAATAACATCCATAAGCAATGATTTACTAACCAACAATTTATAATTAATTTAAAATGAATTAAATTAATTACAATCATCTCTAATTAATTTAAAATAAATTAAATTAACTAACACATTTAAATCTTGCTTAACATCCATTAATTAATTAACTCAGTTAATTAAGCACTTCCTAAGTATTAAACTTGACTAATCAACTTTGATTAATCATTCACTAATTACAATAAGTAATTAGTCCTTAATTAATTTCCTAAATTAATTAACCTTAATCATAAGTAATTAACATATAATTAATTATATTTATTCTTAATTAATTACAATTAATTAATCACTTAATTGATTAATATTTAATCAAACAATCCTTAATTACATCATTAATTATAATAATTAATGATCTCCAATAAATTATTTAATTAAAATTAATTACATTTATTAATTAAGTCTAATTATTAATCACCTTGATTAATATTCAATTAAGTAATTAACTATCTTTAATTAATTAACCAATAATCAATCATTAATTAATTCCTTAATTAATTACAAAAGTAATTATCCAAATAACCAATTACATTCCAGTAATTAACATTATTACTTCATCAAGTAATCCTGCTCCACTAATTACATTAAGTAATTACATTCTTAAAATCATCTAATGATTTATTAAAATTAATTAAACTAAATTAATTAACTTAACAAATCACAATATTAAAATTTATTGACTTTAATTAATTACTTAATTATCCTTAGATAATTATCATCATTATTATTTAACACATTTCATTAATTACATACTTAAGAAAATTTGAATTAGATTAATAAATCATTTCTAATTAATATTAATCTAAATCATTATTTAAAAATTAAATAATTAAGTGAAATCCTTAATTATTCAAACTAATTTAATTACTAATTAAATGATCCATTTAAATTCAAAATGTATTAAAACAATACATTTCTAAATTTAAATTCAAATTCTATTTGAAAATTTGATATTTAAAATGTTTAATCATTAAACATTAATTCAAATTAAAATAATTATAAACCTTAGAACAAAATGAATGTTAAAGAACATTCATTATCTAAAATTCTAAATATAAAGAAAGATTTAAATTGATTATTTTAATTTCCAAATTTAAATTAAACATTTCATATTTTAATTCAAATACTAAAGGAAACAAATTCTTTCAAGTTTTAAAACTTATTTGGAATCAAAGTTCATTTTCAAATTCACTTTTAAACATATGAACATGTTCATTCATTTTTAAATTTACAACTGTTGAATTCAAAACTGGTTTTCAAAGAAACTAAAAAAAAACAGTTTTTAATCTGAATTCAAGAACAAATTTAAGTTTTACTTCAACATTTAAATGTGTTCATACCTTTAAAACTTACAAAACTGTTTTAAATCTAATTCTGGTTTAAAAAGACAACCTGAAACTGTTTTAGACTTGTCTTCAAATCTGAATTTAAAACTTGTTTAAATTTAGATTTTCATAAAAAAAAAAACTTTGAATTTCAAACCTCATTTGAAATTAGATTTAACTTCCATTTAAATCAGATTCTAACTAAAAAAAATATGAATTTACTTAACTAAAAACTGCAAAATTTACTCTCTGGCTTTAAAAACCTGCAAACTGTTTTAATTCCTGATTTAAAACAACATTTTAAATCTTGTTTAAATTTAAGATTCTTATCTTTAAAAACTTTGAACTCAAAACTACATTTGAAATTCAGTTTCTACTTCCATCTAAAAATCAAATTTCTATACCAAAATTAAAATTCATTCAACATGAAAAACTGCTAAACATTTTTCAGGTTTAAAACCTGAAACAGTTTTAATTTTTGATTTAAAACCAAACTTTAAACTTGTCTAAGACATTTCAAATTTTTTTTTTTTTAAACTTTGAATTCAAACTCTACTTGAATTCAGCTTCAACTTATACATGAATCAAACTCCTACACTTGAGTTTGATTTCCATTCAACATAAAAAAAACAAACTGTGAAAGCTCTCTGTAAAAAAAACTGTAACCATGCTACCCGAGTAATCCCCTGATTTACTTCGAGTTACTACACCTGTTGCTTCGAGTAAGAAGCAAAACTTCCCGAGTTCTACTTCGGGTCAAAACCCTGCACACTACAGAAGTTCACCAGAGTTACCACTGTAACCAAAATCCACCTGAAAACACCCACTCCATATCTCCAGCCTCTCTGATCCTCCATCAACAACACCTCCTCTTTCCTCTCACCTCCATACTCCATTAACATAAACATCTTAACACCTGACATCCCCATAGATTAACAGATGCCTCAAATTCCTTATTTCTGTTTAACAGAAATGTTATTCTTCCCAACAGTTTATCTAAACTGTAATATTAGTTTCTAAAATTCCTAATTCCAAACATGTTCTAATTTATACATTAGTTCTAATATTTATGATGTTTGATATTTGATTTCATTTTAAAATGCTAGCTGTGGAGTTTGTTTAGGGAGTAACAAACTTCAAATTCTAACCTATTTAACTAATTCATAACTTTATACTAACAACCATACTTTGTCTAAATAATATAAACTGTAAAAGTTTTGAGGAGATAAATTCTTAACTGTAAAACAAACAGAGGATACTTATTAATATATATAAACATGCTTCCTAACTGATTTATAAATAAACAGAAGACATTGTTTACATTTAGATAAGCAGCCATCATAACTATAATTCATACATCAAGCATATTCAGCAAGAATAATCAAGCTAAGCTTTTATATAAGTTGTTTACTTACTAGTTTTCAAAGCAGAAACCATTTTACAGTCATGCCATATTTATATTCAACATTAAAATTAAGCATACATTAACACTATATTTCTACATATGCACAGTTTTCATTTCAGGTTTATATCTGTTTTTAAACAAAGAAGCTTACTCACCTTTAATTTGAAGATGCAGAGCAAATTTAGCTGCAGGTTCCATTTTCCAGAAATGCATATTGAAATGCATTTGAAATCTGGGTTTCATTAGATTACTGGAATTGCTCTCCTGGCTTGAATGCATGCAGACCCATTTTAATAGCTCAGACTTTAAATTGGACTTCAAATTGATGTTGAGCTTCAGATTTGAAGAAATTGAAGTTTGCTTTTATCTTGTATTTGTATGCATGCAGACCTCTCAAATTGTTAAATTAAAGTAGAACTCCCAGTTGATGATGGGCTTCAGATATGCAGACTTAGATTGCAGATTGGATTGAAGTTTGTTTATGAAGAAAATGATTTGCATTTTGATTGCAGAAATTTTTGTTATTCATATATGCAGATTTGTAGAAATAGATTGAAGATGATTTGCAGAAATGGATTTGAAGAAGTTTGGGTTTGCAGATTTGTAAACATGCATTTGTTTTAGGAAATGATTTGTAGTTGAATGCATTTGTTATGAGGGGCTTTTGATTTACTGAAATATGATTTTCAGATTTCTCAATTTGAAGAGAAAGTGTTTTTAACAAAATGCTTTAGCTATGATATGTTTTCTTGTTTACAAAAATTAATTTCAAAATATATTAACATGCCACTTGTTAACTTATTTTCTCAAACTTTAACAAGTGTCTTCTTTATAGTTTAAGAACTTAACACATGTATATCAATGTTTAAAAGCAATTTTAAATTTATAAGTGTTTTAGAGTTTATCTTAAACTATTTAAAATTATTTAAGCATATTTCAAATGTTTATTAACATTAGTTTTGAAATACATACACATACACTTCTTTATAAAACTATACAATTACACTTAATTGCTTGTTTAAATATTTTTAAAATAATATTACTTATAAAACAAAATTTCAAAAGAAAAGATTTTAAAAGAAATGAGAGGTTGAATTAAATTTTATCAATGTTATACTTTAACACAAATGAATTAATTCTCATTTCAAAGAGAAAAACAATTTTTAAAATAAACAAAACAAATTTTTATTATAAAACAAAATTAAACTATATTTATTCTATAAACAAATAAATACTTACTTACTAATTTAAATCAATTTACAAATTTACATTATATATAATAATTAGAAAATATACTTTATTAAATATAAATTTAGAATTAAGACCAAATCTCTATTTACAATGTATAAACATTTATACATTATAAATAAAATATTTTTAATCTTTGAAAAGAATACCATTTAACAAATTAATTAATTATAAATTTTCAAAAGAGATTTTCTGTTTGAATTAAGTTATTAAAATAATATTTCACATTTTACAACAATTATCAATGAAATTATTAAATAATTATTGCCTAAATTTCCGGGACATCACATTCCTCCCCCCTTAAAAGAATTTCGTCCCCGAAATTTAAAAGCAAAGGTAATTTAATAATTCTATACAGATTTTAAATTTTAAAAGAGCAATCAAATACTATCAATCAAATACTAGCAACCATAACAACCAATTCAAAACAAACAATTCTAATTATCCAGACAAAATTCTGGATAAGATTCCCTAGAGTTTCCCAGGTACAAACACCGAGACCCTCGCCCTACAGAATCTAAAATAACTAAACCACTCAGATCTAGAGCTCCTATATCTAGATCTACAAATCTAAACAGAATACAGGACTACAGACACGTCCTGATCAACTCCCAAATCTTCCAGAACTGCTGATTCTAAAACCAATGATAAACCATACACATACTCCCTTAGAGATACGTGAAAACAAAATAAATACCAGCCATCCGGACTGGCAATTCAATCTCGTAGAACAATCACTTAATTCTTAAGAGAAAACAGAAAGATCTAATCTCATAATCACACAATCTTTCATATCGATCCTGGGCTGCCTCCAACCTTCTAGATCAATCAAATCTACCACACAGCTCTTCTACACAAATATCAGAAGACTTCCAACCTACTACTCCTATTCTGGAATAGCTGCCACCATGCTTCCACTGCGCAACTCTGATTCAAGAATGCTGTTGATGAACACAAATATAAACTTGATCAACTTATCCCGGAATATTGTTCATCAAATTCCATAGAATCTCAGTGACCTATCCGATTCAGTCATAACATCACAGCAAAAATTCAACCAGAAAACTGGATCCAATAAATCCTGCCAACTTAAACAGATCATACTCAAAGAATCTCCTACAATGTTGAACCATCGGTAAAGCTCCAAGAATCAAGTTGAAACAGAACTCAATCTCTTGATACAGATGCCAATCTTGATTCCTTCGAAGATATCCAGAAAATTCCACTTCGATAACTCAAACATCCTTTAAAGATGTTTCAATCCAAACAAAGGTCACTTAGAGAACTTCCGAACTGTCGCAAGTCACTTTTGCGATTCTACTCAGTTCGGATTTCAAGAAATCGTTCTTACTACAACAATCAGAACAGCTAAAGCCTTCAAAAGAAGAAACTAGTGGTCCACCTCTTAACCACTAACATCACTCCCAACTGAGCTTCCAAAAGAAATGGACAAGCTCCACCATCTGCCCGGATTACCGACAGAAGAATCACAGAAACTTCTAAACCATCGAAGAACAGGCCACTCACTGCTGCTACTGCTGCCAAAACTTCCTTATCCAAAAGCTCAACGAACCTCAAAGCTACACCAGCCTCTTCATTAAAGAGCCTTCCAGATAGACAGATATCTCTCAGGAAACTCGCTCCCAAACCAAGCTCAAAACACTGCCAAACTGAGTCTCAAACTCAAATATAGACAGAACTCCTTCCTAAAGTTGCCAAGATACCCTTGCTGGCTTCAGAACTCCCAACAAATCCAAACTCAAGAAAAACCACTCACACGAGTGCAACCAAGCTTACAATCCAAGATAAACTCCGAATCTTGAAAAGATTTCCTTCAGAGATTAGTGAAATCCTTCACCAACTGCAGAACTACTCAAGATGCCCAAACTGCCCTAGCAGACCACCTCCAACCTCAAACACTCGAACTCCAACCATTGGTAGTTGTGTTACACACACCACCACCCTATCTACCTTTATTACTTATTGGAAAACCTGAACAGGTAACCCAACAAATAGGCAGAAATAAACAAACATATATATATATATATATATATATATATATATATATATATATTCAAAATTACAAATACGCTCTCTCAAGAAAACACCACTACAGAGCCTAGGTATTCACTCAACCTAATGCTCTGATACCACGTTGTAACGACCCAACTTCCATACTCCAGAAAGTTGCATCGTTAAGAAGAAAGAAAGGGATAGAAAAGAGAAAAGAAAGGAAAGAAAGAACAAACAACATCAGAATCTCACAGCGGAATCGAATAAATTATAATATATCACATAAAACTTTACATAGTATCTTATACATCAGAGTAATACAGCTAATACAACACAAAACTAGACAGTTATAAACATCTGTCTAGCTATTACAATCCAAGTACATCAGAGAGAATCAATACAACACAAACACAGCGGAACTACTACATATATCTACACGCTGAAGCCTCCTGCTCCATTATCTCCTCCAGAACTCGTCAAAGCAATCCTGAAACACTTGACTACTCATACATAATATGAGTACCCAAGAGTTTAATAAAACAGAAAATAAACACTCAGGTCAGACAGGGGTCTGGTGTGAGTAAACGGGGATAAAAAGTTGCTTAACTTTAGAAAATCCTTTGAAAACAAAAGGTATCACGTAAGACTTCCCACACATAAACATGGAAAAGTTTTTACCTTACGCTAACCAAAACATTTGATAGGAAATCCAGTGATATTATAATAGTGTCTAGGGTTTTCAAGTAAATAAGAAATAGCCGAAATTGTTACATTCATTAAATTCCAGCTACTAGCCACAAAAGTGGGTAATACAAACAAAACCGTAGGGTCTCGTAGGGAAAATGGGTTTCCATCAATGGCAGGGCTACTGGGGTACCGCCCGTCACAGTACGTGGCCTAGATCACCGTACCGAGGATTACTCCCTTCATCCCCTGCAACACAAAGCCGGACCCGTTCCTTACTGAACAGTTCCGAACAAGACCACCCCGCAGATTGGTCGTCACCAACTGCCACACAGCCGAAATATATAAAGGGACCTCTAGACAGGGGTAAATCTTGCTCTCAAGTGGGTGCGACCCACGAAGCTTTGCTGCACCTCCCCTGTTTTAGCCATTCCCGGTTGATGAGGCTTGAGGCTGCGATTACCTTTATAGGACCAATCATCTTAGAATGCTCATCGTCCGCCTGACGATGTGCTGAAAGCATTCAATCCATACAAGTTCGTTCCGGGTTCGAACGAAACCGAAGGCACTATCTCGTTGCACTCATTTTGGAATCACCCTCAGAGTCAACGACCATAGCCCTTGCACTCTGATTCACCATCTCGAATCTATAAGCACTATTCCGTCAAACTCATTACGGAATCACCCACAGAGTTATACTGACGTATAGCCCTTACACCTCGAGTCTTCACTTGCTCCACTTGGATTAACGACCTAACGTTTAATTGGAATCGATGTGGTTTTCGGATATCCAAATATGGAAACCCGATCCCGGTCTCATCGAAACCAAACGCCATCTTAATGTCCAAGTTGTACTTAAGGGTTTTAAAACAATTAATTTATCTCATTACTATATACTTTACAGAGATAGGTAAACTACATCTAACAATAGATAAGCACATTCATATCATAACAGATAATCTGTATCATCCATAAACAGATAATCATCACAACCAAACAATCCATCACAAACCATCATACTTAAACCATACATTCGTATCATACAAATACAACTCATCTCATTACTGAGATCACAACCATTCAATCAATAACATCCATAAGCAATGATTTACTAACCAACAATTTATAATTAATTTAAAATGAATTAAATTAATTACAATCATCTCTAATTAATTTAAAATAAATTAAATTAACTAACACATTTAAATCTTGCTTAACATCCATTAATTAATTAACTCAGTTAATTAAGCACTTCCTAAGTATTAAACTTGACTAATCAACTTTGATTAATCATTCACTAATTACAATAAGTAATTAGTCCTTAATTAATTTCCTAAATTAATTAACCTTAATCATAAGTAATTAACATATAATTAATTATATTTATTCTTAATTAATTACAATTAATTAATCACTTAATTGATTAATATTTAATCAAACAATCCTTAATTACATCATTAATTATAATAATTAATGATCTCCAATAAATTATTTAATTAAAATTAATTACATTTATTAATTAAGTCTAATTATTAATCACCTTGATTAATATTCAATTAAGTAATTAACTATCTTTAATTAATTAACCAATAATCAATCATTAATTAATTCCTTAATTAATTACAAAAGTAATTATCCAAATAACCAATTACATTCCAGTAATTAACATTATTACTTCATCAAGTAATCCTGCTCCACTAATTACATTAAGTAATTACATTCTTAAAATCATCTAATGATTTATTAAAATTAATTAAACTAAATTAATTAACTTAACAAATCACAATATTAAAATTTATTGACTTTAATTAATTACTTAATTATCCTTAGATAATTATCATCATTATTATTTAACACATTTCATTAATTACATACTTAAGAAAATTTGAATTAGATTAATAAATCATTTCTAATTAATATTAATCTAAATCATTATTTAAAAATTAAATAATTAAGTGAAATCCTTAATTATTCAAACTAATTTAATTACTAATTAAATGATCCATTTAAATTCAAAATGTATTAAAACAATACATTTCTAAATTTAAATTCAAATTCTATTTGAAAATTTGATATTTAAAATGTTTAATCATTAAACATTAATTCAAATTAAAATAATTATAAACCTTAGAACAAAATGAATGTTAAAGAACATTCATTATCTAAAATTCTAAATATAAAGAAAGATTTAAATTGATTATTTTAATTTCCAAATTTAAATTAAACATTTCATATTTTAATTCAAATACTAAAGGAAACAAATTCTTTCAAGTTTTAAAACTTATTTGGAATCAAAGTTCATTTTCAAATTCACTTTTAAACATATGAACATGTTCATTCATTTTTAAATTTACAACTGTTGAATTCAAAACTGGTTTTCAAAGAAACTAAAAAAAAACAGTTTTTAATCTGAATTCAAGAACAAATTTAAGTTTTACTTCAACATTTAAATGTGTTCATACCTTTAAAACTTACAAAACTGTTTTAAATCTAATTCTGGTTTAAAAAGACAACCTGAAACTGTTTTAGACTTGTCTTCAAATCTGAATTTAAAACTTGTTTAAATTTAGATTTTCATAAAAAAAAAACTTTGAATTTCAAACCTCATTTGAAATTAGATTTAACTTCCATTTAAATCAGATTCTAACTAAAAAAAATATGAATTTACTTAACTAAAAACTGCAAAATTTACTCTCTGGCTTTAAAAACCTGCAAACTGTTTTAATTCCTGATTTAAAACAACATTTTAAATCTTGTTTAAATTTAAGATTCTTATCTTTAAAAACTTTGAACTCAAAACTACATTTGAAATTCAGTTTCTACTTCCATCTAAAAATCAAATTTCTATACCAAAATTAAAATTCATTCAACATGAAAAACTGCTAAACATTTTTCAGGTTTAAAACCTGAAACAGTTTTAATTTTTGATTTAAAACCAAACTTTAAACTTGTCTAAGACATTTCAAATTTTTTTTTTTTTTTAAACTTTGAATTCAAACTCTACTTGAATTCAGCTTCAACTTATACATGAATCAAACTCCTACACTTGAGTTTGATTTCCATTCAACATAAAAAAAACAAACTGTGAAAGCTCTCTGTAAAAAAAACTGTAACCATGCTACCCGAGTAATCCCCTGATTTACTTCGAGTTACTACACCTGTTGCTTCGAGTAAGAAGCAAAACTTCCCGAGTTCTACTTCGGGTCAAAACCCTGCACACTACAGAAGTTCACCAGAGTTACCACTGTAACCAAAATCCACCTGAAAACACCCACTCCATATCTCCAGCCTCTCTGATCCTCCATCAACAACACCTCCTCTTTCCTCTCACCTCCATACTCCATTAACATAAACATCTTAACACCTGACATCCCCATAGATTAACAGATGCCTCAAATTCCTTATTTCTGTTTAACAGAAATGTTATTCTTCCCAACAGTTTATCTAAACTGTAATATTAGTTTCTAAAATTCCTAATTCCAAACATGTTCTAATTTATACATTAGTTCTAATATTTATGATGTTTGATATTTGATTTCATTTTAAAATGCTAGCTGTGGAGTTTGTTTAGGGAGTAACAAACTTCAAATTCTAACCTATTTAACTAATTCATAACTTTATACTAACAACCATACTTTGTCTAAATAATATAAACTGTAAAAGTTTTGAGGAGATAAATTCTTAACTGTAAAACAAACAGAGGATACTTATTAATATATATAAACATGCTTCCTAACTGATTTATAAATAAACAGAAGACATTGTTTACATTTAGATAAGCAGCCATCATAACTATAATTCATACATCAAGCATATTCAGCAAGAATAATCAAGCTAAGCTTTTATATAAGTTGTTTACTTACTAGTTTTCAAAGCAGAAACCATTTTACAGTCATGCCATATTTATATTCAACATTAAAATTAAGCATACATTAACACTATATTTCTACATATGCACAGTTTTCATTTCAGGTTTATATCTGTTTTTAAACAAAGAAGCTTACTCACCTTTAATTTGAAGATGCAGAGCAAATTTAGCTGCAGGTTCCATTTTCCAGAAATGCATATTGAAATGCATTTGAAATCTGGGTTTCATTAGATTACTGGAATTGCTCTCCTGGCTTGAATGCATGCAGACCCATTTTAATAGCTCAGACTTTAAATTGGACTTCAAATTGATGTTGAGCTTCAGATTTGAAGAAATTGAAGTTTGCTTTTATCTTGTATTTGTATGCATGCAGACCTCTCAAATTGTTAAATTAAAGTAGAACTCCCAGTTGATGATGGGCTTCAGATATGCAGACTTAGATTGCAGATTGGATTGAAGTTTGTTTATGAAGAAAATGATTTGCATTTTGATTGCAGAAATTTTTGTTATTCATATATGCAGATTTGTAGAAATAGATTGAAGATGATTTGCAGAAATGGATTTGAAGAAGTTTGGGTTTGCAGATTTGTAAACATGCATTTGTTTTAGGAAATGATTTGTAGTTGAATGCATTTGTTATGAGGGGCTTTTGATTTACTGAAATATGATTTTCAGATTTCTCAATTTGAAGAGAAAGTGTTTTTAACAAAATGCTTTAGCTATGATATGTTTTCTTGTTTACAAAAATTAATTTCAAAATATATTAACATGCCACTTGTTAACTTATTTTCTCAAACTTTAACAAGTGTCTTCTTTATAGTTTAAGAACTTAACACATGTATATCAATGTTTAAAAGCAATTTTAAATTTATAAGTGTTTTAGAGTTTATCTTAAACTATTTAAAATTATTTAAGCATATTTCAAATGTTTATTAACATTAGTTTTGAAATACATACACATACACTTCTTTATAAAACTATACAATTACACTTAATTGCTTGTTTAAATATTTTTAAAATAATATTACTTATAAAACAAAATTTCAAAAGAAAAGATTTTAAAAGAAATGAGAGGTTGAATTAAATTTTATCAATGTTATACTTTAACACAAATGAATTAATTCTCATTTCAAAGAGAAAAACAATTTTTAAAATAAACAAAACAAATTTTTATTATAAAACAAAATTAAACTATATTTATTCTATAAACAAATAAATACTTACTTACTAATTTAAATCAATTTACAAATTTACATTATATATAATAATTAGAAAATATACTTTATTAAATATAAATTTAGAATTAAGACCAAATCTCTATTTACAATGTATAAACATTTATACATTATAAATAAAATATTTTTAATCTTTGAAAAGAATACCATTTAACAAATTAATTAATTATAAATTTTCAAAAGAGATTTTCTGTTTGAATTAAGTTATTAAAATAATATTTCACATTTTACAACAATTATCAATGAAATTATTAAATAATTATTGCCTAAATTTCCGGGACATCACAACTTCGCATCGATCGCCAGACCCAGAATTTCGTATCGATCACACCAGATCGATATGAATTTCAATCACCGACCAATCGATGTGAATGTCCATTAGTTATCGATACAAAGCAGTTCCTCCATTCGATACATGGATCCATCAGGCCTAGATCGATGCGAACCTGCTCTTCATACACGACCGATACGGATGTGTTCTTTGTATTCCTCGATGCTTCTTCCCCAATCAGCTCGCCTCATATTGCTACCTTCTCCGACCAAACTCCGGCATCGACAACACCAGAATCGGCCATGACTTTGGATGGGTTGATGTTGAAACTCAAATCTCATTGTTTTAAGGTAAATTTACTTAATCAATTACCTAATCTAAGAGTTTGGGCTGAAGGATTGGTGATTTAAGCGGCGTGAAGTTATAGGCAATTTTCTTTTCCAAGTTCTCTGTATTGATACAAGGCTGTAAGTAGCTCGAGGAAAAAAAATCAAGCGAAAATTTTCCTAGTCCAAATGGTATTTATATGAGCCCAAGGATAGAAGGAAAACGGTTCGTCTCCCAGTCAACATGATCGATTCCTATCGGTTTCATCCTTGATCGAGACGAATTGATTATTCGTATCCAGTAGCTCAGGCTTCATCGATATGAAATCGTGCAATGAAGGCTTTTCTGAAACATTGAATTCCATCGATACGAAGCACTTATTCGTATCCATTATTTTCGTCTCCATCTAAGACACATCGATGCGAACCGTACTGTTCGTACCCATCAATATACCACCCATAAAAGACTTATATCTATCGATGCAAATGTTTATTTTGTATCCATCGACGTGAATTATATCGATACAAGAACAGCCTTTCACCCTTTTACATTGATCCAGGAGAGGATCGATATGAAGGAACATTCCAAAGCAATCGTTAAGTGTTGTTGCAACTTGAATTTCACATCGATTCAGGAGAGGATCGATACAGAATCAATATGGGAAAACTGACAACGACTTGTAACCGTGCAAATGTTAACAAGAGTCGGGTTAACATATTCGCATGTATATCAGACTAATTTACAATTTCCAACTTTCAAAATTCACAGGTCAAGTGGTCATCCGGTGAAGATTACAACAACAAACAGCTATTCGCTATCATGTAGCTCATATTACTGAAAAATCGGTTTGGAGTCACAATTTTCAACGGAAAGATGACAATCATTCAGCAAGTTGCATGGAACTATTCAAAATGAAGATTGTAGTTTTTCAAAGCACGTCATGTTCACATTAGATGTACTTTGGGGGGCAAATGTTTTCCCGTCTTTTGGCAAGGCCAAGATATCGAAGAATTGACTGAAGACCAAGGATCGCTCATCCCGAATGTCGAGTAAGCATAGGTTTACTATGGACGTCGATGAATTTTGTTTGAGTTCGGATCAAGCTATAATTGGCAAGGCATGATGAGAAAAGCTATGAAAGCCAATATTCCAAATTTCAAGTCAATCAGAGTTCATATGCTCAAGATACGATCGATACAAGCTAAGGAAAATCAACTCTATTTCGCATCAATCGATTTCGTTTCCATTGAGCAGTCAAGGAAGACCCAACTTCGTATCGAGGAGGTTCGAATCGGTCAGAGGTGCACAGTTTTGTATTGACCAGGAGAATAGTGTTGTTTGTATCAATCAAGCCTCCATTATTTGTATCGAACAAGCCTCTGTTGTTCCTATCGATCAAGCTTCGGCTAATTTGGCATGATTCACTAAGTACTGTTTCGTATCCATCGAATGCGTCATTTCGTATCCATCGATTACCATCGATCTGAGGTAGTACCATGAAGGTCGATATGAAGAATTTGCGTAAGGATGGATGCGAAATAGACTCTAGTCACCTATGGTTATCGATACGAATGGAGCAACATCAATCGATACGAATTGAATCACCTCCATCGATGCGAACAAGGCAGCATCATCGATACGAACCAAGCAAAAGTATTGGGATGACTCGATCAACTCGGCACCAAGAGTGGTTCGATCCAGAAATCACGTGCCATGTCATCTCCTGAGCATGTTCCTAATATCCATTCGAAATAATCGATGCGAAAGCATCGATTCGAACAGAGCGGCCCATTAAAGAACGCCAATTCGTATCGATCATAACTTGCAAACCACAAGACCCAATGCTATGAAATTTTCATAGGAGCTTATGTATGACCTAAGGAAGGTTCATGCCAAGTTTCGATTCGATTAGGTCAAATCTTGATCGATACGAAATTCGTTCGTATCGATCACGGATCGAGCCGAAACTTCATGGGATTGATCGCATGGGCTCACCGACATGCCAGAGTCTCCCGAGATCTGAGCGAGATATTTTCCTCCTACGCCTATAAATATAGCCCTAGGGCCTACAGAAGAAGGATCTTTTTGGCTCCTTGACATCCAGACTTTGACGAATTCAACTATGCACTCCATAGCTGCTATTGTACTCGAATTTCAACACTTTATTCTGGTGTAATCCATTGAAATCAGTTGTAATTATAAAGTGAATATCAATAAATCATCAAACTTTATAATGGACGTTGGCAGTACGCTGAACCACTCTAAATTTCTCTGTTCATGCATGTTTTCATTTCTGTTTTTGAAGTGTTTGTTAGATAATCCTCGTTTTACATTTCTATTCTTCATTTTTATCTCTTCAAATACTTCCGAAGAGTGTTGTGCCCAATTTTGGTACAAATAGGACACTTATGGAAGTAACCCTTCCAAAACTATTGAAAGTACCCCTTTCGAAAGCATTGGGTTTATACTTAAAACATAATTTGGGTCAAAGTGTACATTGTCGAAAGAATCTGTTTCAAAACCATCTTTATCATTTAAAAAACATTGGGGAAACATGATGGCGTCGGCACCATCTCTTTCGAAAGCATAAAACATCCGGGTAAAAAAAATGGAAGGTTGGAGTCGAACCCCTTTCGATACCATCAGCTTCGAAACCCCTTACCCTTTTGAAAGCTTTAGGAAGTTGCTTGAACTTATAAAACAAAACCTTCAAAACCATCGGAAGGTTATAAAACAGCAGCATGGTATCAACTAGGTCGGAACCCCTTCTTTCAGAACATTCTGTTATAAATAAGGAACCCAGTCGAAAGCAATTATAAGTTAATGGAAACCCTTTCGAAAACCTTTTGAAACCTGTTTCGAAATCTTATGCTTCAACCCTATCGAAGGATTAAAACAAATCATAGGGAGGTGGTTTTGTTTTAAAAACAAACCAAGGTTTTAACCACTTTGGAAGCTATGCTTTCGACATCCTTCCTTCTACCTATCTCCATTCTACTACATACCAACATGGCGGCACCTTATGTATTGGTTTCGACAAGAATGAAGGTGGAAGCTACTATGTCAAAAGGCACTTTCCTAAGTAGGTGGAACCACTTTTCTGAGCAAACAAGATTTAATTCTTGTTTAAGTAAACTTTTTCTAACTAAACTACCACGTGTCAACACCAGATTGGTTGATTTAACTTTTTCAATTTCTTTTCAATAATTAACTGCCGCTAGCCATATCTAAACCATGGTAAAATTGATTAAACAAGCCCTTACAATTTTTGCAAAAAAAGTCCATTTTTCTGAAACACTTTATTTTTCATAGAAAATCACTTTGGAAAAATCCCCAAAAATTCACGTTAATCATGTTATCTAACATAAAAATCTCAAACCCAAATTCTTAATATATTTTCCAAAATTAATTATAAACCCAAATAACTATATTTTCCTTTGAAAATTCATAATAATCTTTCCATTACTTGGAAAATTCTCAAAATTGAAACCAACTCCAAAATCATATTTCTCATAACATAAAATTTTACCATGGCACTTAAACATCATTTAGTCTCAGTTTTGACGTGAAATCGTATATAACACCTTTAAACAATTTTGTTTAAATCAAATAAATCTTAAATCAAGCATATCATCATCCAATATATCATAAAAAAAATTATCCCTTAAATCCGAAAATATGTTATACACCAAAATAGAGATGGGATTATTATTCACCTTGCTCTAGATAAGGAGATTAGATTGAGATTGATTTCCCCTAAGCTTGATTTTCTATCTTTGGTTTGAATTCCTCTTGATCTCTTAATGGCCGACCGTTCCTCTATATTTTGTTGGCGTTTTAAAATGACGTGAATGGGAAGTAAGAAGATAGGAACAAAATATATATAAGGGTGGAAGCTAAGGGCAACAATTCCCGATATACCCTTACGTGACATAATTAACCAAATCCCAATTTAAGCCCATTAATTAGTTCATTGGGCACAACGTTAATTAATTAATTGAAGTCTCAGTTGCCTTATCACTTATGTTTACATTATTCTGTTTAATTCATCTAGTTAGATCTCCTAAATAATGTTATCAAAAATTAGGGGTGTTACAGGCTTTCCTCCTTAAAGAATTTCGTCCTTGAAATTCAATAAGGACTAAATATCAAACGTAGTAATCATCTTTAACGACTCCTGACAACCATACTAGTCTACCTGACTAGGAAATATCTGTATAAATCTGATATAGACATACCCTCAAAGCAAATCAAGATAAGTATCTTGAATCATGTCCTCTATCTCCCAAGTACAGTCCTTCTCGTTGTTGCTCCATCGAACTTTCACCAACTTGGCTATCTTGTTCCTTAATCATTTCTCATCTCTCGCAACAACCCGAGTTGGTTGTCTTACAAATGTCAAATCAGGATCTACTGCTAAGTCCTTCAACTCTGACTGAGGAATGGTAGCCTCTGGATCATGCACATACTTGCGAAGATGAGATACATGAAACACATTATGGACACCTGCTATATTACTCGGCAACTCTATTCTATATGCGAGCTTTCCAATCCTCTCTATAATCTGGAATGGACCAGCATATCTTGATGCCAGCTTCCCTGACTTTCCAAGTCGTACCACACCCTTCATCGGTGATACTTTAATGAAAATCCTGTCTCCCATTGAGAATTCCAAATCTTTATGCCTCTTATCTGCATAACTCTTTTATCTGGATTAAGCTTCCTTCATCCGTTCTCGGATTAACTCGGTCTTCTCTGACGCCTTCCTTACCAAATCTAGATCTAAAAATAATCTGTCTTTGGTCTCTAACCAACATGCAAGGGATTTGCACAGCCTTCCATACAAGGCTTCAAAAGGCGTCATTCCTATACTAGTCTGATAACTATTATTATAGGAAAACTCAATGACGGTGATCCTCCCAATATCTATCAAAGTCCAACACACAAGCCCTTAACAAATCTTCGAGTACCTTATTTACCTCTCTGTCTGCCTATCTATCTATGGGTGATATGCGGTACTCATCTTGAGCTTAGTGCCTAACACATCCTGCAGACTCTTCCAGAATTCACTAGTAAATAAAGCATCTCTATCGTTGATTATGCTACTAGGAACTCCATGAAGTCTAAATATGTTCTTCATGAAAAACTTTGCCAAAACTAGTGTCGTCCTGGTCGACCTTACTAGAATGAAATGGGCACTCTTGATCGACCTATCCACAATAACCCATTTGCTTCCATTTCCTCTCCTTGACTTGGCAACCCATCAATAAAATCCATGGATATCTAACTCATTTCCACACTGGAATATCTAAAGGCTGAAGTAACCCACTCGGCTTCTGATATTCGGCTTTCACTTGTTGACAGTTTACACACTGCCTAACCCGTAAGCCAACATCCCTCTTCATACCTTTCCAGTAGAAGCTCCTCTTCATATCTTGATATATCATGGTCCCTCTAGGATGAATCATAAACTTGGATCGATGACATTGCTCAAGAACTTCTCTTCTCAAGTTCTCCACATCTAGAACACATAACTATCCCTTTTTTCTCAACATCCTCTCTTGTCAAGACAAAATCTTTCAAATCATCGACCTCGATTCTAACCTCCAGCTTTCTAATCCTCTCGGCTAATAATGGATCCTCCTCCTGCTTAGAAGCAATTCTCTTGATCAATACCGGTCGAACTTCTAAACAGGACAACATGGCAGTACTATGACTAGAATAGTAGTCGATCTTAACTACACACCACAACTAGCCAAAGCTTCTAAATCTTTCCACTCTGGCAACATAGCCAACACCATATTTTGATGTCTTCTACTGAGACCATCTGCTACTTTAATACTTTTCCCTTGGGTGTACTCCATACCAAAATCATAAGCAACCAAAAAATCTGGCCACCTCTGTTGTCCCATATTCAACTCTTTCTGAGAGAATAGATATCTTAAAGACTTATGATCAGTATACAACTCAAATCTCTCCCCCAAAAGACAATACCTTCAAATCTTCACGGCAAAAATCACCACAGCCAACTCCAAGTCATGGGTAGGATATCTTACTTCGTGTGGTCTAAGCTGCCTAGATGCGTAAGCAATAACTTTCCCTTTCTGCATCAACACTGCTCCCAATCCAGTCCCATAATCTATATATACTACCAACCCTTGGTTACCATCTGGAACTACTAACACTGGAGCATTGGTCAACAAATGCATTAACTTAAGGAACGCTTCCTCACATTTTTTGAACCAAACAAATTTCACTTCCTTCCTGCTAAGCTTATTCAAAGGCGCCGCTATCCATGAGAAATCCTTGATGAATCTCCGGTGATAACCAATAAGTCCATGAAAACTTCTGATCTCGGTCACTGTCTTATGTCTCTTCCAATTGTTTATAGCTTTGATCTTATCTGGATCGACTGACAATCTTTTATCTGAAACCACATGACTAAGAAACTTAACCTCTTTATTTCAAAAATGACACTTGGAAATTTTTGCCTTCAAGTGATTCTGCCTCAGCATCTCTAACACAACACTAAGATGATCTTCATGCTCTCTCTCATCCTTAGAGTACACCAAAATTTCATCTATAAACACCAACATGAATCTATCCAAATACTCTCGAAAGACTCGATTCATCAAATCACAAAGAAAGTAGGTGCATTCATCAACCAAAATGGCATCATTAAGCACTCATACAAACCATATCTAGTCTGAAATGCAGTCAAAGGAATACTGTCCTCTGCCACTCTCAGTTTGGAACCCCGTCGCCAAATCCAACTGAGAAAACACTTTGGCTCCACTTAATTGATCAAATAGGCCATCAATTCTCAGTAAAGGATACTTATTTTTTATCGTCCTTTCATTCATCTTATGATAGTCGATACACATCCTCAATGACCCATCTGGTTTCTTCATGAATACCATGGTCGCTCCCTAAGACGAACACCTTGGTCTAATAAAATTCCTTCCTTTAAGATGCACCAGCTGCACCTTCAGTTCCCTCATCTCTGTCGGTGTCATCCTGCTAGGTGATATACTTACAGGTTCATCTCTTGACACAAGATCTGTCCAAAACTCAGCAGCTTATTTCGATGGTAGCCCTATGACTGGCTCAAAGACATCGGAAAATTCTCTTGCAATCTGAAACTGACTTAACTCTTCATCCACTTCCATTGCACTTAACAAAGCACAACAACTCTGGTCAGAATTATCCACCGAGAATATAATTTGGTTATGACTATCTGGGTGTCTCAAAGATATCTTCCCATCCTGGCAGAATATCCTGGCCTTATACCTCCTCAACCAATCCATACCCAAAATGATTCCGAAACTACGAAATCGTACACATACAAATTGCATGCAAACTTATGACCAAACAAATCAAGTTCTAATTGGTCACATCTTATCCCTAGAGTTGCATGCCCTCCTATTGGATTCGCAACCCTTAAGGAAGTAACAAGGTATGTGGGCTCTAAGCATAACTTATCAACCAAATACTGGGATATAAATGAATGTAATGCACTGGTATCAAAAAGTACCCTAATTGGTATACTCTGTATCAAAAACATACCTTCCATCACAGTTTTTCCTCTATCAGCTGTAGTGGGCTTAGCTGATGATCCAACAGCAAAAAAATTTCCCTTGTCTGTCCTAGCTGGCTCTATACACTGGTTCTTGTAATGCCCTACTTGATCACAGTTAAAGCACTTTACATTCTTCTTGTCTATAGCCTTCTTTCCCTTGCCTGACCGGCACTCATTAGCATAATGACGCATCTTTTCACATTTGTAGCACACCAAATTAGCCTTTGCCTTTCTGGCAGCATCCACTTTCTGGGCTCCCTTCTTCTTAAAGAATTTCCTCTTCTTTCCCTGAGAACCCTGGGATTCATCGGGCTTCTCTCTAGCTAAAGTAGCAAGCATCTCTTCATGGGGAATGACCATCTCCACCACTACATTAGAAGGACCTTGGATATGGGTCATAGTCATTATTGCAAGCTTAGGTCTCAGTCCCCGATTGAACCTTTCATTCTTTTTGACATTAGTATCAACCAAAGCATATCCATATCGAGACAGCTCATCAAACTTAGCAGCGTACTCGACCACTGACATCTCTCCCTGAACTAGATCTATGAACTTCCTCATGAATGCAGACTTAGAAACTTCAAACAAAAACCTTTTCTATTTTCTGAAATTAGCCTATGTCAGCTATTCCTTCGGTACTCCAACGGTCACACTATTCCACCAATGAAGTGCTACCCCTTGCTACTGTCTAGAGGCTAGCCTTCTCTTTTGTCCATCATCCATTCCTAAATCAGTACAGATCCTTTCACAACGCAATAGCCAATTTTCAACTTCAACAGCATCCTCTGTTCCATCAAACGGCTTTCCACCCAAACTGGTGTAGTCTCTGCTTAGCTGAGCATAGTTATTCCTCAATTGGAGTCAGCGGATTAGCTCCTCCAACATTTCCGGTAACTCCATCTTGCAAAAGATTGGCTAACAACTGATGCACCATCCCTGCATCTACTGGAAAACTTCCAGCACCTACATTGGCTTTAGCATTTCGATTAGCATTAGTCTGTCGACCTTGATTCCTCTTGGTATTAGGTCGAGCATTTCCATTAGTGGTGGTGCTTCCTCCACCTAGATTTCCTCTTCTATTTCCTGCTTCATATCTTCTTTCTCATAAATCAGCATACAAGCCTTAGTAAGATACAGAAGAACGGTCTAAGAGAGAGGGGAACATGTACTTATATATATATCAAATACAAGTACATTACAATAGCACTAACCTAAACCCCGATCGTATTTTCAAATTCGTTAGATTATGTTTGAAAAAGCTTTTAGGATTAACTTTCTTTTAAAGTTTCATAAGCCTATGTTCTGATACCAACTTGTAACATCCCTCTACTTGGAGGCCCAAAACTAACGATATGGATGTTGGAGTCATCCATAGTTATTAATCCTCGACGACCAAATACGATGGTGTTAGATTCATTGATACGTAAACACGCATATATATGGGAAAAAAAATTAAACTTCAAACAAAATCATATTCCATATCAAAACATTTCCTATTCATTACATAATCCCAATATTCGCAAACTACGTTCATAGAAAATATATTTATTACAACATACGCCCAAAGCGACATATAAAGATGCCCTCTGGGATGACCAGAGTATATACAGGCAATATAACAACTTTTCCATTACAACCAACACAGCAGAATCAAAAGAAAATATTAAATAGCTATCATGCCTCATCCACGTCTCCAGAAGCTTATTTGCCTTAAGAGGTACCTGAAAACCTCAACTCTCAAACTACTCAAAAATAATTGAGTACTCGGTAGTTTAAGGGGAAAACATAAACTTGGAGTCAGACATAAAGCCTAGTACGAATAATAATCTAGTGTATACCGTGCTCCTGCATCCACAATGGTTAAAACAATTCAAAATAGTATAATATGTTGATATTTAAAACAATTGAACAAATTCTAGACTACCCATCCCCATTCAATTTAGACTATCTGTCTCAGTTAAAGTTTTTAGGATTACCATTAACATATTAGTTTTCATGGGCTGACTAACAACCAGTTAAACATTTAAGGACTCCCTTTCAAATTAAATAGTTTTCATGGGATCACAATAAACCTATTGGTAACTCCAATATTACTCTTATACTTGTTTTCATGGGTTGACTAGGAACCTATTGGTAACTCCAATATCCTTTCTACTTACCCTAGTTTTCATGGGTTGAGTAGAACTATTGACATCTATCAATATTTCATTCGAATATGGTTTTCAAGGACTAACTACAAACCTACTGGCCCTGCCAGTATCCAATCATAGTTTTCATGGGCTTACTATGAATCTGTCTACCCGACATATTCCTTTTCATATAGTTTTTCTGGGCTAACTATGAACCTGTCTATTTGACATCTTCTCTTATACATAGTTTTCATGGGCTAACTATGAACGTATTGGTCCCTGCCAATATCATATAGCTTTCATGGACTTACTGTGAACCTACTGACCCTTGCCAATATCTTTCCTTTATATTTTTGCATCCTATATTTTGGTCTACCGGTTCTCTTGGATGCAATTCTACCCATTCATGACTTTATTTAATTTATATTCATTATTGGGTTAACCTAACTGGTTATTCTACCCTTTATCACTAAAATGCAGTTATGGGTCCATTATAAAGTGAATATATTCATATTAGAAGAAGCAACATAATACAAAAAATACCACCCCCGTGGGTTTAATATAAAACATGGTTAATCCCTTTAAACAATTTCTGTTTCAAAGATAGCTTCCTCTTGAAATCATTATAAAAATGCCTTTAATATTTCCATAGGTTTTCATTTAAAAATAGAGTTTGGGTTATAAAACCTTTCGATACCTAGCTTTCGACTTCATAGGATAACCTCCTTCAAAAGCCTTAAAAATCGATCTTCAGAACATTAGGCTCTTGCCTTATAATACTTTAAAAGCTACCTTTCGAATACATTAAAGTACTAGCTTTTAACATTAGAAGCTTATCTTCGAAACCAATTGAAAGTACCCCTTTTGACATAAATGGAAGTAACCCTTCCGAAACCATTGAAAGTACCACTTTCGAAAGCATTAGGTTTATACTTAAAACATTATTTGGGTCAAAGTGAACATTGTCGAAAGCATCTGTTTCGAAACCATCTTTATCATTTATAAAACATTGGGGAAACATGATGGCTTTGGCACCATCTCTTTCGAAAGCATAAAACATCTGGGTAAACAATGGACGGTTGGAGTCGAAACCCATTTTGAAACCATCACCATCGAAACTCCTAGCCCCTTTCGAAAGCTTTAGGAAGTGGCTTGAACTTATAAAACAAAACCTTCAAAACCACCGAAAGGTTTTAAAACAGCAGCAAGGTATCGATTAGGTCGGAACTCCTTCTTTCAGAACATTCTGTTGAAAATAAGGAACCCGGTCGAAAGCAGTTACAAGTTAATGAAAACCCTTTTGAAAACATTTTAAAACCTCTTTCGACCCATTTGAAAACATTTTAAAACCTCTTTCGAAACCTTATGCTACGACCCTATTGAAGGCTTAAAAAAGCGTAGACAGGCTCTTTTCTTTTAAAAATAGACCAAAGCTTTAACCACTTCGGAGCTATGCTTTCGACATCCTACCTTCCACCTGTCTTCAATCCACTATGTACCAACATAGAGGTACCTTGTGTATTGATTTCAGCATAGTTGGTTCCGACAAGAATGAAGGCGCAAGCAACTGTGTTGAAAGGCACTTTCCTAATTAAACGGAACCACTTTTCTGAGTAAATCAGATTTAATTCTTGTTTAAGTAAACTTTTCTCTAACTAACCTGCCACATGTCAACACTATACTGGTTGCCTTAACTGTTTCAAATTCTTTTCAAAAATTAATAGCTGCTAATCAGGTTTAAACCATGGTTAAATTAATCAAACAAGCCTTTCCAATTTTTGCAAAAAGTCCCTCTTCTAAAAAAATTTATTTTGCATAGAAAATCACTTTGTAAAAATCCTTTAAAAATTCGAGAAATTCACGTTAACCATCTTATCTAACATATCAAAATTTCAGACCCAAATTCTTAATATATTTTCCATAATAAATTATAAAACCAAATAACCATATTTTCCTTTGAAAACTCATAATAATCTTTCCATAACTTGGAAAATTCTCAAAATTGAAAGCCAACTCCAAAATTATGTTTCTCATAACATAAAATTTTCCCATAGCACTTAAATATCATTTAATCTCGATTTTGACCTAAAACCGTATAAAACACCTTTAAGTAATCTTGTTTAAATCAAATAAATCTTACAATAAGCATATCTTAATCCAATATATCATAAAATGAATTTATCCCTTAAATTTAAAAATATATGATTTAAATCAAAATAGAGATGGAATTATTATTCACTTGCTCTAGATAAGAGATTGGATTGAGATTGATTTCCCCTAAGCTTGATTTTCTAGCTTTGATTTGAATTCCTCTTGATCTCTTAATGGCTGGCTGTTCCTCTATGTTGTTTGCATTTTAAAGTAACGTGAATGGGACGTAAGAAGGTAGGTACAAAATATATATAAGGGTGGAAGCTAGGGGCAGTAATTCCCAATATACTCTTATGTGACTTAATTAACCAAAACTCATTCTTAAGCCCATTAGTTAGTTCACTAGGCATGCCCTTAATTAATTAATTCAAGTCTCAATCCCCTTATCGCTTACATTTACATTATTCTATTTAACTTATCTAGTTAAATCTCCGAAATGATGTTATCAAAAATTAGGGATTTTACATGTAACATCTTTCGAAGTTAATAGAGAGTTGCATGACTTGTCAATGAGTCATATCTAAACAAAAGACGCTTGATGGTTTATTATTACCATTAGCGGTTCTTCATCGAAAGTGGGAACATATTTCCATGGTCTTCATAGATGGTTTTCCATAAAGTCAAAGAGGAAATGAGGGTATATGGGTTGTTGTATATCAATTAACAAAGAGCTCTCATTTCATTTGGATGAATATTTCTAGAGCCACTCCATCTTTAGTGACATTTTATGTAAGAGAGTTAGTGAGGTTGCATGATGTATCCTCTAGTATCATGAGTAACCAAGGTCTGCTCTTTATAAGTGAGTTTTGGAAGAGTTTGCAACATGCATTAGGCACAAAATTAAACATGAGTATAATCTATCATCCCCAACCAATGGTCAAACTGAGAATGTGAACTGTGTCCCCATAGACTTACTGAGAGCCTGTGTTCTTGAATTTGAAGGATTATGGGAAGATCACCTGTCTTTTGTCTAGTTTGCATATAATAATAGCTTTTAAGCTAGTATTGGCATGGCACCATCTGCAGCATAGTATGGAAGGCATTGTAATTCACCTACATGTTGCTAGGAGATGACTAGATAAGATGATATCACAGCGGAACACTAACAACAGGGTTTCAAAAAGGTCTCCAACATACTTCAACTTCGATAAGTCTTCAAAAATCTCTAAACACTTCAAAATATTCCTAAACCCAAAGCTTTCCAAAATCCGACAGCTTCCAAAAGACTCCAAAATCCAAGCTAGCTTCAAAACACGGATAACTTACTTCTAGGCTGCCCGTGTGGAAATTATGGGCACCCAGAGTTTAGGAAGGAAACAATAAACTCCGAGTCAGTCATGGGACTGGTATGAGTAAACAAAAACAGTTGTTTTGAACAAAAGTAATTTATAAAAAAACCGTTCATGCTTTTGGAAATTGAAACTACCAAAAGGCCTCCCAGCACACACACAATGCAATCGCACACTTGGGGGAGATTTCTCCTTATGATAGTCAAATATGCTTGATACGAGACAACACTTTAGATATTATTATTAGTGCATAGTGTGAAAACATTTCAAAAGTACACTATTAATCTTATCCAGCATACGTACCATTATAGTATGCCTACTATAGCTACCATATTAGATGGCAGGTCCCACAACTAAAACCGTACATGGTTCGTATTGGTGATTGGATTTTCAACAAATGGTCAGGCTAAGGAACTTCCTGGGCCACATGGGTATGACTCTGGAAGGACGCCCCAAGAACTTAACAGCTCTCTATCAACACAAGGCCAGGTTACCTCTGTAACTAGGTAACTACTACACGAGTATGCCAACCCCCGGTCGTAACCGACCCTTATCCGAAGCCCCAACAACAACAACCACAAAGCAATATAATTGTAATATCAACATAAGTTAAGTATCTGGGCTCCATACCATGATGCCACTTCTATCCAGAAGGAAATGCGCATACCCTAAGGGGCGCTAGCCCCAATAGCCTTGCTGCAACCTTCCTGTTTCGACCATTTTCGGGTTGTGAGGTTCGACGAAGTCTCGTCAACAAAGCTATGCATTTTCACAAAAGCCATGCTTTGTTCAACAAATGATCAGCAGCACTCAACATGCCACACTTAACAAATTGGGAATATTTCAGTAATAACCATCAATTACATAACCTCTGAGTTTGTACGTTTCAGAGAAGGGTGTTAATCTAAGAGAATAAATTCTCCGCCACCAATAGAAATGTATTTGAAAGAAATCAGCTTTATATCTCAAAGTGTAATGTCAGACATACAACCATACAAGTCTGTTCCGGGTTCAAACAAAACCGAAGGCACTTCATAAGAAGCCCTTGCAAATCCAGGTATCCTCAATCCCGACCGAACTCCCTATCACATATGGAGATCTCTATATCAGAGCAACTCAGTGTAGAGACAATTGACAGGTTATCCTATCATTCTCGAAAATACCCGGTCCTCACCACCTTCTTCAAATGCAATCCATATGTTGTATCATTATTAGGAATGGGTTTTACGACATAAAGTCCTCTTCCGGCTAAACCGAATAGTGAGCGCTTAATTTTAAAACGTGTGGATTCAATCATAATCATATTTCCAAGTTTAAGATTCGATGTGGGTTTCGGATAACCAGCAGGAATCTGACTCCCTATCGCATCGAAATTCAAATGCCATTTTATGGGCCAAGGGTTTTTCACATTCAAATAGTAACACATATCATAGATGTCACAGCTCAGCATAAAGAAATTCATATCACACAGTATCACAATCACATAACATATGTAAATTCAGGGCATTCAATACAAATTAGTCATCCATAAACAAGATTAATTAATCGTGTAATTATAATTAATTCACCACATAATTATCTTTATTAATTACCCTTAATTATTGATTAATTATCCTTAATTATTAATTAATTAATCTTAATTACTTACATTAATTATCCTTAATTATTAATTAATTAATCTTAATTACTTTCATTAATTATCCTTAATTATTAATTAATTAAGGATAATTACTTTCATTAATTATCCTTAATTATTAATCTTAATTTAAAATTAAATTAACCTTTAATCATTCTTTAATTACTTAAACACTTAATTAACTAAAAGATAAATCATTTATTTTAATTAATCGGGTCAGTCTGAGGATTGTGGTTGCAGGTTAGGTTGCGTGGACTGTAGCAGCATTTATATTATATTCTGTACTATGTAACTTGGAATTTTTTTTTGCCTTGTACCATTACTTTGAACCAAAACTGGGCACGAATGGTAAGTAGAAAAAAAAGTCTAAAAATTTCTCATGCCAGTGTTAGTTCAAGGGAATGAGTACAACATTTAGCCATATCGAGTCCCATTCTCCGTGCTTTCTGACAGTAATACTTAGTATTGCTCTTGGTTGGCATGGATATAGGGGTCGGGCGTTACATTTTTGGTATCAGAGCCAAGTTTCGATCCTGGGACCTGTGGGTTATGGGCACACCCTATGATCCCTTAGCATCTTTCTTTTTCAGTGAATACCTATTTAGGGTTTTCTTATTTTGTTAGCAATTGGAAAGTGAAAGGCAAATAATTACCTTTAAAATCTTTAATTAATAAACTTCATAATTAATCATCATTAACATATAAATTATCTAAGGGATTAATGTTAATTAAAGATTAAAACAACATTGCATCTTAATTAAATTTTTAATTACATTATCCCTTTAAATCAAATTGAGGATTTATTTATAAATAAAGATCACATGATTAATAAATTAAACTTAATGACTAAAAAAATAACTTACTTAAAACCCTTATTAATCAAAACAATTTATTTAAAAACATGGGTTAAAATGTTTAAAAAATTAGGTTTGGTTTTAAAGTTAAAACTGTTTTTATATCCAACCCGAGACCTTCCCCGAGTGTCACCCGAGCCAATTACCCGTTTACTTCGAGTTTTTCCTCAAACCAACCTGAGTCTCTTTTCAACTTTAAATTTTTTTGAAGTTTTTAGAAAAACCTGGTACAACTCAAAATTTCACGAATCAAAACTCGAGCCAGTGACCTGCTTCCCCGAAGACAACTTCGAGTCACCTACTCTTCTTCCCAAACCCATCTTCATTGATACAAACATCATGTTGTGCACATGCACCAGAGCTCCGATGAGCTCCAGTCCACCTTGTCACCTCCGACATATCGACGATCAATCCTATAGCTGATCCCGACCACCAAAACTTCGTTACAGGCCCGAAATCAAAATCGATGCACCCAGACAAGCCTAGGTACCAAAACATTGTCTGGAAAACCCCTCGTGCAGCCAACGCCGACCACTAGAACCCCTACAACTCCGGCCACACCTTGCTGACCCTCCAGACTACCATTCTCCAACGTCCTGTGCAACTCGATTCATCAGAGACGCCATGGCAACGAGATAACTAACCTCGACCAAATAAGGGTTCAAAAGCTAATTCGATCTCGATAACCCTCCATAACGAATTATAAAACCATCGATTACTTTTCCGATGATTCCTGACCTTCGAACATGCTCCATTCTCGATCACGCGATTTATTATTACCCCGATCACCAGAATTTGGTGAAAAAGACGATTCTGATCATCCCCATTTTTCCCAAAGATTACTTGATTAAAAATTATGATTCCACCTTTAAAAATCTTTGTTTTCGAAAGCATTTCAGATAATATATTTGAAAACATAAATCATGAAGGATGGAATTCCAGTTTACATTGGTTTTGCCTGTTCTTTCAAGTTTCCAGAGAAAGATTCAATCTAATTTACTTAAATTTAGTTTTTAAAACTTAATTCGGGTTTAAACAAACAAAACTTATTTAGATCCTAAGGTCTAACAATGATCAGAGAAGAAGGATTCAATTTTTGAATAAGTTTAACTTTTATAAATCTGGAAATAGGAATGCATGTCTGTCCTCAGACATACACAGACACATCTCTACATATATATACATAGATTTATTTCACATGCAAGTAGTTTTCCAGTTCATTTCAGGCATGATTTCCAAACAACAGATAAAAATCTAGATTTAACAAAAGTTTACTCACCTATGAAGAAGAAAACAGAGAGGAATCTAGAAGTTAATTATTTGAAAACTGGAATTGCTTTTTGTGTCTGGATTTGATTATGATGCTCTGATCTCTGTTGTTTAGATGATGAAACTTTGATTTGTTTAGCTGAAGCTCTGAATTGTTAAATTATTGAGATGATCCATGCTTTGTTTAATCACTTGATGGCTTGAGATGATTTCCAGGTTTTAATCTTTGAATTCAAAAAGGTGCTTGAATTCCCAATTTTTTTTTTCTTTGATGATTTTCTAGTTTTAAAGTTTTTTTTGATTGAATTTTTTCTTTACTTCTCAGATTTGTTTTCAAAAATTTTAGGTTTCTGGTTTAAGAATCTGTACAGACTTGGTAATGAAGATGAAAGAATGAGAAGATGTAAATTAGAGATATTATATAACTTTATTTTCTTTTTATAAATTTCTCAAAAATAAAAACAATATGATGACACTTGTTAATTTAAATGATAAAAACCAATACACTTGTTAATTCTTACACCATCTCTCCTATAATTGTAATTTGCATGTTAATAATGCATTTATAATTTAACATTTGTCTTTTTGTATTTTATATTGATTTTTAAATTGCATTTTCTATTTTCATAAGCACATTCTTCTTTATTCACACACACACATATATATATGTATAATTTGAAAGAAAATGGTCCAAAACTAATTACACATTAAATTACCATATATGTATTATTTTAAATTCAAATTATTTTACTAAGATATTTATTCAAATTTTTTTTAATTCAAATTCAAATTTAAATTCAAATTTAAATCTATTCAGATATATATAAAGTCACACACTCTTATTCAATTTATTTTGAAAATTTCTATTAAATTTTAAATTAAATTATAGAAATTCATATTAATTACTAATTTAAAAACTGATAAAAATTAGGACGTTACAAGTTTTTTTTTTGAATAAAAAAATAAAAAACAGTCAAACCCTGTATTGTCTCAATTAGCCACCCCACTCTATGAAGCTGCCCCTCCCCTACAAAACTTTTCCCCAATTTAAAATCGAACGCATGCCTTCCTTCCTCCATTAGTTCGAATGATCAAACAGAAGAAAAATAGAAATTGCGATTTCATAAATATAAATAAAAACGCGAGCAGCGGCTTGGTAATCGTTGCCTAGGGAGGCGACTTGCGATCAACATCGAGGCTAGGAGTGCAGCACCTAGGTTGTCCTGACTTGTATGGCGGTTCGCGTGGGTGGATGCGATTTGTTCAAGGCTTGTACGTGGTCGCTATGGGTGGAGAATACGCATGTGGCTGCAACATTGTCTTGAGTTAGGGTTTTTGGGTTGTGGTTTTTGCAAAAACGATGGGAGGCCAAAGCTTGGTGGCTGTAGGCATGGATTTGGTGGAGTGTGAGCGACGTGTAGCTTGGGATGTGGCGTGGCCAAATGTGGGTTCAAAACCGGGAAGCTTGGTTGCGAGTTGATCTGGAACTTGCGTGAGCTTGCCTATACGCGAGGGGGACAGTGAGGTATAGGATTATTTATTTTCTTTTCTATTAATTAATAATTGTAATAAAAGCTAATATGATAAATTATTTATGAACTAAGTCACTAGTTAAATTAATTATAGTTGTAAATCGATAACTGAAAATTTCGATGGCCTTGTTATTCAAGGTTGAAAACGTATGAAGCCAGCCAGTGTTGGATTCGTAGGGACGTAGGCTACATTCTGGAATTGGTTTGGGATTTTTTAGAGTCAGTTGGAATTTTAAATCAAATTTAACATTGTTCAATTTTAATTTAAAATTTGAATGTTAGACAAATTTAAAAATCAAGGTGAGTAAATCTCGCTCAATTGGATTACTACTTATAATTGTAAATGTTAAAAATTTATTATTGGATGCTCAGTTGAATTGATATATTATTATTAGTTGGATGATATATTACATATAGTAGTATATATATATTAGTAGTTGGATATATTCTGGAAATTTGTTTAACTATTTATTAAATGTTTCAAATAGAGAGTTTTGGAAAATAATTTATACAAAGGAATTTTAAACAATAAATTTAATGTTATCTATCAAATATGATTTAGAAATTGAAATCGAGTTTACGAGTGGATTTGGAATGTTAATTAGAGTTATTGAGGAATAAATTTCCAAGCGGAAGTTAAAATAGAAATTAAATTATAAATGGACTTTTGGAATATGGATCTATTGTTAAACATATAAAATGAGAATGAGTCTTGAATTTATAAACAATATTTAGAAAAGGAGTGGTAGGATTACAAATTGATAATTATAGAGAAAAGAAATGAAATAGATATTTGATATGAATTTTGAGCAATTAAATGAGATTATCAAGGAAAAGTGTTTTACGGGATGATTTTATAATAAGGATATTTTAAAAATCAAGATTAGAATCTGGATGAAAATTTAAATTTAAAACCAAAGTTCTAAATAAGTAAAAATGATTATTGGGTGATAATTTGGAATTTTAAATCCACGGTGTGAATTTAAAGATATGGAAATTTGGATTAAAAAGAGATAAATAGATGATTCTATTTTGGGAATTGGAATGGTTAGAGAATCGGAATGAAATCAACGTGAATCGAGAGGATTTTATAAATTAGAATTGGTTATTGAGATTTTAAAAATATGTTTTTACCAAGAAGTTAAGTTTTGTTTTAAAAGGAAAATTTTATTTATTATACTATATAGTAAAACTGTTTAGTATTGAAATATATCGGAAAGTAGGTTATTCAAATACTATTGAAATGAATTCACATTTATATAATAAGTTTTGTAAATCGATTATTTTTATTTAGAAATGAATTTGAAATGAGTTATCAATGTTTATTTAAAATATTTGTTAATTTAAATAATTATTTAAACATGTTTCTAAAAATAAATTATTATTCTTTAAAAATACTTATTATACACATATAGATTTTTGAGATGATTGCAATTTATTTATAAATCCTCTCGATATTTGAAAATGGGGTTTATTTAACGAATATGATTTTTAATAAGAAGATCTAGAACTGGAAATTTGGAGACCTGAGAAATTTTCGAAATGGTTAGATAAGTGAACCTCAAAAAATGAATCTGAATTCATAAAAGAAGTTATAAATTGTTGAATGAGACTTGAAATAAATAAAATCGATTTTGTAAAGTGTAGATGGGATTACGAAAATTCCGAAGATTTATGAAATGAATTGTGATGGGTTGTGAACTTACAAAAAGGGTTGAAAATGGTTTTATGAAGTTGGAATAAGGGGAGATTTCCTCATTATGAATAAACCTATAAAATCAATAAGATATAAATATTCCTAAGTGTTAAGGAGTAAGTGATTTTGAAAAATATATTTATAAATAATTTTCTAAGTATTGGAATAAATGATTTGGGAATGTTTGAAAATGGGAAGGTTATATGGAAATATTTCTAGGTGTTATATGGGTTGAAATATTCCGTTAAGGATATAAGGACGTGAAATTGTTCTTAAACGTTGGAAATACTGGAAGAGTTTCGAACATATATATCTTTGTAAAGATATTTTGAATGAATGTTTTGAAGATTTATAAAATAAGGCCTAGCAACTGCTAATGGATATTATTTGATGGTTTAATAAACGACTATCAAATTTGGCCATATTCGTTAATCATTTCGAAGAGACCTGGATTGGATTTAATTATTCGAAAATCACTTCGATCCGAATTGAGCGTTATGAATCGTGATATTGTGAAAATAGTGAAGATGGTGATTTGGAGATTGGATTTGTTTACACCCAGTACATCTTGTATGGATGAATGGCATTCCAAGTATGAATGCTATTTTAAAGGTAAAACATAGCCTCAATCTTCATCAACCGAGAATGACTAAAACAGGGGAGATGCAGCAGGGCTAAGCGGGTTGCACCTAAGTAGGGTATGCTATCACTTTTCTAGATAACCTTGGATATATATTATAATTATGGATATGGTTGTGCATGGAAAAGAGAGCGCACGATTAGGGTGGGAACACCTGGGGTGATAACTCATTCGGTACTATCCAGGTCATGGGTAGGCCAGTCCAGTGTTGGCAAGGGATCCAGGAGAGTTCGTCGGTACATTTTTCTAGAGGTGTACTGTGGCGGACGGTACCTCAGCAGCCCAGTCATTGTATTGAATCCAATATCCACTACGAGTCTTTACGGTTTTGATTGCAGAGCCTAGTATGCTGGAATTTAATTAATGTAACAATTTCGGCTATTTTAATAAGTATTTGTACTTAGACATTATTATAATATCACCGGATTTGCTATAAAATTGTTTTGGTTCTCGTAAGGTAAAAACCCGTCTTGTTTAGTTCTCGTAAGGTAAAAACTTGTCTTGTTTATGTGTGGCGTGGTCTTACGAGATACCTTTGTTTTTCAAAGAATTTTGATAATGGTAATAATTTAAATTTAGTTTTTTTTTCACACGCTGGTTTTCCAGACTGACTCGGGTGTTATTTTATTATAATGCTCGGGTCCGACCAAGTATTACAGATTCAGATTAGGATGCTATGGAGCTTAGGAGACAAGCTGGAGGATCCTTAAGCGTATTATACGTATTGGTTATTTCTGCTATCTGAGTCATGTTGTGTATATCGTACTTGTTAGGACAAGTTGTTATAATTGTCCGTATTGATTGTTGATTGTCGTACTCTGATGGTTGTATGTACATTAACAGTTTTAATTTTTTGTATAAAGATCTGTATTTATACATTATGTCCGCTGCGACTGTGAGATTCTATATTTTGTTTTTTCCCTTCTTATATCCTCTTCTTTCTCTTAGTTATTCATCCTTTCGTACAATTTGGGTTGGACAAGTGTGGTTTATTGTCAACTCAAAGGGTACAGAAGGACAGTCACTACAAAAGATGTTTTTGAAATCTGTGATTTTGTTTCATATTCAAGTGCTTCTGATATTATGGTTACCATTAACATAGCTGTATTTAGTCATTAGAAGTTAATACTATGGATGACTGCAGCATCTGTAGCGCCTAGCTTTAGGCCCCTGGATAAGGATGCTACAACTTGGTATCAGAGCATAGGTTTATGAAATACTTTAACTATATATTATTTTTGAAAACATAATCCTTAGGGAATAGAGTAAGATCAAGGTGTGGGATAACGCTATAGTAACGTACTTGTACTTGCTATATATAAGTATATGTTATATCTCTGTTCTCCTATCTTTATTTAGGCTATTCTTTCGTATCTCACAATGTTTGAATATAGATATGGACGCTAGAAGAGGCAGAGTTAACCTAGGAAGGGACAACACCACCACCAATGGAAATGCCCGACCCAATACAAGGAGGGCTCAAGGTTAGGCTCAAGCTGAGAATGTAGATGCTGAAGTCCCTTAAATAGATATGGGGGCTATGTATCAGTTTTTCGTAAACATGATGCAAGCTGAAATCGTCGTTGGAGTTGTTGGAGGAAATGCTACAGGAGGAGTTCAGAAAGCTCCAGTTGTCAACCATTATGCTAATTTGAGTAGAGACTATGCTAGGCTTGGAGGGAAGCCATTTGTCAAAACTGAGGATGCGACAAAGGTAGAAAACTAGTTGTTGCAATGTGAAAGGATTTTTACTGACTTGGGGATCAACGACGAGACGAAGAGGAGGCATGCTTCTAGATAGCTCCAAGGGGAAACTTTGTTTTGGTGGAATAGTGTGATTGCTGGAGTACACGAAGAGGAGATGACATGGGCTGAGTTTAGGAGAAGGTTCCAAGAGAGATTCATGTCAGTAGTGACGCAGTCTGTTTTGATCCAAAAGGTTTTTAAGTTAGAACAAGGAGAAACGTCAGTTCTGGAGTATGCTAGCAGGTTTGAAGAGCTGGCTAGATATGGGTATGCCACTGTTGATACAGTGATGAAGAGGAATGAAAATTTCATCAAGGGATTGAAGCTTGAGTTAGCTAGGGCTACCTTACCACACATCAAATATCCCTGTGATGTGGTAGTGGAGACGGTGTTATGAAATGAAGAGATGCTTGCTTGTTTGAAGAAAAAGAAGGAGGTCCAGGTTGGGCAAGGTCAGAAGAGGAAGTTCTTTCATAAGAACGGTGCTAAAAAAGATGAAGCAGCAAAGAAGGGTAAGTCCTTCCTACCCATACTCCTGGTACAAAGACCAGAACTTAGTCTTTGGCGAGTCGGGAATTCCCAACTTTAGTAAACCCTCCTCCAAGCTTAAGTAATGAAAGGCCTCAAGGTGGGGTAGAATGGTTAAATTTGAATGTATCCAACACTTCAGCAAGAAATGGAATAAGAGAGTACATCAACACATTAGTGAGTAAGAAAGCAAAGTTCAAAATTTTGAGTGTGACAAATATGATCCTAAACAAAAGATTGATGAGTTAAAGAGTATGGTTCGTACTTTGCTAGGTGCCCAAAGACTTTCCAACGCTCTTTAAGAACTCAGATTGCTTTGATTGACAATGCAAATACCATTTAGAAGCAGGAAAAGAAACTTAACGAAATTTTGGATGTGGCCAATTTCCATATTACCGATCATTTACTAGCCAAGGACTTGGAAAAGTAACATGAAGCTTTGAGCTTTAGCAATGATCTGCCATTAAATAGATTTTCTTTTCAGCCTAATTTTTGTACATGCAACTTTGTGCATAATGCATTAGGTTGTAACTTAATTTGTAATCGAATGAATGTTACTTCAAATATAAGTTATGCAATTGTGAATTGAATTTTAATTTTACTCTGAAATTGCTTAGCGATTAATATTTCAATTTTCCATATTTGAGCTTTTTGATATGTTGGCCAACTAAAAATTCTATCAATTGAGCTTCTTAGAACTTGATATAAATAACCCGTAGCTTGCTTAGTAATGGAGGTTCCTGCTAAATGAATTGGAGTCTTAAATGGACTTAAAGAGATCATGCCATCAGAGAAACCCTAGTAGGAGTTATAGAATACCATAAAGTCAAAGTTGGTAATAATAGAAGACTAACAATCCTACTTTGGCAACAATGATTGAAGGCCAAAACTCCAAATCTGGCAGTAACAATAGTAGACCAAAAATCCAAATCTGGTAGTAATAATTGAAGACCATAAATCCAAATCTGGTAGTAATAATAGAAGACCAGAAATCCAAATCTGTTAGTAATATTAGAAGGCCATAAATAAAAATTTGGTAGTAATAATAGGAGACCAAAACAATTTATCTAGCAATTGAACTTTGTGTTTGTTGGGGAACATAGATAGCTCATGATTGATGGACCTCCATCTAGAAGATTAGATTGATTTGAAGCACTACTTGGCTTGGATTTCGATAGATCTTCCTCTTAGAAGATTGATCGATTGGGAGCACTATTTTGCTCGGATTTTGATAGATCTTCCTCTTATAAGATTGATTGATTAGGAGCACTACTTTGGCTTAGATGCCTTATCACCGTCGTAGGTGAGGATTTAGATCTATTGTCTAATGCATTTGGTTAGCTATCTTAAGCGGGACCAAAGTCTTACCCTACCTCCCTTTAGGAGGCGCTTTAGTGAGGCCTTTGGTGATGGCATCGAAGGCTTGTTCGGTGCTTTGGACATGCAAAAGGCTTGCATATCCTCCTTCTAGGAGGCGCTCTAACCAGGCCGCATAGGCAGGGATTAAAGATTTGCTAAAACTTTGGACAGGCCTGTTTCCAAACAGACCCAAAGGATTACTTCGGCCTCTCTCTAAGAGATGCCTTAACCAGGCCTTTGATGGTGCGATTAAGGGCTTACGCTTTGACCAGGCCATGTAGGCAGACCAAATGTCCAATTGGTGTTTTTGGTCAGGTTCTTTTGGACGGAACAAAAAGCTTACTCCATCCTCCCTCTAGGAGGTGCTTTGTCCAGGCCATGTTAGCTGGAGACAAAGGCTTTAGCCACTTACTACCATCTTACGTAGCGATTTAGGCTTTTCCATTATTTAGTGGAGTCTTACCTCGACCATATAGATTCACTTGTTTTGTTAAGAAAATGTATCTTTACTTATGATCGACTTAACATCTTTGTACAAATTCATTCAACTTTCATTGCCTTATGAAATTATTGATCATGCCCTCCAAGCTTCGACATTGATTTGTACCATGTCCAATAACTTGATGATAATAGCAGTACAGTCCTCCAAGATTCTTTTCATTCATTGGATGTTTCTTTTATAATGATCGATAGTCAAGTTCATCTTTGGTTAGGAAGTAAATGTTCTCATGGGAGATGGTAAGGGAATAGTTTTTGGAAAGTCGAGATGTTTTTAGGAGTGATCTTCTCAGATGGCATTTCACTCTTTTGTATGAGATGGGTTCCTTAGCTTCCACAGCAAGTTTTTTTAATGAGTCTCGAGTTTCATTTTGTTCTTGGAAGTGTCTAAGAATACTTTCCCAACTTCTAGTGAATCGTTCGTAGTCCTTTATCATTTCTTTTTCAAAAATGGTTCCTCTAGCTTAATGTTGAATTTCCCTTCTTATTCTTGAGAAGACATTATCTCTCTTAAATTGCCTTTCTAGAGCAAATATTGGGGATGGCCCTAGATGAAATGGTTTCAAGCTCCATTTATCTAGGTTATAAGATGTTATTTGCCTTCTCTTATTTTCCATTATTTGCAGTGCCTTGATGCTATCGTATGTTCCCCATGAAGCTTGGGATTATTAAAGACTTGATAAATGGATCTGGTTGTTATAGGTTCAGATGACCCTTGTTTGGACATTTTAACATGGTTGTTTGGCATGGTGTTAAGGCTTAATGATGGTTATCATGGAATAGGATATGCTTGGTTTGGAAAGTTTTTATGTCCTAAATATGTAGGTTAGGTAGTTCAATGCAGGCCAAGGTTGTTTCACTTGGGACTTTAATGAAGTTGGAGGTTCGAGCCTCCTTCTAGCGTCAAAATATTAATGAATAAATTAGCTTATCCCAAAAGTGCAGAAAAATAGTGTAAATTCAAAGAGAAGCCTTGTTGAGGCTCGTTGGATTCATCAAAGTGAAGTTTCATGTCAAGTCCTAGTTTAGTCATCGAAACCAAAGCCATATGTCTCATCGAATATGATAAAAGTCGAAGTTAAGTCTAAAGTCGAAGGTCGAAGTCACATATGCTATTTAAATCCAAGGTCAAAGTCGAGTCGAATATACTATGCAAATTCGAATTCAAGGTCAATATGCCATACAAGTTACAAATCCACATGAAGTAATGTATGAGCTCGAATAATCATTCAAGTCATAAGTTCGAATCAATCGAATATGCTATGCTATGCAATTGTTTGAATTCCAATTTCTTATGTGTACACGGTTCAAACGATATAGTAGGCTATAAAAATCCCCAAATCAAAATAAGGTTTATAAAGTTGCTAAATGGCACCCCCTAGTTCCATATTTGTAGAAGTGAGTGGCTCCACTCCACCTGTTGTGTCTTCGGCAAGCTTGACTTCGGCATGCATGGCTTCGACAACATCTACCTAACATCATCTTCATGGCTGAATGAAATATGTAAGAGGCAGTGTCGGTTGGAAGCAATATTGAACATCAATGATGAGCAACATCAATATGGCAGGGTATTGGTAAAAGGTGGTTTCACTTTGAATGTCATTGGCTTCATTGATGGTAGGTGCATTTTATGGGTCACTGATAGTGTTGTGTATGGATGAGAGGCGGTGTTGGTTAATATTGATGATCTTAGGTGGAACGACATCTTCGAAGCGTTATAAGTGCGGTGCCGCTTTGAATGCAGTGTTGATAGCCTTTAGGGTTATTTTCAATGAGCCTGCTTTGGTAATGTTAAGTGAGTGCAGCGCTACTAATACATTGGTGGTGGTATGTATTTGATAATGATGATGATGTGGGAAAAGTGCGGCTCACTGTTGTGAAAGGAAGTGTCAATAGAACTCTACATCAATGAAATGGTCTGTAGTCAGTTCGATACTCATTGATGGCTTAAGAAGTGGATTGTATTTGACCTCTTTGCTTCCCTGGTTATACGCAACATTGCATGTACACTATTATCGATGAAGCGCAGTACCCTACTATTTCAACACTGATCATGAAAGACGATGTCGTTTTTACATCTCTCTTTGTATATCTTCAGGATCGATAAGAGGCAGTATCGGTTAAGCGTGAAGTGGCATTGTTGATATGCAACGTCTTCGGCTCTTTAGATTGCTTGTCTTTGAGATTATTGATGGCGATAATATTCTTCATTGCCATCATCACTATTGTCTTAGTACTTGCTTACCACTATAATTAAATAACACATCGAACTCCTTCGACGTTGATTATAGTAGTAACACCCATATTTTACGCCTAGTAATTAATTGTAATTAATAGTTTTAATTGAATTTAAACAAACTAATGACTTAAAAGAAGATTATTTAATGAAAAATGAATTAGGACTCGAAACTTATTCCATTGCATTAGCTATTCCATTTACATATGAAAAAATATAATGTTTGTTAAAATCGGATAAGGTTACTAAAATGAGAAGAAAAGAGAAGACGGTGGAAAAATGTTCATTTGGCCAAAATTCTCTTTATAATTCTGAAATGAGCTCCTTCTTCTTTATCATATTCATTTTCTTCTTTTTTGTTATATTTAAAAGAAAGTAAGGGTTTTTGAGATAGAAATCACCATAACTCCTTCATCTCTCAACAAAAAAGTTACAAAATAAATTATCAAATTCATGTTAAGAGATTCTCTACAAGTATATATCCCAAAGTTTGCATTTTGGAGAAGTTTGGAGATGGGTATCTAGAATCAAAGAGGAGATTCAAATTGGGGTTCATTGGACCTTAGAATTCTTGATTTTTGGTAAGTATGATTTAAACTCTATGACATATAATTACAACATGTGTTATAAATCATGATAAATACACAAATGTTGGTTAGAGCTTGAGTAATGAACTCGAATTGGGGTTTGGATATGGGCATCTTGTTAATGAATATTTTGAAAGAGTTCATTATAGAACTGAATGTGTTGAATAACTTCATATGAGATGTATCATGTTTAGGTTAAATTATGGAACGATTATTCATTTGGGAATTGATAGAATGGTCAAAAAATGATTGGCGACACCTGTATCTGGCATTGTGAATGAAATGTTGAATAGAAATTGTGAATTGATCGATTGAGCTCGAAGGGTAGTGAAACCAGTTTACTCCCTCAAAGTCGTTCATTGAGTGCCAAGTCGTGCTTATCAGAATGATCGAAAAGCCAAACCGTTCATCGAGCAATGTTAAGGTGAAGTTTGTCTTGGTGACAAGGTCATATGTGAATGATGGAAAAGAGAACAAGAATAAGGTGAGGAGGATTTCCACTCAGGAAAATACCCCATCCAAGTTCAAACTGGTATGAATTAGGTATTCATACGTATAAAATGAAGATTCAGACGTTTGAATTTCAAGAAATAACTCCTGCATTATTATGTGTATTTTTGAAGTTTTAAGACATCTAAAATTTGGGTTCACATGTCTAAAATATGGGTCAGATGTTTGAAAACCTAATTCAGACGTTTTAAATGCTGATGATTAGGCAGTTGAGTTTTAGTTTTGGATTCCATGACTTTGGGATCTTGGATTTTTTTTGGGACTCATGTGATGCTTGTAAGGTTTAGAGTGACTATAAAGCAAGATAATGAGTATTATCTTGAAAAATGTAGCGATTGATGCTAGACGAGGTAGGGGCTATGGTATTGGTTCAAGATGTGATTCCGTTCATATGATGGACTTTATTGAGTCGTCTGGTGGATTTGAGATATGATGACTAGGGTATTGCATCATATGATTCCATATGGCCTTGCATATATCGAGTAAGTCAGTTTCCCTTAGCTAAGCTTTGGGATTTAATGTTTCCAAATCATTTGTAAAATACGATGTGGTTATTTCAGTTGTGCACATTGATCGAGGATAGAAGATGTTTTATCTTGGTAATAAAGGTGATGGACCTCAGGGTTGGGAAAGGGATTTCTCGAATATTAGCTATCAATTGTTAAACCCGGTCGAATACTTTACGAAATGGGCAAAGCCTTAAAAACTATAGCCAGAGCAGCAATTTCAATTGCTACGTGCAAAATGCCTATAAAAACTCAATTTGTTATTTTAGGATAGGGATGTAGAAATAAATATAAAAAGGGGATGAAAAAAGGTCTACTCGATACAGATTAGGTGTGAATGAAAACATTGGCAAAAATCTTTCAAAAAATATTCAACTAATATTACCAATGAATTAGTTTTCTAATTAGATTATGTATTTGATTCACCAAATGCATCATTATTGTATACTCTCTAATATATATGGCACAACCCAATCTTTGTTTTTCAAATTTATAATTGAATTTAGGCACTTCCAATTTTGAATCTAAAAAAACTTTATAATGAAAGGTGATCGGCCTTGATTTACTTGCTCTAATTCCTCTTGTGAAACAAATGATAACATTTAGGCTTGTGCATATCGAGTTGAGTTCGATACAATTGTAGGTGGCGGAAGACGCTGAAGTGTTATTGTATCGGTCTTAAAATAGTGACCTTAGTGGGTTTTGGCCCTACTAGAAGACCAAAGGCCCAAAACCTAGTTTGTGAAAGTTGAATCACGATTGATGCATAACGATTAGCATTTGATATACTTACCGTATAACATTGCATTATAATAAAAATGTGCTAACTTGTTAGATGCAGGTGAAGACACATGTTGAGATATGTTTTCATTTCCTCGAGTATTACCATTTGGTATTAATCATGTATAGTAGCATATTGATAATCATGCAAATTAGTGATATTTTCTTTTCACCAGACATGACCCCTATTCTTTAAGTAGGTTGAATAGAGATAAGAGTTTCTGCTAGCTAGAGCCGATGCAAAAAGCCATAACTCTTTTATTGCTATGTTTATATCCATCCAATTTTTGGGATATTGTCATATCGACTATATATTCTGTAACGACCTACAAATTTATTAATTTGATAAATTTTATTTATTTTATATATTCAAATATAAGCAATTTAAAACATAAATTATGATGTTTTGAACAATAATGATAGTAAATTTATCTTGAACAAGTATTTACAAAAATATAAAATTTGAAGGAATATCTATAAAATGGTCGAAAACCGTTTTATCAATAAAGAGGTCTACAATTATCAGAAGTAGCATAGGGAGCTAGATACATACACGTATTTATCCATATAACAAGAATACGAATTTATTTTATTTTTGGGAATAAAATGTATTTATGACATCGTCAATAATGTAATCGTATTTAATAATTGATTTATGAATTTAAATTGAGATTTAATGATTTAATAATTATTATAATTATTCCAATAATTTTTTAATGATATTAATTCATTTTAATTAGTTATGAAGTGTAATAAATCATTTATAATAGTTTTATGAAGATATATATTGTTTTGAAATTATAGGGAAAATTCGTGTCGCTTTATCGATATAACAACACTTTCTGTAAACAATTGTTTAATATTAATTTATTCGGTTTTATAAATCAAATGTGATCATTTTATTAGTTAAAAATGATAAGAAATTAGTTTTCAAATTTTGTTTACATTTATATGTAAATTAATTTATAAGTAAAAATGTGACCAGGAATCGGCTTCTCGATTTCCAACTGTTTAATGAATGGAAGTTGTTCAAAGTTGTTGCAACCTTGTTTATATGTCTTGTGCACATATATAACATACACTTGCACACTCTAACATATACATGAACACATAAATACACAAATATACATATACACTTATATATGTGTGTGTGTGTGTTAGAACCTCAAATTTTGTTATTTTGATTGTGACAACTATATAAGTAAATATTATATGAAGTAACCAAGTTTGCTGGAGAAGATAATCACAAACATATGAAGGCTAGATTCTAGATTGTTGCTACAATGTATTATTAAGTATACAGTCCGAGTCTAGATGTAGAAATACGTTAAAATCTCTTCAAAATGGTATACACATACACACATAACAAAAGAATCAGCAAAACAAAGGAAATGCACAACAACATTACATTCAGCCAGCTGAAAGGTCCCTCTTAGCCATCCGAATGTTGCACATGCATAAAAAATATTAAGAACATTCAGCCCGCTGACCAATAATATTAAGACGACTGAACTGTGTCTATTTTGCACTAATTTCTTACTGTTTCAAATTTTACTCGATTCAGCTGGTTGGAATATTTAATTCAGATGCCTGAAGCTTCATAACAGCTACTTTTTGAAAAGGTGCTTCTCTTTAATAAACAAAAACAACTCTTGATTAGGAAAATACTTCCATATATCTTCATGCCTGCTCTTCATAAACGTATACAACCTTTTAATTTCTATAAATGCAAAGAAATCAACATCTTATTAATCAATTTTTCTCGTTCTTAAATTTGTGTATTCTTGCTATTTTAACTCTAAAGCATTCAATATTTTGATCACTTGTATATTCGAGTTTACTACTCTTGTGATCAAATAAATTTCCTTTCTTTACGAACTACACAATATGTACCACAAAGGAGTCGATTATAGGAAGAGTGTATTTTGTCGACTTATCAGAACTATTCAAGAGCATTCTCAGTCAGAAACATTTCTACTATTTGTATTGGAAGTCTTATTGTCGTATCCTCTGGCAGTTGAAGTCCTGTTCGGTGGTTTAGATGGTGTAATAACTATTCCTCTGGGTTAAGTGAGGGTTTTGATTAAATCCAGAAGGAGTTATGGACTAGACGTAGAATGGGAAGTTCGAATCGATATAAAAATTCTCTAGTGTCATTTACTTTACTGCTTTTATTTTTATATTTATATTAGGCATAAATAATTAATTTAGTTAATATCCATGTTACACGATCCTTAGTCACTTTCATTTGGTATTAGAGCAAGGTCATCATATAACCATAACATGGTTATTTGATGTTCAAATAATATGAAAAATAACACTAGCACAAGTTTTATTGAAGGTCAATCCACTACATGACCACCACTGCTTAATGGATTAAACTATAATTATTGGTCAACTAAAATAATAATTTATATGCAAGCATATGGATATGATACTTGGAATATCACTCATGATGAATATACTATAGCTACAACACTATATGCACAATGATCTAACACACAAAAATTAGATGCTATTGCTAATGCTAATGCCATGAATATGTTATTTGTTCATTAGACAAAAATGAGTTTAACAGAGTTAGTTCCGCATATGAAATTTTGCATACACTTAAAGTTACACATGAAGGTACCAACAAAGTTAAACAAGCAAGATTTCTATACAAGAATCAATTCCAGAACTTTAGAATTAAGCAAGATGAACTATAAATGAAATGTATTCTAGGTTTCAAGGTATATATCATTCACATTTGGCATTAGGAGGAAAACACGCAAATTTCAGTATCGTTTCAAAAATCCTCAACTCTTTAACAGATGAATGGGAAAGAAACATCTTAGCATAGCAGATGAATGGGAAAGAAACATCTTAGCAATTAAAGAAGCTAATGACATTTCAACCATAAAATTAGAAGAGTTGATAGAAAATCTAATGTCATATGTAGTATATTTATAGGCAAAAAGAGTTCAGGCACAAGACAAAATGACTATAGCATTCCAGGACGAATAGGAAGAATCAGATTCGGATGAAGATGATATGGAGTTTATAGCTAAAAATTTCAAAAAGTTTTTTAAATTTAGAAAAAGAAAAAAATTTGGGAACAACAAGAACAGTAACAAACCATTATTTTCAACTCTCTAATGCTATGAATGTCGAAAAAGGGTCACATATAGAAGGACTGTCCCAATCATAAGAAAGACAGGTACAACTACAAGAACAAACGAGAGAAATATAAGAAGAAGAAAGCATTTTCTGTTACATGAGATGATTCAAAATCGTCTTCCTCATCAGACGGTGATAGTGACACGGAACAAGACAATGTATGCTTTATGTCTACAAATGACGATGTAAGTGATCTTTCTATTGATGATTTAGTGGATATAAACTCATATCTACTAGATAAACCAAGGAATATCAAAAGAAAATATAAATATACACTTGAAAAGTTAAATAGAACTGAAATTGAAGTAGACATGTTAAAAGATGAGAAGAAATTTTTAGAAGAACTTGTAATCACTCGGGAATCTTGTTCTAATTCAACCTCTCAGCTTACGATGCGAAATAGTGAAATAAAAACTCAAAAAGAGAAGAATGATATTCTTTTTCTGAGAATCACGAATTAAAATCTACTATTAAAATATTAGAATTATATATCTCTAGTCTTAAAACAAAATTAGAGAATATTACTATGAACGTTTCTAACTTTAATAAAGGAAGAGAAAATCTTTCTAGAATTATAGAAAATTCACAGGGTATTTCAAACAAAAAGGGATTAGGATATAATAAAATAACAAAAACTATTCCTAAAAATAATTGTTCTTTGTATACAAATTCTAAAAAGAAAGATAGTATGTTTGTAAAACCTGTTTTAAAAGGCTTTAATCATCCAAAATCTATTAATATTTGGGTTCCGAAGACAAACAATTATTTGATTAGAAATAAGTATACAAAGACTTTTATAGATACAATTTATAAAAAATGAAAATTTTAGAAATAAGTATATAAAGGCTTTTATAGATACAATTTATAAAAAATGAAAATTTTATTTATAAAGGGAATTCTAAACCTTTTTAGGCTTGGCTTCCTAAGACCTAACTCTTAGGGCCCTAACAAAAAGTGGGTACCAACGTCATTTCTATATATTTTGCAAGTACTGATTAAGAAAAGAGGAAAGTGGATACTTGATAGTGGTTGCTCAAAACACATGACATGAAACAAAGATATGCTAACTAACATTATCTACTCAGATGGAGGATCTATCACATTTGGAGATAACTCCAAAGGTTATATCATTGGCAAAGGCGATGTGAGCAATAACGGTACATCTAACTTACCTCGTATTACAAATGTTTTATTAGTTAATAACCTAAAACATAATTTGCTTAGTATAGGTCAACTTTGCGATAAAGGATTTAATGTATCATTTTCAGAAAATAAATGCAATTTTTGAAGGGATTAGAGAAAGAAATATATACGTATTAAATATGAAATTTAACCATAACACAAACATGTGTCTAATAGCCAAAGAAAATGATCCTTGGTTATGGCACAGGAGATCTTGCCACACAAATTTCAAAGCTTTAAGCAAATTATCTAAAAATAATTTAGTAAAAGGTTTACCAAAGATGTACTTTAAAGTAAATAGTATTTGTGGTGCTTGTTAGTTAGGAGAATTAACTAAGTTATCCTTTAAATCAAAGAAAATTATTTCTACATTATAGCCACTTAAGTTATTACATTTAGATCTATTTGGACCAACTCAAGTTCAATCTATAAATCATAATAAATATATTTCTGTAATTGTAGATGATTTTCGAGATATAATTGGACAATATTTATGAAAAATAAAAGTGATACTTTTGATAATTTTAAAAACTTCGCTAAAAGAATACAAAATATTAAAAATGTACAAATTAAAAACATTTGAAGCGATCATGGAGGTAAATTCATTAATGATATTTTTGAAAAATATTGTAATAAGAAAGGAATTTTTCATGTTTTTTCATTCCCTAGAACTCCACAACAAAATGGAGTTATAGAAAGGAAAAATAGAACACTTTAAGAGTGCGCTAGAACCTTATTAAATGGAAGCACTCGACCTAAACATTTTTGGGCAAAAGCTGTAGCAACTACTCGTTATGTTTTAAATTGAGTCTCTATTAGATCATTGACAAAACATACTCCATATGAACTTTTTAATGGAAGAAAACCCAACATATCATATTTTAAAATTTCGGTTTAAAATGTTTTCTATTAAATACAAAAGACCAACTTGGTGAATTCGATCAAAAATCCGATGAAGGAATATTCATAGAACACTCGAAACAAATCAAGGCATATAGAATATATAATAAAAGAAATCAAATAATTGAAGAAACGCTTCATGTGCCATTCAATGAAAATTTCAAACTTAATAATAAAAATGAAGATAAAATTTCAAAAATCAAATATCACAGAGATGATGATATTGAAAATAATACTGAAATTGAAAACAACTTAACTAATAGAAATGAAATACGATCTCCACCTAGGTTATTAAGAAATCACTCAATCGAAAATATTATTGGAGAAATAAATTCTAATGTAAGAACAAGAAATCAGTTATATCAAATGGATGTAAAAAGTGCTTTTTTAAATGGTTTTATAAAAGAAAATGTATACGTAGAACAACCACCCTTATTTACACATGAAAAATTTCCAGACCATATCTATAAATTAAAAAAAGCTATATATGGTTTGAAACAAGCACCTCGAACTTGGTATGATCGTGTTAAAAAAAATATCTTATAAATTCAAGATTTGAAATTGGTAAAGTGGATCAAACACTTTTTATTAAACAAGATAAAAAGGACATTTCAATAGTTCAAATTTATGTCGATGATATCATTTTTTGAGAAACTATGTAAAAAAAATTCAAATATTATGAAGAGTGAATTCGAGATGTCATATATGGGAGAACTCTCGTACTTTCTCGGGTTACAAATTAAACTATTAAAAAATTGGATTTTTATTAATCAAGAAAAATATTGTAATAATTTAATAAAATGCATTGGTATGGAAAATACTTCTACTAAACCGATTCCTATGAGTACTACTGTTCATCTTTATTAAGATGACGATGGAAAAATTATTGACCAAAAACTTTACAGAAGTATGATTGGTTCTCTATTATATCTAACTGCTAGTTGTTCAGGTATTACGATGAGTGTTTGTTTGTGCGCACGATTTCAAGCCAACCCCAAAGAATAACATTTACGAGCTGTGAAATGGATTTTGTGTTACTTAAGCAAAATTAAAGACTACAGACATTTTTACCTGAAAAAATGTCCTTTTGAGTTGGTGTCATATAGTGACGTAAACTTTGGAGGATGTCTAGCGGATCAAAAAAGTATGAGTAGTACATGTCACTTCATTGGACAGTCTTTAGTATCATGATTTAATAAGAAACAAAATTGTGTTTCACTTTCAACGTGTGAAGCAGAATACATCTCTACTGCTCTTGCATGTGCTCACGTAATCTACATGCAGCAAACAGTTCAAGACTTTGGTATAAACTTGATTAAATCAACAATTTGTTGTGATAATACGAGTGCTATAAATTTACCTAAGAATCCAACAAACCATTCAAGAACAAAAAATATTGACATTCAACATCGTTTTCTACGAGATAGCATAGATAAAGATTTGATTCACTGGATTTCATCTCTTTCGAAAATCAAATAACTGATGTTTTTATAAAACTGTTGAATGAAAATATTTTCCAAAAATTATGACGTGAACTTGAAATTATGTCGATGCATGATTTATAAGATTATAATAATGCATACATAACTAAAAGTGTGAAAAATAACAAAAGTTGAGAAAATAAAAAAATGGAGCCGTTGGCCCTTGAACTCTACACTCATGGGAGATAGGCATATGACTTTCCATTTTTCTATTTTAATTTTCACATTAGAACCTCCCCTCCTTTCTATTACATATACAGCTATATTCATAACTTTAGTTCTTGCCTTAGAATCATATTAACTATTTATAGCAAGAAGGTAAATTAAAACCTGTAGATTAATAATAATTAGAAACTCTAATTCAGAAATAGCTAAATGAAATTAATATGTATACATGAAGAAAATGTTTTTAAAATTCATATAAAACAAACAAAGATCCACTTCAATTCTAATAAAATATCGTCTCAAGAAAATTCCGACCACTCGTCAATTGTATATAGCACGCCGACTTCGGATTTGTTTAACAAATCTACTCCAGTTTATGTCATTGTGAACATTACTCCATCTTCAAATCACCATACCGGATATACACCGAATGGTAAAACGAACTAGAAGAAACTTAGAATTTGGATCACCTTCTACCAAGGAGAAAATCGAAGACATTCATCACTAATAGCGTGAAACTTTAAGTATACAATTTGAGATGTATTAAGAGCAAAAAACACCATGGAAGACGTTTAAATTTTCTCGAACAATTTGCTCTAAAATTCTTTGGAACTACCTCTAAAAGGGTGTGCACAATCCATCTCCTCAACAACCTCACGTATCTCCAAATTCTTAGGATCAAGTGCTACAAATATATCTCTTATTCGACATAATACTTGGTCTCCTATTAATCCATTACAGGAAGACATCAAAGTTATGGTTCGTTTAAAAAAAATTCTTCAGACGAATCCAAGAGCTTTGAAAAATAAATAAATTTTATATTTTCATAAAATTATGCTCATAATATTGATGTTGTAATTTACATATATTATAGGTTTATTGAAATAAATTTATATTTATATATATTTAATCTGGGAATAAAGCTCATTGCTGAAAATAGGCTAATTTGTAAGAAAATCAAGAGATTCAGCTGGCTGAATTTAACAATTCAAGTGGCTGAATGTTCAAACTTATTATATTTTGCCCTATAATTCAGTCGGTTGACACTCTAATTTCATCCAATTGAATCATACCAAAAATGAACGTCTTTCTTACGGCTTGTAACCAGCCGGCTACTCAGAACATTCATCTGATTGCCTGAATAAGTTTCTATTTTTTAAATAGAATAGCACGATTATCAAGGCACGAATCCAAATTAAATCAATACTCATTGTCAAAACTACCCTTTATTCACTAACTAATTCTTCACTCTTCTGAGTTAACAAAAGAAAAATCCTAATTCGTCTGAATCAAACATCTAATCGCTCTTCTTTTCTCATAACAAAAATGCCTCCTAGTTCAAAATAAACAAGAGAATCATCTACCAGTCCATCTCAAAGCCAAATTAGAGCATGGCCCCACAATGATATGGCTGTCAATCGATTTAATATCATGAAGAATTCTAAGCTTTTTGAAGGAGCTTTGATGAATTTTCTAGATTTTAATGGATATGCTATTAGAAAATTAGCGGAAGCACATGGATTCAACTCTCTTATTGGGTTTGATGCAAATAACATTAAGATTTATCCTCTCTTGATTAAGCTTTTTTTTGCAAATATGAATCTGGACCACCAAAATCCTCAAAAAAAATATGATTTCATCTGGAGTTTGATATGTGGTGTTAAAATTTATTTACCTTTACAAAGATTAGGGCATATTTTAAGATGTCCATCCGAAGGTTTAGACATTGAGTTGGTTGACGTTGATATGTATGAACGTGACAAAGTGTCACATAGATTTTTATCTGATGATCTAACCGAACTAAAATCAAGCGCCTTATGTCCTAAGGTAAGATTATTCATCGCACACTTATTTGCTCTCTTCAACCACAAACCAGAAGCTATGAAAAGGTTTATAAACGTGACTTCCAAGCCCTATATGCTATTTATTCATCTCGGTAAGTTAATTGGGGCATGATTATATTGGATGAATTTCTTAGTGTCAATCATATGAGGAGTTATAAAATCATTCACTATGGAGCTTATGTAATGAGGATATTACAAAATTTTGGGGTTACTTTGCCCGATTCTGACTTCACAACAATAACTGAACTTAACTTCAAAACCCTTAGTCTCATGGGTCTTTCGAAATGTCTCATGAATCAACAAATTATTATTTTTCAGGAATGGGTTGCCAATCGCAATTAAGGCATTCCGCAACCTCGAGACACAAATATTGCCTCTTCCTCTCAACAAGCCTAACAATAAGAAGAAAAAGATGATGAAATCCATAAATTAAATGTTGACATCACTCCTAAATAAGCTCTTATCACATTATCTCGAAATTAAACCAACTTCAATCGCCGTTTAGTAAAAATTGAGAAAAATACAAACAAAAGGCTAAACTAAATAAAAGGATTCTTGAACAAGATTTGGAAAAGGTGTTATGCTCCACATCAATGGGAATCCCTGAAATCCAGCACCATTAGCTTGGACATCTTCGAAGGACAAGGAAGAGGAAGAGGAGGACGAAGGTAATGAAGATTGATTTGGTATGTTTTTCATATTTATCTAAACATAACTCTATCTTTTATTCCATGACTACTTTGCTTTAAGAACAAATTTATGTAATATTTGTTGTGCTCTTTAGGTATTTTAATTCATGACAATATGATTTATCGCTATTTTCTATGGTTAGGAAATGTTTCTACCTTGTTTGCTAACAAAACCATTTACAAATTTGTGATGTTTATGTGTTAGCATTTTTTGTGAAGTAAATATTTTCATCTTTTTATGTGCAATATCTAGTATGTTTATATACAATATGTGTGTTTATGTGAAATGTCTACATATGTTCATGAGCAATGTGGATACGTATTTATGTGTTTTCAAATTTGTGATGTTTATGTTTAAAATCTTACCAATTTATGATATTTCTCCTATCAACTAGTTATTTCATTTTTGTCGATGACAAATGGGGAGAATAAGGTAATCATACTGATATGAGGAGTATTGAGTCGGGGAGAGAATAATTGAATTACTATATTTAAGACTTACATAGTTGTCATCATCAAATGGGGGGAGGGAATGTTAGAACCTCAAATTTTGATGTTTTGATTGTGACAACTATATAAGTAAATATTATATGAACTAACCAAGTTTGCTGGAGATGATAATCACAAACATATGAAGACCAACTACCAGATTGTTGCTGCAAAGTATTGTTAAGTATAGACTCTGAGTTTAGATATAAAAATATGTTAAAGTCTCTCTGAAATGGTATACACATACACACATAACAAAACAATCGGAAAAACAAAGGAACTGCACAAAAACATTACATTCAACTGGCTGAAAGGTCCCTCTCAGCCGTTTGAATATTGTGCATGTAACGACCGGAATTTCACCACATTAATTTAAGAATATTTAATTAATTTTAAATATTCAAACAATGAGTTTTATAATCAAAATAATTTTTTTCTAAATAATAAATGTCGAAGATAAAATAGTTTTCAAAATTAGTTTACAAAATTATTTAGTTCGAAGAAAAATAAAAAATGTGGCCGAAAATTATTTTTCGAATTTTCGACGTTTCATCGTATAAAAGTTGTTTGAAATGTTGTGAGCCTTGTTTATATTTGAGACAACACTTAAGTGGTTAGTAATGTAAATTATGTAGGATTATATTCACCCTGGAGGGAGGGAATAGGGTGTATTAAAAATTAATGCGAAAAAAAAAATAAACGCAGAAAATAAGGCGTAAGAGATCACAAAAAGATTTACCTAGCTTCGGTAAAAACCTACGCACGTGTTGCCCCTAAGGTTTCTACTAGAAATTAAGTAATCAGATGCTTACAAACACATGTAAACTTACGATACCCGCTACTTGATTAACCTAGCACTAAGCTTAAAACCCTACCACAACTCAGCTACCGAGTTTCCAATTCTCGAACTACAAAACCATAGTTCGTAAACTACTAAAACTAGTGTTTGACTGAATTAAAATTAAACACCAAACTAAAGTACTAAAATAAATACAAAACCCTATTTTTAGAATTGAATCCCAATATAAAATTAAAACACAGCCCAAATATAATTCAGTAAAGTTTATCTCCCTTTTAGTTTGTATACTCTCTTCGGCCCAAATAAGATGAACGCATTCCTTCCATTTTATTTTGCTCTCGCTGGCTTCATTTGTGCCATAACGTTTCCTTTTGCGATCTGAATTAGGGCTTTGTTCCAATTGAAGCCACCACTTGAAATAGATCGATTGAAGTGGAGAATTTGCTTTGATTTGCTTCGTCAATCGACTCCTTGGATTTGATTGCTCACGGTCGCTTCAATTGTGTCGAGCTCGAATGGATGTTGTGAATTGGTACATGATTTTACCTTTTTCTATTTTTGACTATGCTCGGCTTCGATGATTCGAGTTTTGGATTTGTTTTGACTTATTCTAAATATGCTCCCAGTTTTGCTTGAACTCGAACATGAATCATTACCGATGATGAATTTTAGGTTTAATTTAAAGGGGTGAAAATCCTATATTTTTTCGTATATTTGTGTTTGAATTTTTCGTAATTTTATCACTTGCGTTAATTTTTGGTCGAACAAACTTGTGGTTTCTGACTTGATCACTCTGACATGTTCATTGTTGAATTTGACAGAATTCCTTTGGTTCGATTCCATTTTATGCTCCTATGACTTCGGCATTTGAATTTTGAGATAATCCGGACATTATGAAGCTTGACTTGTTCAATTCGTTTCCTTTGATTGACTTTACTACAACAGATAATATTTTAAAAAAAAAATCTTCAGCACAGTTTTGTTTGTCAATTTCTTTTTGAAACTACTCCTTGACTTTGTCCGAACTGCTAACGTTTTTACTATATATTTGTGTGTCGCTCCATGCATATACATACATACATACATACATACATATATACATACATACATATATCTGTGTGTGTTGGCTATGCTCTGTCTACTGTGCGTGTTGAAATAAAAATTTATTGTACTGCTTTCTTGGTTCATGTTGAAGTTGAGCTTTGTACATGTAATCCGATCTGTTTCCTTTCAAAAGTCTGGTTGCATTACATTCACGTTATTTTGCACTACACATCCACACTGTGTTTATTGAAACTGAACTTGTACTTGAACTGCTTGCTTGCCTTTGAACTGGTATGTTATACATGCATATCCATATACATTTGAACATGTTCACTTGTTTGGTTGGAGTCTGGTTGCATTGTGTTCATCTTGTGTTATGATGGTCTCTGTTTGCCAGAATGATGGTTGCTTAAAGTTTGGCGTTTGAAGTTTTTTTGCCTTGCTGCTATTTTGATATATTCACCTTTGGTTCACTCGAGTCTGGTTGTATGTTGATTTGGTTCACCACTTTGTCATGTCGTAACTGAACTTGCATTTTTCCTTCCTGATTCTTGCACATGTATCAGTGCATGTATACTTTGTGTTTTGTTTTGTTCGAGTCAATTGCACTTGAGTTGAATCCAGTCTAGGCTTGGGTTTGACCTTGTGCTCACCTGTCCCAGCAATTTTAAGAAGCAAGTGCATGACTTTGTGCCATGTACAGTGATACATTGTGTATGTCACAAGTTGTTCATGTAAGATGAATTAAAAGAAAATGATGACGAATAACCCAAATAGCTGAGGCAAATAATATTTTCAAGCACACATTTCATTGCAAAATATTTCATGTTCAATTTTACTGCGCCAGTCTTTTTTTACAGATAGTTCAGATGCTAGATATAGGCTGGAACAAAGTTGAAGATCAAAATACGAGTGAAGAGTGAATATGTAATGAGGTGAAAACATGTATGAAAAAATTGTATAGTGAAAATTGTGTTGTAATTGAAATTAGTATTCGGAATATAGTGAGAGCTTAAATTTGTACTATTTGAATTTGTAATAAAATATTTGTTTAAATATGAATTCTGTGTTATTTATTTTATTCAATAAATATTTATGTAATTATGTGGAAAAATAAAATAGTACATTACAAAATACATTTAAACGAATATATATGCTTATTGTCATCAAACAAAAACCATAGGCTTTTGTATTCTACAATCTCCCTCTTTTGATGATAACAAACATGTATTAAGGTTTTGACACAATTAAATCTATTTGATCTTGATGAATCCTATTAGCTCCCCCTATTTGAATACCCCCCTACAACAAAGCTCCCCTTCACATATGCAAGACAATATAAAAAACATGACTTATTTGCCAAAATCTTAACTTCTCTCTCTCTTTTGTTATCAGCAAAAAAGTAATAGTGTTAGAAAATAGAGATAAAGTGATCGACATTAATACAACATTCATATCTAATCGAGTATAAATATTAAATTTCAATAAAAAATCAAACAAAAATCATAAATACTCTATTAGACGCATATTCCATTTTAGAGTGATAGAGGTGACGTCGGCATAAAAAATCATATAGTCATGTCCATTTGTGGTATATTTATGACAAGAATTTAAATACTTGCTAACCATGCATAACCGTTAGGAATTTTAAATGAGGTTAGTAGTATTCCCATTTTTTATTAAAAAAATGAATTCCAAGCATCTTTTACCCTTGCATAACCGTGAGGACTTTTAAATGGGGTTAGATCGCATATTTCAACCAATTTTGATATGTGTTCCATACATGCATAACTGTGAGGACTTTTAAATGAGCATGAAAGCACATAATCAAAGATTCTATGTAGTATACCCATGCATGACCATGAGGACTTTTAAATGAGAGGGAGTACTTTTGGAAGATTTTATTGCTAATTAACTAAAAAATGAATAATTTCCTATTTAAATACCATATTTTGACATACTATATTGGATTGATTTTCATAGAAATATGAAGGGAAAAGAGATAGTCATGGAATTTTTACCAACCAAAGTTATTACAAATTTTGTTTAAATTTTAAAAGAAATTTAATAAATATACTGTCTCAAGTCATAATGTATGATTAATATCAACGTTCATCACTTTTTCAATGACTATTTATCTTTTCAATAATCAATAGAGAGTCAGATTAGTTAACATAAGCATTTAAGATCAAATCCAAAAAATATAAAATCAAATTTCTAAAATGCCTAAACTGAGACGAAGTCGACAAAAACTATTTTTTGAAGGGGTTTTGTAAAAATGTCTTCCAATTGAGAATCATTTGAAATGAAGTTTATTGAAATATATTTTTTGGAAATGCGATTTTTAATGAAATGATGTCTAACATCTATATGCTTGGTGCAAGAATGATGTATAGGATTATTTGTGAGATCAATTGCACTTTTGCTATCATACATAAGTAGGACTTGTTTAAAATTTAGACCATAGTCTTCCAAAGTTTGTATCATCCATAAAATATGAGCAGAGCCACCGCTTAAAGCAATATACTCTTCCTCAGTGGTAGATAATGCAATGCAATTTTGTTTTCGACTTGACCATGCAACTAATGAATGTCCTAACATAAAACACGTTCCACTAGTACTTTTTCGACCAACTAAACTACCAGCATAATCTGCATCTGAATACCCTTTTAACTCAAAGTTATAATTAGTTGGATACCATAGACCAAACTGGGGGGTGAGCATCTGGATACCCTTTTTCAATCATTATTTATCTTTTCGATAATCAATAGGGAGTCAGATTAGTTAACATAGGAATTTAAGATCAAATTCAAAAATATAAAATCAAATTTCTAAAATGCCTAAACTGAGACGAAGTCGAGAAAACTATTTTCTGAAAGGGGTTTTGTAAAAATGTCTTCCAATTGAGAATCAGTCGAAATGAGGTTTATGCAAATATTTTCTTTGGAAATGTGATCTCAAATGAAATGATGTCTAACATCTATATGCTTGGTGCGAGAATGATGTACAGGATTATTTGTGAGATCAATTGAACTTTTTCTATCACACATAAGTGGGATTCGTTTAAAATTTAGACCATAGTCTTGCAAAGTTTGTATCATCCATAAAATTTGAGCAGAGCAACCGCTTAAAGCAATATACTCTGCCTCAGTGGTAGATAATTTAATACAATTTTGTTTTTGACTTGACCATGCAACTAATGAATGTCCCAACATAAAACACGTTCCACTAGTACTTTTTCGATCAACTAAACTACCAACATAATCTGCAACAGAATACTCTTTTAACTCAAAGTTATCATTAGTTGGATACCATAGACCAAATCGTGGGGTGTGTAATTGATACTTTAAAATTCTTTTTACAGCTTTTAAATGAGATTTTTTTGGATTTGATTGAAACATGCACATAAGCAAACAACGAACATAATGTCAGGTCTAGAAGCAGTAAGATAAAGAAGTGATCCAAGCATAACTAGATATTTCTTTTGAACAACTATCTTAACTTTTTCATCCTCGTCAAGTTTAGTTGTTGTGCTCATGGGAGTTTTTGCAGGTTTAGCATCGTTCAATCCAAATTTGTTGACAAGCTCTTTGATATTATTTTTTTGAGAAATGAATGTGCCTTTTTTTGCTTTGTTTGATTTTAAATCCTAAAAAGAATTTCAATTCTCTTACCAATCTCTTTTCAAACTTTTCCTGCATGACTTTTTCAAATTTCTCATACAAAAGGTTGTTAGTGGCACCATAAATAATGTCATCAACATATATTTGAACAATCAGCAGATCATCATTTTCATGCAATAGAAATAATGTGGTGTATACACAGCTGTTTTTGGACCCATTTTCAAAGAGATAGGTGCTATGACATTCATACCAACCCCTAGGGGCTTGTTTTAATACATATAGTGGTTTCTAAAGTTTATATACATGGTTAGGGTATTCATGGCATTAAAAACCTTCAGGTTGTTCAACAAATACATCTTTTTTCAAAATTCCATTAAGAAAAGCATTTTAAAATCCATTTGTGGTTTAAATCCTTTCTAACAAGCAAAAGCTAACAAGATCCTAATGAATTCTAGTCTTGCTACTGGTGAAAAAATTTCATCAACATAAATTCCTTCAATTTGACTATAAGCTTTAGCAACTAACCTAGCTTTATTACTAACCACATTTCTAGATTCATCAAATTTAATTTTAAAAATCAATTTTGTTCCTACAACTGGATAATCATTAGGTCTAGGTGCTAGAGTCCAAACATCATTTCGTTCAAATTGATTTAGCTCTTCTTGCACATCCATAAACCAACTCTCATCATTCAGAGCTATATCTATGTCTTTGGTTCAATTTTTGAAATAAATCCACTGTATAGACACAAATCACATAAATTTCTAAAGGAGGAACGAGTTTGAATAAACACGGTAAGATTACCTATTATTATTTCTAGAGGATGATCTGCTTTGAATTTCAATCTCTATGGATCCAGATTTCTTTGGACTTCTTTCATGGTTGCAGTTTCTTTTGGATTTTCACTTTCATCTTTTTCGTTCTCCTCTTCTACATTGCTTTTGATTGTTTCTTTGCTTTGATCATCAATACCTTCATAAAATTTCACATTGATCGAGTCCATGATTGTTGTTGTACTTTTGTTGTATACACTATATGCTTTGCTTCTAGAAGAGTATCCCATGAACATGCACTCGTTAGCTCTTGGCTCAAATTTTCCCGGTTGATCTCCTGTATTGAGAATAAAATGCGGACAACCAAAAATTTTGAAATATGCAATGTTTGGCTTTTTGTTGAACCATAGTTCATATGGTGTTTTGTTAAGAATCGGCCTAATCATGACTCTATCCGTTACATAACAAGCTATATTTACTGCCTCTGCCCAAAATGACAAGGGTAGTTCATACTCATTTATCATAGATCTAGCCAACTCTTATAAGGTTCGATTATTTCTCTCGACTGCTCCATTTTGTTGTGGAGTACATGCGGCAAAAAATTCATATTTAAATCCATTTTCATCACAAAATTTTTCAAATTCATAATTTTCAAATTCTCCACCATGATCACTTCTTAGCGAAAAAATATAAACTTTCTTTTCATTTTGAACTAGTTTTGTGAATTTAGTAAAGTATGAGAAAGTTTTTGATTTTTTAGATAAGAAGTATACTTACGTGTATCTAGAGAAATCATCAACTAATACAAAATAATATCTTTTACCACCTAAACTTGCAATATCGTCATGTCCAAACAAACCCATATGAACTAGTTCAAGAAGTACTTATAATGTTCTTAGCACGGAGCGATGATTTTTTATGTTTTCCCATAGTATATGCTTTTTATTGAGTTTTTATTTCAAAATCATGTAATGGCAAACCTCTTAACAAATCTTTTCTTTTTAATTTTTTTAACAGATTCATGCTAGCTTGTCCTAATCTTCTATGCCATAAGTTTACCTCCACATTCTTAGCTACCAAACATTTTGAAACAGTGAGATCATCAAAAGATAGAGAACACATATAACCTTTCCTCTTATCTGAAAATAATGTTTATGATTAGTCAATAATTTTGCACAAGTCAGAATCAAATACAACATTTATACCCTTATCACATAACTAGCTGATTGAAATTAGATTATGGTGTAGATTTGAACATATAATACATCATTTAGGATAAATGTACCGTTACCTACTTTACCTTTACCGATAATTTTACATTTATTGTTGTTACCCATTGTGACTCTACCACCTTTGTAAAACTCTAGGCTAAGGAATTTTGATTTGTCGCCCGACATGTGCCTGGAATAGCCAGAATCTAGGTACCATTCTTGTTGTTCCTTAGCCTGCCAACACAACTCGCTTGGCTCGTCATCATTGCCGTCACTTGTTTCTCCTGAAAAGCATAGATTTTCTTTTTCATTCTCACCATAAGTGCTTTTATCATTATCTTCATCATACTCGCTGCCAAGCATGGCAAGACGAGATTCTTTCACTTGGGAGGTCCCTTCATGAGTTACTACTAGCGTGTGCCATATTTTCTGCACAGTTAAATAATATGAGACACAATTAAATTCAATTTGATCTAATGAGAAAATAATTGAATTCATAGCTTTGGCGTTAGCGGTTTGCATTTTATTTTCAAGATCGTCCATTGATTCATAGATTTTTCAATTTCTAAATTATCTACCATTACTGCTAGTGTCCTATATCTTGTTTCTGTTGTATTCCATGTATCTATGGTTTTCAAAAAAAAATTCATTCTAGTTTTCCAATATGCATATTCACCATTGAACATGGATGGACTTGCTATGGACTGACCCTCAGGAAAAACATTATTAAAAGAAGCTATTTTTATAAAAAAATTCAAAATTTTAGACCATAAAATGGTTTTTGTTCCTAGTACTGATACCACTTATAGGATCGTTTTCACCCTAGTGGGGGTAAATAGGGTATACTAAAAATTATTGCGGAAATAAAAATAAACATAGAAAGTAATGAAGTACAGTTCACACACATATTAACCCAACCTCGGCAAAAACCTGCCTACGTGTTGCCTCCAAGATTTCTACTAGAAATTTAGTAATCAAACGCTTATAGACACACGTAAACTTGTGATACCTGCTACTTGATTAACCTAACTTTAAGCTAAAAACCCTACCACAATTCAGCCACTGAGTTGCGAATTCTCAAACTATAAAACCGTAGTTTGTAAAACACTTAAACTAGTCTTTGACTCAATAAAAATTAAAAAACAAACTAAAGTACTAAAACAAATACAAAACCCTACTTTTAGAATTGAAGCCCAATATAAAAATAAAACACGGCCCGTATACAATTTATTAGAGTTTATCTCCCTTTTCGTTTGTATACTCTCTTCGGCCCAAAAAAGATGAACACGTTCCTTCCTTTTTATTTTGTTGCCGCTTGCTTCATTCGTGCCATCACATTTCCTTTTGTGATCTGAATTAGGATTTTATTCCAATTGAAGACGCTGCTTGAAATAGATCGATTGAAGTGAAGATTTTACTTTGATTTGCTTCGTCAATCGACTCCCTGGCTTTGACTGCTCACGATCGCTTCAATTGTGTTGAGCACAAATGGATGTTGTGAATGGGTACGTGATTTTCCCTTTTTCGATTTTTGATTATGCTGACTTCATTGGTTCGAGTGTTGGATTTGTTTTAACTTGTTCTAAATATGCTTTCTGTTTTTTTCTTGAACTCGAACATGAATTATTGCTGATGATGAATTTTGGGTTTAATTTGTAAGGGTGAAAACCCTATAATTTCGTTCATACATTTGGGTTTGAATTTTTCGTGATTTTACCACTTGCGTTGATTTTGATCGAACGAACTTGTGGATTCTGACTTGATTGCTCTGGCTTGTTCATTGTTGAATTTGCTTGAATTGCTTTGGGTCAGTTCCGTTCCGTGCTCTAATGACTTTGGCATCTGAATTTGGAGATAATCCGGACTTTATGAAGCTTGACTTGTTCAATCGTTTCCTCTGATTGACTGCACTGCAACAGATAATGTTCATTTTTTTAAGAAAAAAACTTCAACAAAGTTTTGTTTGACAATTTCTTTTTGAATCTACTCCTTGACTTGATTCGAACTGCTAATGTTTTTGTTGTATATTATGTGTCACTCCATGCATATACATACATATGTGTGTGTGTGTGTATGTGTGTGATGGCTATGCTCTGTCCACTATGTGTTTTGAAACCGAACTTGATTGTATTGCTTGCTTGGTTCATGTTGAAGTTGAGCTTTGTACAGGTAATCCGGTCTGGTTCCTTTCAAAGTCTAGTTGCATTACATTCATGTTATTTTGCACAACACATCCACACTATATTGATTGAAACTGAACTTGTACTTGAACTGCTTGCCTGCCTCTGAACTGATATGTGTGTACATGCATATCCATATACATTTGAACATGTTCGTTTGTTTGGTTGGATTCTGGCTGCATTGTATTCATCCTGTGTTATGATGGTCTATGTTTGCCTGAATGATGGTTGCGTATAGTTTGGCATTTGAAGTTTTGTTGCCTTGTTGTTGTTTTCATATATTCACCTTTGGTTCACTCGAGTCTGGTTGTATGTTGATTTGGTGATTTGGTTCACCACTTTATCATATCATAACTGAACTTGCATTTGTCCTTCCTTGTGCTTGCACATTGTATCAGTGCATATATACTTTGTGTTTTGTTTTGTTCGAGTCATTTGCACTTGAGTTGAATCTTGCCTAGGCTTGGGTTTGACCTTGTGCTCACATGCCCCTGCAATTTTAACAAGCAAGTGTATATCGGTGTGCACGACCTTGTGACATGTACAGTGATACATTGTGCATGTCACAAGTTGTTCATGTAAGATGAATTAAAAGAGAATGATGACGAACAACCCAAATAACTGAGGCAAATAATTCAAACACACATTTCATTGTGCACTGCAAAATATTTCTTTTTCAATTTTACTGCGTCAGTGTTTATTTTACGAATAGTTCAGATGTTGGATACAGGCTGGAACAAAGTTGATGATCAAATTATAAGTGAAGAGTGAATATGCAGTGAGGTGAAAACATGTATGAAAAAATTGTACAGTGAAAATTGTGTTGTAATTAAAACTTGTATTCGAAATATAGTGTGAGTTTAAATTTGTACTATTTTAATTTGAAATAAAATATTTGTTTAAATATGAATATTGAGTAATTTATTTTATTCAATGATTATTTATTTAATTATGTGGAAAAATAAAATAGTACAATAACAAATACATTTAAATGAATATATATATATATATATTATCATCGAACAAAAAGCATTGGCTATTGTGTAACGACCCAGAATTTGACCACTTTAAAATATACTATTTAGAATAATTTTTAATATAATATAAGTAATGATTCAAACAATATTAGATAGGATTTGGAAAGAGAAGTATACACAAAAATAGTAACACTTGCCTATATCGACAAAAGTGACAAAATGCTGATTTTAGAAAAGTAAGTTTCAATAGTTAAATAAATTATTTTAATTTATTTATGAGTATTTATATTTTTAAATAGCATTATACAAATTTATTTTTTTGGTTTACATAAATAAATAGTTTAACTAAAACGTCAAAATATGACCGTAAAACATTTTGTCGAAAATCAACGTTTTGTTGATTAAAAGTTGTCGCAACGTCGTCGCACCTTTATTTTCTGATATAGAAATATATATTCAAATAGTGTAAGTATTAATTAATTCACTAATCAAGTCTACTTTTACTAAACATACTTATAAAATTCTAGTATATAATTAAGAAAAAGTAAGCACAAAAAGACAAACATGTCATTTCAAAGCAAAAACTAAACATCAAATCAAATCAAACATAACTAATATATTATTTACTTAATACTTAAGTGAAAATGACATAAAATAATGATTTGAAATGTGATGTCAAGTGTTGAAAAAATATGCTTGCTTAAAAAGTAAGTAAAGGGTATTTTGGTCTTTTTACAAAATATTATTTTAATCCAAAACTTTTTCTATAATTAAGCATCCACTTTCTCATTTTTTTCTCTTTTTCTTCTTCCTTTTTCAAGTTTTTCTTCCACTTCTCTAATGGCTTCTTCTCTTCCATTTCCTTACTAACTTTTCAAAACCATATCAAACAAAGTCAAAACATCACCAAACTTTGCCAAAGACCTTAGAATATTACGAAAACATGGTTTAACATCTAAGAAGTGAAGAAATGATGGAGAAAGAGGAAGATCAAGGTGTCGCCGAGCCTTATGGATGTTTGGAGGTGGTGGTTAAGCACTTTGAAGCATGGTGGTAGATTTTACGTGATGGTTTGGTGTAGTTAAGAGGATTTAGTGAAGCGTTGTTGCATATGAATGTTGGTAGGAAGAATTGGTTAAGTTAAAGGTGAGTACTAAAATCTTAGTTTTATTTTAATAAAACTTAAGTTGATAATACACATGTTAAATTGGAAATTAATATGTTGAATATTGGTTGATATTGGATGATAACTTTGGTTGATATTATGGTTGATTGTATGTTTGTATATGGATGATAACTTGATTTGATAAATGGTAAGAGAGATGGTTAGCAAGCATAGTTAATTAAATGAGAATTAAATCCACATATATATGTGTATGGAGATTTTTTAGCCTCTTGATGATTTCAAAATATATAAAAAGATTGGATATGATATTACAGTAATATAATATAATATTATACTATGTAATGAAATGAAAAATGAGTTTGAAATGATGAAAATATTATTTTGAATGAGTTAAAATAGTTAAAATATGGTTTAAAATAAATTTTAAGTGTTTTGAACAAGTTTCAACACAATTCAAAAGATTGGTCAAAATTGAGCTCGTCGCGTAGTGGCAATTCGTAAATTTCGACTCGTAACTTCAAATTAATGTAGAGAATGATTTATAAGTCGGATTTCTTCAAAATAAAAATTATTTGGTCCATAATGATAATAGTTTTCCAACGAAGAAAGAAAATCAAAATTTCGTCAAGTAGATTTTGAAATATTTCCAAAACAATTTTCTAAAAACATCGCAGTCTTGCAGTTCGGAATCCAAAAGGGGATTTCTTTGTAAATGATATTTTTAAATGATAAAAAAATATAAAATAAATTTGATAAATTTATTAAAATGGTTTAAAAGATATTTGGAATTGAAAATATGAATTTTAAAATGTTAAAAAGTTGTTTAAATCAAATAAGCTTATAAAGCACTTTCCGCAGCATTTTTCTGCCGCTGTTTCTACGACTTTTTAAAAGAAGGTTTAAACTTAACAATTCTTTTCTAAATATTTTGTGAATTATTTTAAAAGAATAGTTAAGTAATTTAAAGATGAATTGGAAGTTTTAATAAGAGTTTGAATATATGAACAAGAGAAATCGTTTTTAACACTTAAGCAAAAAAGTGAAGAAGATTGAATATAGTAATAAACTGAGTATGCGAAAATGACTAGTACATTTGTTCCGTTTATGAGAGCTAAATGGTAAAACAAGGTGCATAATTAAGGTTAGGGATGGAGCAACCAGTGTTCTGAACTTACCTAGCCTTCGATTTATCTTTTAAACGAGGGATGGAACAGATCGAAAGGAAAGTCTGGATGCTCTAAAACATCATATTTATGTTTTTCCAAAATAAAAGAAAAGAAACAAAATTCTTTGAATATTAATTAACCAATTAACATTTTTTATTCGATGATTAGTACAAAGGAACCAGGATCGAAGTTGGGTGATTCCTATCTGGAAAACTAGGATCGAATTTGGGTGATTCCTATCCAAAAACCCCTTCAAACTAATTTTTGAAATAAAACGCATTGAAGACGAAGAACTTCATGATGTAGGATTCTTTGCCATTAGTCCTTGGAGGTGAAATTTACCATATCAAATGTGGCAGTAGTGTTCTGTTATGAAAATCTTCGATTTACAAGAATATGATTTGAAGTTAAGAAAGAAATCTTTGATTAAGATTTGATAAATGATTTGGGAATATTTTTCTTAAGTTAAAAGTAATAATTTGAATATAAAAAATCTTTGATTAAGCTTTAATAAATGATTTGGGAATATTTTCCCTAAGTTAAAAGTATAAATTGAATATAATAAATCTTTGATTAAGATTAAAAGAATGATTCGAAAAAGTTTTTCTAACTAAAAGAGAAAATGATTTGGAATTATTCCAGGATTTAAGAAAGTTTAAATAAACCAAATGGTTTGATAAACGAGGCTTAATGATTCTCTATAGATTTGAAAAGAAAATGGAATAACTTGAAAATAATATATCTATGTAAGATATTTGATTTAAATAAAAGACAAAGTAATTGATTTATGATTGATATCCACTTATGAACTTAACATCTTTTTATTGATAATTGATTTTGAAGGAATTGGACTCGAATTTGGGTAATTCCTATCCGAAAACCACTTCGAACCAATGTATACATTCAAAAGTGAAGACATGTTGAAGATGATGATTATTGAAGACTGTGGATCTTCATAGCATGAGGACTGCTTATTGACATGCTCTGGGTCGCTCCCATTATAGAGTTATTTATAGTAGTGGTCTCCTCGTTGTAGAGATTTTTTCGGATTGCAAGGGCTTCGCGCCTAGTAATGACCGAGGAAAGTGCCTTCGGTTTCGTTCAGTCCTAGAATGAACTTATATTGGACGAATGTCTGACATTGCATTTCTGAGACACAACGTTTGAATTTTACAAATGTACATCTGCTTGGTGGCGGAGAAGGAAAATTCTCTTAGCTTAACACCCTTCTCTGAGACATATGAGCTCAGAGCTTGTATGCTTGTGGAGGTCAAATAGTGATCAAAGGAATGGCAGTGTGGTATTCAAAATGGAACCGGTTATGATCAAAGCGTGGTTTTGTATTAAAAGAGTGGCTTTGAAGAAATTGAGCATAGCCTCACTAGCCTCGCATCCCGAAAGATGATATAGGATACTATATGGTCTGACAGACACAAATTCGGAATAAGTGAGTATGTATGGTGGTATCTAATACGTTGGGTCTTTTGTGGGATACGTCCGTCAAGGCATGTATTTCCCCATTTGGATAAAGTGGTTAGCTTGAGAAAATCAGGGAACTATCAGTTATCAATAGTAGTGTAGCAAGTATAGTTCCAAATGACAAGTTTGAGAAAAGCGATTAAGGCACCGTGGGAGCTATGTTTGTTGTGCTGGATTGGGAAAAAGGCTACCGGTTCCCTGTCATGTTGGAAATCCAATCTCAATGTGAGATTTACGGTTTTGATTGTATTCCCAAAATAGTTGTAATGACTTGCAAACATTTCAGCTGCCCCTTCTGGTAACATATATTCCATTCAGTATATTCCGTTGAACTAGGCCGGATATATTACCTTAGAATTAGCCCGGGTATTGATGCCGTATTTGAATAAGTTTATTTGAAAAGTGTTTTCAAAAGAATGTCATTAAAAATAATATAAAGTGAATTTTGGTATAAAAATGTTTTGGTTATCATAAGGTAAAACCCCGTCTGTATTTATATGTGGGCGTGGTCTTATGAGATACCCTTCTTTTCAAAGGTTTTGATAATATAGTCATTTTAAATTTCGAGTATCTCACGCTAGTTTATCAAGCATGATCCGGGTATTTTTAAATACACGGGTCAGATCCGAGTAATTTTAGGTTTAGTTGAAGACGGTTGGAGTTTCGAGGAGATCTGGAGATCTTTATCTACTTACGGACATATTCTATTATTCGATGTGGTTTGTTTTTTTTTTGTTTATCAGCATTTGTAAGGGTAGGTGTTATAACTGTCCCGGCTGAATCTAGGTTCGACTCTAATATTGTATTTTAAAATTTTCTATTATAAAGATTACTATTGAAATAATATATCTTATTCCATTCATGTGAGATTCAGTTCTATCTATTTTCTTTATTACCTTTCATGTTCCATCTTTTCGTGCAATTTGAGTAAGACACGTGTGGTTTATTTCCGATTCAAATGGTATCGAAAAACGGGTCATGACATATTGTATTCTACAATCTCCCCTTTTTCATGATTAAAAACATATATTGAGATTTTGATTCAATTAAATGTATTTGGTCTTAATGAATTCTATTAGCTCCCCTTGTTTGAATACTCCCCCCTACAACAAAGCTCCCCCTTCACATATGCAAGAAAATAAAAAACATGACTATTTACCAAATCTCAACTTCTCTCTCCCTCTTTTGTTATTAGCAAAAGAGTAATAGTGTTAGAAAATAGAGATAAAGTGAAAGACATTAATGTAACATTAATACCTAATCGAGTATAAATATTAAATACTTGCTAACCATGCATGGCCGTTAGAAATTTTAAATGAGATTAGTAGTATTCCCATTTTTTATTAAAAAAATGAATTCCAAGCATCTTCTAATCACGCATAACCGTGAGGACTTTTAAATCGGGTTAGAATCAACTCGCCTATTTCAACCAATTTTGATATTCGTTCCATACATACATAACCGTGAGGACTTTTAAATGAGCATGAAAGCACATATCGAAGATTCCAAGTAGCTCATACATGCATAATCATGAGGACTTTTAAATGAGAGTGAGTGCTTTTGAAAGATTTTATTGCTACTTAATTAAAAAAATGAATGGTTTCCTGTTAAATACCACATTTTGACATATTATATTGGACTTTGATGAGTGATTGTCGTAGAAATATGATAGGAAAAGAGATAGTCATGGAATTTTTACCAACCAAAGTTATTACAAATTTTGTTTAAATTTTAAAAGAAATTTAATAAATATACTTTCTCAAGTCATAATGTATGATTAATATCAATATTCATCACTTTTTCAATCACTATTTATCTTTTCGATAATCAATAGGGAGTCAGATTAGTTAACATAAGCATTTAAGATCAAATCCAAAAATATAAAATCAAATTTCTAAAACAGGTAAATAGGCACAAGGAAGAAGTTGTAAAAAAAATTATTCTTAAAGACAACATGTTTGCTTTTAGTTTGAAGGACACTTTTTAGTGTAAACTGAAAATGATAGTTACAACTATCATTCTGTGATTTACACTAAAAAGTGTCCTTCAGCATAAAAAACAAACTTCTTGTCCTTAAAACTAAATTTTTCTCTAACTTTTTCCTTGAACCTAAAAACCCCTTTCTAAAATGCCTAAACTAAGACGAATTCGACAAAAACTATTTTTTGAAGGGGTTTTGTATAAATGTCTGAACAATTGAGAATCAGTTGAACTGAAGTTTATGTAAATATTTGTTTTGGAAATGTGATTTTTAATGAAATGATGTCTGACATCTATATGCTTGGTGCAAGAATGATGTATAGGATTATTTGTGAGATCAATTGCACTTTTGCTATTATACATAAGTGGGACTTGTTTAAAATTTAGACCATAGTCTTCCAAAGTTTGTATCATCCATAAAATTTGAGCAGAGCAACCGCTTAAAGCAATAAACTCTTCCTCAGTGGTAGATAATGCAATGCAATTTTGTTTTCGACTTGACCATGCAACTAATGAATGTCCCAACATAAAACACGTTCCACTAGTACTTTTTCGATCAACTAAACTACCAGCATAATCTGCATCTGAATACCCTTTTAACTCAAAATTATCATTAGTTGGATACCATAGACCAAACTGGGGGGTGTGCAATAGATACCTTATAATCCTTTTTATAGCTTTAAAATGAGAATCTTTTGGAATTGATTGAAACCATGCACATAAAGTACAGTGAATATAGTGTCAGGTCTAGAAGCAGTAAGATAATGAAGTGATCTAATCATGCAACGATATTTCTTTTGATCAGCTACCTTACCATTTTCATCCTTGGTCAAGTTTAATTGTTGTGCTCATGGGAGTTTGCAAGTTTAGCATCTTTCAATCCAAATTTGTTGACAAGCTCTTTGATATATTTTGTTTGAGAAATGAATGTACCTTTTTTGCGTTGTTTGATTTGAAATCCTAAAACGAATTTCAGTTCTCCTACCAAGATCATTTCAAACTTTTCCTGTATGACTTTTTTAAATTTCTCATACAACAGGTTGTTAGTGGCACCATGGATAATGTCATCAACATATATTTGAACAATCAAAAGATCATCATTTTCGTGCTATAGAAATAATGTGGTGTCTACATAGCCCATTTTGAACCCATTTTCAAAAAGATAGGTGCTAAGACATTCATACCAAGCCCTAGGGGCTTGTTTTAATCCATTTAGTGCTTTCTTAAGTTTATATACATGGTTAGGGTATTCATGACTTTCAAAATTTTCAGGTTGTTCAACAAATACATCTTCTTTCAAAATTCTATTAAGAAAAGCACTTTTAATATCCATTTGTCTTAGTTTAAATCCTTTATAACAAAGCAAAAGCTAACAAGATCTTAATGGATTCTAGTCTTGCTACTGGTGCAAAAGTTTCATCAAAATCAATTCCTTCAATTTGATTATAACCTTTAGCAACTAACCTAGCTTTATTCCTAATCACATTTTCAAATTCATCAAATTTAATTTTAAAAATCAATTTTGTTCCTACAACTGGATAATCATTAGGTCTAGGTGCTAGAGTCCAAACATCATTTCGTTCAAATTGATTTAGCTCTTCTTGCACATCCATAAACCAACTCTCATCATTCAGAGCTATATCTATGTCTTTGGTTCAATTTTTGAAATAAATCCACTGTATAGACACAAATCACATAAATTTATAAAGGAGGAATGAGTTTGAATACCTGTGGTAGGATTACCTATTATTAATTCTGGAGGATGCTATACTTTGAATTTCAATCTCTTGGATCCACATTTCTTTGGACTTCTTTCATTCTTGTAGTTTCTTTTGGATTTTCACTTTCATCTTTTTTGTTCTCCTCTTCGACATTGCTTTTGATTGTTTCCTTGCTTTGATCATCAATGCCTTCATCAAATTTTACATTGATCGACTCCATGATTGTTCTCGTACTTTTTTTGCATACTCTATATGCTTTGCTTCTGGAATAGTATCCCACGAACATGCATTCGTCAGCTTTTGGCTCAAATTTTCCCTGTTGATCTCCTGTATTGAGAATAAAACACGGATAGCCAAAATTTTTGAAATACGCAATGTTTGGCTTTTTGTTGAACCATTGTTCATATGGTGTATTGTTAAGAATTGGCCTAATCATGACTCTATTCATTATATAACAAGCTGTATTTACTGCCTCTTCCCAAAAGGACAATGGTAGTTCATACTCATTTATCATAGATCTAGCTAACTCTTGTAAGGTTCGATTCTTTCTCTCGACCACTCCATTTCATTGTGGAGTACGTAGGGCCGAAAATTCATGTTTAAATCCATTTTCATCACAAAAAATTACAAATTCATAATTTTCAAATTCTCTACCATGACCACTTCTTAGCGAAATAATAGAAACTTCTTTTTCGTTTTGAACTAATGTTGTGAATTTAGTGAAGTATGAGAAAGTTTTTGATTTTTTAGCTAAGAAGTATACCCATATGTATCTAGAGAAATCATCAACTAACAAAAAAAATATCTTTTACAACCTAAACTTGCAATACCGTTAGGTCCAAACAGATCTATATGAACTAGTTCAAGGACTCTAGAATTACTTATAGTGTTCTTGGTATGAAACGATGATTTTTTAAGTTTTCCCATAGTACATGCTTTACATAGATTTTATGTTTTGAAATCATGTGATGGAAAACCTCTTACCAAATCTTTTCCTTTTAATTTGTTTAACAGATTCATGCTAGCATGTCCTAATCTTCTATGCTATAAGTTTACTTCCACTTCCTTAGCTACCAAATATTTTGAAAGAGTGAGATCATCAAAAGATAGAGAGTGTATATTACCTTTCCTCTTACCTGAAAATAATGTTTCTTTTGATGATTGGTCAAGAATTTTTCACAAGTCAGAATCAAAAACAACATTCATTCCCTTATCACATAATTGGTTGAATGAAATTAGATTATGGAGCAGATTTTCAACATATAATACATCGTTTTGGGTAAATGTATTGTTACCTACTTTGCCTTTACTAATAATTTTACGTTTATTGTTCTTCCGCATTGTGACTCTACCACCTTTATTGTAACAACCCAAAATTTTTGAAATTAATTTTTATTTGAATTTATTTCACTTTGAAAATGTTTTAGAACTTAATTTTACTTAAAATTTTGTTTTAAAATATTTTTAAAGTGAAGTAGATATTTTTAGAAAGGTAGTGATGATTTATTTGTAATTTTTGAACCCTGTTTTGAACTTTTAAGAAATTCTTTTAATTCTTTTTCTATTTTCTTTAAATTTAATTATTTATTTTTATTTTATTTTATTTTGTTTTAGTTTTAAATTCATTTGCTGATTTTATTTTGTTTTGTTTGAATTAAAGAAAAAGGAAATATGAAAGGTTTAAAGAGCTTTCAAAACTTAAGTCTTTTCATTTCCAAAACTTTTCATTTTCCATAACTCTTCATTAACTTCTTTTGGCCGTGCTTTTTATGTTGATTAACCGTGAGTTTCATTTTATTTCTCAAGCATAAAACTTCCATCTTCATTCCTCATTCACGGCTATAGGAATTTTGGTAATGGCCTCCTTTATTTTTTTCTACTTTTTTCTTCTCTTTTTCTATGTTTTTGCCTTGTTTTCTCATGATTGTTGCTCGGCCTCCTCTTGATTGTCACGGCCGCCACCAACTCCAACACCACTTCCTTGCCACCACCGCCACCTATCCCTCAGACCTTGACCATGGCCGAGACCCCTCTATGACCATAACTCCATAAAAATGCAACCAATGCCCTTGAAACCTTCATAGCCGACCACTCCATGCTTATTTCCTCCATCCACCACCACGGCCACCACGATAGGCCGCCACCACCTCATTTTACAGACCTCCTCTCTCCAGCCACTGACCAGACTGTAGTACCCAAGGCCGAGCCAATTGCCTCCATGGCCGAGCCCAAAATTGAACAAAAACCACCCTATGTTGCCTAGCCTTTTCACATTCTCAAGTTGTAACTCCTCTCCATGTTATATCTTGTAGTCATGCCTACCTAGGGCCCAACCCAAGCCAAACCATGATCATACCTGAGCCAAATGCATCCCTAGGCCGAGCAAGCAATGGTAGAAAACAAGGGAAAATACATTGTATTCATATTGCTTTTAATTCAAAGTTACTTAAATTCAATGTTGTATTGAATTTATAATTTTATTCTGTTTTGTTTTGGGTTGTAACAAAGATCTATAGCTTGGATCTCGCTCTCCACTCGAGTCTGTAGTCTAGTCATTGTGTTCTGGAATCCGTTGTGTCATTTAAATTGATATCTCCAGCGCAAAGAGGTGAGTAAATCTCGCATGACATTATATACTTATGCAAATGTGAAGCGATAACAATTGAATGTGTAGAATTATATATGATGTTATAACTGCCTGTGATTATTAATTATATGATGTTAAACCTTTTATTTTACCTGTCATCTCATCTGTTATTGATATATGTTGTTAAACTGTTTATTTATCCGTTTCTCACACTGCAAGTTCCCTGTAGAATAGAATCACTATGGGTTGAAATGATACATACCCGAACGGACTTTAGAATAGAGAAAAATCGTTATGGGCTGAAATGATAGGCCTGAACTGTTTTTATTTGTTTTATTTTTACTTGGGACTTCGGGTTTGAAATGATAAGACTCGGATTTTTCTTTGTAAACTGCGGATTGAAATGATATATGTCCGTATCACTTGACCTAGGTTAGAAAACTATATACAGGCCTGTGGTTAATTTTATAAAGCATTTTGAATATTTTAAATATTTTTAAAAAGTGTAAAATTGTGAAAATTTGATTTAATTGGGTTTTAAATATTTTAATAAGGAAATTTTAATTTCAGGAAATTACTGTCAAGGACAAAATTTCATAGCTTTTTGGCCTCAAGGACAGACCTTCAATATTTTATTCTGAAGGACAACTTTCTGTAGGTATCAGTTTTTAGTTATTGATAGCATTTTTTAGATATCAGTTTGTAGTTATCGGTAGTAGTTTTTAGGTATCGGTTTTTAGCTAGGTATCAGTTTTGTTGTCCTTATGAATAATTTTGGAAAATGTTTGTCCTTGTGAATAAATTTTAGAAGAATGTTTGTCCTTGTGGTAAAAATATTGAGGTCGTGTCCTTGAGGCAAAAAATATAGAAATTTTTGTCCTTTAGATTAATTCCCCCTATTTTCTGTAAGTTAAAATGTAATTTAATTTAAATAAATGGTAAAAGTGAATTTTGGAAATATAACTTAAGTTGGAAAATTTGGAATTTTGGTTTAAAATGAAATTTTAATTTTATAAATAAATGGAAATTTAATTATATTGGAAAATTGAAGAAGAATATAAGTGTTAAGTTTATTTGTTAAAAAGTGAAGAAAAGAAAATGTTACACTTGAATTTGTTAAGTGAAATTATTGAAAAATTTGATTTAATTATAAGAAATTTATTTCTAAAATTCATAAGTTAAATATAAGTTAAATGAACATTTTTGAATGTTAAAAATGTGATTTTATAATGTTTAAAGGGTTTAAATTGAATTTTTTATTTGCTGGAAATACACTAAAATCTGGAAAATACTTTTTATAGCATTCAGAAATGCTATGGTTTTTGTAAATGAACTAAAACTGAATAAAAGAGGCTATTACAGAAATTCTGAAATGCTGTAGTAAATTTAAAGGCTAAAACTTAATAAAGGCCCATTACAGCAGTTCTGTAATGTTGTAGTGGTCTGATGTCTTTGCTGAAAGTAATAAAAACCTTAAACTTGAAACCTGAGCTATTACAGCATTTCTGGAAATGCTATCTTTGCTGTTTTAAACTAAATTTCAACTAAAACTGAGTTTTAACAGCAGTTTTTAAATGTTGTCTTTGCTGAATTAAAATGTTTTCAAGTATAGCTTATAACAGCTTTTTCTAAATGCTGTGAAAGGCTGAAATTTTAAATGTTTATGGTTTTTGGCTTAGTAAATGAGCTCAGAATGGTTTGAAACTTTGGAAATTGAATAGTTGACTTGAAAGAATAATAACTTCACTTTTAAATGATTTAAATGAATAAATTTAATTGGAAAATAAATCATTTTAAAAGGTGATTTGAATTGAAATAAATGAATGTTATCTTTGAAATTAAAGTGGTATTTAAATTGGATATTTGGATTTGAATTCAAATAATGATTGGAAAAGAAAGTTTCGAAAGATATGATATTTTGATATATTGAAATGATTTGGAAATGATTAAATCTTTATTTGATAAAGATTTAGATTTGAAAGGATATTATATTTTTTGAAGTACAAATTATTAGTTTTAAAAGTTATAACCACGGGTTATAATAACGATTGGTTGGCAAAGAGACCGGGATTGGATATGGACATACTCTCTGTCGATACCGAAAACCACTTTGACAACCGTGTAGCGGTGGAGATTCCAGAATGAACTAGGATGGTGGCGACGTTCTTGTGGTATGTTATGTGAACCTAACTCCCATGAGTTGGCTTAAGGTGGCTAAAACAGGAGCGATCTCGGGCCAAAAGGGGTAGCTCCTCTGGTCGGACGGATTTCTTCGATACCATTCTATTACATTGTGATTGTTTGGTGGCCACCCTTCGATTTGGGAATGTGTTCTGAGGTGGGCGTATGTGGCTGCTACATTACAACCAGCCCGTGTGCGTAATTGGTATATCTACCCTGGCATTGCCTCGTTGTGCCGTGTCACCTACCATATCGAGCCTTTACTACGAGTTTGGTTTTCTCCCGTAGCCCATGCGTATCTTCTCGTAGTCTCCCGATCAGGAGATATGCAGATATTGGATGGACTACTAGGACTATTACGTGTCTGAGGCTATATGGGTAAATCTATGATGCTATTTTAAAGTAAGTTTATTTTACTAATACACTTTATTATAATAGTGTATACTACTACATAGTAAATAGTTTAACGGATCCTTAGAGGATGGGCGGTCCCAAGCATCTTCTAAGTTATTTGTACCTTTACTACAGTTCACTTGAGTTGGTTTACATTGGATAAGTATGTATGTCCTGACTCGAGTGTTTGTGTTTCATTTACGCTCGGGTCAGCCCGAGTATTCACAGATTTGGATTTCCACTCTCTGGAGGTCTGGAATCGCAGGAGATTATCAGCTTATGTAATTTATCTATATTCAGTTCTATTGTTCTATTTTAGTTCTGTTGTTTTGTTGTCAGCTTTGTATTAGTAGACTTCTTTGTGTTTGGGATTTTATGTTGTATCTATTTTCAAACTGATATTATGGATTTGGTTTTGAGACTTTGTGATAGTAGCTTCATGAACTACTATGGTATTTTATTTTCCGCTGCGAGATATTCTGATGTTCTATTTCTGTGATTCTATGATTTGATTTTATTTGCTCCAAATTTTATTACAATCTGTTATTTTGTACTATTCAAGTCTTACATGTGTGGATTATTGTTGATTTGAATGGTGGAAAATAATGGGTCGTTACATTTATACAACTCTAGGCTAAGGAACTTTGATTTGTCACCCGACATATGCTTGGAACAGCTAGATGTCAGGTACACTCTTGTTGTTCCTTAGCCTGCCAACACACCTCGCTTGGCTCATCATTATTGATGTCACTTATTTCTCCTGAAAAGCACCTATTTCTTTTTCATTCTCACTGCCAATTCTTTTATCATTATCTTCATCGTACTCGCTGCCAAGCATGGCAAGGAGAGACTCTTTGACTTGGGAGGTTCCTTCATGAGTTACTTCAAGCGTGTGCCAGATTTTCTGCACAGTTAAACAATGTAAGACACGGTTAAATTCAATTTGATCTAATGAGCAAATAATTGAATTCATAGCTTTAGCGTTAGCATTTTGCAGTTTATATTCAAGATCTGTCCATTGATCCATAGATTTCAACTTCTTGATTATCTACCATTACTGTTGGTGTCCTATATTCTATTTCAATAGTATTCTATGCATCTATGGTTTTCAAAAAAAAATTCATTCTAGTTTTCCAATATGCATATTCACCATTGAACATGAGTAGACTGGCTATGGACTGACCCTCAGCAAAAATAATATTAAAAGAAGCCATTTTTTTAAAAAAAATCAACTTTTTAGATTAGAAGATGGTTTTTTCTTCCTAGCTTTGATGCCACTTGTAAAATCGCTTTAAACCAAGGAAGGTGAATAGGGTGCACTAAAATAAATGCGGAAATAAAAATAAACGTAGAAAGTAATGTAGCAGAGATCACACACAGATTTATCCGGCTTTGGCAAAAACCTGCCTACGTGCTGCCCCTAAGGTTTCTACTAGATATTAAGTAATTAGACACTTACAAACACATATAAACTTGTGATACCTGCACTTGATTAACCTAACTCTAAGCTCAAAAACCTGCCACAAATCAGCCACTGTGCCGCGAATTCTCGAACTACAAAACCGTAATTCATAAACTACTTAAACTAGTGTTTGACTCAATTAAAATTAAAAAAACAAACTGAAGTACTAAAATTTAGAATTGAAGCCCAATATAAAAATAAAACACGGCCCATATATAATTTATTAGAGTTTATCTCCCTTTTTTATATACTCTCTTCGACCCAAAAAAGATGTGCGCGTTCCTTCCTTTTTATTTCGATGCCACCTGCTTTATTCGTGCGATCATGTTTCCTTTTGCGATCTGAACTTGGTTTTTATTCCAACTGAAGACGCAGCTTGAAATAGATCGAATGGAATGAAGATTTTGCTTTGATTTTCTTTTTCAATCGACTCCCTGGCTTTGATTGCTCACGGTCGCTTCAATTATGTCGAGCTCGAATGAATGTTGTGAATTGGCACATGATTTTCCCTTTTTTGATTTTTGATTATGCTCGACTTCAATGATTCAAGTTTTGGATTTGTTTTGATATTTTCTAAGTATGCTCTCTGTTTTGCTTAAACTTGAACACGATTGCCGATGATGAATTTTGGGTTTAATTTGTAAGGGTGAAAACCCTATAATTTCGTTCGTGTATTTGGGTTTGAGTTTTTCATGATATTATCACTTGCATTGATTTTTGAACGAACGAACTTATGGTTTCTGACTTGATCACTCTGGCTTGTTCATTGTTGAATTTCCTGGAATTGCTTTGGGTCGGTTTCGTTCTATGCTCCTATGACTTCGGCATTTGAATTTTGAGATAATCTGGACTTTATAAAGCTTGAATTGTTCAATTCGTTTCCTCTTATTGACTTCACTGCAACAGATAATGTTCGATTATTTTAAAAAAGACTTCAACATAGTTTTTTTGAAAATTTCTTTTTAAAACTGCTCATTGACTTTGTTCGAACTGCTAACGTTTTTGTTGTATATTTGTGTGTCACTCCATGTATATACTTATATATATATATATATGTATGTATGTATGTATGTATGTATGTATATGTATGTGTGATGGCTATGCTCTGTCCACTTGCGTGTTGAAACCAAACTTGATGGTACTGCTTGCTTGGTTCATGTTGAAGTTGAGCTTTGTACATGAAATCTGGTCAGGTTCCTTTCAAAGTCTGGTTGCATTACATTCATGTTATTTTGCACTAGGGTTGTTATGATAATGGTTACCGTTGCCATTTTGTATATACCGTTACCGTACCGTTTTAACTGGTACACTAAAATTGTTTACTGTTACCGATTGAATAGTATACTGATGACTGGTATACCGATAAACTGGTAACCGTTACACTGGTGATGATAAATTACCGTTTGTCTATAAAAATAATAATTTCATATATTTTTACATTGAGTGATGATTCATTATATATCTCATTAGGTTACTTAATAAAGGACATAGAAAAGAAGTGTATTTATCATTATTTTAGTTGAATTACTGAAATAAATTGAACTATTTTCTTGCTTCTAAATGCCCATAATACAACATCTTGCATGAATATTAATGTATTATGAATGGACTGGTAAATTATCGTTACCACTGGTTTTGAAAAAATATTGCCGATGTTTTACCTGTAAAAAATGGTAAATTTACCGTTACCGTACCACTTATGCTGGTATACCGACTTTAGTTTAAAATGGTAACCAATTGAGGGTAACGGTATGGTAATGGTAAATTTACCGTTACCATAACAGCTCTATTTTGCACTACACATCCACAGTGTGTTGATTGAAACTGAACTGTATTTAAACTGCTTGCTTGCCTCTGAACTGATACGAGTATGAAGGCACGTCCAATAGGCGTGCACATAGAAAAATGCAGGTTAATGTTTTATTTGGTAAAGCATTTAGAACGCACAAAAATTCATTTCAATAACATATTTGTAATGCAACTACCTAAAACATGAATAAACACGAAAAAAATCAAAATAGTCAACCTTCATATTCCTTGTCTAATATTTTGTTTATGAAAACGTTAATAACAGTTGATTGTCAGCTTCTTCTCTTGCACAAAATTAGACTACTTTCTAGATAGGACATAGAAATTTAAAAAAAAATCCTTACATTGGAAAATAATACCCTTAGTGCGTACCTCGATAGGAGGTTAGTCAGTCGGTGACTCAGTCTATATGGGGTTTTGGTCGGTCTATTTGGACCAATCAAAGCCACCCTTGCGGTCACTTAAGCAACCTTGGAGATGCTTTCTTATTCAAACGTTTATGTTGTTGGATAAAGATGTATAGTTGAAAATAATTGCTCTTGACATGGAGTGCAATTGTGGCGACACATCCTTATCAGGCATTCACAATGCCTAATAAACTTATGTATAGTCGGTGAGTTGAGGTGAACAAGCGTGCATCCATAAAGAACATAAATTTGATTGACCAAACTTCTCTAGTGAGCATGCTCTTTCATAGATTCATGAGGTTCACATTCTTACTTCCTTTTTTTCTTCAAAAGCGCTCCAACTTTGAAGTCTAAACTTTTAAGCACGGTAATGAAATGCTATTATTTTGTTAATAGGTCAAGTTGTGCAACTACATCTATCGCATGCTTCAATTTATATATGGAGTATGGTTAATTAAGAATGCATTTGTTGGTAATCTAAATAGATACAAATTATTGATTAAACTAATAAACAGAATAAATATCAGTGTTTACAACATTAATAATAAAATGATAAGAATTTTCGTTATCTTTGGATCAGGTCAATAACACAATAATGCATTGACTACACCATACATCAATAAAGATTCAACAACTACGAAAGTATATCAACTGCTCCATACAGCCTTAAACAATATTAGAATTATATAACATTGTTTTTCAATGGTACAATCATCAATCATAATTTCATACATTGACTTTAGAAAACACTTTCACTCCCACTAACAATAAAACTTAAATCTGACAGAAATAACGACAACTACCCAACGGAGGAAAAGGAATCAAATATTATAACCGAAAAAGGTATTAAGTCGTAAATATAGAAAATTTCAAAACATATTGATATGTACTCTGTTACTTTATATATAAAATTATTACTGACATTCTAACTTTCTCACATGCTCAATTTCAGCGAATGGCATGCACAGTAGGTACTTGAAATGAATATAAATATATAATGTTCACCACTTTGAAAGCTGCACTTCTTTCCTGACCTGCAAATTTAAGGAGTACACTATATTCCAGCATTGCTCCATTCGTGCATATGTGGTTGGCTTTGCTTCATTCGTGCATGTTCTTACATTCTTTATCACGAGGGGTATTTTTGGTATTCCAAAAAGACACAGTTGAATTTCCTTTCAAGGAATTCTCATTATTAATAGTAGAGATGTGTATACACGCATATCCATATACATTTGAACGTGTTCAAGTGTTTGGTTGGAGTCTAGTTGCATTGTGTTCATCATGTGTTATGATGGTTTGTGTTTGCCTGAATAATGGTTGCTTACAGTTTGGCATTTGAAGGTTTGTTGCCTTGTTGTTTTGATATATTCACCTCTTGTTCACTCGAGTCTGGTGTATGTTGATCTAGTTCAGCACTTTGTGATGTTGTAACTTAACTTGCATTTGTCCTTCCATATGCTTGCACATGTATCAGTTCATGTATACTTTGTGTTTTGTTTTGTTCGAGTAATTTGCACTTGGGTTGAATCCAGTCTAGGCTTAGGTTTGACCTTATGCTCACCTATACCTACAAATTTTAACAAGCAAGTTTATATCGGTGTGCATGACCTTGTGACATGTATAGTGATACACTATGCATGTCACAAGTTGGTCGTGTAAGATGAATTAAAAGAAAATGATGACGGAAAACCCAAATAACTGAGGCAAATAATATTTTTAAACACACATTTCATTGTGCACTGCAAAATATTTCATGTTCAATTTTATTGCATCAGTGTTTATTTTGCAGATAGTTAAGATGCTAATACATGCTGGAACAAAATTGAAGATCAAAATACGAGTGAAGTGTAAATATGTAGTGAAGTGAAAACATGTATGAAAAATTTGTATTGTGAAAATTGTGTTGTAGTGAAACTTGTATTCAGAATATAGTGAAAGCTTAAATTTGTACTATTTGAATTGGTAATAAAATATTTGTTTAAATATGAATTCTGAGTTATTTATTTTATTCAATAAATATTTAATCATGTGGAAAAATAAAATTGTACAATAAAAAATACATTTAAACGAATATAAACATGTTTATTATCATCAAACAAAAATAATAAACTATTGTATTCTATAATCTCCCCTTTTATATGCCATCATGTTTTCTATTGCGATCTGAATTAGGGTTTTATTCCAATTGAAGACGCTTCTTGAAATAGATCGATTGAAGTGAAGATTTTGCTTTGATTTGCTTCGTTAATTGACTCCCTGGCTCTGATTGCTCACGGTCGCTTCAATTGTGTCGAGCTCGAATGGATGTTGTGAATTAGTACGTGATTTTCCCTTTTTTGATTTTTGATTATCCTTGACTTCGATGATTCGAGTTTTGGATTTTTTTTAATTTTTTCTAAGTATGCTCTCTGTTTTGCTTGAAATCGAACACGAACCATTGCCGATGATGAATTTTGGGTTTAATTTGTAAGGGTGAAAACTCTATAATTTCGTTCGTATATTTGGGTTTGATTTTTTGTGATTTTATCAGTTGCGTTGATTTTTGATCGAACGAACTTGTGGTTTCTGACTTGATCACTCTGACTTGTTCATTGTTGAATTTGCTTGAATTGCTTTGGGTCAATTCCGTTCTTTGCTCCTATGACGTCGGCATTTGAATTTTGAGATAATCTGGACTTTATGAAGTTTGACTTGTTCAATTCGTTTCCTCTGATTGACTTCACTGCAACAGATAATGTTCAATTGTTTAAAAAAAACTTCAACACAGTTTTATTTAACAATTTCCTTTTGAAATTGCTCCTAGACTTTGTTCGAACTGCTACTGTTTTTGTTGTATATTTGTGTGTCACTCCATGTACACACACACACACACACACACACACACACATATATATATATATATATGTATGTATGTATGTATGTATGTATGTATGTGTATGATGGCTATGCTCTGTCCACTATGAGTGTTGAAACAGAACTTGATTGTACTGCTTGCTTGGTTCTTGTTGAAGTTGATCTTTGTACATGTAATCTGGTCTGGTTCCTTTCAAAGTTTGGTTGCATTACATTCACGTTATTTTGCACTACAAATCCACACTGTGTTGATTGAAATTGAACTTGTATTTGAATTTCTTACTTACCTCTGCACTTATATGTGTATACATGCATCTCCATATACATTTCAACATGTTCACTTGTTTAGTTGGAGTTTGGTTGCATTGTGTTCATCCTATGTTATAATGGCCTGTGTTTGCCTGAATGGTGGTTGCTTACAGTTTGGCATTTGAAATTTTGTTGCCTTATTGTTGTTTTGATATGTTCACCTCTGGTGCACTCGAGTCTGGTTGTATGTTGATCTGGTTAACCACTTTGCCATGTTGTAACTGAACTTGCGTTTGTCCCTCCTTGTGCTTGCACATGTATCAATGCATGTATGTGGGAGGGTGAGTAGGGGGAGGAGGGGGACCGAACTCCCACTCTGTCGTCCCAGGATGATCCACCTCACCTTCCGCGAGCTTTCGGGCACTTTGACGGCTGTAGTAGCTGCGTAGAAATTTTAGGTTTGATCCTCCTTTTGGAGGCCCATATGGTCCCGGATCGCGATCGCCCAAACTGGGAAAACGATCGGCTTCCCCTCCCGAGCTGTAATGACCCGTAAACTTTCGAGTATTTAAATAGTTAAATTAATGAGTTTTGGCAATTTAATATGAAAAGAAATAAAAATCTGTAATTATATAATGAAATGAATGCCAAAATGAAATGTAACAATGGTAATTAAAGTTAGTAATTAACAGTTTGAATGAAATTACAATTAATTAAAATAACGTAAATTGTTATACTTGGTTATAAATTGATATAAGAAAACCAATGCAAACATTAAATTGATAACTGATATAGTATGGAATAAATGACCACTGAATAAATTTTGGGTTATTTAAGAATTATAACATTTGTTTGTGAATAATGAATTCATAAGGTGATAATTGAGTTAATAAAAGAATGAAATTAAGATGAATAATTAATTGGGACCTTAAATTTGTATTCTTGTGTAAACTTGACAAAATCCAATATAACTTGAAATATAGTAATTAATACAAATAAAGAAGGAAATTTGATTATATTAAGGTAATGAAAGGTAAAACAAAGGTTAACTAGGTTTATTGAGTAATATTGGATTTAATAAAAGGATTGAAAGTGAATCAATAAATTTATTGAAATTAATTATAAATAATTGGATGTTATTACAATTGAAGTTAAACATTGTAATTGGTAAATTAATTAACTCTGAAATTATATCTAAATTGGTTATAAAGATTTTAAATTTCTAAGTAATCTAAAAATGATGGAAATTATAAATTTTAAAATTTGAATTGAAAATGTATTTAATCAATTTAATATTAATTTATTTAATTAACTGAAATATAGCCATTTTGGCAAGTGTCTCAGATTTCGACGAAACTAGTTTCATCGGATCCGTAACAGTGAATTATTTTAGGATTTCAAGTTCGTAGCGATCGGACTTGTCGTTTGATCGTACGGACTCGAAATGCCTAGAAATTAATTTAATTGAAATAAATCTATGATAAGATGATTTTATCATAACTTCTTCATATGATGGAATTAGGACTCAAAACCTGTTCCACTGAGTTTAAAATATTCGAAAACATCTATTTTGATATATGGGTTGACCCATTTTCGTTCCGGAGTGGAAACGGGCTTTACGGGTCGTTTATCGTTCAAATTAATCTTGTCCATTCATCCTATTCCTGACCTACCTATAAATACCTCGTTATAAACCCTAGCCACTTCTTATTCTTATTTGTCTTTACATATATCTCATTCTCAACTCCTTATTCCAGCGGTAGGCAAAACCTAATTCCCAAATCCACAAATTCAATTTCAATTCAAAAACCAAATCAAAAATTTAAACTCCTCAAAGTATATCGAATTATATATCGATTTGAAGCTCTCGAAGAGCGCAAGTCAATTATGTGATTTGTTTCTCGTTTTGGATTGTTATGTGGCCGAAATCGGCTAGATTATTTCGGTCGTTCATATTGGAGCATCGTTTTTAATGGTGGTTCTACGTCGTGGAGCCGATCGGAGGGCATGGATGCGAAGAGGGTGTCGAGGCAAGTCCATCATGTGGTCGCTTCTGTCGAAGGGGGTTTAGAATCACTATGATTGGCCGGAAATCAAGGCGGCATCGCTGTCGCATGATGGGGTCGGAGGTTACGTCGTTTGTATCAACGGGAGCAGCTTGGAGGGGGCATCATGATGGAGGCGTTCGATCAGGTTGGAGGTGTCTGGTCCGTCGGCGGCAATTCATGGAAGATCGGCGGCTTCATTTGCGATTCAGTATTGGGAGCTAGGGTTTTCGCTGGAAGGGGATGACGTGGCAGGTGGGTATTGGTCGTGGATTTTCTTTTATTTTTAATTTAATTTAAAGTTCAGACGTTCTAATCTAAATAACTTTTGCATACGAGGTCCGTTTCGTGCGGTTTCTTGCGTTGGGATCGTATTAAAATTTCGAACATTTTGACACTTATTTGGACAGATTTTGAGAGCGTTTGAATTTTGAGTTTAAATTTGATTTAAATTCAAAGGTGAGTGTTTTAACCCACTCACAACTTCTAAAATTTCTTATGTTTGTTATATTTAATTTATAATGTGAATAGGAATTCATTTATGACTGTTTGGTATATTTAAATCATCATCTCAGTTAATTTGAATTTATTTGAATTAAATCGTTATTTATTTTATTATTGAATATAAATTGCCAGTTAAATACTTGTCATCGATTATTAATTCTATATTGATATTTATTGATTGTTTTGGATGATGATTGTGATGGATGCTGATACTTGCTATTGGATGAATGGATGTTGCATTTTATATCGTTATAAACTGCAAGTTCACTATGGGTTGAAATGATACATACCCGAGTGATCTATAGATTAAGGAAAAATCATTATGGGTTGAAATGGGCTCTAGCGATTTTAGGTTGTTATTTATATCGGGATTGCAGTTTGAAATGATATATAACCGTAAAATTTTAAATTGCGGATTGAAATGATAAATATCTGTATCACTTGACTATAGGGTAGGAAATTATATATGGACATCGGATCGGTTAAATTAAATGATTTTAAAATCATTTAAAAAAATTATTTAATAAAATGATATTTTGAGATGGAAAATTGATTTATATAAATTGAAGTATTTTTGAAAAATCAAGTTTTGCGTTGAAATGTGAATTGGTTAAAAAGGAATTTCTTTAAGAAATTAATTTGGAAGTTAAAAGTTAAACTTTTAAGTGTAAATGAAATTCTATCGAAATTAAGTTATTGAAGTTGTTTGAAAATAACCTTGTAATATTTTGAAATTGGAGTAATCTGAGTTAATATTTTGAACATGGATTGAAACGATATGAAATTCAATAGTTTATTGAAATGTTAAATTGAAAGGTTTGGAATTTGATTTGTTGACTTGGAAATTGAAAATGGTCCAAATGTGTTGAAATGAAATGAATAGTTTAATTGATACTAATTCCAAATTCATGTTTCAATATAAACTATTTTAAAATATATTATTTAAAAATTTCTAATTACTAAGATTTTCAAAGTATTAAACTATTTTAACCTGTATTTATTTTATTAAATCATTTTCAACCTATTTTAAACCATTTAATTTATTTAAACTAATTAACCTGTTTAACTTATTTTAAATCTAATTAATCTATTTTAAAGCTATTTAATCTATTTTAATTATATTTAATCTATTTTAAATCTATATTAACTATTTATAACTATTTAAGACTATTTTCTTCTAAATTCCAAACTAGTAAAATGGATGGATTATATTCAAATTCTTGATCTTTAAAAGTGAATATGGTGAATGACGTTATAACCTAAGTTGGAATTTTGAATGTTATAATAAATTGAAATGATGATTCTGAAGAAAGGACTTAACCTGTTTTGGAAATATGATTTTTGGAAGAAATTTGATTTGAAAGTGGTATAGTTTAGAGAACATGATATTTTGATATAATTTGTGAATTTGACTTTGAAAGGAAGTGTAATTATCGAATTATGGTTTCAAAGGCAAATATGATTTCGAAAGTAACTAATGATTTCGAAAGTGATATGATTCGAGTGGAATATGATATTTTGAAATCAATTATGAAATGATTTTGGAAATGTAAAAGAACCATCCGGTGTGTAATAAACGATTGGTCCTGAAAGTGACCGGGATCAGATATTGTCATACTCTCTGCCAATACCGAAAACTACTTTGACAACTGTGTACACGATGCAGATTCCAGAATGAAGTAGGATGGTGGCGACGATCCTATATGAGGTATATATGTGGACCCGACTCCCACGAGTTGGCTTAAGGTAGCTAAATAGGAGCAATCGACGGGCCAAGTGAGATCATTCCTCCGATCGGGGCACACTTCATCGATACTATACTTTGACTTTTTATTTATTCAGTGGCCACCCTTTGATTTTTACTCGGGAGTGTGTTTCGAGTTGGATGGTAGTTGCGGCTATATGTTACCAACAGTCTGGAAATGTAATGGGCATATCTACCCTTGCATTGCCTATTTGTGCCATGTCACCTACCCTAGCACGCCTTCTACGACTTTGTTTTGTACCATACCAATGGAGTGCCCTCTGATGACACCCAGTGCGGGTGGGATTACAGTACTGTATAGACTATGGGAATATATAAAATGTGTTAAGGTGGATTTACTTTACTGTAGACATATTATAATAGCGTATTGTCTAAATAGTAGATAGTTTAACGGATCCTTAGGATATGTGAATCTCGAGCATCTCTTAAGTTACTACACTCACGTCAAACATTGGATAGGAGGTGTCAAACCCCATAAACATCTTTGACGCCATTCCACTCATATTTATTTAAGTTGATTTAACTTACATAAGATCTTTTAGTTCTGACTCGAGTGTTTTGTCTTTTCAATTCACTCGGGTCAGCCTAAGCATTTCAGGATTTAAAGACCTTATTTCTGGAGGATGAAGACGAAGATTTTTTTAGTATTATTTACTATGTTATTCCACTGCATCACACTGTTCTGCTGCATTGTTATCTCTGATATGTGAACTCTAATTTGTGTTGTATAAGTATAATAAAATGTATTGTAAACAGCTTCATGAACTGTTATTTGATTATTATATTTTGTCATTCAGCTGTGAGATTCTATTTTGTTTTTCTTTCTTTCTTTGCTATTTCTCATTCACCCCAATAATAATCCGCTCTTTTGTATGGTTTGAGTTGGCTCGTGTGTCTGCTTATAGTGTCCAAAAAAGCAGGATGTTACATGGGCGGGCGGGTTAGGCTGAGGAGGGGGCTCGGACTCCCACCCGGTCATCCTGGAACGATCCACCTCAACTTCCATGACTTTCGGCACTTTGACAGCTGTAGTTGCTGCGTAGAAATTCTGGATTCGATCCTCCTTTTGGAGGCCTAGATGGCCTCGAATCGCAATCGCCCCACCTAGTCGTCCCGGAACGATCCACCTCCCCTTCCGCACGCATTCGGACACTTTAATGGTTGTAGTTGTTGCATAGAAATTCAAGGTTCGATCCTCCTTTCGGAGGCCCAGACGGCCCCGGATCGCGATCGCCCCAATTGTAAAAACAATCGGCTTCCCCTCCTGGGTAGGTGGATTAGGAAGAGGAGGGGGCCTGGATTCCCACGTGGTCGTCCCGGAGTGATCCACCTTGCCTTTTGCATTGTTTCAGGCACTTTGACGACTGCAATTGGCCCAGACGGTCCCGGAACAATGTACCTCACCTTCCATGCGCTTTCGGGCATTTTGAGGGCTGTAGTTACTGCGTAGAAATTCTGGGTTCGATCCTCATTTCGGAGGCCCAGACAGTCCCGGATCGCGATCGCCCCAACTTGGAAAACAATCGGCTTCTCTTCCTAGGTGGTGGCTCAAGAGGAGGAAGAGGCTCGAACTCCCACCAGTCGTCTCGGAACGGTCCTCCTCGCCTTCCACACGATTTCAGGCACTTTGACGACTGTAGTTTGCCCAGACGGTCTCGGATCGCGATCTCCCCAATTAGGAAAACGATTGGTTTCCCTCCTGGGTGGGTGGGTCATAGGAAAGAGGGGTGCTCCGATTCCCACCTGGTCGTGTTATGTTTTGTTCGAGCCATTTTCACTTGAGTTGAATCCAGTATAGGCTTGGGTTTGACCTTATGCTCATTTATCCCTGCAATTTAACAAGCAAGTGTATATCGGTGTGCATGATGTTGTGACATGTACAAAGATATACTGTGCATGTTACAAGTTGTTCATGTAAGATGAATTAAAAGAAAATGCCGACGAACAAACCAATTAACTGAGGCAAATAATATTTTCAAACACACATTTCATTGTGCACTGTAAAATATTTCTTTTTCAATTTAATTGCGTCAGTGTTTATTTTGCAGATAATTCAGATGCCGGATACATGTTGGAACAAAGTTGAAGATCAAAATATGAGTAAAGAGTGAATATGTAGTGAGGTGAAAACATGTATGACAAAATTATGTAGTGAAAATTGTGTTGTAATTGAAACTTGTATTCGGAATATATTGAGGGCTTAAATTTATACCGTTTGAACTTGTAATAAATATTTGTTTGAATAACATATTTGTTTTAATATAAATTCTGTGTTATTTATTTTATTCAATAAATATTTATTTATTTATGTGAAAAAATAAAATAGTACAATAAGAATTACATTTAAACGAATATATATATATATATATATATATATATATGTTTAGTATCATCAAACAAAAACCATAAGCTATTGTATTCTACGGATTATGTGATATCCCGGAAATTTCAAGCAATTGAAATATGATAATCTCTTTTATAAATTACTTAAAATTGGAAAATTATTCTTTTAAAACAAATAGTAATGGATTATTTATATGTATATATATATACATTTTAAATAGAATTATTATTTTCAAGCAAATTAAATATGTTTTGTTTAATATATAAATGAGTTGATTTAAATTGAATTTAAATTTGAATTTGGAATTCAAGAGATAAATGTCTAAAAATAAATTGGATTTAAAAAGTGTATATGTATGATTTTTATTAGTATATAGTTAGTTTTATATTATTTTCTTTAAAGATTTTGTTAATATAAATTAAGAAATGTATTTACTAAATAGAAAATTAAATATAAAAGTTTTATAAAAACATTTAAAAATAATAAACACATGCTAAATACAAGTGTAAGATTATTAGCATATAGTTAACAAATGTAAGATAATTAATACATGCTAACGACAAATGGAAGCTAATTAGACAAGTGCCACAATTTATTTTATTTTCTTTTATTTTTAAAAAAATCATAAATTAGGCTATAAATATATGTATACTCTTCTCTTCTCAGTTCTTTCCTATTTTCATTTTCAAACAAGAAAACTAAAACCCTATAAACAATTTTCAACCATAAAATTTAAAACTCTTTCAACAACTATAACATAATCATCTCTATTTTTAAAAGCAAGCTTCCAACTTCAAACTAAATCGAAGCTTAGATCATCTCAGCAAGAAAATTCAGTTCGGTTTCAAAACAAGATCATCTCAACTACATTTCAGATCATTTCAACAATTAAGCATTATCCAGTTTCAAAGATCAAGGCATTTTCCAGCATTCAAGTTTTCAAAATAAAAACTGCTTCAAACCTGACTGTTCATCTTTTCTGGTGAGTAAACTAACAACTTGAAACTTAAAATATGTTAAAAACTTGTTGCATGTGAAAATCTTTGAATGTTATGGTATGAATATGCTTTGAATGGTGAATAAATGAGATTGAATGTATATATAGGTGATATAACTGTGCATGTATGAGAACAAGGAAACTTGCTCTGTTCTTATTTTTACAGGTTTAAAAACCTTTCAAAAATCAAGATCTCAACCTCTAAATTCTTTTAGACCTTGTTGTTCAAACAAAAGTTGTTTAAAATAGAAAGATCTTAAATGTAAAAATAGTTTCAAGTATGATTTGTTTATATATTATCTGGAAAATCAAGAAGGACAGCTGAAACTTAAAACATGTTGAAATTCAATCATCACAATTTTTTGATTCATTTATATAATCTTAATCTCCATCAAAAATCATGAACGTTAAAAGTCAGATCTCGATTTTTAAGTGAGTAATTCGAGTGAGCGTGCAGGTTGATCAGAAAAATGGATTTTTAGGCTTTTCTGGTGATTGGGGGACTCGGGAAGGTCAGGATCGCAACTGGAGGTAGCTAGGATGTTGGCGAGTTAGGAAAAAATGGTCGCTGGCTTTATTAACCACCGTGGCAGCGACAGCTCATCGGAGTAGGTTTTAGGCACAGTTTTGGTCGAGGCTGGAAACTTGGGTGTTGCATCGTCTCTGGAGCATCGGAGAGGATGGGTCATGGGGAAAAGAAGCATGGATGGCCGACGATGGTGTGGCCGGAGTTTCAGGGCTGCTGGTGATCGGCAACGTCGGATCGAGAAAGTTTTTTGGTGATGGGTGATGTTCCTGTTCATTCAAGGTAGCTCAATTTTGATTGTGGGCTTATGATGATATTTGGGAGGTCGTGATCGATGATGGGGATGATCGTCAACATGTGGGAAGTGACGGCGATGGTCAGAGCTGCGGCGATCAAACGTGCACATGCATGAGGTTGGCAATGTGTCAGTGGTTTGGGAAGAAGGATGGACTCGGGGAATGACCCGGGTAAGTGGGGAAAATACTCGAGCATGGTCTCGGGTAGAGGTGCATGAGAGTTTTGTGATAACTGTTCGAAAATTTAAACCTTAACATGTTTTTTTTTTAAAAAGAAAGGTGAATTGTCTCGAGTCTGGGCTCGAGTGTTTACCGGGTTGGACCCGATGTAAATTATAACAGTTTTAAAATTTAAATATAAGCTAGTTTTTAAAATTCAAAATGAATCAAGTTTAAATCCTTTTTCTTAATTAAATTTCTTATATATATAATAAATGTTTTTATTAAATATTTAGTTTAAGATGTTGTGTGTTTTATTTTACTTAAATTAATTAAGATAAATCCTTAAGTTTATTTTTAAAACTTAAATGGTTTAGTTAAATAATTAATTAAAAGATAAAATGTTTTAAAATTTATATGTTATTGATAATTAAGAAATTAATAAAGATGAATGGGTTATCTTAAAGTTAATTAAGGTCTTGAATAATTTAAGGTTAATTAAATTAATAAATTAATTAAAGAGTAATTAATTAAATTAATTTAATTAATGATTAAATATTAACTAATTAATGAATTAAGGATTAATTAATTAATAATTAAGGGTTATAAGTTAATTAATTAATTAATTCGTAATAAGGTTTAATTAATTAATTAGGATTGATTAATTTGTAATTAAGGTTTAATTAATTAAGTAATTAGAGATTAATTAATTTGTAATTAAGAGCCGATAAATTAATAATTAAGGATTTATTAATTAATAATTAGGGTTAATTAATTGTTGATTAAGGATTAGTTAATTAATAATTGAAGGATAATTAATTAGTAATTAAATATTAATTAATTTGTAAAGTAATTAAAGAATGATTAATTAATTCGAATGGTTTGTAATTAATTGATGATTGATTAAGCAGGGTTAGGTGATTAATTCTTAAGTAATTAATTTAATTTGAGTTAATTAAATTAATTATAGTATGGACTAATAAGTCTTGCTTATGGATGATTGATTGTATAGAATGTCTGGGTTGATTGATATCTATAGTATGATAATCTGTGATATTCTGTGATGTGATATACTTTGGATATAGCTGTGATAAATGTGTGTTATTTATCCGTGTTGAATTATTGTGTGTATACAATGTTTTGAATTGGATTGAATTGTTTAAACCTTAAACAACTTGACCTTTAAGAAGGCGTTTGGATTTCGATGAGACCGGAATCAGATATCAGGTTTGGTTATCCGAAAACCACATCGATCCAAGTTAAACGATAGGTCATGAAATCTCAAGTGAAGATCGAGATGAAGTTACAAAGTGCAATGGCTATTGTCGTTAACTCTGAGGGTGATTCCAAAATGATTGTAGCGAGATAGTGCCTTCGGTTTCGTTCGAACCCGGGACGAACTTGTATAGATGAATGCAATCAGACCACCGTCAATGGAGGACGACGAGCATTCCAAGTTATGCGTTCTAGAAGGTAATCGTAGCCTCAAGCCTCATCAATCGAGAATGGATAAAGCATGGGAGGTGCATGCAAGGCTAAGTGGGTAGCACCCAAGTAGGATAAGATTTTCCCTTGTCTAGAGGTCCTTTTTATTCGGTTGTGTAGGCGGTTGTTTGGCCACAACCACGGGGTTGTCTTATTCGGACTATCTAGTAAGGGGTAGCTCCGGCTTTATGATGCAGGGGATCTGGGTGGATCCTAGGTACGGTGATCTAGGCCACGTACTATGACGGGCGGTACCCCAGTAGCCCTGCCATTGTATGGAATCCAATCTCTAATAAGTGCCTGTACAATTTTGATCGTGCCTAATTATGTTGGAACGTGAGATGTAAGTATTCCAGCTATTTTTGTATTTTATATTGAAAACCCTAGAAAATATTATAATATAACTGGATTTCCTATCAAATGTTTCGGTTATCGTGAGGGAAAAACTTGTCCGTGTTTATTTACGGAGTGTCTTACGAGATACCTTTTATTTCAAAGTTTTTTTTTAAGTTAAACAACTTAACCATTTACTCACACCAGACTCATGTCTGACCCGGAATTTATTCTATTTTTCTTAAACTCTTGGGTACTCAAACTTCTATGAGTAGCCAAGTGATCAAGTTTGGCTTGACGAATTTTAGGAAGCTTGGAGCAGGAGTCTTGGCATATATATATCTATTTCCACTGTATTGAAGTCTTTTGTCTGTTGTATTTTGGGATGTGATGGATAGACAGGTTGTCACGACTGTCTAATGTGTTGATGATGTAACTGTGTAACTCTGATGTATATGACCATGTAATATCCATGTGAAGTATTATATTTTGTTCTGTTTCTGCTGTGAGATTCTGATATTGTTGTTCTGTCTTTGTAACTATTCTTTTTCTACCTATTTCTTTCTTACTACTCATACGTCTTTCTATGGAATGAAAGGCGGGTCGTCATAGTTAGTATCAGAGCCCTAGGTTGAGATAATACCTAGGCTTCGGAGTATTTGTAATTTTTATATGTCTATATACCTATCTAAATTGTTGGGTTACCCGTCCAAGTTGCCAACATGAGTTCTAGAGGAAGGAGAGGCGGAGTTGTGGGCAGCACGACGACCAATAATGGAAGAGGTCCGACTGCTAGCGAGGCTGTGAATCCTACGCCGCCTCGAGTAAGTTTTGCTACTTTGTGTAAGGATTTCACCAATCTAGAAGGAATACCTTTTAAAGGATCGAAGTCTGTCATTGAAGTTCAAGCTTGGTTACGCTCGTGTGAAAGCATTTTTAAGAGTTTGGATCTATCTAACGAGCAAAAGAGACTGATGGCATCGTGACAACTTCAAGAAGGAGCTGCAGCTTGGTGGGATGCAGTTACAATGAACATTTCAGAGGATGATATTTCTTGGAGTAAGTTTAAGGAATTATTTGAGGAACAATTCATGCCTACAACTGGGGGGATTCGTCTGTATAGATATTTTCTGGATCTAAAGCAAAGGAGTATGTCAGTTTTAGAATATGAGAACAAGTTCAAGAATTATCTCGCTACGGACCTGATTTATCGGCATGCCCCTTAAGAAGAATGTAACGACCTGGAATTTCCGATCCAGAAAATTCCAGATAGTTAGAGAAAAGAAGAAAAGAGATAGAGGAAGAAGAACGGAAAAGTAATACACAATCTCACATTCGCAGCGGATAAAATATAATAGCAAATAAATAACAGTTTACAAAGCAAAACTGTATCAGTATATTTACATCTTACATCAGAGTTACAACAAATTTCACAACATTGGACAGTTTAAAATAACTTCCAAATAAATAACAATATATATTACAGCGGATAAACACTCTATACGTTCCTATCCTTTAGATCTCCTCCTGAGCTCCAGAACGTCCTTACCTGCAATCTGTAATACTCGGTTTGACCCGAGCATTACATCAAAGTAACACCCGGGTCAGGCTGGAAACTAGCGTGAGTAAACCCGTTTAACAAGAATACAAAAGCATGCAACACTTATAATCCCGGGTACTTATATCAAATTACAACTTCTCAGGTTGCTATAGACATCACTTATTTCACAAGAAATTTCTAAGTGCCAGAACTTAGATTATATGGTCCAATTCACTTTAATCATTCCATTCACCCTATTGATTTCACTCATCAATTTATAAAAATCGAAGTGGTTTCGGGTATTAACCAATACCCGACTCCGGTCTCTTCGGATTCAGATCATCTTATTCAGATATTCAAGTGGAACACAATTCAAATTCCCAACTCAGAATGCCATTCACGTTAACTCACCATCAATAGAAAAGTAAAACATTTCAGTTAAATCTCAACATCTCATAACACATAACATCCAAATCACATATACGATATATATCAATTAATTTAAGTCATGCAATATTATTCAATCATTTATAAGCAAGTTTTATCACTTCCAAAAGTTAATTTATTTTATCTCTAATTAAATTAACTACAATTCTTAATTACTTAGATTACTATTTACTTAATATTGATTAATTGTAACCAATTAATCAATCACCTTTAATTATTCTCCTTAATTAATCACCCTTAACTAATTATTCTTTGATTTCAATAAGTATTTAATTCTCAATTGATTACACAAGTAATTATCCTTAACTCTTTTTTTTCTTTTTTTACAGTAATTAATCTTTAATTAATTACTTCCATAATTTATAATTCTTAATTAATCACTTTCATTTATCAGCCTTAATCAATCTTAAAACAGTAATAAACCATATTGCAATCACTAATCTTAATTAATTAATTCCTTAATTAATTATATTAATTCTTTAATAAATTACACCAAGTAATTTAATCCTGAATTACATCTTCTAAGTAAAGATTTTAAACTAAATCTTTTTTTTTAATTTCAAATCATTAAAGTATACTTCAACTTTTAAACTTAATTGCAATATTTTATTAACTTTATCTTATTTCCGAAACCTAAGACTCAGATTCAATTTGAATTAAATTTAAAATTCTGATTTAACTTTGTTTAAATCCTCTTTTTCATTCCAAACTCCATTTAAATTCAAATTCTTTACTTACACTTTAAACTTCTTAAACACTTTAATATTCTTAAGTCACTTTGAATTTAAAAACTCATTTATTTCCAAATTAGATTCAAATTCAACTTGAATCTATTTTCAAACTTAGATTTAAACTTAAAATCAGATTGAAAACTAGATTTAAATCTCATTTAAAAACTTTACTTTCATTTAAATTCAGGGTTTTAAATTTTATTTTAGAATTTAAAAACAGAACAACATGTTCTGTCAAAACCTGTTACAAACAGTTAATCGTGCCACGAGCCTTATTACCTCGAGCCATACTTCGAGTAAAACCCCAAGTTACCCCGATACTTCCCCGAGAATTTCTCCTCCTCTACTTTATTTCACGATCGAATTTTTAACCGCTTGACACCCCGAGGCCAACCCGAGCTACGACCCTACTTCCGCGAACCTAACTTCGAGCAACTTCACCCCCTGACATGACGTGCACGCCGTGCACCTACACCAGCATCGCCGACCACTGGTGATCCTCACGACCACCCCCACAAACCACACAAACCCCTACAAACCTAAACGAGGACCCAGATCAACAGCAGTATCTTCGAAACGAAAACGAACCTTTTTTACCAAGTTTAGAAACCAACACTGTCGGTAATTCGCACCCCCACCATCGCCTCCGACCTTGAGAAGTCCTACCATCATCACCAAAGCTTCGTCGAACCCTCCAGCAGCCATCCCCATGGTTGCGATCAACTCCGATCATCCCACGCTGCCACACGAGCACGATGAACAACTCGACCCAATTTGGGTTCTTAAACCCTAAATGCCCTTTTCCAAACACTACGATGCGAAATAAAATCAATTCGTATTTTTCGCGCACCCACCAATGCATCAGCAAGCTTCACCCCTAATCGCGACGTCCAATTCGCCATTGATCACTGGGTTTTGATGAAAGTACCATTCTCGGTCATCTCGTAATTTCTCAACGAATTCTTATAAAAAAACTTGATATATCAAAATTCATAACATTTAAGTGCAAATCCAAGCATACAACTGGAATTTAAAATCTTGATACTTGGTTTTCTGATAAAATTTATTTATCACTGTAATCTCCAAATTTTAAAATATTCATTGCATAGAAACATTTGAAACTATTTTTAAGATTTAGAACACATTGTTAGAAACCATTTTCATTTACAAACTCTAGACTAAAATCAAATGGATGAGAAGATAGGATTTTTCTAATAAAATCTAAAGCCTGGACTGTTATAAACAGAGATATATATGTATACAGACATCCACATCTTTATATCTGCACATTCATAACCATGCAAACCAAATTTACTCAATCATTCAAAGACATCTCATATCATATTTCAGAGATCGTGATATGTAGGTTTAAAGTCTTATAAAAGAGAAGTTTGCTCACCTGCAAAGAACAGAGACAGGGAACATATTTGTTTCCAGGCTTCTATAATTTTCTCTGAATTCTTCTTTGCATGCTGAATAAAATCTTGCAGCTGATAACTTTGAAAATCTAGGTTGCATTTGAAAATTTGTTATAGGTTTAGAATTTTGCTTTGAGAATTGCTGACAGGTTTTGCCTAGAAAATGAGTTACAGGCTTTGGTCTTTTGATTGGGAAAAAATAATTTACAGGGTTGATTTTTTTTTCTTCTGGAAATGGGTTACAGATTTCTCAGTTTTAATCTAAGATTTCCTTTGTTTTAGAAATGAGATGAGAAAAGGGAAGGTAAGATGTATGCTTATAAAATCTAATTTATGTTTTATTAAAAATCAAGAAAAGAAATAAATAAATCATGACACTTGTCCTATACCACATTTAACTATCCAACACATGTTATCAAGTGCACTTAAAACATAACACTTGTATTAATTCATTATCATATATATATTTTTTAAATGAGTTAAAAAGCTTTTATATAAATTTTCCTAATTAATTTAGTGCATTTCTTAATTAATAAATGTTTTTTTGTAAATTTATAAAAATAAAACCTTTAAAAGAAATTTAAATATAAAATCAATCATATTTCAAGTAAAATCATATATAGTGTATTTAATTCATTTATCAATGTAGATATAAAACCTTTGTATTTGTTTACTATTTAAAAAAAATACTTTCATAATTTATATAAATAAATTCTTTAAGGAAAATAATATAAAACAAATTATATTCTAATGAAAACTTTATTCTTATATTTTTATATCCAAACTATTCAAAATAATTATTCTTTAAATTCAAATTTTAAATCCAAATATTCAAATTCAAATTCAATTTAAAACTTCAACTTAAGATCAACTCAAACATATATTAATTTTAAACAAACACATTATTAAATTTATTGAAGATAATAAGTTTTGCCTATTTTAAATGACCCTATTAGGAGATTATTAAATAATTATTTCCCAGATATGAATATTAATTTCTGGATTTATTTGTATCATCCTTAACAATCAGTAAAAATCAGTATTTTTATTAATTAACCCAGTTAATTATCAATTAACCAATACTCCAGAATTCGGGTTATCACATTCCTCCCCCCTTAGAATCTTTTCGTCCCCGAAAAGAAACGAAACCAGAATTTATTTAATATTTAAAACCAGGTTTTTGTCTTTGATCATTTCTAAAACACTTTTAAAATCTATATAGTATTACAGTAACAGTTTTATAAAAATACTTTTATAACTCGATGTCTCAATAAGTCCATCCTCGTTCTCATAGAAATTCGGTCATACGTTGATCAGGCGTAAGACTGAAAATCTATAAATACTTGGCAGACTCATTTTCAACATCCAGTGAAAATACTTGGAATAATAATTTTATTGAAAATATAGAAAACGGTTTTTTTTTTAAATAGAGGATATACCTTTGGTGAGAATGCTCTGGAAATCATCACCCCAATCCATGGTCACAGTTACATTCCAGGGTTACGTTGCCATCACAGCAAAAGTCCATGTAACTGCAGGCTCTCAGCGGCCTCTCGATTACGCCATGGATCCTACACAACAGATCACAGTTACATCCAGGGTTACGTTGCCGTCACAGCAAAAGTCCATGTAACTGTAGGCTCTCAGCGGCCTCTCGATTTTCGCTGTCGAAATGAAACCCCTCCACTCCTACATAGGTCGCAGTCTGCCGATATAAAATCAAACGCAGACTGTTGGCTCTCAGCGGCACACACGACTTTCGCTATGTTATACCATAGATCGCAGTTACATCCTGGGTTACGTTGTTGTCACAGCAAAAGTCCATGTAACTGTTGGCTCTCAGTGGCACACACGACTTTCGCTATGGTATACTCTACTCATAATCCTCAGGAACTAGTTTTGTCCGGACTCCTCACAGGATCAACTTTAGACCCCCCCCCTTGGGGCTCAAGGCAGCACCACCCGGTGGTACTCCTGAGAAGTTCATTTCAAGGGAGCGCCTTTTTTCCCAGAGCCATCATCAAAACATTTTATACTATACATATATAGTATCTTTCAAATCATACACCTAGTATGATATCATACAAAGCTCCTTTACTCAAAATCGATTATTCCAAAACAGATAATTTTCAAACTAGGCTTTCCAAATTCTCATATTGATTTTACCTAAAAATCAAAAGCCTTTCCAAATTCAAAGGTTCCCAAAACCTTTTTCCAAAATCCTCATAAGATCCTTTATACATATATATATACAGAGTTATATATAATTTTTTAAAACTTTGGATCTTTTCAAACTTGTATAAAACTCCTTTTATACTTCAAAACACCTTCAAAAACCCTTTTCTTCTGGAAAAAGATTCAACAAGGGAAGGTTTATGTTATATAATACAGATATATAGCTTTATTTATTCCAAATCAAATAATCAAATTTGATTATTCTTTACAAAACCACTTACCATATCACTTACTTCCATAAACAAAATTTCAACCATAGAAATGTCAAATTTCCACCTTACTTCATCATATACTTTACAAAATATAACTTTCATTTCAAAATCCAATTCACGTTTCTAATCCACAAATTTCCAGTATCAATTTTATTCAAATCCGTACGATGTACACATATTATTCGTACGCTATACCTATCTGATCTCTTACTCGATCACACAATTTCACTTACGAACTAGTATCGTCCACCCGACTTCCTAGTGCGGACTTAGATCTGGTTTCTTGATCAGAAACCGTCATTCTCCTTGCATAGTCTAACTATGATAGAGAATATCCAGAACCAATCAACAACCCATATCCGGGTTCGCCGTCGAAAATCGAGTGAAAAATTCCAACTCGGATCGACATACAATCTCGAAATTCTGTGCTCGAATCTGGATCAAATCATTATGAGAACAGAATAACATACGTACACCCTACGTATTTATCTTTATTGGTTATTAGCCAAATTAATTCTCTTTCTATTCACAATTTCCTTTAGATTCTATTCGCTTACTCACAATTGCCTTAATCCATTTGGATTATCACCTCTATTCTTATCTCGATTGGGTATTTAACCAATAACAGTTTAAACTCTGCCCAGTTTAAATTTAGCAAATAATTTGAAAAGTTAAAGAAATAGATAAGTAGTTGAAAAATAACTACTAGTTTGTAAAATAGCTGTAAAATAGTTCAGTAATTGTAAAATAATTGGAAAATAGTTAAATAGTCATAGAAATTTTAAAAAATTGCAAAATAGCTATAAAATAGTAATTAGTAGTTGTAAATAGTAATTAGTTTATAGAATAATTAGAAAATTGTTAAACAGATTCAAAAATAATTGTAAAACAAGTATAAGATAGTTTGGCTTTAAAAAGAAAGGTTGTATATATAATGAATAGCTTGGAAAAATAGGTTTATATTAAAACAATTTATATTAAAAAAAATAGTCCAGAGTCAAAACAATTCAATACCCAATCCCTATTCCCAATCAATTCAATTTAAATTCACATTTTCATTTAAATTGACCCAATTCCAATTTTTTAAATAACTTCAATTTCCATTGAAATTGATTAAATCCCAATTCAAGTTGGATTAACCTCAGTTTCTTTCCAAATTTAACTTCATTCAATCTTAATCTTAAAATTTACTAATTCAAATAAATTTTAATTGAACTAGTTCCAATTTCAATTCATTTCAACCCCAGGTTGAATTAATTCCAATATCAAACTCCATTTCCAAATCAAGTTGAATTATTCTTGATTTCTTCAAATTCAATTCAAATTCCATTTGAATTTAAAAATTATTCAATTTTAATTACAATTTCAAATTATTCAAATTAATCCAATTCAAATTTTCCATTTGAATCTTATACTCATACATCTTCAATCACTATTTCAATTAATTCAAATCAAATTCAATTCACATTTTAAAGATTATTAATAACAATAGGATGATATCATCCAATTATTTCAAAACATCCATCCATTTCCAATTTTCGGATCTCAAACCAAATTTGAGATCACTCAAACTCTCAAATATAATCAATCATTTAACTTTCCAAGTTAAAACTTAATTTCATCTGGAAATTTCCAAATTAGGTTGATCATTTCAACTTATTTAACCTTTCCCAAGTTAAATTCAATCAATCCCGTTTAACCTTACTCAAATTTGAATTCCCTTTCCAATTTTAATCTTCTCATAAATAATCTTCTCACTTATTAAGTTCAAAAACTTATTACTTTGGGTAACATATCTCATTCCAGATTTAAAACTCAACATTTAGAGTTTATTTCAACCAACTTTGATATTATGTATATCCACACATATACATATTTACTTCTTGGCTCACCAAGTCAAATTTAAAAAAAAATTAAACTACCTTTGGTTTCAATTCAAAACAAATTCTCTTTAAAATTTTCAAACATTTCTTATTTTAAAATAAGATCATATTCAAAGTAATTTGAATAATATTATTTCCTTTAACATTTTGAAACCAATTCAAATGTTTAAAATTTGGAATTCAGAACTTCACAATTGGAAACCCACTTTAATTTTCGTCCTTTCAAATTTACAAGTTTATTCTCCTTTTTAAATGGTTACTTCCTTAAAATATTTCATTATTAAATACATCAACCATTTATGATAATATCCAAGATTATCATATCCAAAACCATCCATTATCATCTTATTCTGAAATACTTCTCCAATTCAAGATTTCAATTTTAATTTGAATCCATTTCAAACTTATCTTTATTTAATTTCAATTTAGTTGTATTTCTATTGACATTTAATTTAATTCCAATAATTTAACAACCAATTTCCTTAATATAATAGATAATCTATTTCTTATATAAGATTCATTTACTTTTGAAATCGTTTAAAAACCTTTATATAAGAAAATAACAAGTACGCTCTCTCATATTTATACACTCAACCCATTATAGGGTACCACTCACCCTATCCTTAATGAGTAATCCCACCAGAGCCAAGGTTCTTGCTTAACCTTCAGCTCTGATACCAAATGTAACGACCTGGAATTTCCGATCCAGAAAATTCCAGATAGTTAGAGAAAAGAAGAAAAGAGATAGAGGAAGAAGAACGGAAAAGTAATACACAGTCTCACATTCGCAGCGGATAAAATATAATAGCAAATAAATAACAGTTTACAAAGCAAAACTGTATCAGTATATTTACATCTTACATCAGAGTTACAACAAATTTCACAACACTGGACAGTTTAAAATAACTTGTTCCAAATAAATAACAATATATATTACAGTGGATAAACACTATATACGTTCCTGTCCTTTAGCTCTCCTCCTAAGCTCCAGAACGTCCTTACCTGCAATCTGTAATACTCGGTCTGACCCGAGCATTACATCAAAGTAACACCCGGGTCAGGCTAGAAACCAGCGTGAGTAAACCCGTTTAACAAGAATACGAAAGCATGCAACACTTATAATCCCGGGTACTTATATCAAATTACAACTTCTCAGGTTGCTATAGACATCACTTATTTCACAAGAAATTTCTAAGTGCCAGAACTTAGATTATATGGTCCAATTCACTTTAATCATTCCATTCACCCTATTGATTTCACGCATCAATTTATAAAAATCGAAGTGGTTTCGGATATTAACCAATACCCGACTCCGGTCTCTTCGGATTCAGATCATCTTATTCAGATATTCAAGTGGAACACAATTCAAATTCCCAACTATGAATGCCATTCACGTTAACTCACCATCAATAGAAAAGTAAAACATCTCAGTTAAATCTCAACATCTCATAACACATAACATCCAAATCACATATACGATATATATCAATTAATTTAAGTCATGCAATATTATTCAATCATTTATAAGCAAGTTTTATCACTTCCAAAAGTTAATTTATTTTATCTCTAATTAAATTAACTACAATTCTTAATTACTTAGATTACTATTTACTTAATATTGATTAATTGTAACCAATTAATCAATCACCTTTAATTATTCTCCTTAATTAATCACCCTTAACTAATTATTCTTTGATTTCAATAAGTATTTAATTCTCAATTGATTACACAAGTAATTATCCTTAACTTTTTTTTCTTTTTTTACAGTAATTAATCTTTAATTAATTACTTCCATAATTTATAATTCTTAATTAATCACTTTCATTTATCAGCCTTAATCAATCTTAAAACAGTAATAAACCATATTGCAATCACTAATCTTAATTAATTAATTCCTTAATTAATTATATTAATTCTTTAATAAATTACACCAAGTAATTTAATCATGAATTACATCTTCTAAGTAAAGATTTTAAACTAAATCTTTTTTTTAATTTCAAATCATTAAAGTATACTTCAACTTTTAAACTTAATTGCAATATTTTATTAACTTTATCTTATTTCCGAAACCTAAGACTCAGATTCAATTTGAATTAAATTTAAAATTCTGATTTAACTTTGTTTAAATCCTCTTTTTCATTCCAAACTCCATTTAAATTCAAATTCTTTACTTACACTTTAAACTTCTTAAACACTTTAATATTCTTAAGTCACTTTGAATTTAAAAACTCATTTATTTCCAAATTAGATTCAAATTCAACTTGAATCTATTTTCAAACTTAGATTTAAACTTAAAATCAGATTGAAAACTAGATTTAAATCTCATTTAAAAACTTTACTTTCATTTAAATTCAGGGTTTTAAATTTTATTTTAGAATTTAAAAACAGAACAACATGTTCTGTCAAAACCTGTTACAAACAGTTAACCATGCCACGAGCCTTATTACCTTGAGCCATACTTCGAGTAAAACCCCAAGTTACCCCGATACTTCCCCGAGAATTTCTTCTCCTCTACTTTATTTCACGATCGAATTTTTAACCTACCGTATAAATAGATTAGTCGCTTGACACCCCGAGGCCAACTCGAGCTACGACCCTACTTCCCCGAACCTAACTTCGAGCAACTTCACCTCCTGACATGACGTGCACGCCGTGCACCTACATCAGCATCGCCGACCACTGGTGATCCTCATGACTACCCCCACAAACCACACAAACCCCTACAAACCTAAACGAGGACCCAGATCAACAGCCGTATCTTCGAAACGAAAACGAACCTTTTTGACCAAGTTCAGAAACCAACACTGTCGGTAATTCGCACCCCCACCATCGCCTCCGATCTTGAGAAGTCCTACCATCATCACCAAAGCTTCGTCGAACCCTCCAGCAGCCATCCCCATGGTTGCGATCAACTCCGATCATCCCACGCTGCCACACGAGCACGATGAACAGCTCGACCCAATTTGGGTTCTTAAACCCTAATGCCCTTTTCCAAACACTACGATGCGAAATAAAATCAATTCGTATTTTTCGCGCACCCACCAATGCATCAGCAAGCTTCACCCCTAATCGCGACGTCCAATTCGCCATTGATCACTGGGTTTTGATGAAAGTACCATTCTCGGTCATCTCGCAATTTCTCAACGAATTCTTATAAAAAAACTTGATATTATTATCAAAATTCATAATATTTAAGTGCAAATCCAAGCATACAACTGGAATTTAAAATCTTGATACTTGGTTTTCTGATAAAATTTATTTATCACTGTAATCTCCAAATTTTAAAATATTCATTGCATAGAAACATTTGAAACTATTTTTAAGATTTAGAAGACATTGTTAGAAACCATTTTCATTTACAAACTCTAGACTAAAATCAAATGGATGAGAAGATAGGATTTTTCTAATAAAATCTAAAGCCTGTACTGTTATAAATAGAGATATATATGTATACAGACATCCATATCTTTATATCTGCACATTCATAACCATGCAAACCAAATTTACTCAATCATTCAAAGACATCTCATATCATATTTCAGAGATCGTGATATGTAGGTTTAAAGTCTTATAAAAGAGAAGTTTGCTCACCTGCAAAGAACAGAGACAGGGAACATATTTGTTTCCAGGCTTCTATAATTTTCTCTGAATTCTTCTTTGCATGCTGAATAAAATCTTGCAGCTGATAACTTTGAAAATCCAGGTTGCATTTGAAAATTTGTTATAGGTTTAGAATTTTGCTTTGAGAATTGCTGATAGGTTTTGCCTAGAAAATGAGTTACAGGCTATGGTCTTTTGATTAGGAAAAAATAATTTACAGGGTTGATTTTTTTTCTTCTGGAAATGGGTTACAGATTTCTCAGTTTTAATCTAAGATTTCCTTTGTTTTAGAAATGAGATGAGAAAAAGAAAAAGGAAGGTAAGATGTATGCTTATAAAATCTAATTTATGTTTTATTAAAAATCAAGAAAAGAAATAAATAAATCATGACACTTGTCCTATACCACATTTAACTATCTAACACATATTATCAAGTGCACTTAAAACATAACACTTGTATTAATTCATTATCATATTTTTATTTTAAAATGAGTTAAAAAGCTTTTATATAAATTTTCCTAATTAATTTAGTGCATTTCTTAATTAATAAATGTTTTTTGTAAATTTGTAAAAATAAAACCTTTAAAAGAAATTTAAATATAAAATCAATCATATTTCAAGTAAAATCATATATAGTGTATTTAATTCATTTATCAATGTAGATATAAAACCTTTATATTTGTTTACTATTTAAAAAAAATACTTTCATAATTTATATAAATAAATTCTTTAAGGAAAATAATATAAAACAAATTATATTCTAATGAAAACTTTATTCTTATATTTTTATATCCAAACTATTCGAAATAATTATTCTTTAAATTCAAATTTTAAATCCAAATATTCAAATTCAAATTCAATTTAAAACTTCAACTTAAGATCAACTCAAACATATATTAATTTTAAACAAACACATTATTAAATTTATTGAAGATAATAAGTTTTGCCTATTTTAAATGACCCTGTTAGGAGATTATTAAATAATTATTTCCCAGATATGAATATTAATTTCTGGATTTATTTGTATCATCCTTAACAATCAGTAAAAATCAGTATTTTTATTAATTAACCCAGTTAATTATCAATTAACCAATACACCAGAATTCGGGTTATCACAAAGAATGAGATGTCTATGTTGGGAATGGGGCCTGAGTTCCACGAGAAGATGACGGCTCATCTTAATGGACCTTTCGTGGAATCGATCGACATGGAATTAAGGTATGAGGAGCTTATGAACAAGAAACCATTGGCATCTGCAGCAGCACCAAGTGGAACTTCTTCCAATCCAAATAAGAGGAAATTCAACCCAAATTAGAAGAAGCAAGGCAAAGGGAAGCAGGGAGGCAACAATGGACCTCGTAAGTGCTATGTGTGTCAGCAAGAGGGTCACTTGGCTAAGCAGTGTCCCAGGGGTAGATCTCAGTAGCAACAGCAGCGTAAGAGTGGACCTGGTTCTGCATTGGTTTAGAAATCCTTGTGTTTCAACTGTCATCAGCCGGGGCACATGGTGAAGGCTTGTCCGCTTCTTCATAAGGCCCAGCAGAACCAGGTGTTTTCTCTTGAAGGTGGACCATCAACTTATTCTTCTAAAGGCAAAGGAGTTCTTGAAGGTACTTTGCTTTTAGATGGCAATTTTATTAGAGTTCTGTTTGATTCTGGTGCATCTCTTAGTTTTATTTCTTTGGATTCGGTAGAGAAGTTTCCTCTTTCACCTAGTGAGGTAGACCGCTCTATTTTTGTATCTAATCCTATAGGCGGGGTGACTAAGTTAGATAAGATCTGTAGAGACCTAAGAATTTCTTATCTATCTCATAGTTTTTCTTGCGACCCATTTGTATTGGATTTCAAAGGGTTTGACCTTATTCTAGGAATGGATTGGTTGGATAAGTATAAGGCTGTTTTGATTTGTGAAGAGAGAACTGTGTCTTTGGAAACTTAGTTGGGAACAATCGCAAAAGTGACTTGCGATAGTGTTGGAGTTCACTTGAGTAATCTTTTGCACGGAATCGAGGCATCTCTAGAAGGCGTTGAGTCCATCGAAGTGGTCAGAGATTTTTCGGATGTCTTCGAGGAAGTTAAAGGTATGCCCCGCCATTGGGAGATAGAGTTTCGGATCGACTTAGTTTCGGGAGCAATATCTGTTGTTCAACCCAGTAGAAGGATGGTGCAGAAAGAGAGAGAAGAGCTGGTAAAGTAGACATAAGATTTCTTAGAGAAAGGTTTGATCCGGCCTAGTTTTTCCAGTTGGAGTTCTGCCATAGTCTTTATGACCATGTCGGATGGGTCATTGAGATTCTGTGTGGATTATCGGGAGTTTAATAAGGTTACTATTAGGAATAAGTATCCATTTCCCCGTATTGACGATCTTTTTGATCAACTCCATGGAGCTTCTGTTTTATCCCAGTTAGATTTAGCTTCGGGTTTCCACTAGGTTAAGGGTAGCTGAGGACAGTATACCCTTGACTGCCTTCAGGGGACCCAATTGTTTTTATGAGTGGTTGGTTATGCCTTTTGGGCTAACCAATCTCCTGCCTTTTTTGTGGATTTGATGAACCGAGTTTTCCGAGATGTGCTGAATAAGTTCGTGCTCGTGTCCATCGATGACATTCTTGTCTACTCCAAGTCTGAAGAGGATCATAAGCGACATTTGGAGATAGTATTGGAGACTTTGAGGAGGCATGTTCTGAGGGCTAAATTTTTGAAGTGCCATTTTTGGAAGTTGGAAGTCATATTTTTGGGACATATTGTATCTGGTGGGGGTATTTCTGTAAATCCAGCCAAGGTAGCAACTATTCAAGAGTGGAAGCAACCGCAGACTCCTACGGAAGTCCGCAGTTTTCAGGATTTGGCAGGGTACTACAGGAAATTTATCGGGGACTGCTCTACGGTTTCTTCGCACTTGACCAAGTTGACTCGGAAAGGAGCGAAGTTTAAATGGACCCTTGAGTGTAAAGAAGCTTTCCTGGATTTGAAGGCAAGGCTGACCAGTGCACCCATCTAGCTATTCCTGATGGTAAGAGTATGTTTGAAGTCTACACGGATGCTTGTGGAGTTGGGCTAGGTGCAGTGCTAATGCAAAATGGGAAAGTGATTGCGTATGCGAGTAGGCAGTTGAAGCCACATGAAAAGACTAACGCTACGCATGATCTGGAATTGTTGGCCATCGTCTTTGCTTTGAAGATTTGGAGGCACTATATGTTGGGCGAGAAGTTGGAGCTTTTCACGGATCATAAACCTTTGAAGTACCTTTTCTTCCAGAAGGATCTTAATTTGAGGCAGCAGAGGTAGGTAGAATTTTTGGCATCTTATGAGTTGGATATCCTGTATACTCCGGGAAAAGTGAATGTAGTGGAAGATGCTCTGAGTAGGAATGCAGTTCTATCTATTTTGGAAGTTGTTCCGTCTTTCCAGGAAAGGATTATAAGCAGTCAGATGAAGGATAGGGCTTTTGAGGAATTGATTCTTAGAACCGAGGATGGTCGATATTCGGATTTCAAGATAGACGGTCAGGGAGCTTTGAGAATCAACGGACGCTTGTGCATACCAGATGTGGATAGCTTGATGCAGGAAGTTTTGCGAGAAGGCCACAAATCAAGGTTGAGTATCCATCCGGGGATCTCAAAAATGTATAAGGATTTGAAGAGAGTATTCTGGTGGCCAAACATGAAGAAGGATGTTGCTGCTTTCGTCAATGGATGTGCGATATATCAGTAAGTGAAAGTGTTAAATTGATACTCTGCTGTCACCATCACTTCTAGTTTAAAAGCTACTTTGATGACCCACGGCTTTGACTATTTTATTTGGTGTTTGTGACTTCGACACAGTTTGATTTGAACTGCAGTTGACTTTGTGCATTTTTCTGTTGACATCGGCCTTGACTTTCACTTTTAGGATCGATTTCACCCTAGAGGGGGGTTGAATAGGGTGATGCTATTAATTATAAAAATTTATTACGGAAGTTTATAGAATATTTTCAACAGAGATATATCAAAATTATAGCAACACAGATAATAGCAGAATAATAAATGCATAAATAGAACGACATAGAATTTACCCAGCTTCAGCAAAACCCTGCCTACTTGTTGCCCCTAAGGTTTCTACTAGAAATTAAGCAGTCAGACGCTTATACACATAAACTTGTGATGCCCGCTATCGACTAGCCTTAACTCTATACTCAAAACCCTACCACAACTCAGCCACTGAGTTGCGAATTCTCAAACTAGGCTTCGTAGTTTGTCCCCTAGTCACACGACTAGAATTTACACAAGTTTAAAAGTGAAATTAAAAACACTTTAAAACACTAAAATAAATAAACCCTAATATTAATATAGTAAAGCCCAAATATAAAATCAGCCCAATGAAGAATAAAAGAGTTCCCCTTTTCCTTTTTAATATATCGGCCGACTTTCTTTTGTCTGTGATAATACGTAGCTCGTCTTCTTTCCTCTTTTCCTTTGCTAAAAAAATAGGGCTTTTTGAAATTGAATGCACCACTTCAATTAATCATTCGAATTTATGATCTTGCGATGCTTGCTTTGTCGAATGATCGTCTCTTCGATTTTGTATATGGCTACTTCAATTTCGTCGAGTTCGGTTCAAAGAATCCGGTATGTAATTTATGCTTTTTGCTTTTCTTGTTAGCTTATTTGAACTCGATTAATGATTTGAGTTATTGATATAATCTTCTCTATTATTGCTCGAACTCGAACACATCATTTGCCGAAGATGTTCATCGTTTATATAGGATTGGAATTCCTATATGTTCGTTCGTATACATTTGTTTGACTTCGTCATTTAATATAGCTCGGCCATTGATTTTCGATTGAATGTTTGAGATGATTTTTGACTTCTTCAATTCGTATATTTTTGCCCTGGTCCTCATGGTTTTGTGAATTTGCTGATTCCTTGATTTCCAGGGCTCTGACTTTACTGCGACGATGATTTCTTTCTTTGTGTTTGTTGACTTGATACTTTGCTGTCACCATCACTGCTAGTTTGAAAGCTACTTTGATGACCCATGGCTTTGACTATTTTTATTTGGTATCTGTGACTTTGGCACAGTTTGATTTGAACTGCAGTTGACTTTGTGCATTTTTCTGTTGACATGGGCCTTGACTTTTAAACTTGATTCTGTCTCGGCTTGTACTTGAGCATTGCATACGCTTTGTGTATTGGCTTCGGCCATTATGTCTTTGACATTGATGACTTCGGTACTGTCACTGACACTACTTCATTGATTTGATTATGCAAGCTTGGAGTTGCCTCTGGCAAGTTGAATTATTGACTGTTGTTTGAAGTGTGATATTGTGTTCATGTTGCTTTAATTCTGGTACACGATATTTGAGTCTGCACTGCATGTTGTACCTGTTCTTTTGGCATTGCTTACTGGTCCAGTTTCATTTGAACTTTGTTGTACTGACTTGAGTTCGAGTTGCTGCCATTTACTACTGCACTGCTTTATTGATACATATATATGTCTTGTAGAAATGTTGTATTTGTATCATGTTGTTTTGAAGTTTCTTTGACAGTCAGGGTTCGAGTGCATGGCATATTGAACTGGTTCATGTATATATGTATGTTGTTTATCACTTCATGTTGAAGTCTGGTCACCTGTGTGGCCTTCTTTAGGCGCTCTGATCTTTTGATTCATGTTGTCTTGCTACTTACTTTGAATTTCATTTTTATGTTAAGTTCATTTGTTTTGATGCATTTGTACTTGTAGTCTTCACTGCAACCATATTGAACTAAACCCTGTTGTCTATTGTGGTCTCGAGTCATATGCATGTTCACTACAGTTGCCTTGTATCTGCAGTGTGCACTGTTTGGTTCATATTGCATTGCTTCATCATTGATTATTGACATGTGCACCGCTTGTGTAGTCTGCATGGTTTCTTGCATATTGATGTTGAGCCACTGCCTGTTAGACTTGAAGTCTGGTGGCTTCACTTTGGCATTTAAACCGGTTCGATATTGATTTCATTGTTGTTTTTCATATGCTTGTTGCTGCTATGCACATGATTCACTATGTACATTCTTTTCATTTGAAGCTATATTGTAGTTTCATTCATTCTTGAGTTTGTACATTTTGATTGCACCTGAGTTGAATCCAGCTTGGAGCTCGGGTTTGACCTTGTGCTCACATCGTGACTTTATTTTTATTACACTTGAGTTGAACCCAGCTTTTCATTTGGGTTTGACCTGTGCTCACCTGTCCCTGTAATTTTATCAAGTGTATATCTCGGTGTGCACGGCCTTATGGCATGTACAGTGATACACTGTGCATGTCACTAGCTATTCGTGTATGATGAATTCAAAATTAAATGATGATGAACAACCCAAATAACTGAGGTAAATAATATTTTTAAAATTACATTTTATTTTGTACTGCAAAAATATTTTATTTTCAATTTTACTGTGTAAATGTATATTTTTGCAGATTACACAGATGCTGGATTCAAGTTGAAGATTAAATATGAGTGAATGAGCGATATGTAGTGAGGACAATTATGTAAATTGAAATGTGATGTAATTGAAATTGTGTGTATATAATGAGAGCTCAAATTTGTGCTACTCAAAATTGTAATAAATATTTGTTTGAATAAAATATCCGTTTGAATTCAAATTCTATGTTATTTATTTTATTCAGCAAATATTCATTTAATCTATGAAAATGAAATAGTACATTAACAAATACATTTAAATGAATATATATGTGTGTGTGTGTGTGTGTGTGTTTATCATCAAACAAAAATCATATACTCGCGCATTCAACAGAAAGGTGATCAACAGAAGATGCGGGTTTGTTGCAGCCTCTGGAAGTGCCTAAGTGGAAGTGGGAAATGATTTCAATGGATTTCGTAGACGGTTTTCCATGGACTAGAAAAGGAAATAAAGGAATATGCGTAATAGTAGACCGGCTAACTAAGAGCGCCCATTTTATCCCCGTTAAGGCGACTAGAACTATAGTGTCTTTGGCAGAGATTTTCTTGAAGGAGATTGTTAGATTGCATGGTGTTCCAGTCAGCATAGTTAATGACCATGACCCAATCTTTACCAGTAAATTTTGGGAGGCTCTGTAGACAGCTTTGGGTACTAGTTTGATTTTGAGTACAGCCTATCATCCTAAGACAGACGGACAAACAGAAAGACTAAATTGCATTTTAGAAGATATGTTGAGAGCTTGTGTTCTGGACTTCGATGGACCTTGGGAGGACCATCTACATTTAGTGGAATTCTCGTACAATAATAGTTATCAGGCGAGTATCAAGATGGCAACCTATGAAGCTTTGTACGAGAGACCTTTTAGATCACCGCCCTATTGGGTAGAGTCGGGAGATCGTCTTGTTCTTGGTCCAGATTTGATCCGAGATGCATCTACAAGGTGGAGCTTATCAAGAAGAGAATGAAAGTAGCCCAGGATCGCCAGAAGAGTTATGCGGACAAGAGAAGAAGACTATTGGAATTCGAAGTCGGAGATTTGGTTTTTGTCCAGGTTTCCCCAATAAAAGGAGCGATCAGATTGGGAAGACGGGAAAGCTTCCCCTAGGTATATTGGACCGTTCCGAGTGCTTGAGAGAATTGGTGCTGTGGCCTACAGGATTGAATTTCCAGTCCATATGGCTGGAATTCATAATGTTTTTCACGTATCTCATCTGAGGAAATACGTGGACGACCCATCTCTAGTTGTGGAGCTAGCAGTGCAAGAAGATATAGAGATTGAACTGGACTTATCTGTAGTTAGGCATCCAGTTCAGAGAGTTGATCAAGATGAGAAATAGCTTAGAAACGAAGTGGTGAAGATGATCAAAGTTCAGTGGAGCGAGGATCCCAAAGACTATACCTGGAAAACTCTGGATAGTTTTAGGAAAGCCTATCCGGATTTGTGTCTGGATAGCTGGTAATATTTGTTTGGATGAATTGTTTGTTTGATTGTTAGTGTATAGTTGATATGTATGCTTCGATTGTTTGAAATAAAAGTTTTTGCATTATCTTTTGCTTTTAAATTTCGAAGATGAAATTCTTTTAAGGAGGGAGGAATGTGATATCCCAGAAATTTCAAGCAATTAAAATATGGTAATCTCTTTCACAAATTATTTAAAACTGGCAAATTATTCTTTTAAAACAAATAATAATGGATTATTTATATGTATATATATATATATACAAGATTTTAAACAGAATTATTATTTTCAAGCAAATTAAATATATGTTGTTTAATATATATATGAGTTGATTTAAATTGAATTTGAATTTGAATTTGAATTTGAATTCGGAATTCAAGAGTTAAATGACTTAAAATAAATTGGATTTAAAAAGTGTGTGTGTATATATATGATTTTTATTAGTATATAATTAGTTTTATATTATTTTCTTTTAGAGATTTTATTATTATAAATTAAGAAATGTATTTACTAAATAGAAAATTAAACAAGGTTAGATATAATATTAACATATTCAAACTTAACTTTAATAATTTTGTTCCTAATAATATTTTTATTAACTCCTATACTAATTTAAATAATGTTCACATGATGCAGTATAATTTTCTTCCTATTATAGGCCCTTAAAGTAGTTTCTTGTATTGTTTTTATCTCTGTTTTTATTTCTTTCTTTTTAGTCTTTTAGTATTGTTAGCTTTTGGTTCTAGTTTTTCCTTGCTTTAATTTTCATTTTGGTTTTTATTCTCACATATATGTATATAAAATCTATTTGTATACATATATGTGATTTACTCTAACTTGGTTTCCTAGTTTTGTTTCAGGTTTGTTTTAGACAGGTTGCTAGTTTTCTCTTGACTGGTTTTCAGGACAGCTGCAGCTTTGTACTGGTTGGCAGGATTGCTTTTCACAGGGATTCCGATCGTGTCTTGCACTCATTGGTGGATACTCAGTGTCTTCGGAGTGGAGTTCTTCTTTTTAGTTCTCCCCTTGGTGTTCTTCTTTTTGGACCTTCTCTTATTTTATGGGTGTTGTATTTTAGTTTCTCTGGTTTTAGATGCCTCTAACACTCTATTATCGGGCGGTGGCCTTGCCGGAGCTTAGTATTTGGGTTTAATGGGCGGTGGCATTGCCGAACCTCATTTGAGGGGCATCTACTTCTTTATTTTTTCTTTTTGATAGTCTTGTCACCTGTCAGGCATGTTGGCAGCTCCTTTATATTTGTTATCTATATAGCTCCATGTGTGCTCTCCTCGTTTTTTAGAGGATCACACATTTCTCTCAAAAAATATAAATTTTTTATAAAAACATTTAAAAATAATAAACACATGCTAAATAAAAGTGTAAGATTATTAGCATATAGTTAACAAATGTAAGATAATTAATACAATCTAATGACAAATGGAAGATAATCAAACAAGTGTCACAATTTATTTTATTTAAAAAAATCATAAATTAGGCTATAAATATACTTATACTCTTCTCTTCTCAATTCTTTCCTATCTTCATTTTCAAACAAGAAAACTAAAAGCCTGTAAACAATTTCAAACCAGAAAATTTAGAACTCTTTCAACAACTATAGCATAATCATCTCAGTTTTTAAAAGCAAGCTTCCAACTTCAAACTAAATCAAAGCTTAGATCATCTCAGCAAGTAAATTCAGTTCACTTTCAAAACAAGATCATCTCAACTAAGTTTCAGATCATTTCAACAACTAAGCATTATCCAGTTCCAAAGATCAAGGCATTTTCTAGCATTAAAGTTTTCAAAATAAAAACTGCTTCAAAACTCTCTGTTCATCTTTTCTGGTGAGTAAACTAACAACTTGAAACTTAAAATCTGTTAAGAACTTGTTGCATGTGAAAATCCTTGAATGTTATGGTATGAATATGCTTTGAATGGCTGAATAGATGAGATTTATTTATTTTTAATCTTGTTGCATCTTTTTTGATTCATTTATATAATCTTAATCTCCATAAAAAATCATGAATTTTAAAAGTAAGATCTCGATTTTTAAGTGAGTAATTCGAGTGAGCTTATAGATTGATCAAAAAATAGATTTTTAGGCTTTTCTTGTGATCAGGGGACTCGGGAAGGTCGGGATCGCCACTAGAGGTAGCTGGGATGTTGGCGAGTTAGGGAAAAATGATCGCTGGCTTTATTAACCACCGTGGCGGTGGCGGTGGCGGTTCATCAGAGTAGGGTTTTGGGCACAATTTTGGTCGAGGCTGGAAACTTGGGTGTTGCGTCATCTCTGGAGCATCGGAGACAATGGATCATGGGGGAAAAGAAGCGTGGATGGCCGATGATGGCGTGACTGGAGCTTTTTCGTAGCTGGTGATCGGCAGCGTCGGGTCGAGAAGGTTTTCTGGTGATGGTTGTTGTTCCTGCTCGTTCAAGGTAGCTCAATTTTGATTTTGGGCTTGTGACGATATCTGGGTGGTCGGGATCGATGATGGGGATGGTCGTCGACATGTGGGAAGTGACAGCGATGGTCAGAGCTCCAACGATCAGACGTGCACGTGCACGAGGTTGGTAGTGTGTCAGTAGTTTGGGAAGAAGGATGGACTCGGGGAATGACTCGGGTAAGTGGAAAGAAGACTCGAGCATGGTCTCGGGTAGAGGTGCACGAGTTTGTGATAAACCTTAACCAGTTTTAAAAACAAGAAAGGTGAATTGTCTCGGGTGTGGGCTCGAGTGTTTACCGGGTTGGACCCGAAGTAAATTATAACAGTTTTAAAATTTAAATATAAGCAAGTTTTTAAAATTTAAAATGAATCAAGTTTAAATCCTTTTCCTTAAATAAATTTCTTATAAATATAATAAATGTTTTTTTAAATATTTGGTTTAAGATATATGTTGTATTTTACTTAAATTAATTAAGATAAATTCTCAAGTTTATTTTTAAAACTTAAATGGTTTAATTAAATAACTAATTAAAAGATAAAATATTCCAAAATTTATATGTTATTGATAATTAAGAAATTAATAAAGATAAATAGGTTAACTTAAAGTTAATTAAGGTCTTGAATAATTTAAAATTAATTAAATTAATAAAGTAATTAAAGAGTAATTAGTTAATTTAATTTTAATTAATGATTAAAGATTAATTAATTAATGAATTAAGGATAAATTAATTAATAATTAAGGTTTATAAGTTAATTAATTAATTAATTTGTAATTAAGTTTTCATCCATTAATTATGATCAATTAATTTGTAATTAAGGTTTATAATTAAGTAATTAGAGATTACTTACTTTGCAATTAAGGATAGATAAATTAATAATTAAGGATTTATTAATTAATAATTAGGGTTAATTAATTATTGATTAAGGATTAGTTAATTAATAATTATAGGATAATTAATCAATAATTAAAGATTAATTAATTCGTAAAGTAATTAAAGAATGATTAATTAATTCAAATGATTTGTAATAAATTAATGATTGATTAAGAAGGGTTAGGTGATTATTTCTTAAGTAATTAATTTAATTTGAGTTAATTAAATTAATTATAGTATGGATTATTAAGTCTTGCTTATGGATGATTAATTGTATAGAATGTCTGGGTTGACTGATATCTATAGTATGATAATATGTGATATTTTGTGATGTGATATGCTTTGTTTATAGTTGTGATAAATGTGTGCTATTTATCCGTGCTGAATTGTTGTGTGTATACAATGTTTTGAATTGAATTGAATTGTTTAAACCTTAAACATCTTGACCTTTAAGACGGCGTTTGGATTTTGATGAGACTGGGATCGAATATCAAATTTGATTATCCGAAAACCATATCGATCCAAGTTAAACGATAGGTCGTGAAATCTCAAGTAAAGATCGAGATGAAGTTTCAGAGTGCAAGGGCTATTGTCGTTAACTCTGAGAGTGATTCCAAAATGAGTGTAGCGAGATAGTGCCTTCAGTTTCGTTCGAACGCGGAATGAACTTTATGGATGAATGATATCAAACCATCGTCAATGGAGGACGATGAGCATTCCAAGTTATGTGTTCGAAAAGGTGATCGTAGCCTCAAGCCTCATCAACCGAGAATGGCTAAAATAGGAGAGGTGCACGCAAGGCTAAGTGGGTAGCACCCAAGTAGGATAAGATTTTCCCATGTCTAGAGGTCCCTTTTATTCGGCTGTATGGGCAGTTATTTGGCCACAACCATGGGGTTGTCTTATTCGAACTATCCAGTAAGGGGTAGCTCTGGCTTTGTGATGCAAAGGATTAGGGTGGATCCTCGGTATGGTGATCTAGGCCACGTACTGTGATGGACGGTACCCCAGTAGCCCTGCCATTGTATGAAATCTAATCTCCAATAAGTGCCTGTACGGTTTTGATTGTGCCCAACTATGTTGGAACGTGAGATGTAAGCATTCCATCCATTTCTGTATTTTATATTGAAAACCCTAGACACTATTATAATATAACTAGATTTCCTATCAAATGTTTTGGTTATCGTAAGGGAAAAACTTGCCAGTGTTTATTTGCGAAGAGTCTTACGAGATACCTTTTACTTCAAAGTTTTTTTCAAGTTAAACAACTTAACCGTTTACTCACACCAGACCCATATCTGACCCAGATTTTATTCTATTTTTCTTAAACTCTTATGTACTCAAATTTTTATGAGTAGCCAAGTGATCAGGTTTGGCTTGATGAATTTTAGGAAGCTTGGAGTAGGAGTCTTGGCATATCTATATATTTATTTCCACTATGTTGAAGTCCTTTGTCTGTTGTATTTTGGGATGTAATGGATAGACAGGTCTTCACGACGTTCTAATGTGTTGATGATGTAACTATGTAACTCCGATGTATATGACTATGTAATATCTATGTGAAGTATCATATTTTGTTCCGGTTCCGCTGTGAGATTCTAATACTGTTGTTCTTTCTTTCTGTCTATTCTTTTTCTACCTATTTCTTTCTTATTGATGATACGTCTTTCTGTGGAATGAAAGGCGGGTCGTGACAAATTAGTTAGGTTATATTGGTATATACATAGTATATATACTTAAGTATATAAATGTATATACTAAAAGATGCTTTAAGAGACAAGATTTGACATTTAAGCAACTATGTACCAAACATGTTTAAAAATGTTTTCTCATGTAATACAAGAAGGAGGACAAAAATTTGGCTCAGGACATGAGGTGGAGGAGGCTAGCTGAGGTGGCAAGAGGGTTGTGGAGGGTAAAGGACAAAGGCATTTAGGTAGTTCCCTTTGTTCTCTTGCTTATAAATACCCTTTTCACTTCTTCAATTTCACCTTTTACTTCTGTCGTATCATTCTTGTAACTTAATCAAATGGAGCATTTATTTTTTTCAAACCATATAAAATTCCAATGGCTACAACTTTTATATGTAGCACTTCTTCTAATTTTAAGCTTAACCATGTCTGAACCTCATTTCTTTACAGAGCATTTCGGACCCAGAATTTTGAGTCCAACAATGGTCCTTCTTCTTTTGACCATATCTTCTTCAAAACTATCCAAAATTGGATAATTATTCTATTGAAATTTTAGAGAAAATAATTATATAAAACTTTCCTCTTTACCACATTTACAAAATCCGAGAGTAAGTAGTCCAAAAACCAGTTGGAAAATGACCTGTTTTCAGGTTCATTTTTGAGAGTTCGATGATTATCCAAAACCACTCCACATTACCAAAACAAGTTTCACTTCCTTCTTCTTTCAAGGCTGAGCCTAACTAGTGCATTAAGGGTCCCAGACTCCATCTTTTCCTGAGGAATGGAAGTGCTAGGTCATATCCTAAGTTAGGAAAGGTTTGGATAGCCTCCGGTGAGTGAAATTCTTAAATTTTTTAGGAAATATTTTCTTTAGTTATATTGAGATATATATTTCTTGCTTAGTTTAGATATGATGTGAATTCGTTCATGTTTGGTTCGGATAGGTAGATGTGTGATGGACGCAAACATGTTATGTAAACGGTAGTTAGCAAACTATTTAGTAAGTAAAATTTTGCCCTAAAAAAACCAAAGCTTCAAAACTATATTTATGTTCATATTTATTTCCTATAAATGATTATTGTATGTATGCTTAAACCATTTCTATGTGATGTTTGGTTGTGTTTAAAATATTAGAAACGTGTTTACTAAACTGGCCGTATCGCGATAGTCGCTATATCGGCACTTTTGAAAAATCACTTCTTATCAAACCATTTGGATTCATCTTTGTGCTTGGAATTATTTTATAAGTTAAGTAAGATTTTTATTAACGATGTTTTAAAAAGTAATTAACCATTTTAATAATGATTCTTTAATTTAATTAATTACTTAATTAATAAGAATTATGGTTAACTAATTACCTGGCTAATGATTGTTTAAATTAATTAATCATTTTATTTAATTATGTTTAAGGATAATTAATCATTCATATGATGAATTAAAGTTATTAATCAATTTGCTAATGGCGATTTTAAATTAATAAATCGTCTAAATAAATGATTTTTAAAATTTATCAACTTGTTTTAACTCTAATTAATCTTTCCATTATAACATTTATAATCAATAAATCATTTTTAAATAATGATAATTATTTTTTTAATTTAATTAATTATATTTATATTTATTAGTTAATTGAATTAATGCAGTTTTAAAGGTGATTTACCCTTTTTAATTGAAGGTTATTTGAGTTAATTAATTGGCTTAATTTATGAAGTTTCAAAGTAATTTATCAAAGTAACAAGGATGTTTTCGCTTTTTTTATTCATATAGATAATGATAACTAATTAATTATAAATTTAATTATTTATATTTTACTAATTAACTTAATTAATAAGGTTTAAAAGTGGTTTTCTTTGGAACTCTTCAAAGACGATGATCGAGCAGGAGGCTCCTTAGTTAGTAGTTTTTTATTTCCGCTGTATAGTTATGTTCATGTATTTTATATCTAAAAATGAAAATTCAGAATGTATAACTGTAAAATTTGTTAGATGTAGTACTTTTTTTATATAACTTTGATAACTCCTTATAAGGAGTAACTTTTTGTACTGTATCATTTATATTATATATAACCATTCCGCTGTAAGGTTTATCTTTTATGTCTAGTTCTGTTCTTTATTTACCCCAAGACAAATTATCTTTCGGATGCTTAGGCAACGGTACAGGAATACCGAGGATGTATTAAGTGTCATTCCTAGGGATCAGAAAGGTGGGTCGTCACAGTGCGTGCACAAAAAATATTAAGAACATTCAAGCGGCTGACCCATAATTTTCAAACGACTGAATTATGTCTGTTTTGCACTAATTTCTTGTTGTTTCAAATTTTACTCGATTCAACAGGCTGGAATAATTAATTCAGACAGCTGAAGCTACATAACGGGTAGTTTTTGAAAAGGTGCTTCTCTTCCATGAAAGAAACAAATCTTGATTTAGAAGATACTTCCATATCTCTTTATGGCTACTCTTCATGAATATGTATACAACCTTTTAATTTCTATTAATAGCAAAGAAATTCACTATCTTGTTAATCAATTTTTTTTATTATTAATTCTATCTATTCTTGCTATTTAACTCTAAAGCATTCTATATTTTGATCAATTGTATACTCGAGTTTACTAGTCTTGTGATCAAATAATTTCCTTTCTACATGAACTACACAATATGTACCACAAAGGAAAAGATTATAGGAATGGTGTACTTTATCAACTGATCAGTTTTATTCAAGAGCATGCTCAATCATTTCTACTATTTGTATTGGAAGTCCGGTTGTAGTACCCTCGGGCAGTTAAAGTCCTTTTCGGTTGTCTAGGCAATTGAAGTCCTGTCCAGTTGCTCATGTAGTGTAATACCTATTCCTTTGGGTTAAGTGAGGATTTCGATTAAATCTAGAAGGAGTTTGGGACTGGACATAAAACAGGAAGTTTGAACCAGTATAAAATTCTCAGGTGTCACTAATTTACTACTTTTATTTTTATATTTATATTACGCGCAAATAATTATTTTAGTTAATATCCATATTACATGATCCTTAGTCACTTTCTATATATATACACACACACACACACATATATATATATAGTACAAAAGATCTAAGATATTTACACGCTTAAAAAGTAAACTTCACTTCACTCTTACACACATCAATTCACACACATGGCTACACACATAGGGGTGTTCAGCTATGCATAGTGATGGAAGAGGAGGGTGTGGTGGTAATGAAATGGTGATGTAAATGCACATAAATATCATTATATTTTAGTTCACAAATTTACCTATAAATACCGCCCTTCATCTTCGTTTCATTTGTCCATAAATACCAAGGCTTATTCATCTCTTTATACTCCTCTCTAATGGATTCCTACCATAAGAAATTATGAAAAAAATTAGCAAAAAGAAAATAAATTTATATAAGTATATATACATTTGCAATCCACTTAAAAACAAGATCAAATCCACTCCTTCACTCATTTAAAACCCATGGCCAAACACCTCCTACCACCTAAGGCTGAGTCCAACTCCATCAGCAAGCTTAGGTCGAGCCCATTCAAAGATCCAAGGCTCGATTCAATAGCCTTTCATTCGATCGTAGCGAAGCTATAGAAATTTTTTTAAAGTTAGAAAACAATGAAGGTGAGAAACTCTATTTATATTATGATATATTGGATGAAATATGTGTTTAGTTTTGCTTGGTTGTAATGATTGTGAACCATGTTTGGAAATCATAATATGTTTGTTTGGATGTGTAAAAATATACGTTTAATACAAAAGTCGAATATCATAAAAGAAATCACTTTCCTTTAATAATGAAACGTTGTATATGAGATTGTTAAACCTCTTTAAATTGGTTTAAAATGATTTTGAAATGTTTTATAAACATTTAAAACTATTTTGACAAATTTTGGAAAGAATATGAAAACTGAGTTAAAATAGGTGCACCTGTAACGACGGTATGCAATTTCACGCCGTAGAAAGTTAAATCCATCTATATGGTAGATTCAATGTTGGAAATCTTTAGAACAAGAATGTTATTGTAATGACCCGAGTTGTTATATCATTTAATTTTGAATATTTAAATGGTTTTAAACATTGAAATTGGAATTATAATTTAGTTAGTAAGTTTTTAAAAGTGAAATTTTAAGCGATTTTGCAAAATTTGAAATCGTCGATTTAGTCGACGCTTTAAAATAGCGATCCGAGGCACAGTCTTGGAATTTGATGAAACCATTTTCATAAGATCCGTAATAGTGAATTATTATCGAATTTCGAATTTCGTAGCGTTTTGGGTTATCGGTTGGCCGTATGGTATATAAACACATTGAAATTTATATCGAAACTAATATAATAATCGGGTCCAAAAAGCTATCTTCTCCATATGATTGAATTAGGATTCAGAACCTTTTCCATTGCATTCCGAATAGGGGTATAATTTTATAAACACCTAGTGGCTGGGGGTTCAAGATTTTGAGTTGCATTAATCGAGACAATTTGAGAATTTATATAATATATACAAATATTTATTTGATTGACAATATTCCCATCACCTTTTTTTCCTTTCACGTCAATCATTGTAGATGACCGATTAAAACACGCCAACATCACATCTTCCTTCACTTTTAAAACCACGTATAACTTCCCCTTTCTTCTTCTAAAAATCGAACTCATAAATAAAAAAATGGCTCCTCTCTGTTTAAAACTTCGATTTCATTTCCCTTCCCACTCAAAATGAATAAGTCAAGAACCATTTCTTTCCCCTTCTCTTCCCCAAAAAAAAATTCGAACGCAAAAAAAATTAAACATCGCGATCAAAAGATTCGTGAGTCACGAAAGTTGATTGGGGAACTCGTTGCAACAGGTTGTAGGCATGCGTGGTCGAAGGAGTGGCGCGATGGAAGGTAGGTAGTGGAAATTCTGGTTGAGGCGAGTGCATTTTAGGTTTCACGCATGGGATATTAGGCATGAGGAGGAGGTGTGCACAGGTGACGGTCGGTGGTGAAGTCGCGCGAGTGGCGGCGCTTCAAGTTAGAGGCGATGGCAAGGTCACGAGGCTTACTGGAGGGAACTCGAACTAGTCTTCAAGTAGCATTGGGTTAAGTGGCAGCGAGGTCAAGTGACTGTTTGGGAGCTCGCACGTGGAGGCCGAGCTGTAGTAGCGAGTAGGTTGTCGTGCAATTTGGGTTGTTGTTCGATTTCTTGCCTAGAACGAACGATGGAGGTATAAATTCTATAATTAGATTTAATTGTATAATTAGTTATTTAGATTTAATTATATAATTAGTTATTTAATTTAAAAGTTTGAATTTGAGATAGCTAATTAATTTAAATAAAATTTTCATTCGAGGTCCAAACTAAATGAAATCAAGACGAGTTTGTATTCGTAGATGAGAAATATACAAGCTGGAATTAAAAATTGGATCGGTCAGCAAATTCGATAAAAATCAAGGGGAGAATTTCTCACTCTTTTAGATTTCCACGTTTAAATTTAAATGTTTAAATTTAAATTATTTGATGCTTGATTGAATTGATAAATTTATAATAATCTGTTTGATGGCTATATATATATATATATAGTAGTATATATTAGTAATTGGAGTGATATTCCCACACATTATAGCGGATGAGACCCTATGCGCCCCGTATAATAGCGGATGACCCTATATACCGCGATATCCCCCTCGAAGTGAGATTGGTATTTTGTATTGTCTAACATCTATGGATGCAAGGAAACAGGTTGGAGGGATCCAACAGGATTCCTCAACAATGTTTAGTGTTTTTCATATATATAAAATATACGATGTGATTGAATAATCTGCTGGATCATTGAATGTTGCAAATTTTTAAATACTATAATAGCATGCGTATTAACTTTGGTATATAAATACCATAAATATTATTTTGAATTTTTAAGGAATTAAAAGTAGATTTATAATATAAAAATATGTATATCGAAATTTGGATTATTTTAAAGAGATTGATTTAAATAAGCAATAATTTTTTTTTAATCGTACTAAATAATGTGGGGAAAAATATTTTAAATAGAGAATTTAAAATAAATTATATAAATGGAATTTTTAAGATAGATATTAAATGGTATTTTCAGGAAATATGGGAAGAAATTGAAATCGAAAAAAAAAAGATCGGCAAAAATAAATGGAATTTATAAGAAATTGAATTTAGAAAAAATGGAATTTTATAGATGAGATTATTTTTAGTGGAAGTTAAAGGAATTGTGAAAATTTATGAATGATGTTTATTGATAAAGAAAATTGATATTAGATGATAAATTTGGAATATAAATTTACGGGAAGAATTTATATCTGAATATGGAAATAGGGTGAGAGAAAAATAGTGGATACTATTTTGGGTGAAAATGGTTAAGGAGACCGAAATAGAAGTAATGTAATGGATATCGAGAGGGGTTTATAAATTTAAATTAGGTTATTGAGATTTAAAAATATATTTATTAATAAGTTAAGTTTTGTTTAAAAAGAATTTTTTTATTTATTAAACTATATAATTTTAAAGTTAGTATTGAAATACTTCAGAAGTAAATTTTCAAGTACTTAATATTTATTTTAATAAAATCCTAAAACTTTTAAACCTGCTATGAAAAGTGATGTTATAACAAGTGTTTCAATATTTTAAATAATCATTCGAATATGTATTAAAAATAAATTATTATTGTTATTATTCTTTTAAAACATATTTTTATTTACCTATATATATGTATAGAGTTTTGAAATGGTTTAAATTTATTTATAAATCTTCTCGAGAGTTGGAAAGGGTTATTTAATAGATGGGAGTTGTAAGAGAATTCTTAAAATGAAATTTGGGGAAAAGTAAGAAAATTTCCTAAGTAGTTAAATAAAAGTAAGCTTCGAAAATGAAATAGAATTCATAAAAGAAGTAGAAGGGAAATTAGAGTTATAAGTAAGTACATTTGACTTTGGAAATATTGAAGTGAATAGATTAAAGAATTCTGAAACTTATAAAATTCGTTATGAACGAGTTAAGGAATTTACAAATAAATTGTAAATGATTTTGAGAAAAAGAAATGGAGTATAAATGGAATACTTCCTGAGTGTTGAATACAAAGTGAAGTGGAAAATATTCTGAGTTTGGGGAGGGGTGGAAATATTCTGTTGAAAATATAAGGATTTGATAACTGTTTTCAAATGTTGAAGTATTGGAAGTAGTATTCTATAAAGATATTTTGAAATAAATTTTGAAAAAGTTTGAAATAAGGAATGTTGTCTATTTATGATATGTATTGATAGTTAAATAACCGACTATCAATCTTGGCCAATTTCGTTAATCGTTTCGAATAGGCCGGGATGGGGTTTAATTATCCGAAAACCACTTTAATTCGGTTTGAATGTTGCAAATGAATGCCATGAAGATGATGAAGATGGTGATTCAGTTTGTCCAGACCTAAGAGAACTTGTATGGATGAATGCTATCAGAATATCGTCATTGGAGGACGGTGAGCATTTTAAGTTAAATTATTCTTGCAAGGTAATCGTAGCCTCTAGCCTCATCAACTGGAATGGTTGAAAATCAAGGGGTATATAGCAAGACTAATTGGGTCACGCCCAATTAGGGTATGTTATCACCTTTCTAGATAACCTCGAATGTATTTTATAATGTAGATACAGTGCATGCGAAAGAGTTCTCGGTAAGGGAGGGTACACCCGGGGTGCGTTCTATCCAGGTTAGGGATATGGCCGGTCTTGTGTTGCAGGGGATCCTAGCGAGGTCCTCGATATATTTTTTAGACGTGTACCATGATAGATGGTACCCTAATACCTAGTCATTTTATGGAATCTGTAACGACCTGATAAATTTATGATTTTTTTATAAATTTAATTTATATGTTTGCTAATTTAATCCAGTATAAAATTAAAGTCTTAGGATTTTTAAAAGGATGAATGTAGGAGTTAGATAGTAACTGTAATTACAGGTAGAGATTTAGAAGGTTATATGATATAGATTTGAAAATAACTGAAAGTTGTGTTGTAGTTATAAGTCTTAATTTGTTGGTTTAATGGTATTAATGTAACAATAACTGAATTGGATTACATACACACAAACATTTGAAAATTTATTAGGTGGACTAAATTGGTTAAAGTTCATAAGTTGTGCATTTCAATTTAGTAGAAATTCTAAACGATAAACGAAGATTTAAATAAACGCTAAATTAAAACTATGTAAAATGGTGACTTAAGGCCTAGTTATAGGAATTGGAATATAATCCAATTTGAATTAAGTATAAAAAGGATTTGATTTATATGTAAGTTATTTTTCAGAGTATTGAATAAAAATTTGGAATCCAATTTTAATTAATGAAAATAACGTTAGTATTAGTAATAAATAGATTTCAACGCAGTAACCAAATGAATGGGATAAAATGAATATATATTGAATAGAAATGAAATAAAAATGGGTCACCTTTAGATGGAGTAAAATTTAAGAAACCTATAAATGTGGAATTAGTAAACATTTGTAAAAAAAAAAAAAATATTGCCTAGAATAAAATTCATTTAATATAAGAATTCAAAGGTGGAAGATTTACATTTGGATTGAAAGGTATGATTAATTGAATTGGTGATTTGGGGAATTTAATCCAAGGGTTACTCTAAAAATAAATACGGATAAAAAGAGGTTAAACTAAGGAGGGGCATTAATTGATTTTAAGGCTTATTTAATACGTTAATAGGCAAGACTCCGCATTCATACATTTATACAAAGCTAAATAGAAGCACAAGTGTGATATAATGTAAATAGATGGGTATCAACCTTTATTTATATGTTAAAGGGGATTTAATTTCTATTGTATAAAAACCGCAATTTAATGAAGATTGAAATAGCTAATTCATACGTTAGTTGATTTAGCTGGAATATGAAGATATTTAACGGAATAGTGAAATCAAATGGGAATGGGTTTCCATTGTTCATTTGAATTCACATTCATCAAAAAAAAAAAACTTATTTGAAAACCAAAGGAATAATAAAGGAATCAAGACTTAATTAGTAATTTGGATTTAAGACATGGCAATTTGGATTTATTGCAACATTTAATACCATAGAATTTAGTAAAGCTTATTCAAATTTCAGTTGACCATTTGTGATATAACTTTTTGAAAACAAGACTTTATTTATGAATTGAGTATTTGATTCAACGAATGGTAATTACTTCATTTAAAAATGGAATTTAACGTAAATTAGTACGTTATTAAAGTTAAATGAAAGCTGTAAACATTTGACTTAGAGAACAATTGAGTGAAATCTTAACTAATGTAAACTTCATCATATTGACATCCATAACTGTGAATCATAGGAAGAAGGTAAATAAATGAACTTAACCAAACTATTTATGTTGAATATTGAAAATTTGAATAAATAAATAGTTAAGAAAATTAAGGGAATGGGAATAAAAATTTATTTATAATTTGGAATTTTAATTACGGTGAAAAGGGTTAACTGCAATTAAAAGTAAGTTGAGATGGAAATCAAGTTATTTATTTAATTTGGTTTAAGATGAGAGTGTATAAGTATAAGATTAGGTAATTTGTGAGAATAAATTTATAATTCCCAATTAATAAGAAAGTGCAGGAATTAAAATTGCAAATTTATATACCTATAAATTTTTACTCACATCCAAGCTTGTTAAATTTATTGGGATTAATTGAACTATCTAAGTAATGAAATTTGGCCAATAATAGGAGTTGAAACATAAAAATTGATTTTTATGATTTATTTAATTGATTTAATAATATTAAAAATAGCCATTTTTGTCACGGACTCGGATTTCGACGAAACCAGTTTCATCGGATCCGTATCGGTGAATTATTATAGGATTTCAAATTTCGTATCGATCGGACTTGTCGTTTGATCGTACGGACGATAAACGCCTTGAAATCAATTTTATTAAAATCAATTTGAAATCAATTTGGAAATCTTGTTTTCAGCATAACTTCTTCATACGACCAAATTTGGACGTGAAACTTTTTCCATCGCGTTCAGAATATTTTAAAACACCTATTTGGATATATAGTTTTAACAAATTCGATTCCGGAGGCATAGCGGGCTTTTTGGGCCGTGTTTTATTCCGTACGTTCGCTTATCCAGTCCATCTTCTCTATCTCTAGCCTACCTATATAAGCATGGCTATAAACCCTAGCCCCATTTTATTTGCTTATGCTGTACGTTCATTCTTCAACCATTCTTTCTTCCTCAATGGATGCTCCTCAGATCCAATTTCAAATTGCAAAACAAAGTGAAAATTCAAAGTCTTCAGAAAATTCCCAAAAATTTATATGTTGTAGATTTCTTCAATACGAATCTATATGTGACATCTGTTTTTGCAATCGATGCTCGAATCGTCCTGGAAACTCAGTCAAAGGTCAGAAATTCGAAAACCCTAAGGTTTGATTTAGGGGTTTTTGATTTTTCATCAAATCGGCAAAATCAAGATATGGGTTTGGTGGAGATTCTTGTGGGGAGTTCAACGACGTTGGTCTGGTGGAGTTTAGTGACCGGTGGTGGTCAAATTTGGCGTTTTAGGGTTTCGAAACCCTATTTCTAGGCGGCGGCGGCGGCCATTTCAGGCAACCGGGATGGGGGCGGCCGATAGCAGGGGTCAAGGCGGAGTCAACGGCCATGGTGCCGAGGCGAATGGCGGCCGGTGGTGGCCAGGGGAGGCGGTCAAAGGTGCGGCTGTAGGTGGTGTTGGGGTCTCGTGTTCCTGTAGCCGCGTTCTGTGAGGTAGAGAGGATGATGCAGGGATGACGTGGCAGTTTATGAGTGGTTTGTTTTGTTTTAATTTAAATTTGAATTTCGATCACGTTTTATCCAATAACTTTCTCATACGAATTCGGATTCACACGATTTTTTTTGCGTTAGGATCGTAATTTAATTCCGGACTTGATGACGCTGGTTTGGACAAATTCTGAGACGGGCGAATTTTTGGGTTTAAATCGGGTTTAAATTCAATTTAAATTCCAAAGGTGAGTGTTTTAACCCACTCACAATTACTAGAAGCTTTTATGTTTGTTAAATAAATTTTAGAAATGAATAGAAATTTATTTATGAGCTTTTGGGCATGTTATTTCATCCATATCTGTTGAATTGCATTTTTTTGAATTTAGCTGTTAATTTAAATTGATTGATTGCATATTAATTGGCTGTTAGAAATTATTGTTTGCATAAGAACTGCTAGTTAACAGTTATGTAAATTATTATTGAGTAAACTGTTAGATAAATAGTTGATAAATTTAATTTGGAAAAAAAAACTGACAGTTATTACCTGTTGTATATGTTCATAGATATATACTGTTATTGATTGAAATTGGTTGATGGTTGCGATTGGATGATGGATGTTGTTGATGAATGAATGTTTATTGCATATCATTAAATTTGCAAATTTATCATGCATATTTCATTTTTCGGGATTGTGGTTTGAAATGATAAAACCGCAAAGTTTTATTTTTAAATTGCGGATTGAAATGATAAATATCCGTATCACTTGACCATAGGATAGAAAATTATATACAGGCACCGCGGTCTATATATAACTATTTTAATGTGATTTCTATGGTTTGGATGGAATACGGTTTATAATAATCTTAAATTTTATACTGTATAAATATTTTTCTTCCGTATTTATGTACATGAAAAGTTGGAAATTTTGAAATAAAAAGGTGTATAAATTCCCTTAGTAAAATGGAAGAAAATTTAGAAAATGGAGTTGGATAAATTTATATCATATGTTTAAATGTTAAGTTTGGAAATTTAAGATATGATATTTATAATTGGATTTTTCCCAAGAAAAAAATTGAAATGAATATTCTAATATGAATTTGAATTGGAAAAATATTCTAATATAAATTGGAATCGAAAAATACATATGTTTTATTACTAGAAATTGGAGTTGTTTAAGGATTTATGTGAATATTCAAACTAAATAATAAAACATTTAATTTGTTGAAAGAATATATTCCAATTTTAGTTTTTGAATATTAATACTCCAATGGATTTATATATATGGAAATTGAAATGGTTTTGGAACTTAAGAGTGATATCTAAATTATGGTCTTAACTTTAGATAAAGAAATATTTCCATAAAGCCATATAACTTATTTCTTTACAAAGTGACAGTAAAGTTAAGCCCTTGAAATTCATATACCGTTGAATATCCAAACCATTTGAGTTTTAAAAGTTATGGTTTGAAATTATGGATTTCCAAAAATATTATGCTTTGAAAATATTCGATTTTCAGATATTATGAAGTTAAAGCCTTTTTATTATTGGAAAGAAATTATATTTGGGATAAGTGGTAAAATATGGTTTTGGGTCTTGGAATGATATCGTAATATTATGGTTTTGAAATGGATTATATTCTGGTTTTAAAAGTATAAACTGTTTTAAATAACCGCGGTGTTATAATAACGATGGGTTGGCAAAGAGACCGGGATCGGATATGGACATACTCTCTGTCGATACCGAAAACCACTTTGACTAACCGTGTACGCGGTGGAGATTCCAGAATGAAGTAGGTTGGTGGCGACGATTCCTGTAAGGTAAATACGTGGACCCGACTCCCGTGAGTTGGCATAAGGTGGCTAAAACAGGAGCGATCGACGGGTTAATGAGGTCATTCCTCTGATCGGACACTCCTCTTCGATATTATACTATGACTTTGGATTGATTCAGTGGCCACTTCTATTTTTTTGATTTGGGGAGTTGTTTCGAGGTGGGCGGTTGCTGCGGCTTCGCGTTACCATCGGCCCGGAAGCGTAATTGGTATATCTACCCTGGCATTGCCTAGTTGTGCCGTGTCACCTACCCTATCGCGCCTTGTACGAGTTTGGTTTTCTCCCGTAGCCCGTGTGGTATCCTCTAGTGGCTTCCCGATCAGGAGGGACTATGATATTGGATGGACTACTGGGACTATTACGTGTTAAGGGCTATATGGGTAACCCCTTAACGCTATTAAAAAGTAAGTTTATTTTATAAATAGACACTATTATAATAACGCAATATACTACATAGTAAATAGTTTAACGGATCCTTAGGAGATGTAAATCCCGAGCATCTCTTGAGTTACTGTACTCATATTTATTTCTGTTTATTTAACTCACATAAGATATTCTAGTCTGACTCGAGTGTTTTTGTCTTTTCAAATTCGCTCGGGTCAGTCCGAGCGTTTCAGGATAGCAGGTTTTAGCTTTGGAGGACGAAGACGAAGATTCAGTATTATTTTATATATAGTATTGCACTACACACTCTTTCTATTCCGCTGCATTGTTGTATTTGGTATGTGTAACTCTGATATTCATTGTATAAGAAAAATCAAGCTTTTGTAAACTGTTTATGAACTGTATACTTGTTACTATATTTTATCCTTCCGCTGTGAGATTCTATTTTCGTTTTATTTCTTCTCTATTTTTCTTATTTACCCCATAACACTCCTCCCTTGCGTATGCTTTGAATCGGCACGTGTGTCGTTTAAAGTGTGCGAAAAGGCGGGATGTTACAGTTGGTATCAGAGCTTTGGTTTAGCGATAAACCTTGGCTTTGTGGGGTTTGACTCTTTGTTAATAGGGTAGAAATATCCTATGGGAGTCGCTGAGTGTATATATGAGAGAGCGTACTTGTTAGTATTAATAAAAAATTTTGATATTGTGTTAATCTGTTCCGCTTTGTATTTATAAATTCTGGTTGATGCATGGGACGCTATGCCATCAATAGGGATTTCTAAACACTTAATAGGACAGGCCGACATAATATTAGTTTTTAATATAGGTGAATGAAATAATTTTGCCTATCATATTTTCTATATATAAAAATATTTTATAAAGATATATATATTTGGTTGCTATAGATTGGATGTTAGGCAATAAAAATATTTATAATAACTGAAGCTAAGTTGAAATTATGATAAATCAAATGGGAGATTTTAGAACTTAAGTCCGGGATTTTTGAAATGTGCTTTCAAAGAATTTATGAAAAATAATGATTTGGTTTATAAGAAATTTCTTATATAAAAAGTATAATTTGGAAGTATAATAATATTGTCATATATATGTTTTCCGATATGAATATTCCGTTTTAAATTCGGGAAATTTGTTTTAAAAGAAGATTTTGGGGAAATAAATTATGTACTTTTCTCTCCGTCGCTGGAAAATAAATTCGGTGATGACGGCCGCATCATCGACTTTCATTTTCAAGTTTCGAAGGGGAAAGGCCGCTGTAGTAAATACTACTACAGAATTGTTTTGAATTTATTTGAAATTTTAATTGTTTAAAGATAATTGGAGATATAAGAGTTGTAAGAAATTATATTATCTATTATTTTAAAGTAATTTTGAAATTTGACCCGGTATTAAATTCTTAAATTTCCATTAATAAATTGTTTAAAATTATGTTAGTGAAAAAAAAAGGGGTTAAGTAATAAATAAATTAAAACCTCTAATTTAATTAAGAGAATTATTGCAAGGATATAAAGAGAAAGTAAATACGTAGGAGAGAGAATAGTAATAAGGATTAACATTGAATTGAATTAAAGAATGGAGATTTAACTTGTATAAGTTCAATTGCAATTTCTTTAACATAAATAACTTACCCAAATATAAAAGTTGAAATGTTAAATAAGAAACTAGAATTGAATATTTTACAAGTAGGAATTTAGGAAAAATTGAAGTATTCAATAAACGACTGTATAAATAAGAATTTAATGGTATAAACTTAAGTTATGATTGAAATTTTACTAAAAAAAAAAATAAGTTAAGAATTACTAATAGGTGATATGAACTTAAAGTAAATAAAATGAAATTCTAAATAAGAATTGATTGTAGGATTATTAACTTAAGTATGTTTTAATTTCCTCTATTCCAATATAATGGAAACCTCCACATTAAATAAATGAATGAGATTAAAGGTAAGTAACAAATATATATATATTAATTAAAGGAATTAAGAAGAAACATGTAAATTGTCACTTACATTCTTAAAATATATATAACTTACCATAAAATAAAAGTTGAAATGTTAGTAAGAATATGTAAAAGAAAATCTTGCAAGTAAAGCTTGAAGCAATAAAGGTATTCAATAAATTGCTGTTATTAATGAGAATTTATTTTATAAACTTAAGTAATAAAAGGAAACTTAAGTAATAAAAAGGAAATACAAATATAATGAATTTGGTGATAATTGGAAAATAAACTTGTAAGAAACAAAGAAATCCCTCATAAATGAAGGAAAGAAAAATCAAAACACTGAATTATGAAATAAATGTATAATGAGATATTTTGGTGTTGATTTGAATTGTTGGTTGATGTATGTTGTTGGGTAAGGAATTATGGAGTTGTTAGATTTACAAATAATCTATCTTTGTTCCATCTTAGGCTGTTGAGCAACGGATGTACTTGATAGTTATTCTTCATTCGTACAACTTCAGAATTTGAACCCGAACAACTAATTGTTGTTTGATTAAATGATTGTTTGTTGAATGTGGTGTGTGCTGTTGAGAAAAAAATTGTGGTTGTTGCATTTGATTGGATATGAATGATTGAATCCACCTAAACCTTTCACTGTAAAATAAATATTTAACCTTTTAGATTTTATAAGTGAATACAGGTGTTGGAAGCAACTGCTACTGCTGTTGGTTCCAAAATAATAAAGCGTATATTGCCCGACAATAGGTACGTTTTCGGATTACGTTTAAAGCGATATTTTATATATTTTTCCCGTGTTGGGATATAATATTTTGATTATATATGTAATATACTTGTATATTTGGATATTATATTTTCTCCAGAGTCCCTCCGTACAAAGGAGACTCTGCCAAAAATTTTCGAAAATTTTGGACTTAGAATTTTGTTAAAATATTTTTCCAACTTTAATAACTCAAGTATTAAAGGATATAATGATTATAAAACAGGAATATTTCATTTAGGAGGATTAATCCAGGAAAATATTGTTTATAAATTAAAAATTGAAATAAAAAGTACTGTTTATTCTTCCTCCTCCCTTCTTTCCTTTTCGGGGACGAAAAGTTTTGAGTGGGGGAGATTGTAACGACCTGATAAATTTATGATTTTTTTATAAATTTAATTTATATGTTTGCTAATTTAATCCAGTATAAAATTAAAGTCTTAGGATTTTTAAAAGGATGAATGTAGGAGTTAGATAGTAACTGTAATTACAGGTAGAGATTTAGAAGGTTATATGATATAGATTTGAAAATAACTGAAAGTTGTGTTGTAGTTATAAGTCTTAATTTGTTGGTTTAATGGTATTAATGTAACAATAACTGAATTGGATTACATACACACAAACATTTGAAAATTTATTAGGTGGACTAAATTGGTTAAAGTTCATAAGTTGTGCATTTCAATTTAGTAGAAATTCTAAACGATAAACGAAGATTTAAATAAACGCTAAATTAAAACTATGTAAAATGGTGACTTAAGGCCTAGTTATAGGAATTGGAATATAATCCAATTTGAATTAAGTATAAAAAGGATTTGATTTATATGTAAGTTATTTTTCAGAGTATTGAATAAAAATTTGGAATCCAATTTTAATTAATGAAAATAACGTTAGTATTAGTAATAAATAGATTTCAACGCAGTAACCAAATGAATGGGATAAAATGAATATATATTGAATAGAAATGAAATAAAAATGGGTCACCTTTAGATGGAGTAAAATTTAAGAAACCTATAAATGTGGAATTAGTAAACATTTGTAAAAAAAAAAAAATATTGCCTAGAATAAAATTCATTTAATATAAGAATTCAAAGGTGGAAGATTTACATTTGGATTGAAAGGTATGATTAATTGAATTGGTGATTTGGGGAATTTAATCCAAGGGTTACTCTAAAAATAAATACGGATAAAAAGAGGTTAAACTAAGGAGGGGCATTAATTGATTTTAAGGCTTATTTAATACGTTAATAGGCAAGACTCCGCATTCATACATTTATACAAAGCTAAATAGAAGCACAAGTGTGATATAATGTAAATAGATGGGTATCAACCTTTATTTATATGTTAAAGGGGATTTAATTTCTATTGTATAAAAACCGCAATTTAATGAAGATTGAAATAGCTAATTCATACGTTAGTTGATTTAGCTGGAATATGAAGATATTTAACGGAATAGTGAAATCAAATGGGAATGGGTTTCCATTGTTCATTTGAATTCACATTCATCAAAAAAAAAAAAAACTTATTTGAAAACCAAAGGAATAATAAAGGAATCAAGACTTAATTAGTAATTTGGATTTAAGACATGGCAATTTGGATTTATTGCAACATTTAATACCATAGAATTTAGTAAAGCTTATTCAAATTTCAGTTGACCATTTGTGATATAACTTTTTGAAAACAAGACTTTATTTATGAATTGAGTATTTGATTCAACGAATGGTAATTACTTCATTTAAAAATGGAATTTAACGTAAATTAGTACGTTATTAAAGTTAAATGAAAGCTGTAAACATTTGACTTAGAGAACAATTGAGTGAAATCTTAACTAATGTAAACTTCATCATATTGACATCCATAACTGTGAATCATAGGAAGAAGGTAAATAAATGAACTTAACCAAACTATTTATGTTGAATATTGAAAATTTGAATAAATAAATAGTTAAGAAAATTAAGGGAATGGGAATAAAAATTTATTTATAATTTGGAATTTTAATTACGGTGAAAAGGGTTAACTGCAATTAAAAGTAAGTTGAGATGGAAATCAAGTTATTTATTTAATTTGGTTTAAGATGAGAGTGTATAAGTATAAGATTAGGTAATTTGTGAGAATAAATTTATAATTCCCAATTAATAAGAAAGTGCAGGAATTAAAATTGCAAATTTATATACCTATAAATTTTTACTCACATCCAAGCTTGTTAAATTTATTGGGATTAATTGAACTATCTAAGTAATGAAATTTGGCCAATAATAGGAGTTGAAACATAAAAATTGATTTTTATGATTTATTTAATTGATTTAATAATATTAAAAATAGCCATTTTTGTCACGGACTCGGATTTCGACGAAACCAGTTTCATCGGATCCGTATCGGTGAATTATTATAGGATTTCAAATTTCGTATCGATCGGACTTGTCGTTTGATCGTACGGACGATAAACGCCTTGAAATCAATTTTATTAAAATCAATTTGAAATCAATTTGGAAATCTTGTTTTCAGCATAACTTCTTCATACGACCAAATTTGGACGTGAAACTTTTTCCATCGCGTTCAGAATATTTTAAAACACCTATTTGGATATATAGTTTTAACAAATTCGATTCCGGAGGCATAGCGGGCTTTTTGGGCCGTGTTTTATTCCGTACGTTCGCTTATCCAGTCCATCTTCTCTATCTCTAGCCTACCTATATAAGCATGGCTATAAACCCTAGCCCCATTTTATTTGCTTATGCTGTACGTTCATTCTTCAACCATTCTTTCTTCCTCAATGGATGCTCCTCAGATCCAATTTCAAATTGCAAAACAAAGTGAAAATTCAAAGTCTTCAGAAAATTCCCAAAAATTTATATGTTGTAGATTTCTTCAATACGAATCTATATGTGACATCTGTTTTTGCAATCGATGCTCGAATCGTCCTGGAAACTCAGTCAAAGGTCAGAAATTCGAAAACCCTAAGGTTTGATTTAGGGGTTTTTGATTTTTCATCAAATCGGCAAAATCAAGATATGGGTTTGGTGGAGATTCTTGTGGGGAGTTCAACGACGTTGGTCTGGTGGAGTTTAGTGACCGGTGGTGGTCAAATTTGGCGTTTTAGGGTTTCGAAACCCTATTTCTAGGCGGCGGCGGCGGCCATTTCAGGCAACCGGGATGGGGGCGGCCGATAGCAGGGGTCAAGGCGGAGTCAACGGCCATGGTGCCGAGGCGAATGGCGGCCGGTGGTGGCCAGGGGAGGCGGTCAAAGGTGCGGCTGTAGGTGGTGTTGGGGTCTCGTGTTCCTGTAGCCGCGTTCTGTGAGGTAGAGAGGATGATGCAGGGATGACGTGGCAGTTTATGAGTGGTTTGTTTTGTTTTAATTTAAATTTGAATTTCGATCACGTTTTATCCAATAACTTTCTCATACGAATTCGGATTCACACGATTTTTTTTGCGTTAGGATCGTAATTTAATTCCGGACTTGATGACGCTGGTTTGGACAAATTCTGAGACGGGCGAATTTTTGGGTTTAAATCGGGTTTAAATTCAATTTAAATTCCAAAGGTGAGTGTTTTAACCCACTCACAATTACTAGAAGCTTTTATGTTTGTTAAATAAATTTTAGAAATGAATAGAAATTTATTTATGAGCTTTTGGGCATGTTATTTCATCCATATCTGTTGAATTGCATTTTTTTGAATTTAGCTGTTAATTTAAATTGATTGATTGCATATTAATTGGCTGTTAGAAATTATTGTTTGCATAAGAACTGCTAGTTAACAGTTATGTAAATTATTATTGAGTAAACTGTTAGATAAATAGTTGATAAATTTAATTTGGAAAAAAAAACTGACAGTTATTACCTGTTGTATATGTTCATAGATATATACTGTTATTGATTGAAATTGGTTGATGGTTGCGATTGGATGATGGATGTTGTTGATGAATGAATGTTTATTGCATATCATTAAATTTGCAAATTTATCATGCATATTTCATTTTTCGGGATTGTGGTTTGAAATGATAAAACCGCAAAGTTTTATTTTTAAATTGCGGATTGAAATGATAAATATCCGTATCACTTGACCATAGGATAGAAAATTATATACAGGCACCGCGGTCTATATATAACTATTTTAATGTGATTTCTATGGTTTGGATGGAATACGGTTTATAATAATCTTAAATTTTATACTGTATAAATATTTTTCTTCCGTATTTATGTACATGAAAAGTTGGAAATTTTGAAATAAAAAGGTGTATAAATTCCCTTAGTAAAATGGAAGAAAATTTAGAAAATGGAGTTGGATAAATTTATATCATATGTTTAAATGTTAAGTTTGGAAATTTAAGATATGATATTTATAATTGGATTTTTCCCAAGAAAAAAATTGAAATGAATATTCTAATATGAATTTGAATTGGAAAAATATTCTAATATAAATTGGAATCGAAAAATACATATGTTTTATTACTAGAAATTGGAGTTGTTTAAGGATTTATGTGAATATTCAAACTAAATAATAAAACATTTAATTTGTTGAAAGAATATATTCCAATTTTAGTTTTTGAATATTAATACTCCAATGGATTTATATATATGGAAATTGAAATGGTTTTGGAACTTAAGAGTGATATCTAAATTATGGTCTTAACTTTAGATAAAGAAATATTTCCATAAAGCCATATAACTTATTTCTTTACAAAGTGACAGTAAAGTTAAGCCCTTGAAATTCATATACCGTTGAATATCCAAACCATTTGAGTTTTAAAAGTTATGGTTTGAAATTATGGATTTCCAAAAATATTATGCTTTGAAAATATTCGATTTTCAGATATTATGAAGTTAAAGCCTTTTTATTATTGGAAAGAAATTATATTTGGGATAAGTGGTAAAATATGGTTTTGGGTCTTGGAATGATATCGTAATATTATGGTTTTGAAATGGATTATATTCTGGTTTTAAAAGTATAAACTGTTTTAAATAACCGCGGTGTTATAATAACGATGGGTTGGCAAAGAGACCGGGATCGGATATGGACATACTCTCTGTCGATACCGAAAACCACTTTGACTAACCGTGTACGCGGTGGAGATTCCAGAATGAAGTAGGTTGGTGGCGACGATTCCTGTAAGGTAAATACGTGGACCCGACTCCCGTGAGTTGGCATAAGGTGGCTAAAACAGGAGCGATCGACGGGTTAATGAGGTCATTCCTCTGATCGGACACTCCTCTTCGATATTATACTATGACTTTGGATTGATTCAGTGGCCACTTCTATTTTTTTGATTTGGGGAGTTGTTTCGAGGTGGGCGGTTGCTGCGGCTTCGCGTTACCATCGGCCCGGAAGCGTAATTGGTATATCTACCCTGGCATTGCCTAGTTGTGCCGTGTCACCTACCCTATCGCGCCTTGTACGAGTTTGGTTTTCTCCCGTAGCCCGTGTGGTATCCTCTAGTGGCTTCCCGATCAGGAGGGACTATGATATTGGATGGACTACTGGGACTATTACGTGTTAAGGGCTATATGGGTAACCCCTTAACGCTATTAAAAAGTAAGTTTATTTTATAAATAGACACTATTATAATAACGCAATATACTACATAGTAAATAGTTTAACGGATCCTTAGGAGATGTAAATCCCGAGCATCTCTTGAGTTACTGTACTCATATTTATTTCTGTTTATTTAACTCACATAAGATATTCTAGTCTGACTCGAGTGTTTTTGTCTTTTCAAATTCGCTCGGGTCAGTCCGAGCGTTTCAGGATAGCAGGTTTTAGCTTTGGAGGACGAAGACGAAGATTCAGTATTATTTTATATATAGTATTGCACTACACACTCTTTCTATTCCGCTGCATTGTTGTATTTGGTATGTGTAACTCTGATATTCATTGTATAAGAAAAATCAAGCTTTTGTAAACTGTTTATGAACTGTATACTTGTTACTATATTTTATCCTTCCGCTGTGAGATTCTATTTTCGTTTTATTTCTTCTCTATTTTTCTTATTTACCCCATAACACTCCTCCCTTGCGTATGCTTTGAATCGGCACGTGTGTCGTTTAAAGTGTGCGAAAAGGCGGGATGTTACAGAATCCAATCTCCAATAAGTGTTGTACGGTTTTGATTGTGTCTAACTATGCTGAAACGTGAGATACAAGCATTTCAGCTATTTTCTATTTACTTGGATTAGACACTATTATGATATCAGACGGATTTGATAAAAGTGTTTTGGTTATCGTAAGGCAGAAACCCGTCATGTTTATGTGTGACGTGGTCGTATGAGATACCTTTTTTTTCAAAGGATTTTGATAAAAGTTAATAATTCAAATTGAGTGTGTTTTCTCATGCTGGTTTTCTAGACTGACTCGGTTGTTATTTTATTATAATGCTTGGGTCAGACCGAGTATTGCAGATTTAGGGTAGGATGCTATGGAGCTCAAGAGACGAGATGGATGACAAAGGCGTATCTCCGTACTTGATGTATATTTCCACTGTACGAGGATAAGTTATTATAGCTGTCCAGATTTGATGTAGTGATTGTGTACTCCGATGATTGTAAGTATTATATAGTTACAGATTCTTTTGTATTAAAATATATTATTATATATTATATTTTGTTCCGCTGCGATTGTGAGATTCTATGTGATTGTTTCTATTTTATGTTCTTCTACCTTTTCTTCTTCAGCCCTAACGAACTAGAAATTTCCGACACTCGATTGCTCGCATTCTATACAGTGGACGTATTGATGTCGATTTTCAAGGGTCGAAAATCCTATTCCATTACAGTTGGTACTAGAGCTAAAGGTTAAGCGAGAACCTTAGCTCCGGTGGGGATTACTCATTAAAGATAGGGTTAGTAGTACCTAGAATGAGTTTGGGTGTATTAATAGATATGAACGCGTATTTGTTAGTGGATATAAAATGTTTTATATTGTATTGGTTGATTTATTGAGCGGCTTATGAACTCTGGTCGGCACAGTCCGTACAACTGAATCGATAAGGGTTTCTAAACACTTGAATAGAGTAATTCGATACAGTATTGTTTTGGAATGGGGTAAATGAAATAATTTTACCAAATTATATTTTTGATATAACAAGAATAATTACCTAAAAATAATTATAGTGATGTGTTTGATGGTTATTATATAATCAAAGTAAGATTACAAATATCGAAAATGGTTTATATAACCAAATGAAAATTTGTATGAGTATAAATTATACACATGGATTATAATTAAAATTAGATTCAAACAAGAATCTAGAAATTGAAATCCCGTGAAGTTCAAAAAAATTATAGAATTCTTATTTACATGTTTTAGGAAATATCAAAAAATAAGTTATGAATTTATAAATGGTGAATGATTTTAATGAAAATATAGATATTTAATATGGAAATAAATTTTTACTTAAGCTAAGTTAAATAAGATTAGATTGAAAATGGTATCGATTGGGATTGAGATATAAAAAAAATGGGATTCAAGTTAAATTAAGTTGAAGGAGTTAGATTTTAGAAACTTAATTGATTGTGATTTGAATGGAATAAATTAGTGAAGTGGAACAATTAAAATTGGGATGTGAATTGATTGAATGAAAAGGAATTGTAATTTAACTTAGGAAAAAGTTAAGGAAAATAAATTAAATGAAGTGATTAAAATAAATAAAATGAAGTGAGTAGATGACTTTAACTAAATATAAGTGAATGATGAATGTGTATAAGTCAATGGAAGAATTAAATATAAGTAGGGAAGTATGGAGAAATTTAAAGTTGGAATCAAATTCTTATTTGATTGAATTGGAAGAAATTGTATGGATAAGAATTTAACATAAGCTAAGTAAAAAAATTGATTGGATTAGAAATAATTTCGAATTTAAGTAAATATAAATTATGGGTGGTAGAACAATTATACAACTATAAGTTATAACATTTTGATTAGAATAAAAATTTAGGTGGAAATTTATAGAACTATGAATGAATAAATTAAATATTTTACAAATTTGGAATTTATGGAATAAATAAATATATTCAAGCTATGAAGTGACGTGAATCTTGAGTTAAAAGTAAAATGTGAATATGCTCAAGTAAATAAGTGATGTAAATGAGAAAAATAAGTTGAAAACTTTAAAATAGAATAGAACGACCAAAATACAAATGGTGTGACATTTCAAAGTAAAGAAATAAAATCCAAACTTGAATTTTAAGATAAGTTTGAACTCAATTAAATTAAGTGAAGTAAATTTTGAAATAAAAATCGGATATTGAATTGTAAAATGGAAGCAAACTAATTAGATAAATTAATTAGTTAACTGAATATTGGAATGGAAATTAACTTGATTAAACAGAATGGATTGTGGACTGAAATTGAAGTTGATTATAGAAATTGAGTAGTAAATAAAATTCAACTTGTATTTAAGCTAATTAAATATATGTTGAATGTGATCAAATAAAACTAGATTGAAATAAAAATGGCTTGAGTTATAAATAAATTCAATGTGAGTGGAAATAAATTAAATATGGCCTTGAATATTATTTTAAATGAATTCGAGAATGAATTCGAGTATGAAAATGAAATTTGATGTGAATATGGATGGAAGGCAAATGAATGGATTAAATTTGAAATAGAATAGAATTAAATATAAATTGATTTGGAATCAATTTAAAATAGCTATATAGTAAAATGGTTATTTTATTAAATGGATATCGCTGAATGGTTATTTTATTAAATGGATACCGCTGAATTTGCATGGAAATTTGTCCTTTGGCATAAACGAAAGCAAATAAGATTCTATGAATTAATAGGAAGGGATAAATTGATTTTAAATCAATTTGGAATGGATATGAGTTTATTTGGTATAAATATGAGTTGAGTGCTAACAAATTGGGTTGTAAAGCATTTCGGATTGAATGAAATGATATATGGATCAAGTGGAAGTAATTATATTTGTAACGAAACCTTATAATTGCTTAAAAATCTTTGTTGGCATGTTGTATATGAAATTCATGTGTAATGTTAGGTAAATGAATGAAATGTTATGGAACTTTCATATTTTGGTATTTACGTGGTCAAATTGAGTAAGTACAGTTGCCCGAAGGCTATTGGGCTAGAGTTGGGTTGCGTAATTGCATATTTAATAAGCTGCTTGCTTAAAACACTAAAATTAGGTATGTTTTCGGATTAAATGCAACAAAAATAGAAAATATGGATATATATTTTGTTTTCCGACCGTGCAGGTTGATGTATACATTTTTATCTCTCTTGCCATATTACTAAAGGCTCTCTGTACAAGGAAAACTCTGTCAAAAAATTTCGAAAATTTAGGGAGTTGGAAATTTTTTGAAAATTCTGTTAACTAAAAAGTTGATGTTCAAATTGAAATTAAAATCAGAAATTTTTATTGAAAAATGGAAACTAGATGCTTTGGATAGGACTAAAGGTTTTAGAAAAATGAATGTCAAGATTTAACTAAGTGGGTCATGGTAAGTATTGGGTTTGGAGCATTTTTCCTACCTTAGCAATTTCGGGGACGAAATTCTTTTAAAATAGGAGGAATGTAATGACCTGGATTTTTCGGTCGTTTGATTTTGAATATTTAAATGGCTTTAAATATTAAATTTGGAATTATAATATTAGTAAGTTTTAAAACTAAAATTGTAAGCGATTTCATAGAATTTTGAAATCGTCGATTTAATCGACGCGTTAAAATAGCGATCCGAGGCACAGTTTCGGAATTCGATGAAACTAGTTCCATTGGATCCGTAATAATGAATTATTATTATGAATTTTGTAGCGTTTGAGGTTATCGATTGGTCGTATAGTATATAAATGCGTTGATATTTATATCGAAAACTAATATAATAATCGGGTCCAAAAAGCTATATTCTCTATACGATCGAACTAGGACTTGGAACATTTTCCATTGCATTCGGAATAAAGGTATAATATTTTGAACGCCTAGCGGCACGCCTCGGTAGGGGTTCGAGATTTTGAGTTGCGTTAATCGAGACAATTTGGGAATTTATATAATATATATAAATATTTATTTGATTGACGATATTCCTATCACCTTTTTTTTCCTTCACCTCAGTCACCATAGATGACCGATTAAAACACGCCAACATCATGTCTTCCTTCACTTTTGAAACTGCGTACAACTTCCCTCTTCTCCTTCTAAAAATCGAACTCAGAAAGAAAAAAATGGCTCCTCCTTATTTAAAATTTCGATTTCATTTCCCTTCCCATTCAAAACGAGCAAATCAAGAACTATTTCTTTCCCCTTCCCATCCCTAAAAATAAATTCGAACGCGAAAAAAAAAATTAAACATTGCGGTCGAGGGATTCATGAGTCGTGAAAGTTGATTGGGGAACTCTTCGCAACAAGTTGTAGGCGCACGCGGTCGAAGGAGTGGCATGATGGAAGGTGGGCAGTGGAACTTCTGTTTGAGGCAAGTGCATTTTAGGATTCGCACGTGGGATATTAGGCATGAGGAGGAGGCATGCGCAGGGGACGGTCGGCATTGATGTCGCACGAGTGGCGGTGCTTCAAGTTAGAGGCGATGGCAAGGTCGCGATGCTTACTGGAGGGAGCTCGAAATAGTCTTCAAGTGATAGTGGGTTGAGCAGCAGTGAGGTCAAGTGAATGTCAGGGAGCTCGTGCGTGGAGGCCGAGTTGTAGTAGCGGGCAGGTTGTCGTGCAGTTTGGGTAGATGTTCGATTTCTTGCCTTGAATGAACGATGGAGGTATAAATTATGTAATTAGGTCTAATTATATATTTAGTTATTTAATTAAAAAGTTTGAATCCGAGATAGGTAATTAATTTAAATAAAATTTTCATTGGAGGTCCAAAATAAATGAAATCAAGACGAGTTTGTATTCGTAGATGAGAAATATACAAGCTGGAATTAAAAATTGGATCAGTCAGCAAATTCGATAAAAATCAGGGTGAGAATTTCTCACTCTTTTGGATTGCCACATTAAAATTTAAATGTTTAAATTTAAATTAATTAATGCTTGATTGAATTGATAAATTTATAATTATCTATTGGATGACTATATATATAGTAGTATATATATTAGTAATTGGAGTGATATTCCTGCGCATTATAGCGGATGAAACCCTATGCGCCCCACATAATAGCGGATGACCCTATATACCACGATATCCCCTTCGAAATGAGGTTGGTATTTTATATTGTCTAACATCTGTGGATGCAGGGAAACAAATTGGAGGGATCTAACAGGATTCCTTAACTATATTTAGTATTTTTCATATATATAAAATATATGATGCGATTGAATAATCAGCTGGATTATTGTGTGTTGCAAATTTTTTAATATTATAATAGCATAGGAATTAACTTTGGTATATTAAATACCATAAATATTATTTTGAATTTTAAAGGAATTAAAAGGAGATTTATAATATAAGAATATGTATATCGAAATTTGAATTATTTTAAAGAGATTGATTTGAATAAGCAATAATTGTTTTTTTGATCGTACTAAACAATGTGGGAAAAAATATTTTAAATAGAGAATTAAAATAAATTATATAAAGGGAATTTTTACAATGGATATTTAAATGATATTTTCCAAAAATATAGGAAGAAGTTGAAATTGATATTAAAAAAATAGATTGGCAAAAATAAATGGAATTTATAAGAAATTGAATTCAAAAAATGGAATTTTATAGATGTGATTACTGTAAATATCTTAATCCGCATATTGTTTTCACAGGCTAACTACAAAGCTATCGGCCCCTGCTGGTATTAAATCATAGTTTTCATGGGCTAATTATGAACCTATTGGCCCCTGCCAATATCCTACAGTTTTCATGGGCTTACTGTAAATCTATTGGCCTCTGCCAATATCTTTAATTAATAATTTAACATCTGTTAAGTTATATTCACTACCGGTTCAACCTAACTGGTTATTCTGCCCTTTCTCCAAAAAACAGTTATGGTTTAATAACAATATGAATAACATTTCCAAAATCTTTATTTATGCTATGGTTTTTCCTTACAAATGAAAATGATTCTGTTCTGAATCCTTAAAACACCACTTTTAAAACCCTTGGATAACCTCCTTCAAAAACATGGAAAACCTCTTTTCAAAACTCTAAGTATATACCTTTCGAAACCAATGAAACCTTTCGATGGTATCAAGAAAACATTCTTTAAAACATAGGTTCGAAAGAAATAAAATGCCCTTTCATTGGGTTTACTCTTTAAAAACATCATTTGGGTCAAAATGGTTATATATGAAAGTATCTTTTTTGAAACCAACTAAAATAACTTTGGGGAAAAGTTGATGGTGTTGCAACCATCTTAGTTGAAAGCAAAGACCTTTTAAAAATTAAAACTTCAAAAGTCAGAGTCGAAACCTCTATTTGACTTCACGACCTTCCAAACCCTCAACCCACTTTCGAAAGAAATTAGGAAGCGGCTTAACTTAGGTAAAACAAGGATAACCTTTCGATGGTATTGATGATTTCAATACTACGGAAATAAAATAGCAGTTATGTTTCGACTAGGTCGGAGCCTACTCTTTCGAAAGCTTCTTATTTAAAGAAAAAGTTTCCCATTCGAAAGCTATTTATAAAGTCCCTTTCCAAAGCATAACTTTCGGCTATGTTAAAAACTTTAAGTAAAACGAGGTAGGAATTTAGCTTTAGAAAACAAACAAAGGTTTCGACTCTAAAGGGTATCGACTCAGTCGAAAGCCCTTCAAAAACTAGGTAGGTGTTTATCTCTTTAAAACAGAACCTTGGTTTCGACTATGATGAAAGCATAGCTTTCGACACCCTACCTTCCGCTACTTTCCAATACACTTCGTACCAATTTCCATTGATACCATGTGTCTTGGTTCCAATAATATGGGTTTTAATAGGGATGGTTTCATTTGAGATGGTGCAGAGATAAAGGAGTCGAAAGGTGCATCCGAAATAGGCGGAACCACCTTTTTTTTAAAATGCAGATTTATAGCTAAACATAGTAATTGCTTTATAACTAACCCGCCTATTATAACACCTTGATTGGCTACTTTAAATTTTTTCAAATACTTTACCATTAGAAACTGCCGCATTAATTTGATTTAAACAATAGAAAGGTAATGTTTAAGCACTTCTATATATCAAAAGTATTATTTTCAAAAAAAGTCCTTCTTTAACAATAATTTACTTTTCCAAATAAATCGATTGGAAAAATCCCCAAAAATCATAGAAAATTAATTTCATCATGTAATCAAACATATTAAAAATTTAGACCCAAATTCTTCCACAAATATTCTAAATAAATTTTTAACCCAAATACTTCATATTTACCATCAAAAATATATAATAAAATTTCCATAGCTTGAAAAATTCTGAAAATTAAACCCCATCTCCAAAATCATGTTTTACTTCACATAAAAAATTTCCATGGCATTTTCAAATGGATAAATTGCGGTTTTGACCCTAATACCGTACGTGTTACATGTATAAATAAATTGTTTAAATCAAACAATTCATAAATTAAGCATATCATCATCCAATATATCATAGAAACAGGATAAATACTCAAATCTGAAATCACATGATTATAAAATCAAAAAGAGATGGAATGAATTATTATTTGCCTTAAACTTGATAAGGAATTTGAGATTTGTTGTTGATTAATGTTCCTTAGCTTTTTATTGAAATCCCTCCTTTCCTCCCGATTAATGGTCGGCTATCTTAGGGTTTGTGTTTATTTTGGATTGAGAAAAATGAACGTGAATGAATATTTATAAGAAGATATAGCCGTGTATAGCAAATTGGCAAATTTACTAATATGCTTATATGTAGGTTAATTAACCTTTAATCAATTTGAAGCCCATTTATCCTATGGTTAAGCACAACCCTATGTAGTTTATTCAAATATCAATCCCCTTATCATCATTATTCTATTTAATTTATCTAATTAAATCTTTTGAATAATTATCAAAAATTAGGGATTTTGCAGAAGCTAACCAAGTTGAAAGCGTTCCTTTCAAAAGCAAAGCAGGCGCATTTTCGTTTGAAAGCAAAGTAGCGCTTCGACCCCATCAGAACCCATTGTTTTGATCCAATACCTTCCACCTATATCCAATTCACTATATACCAAATCACTGATACTATGTACATTGGTTTTGATGGTGATGGAGGCGGAAAACCCAGTCAGAACCTAAGTGCTGAAAGTGGTGAAACATGTAAAAAGCATGTAAAATATGATTTTTATATTTTTAAAGAAATCTTTTCAACTAACCTGCCTTGTTTGTCAAAATGTTATTGATTGTTAATTTTCTTTTCTAAAAGTATTTCCAAAATTTCAGAAATAAACAATTTAATTTATTTACAAAATACCCCTTCTTCTTTTATAAATATATAAAATATTTAAATCTCATACCTTTAATAATTTTATATATCTATTATAACACTTAGGAAAAATTCATAAAAATTCCTATAAACCATTTTTAATATGTTTTCTATCATATATAAATTTCAGACCCAAAACATATATAATTTAGCGGTAAATTATTTTAAACCCCAATATCCATTTTTCTTACTAGAAAATTAATGTAAAATCCATATTAATTCAGAAAATTTTGAAAATCGAAACCCTTCTCTAAAATATCATTTCATATCTAAATCTAAAATGCAAGGCATTTGAATGTCATTTAATTGGGTTTTCACATTAAACATATCATAAAATCTATATGAAATATCATAAATCATCAACAAGCATATATATCCATTTAAACAATTAAAACATGGCAAATAACTTTGCAAAATAATTTGGATTTCATCCTAAAACCAAAATAATAGAAAACATGAGACGTAGTCATTATTCAACTTAGCTTTGAGGGTAAGGGTTTCAGATTTGATCTTAGTTAAGTTGCCTAAGCTTTTCCTCTTGTAATCTTCTTATCTTCTCTTATTTTCTTAATGGTGGCCGACCTCTTATGTTTTTATTTGTGAATGTGAACGTGTAAAATGAATGTGTGTGAGGGTTTAGGGTATATGAATATACATATTCCTATATTGCCCTTGTCTAGTTACCCTAACTTAATTCCTTTTAATTCCCTAAGTTTATTTGTTCAATGAGCACGGCTACCCTTCTATTAATCACAAATCTCAATCCCCTAATCAATACATTATTTTATTTAATTTAACATATTAAATATCCTAAATAATTTTACTCAAAATTAGGGTCGTTACAAGCTGCTTTCCAACTGTCTAAACCATAGTGCAGCTATATCCGTTAAATACAAGGCGAAGCACCGTGCTATGACTTCCTCTGATTCCCTTAGTACTTCCATGTGTCTCATGTATCTTGTCATATGAACAACGAGATCTATTATTCCATTACATGTCTAGCATTGGTAGTTTGAACTCCGGTGGATTCCTAGCTTGCTTGATATTAGGAGCGAATGCGCTCCTATTTACATCTTCCAGATCCTTATTTATCAATCCTCCTCTCATAGTCTGTCTAATCGTTTTCACCAACCTATCATTGTCATCTAGTGGTAGCTTTTAATCATTGTCTCCAACCTTCTTTCTGATTCCATGGGGGAATCCTAAAACTGCTCTTTTGGACGAGCATCCACATTCCGATCAACGCCAAACTGCACAACACCGCCCAGTGTCCTACTTGGGATCGATCTAGCATCATCTGAGAGCATGCCCTCAAGTATGGATCGATCGACACCGATCTTTCTTGGTTGGTCAGTTGCCGCTCCCGGCTGTTCCACTTTATCCTGCATCCTGTTAACTTTGTTTCCTTGGTCCTGATTTGGATTTCCTCAGCTCCTACTGCACCAACTCCATGATCCATATTTCCAGTGTTTCCTACTATGCCATTTCCTTGGTTTTGTGCCCCAGCTTGTCCAATCTGTCGGAGTAGGTTCTGCATCATCTCCTCTTGTCTCTTTAGCATCCGTTCCTACATAGCATCCATAATCATTTCCATCTCATCTTTAGCAATGAAGATTGAGGTTGATTAGCTCTTAAGGAAGCCTCCTGACTCCCTTCATGATGGCTCATGCCTTCCTTTTGTTTGTTTGTTGATGGTTTCGCCATTACTCTAATTCCAAGTTCTCTAGTTGATTCCAAATCTAAATTCGGAATTCACGGGGGCTAGCTTTCTTAGTGAAAGCACCAAAATATTTGTGCCAAAAATGGTCACAAACATGCTGTTGTATGTGAAAGCACCAATATCCAATATTTAGATCCAAACAGAGAAATATAAATTTACAAATTACGTAATAGATTGTAGAAAAGTAAATGAACATGCAAGTTTTATAGTGGTTCAGCAAACTCCGGCCTAAATCCACTCTAATAATTTTTTATTTATACTGTAAGATTACAAGTATAGTTGTTTTTTTTCCATAGAAAAATAAAGTTGGAAGAGATAGGAAGTGATGAAGGATAACCAGCCCAAAAGTCCTTTGCAATAGGCAAAGTCGACTGTATTTACAAGCGAAGACACGCCTGGATTGGGCTAAAATTTCGATAGAAGAACCTGCGGGTCCATACGACCCGCCCATAAAATTTGGGATCGATCGGACACCGAGAAATAATTTGGGCCGATCGTCCCATACTAACCCCAATGGGGCTGCGATCGTTTTGGTGGGGTCCCACATGCCTCTAGTCAATGCTTCCAAAGTTTCGCGTCATTCCGACTTAACTTTTATGAGATATCGATCGATCTTCGTTGTTTTGACTAGAAATTGGATCAAAGGAGATCATTCCATGCTTCATTCTTTTGAGTTGCGATCGATCATGTCAATTCATTATGATGTTAGCTACTTGATCTCTAAGATTTCATGCAATTTCAATGTACCATTTGTGAGATATCGCGTTTTCCATAAAATTATAGATCGTTATGCGGATTTTGTACAATCATTATGGAATGATCGATATGTTTTTTTTTTGATATTTGTAAGTTTTGACATGCGATGGATTTTGGGGACTTCTTTCTTCCATATATTGATGTTCCTAAAGTTTCATGGGTAATGGAGTTGTAGACCTTGAGTTATAGACCGACCATCGTCGAAAATCACTAAAACGGTAGTCGGAAAACCCACTTCAAGGTTGACTCAAAGCGAGACCCAAGGAATACCCTTGTAACTCGAAGCATACGCTGAATATTCAAGCCCAGGGTTAGACTTGGGAAAAAACAAAATTTTCCCCAAGCAAACGTGATTCTGACTCCAAGTAGGAAAAACGATCGCCAAGCATCGATCAATCTGACTCCAAACTAACTCCAAGCATGTAAAACGATCGGAGCCGATCGTTTTTCTCCAAGCACCGATCGTTCTAACTCGAAGCCGACTCCAAGAAATTATGTGTCCGACACCAAGCACGATCCCACACTTCAAATTCCTATGACTCCGAGTGAACCATGCGCCGACTCCTAACAAGTAGCAAATTTTTCTAGGTCCGACTCCAAGCAAATTACCACTGATCCATCGATACCGCTCCATTTTCTTTTGTCCATAACTCGAGCATACAAACTCCAATCGACTTGAAATTTGAAATGTAGCGTCATGGGGCCTTCCTTGTCACTTCATATTAATTGCATCTTGATCAATACCCGATCTGAATCTGCTCGACCATCGTCCATAGTCTTGTATATAATCGATTCTCAAGGCTGGTAACCAACCGTTTTTAGCCAAATCTACGGTATCATAGCCTTTCCAAAAGGCGGGATAATAATGTTGTTGATTATTTGTTCTTACTATGGTTGATTAGGTTATTTGTTGGATTGGTTGTTACCAGTTTGTTTGATTGATTGTTATTTGTTTGGTTATTCACTTGATTATTATTAATTCTTTTTCTGTTTGTTACTTGTTTATTTATCTAATGTTTGCTTATTTGTTTTTTCTGTGCATGATAATTGTATGATTGGAAGAGGTTAAGGGACATATTTGACTTAGTCATAGTAGAATGACGTGGTTTGCTAAGTTGTGGAAGACTGGATATCAAAATTGACTAAGAGATATGAAGATGTTCCTTGAAGATGGATAATAGTGATTGGAAAATTTTGATGGTTAGAGACTTGATGGGTACCATTGAGTTATTAAAGATAGGCAGGAGGTTCATTATAGAATTTTCAAAATGTGTTTAGCAATTTATTTTTTACAATTACCGACTTCCTTAAATATTTTAAAGTTTCTATTTAAAATAATTTTTTTATACTTTAATTATGTATGTAATAGGATGATTTTTTCAAAATTGATTCTTTAAAAAGAATTTTTATAAAAGAAAGAAAAAGATTTTTTTAGGAGATGGAAGCTTTGATCTAAAATGAAAATGTATTGGTAAATGTTTTGCTCTAAAATATATTGAACTCTCTTCACTAGCAAGTCCCTCTTTGGTATTTTGGGAGAGTGATTCCTGCCATAAAAAAGAAGTTGCTATAAATGGATTGTGAAATCGGGTATTTGATGAGATTTGGAGAATGGAACAAAGTGGGTTCCGATGCGGATGCATGCCAAGGGATCGTGGGTAACTCGAAGGTTACAGTATTTGCTCTTTTTTGGGACAGCGTACTCTATGTGTACCCGTATTTTGGACGTCTGTATGTGTCTAGTCACAAGCCATCTGCGTGGTCATGAGTTCAAGCATTGTGAAGCCGCGGTGTTGAGTAATCATTTACCGTTTATATGGGTCATTCGAGTTATCATGTATCTAAGAATGCTTGGTACTTGACCGTCTGTGTAGGTCTATACTTGTTGGCCATTTGTGTAGATCAATACTTTTTGACCGGCTATGTGGGGTCTATGCTACTTGACCATTTATGTGGGTCTGTACTTCTTAACTATCCGTAATGCTCCGAGAATCGAGGATTGATGCAACTGTGGCACTATTTTAAGGATATAGCCATGATGGAGTGCATGGATTATTTTAGAAGGTGTAAGAATGAGGAGGTGCACCAATTGTTTTGAGAATGAGACTGTGAGGAAGTTCATCGATGACTATGAAGATACATATATTAAGATTGATGTGCATTCAGCATATGGATTAACACACATGTGTTATTTGATATGGTTATGTGGTGATGTCCCTTTCTAATGTGTGTGCGGTTTATTTTATGAGCTAAGCTAATTACTGATTTATGTGCATTCATTTATTTCTATTTGCATGTTTAAATCAACCCTTGTTTGTTGTAGACTTCAATTATTGTCAATTAAGGTTGAATTATTGAGGTGCATGATGTGAATCAATCAGTGATTGATATTATTCCACCCTTTGTTGATGGATTGTTATTTTTTACGTACTGTATTCTAGGTTGAATGATGAGGAAGTGTGTGTTACTATAATATGTATATGTAGAAAATAAAATTCATTGTGGTCAAAGAATTATTTTGTGTTGATTGATGATGTAATAAGGTAGTTATATATTACTTTACACATAGTTAACTTAAGATTGATAAATTTCTCTATATTTTGTGATCAAACCAATTATGAAGATTGTTGCCTTGGTTGAGGGTTGTATTTAGGAAGTTACTAGGGCACAATTATTTTAAGTGGGAAAGAATGTAAAGACCCATAAATTCAACACTGCAAAATATTAATTTAGTTACTATGCATACATTTGAATTATACAAATTAGCGGTATATTAAATATGTATACGTCTACGAATATATGTGTAATCAATGCAATGGATTTATTACATATATCTTAACTGGTGAATAAATATATAATTCGATGTATATTAATTTCCAATATTGTGGGTAATTATTCGTGTGGACTAGTAATTGATTTGTACATCAATTGTATATTAATTTCGTTTATTTAGGGAAGTTAATTGGGTAGACTAGCAACTGATTGCACATTAATAGACATATATCTGAATTTTTGAACTTATATATATAATTTGTTGGTGCATTTATTTCGTTTGTTATGGGAAACTAGAAAATATGATTGTAGTAATCATATAACTTTGTCTAGTGTTTCCAATTATAGTGCTAATATGCATGAATTTATTTGGTTTAAAAATAATAATAATGAATTATACATATATGTGTTTATATTCTCTATATCCTGATTACGGAATTTTACTAAAAAATTAAATGTATGTTTGTTTACTAAATCAGCATTGTGGGAAATTAATTTTCAGGATATCAATTAATTGTACATTGATTGTAATTGGTAGAAGTTGCTTTATTTATTCTCTAGTTATTAGAAATAAAAGGGAAAAGAATCAAAAAGGAACATATTCCTTCCTTTCCCCTTCCTCTCACTTTCCTCCTTGCATAAGTATCATTATTAATATTTAAAAAAAGGGAGTAGCCATTAAGTATTTTTCTACAATCTTCACTCCCTTCTTAATTCAAAAGGTGTAGAGTCTATTTGATAAGAGGTAGTATTGAAGAAAAGGGAGCTAGGGATTCACTCTACAACAAATACATGTGGATTTTGAAAGTGATTTAGTTGTGATGGAAGAAGAATATGATACACTTCACTGATTTGAAACAAATATATGATCATCTTTATATGAGGTGAGTTCTTCATTTTTATTTAAGCCCTTATCTAACATTTATAGTTTAAATCCTAGATCTTCTATTCTCCATATCTTTCATATACGAACTCTGATTCATGCATGGTTTCTTGTTCGACTTATGATGGAATTCTGGATGGTTTGACATCGGCTTGATTTGTGCTTGAAGACTATTGGAAAAAGCATATTGGTATGAATTATTTAATTTAATTAATTTAATTTAAATTATAGAATAGATATATGTTAATGAAAAATTATAGTTATTGATCTGTGTTGAGATATATTAATAAGTGTTTGGATATTTTGGTCATTTTGGATATTCTGAGCCTTAGGTTGATTGTTTATTGCTGATTATTTTATTATTGGATTTTTAATTGTAATTAATTATGGATTTAAAATATAAATATTACTTATTAAAATAAAATAAGCAATATTATGTGATAATGTGAAAATAAGAGAAAGAAATAATTCAAGTGATTAGATGTAGTTTTGTATGGTATGTAAAGACATGTTTGTATGAAATAATTGAAATTAACTGGAGAAATTTAATAGGTTATCATTTATGAATTTCTGAGAAAATCCATAAATAATAATGGAAAATATATTTTAAACTTAATTTGAAATGTATATAACTATTATTTAATAAAGTGAGATTTTATAAATAATAATAATATAGTTGTAGTAATAATTACATGTTTTGAAATAAATGGGAATGAACTGTTTTTTTAATATATTAAACAGATTTAATATGAATTTTTTTTTCAAAGCAAGTCGGCTTTATAGTGGTCCGTCCATTCTTTAGTATGATAGAAAAGGAGACTACAAAGACAAAACAAGAAAAGGAAGAAATAAACACCAACACACTAAAGAAACCAAACATCGCTCACAGTAAAAAATCATTTAATACACCAGAGTAGTATTAAAGTGATTTTAAACCTAAGTGCGCCTAACTATTTACTATTTTCTGAAATGACATTGAAGAAGAAAGACATGCGCCAAAGAAAATCCTAGCATTCCTTTCTTTCCATACTACCGATACCACTTTTTTCAGCAATTTGAGAGTAGAGACAGATGAAGGAGATTTCCACCTGGTGGCCTTATATATTCAAACCCATTCCATGCTAAGATCTATGGCCGAAGCTGGAAGAATATAATAATTAAGTAGCCTTCTCCATAAAGAGTGAACATATAGACAATGAAAGTAAATATGGCTAGTGTTTTCAGAAGCCGCAGATCACAAATGACAAGAAGAGGAAGATAGGATGTTTTTGCATAAGAGATTATCTTGAGTGTGCACAGCATTATTGATGATCTTCCACATCAACAAATTATGTTTATGTTGAGAACCTAATTTCCATATCCTTGTCTGCCATGGAAATATATGAAGCCCCATGCTCTTTAATAACCCATTGTAGAGTGAAGAAATAGTGTACCTGCTATGATTGTTCCACTGGGTTAAAGCTTCAGAAAATAGAGAGGAATTTTGGTGAATGGACTGCCAAATGGTCCTAACAGCAAAAGAACTAACATAAGGAAGAATGATGGAGTTGTCATGCAGATAATCATTAGCAATTGCATTTTTAGGGAGACAAGTGCTTGTGCAATTGTGGTAGTCTATCAAGGAAGAGAGAATTATTCATGTATTACTCTATGGAGAATGCAAGAAAGAATTCTGGAGATTGCATCAAACCATAGGCATAAATTTGCTTTTTAACTTAAAATGCTTTTCCAAAAGAAACTGTTGTGCAGAGGAGTTTCCATGGTCCAAAAATTATTATGTTTCAAGTTGAAGTGACTGTTCCATAGTGCCCACAAGCTACTACTGTTATTTAGGATCTGATTAACATAGTGAGAAGTTGCTGCTTGATTCCATAATTTAAAATTAAGGATTCCAAGACCACCATTTAAGCATGGAATTTGAGTTTTTCTAAAAGCTGCAGGAATCCATTTTTTAGAGTATACGTCCCCATGCCATAAATAGTGGTTAAAATCTCTATTCAACAAAAGTATAAGCTTCTTAGGGATGATGAAAATTTAGAAATAATAAGAGCGCATAGTAGTAGCAATACTTTTGATTATCACTAATCTGGCTACCTGAGATAATTTATTACCTATCATTGAATTTAACCTAGATGTTATCCTTTCAAATGTTAACCCGCCTTTTTGGCAAGGCCGCAGACAGGCGAATTCAACTAAATCGTCTTCTCGTTTGTCGAAACTAGTTTATGACGAAGTTAGTCGACTGGATGGACAGACGATCAAGCATGGACAATAATCATGGATTTATAGCCGGGATTCGTCATAGTCGATGGGAGAAGGTCATTGGATACCTGAAAATTGGGTTTTAATGAGTCGCACGTCGCCCTGGATTCGCTTCGAGTCGTATGGAGTCGAGCTCCGAGTCGTATGTATGATTTCTTCGAGTCTTCTAGGTGGCTCGGCATAAGTGGCTCAGCAAGGTGGCTCAACATGCATGGCTCGGCCTTGTTGGTGGCTCGTCACGGAAGGTGGTTCGGCCTAGTTAGATCATGGGTCGGCCTTGGTTGTCACTCGGCGTTGTGATTCGGTTAGGGCGGCTCAGCAAGACGGCTCGGCAAGGCGGCTCGGCAAGGCGGCTCGGCAAGGTGGTTCGACAATATGGCTCGCCGAGGTGGCTCGGTCGTGAATAAAATAACAAGGTGGCTCGGTTAAGTTGTGGGTCGGTCGAGCGGTGTAGTTAAAGTACGGTTCGGCAAAACGTGGATCGGTGACTTCGAGTCGAGGTGCTCATAACTTCGGGACATCACTCGGGTAGCTCGGTGGAGTATCAGGTGGATCCGCGTGGTTGCTTGGGGTGCCGCTCGATGAAGGATGGAAGTTCATGCATAGGTCGGTCGTGCCGCTCGGTGAAGGATGGAATTTCATGCATGGGTCGACAGTGTCGCTCGGTGAAGGTTGGAAGTCCATACATGGCTCGGTCATTGGTGGTGTGGTTCGACATAGGCCGTTCGGCACGGCAGTATGGGTCGGTTATGATGAAGGGTGTAGGCTTGGCTATGGTCATGATGGGCTCGAACTACTCAGGAAGCCCAGTAACTCGGGATCTGCCTATAAATACAGCATATGGGTCTCCAGAATGGGGGATCTTCCTTTGGGCTCTCTCTTGCTTTCTATTTCCTAAGGCCAAGGCTACTCTACTATTTTGTAACAGTAATTGATTCTAACATCAATAAAAAGAAAATTTCTAGAGTGGACGTAGGCCGGAGTTAGTCGAACCACTATAAAATCTGTTGTTCTTTACTACTTTCATTTTAATTTATGTTGTTCTTCATATTAATAACCTCCACATATATTCTATCTGTGATTCGTGACTGGTATTTAGTGTTGTCGCTGGATTTGGGTATTAGTGACCAATTTTGGCGCTAACATTTTGGTGCTTTCACTAAGAAAGCTAGCATTTAGGGATTCTAAAGCTTGGAGTTTGGATTTAAAGGCTTGAGAACTTGGATTCTGGAGACTATGGCAACGCAATCGACCAGGAGACAGAGGATGGAAAGAAGTCAGCATGAAGGAAGTCAAGAGGCTTCCTCTGGAGCTAATCAAGCCTCAATCTATATCATTAGAGATGAGATGGAGAAGATGCTGAAAAAGCAGGACGACATGATACAGAACCTACTTCGACAGGTTGGACAAGTTGGAGCACAAAGTCAAGGGAATGGACCAACCACGGCTGCTGCCAATACAGAACAAGGAACCAGAGCTATAGAAGTTTCTAGAGGTCATAACTAGAACCAGACTGGAGATATTGAAGGAAATAAGCAAAGGCTTGGAGGCCTACCTCCAGGATTGGATACTGGGAGAGTGGTGAATGAAGCTCAGCGAGCAGGGACCAACGTGAACGTAAATGGCCAACATGAAGAGTACTAACCAGAGTACTCCCTAGGACATAGGGGGCAAGTTAGAGATGTGAACAGGGGACTACCCCCAGATGGAGATGAGCGGATGGCTAGATTAATAAGAAGGATTATGAGAGGAGGACTACCGAGCAGAGGCTTTAGTTCAGGCACTTAGAGAATGGATCAGATCCAACTATGCATGTAACCAGATACATCAGACATATGGAAGTGCTGGGGGCATCTGAGGAGGTGATGGCAAGATGTTTCCCTTTATACTTGACGAATATGGCAGCGCTTTAGTTCAGGCACTTAGAGAATGGATCGATCACGACATGGGGTGAGTTGGTGGAACACTTCATAAGAAGTTCAGGGTCCACGTGGTGCAACCCAAGAATGTGATGACGTTGGCATCGATGAAGCAGAGGACGGGAGAGTCCATGAGAGGTTTTCTAATGCGATTTAATGTGGTTGTGGCCTTGGTAGAACGTCCGGATTCATTAATGATTTTGATGGCGGCGGTAGCAGGGATTGCGGAAGGCACAGAACTCAAGGATTCATTAGCACAGGAGCTACCATGGGATATTGGAGAGTTCTATCATGAGGAGGAAAGACTCATTCGGTTAGAAGATTCACGTGCCGAAAGGCAAGAGATAAACGCCATGCAAGGCGAAGGAACGTCTGATGAAGGATAAAGACTGGATAAAGGAAAGCGTAAGTTGGATGATGAACCTGGTGGTTTAGAAAAACAGGGGAGAGGTCGAGAACCCAAATTCGCGACATACGCGGATTTGACAGATAATTTGGAATGGATTTACTTGGACACTCCGGGCCAGCTTCCTTATCGGAAACCACCCAGGAGGGATCCCACTGAACGAGAACGCAGAAGCGGGAAGTACTGCCTATTCCATGAGTTGGAAGGGCACTCCATGGATGAATGCTGCCACCTGAAGGATATGGTGGAGGAACATGTTAGAAGTGGCAGATTTCCATAGTTCGTAAGGAATCGGACAAGAGTAGTAGAACACGAGCAGCTACCGCTTGGATCAAACAAGAACGACCCTGGAATGGGGTCGTGACTCGTCGTCTATTGATCATGATGGCAGGGACCGGGTTCAGTATTTGGACTCTGTTCATCAAATAATCTTTTCTGATTTTGTTTTAAAAAATAAAAATAAATAGAAACTATGCCACTTACGCATGTAAGGGAACCAGATTGATCCCCAGGCATGCTCTGAGATGGTATTAGGCTGCTTTGCCCGGAGAGGCAGCCCTTAGCTTTTTCTGGTTTTTTCTTGGATATTTGGACCTTGGATTTTATAAATGAATGTTGGTTTTATGCAACACACACCTGACTGGAGAGTTATGGGATGTTGAAAATTAGTTGCTTAATGTTCAGGGACACTGAACTGGAGTGTTGGGAGCGACGTCGCTTCGCCGGAGAGCGACAGGATCGGCTCGCTCATCATTGTTTCGCCTTCACCAGAGAGTGACAGGATGGGATCCAACAAGAGCACGGAGAGGCTACAATCGGTCTAGGCCATGACATTGGTTAATGTTCAGGGATACTGAACCGGAGTGCAGGAGTGATGCTGCTTCGCCGGAGAATGATAGGATCGTCTCACTCAGCGTTGTTTTCCCTTCACCACAGAGTGACAGGATGGGATCCAGTAAGAGCCTGAAGAGGCTGATATCGGTCCAAGAGGATCAGGGCATCGCTCAATGTTCAAGGACGCTGAACCGGAGTGCAAGGGATAGGTTGCTTCGCCAGAGCGCGACATGATCTGGTTATTCAATCGTTAAGTTTGGATCGAGCTTAGCAAAGGTCCGAAGAGGCCGTCAATGGTTTGGAGAGATTGTAGGATTTGATTACTGACTTCTAAGAGTTGAAGTCGGAAGTCGATAATGACTTGGAATGGTCGTGAATAAACTATCATATTCAGATGGAATTGCTTGATAATGAATGTAACATGGACTTTGGATATCGGGTTTGAGACTATTCAAAACACACCTTCCAATAGCAAGGCATGTTTTGGGGGGGGAAATGTTAACCCGCCTTTTTGGCAAGGCGGTAGACAGGCGAATTCAACTACGACTTCTCGTTTGTCAAAGCTGGTTTATGAGAAACTTAGTCGACTGGATGGATGGACGATCAAGAATGGACAAGAATCATGGATTTACAGCCGGGATTCGTCATAGTCGATAGGCGAAGGTCATTGAATACTTGAAACTTGGGTTTAATGAGTCGCACGTCACCCTGGTTTCGCTTCGAGTCGTATGGAGTCGAGCTTCGAGTCATATGGATGATTTCTTCGAGTCTTCTAGGTAGCTCGGCATAAGTGGCTCGGCAAGGTGGCTCGGTATAGGTGGCTCGGCCGTGTTGGTGATTCGTCATGGAAGGTGGTTCGGCCTAGTTAGATCATGGGTCGGCCTTGGTTATCGCTCGGTGTTGTGGTTCGGTCAGGGCGGCTCGTCGGGGCGGCTCAGCAAGGCGGCTCGGTTAGGTGGTTCGGCATTGTGGCTCATCGAGGTGGCCTGGTCATGAATAAGGTAACAAGGTGGCTCGGTCAAGTTGTGGGTCGGTTGAGCGATGTAGTTAAAGTACGGTTCGACAAAACATGGATCGGTGACTTCGAGTCGAGTCGCTCATAACTTCGAGACATCACTTGGGTAGCTTGGTGGAGTATCAGGTGGATCGGCATGGTTACTTGGGGTGCCGCTCGATGAAGGATGGAAATTCGTGCATAGGTTGGTCGTGCCACTCGGTGAAGGTTGGAAGTCCGTACATGGCTTGGTCATTGATGGAGTGGTTCAGCATAGGCCGATCGGCACGGCAGTGTGGGTCGGTTATGATGAAGGGTGTAGGCTTGGCTATGGTCCTGGTGGGCTCTGACTACTCAGGTAGCCAGTGACTCAGGATTTTCCTATAAGTACAGCATGTGGGTCTCCAGAATAGGGGATCTTCCATTGAGCTCTCTCTTGCTCTTTATTTCCTAAGGCTAAGGCTACTCTACTATTTTGTAACTGTAATTGATTCTAACATCAATAAAAAGGAAATTTCTGGAGTGAACGTAGGCCGGAGTTAGCCAAACCACTATAAAATATGTTGTTCTTTACTGCTTTCATTTTAATTTTTGTTGTTCTTCATATTAATATCCTCCACCTATATTCTATCTGTGAATCGTGACTAGTATTTGGTGCTTTCGCTTGGATTTTGGGTGTTAGTGACCAATTTTAGCGCTAACATCAAATAATGGGAAATATTGCACAGTAGATACTCTTGCATTACACATTAGGGATCCAAGGAACAAGGCTTTAAGGTCTAAAGGTTGGAGACCAGATAAAGCAAGAATGGATGATGTATCATGATGAGATAAGCCGAAAATTCCAATTTGAGATTTAAGCTTATTAATGCTCAAACCTGTCATGATTTTGAATAACTCCAAGGGTTTGAAAGTGTTAGTTATTGAGATAATAGTCTGTTTGGAGAAAAGAAGCAAGTCATCCACAAACATTAACGTTGATATATTATATTCCATACACTTTGGATGTCTCTCAATTAACTTGTCAGTAACATGTTATTTGATGAGGGAGGTTAAGACTTCCATAACTGATATGAATAAGGAGGAAGAAATAGGGTCTCGTTGTCAACAACCATTGGTAGAAGGGAAATAACCAAAACATTCTCCATTCAAGGATAGGGATATTTTGACAGTAGAAATGCGAGTATGAAGCCAGGTTTGGAATGGAAAAGGAAAGTTCATTTGTGATAAGATAGAAATAATGGCATTCCAGTTAACAGTGTCATATGCTTTTTGAATATCAAGCTTAAGAACACATCTAGGAGAAATATGCTTCATATTATAACCTCTGATAAGTTCTTGAGATAACAATATGTTCTCAGTTGTGGATCTTTTAAGAAAAAAACCAGTTTGATTTTTTAGAGATGATGTCATTCAAACACTATTTCATTCTAGTATTTAAGATTTTAGCATGCATTATAAGATACATTACAACATGTTATAGGTTTGAATTGAGTGACATCCCAAGGAAGATCAATTTTCAAAATTAAGGCAAGCTTTGTATGATTAATACCATTGAGCATAACATTAGACTTGAAAAATGCATAATTGCCTTGAAAATTATTACTTTAGCGTAAATAATAATACTGTTGATTTGAATGATAATTTGATGAAATAGCTATTTATGATAAATTATATTGTCTGGAAAGATTTGAAGTGATGAAATTGCAATAAAGTATTTTTAAGTATATTATCAATTTGAGAGAATTATTATTGTTTTGAAGTAAATAAAAGGTGAGATTATAATAAACAACAATAAATATGATGTTATACTTAAAAGAAAATAATAGCTGTAAATGTGATATTTTGAATGGATGTAACATGTGATTGACGGTAGATTTTATTTATCACATGTTATTTAGTTTTATGATGAGATCATATTTAAATACGTTGCCATTATTACTACATTGAGTTGACTATGGTTTTATTGTGTTAGTGTTTCTATTACTAATGTTGTTTAGATTAGTACACATTTGATGATGTTGATATTATGTTACTACTATGGAGTGATTAGTATACACTGAATGATTTATACTAACATTAGCGATATATTATTTTAGTTGATAATTAATAATGGGTGTAAGTTTGTTTATGTTATGGTTTTATTATTTGATGGATTGGGGTTGAAATGGAATGTTGTTGATCAATGAGGGTTGAGTGCTATTTTGTTATTATTATTTTCATCCTAGATGGTGATTTATTAAGATGGATAAGTAGGAATACTATTTTCTACTTTTACTATTTGCATTGGTTGCATTGATTACGATGGTTGTACCGATTCCATTATTTGTGATGGTTGCAAAGGTTGCATGGATATTATGGTTGTAATGTGCTAACAATTATTGAATGTAGTAGAAGAGCAGAAAATAGAACTAGGTGGGCTTGGTCACCCAAAAAGAGTACGTAGATGGTCTTTTTCTATGCAACAGCCACCAGTTCCCTTGAGGTCGAAGTGTAAGGAAATTGGCATAGTCCAAAACATAGTTGAAACCATTTTTTCTTTTTATCTTCTATACATATATAGTATAGAGTTCCAGATAGGAGCATAGGAGGGAATGGAAAGTAGACAGCTGATTTGGTATATTATTCTATATTGTTATTACATTGCTTAAAAGTTAGTAATAATTGATGTGTTTGAAATGTATATTGATGTGAAGATGTAAAATAACTGTATAATTGAGATAGTATTATTTATATTGATGTTTGATTCCGCTGTGAGGCTTTCTTTTTGTTTGCTGCTTTAGAATTTTACATTTTTATAAAAATGTCATTTTAAACATGTGATAGCTATTGTCAATGTACAATAGCTATATATATATATATATATATATATATATATTTGTCAATATGCGAAAGCTATGATTTTTTCGATCTATGATAGATTTAAAATGTTAAGGATGCGATAACATCATATTATCAACATGCGATAGCTATGTATTTATTAATATTTGATAGCTTTGTGTTTTCAACCTGCAATAGCTTTTTAAAGTTAAGAATGCAATAGCATCATATTTTCAATATGCGATAGCTATGTATTTGTCAACATGCAATAGCTTTATTTTCTCAACCTTTATTGGCTATAAAGTTCTAAGATGCGGTAACATCATATTTTTCAACCTGCGATAGCTCCATGTTTGCAACTAGTGATAGCAATATATTTTTGAATATACGATAGCTTGTTAGGTTAGTATGTGATAGATTGTTCTGGTTGACATTCGATAGCTTATTTTGGTTCATATGTGATAAGTTGTAAACATGCAATAGCTACATGTATCTTGACATGTGATAGATTTGTCTATGAAGTGCGGTAGCTACAAGGGATAGATTATGGATTTTTTGTGTGATAGCACAAGTTTTGACAGTGTGAAACACTAAGTCAAAGAGTAAGATAGCCTATTTTTGATGCTGGATAGTTTTTAACTTTGTGTTGATGCTATGTTTTCTTTAAACAAGAATGTTGTTTTTTCTAATTATTTTTGATAAAATTTTATAAGGAAAGAAATGTTATTTAGCTCATTTTTAAACAGTATTATGAAGAAAATTATTACTTAAGTACAAGTAATTTTATATAAATAGTTATCATATGAACACATATTTATGTCGGATAATGTTATTATATGTTCAATTTTGCAACTTGGTCAGTTGATAATGTATTGGTTAATTATTGACATGCTCACATACATATTATACGTTGCCACCCAACATTTAGGACCAAGGGGATTGAGAACTAAGGATCAATCAGGGTTTTTCTTATAGTGGATATGGTAGACTTAAACTCTTAAGTGAGTAGAATTGCATCCAAGAGATCGTGAAGATCAAATTGTGCTAGGATGTCCAAACTGATCAAAATACATGACTCGTTGACATTTTAAAATTAGATTTATGGGTGAAGACTAAGGCAGGGCCATACACTACCTTTTAATTGTTAAGCCCGTGGTTGGTCGAGCCCGCATTCCAGTGTGCCTGCTTTGTCGATATTGAGGGCAATATTTGTGCTATGCATCCGAAGAAACTTGCAACAGAGAGGCTCGCCTGTATTTTTCCGTACTAATCTTAGAAGACCATTGATATTTTCTTCTATTGTATCTTAGGAGACCATGGATATTTCTCCTATCAAACTTAGGAGACCCTTCTAATTTCTTGTGAATGGAGTGGAAGATCTTTGGACTATCTGGTATTTTTGGCTTGAGTAAATCCACTAGGTTTTTAATTGGCCTGAGAAAACTAATAAGTTCTTAGCGACCCTGAGAAAACTAGGTCATTGAATATACTGTTTCATGGGATTAGAGAATCATAGGGATATGTCACCTTTTGACCTGCGTGATTGACGGACTATTCACTTTGATCCATTATGCATGATATTGATGTTATGATTATGTTATGATCATTTTGGTTATAGGATATATTACGATTGACTTATTGTTTGATAAGATATTGGTAGGGGGAAACTGTTCCGTGTTCTAGCGACATGGTCTCACTGTGTGTATATTTTTGGTTTGAGATGAACTAATATTATTCACCAGGCATTTTTTTGACGTAAAGTTTTTGATTCACCCAAAACTCTTAGGTACTCGGTTGAAATTGAGTAGGCTAAGAGTGGAGTTTTTTAGGTTTAGGCGAGTAAGATTCTGAACACGTGTAGGAAGCAAAATAATATTAGAAGTATTTCCACCATGCGGTTTTAACTGCTTATATTATTTTGATTGTACGTAATAATGGTTTTATAACTGTCTTGATAGTTATGACTCTGATCATCTAAGAGGATATCATCATATGTCGCACTTGGAATCATATTTGTAATTATTATATTTTATCTGAATGATATAACCATGGGTGCAATAGTAGTCTTCGAGTCTCTATGCACTTCCTTAGATGAGAAATATGAAAAAAATCGTGGACTCCTGCCAAACTGTTCGACAATTCTTCTCTATATGTGGGTTTCCCGATCCTTTCTATAATAGAAAATGGTCCTACAAATCTCAGTGCCAATTTTCCTAATTTCCAAAATTGAATCACACCCTTCATCGGCGATACCTTAATGAAAACATGATCTCCAATAGAGAACTCTAAGTCTTTCCGTCTTGTATTTGCATAATCTTCTACCAAGACTGAGCTTCCTTCATTCCAGCTCGAATCAACTCAATCTTCTCTGCAGCGTCTCTACTTAAATCTGGACCAAGAAACAACCTACCCAACTCTCTAACCAACAAACTAGAGATTTGAATGACTTTCCATATAAAGCTTCAAACAGTGCCATCCCTATACTAGTTGATAAATGTTGTTATACGAGAACTCGACTAAGTGTAGATGGCCTTCTCATAATCCTCCAAAATCTAACACACAAGCTCGTAACAAATCCTCCAAGACATTATTAACTCTTTCCGTTTTCCCATCAGTCTGGGATGGTAAGCGGTACTTATCTTGTGCTTGGTTCCTAAAATCTTCTGAAGGCTTTTCCAGAACTCGCTAGTGAATAAGGAATCTCTATCACTTACTATACTAATAGGAATTTCATGAAGTCTAACTATATTCTTCATAAATAACTTAAGCAAAACAGGTATCATCTTAGTTGACTTAACTGGAATGTGGGCAATCTTGGTTAACCTGTCCACTACGACCCATGTACTTTCATTTCCTCTACTATATCTTAGCAACCCGTCTATAAAATTCATAGAAATAGAATCCCATTTCAATACCAGAATATCTAATAGCTAAAGAAACCCACTTGGCATCTGATGTTCGGCTTTTACCTGTTGACGGTTCAAACACTCTTCACCCATAAGCCTACATCCCTCTTCATACCATCCCAAAAGAAACTTCTCTTCATGTCCTAATACATCTTAGTGAACTTTGAACGATGGCATTCCCCCAAAACTTCCTTCCATAGATCTTCCACATTTGGAACACACAACCTTCCTTTCTTTCTCAACTACCCAAACTGGTTAAGACTAAAATCCTTCAAGTCATTGCTCTCCATTCCTTCCTCAACTTCTTGATCCATTCTACTAACACTGGATCTTCTCCTTGCTTAGAAGCAACCCTTTCAATTAGCCCTGGTCGAACTTCTAAACATGACAACACTACACTCTCGATACTAGGACTACGCTTAGACCTCCACTTTAATCTACGTTGTAGGATCTAGATTAACCCTAGAGGGGGGGTGAATAGGGTTATAGCAAATTTTCTCGAATTAAACACAGAGATATAATAGCAGAAATAAATATGCTGAAAAGTAAATCACACACAAAATTTACCCAGCTTCGGCAACCCCTGCCTACTGCTGCATTCACAGATTTCTGTTAGAATTAAACAGTATCACGCTTACAAACACTCTACTAGACTCGCAGACCCTTTTGCTCCCGCTCACAAACACTCTACTAGACTCGCACACCCTGCTCCCGCCTATAGAGTTTCGCTTACTCGCAAACACTGCTCCCGCCTATAGAGCTTTGCAAACTCGCACACCCTGCTCACTAAACTAATTCAAAATAGACAATCTGACACTACCTAAACCTAGGTGGTGATTTACTAATTCTTTGATTCGTAAAATAAAAAACAATAATTTAAAAACAATAGAAAATAACCCTAAAACTAATTAACAATATAAAGCCTTATTAAAAAAAAACAAAACCCCCTTTTTTTTAATAAGGCCAGCCCACTTCCTTATTTCACCCGATCCTTTTGTTCGTGAGAATGATGGCGGCTTCGTTCTATTTAGGGCTTCGTTCCCTTTGTTCCAGTTAGGGCTTCGGCTCTTTGTTCCAATTAGGGCTTCGGTTTCTTCAATCGATCTGAGATATGTTGCCCTAGCTCACTGCTTCTCTGATGGTTGACTATCGCTCGTTTGCAGTTGCTCGATTTGTGAATTCGGTATGTACTGTCTCCTTTTGCTTTACTAAGTTGATACTTGAACTCGATAATTTCATTTGCCAGTGATGATTGGGTTATATATGCGTTCGAATTCGTGTTTGAATTTGTCAATTTGTTCATCTCGGCCACTCGATTACACTTGGATGCTTGTGATAAAATCTGACTTTGTCAATTTCGTATTTTTGATGCTTGGCACACACGGTTTTGATTTTTGACTGGTTCACAATTGGTTTCGGCCTTTGAATTTGTGTTGATTGACTATGGCCGTGAATCTCTCTGTTGACCCAATTGCAATATGCTTTGAATTCGAGACATTTGTTCACCATGTGCTTTGAGATGATTGACTTGCTTTGAAAATTCTCTGTTCTGTTGATTTCGTGATGAATTTCTCGGCTATGTTCTTGACTTTTGGTAGCATTGGTTTTTGACTTCACTGAGAACTATAGTCTCTGGCCATCTTCTGATTGGTTTAACATGAACTGACTACACTTGCACTTGATATTGTAGTGTACATTGTTGCATGCATTTGTTCAGTTGCACTTGCCTGAGTGCCAGTTAGCCTTGTATTTGTAGTTTTGACCATGTTGATGTTCTGTTCATTGCTTTTGGAATTTTCACTTCCTTCTGTCCATGTTGGTACTGGCTGTTGTTGAGTTGTTGTGATGTTAGTTCGTCTCTTTGAATTCTTGTAGTTGATTATTTCTTGGTCATTGCACCGATTCTTGGTGGCATTTGGTTCTGCACCATATTGTATGCAGTGTTGCATTGACATGTTGTAGCTGTACTGTCTTGCGCTCGAGTATTTGCTGTTGCATACATGAGTTTGATACTGTTGGTCGACTATCTCCTTGAGTTGCTGTACTTCATGTTGTATTCGTCCCTGTTGCACTCTTTAATGATTCATTGGTGAATATGTTGCATTGAGCTCGACATTGTCACAGCTCTATATAGTTTGGAACTGTGTCATGGTGATGCATTCTTGAGTCTTGGATATCTTGCATGATTTACTTGCATTGTGGCATTGTGTTCTGGTCATTTGCACTTGCAGTTGGTTCATTTGCTCTTAGTATACTTCACATGCACAGTTTTTAACTTAAGTTGCATCTGTGCATAAATATTTATGCTCCAGTCTTCAATGTACTGGTGACATGTGCATTGCTTCATGTTGCCTATGTATCACTGCAGTTTCACATTGCTGCTTGTAGCACTTGTATACTTGGTCGAGTCCATTTGCATTCTGCAGGCTTGTACTGTCCATTGCCATCTGTTGCACTGTTGTTTCATTATCACTGCTCTATGTTGTCACTTGATCTTGTATTACTGCCCTTGTGTCTGCACTTGTGAACTTTGTTGCATTCATGTCTTCGACTGTTTGGTTCACTGTGTCACTTATGTGTACTTCATGTTAGATCGAATTGCACTTATTTGCTTGTACTTGTGTTCTTTATTCATATGTTCTTCAAATCAGTGGTGCACTGTGCCATTTGGAATTGGTCTGTTGTGATTTGTCGAAGCTTTGAACTGTTTGCAACTTGACACTGTTGTACACTTGCTCTTGTTGGCTGCGCACACGAGTTGGCGAGGCAGTGCACACGTGTATGAATGTACACGTGTGTATTGCAGCCACTTATGGCTACCTGTCCCTGTAATATCTATGTGCACTACTTTGTGATGAAATCAAGTGTGAATGATGACGAACAACCCAAATAACTGAGGCAAACCATTTTTTCAAAAATCGTATTTCATTTTATATTGCAAAAATATTTCTTTTTCAATTTTACTGCGTTAGTGAATATTTTTGCAGATTTCTCAGATGCTAGATTCAAACTGGAATGCAGTTGAAGATAAAAATACGAGTGTGAGTGATATGTAGTGAGGTTAACTGTAAATGTGAAATGTGATGTGATTGTAATCAAAGTTGTATAGTTATAGTGAGAGATTGAAATTGTACTATTCAAAAATTGTAATAAATATTTGTTTGAATAAAAATTTCTGTTTGAATTCAAAATCTGTTTAACTTGTTCTGTTTGAATTCAAATTCGAATTCTGTGTAATTTAATTTTATTCAACAAATATTTGTTTAATCTATGAAAAAAACAAAATAGTACATTACCAAATACATACTATTCAAAATTGTAATAAATATTTGTTTGAATAAAATTTCTGTTCGAATTCAAAATCTGTTTAACTTGTTTTGTTTGAATTCAAATTCAAATTCTGTGTAATTTATTTTATTCAACAAATATTTATTTATTCTATGAAAAATAGTACATTAACAAATACATTTAAATGAATGTATATATGTTTATTATCATCAAACAAAAATCATATAGCGCAAAGCGCATATTCAACATACGTGTCATCAACGCTTCCAAATCTTTCCACTCAGCTATCATCGCTAATACCGCATGCTGATTTCTGCTAAATGCATCTGCAACTTTACTATCCTTTCCTGGTGTGTACTTTATTCCAAAGTCAAAAGCAGCTATAAATTCCAACCATCTCTGATGTCACATGTTCAGCTCCTTCTGAGAGAACAAATGCTTCAACGACTTATGATCCATATATAGCTCAAGCCTCTCACCCAAAAGGTAATTTCTCCACACCTTCAATGAAAATATCACTGCAGCTAATTCCAAATCATGCGTTGGATATCTAAACTTATGCGGTCTAAGCTATCGAGAAGCATAGGCAATCACTTTAACTCTCTACATTAACATAGCTCCTAACCCAGTTCCTCACGCATCTGTATATACTACCAAATCCATATTCCCTTCTGGAACAATTAGTATAGGTGCATGAGTTAATAAGTGTTTCAAGCTCTGGAATACTTCCTCACACTTATCGGTCCAAACAAACTTCACCTCTTTTCGAGTTAGCTTAGTCATCGGTGCTGCTATCCATGAAAAATCCTTTATGAATCATCGATAATATCTAGCCAATCCAAGAAAATTCTTTATCTCAATCACCGTCTCATGTCTCTTTCACATTATGCCCTGCTTCAATCTTAGTTTGATATACAGACAAATTTTTCTCTAAGACTACATGACCAAGAAACTTCATTTCCTTCTTTCATAAATGACACTTCGAAAATTTCACCTTCAGTTGATGCTGCCTCATCGTCTCAAGCGCAATTCAAAGATAAACTTCATGCTCCCTTTCATCCCTAGAGTATATCAAAATATCATCTATGAAAAGCAACAAGAACCTATTCAAGTGCTCTATGAAAATTCGGTTCATTAAATCTAAAAAGAATGTCGACGCATTAGTTATTCCAAATGGGATCACTAACCATTTGTATGATCCATATCTAGTTCTAAACGCCTTCAAAGGAATACTATCCTCTGCTACTCTAAGCTGATGGAAACCTATTGCCAAATCCAATTGGGAAAATATCTTGGCTCTACTTAACCGATCAAACAAATCGTCAATTCTAGGCAACAGATATCGATTCTTTATCGTCTTCTCACTCAACTCACAATAATCGATACATAACCTTAACGATATGTTCGACTTCTTAGCAAATACCGCGGCTGCTCCACAAGACGAACTACTTGGCCTAATAAAATTCTTGCCTTCCAGATCCACCTACTGCACTTTCAACTCCCTCATCCCAGTAGGCGTTGTCCTGCTTGGCGGTCTACTCACTGGTTCTGCTCCAAGTACTAAGTCTATCCGAAACTCAATGGCTTATTTCAGTGGCAATCCTACTATAGGTTCAAAAACATCTATGAATTCTCTAGCCATGAAAACTCGATTCAACTCATCTTCTACCTCCACAACACCTAAAAAACATTCACCTCATAACTAGGGTTTCCTACGGTATATACAATCTGATCACTACAGTCAGGGTGTCTAAGTGACATTTTCCTATCATGTTCAAATATCCTAGCATCATATTTACTTAACCAATCCATACCCAAAATAATTCCAAACCCTACGAAATCAAACACATGCAAACTACAAACAAAGGTAAGACCTAACAAATAAAACTCTAGGTGGTCATACTTCACCACATGTGTTGCATACCCTCCTATCGGATTTCCAACCTTTAAGAAAGTAACTAAATATTAGGGTTCTAGGTTAAGCTTATCTACCAAACAAAGACAAAAAAGAATGCGATGCACCAGTATCAAATAGAACACTACCTGACATACCATGAACTTGAAGCGTACCTCCCAACATAGCTTTTCCTTTTTCCTCTGATGTTGGCCTCGAGGTAGCTGGCTCAATTGCATACTCCTTGTCGTTCCCATCCTTAGCAGGCTCTTTACACTGGTTCTTGTAATGACCAATTTGATCGTTGTTGAACACCTCACCTATTTCTTATCCATGGCTTTCTTTCCTTTGCATGTTCGGCACTCATAGGCATAGTGTCCCTTCTTGTCATATTTAAAGCAGACAACCTCTGCCTTCCCTTTCTTCGTAGCTCTACCCTTTTGAGCTCATTTCTTATGGAAGAACTTTCTTTTCCCAACTCTGCCCCACCTGGACTTCCTTTGCCTGGTTTCTCTCACAAAAGTAAGCATCTCTTCGTTCCTCAAAGCCATCTCTACTGCAACATCACATGGATCCTTGATATGACGTAACATTGCCCTAGCAAGATCAGGCTTCAACTCCCTGTTGAATTTTTGATTTCTCTTAATATTAGTATCAACCGTAGCACAGCCATATCTTGCTAGTGCCTCAAACCTCCTCGCATACTCAAGTATAGTCATGTCTCCCCGCTCAAAATCAGCAAAATTCCTAAGCAGAGTAGACTCAACAATATTTGGCATAAAGCTTTCCTCAGATCTCCTTTTGAACTCGGCCCATGTCATCATCACCTCATTAACTCCTACCATAACACTATTCCAACAGTGTAAAGCTGCTCCTTGAAGCTGTCTCGAAGCAATGCTTCTCTTCTGCACATCATTGACCCCCAAATCTGCAAAGATTATCTCATAATGTAGTAACCAGTTTTCTACTTCAATAGCATCTTCAGTTTCGATGAATGGCTTTCCTTCCAGCCTGGCATAGTCTATACTCAAGATAGCATAATTGTTGACTATCGAAGCTTCCTGATTTGCTACTCTAGCATTTCCTTCAACCACTCCAGCAGCAACACCCGCCTGCATTATGTTGACAAAGAACTGATACATTGCCCCCATGTCAACTTGCGGGACTCCAGCACCCATATTTCCAGCTTGTGCTTGAACTGGGTTTCTCTTGTTAGTTGGTCTGGCATTTTCGTTTGTAGTGGCGCTTCCCCCAAGGTTAACTCTTCCACTTATAGCATCCATATTTGTATTCAGGCCTCACGAGATACAGAAGAATAGCCTAAGAGAGATAAGAGAATAGAGATATAACGTATATATATAGCAAATACAAGTACGTTATTATAGTGTTATCTCATACCCCAATCTTATCTCTAATTATTTAGGATTATGTTTTCAAAAATCATTTTAGTTTAAAAAATTTCACAAACCTATGCTCTGATACCAAGTTGTAACATCCCATATTTGGAGGCCCAAAGTTAAGCGCTACAGATGCTGCAGTCATCCATACTTCCAGTAACCAAATAAGGTGATGTTAGTGGTATCCATAATATCAGAAACACTGAATATGAAATAAAATCATCACAGATTAAAATATTTTTATGATTACATTTCAAAACAACATTTCGTATCCAAGTTACATAATCCCAAATGTTTCCCAGGTTTAGATCAAATACAATTATTTCATAAATATGCCAAGAGTGACATATGAAGATGCCCCCTTGGTTGACTAGAGTACTATACAGTCATGACTGACTTTATACAACACGACAGAAATAAAAACAACACAACTCCTAAATATAGTTGGCATCTGCCTCTTGCTCATCTTCGAAAGCTTTATTCGTCCACTTACTAAAACCTCAAAATCCTCAACCCACAGCCTACTTCGAGTTAGACATAAAGCTTGATGTGAATAATACTATACATCTCAGTTATATGATATTAAATGAGACCACACTGCTTAGCGGAATGGGTTCCCCTCACTAATATCCTTTTAAAACATATCTTTCGCAATTCTTAATCCTGCAACCAAAACTGGTTAAAATGATATATCAATATCATGAAAGCATATAAATCAGGTAGTAAATGGACTATCTGTTCGAACAATATAGTTTTGTATGGCTAAATATTAACCTTTAGTTGACTCAAGCCTACCAGACAAAATAAACAAATAATCTAACTTCTGTTAGATACTCCTCTTCTGTACGGTCTGTCCCTACTTCTCCAGGGTCAACCGATCCTAATGATTTTGCGGTCTCAACAATAACCTATCCGCACCTTGTATATTCCTTTCTGAGTGTAACATCATTTTAGTCTTACCTGTGACAAAGCCCTACACGCTGGAATTTTGGACTAAATTAGCTAGGGGATAATAGCTAATGTATAGGGCGCGATCATATACCAGTCCCATTTGGTATTCTAATATCTGAATCATTTTACTTAGGGTTAACTACCCATAAATTTTTCTTGAAAACCTTTTCTTCCAAATTGATTTAAACCTTTAAATCATTCTTCAAACAAGGAAAATGTGCTATATGCTTTACTCAAATCACCTTATCATGTTACATATACTTTAAACAAAACTTTTTTGATGAACATATTTAACCTTTGAAAGTGCCCCTTTCGAATCCATTGAAAGTACCTCTTTCGATACAAGTAAAACCATAGGCCGAAGGCCATACCTTTCGAAACCCTTCATACCAAACCTTTCGAAACCATTGAAAATCATCACCTTTGAAAGCTTTAAAACCTTAGACATCCTATCTTTAAAACACTTAAATATTGCCTTTCAAAAGCATTAGAAACCTTCCTTTTATACCTTTCAAAACCATAGGGAACCACCCCTTCGAAACCTTAATTTAGACCTTTCGAAAGTACTAAAATCCTTTATAAACATCAAACCTTCCGAAAGCATTTGGGTTCCAGTAAGATATCTGGAAATCTTTCGAAACCATTAAAAACCTTTCCTTTCAAAACCTTTGGGTTCTACCTTCAACAGAACAAAAGGGCATAAAACATCTAAGTCGAAAGCACTCTTCCGGAAATAATTCCTATGTAAAGAAGTGGTGGTGTCGAAACCAACCCTTCGAAAGCATTGGAGAATGCCTTTAGTTTAAAAATAAAGGAACCTTTCGAAAGCACTGCTTCAAAAGGAAAAAGGTGGCAGCAAGGGGTTTCATCCCCTTCGAAAGCATTACTTAAAACAAAAGGTGCAACATCATTTGAAACTATTCCTTAAATCAATTCGACAAAGTCGGAATCAGTAGCATCCTCCTACTTAGAGGCCTAAAACTAATGGCTACGGATGTTGTAGTCATTCATAATTGTTAATCCACGGCGACCAAATACAGCGACATTAGATACATTGATACACTAAAGCACAAGAATATGGAAAAAAAATTAAACAGCAAAACAATTCCCCATTCCATTTCAAAATATTCCAAATTTATTAAATAATCTCATTCACAGAACACGTTCAGATAACATATAATTATTACAAAATACGCCAAGATCGACATATGAAGATGCCCTCTTGGTAGATCAGAGTATATAGATAGGAAAGAAAACAATTTCCCTGTACAAACGAAACACACAACGGAAATAAAAGAACACTAATAACAAGCTTGCCCCCTGCACGTCCTCGGAAGCTTTATTCATCTAAAAGAACACCTGGAAACCTTAACTCTCAACCAACTCAAAATCAATCGAGTGCCCGAGAGTTTAAGGGAAAAATAAAACATCGAGTCAAACATAAAGTCTGGTATGAATAATAATTCACCATCTGAAACCATTTAGATATCTAGTGAAACCATGCTACTTAGCGGAACGAGTTTTCCCCTCACTAGTATCCTAAAACATTTATAAAACCATATACTGTGCTCGTGCATTGACAATGGTCAAAACATAGTATTTCAAAACGTTATGATGATATGCAAAACAAATAAATCAATTCTGGATTACCCATCCCCATTCATTCCGACTATTAGTCTCAATTATAGTTTTTAGAATTACTATTAACGGTTAAATGCTAAGGACAATCTGTCCAATTACTTAGTTTTTTCATTGGATCACTAAGAACCTATTGGTAACTCCAATACCTTATTTCTTATCATAGTTTTCATGGACTAACTAGGAACCTATTGACTGACTATCGATATCTTAATCTGGATATAGTTTTCATAGGCCAACTACAAGCCTACAGGCCCCTGCCAGTATCAAATCATAGTTTTTATGGGCTAACCATGAACCTATTGACCCCTGCCAATATCCTATAGTTTTCATGGCCCATGCCAATATCTTTAATTAAGTATTTAACATCTATTAAGTTGTATTCACTACTAGGTCAACCTAACTAATTATTCTACCCAATAACCAAAATACAATTATGGGTTAACAACAATGTGAATAACATTTCCAAAATCTTTACATCACTTTCGAAACCCTTGGATGACCTCCTTCGAAAGCATAGAAAACCACTTTTCAAAACTCTAAGTATATTCCTTTCGAAACCAATGAAACCTTTCAATGGTATCAAGAAAACATTCTTTAAAACATAGGTTCGAAACAAAAAATACCCTTTCGAAAGCATTGGATTTACTCTTTAAAAACATCATTTGGGTCAAAATGGTTATATATGAAAGTATCTCCTTCGAAACCAACTAAAATAAATTTGGAAAAAAGTTGATGGCGTCGGAACCATCTTAGTTGAAAGCAAAGGCCTTTTAAAAATTAAAACTTCGAAGATCAGAGTCGAAGCCCCCTTTCGACTTCATCACCTTCGAAACCCTCAACCTCCTTTCGAAAGCAATTAGAAAGCGGCTTAATTTAGGTAAAACAAGGGCAACCTTTCGATGGTATTGATAACTTCAATACTTTGGAAGGAAAATAGCAGCTAGGTTTTGACTAGGTCGGAGCCTACTCTTTCGAAAGCTTCTTATTTAAGGAAAAAGTTCCCCTTCGAAAGATATTTATAAAGTCCCTTTCAAAAACATAACTTTCGACTATGTTAAAAACTTTAAGTAAAACAAGGTAGGAATTTTGCTTTAGAAAACAAACAAAGGTTTCCACTCTATAGGGTATAGACTCAGTCGAAAGCCCTTAGGTGGGCGTTTATCCCTTTAAAGCATAATCTTGGTTTCGACTCTGAAGAAAGCATAGCTTTCGACACCTTACCTTCCGCTACTTTCCAATACACTTCGTACCAATTTCCATTGTACCATGTGTCTTGGTTCCAACAATGTGAGCTTCGATCGGGATGGTTTCGTCTGAGATGGTGCGTAGGTAAAGGATTCGAAAGAAGCCTTCGAAATAGGCGAAACCACCTTTTCGTGAAATGCTGATTTATATAGTAATTGCTCTATAACTAACCTGCCAGTTGTAACACCTTGATTGGCTACTTTAAAATTTTTCAAGTACTTTACCATTAAAAACTGCCAGATTTATTAGATTTAAACCATAGAAAGGTAACGTTTAATCCCTTCCATATATCAAAAGTAATATTTGCAGAAAAGTCCTTTAACAATAATTTATTTTTCCAAAAAATCAACTAGAAAAAATCTCCAAAAATCATAGACAATCAATTCCATCACGTAATCAAACAAATTGAAAATTTAGACCCAAGTTCTTCTAGAAATTAATGAAATAAACTTTTAACCCAAATACTTCATATATACCATCAAAAATTTATGATAAAATTTTCATAGCTTGGAAAATTCCGAAAATTAAAATCCATCTCCAAAATCATGTTTTACTTAAAATAAAAATTTCCCATGGCATTTTAAAATTGATAAACCACGGTTTTAACCCTAAAACCGTACGTATTACATGTACAATAAATTGTTTAAATCAAACAATTAATAAATTAAGCATATCATCTCCCAATATACTATAGAAACAAGAAAAATACTCAAATCTGAAATCGCATTGTTATAATATCAAAAGGAGATGGAATGAATTATTATTCACCTTAAACTTGATAAGGAATTTGAGATTTGTTGTCGATTAATCCTCCCTAGCTTTTAATCTTTAGCTTTTGATTGAAATCCCTTTTTCCTTCCTTGTTAATGGCCGGCGTTCTTAAGGTTTGCGTTTTATTTTTGATTTGAGAAAAATGAACATGAATGGACAACTACAAGAAGATGTAGCCATGTATAGTAAATTGACTAATATACCCATATGTAGGTTAATTAACCTTTAAATCAATCTAATGCCCATTTATCTTATGGTCAAGTACGGCCTTATGTAATTTATTCAAATATCAATTCCCTTATCATAATTATTCTATTTAATTTATCTAATTAAATCTTTTGAATAATATTATCAAAATTAGGGATGTTACAGGCTCTCCCCTTAAATTATTTCGTCCTTGAAATTCAGTAAGGACTAAATACTAAACATAGCAATCATCTGTAACAACACCTAATAACCATACTAGTCTAACTGACTAGCAACTATCTATGTAAATCTAATATAGACATACCTTTAAAGCAGCTCAGGATAAGTATCTCTAATCTTGTCATCTGTCTTCCAAGTACAATCTTTCTCATTGTCGCTCCACGGAACTTGCACTAGCCTAACTGTCTTGTTCCTTAATCTTTTCTCATCTCTAGCTATAACTCGAACTAGTTGTCTAACAAAAGTCAAATTAGGCTCTACTACTAAGTCATCCAACCCTGTTGGAGGAATAGTAGTTTCTGAATCATGCACATACTTGCGAAGATGAGACACATAAAATACACTATGGACACCTGTCTTGCTCGGCAACTCTACTCTGTATGCGAGCTTTCCAATCCTCTCTATAGTGTGGAATGGACTTACATATCTTGGGGCTAACTTCCTGACTTTCCAAATCATATCACATCCTTCATAGGTGATACATTAATGAAAATGTTGTCTCCAACTGAAAATTCTAGGTCCCTACACCTCTTATATGCATGACTCTTAAGTCTGGACTGAGCTTCCTTCATCCTTCATCGGATTAACTCAATCTTCTCTGATGCCTCTCTAACAAAATATGGACCTAAGACCAATCTATCTCCAGTCTCCAACCAATATACTGGTGATTTACACGATCTTCCATACAAAGCTTCAAACAGTGTCATTGCTATACTAATCTGGTAACTATCATTATAGAAAAACTCAACCAGATGTAGGTGATCGTCCCAAGATCCACCAAAGTCCAATACACAAGCTCTCAATAAACTTCTAAGTACCTTATTGACTCTCTCCGTTTGCCCATCGGTCTATGGGTAATACTTAGTACTCATATTAAGCTTGGTACCTATCACTTCCTGTAGACTCTTCCAGAATTTATTAGTGAATAATGCATCTCTTTCACTAACTATACTATTAGGAACTCCATGCAGTCTAACTATATTCTTCAAGAACAACCTAGCTAAAACAAGTTTCGTTCTGGTTGACTTAACTGGAATGAAAGGGAACTCTTGGTCAATCTGTCCACTATAACCCATATACTTTCGTTACATTTATTTGACATTGGCAACCCATCTATAAAATCCATAGATATCGAATCTCATTTCCAAACTAGAATCTCTAAAGACTGCAGTAACCCACTTGATTTCTCATGTTCAGCTTTCACTTGTTGTCAGTTTGCTCACTACCTAACCTACAAGTCAGCATCCCTCTTCATGCCATCCCAATAGAAGCTCCTCTTCATATCCTAGTACATCTTGGTTCCTCCAGGATGAATCGTAAACTTGGATCGATGGCATTCTCCAAGAAATTCTTTCCTCAAGTCCTCCACATTCGAAACACACAACCGTCCCTTCTTTCTTAGCCATCCTTTCCGGTCAAGGCTAAAATCCTTTAGATTATCAATCTCAATTCTAGCCTCAATCCTTCTGATCCTTTCAGCTAATATTGGATCTTCCTTTTGCTTAGAAGTTATTCCCTCAATCAATACTGGTCGAACTTCTAAACATGACAATCTGGCGGAACTCTAACAAGAAACGGCATTTGATCTTAACTGTACACTACAAATGGCTAAAGCTTCCAAATCGTTCCACTCTGCCAACATTGCTAACACCACATTCTTATGTTTTCTACTAAGAGCATCCGCTACCTTGTTACCTTTACCTGATGTATATGCTATACCAAAATCATAAGCGGCTAAAAACTCCAGCCACCTCTGCTGTCTTATATTCAACTCCTTTCGAGAGAATAAATACCATAAAGACTTATGATTGGCATATAACTCAAATCTCTCCTCTAAGAAATAATGTCTCCAAATCTTCAATGCGAAGATCACAGCTTCCAACTCCAAATTATGAATAGGATATCTAACTTCATGCGTCTAAGTTTCCTAGATGCGAAGGCAATAACTTTAACATCGTGCATCAACACTGCTTCTAGTCAAGTTCTACATGCATCAGTATACACCACCAATCCTTGGTTTTCATTTGGAACTACTAACACAGATGCATTGGTCAACAAATGCTTTAACTTAAGAAATGCCTCCTTACATTTTTCAGACCAAAAAAATCTCACTTCCTTCCTGGTTAGCTTAGTTAAAGGTGCTGCTATCCGCGAGAAATCCTTAATAAATCTTCGATAGTAGCCAGCAAGCCAAAGAAAACTCCTAATCTCAGTCACCATATCTGGTCTCTTCCAATTATTCATAGCTTTGATCTTATCTAGATCGACTAACAATCTTTTCTCTGAAACCATATGACTAAGAAACTTTACCTCTTTCTTCCAGAAATGACACTTGGTAAACTTCACCTTTAGCTGATTCTGCCTCAGCGTCTCAAGCACCACTCTAAGATGAACTTCATGCTCTCTCTCATCCTTAGAGTATACTACAATGCCATCTATAAACACTAGTACAAACCTATCCAAGTACTCTTGGAAAACTTGATTCATCAAATCTACGAAGAAAGCAAATGCATTCGTCAATCCAAATAGCATCACCAACCACTCATATGAACCAAATCTAGTCCGAAATGTTGTCAAAGGAATATTGTCCTCTGCCACTCTCAACTGATGGAATCCTGTTGCCAAATCCAACTGGGAGAACACTCTGGCTCCACTCAACTGATCAAACAGATCATCTATTCTTGGCAAAGGATACTTATTCTTAATTGTCCTTCTGTTTAACTTATGATAGTCAATACACATCCTTAACAACTCATCTGGTTTCTTCACGAACACCGTGGCCACTTCCCAAGGCGAACAGCTTGGTCTAATAAAATTCCTTCCCTCTAGATCCACTAGTTGCACCTTCAATTACTTCATCTCAATTGGTGTCATCCTACTAGGTAGTCTAATTACAGGTTCAGCTTCGGGCACAAGATCTATTCTAAACTCAACAGCTCTTTTCGAGGGTAGTCCAGTGACTGGCTCAAAGACATATGCAAACTCCCTTGCTACCAAAACCTGACTTAACCTATTTCCTACCACTACAGCATTAAGCATGGTACTAAAACTCCGGTCAGTATTCTCCACTGAGAATATCACTTAGTTATGACTATTAGGGTGTCACAATGATATTTCCCTCTCCTGAAAAAATATTCTAGCCTCATACCTAATCAACTAATCCACACCCAAAATGATTCCAACATCTACAAAATCAATAACATATAAACTATATGCAAACTTATGCCCTAACAAGTCAATCTCTAACTAGTCATATCTTAACCCTAGAGTTGTATACCTCCCTATTGGATTCGCAACCCTTAAGGAAGTAACAAAGTAGATGGGTTCTAAGCATAATCTATCAACCAAACACTGAGATATAAATGAATGTAATGCACCGGTATCAAAAAGTACTCTAACTGAAATACTCTAAATCAAAAGTGTACCTTCCATCACAGTCTTTCCCTTATCAACACAGTGGGCTTAGCTGATCTGATAGCAAAGACCTTTCCTTTGTCCTCCCTAACTGGCTCTGGACACTAATTCTTGTAATGCCTAACTTGATCACAGTTGAAGCATTTCACATTCTTCTTACTTGCATCTTTCTTCCCGTTTCCTAGCTGTAATTCATTAGCAAATTGACCTCTCTTGTCACACTTATAACAAACTACCTTAGCCTTTGATTTCTTAGTAGTATAACCCTCATATGTTTCCTTCTTCTTAAAGAACTTCCTCTTCTTCCCTTGAGAACCCTGAGTTTCTACTAAATTCTCCTTAGCTTAATCAACAAGCAACTCCTCATGAAGAATGGCCATCTCCACCACTGTATTACAAGGATCACGGACATGTGTCATGGTCTTTCTAGCAAGCTCTGGCATCAGTCCTCGAATGAACTTCTTATTCCTTTTGATGTCAGTATCTATAAAAGCATATCCATATCGAGACAGTTCTTCAAACTTAGTAGCATACTCGAAAATTGACATTTCTCGTTGCACTAAATCCATAAATTTTCTCATCAGTACAGACTTGATAAACACAGAAATAAACTTCTGCTTAAATCTTATTTTAAAATCAGCCCGAGTTAACTGCTCCACTAAAACTCCGGCAGTGACACTATCCCACCAATGGAGTGCTGACCCCTGCAACAGTCTAGAGGCTAACCTCCTCTTTTGTCCATTATTTAGACCTAAATCAGTAAATATACGTTCACAATGCAACAGCCAGTTCTGAAATCTACGGCGCTTTCCATTTCCAAGAATGGCTTCCCACCCAAACTGGTGTAATCTCTACACATCAAAGCAATATTCCCAACCAGAGCTACAAGATTAGCTCCTCCTATATTTCCAGCAACTCTAGCTTGCATCAAACCGACAAAGAACTGATACATCCCCCTACATCTACTGGTGGATTTCCAGCACTCATATTGGCATCATCATTTTGATTACTAGCATTAGCCTGTTGACCCGGGTTTCTTCTGGTAATGGGTCGAGCATTTCCATTAGTTATGATGCTTCCTCTGTCAAGATTTCCTCTTCCGTTTCCTGCTTCCATATCTCCTTTCTCGTAAATCTACATACAAGCCTTAGTAAGATACAGAAGAAATGTCTAAGAGAGCGAGGAGTACGTACTTATATATATATAACTATATATAGCAAATACAAGTACGTTACTATAACGTTAACCCAAATCCCAATCTTATTATTTGATTCATTGGATTATGATTAGAAAACCTTTTAGGTTTAAGTTTCTTTTAAAGTTTCATAAACCTATGCCCCGATACCAACATGTAACATTCACCTACTTAGAGGCCCAAAACTAATGGCTATGAATGTTGTAGTCATCCACAGTTGTTAATCCTCGATGACCAAATACGGCGACATTAGATACACTGACACAAAGAAACACAAGAATATGGAAAAAAATTAAACATCAAACAAATTCCACGTTCCATTTCAAAATTTTCCAAATTTATTACATAATTCCAATTCGCAGACCACGTTCAGATAACATATAATTAAAACAAAATACGCCAATAGCGACATATGAATATGCCCCCCTTAGTGGATCAGAGTATATAGATAGGCAAGAAATTTTTTTCCTTTACAAACAAACACAAAGCAGAAATAAAAGAACTCTATAACAAGCTTGCCTCCTGCCCATCCTCGAAAGCTTTATTCGTCTAAAAGAACATATGGAAACCTTTACTCTCAGCCTACTAAAAATCAATTGAGTGCCCAAGAGTTTAAGGGGAAAACAAAACTTTGAATCAGAAGTAAAGCATGGTAAGAATAATAATTTACCATCTCAAACCATTTAGATATCTAATGAGATCACGCCAGACTGCACAGCACCACCCGGTAATCTTTCAGGGATCGACCTAGCATGACCTGAGGGTATGCACTCAAGTATGAATCGATCGACACCGATCGTTCTTGGTTGGTCAGGAGCCGCTTCCTGCTGTTTCACTCCATCATGCATCCTATTTTCTTTTTGTTTATAATCCTTAAGACTTCGAGCCTTAGTCTTTGCTCTTCATCTTCATTCGAGATTTTGATGTCTACTTAGGATAACTTGTCAAGTATGGTTCAGAAGACCCTTGTTCAGATCTTTTAAATCTTCTAGCCATGTTCAGACCAAAATGAGTAAACCTGATGTAGGATTGATCCAATGGGGGTTGGAGAATAGTAATGTTAGGGAGCAACAAGTCGGAGGTTTAGACCCTCCTTCTAGCGCCAAAAATGTTAACAAGATTTATTGTCAACAACCCAAAGTTATTCCAAGTAGTATGGATAGACTGGTTTGAGTGAAGGGCATGATGCCCTTAAGAATTGCCTTTATATCTAACTTCACTTGTTATTGGATCTTGGGGCAGACCTTTCGACGTTTTCGAAAGGTTTAATCTTCGAATTTGAATACCTTTCATATAAAGTGAACTTGATTAAGGTGTCCTGCAAAATCTTTCCTTTTAATTAAGTTGAAGTTCCTTGAGTTTGTCCTTTTAAGTTTAGTTTTTATCTTATCGAAAGGTTAGGATGATAGCCCTCTTTGGGTTTAAGTTGAATATCAAACTCCTTGGTGGATATGTAAAAGATTTCGACCTTGTTGAAAAGTTTTATCATCTATATGATATGTCTTTGATCCTTGTCGAAAGGTTTAGGAACAGTCGCTTTTAGATTAAGCCTTGTTAGTCAAGGTATCTATACTTAAAGAGCTGACTTCGACCTAGTCGAAAGGTTAGACCACTTAGATTATAACTCCAAAAGGTTACTGGTACCATTATAGCATAAGTACTTTTGACCTAGTCGATAGGTTTAGGCCTCAAAGTTAATTACTTCGAGAGGTTTCCAATGATGTTAGACTAAAGGTATTATCAACCTTGTTGAAAGGTTTAAACTGTAGGGTTAAGGGCTTCGAAAGGTTGCAGCAGTTTCTTTGTAGTAGAAGTGTTGTTGACCTCGTTGATAAGAACCTTTCGATGATGTTGAACCTAAAATTAGGAGTTAATCTAACAAAAGTATAAGAAAATAATAAAGTATTTATTAGAGCATAAGAATTCCCTTTTTACCCATAAAAACTCTATTTTATTAAACTCCCAAATTAGCGCCCAATTAGGGTTATAATGTCTTGATTAAGAAAGTACAAGGTTAGAATGAGTGAATTCGGATCCCCTAAAATAGGACTGCTTGGGTCTTGTTTATAGATGTAGGTGGCTCTCCTTTCGACTCCATGCTCTCGACTTGGTCAAAAGGTCTTCCTTTTATATGCAGCTTTGAACTTTTCGACTTTGTCGAAAGGTTTGCCTTTCATCTGCTATTCTGGACCTTTTGACGTCGAAAGGTTTGCTTCTCTTTATGCCTTCATAAACCTTTTGACTTTACCGAAGGGTTTGCCTTCTTTATACTGTTGTGAATCTTTCGACCTTCTCGGAAGGTTGCTCTTCTCTTGGTTGTGAACCCTTCGACCTTGTCATAAAGTTTCTCTTCGAGAGCTGTGCTTTCCTTTAACGTTGTCGAAAGGTTGTCTTTCGTTCTTTGTTGACTTATGAGTGTTGCTTTCTTCATAAACCGTTCGTCATTGTCGAAAGGTAACTTGGATGTGCTTCAACCAGTTCGAAAGTCTTGTTATACTTTCAAAAAGGTCACTAAATAAATGCTCACACTTGCTTTGAATTCTTCATCCCCTTCGAAAGGTAAGAACACCTTGGATATTAGAGATGGAACTTTTCGACTCTTTTGAAAGGTTCGGTGCTAATGAATTCTGATGACTGCATCCCTTCGACTCCTTTGAAAGGTTTGGGTTTTACTCCTTTTCCTTTGCTTTTGTTGAAAGACCTTCTGTCTTAGATAAAAGGTTGATTTTTAGTGTAATACAAGATGGTTACACCTTGTCCGTAGATTGCAATAAATGATTCTAAGGTAACTTAGAATCCAACGCAGTAATCTCAATCATTCAAAGCATGATCTTTTTAGCTAGAAATAGTGATTTATATGCACTTGTATAAGAATCAATTTTCTTCTTTTAAGAGATGTACATGCTAGCTCTAAACTCTTGTAATAGCCATAAAATTCCACTTGTATCCAAAATCTTTGAGGGATAAGAATATCAACCATAGTGGACATAGATCATTACTAAGATCGAACCCCTCAACATCTTATGTCACTTAATTTAATTGCACTACTTATTACTCTTTTAATCACTCGTCATTTTACCTTTTAAACCATGGTTTTAGTAAGTAACTTTTGCTAAGTTCCACATTTAATCATCATTCCAATGTTGGCTAGAAATCTAGTCAACATTGTGGTTTATGTGTAACTTACATTCCTTCTTGTTAGACCCATTAATTGGCATTTTGTCATACATATACTTATTGCTGCTTTGGTTTTGTTTTTACCTTGCATATTGATTATTGGCAAAGTATAGTTCCTTGAGTTTACCTTAACATGGTTCATGTTTAACATTTACAAATTTATTTGTTTATTGAGATAGTGTACTCGTCTTTTCTTGCAGTGATTAAAATATTGTTTCCCTTGATAATGTATGATATATCCCTTTTAGGTTGGTATGTTAGTTACTAGTTAGCATATATATATATATATATATATATACACACACACACACACACACACACAATAACGTATATGGATATGTATGGAGGGTAGGATGTTGTGCTCGGTGTAATAGACCCAGCTCATTCTTACTAAGACTTGAAAAGTAAGATCATGTATATTTTGTTTCTTAAAAAAGCACTATCTGAGCTTGATCCTACAAGTGATGTTAGGCAGTCATAGTAGCAGTGACGCAACTCAATTATTTTTCATAATGTTTTCAATGTTATGTACTATTTATATGTGTATTGAATTATAAGGATACTCGATGCGTCGATAACTTATTGAGAACATGAGCTAAAGGCGGTATTTTGATATATTATTCCACAACATTACTATGCCTTCTTAAATTAACATCTAGTATATATACATACGTACGTATTTTCCAGTTTTATAGATGCTTAGCTCATAATTTTTTCGATGTGATATTCATTTTTATTTGTATCATATAATTTTTCTTAGATTATTTACCATGTTTAGTAATTATAATATAGTTTTCTACATTGTGAGATCATGAATAAGGAATATATATATATATATATATATATATATATTGCCTTATGTTATTCACATTGTAACCCATTATTTTAGTACTTGAAATTGTCAACGTTATTTAGTGGCATTGAACTTAACCGTAGATGGTAGAGATAGTGTGATGTCATAACAGTTCACTATCACATTCCCAATGTTGAATTAATTTGGTAGAGAGTAACATTCAAACATTCAAACATTATTATAATTTCATTTTTCAAATGACAAACCAATCAATAAACAAATAAAATAATTATCACCATTGTTAATTTTAGACATTTTTTCTATTGTTATAAAAAACAAAAGTGAATATATCAATGCATACTCAAGCAAAACTTGATTTTCTCTATGTATATATATAAATGCTTGTGTCTATGTGTACAAATACATGAATGCATACATACATGCATATATATATATAAAGGGGTATATAACATATTGAACTAATAGCCTAGAATAGGAATAAAATCTCCTCGGTATTCCATCATGTCCCGCGTGTATCACAAATTCATTATGTGTAACAAAAGACTACCTAACAAAGCTTCCAATGTACCTACGACCCGATTGAACATCCCATATCACCTCCTAATGAGCATATAATTGGTCTTGGCAATACTTGAATTTAACAGAAGGAATTTCCAATGTTATATGCGACCAATTACATATATACCACGTTTTCTCATACTTCTTATGATGTGGGATTTTTATCAAGACCAATCGATGAATCTACTAATATGAGCCACGACTAACAATCTCCACCTCATGAGCATTTTCTCAACCCTTATTTGGAGCAAGCTGAAGAAGCTCTACAATTGGACCAGGTTATTTTTAGGAATCATCTTTTTGTAGTTATCTGCTTTTAACAAATCTCCACTTTTAGTTAAGTACTTTCGCTTAAATAATCTTGGAGATATTAAGTCCTCAACACATATAGTGGAGTGACGCTACATAACCAATAAGTCTCCTTCCAACAGCGGGTGGGACTGCTTAACCAATGTCTCCACCTTGAAGAGACAGTTTTTGCTTAATCCTCCAAAAAATTTGCTTCCGTCATTCATATAACATCTAATGGTCCCTCGAACCATCGACTCTGATATCCTGTTAAGTTTCGATGCTTCTACATATTCCCTATGTACACACACTTCACTGTTTATGAGAAGAGGCTACCTAATGAAGCTTCCAACATGTCAGCGTCAAAAATGAACATCCTACATCGCCTCCCAATAGACATATAATTCGTCTTGGCAACGCTTGGTTATAATAAAATGAATTCCCACAGTACCAATCACACAAACACACACATTTACACACACACACACCACATTTATTTCATATTTCTTGCAAGGTGACACTTTTATCAAGCTAGTCCCAGCACCTATTAATGTGAGCTACACTTAACATTTATGTGTATGTGTGGGTCTCTGTATGTGTATAGGGAGCGACTATGGGGAATAAAATATGATACAATATATTTTGACTGTTGGATTTATTTGTGTATACATAAAGAATGAATAATGGAGGAATCTAATGGTTTAGGTTTGTTGTGTCACCAATTATGTTAGTAACTTGTGTCCCAATAGAATCTTTCATACACACGCACTTGCATACACTACAAGAAATGCTATTAATAGTGGCAACCTTTTGGGTCGGCCGACGACGGTTAAAATAAGTGGCTGGCGCTAGCCATCGCTAGCCGATGCAGATCTGTGCACACAGATTAAAAACTCGTGAACCTAAAAACTTTTCATTCTTTTGCACCAAAATCGTTCGCACCCTTACTGCCGCTACCTCTTGCCTCTCCCTTGTTGTTGACATCGTCGCCTCTCATCTACAGCCGCCGCCTGCCCCCACCAAGCCAACGCCCGCCCCCGTAGCCTCACGCTTTGCTTCCACCGCCATTTTTTAGCCGTGCCCCCTTTTCGCAGCCGTCGCCGCCGCCATGATACCGCTGCTCGCCACCACCAGCCAGCGCGTTCGCCGCCTTCCTCTCCAATTTCAGCTTAATTGATGTATTATTTAAACCTTCATTTTGAAAATTGATTGATTATGGGGTTTAAAATTGATGGTTATTGTGTATTATTTTGTTATAATAGTGTATTAGTTGATTTGGAAATAATAATTAGTGGTTTGATTGTATAATTTGTAATTAATAATGAAGGTTGATTTAAAAACCAAAAATTAGTATATAACTATTGATTAATATGCTTATTGATAAGTTTAAGTGAATGTTTAGTATAGTTTTAAACGATGTTTGTTATAATTTGCGCAAAAGTTAGTGTATAATTATTTATTAATATGTTGCAAGATAGATAAATGAATTATAAAATATGTTTTAAATTGGTGTATAATTATTGACTAAAATAAGTGCAAAAATTAGTGTATAATTATTAATTAAAATTAGTGCAAACTTCAAATTTTAGTTTACAAAATCGGTTCAAAATTAAAATAGTTAAATGAATTGTAAAATAGGTTATAAAATTTAGTTCATAAAATATTTAAATAGTTGAATGAATTATAAAATTAAGAAATGAAGTGAAGAGAAATAATAAATTAAGAAATGATAAATTTTAGTTTGAAATAATATATTTTTTTGAAACAAATATTATACTAAAATCAATTTTTTTAAAAATTAAGAAATGAATGTAATGCTTTAAAGTTTACGTGAATGTTTATTATAGTTTAGAACAACGCTTTTATAGTTTACGTGAAAATAAGTGTATAAAATGTTTTAAAATTTCAATTTAGTTAATAAAAATATTTAAATAGTTGAATAAATTATAAATTAAGAAATAAAGTGAAGTAAATAATAAATTAAGAAATAATAAATTTTAGTTTGAAATAATAAAAAAATTGAAACAAATATTATGCTAAAATCGATTTTTTTAAAAACTAATAAATGAATATAATGTTTTAAATTTTGTATGAGTGATTGTTATAGTTTAGAACAATGTTTTTTTTGTTTACGAGAAAATAAGTTTATAATATGTTTTAAAATTTCAAATTTAATTAATAAAATATTTAAATAGTTGAATGAATTATAAAATTGACAAATGAAGTGAAGTGAAATAATAAATTTTAGTTTGAAAATAAGCGTCAAGTATTATTTTAACAAATACAACACAAATTAATGTCTTTAGTCCCACAAGGCTTAATTTATTTTAGAAAATACAACAACAATATACCACTTGGATGCAAAGTTATGCATAGAAGAGAAGTGAAGTGAAGTGCTGTCGAAATTAGACAGAAGTGTGGTGCATGACGTCTTTAGTCCCAAATGAATTTAATTTTGTTTTACATAGAATTTAGGTATTGTCGAAGTTGTTAACATATATTTTTAAATTAAGAACAATGTTTGATCATTTTCTCGACCGTACTTAGATGTATGAAGTTAGAACTGGTATAATAGATTCAGTGAAGGAACATTTCTACAATGGTATGAATTTATTAGATTCACTATATTTAATAATCGAAATAACGAAGAACTTCGTTAACCTTGTAGAACATTTGAAGCAATGTATAAATCTGGTTTTGTGCCAAATTATTATTTGTGGAATCGTCACGGAGAACTTGTTGCACCTACACCTAATCTTCTGGTGTCAGAGAACAATTATGTTACGACGAATCCAATAGAAGGTATGGTGGAAGATGCAGCACGATCAATATTCCCTACCATTCAAGTTGATGATGAAAACATAAATATCGAAGAAGAACTAAATGTGGGAACGAAAAGAATTTATGATTTATTAGATGTTACTAAGTGCTCGTTGTCATATGTCAGGATTTTGGACTCATTGGAACGGCATCCCAGACAATGTTATGAACGCTATATGGGCCGACTTGATGGTAAGTATAAATTTATAGTTTCATTTGAAATTAATATAATGTATATGATTCAAATTAATTTCAATATGCAGGCCGATGTACGTGTTAATTCGAAAGATATGGATGTTTTTACAAATCACTGAAACCAAAAGATGCAGAAAAATTATAGGGACATTCTCTCGAAGGAAAAGAATGCAAATAAAAAACCCGCTTCGATGGGCGCTGATGTTTGGGCTGAATTTCTCCAGCTCTGGGATACTCCTGAATTTAAAGTAAATTATTTAATTTTATATTGTTTTTATAATTTGTTTGAATTTCGTATATTAGTTGCATTAATTTAATTAATAACATATTTAATTTATAGGAAATATCATCACGGAACCGTGCAAATAGGAATAAAAATTCTGTTATACATCACGGTGGCTCTAAATCCTTACAACAACATCGGAAGGAATTGGTAAATTTATAAATTGCGATATAAATAGATTATTGATATTTAATCATATTGGTAACATTGTTTATTCATATATATAATTTCAATATAAGAAGTATAACCGTGAGCCTACAATCGTGGAAGTATTCACACACACGCATGTCGTTTAGCAGACAGATGAGGATGGCAAATTTTCAGTTTGGACGGACAATAAATTTCAATCCGAAATGGTAAACATGCTTTTTTTTTAACTTCGCATTTCATAAGTTTTAAATGGAATATTTATTATAGCAAACTTTTGTTCGTCATCACAGGAAAAATATGAAGCGGGCCAAGCTTTAGTGGCGCAGTACACTGGCCATGAGTTGACCTTGGAGGAGTCGAACCGTATATAGGATGTGTTGTTTGATGAAATATAGACGTTGTTTAATGGAATGTTGAAGTAGATATTGATTTTTGAGTCGTATACTTGCTTATGTGTGATATGCGATGCTTGTAGTCGCGAAATTGGATTTATATGTGTTGTAGAAAAGATGGATAGAGATATTGTGATATATACGTGGTCAGATGGCTCAAACAGAAGCTGCAAGTAAAAAAAATACCAAGTATTGCGACGGCTTGCGTCGTTTAGCGATGGCACACTAGTCCAGGCTTGTGTCGGCCAGCGACGGCCTATTATGGTCCATATATACGTTTTTGCGTCGGCCAGCGTCAGTCAGCGATAGCCTAACGACCACTCTAGATTTGTCACGTGTCCAACTTTCCGACACTATCCGTCACAAAACTTGCGACGACGCTGTCATAAAACCTATTGTGTCGACTATTTTTGCATCGCTTTTTAGCGACGGCCGACGACGGCTGGCATCGCGTTCAAACTGTGGTTAACGGCAATGCCTTTGTTGTGATACATGCATACATACATACTGAACTAATAGCCTAGAGTGGGAATGAAGTCTTGTTTTCTTATGTCAGTGTCTACTTTGGGTCGAAACCAAAGAATAAGGTGTCTGGAATTGGTGAAATCAATTTCCAGGTAGCAGTCACTATTTCCCACGAGTTGTTTGTTCACTTGAATCCAAATTAGTTTACCTGAAGCCTTTTCAAAGGCCTCAACTTCTCAACTGTTCCATCAACCGTTGACTTTATAGACCCGCTTGTAGCTAATTCTTTGCCTAGAGGAAGACGGAGTCAATCCCAAGTAACAAACTAGTCTAGTGTCCCAGTATCTTATGCTCTTTGTGCATAGAGCTGCCGCACTCAAAGAGAGCATTCCATTTGTTACAGGATCAACAGCTTCTACATTCATGTCTTAAGCATAGCACATCTCAATTTCTATTATCAAAATTACTTTCTATTTTCTCATCTTTTTAGCTTGTTTTTGTCCGTAAATGAATCATTTTTCGAAATGAGATCTATTTGGAGGGATGTTAAAATATGTTCAGTTTTTTGTCCGAAAAAGAAGGATTTTTTCATACTACCCTAGCTTTTCATTCTACTATTTTGTTTAGCAATAGCAATAAAGCAAATAAATTCCGCCTGCTGCATACCTTGTTCCTGAGCAAATAGGCCAAACACCTTTTCTGCTCTTATTGATTTTGCGTCAATAATTTCAAATTGAGCAAATTGGTTCCATCTTTAGATATGCATAGTAGATGAGTTTTTTAAATAAATAAATAAATGCAATATCCTATTTGCCTTGAGAGGACAAAGCATATTCATGCAAAAACATCGTGGCACGTCGAATATACTTTAGCGGCTTCACCTAAGCAAGCCCAAATAGAGGGCCAAATTCAGGTATGCTTGATTGTAGAAAAGACTAGATGTTTTAGCAATTGTCTTTATTTTCAAGGAGACAAGTTTACAGGGGGCTTGTTTAGTATTCTCAAACCAGAACTCTCTTTGTATCCGGAACAGCTGTAGATTTTGCTTCTACTTGTCATTTACAATTTGGATTAGCAAAGAAAATAAATGTCATCTTTCGCTCGCCTTCTTCCTTTGATTCAGCAAGCATCTACAGTTGATTTGAGCATTTACTTGAGCCTCAAGTTCGTCTGCAGACAGCACATTGTGAGTCTCTAATTTGCCATTGTCTTCTAGTCGTATGTTTTACATTTAGCTTTGTTCCAAATATCATTTATTTTTTAGACTGAAAGATTATAAAGCATCAAATAGACTTGTCATTTTCTTCAGATGATTTGTAGAACTGTGCATCTATCTCACTGAATTATGCTTGTAACTGTGATTTCGTTTTTAACCCCATTTTGTACTGTTAAAATATCCTTCATATCTAATCATTTATTTTGTTTATCCGGCAAATGATATACCTTGTACTGTTATGTATCTATGATTCTGTAGTTATATAATTTTTAAACGACTAGCCAAGATGATACTGAATGTCATAATGATGGTGGCTTATGGTTTGTTGCTGTATAAATGTGCGATACTCATCTATACAACACATAATAGTCAGGATATGTTTTAATTTTAGCCTCGAAGAAATTGTTAAAGTCGTCCGCTATATATGTGGATTGTTAAGATGGTAATATATTCAATGATCACATTGTGCTACTCTATCAAATCCATAATGTACGTAGTGCTTGTGCGGCATCTCGCGTGGATGCTGAAAAAAAAATGATATATAATCAGTGAATGTACATGATATATCTGAGACATGGGTTCCAGTTCCGGCCCTCAAGTACTTATTTAATCAACCAATGTTTCTTATTTCAGGAAACAACGAGGCTACAAAATATTTCATGTTCTGTTTGAGTTTTGTTTTGTTTCCAATGAGCTCATCCCATGTGCGCTTGTTGAAAGAATTTATTTTTTAATATCTCTATGTCTTCATCTTTTGAGTATCATTGTTGAACATGCATCATGGTGTACTACTTATTTTTGCTGATTGCATCCGGATGCATTTAAGTTCGTATAGTTGTTCATACAGAGGACAGTTTACTCCACAGTAAACCAAAGTCGTAAAGAGGTCTCCTTTCAATGTATTATCACCACCCATTATCAGGCGAAGACTAGAAAATAGGTTGTCCAAGCCCTAATTTTTTCAATTCACAACACATAAAATTCAATAAAACCTCAAATTCTTTGCTCTTGGCCAAGCTTGAACCTAGATCATATAAAGCACAATTTGGTTGCTTACCAATTAGCTAAAATGTGTTACGTATGCTTAAAGTTACATATCAATTCATAAATTCTATTTGTTAATTTCATTTTTCAGTTTTTTTTATCCCTTCCCCTATGTAGGCCCTACCCATTATGCAAAGGATGTCAATAAAATTTGTAACTCTTCTCTACAACCAATATAATTAGTCCATGTTTAAGCGCATTATATACTACTAGATGCTAGGGATTCATTTATACTAAAAATAATAATATAAAAATGATAGGAACGGTATAAATCTTAACAAAAGCTTACGCAGGATCAACTATCGTGTAGATAAAATTCACAAGTTGAATAATCGAACTTTATTCATCATTTCACAATCAGATACATGCAAAATTGAAAGAAACGGAACATAAATATGTTTAAAATAGTTTTGTTATCGATGTGATTGTATACATCCACTTTGGAGGAGAAATAGAAGAGAGGATAGCGGTCTATATTAATAAATTCATTTACATCGAAATTGATACTTGTGGTTGAAGAAAGTGATTTATGCCCATGTCACATTAGTTCACCATTGGTTCATATGGAAGCACATGTATTTTGTAACCTTTTAAATGGGCTAACACCTCCGGTCAATTGAAATAAAATTAAAATGAATGAAAAGCAATAGGAAATGAAAAGAGCACACGAAATTTTTATAATGGTTCAACATATCGCTGGCCTACGTCCACTTTATCATTTTTATTATGATTTCTTGCTCTTGCAACCATTTTCAATGATGATTCGAGAATACAAACGATTGATTTCGAGCAGTGTTTCCCTAACAAAAAGGTCAAAAGTCAAATGAATTTTCTAAAAGTCATTTTCGAAGCGATAGAGAAGGTTATTTATAGCTGAATCAACACGTCGCCATATTTAATTTGAACTAGTTAAAAAGTAAGATCCAAGAACTAAGGAGAAAGAACATATTAATGATAGAGTCAAGGTTATATCCTATAGGCAATTTTGTAATTTACTGTAAATTATTAATCCTGCAATAAAATCTCATTCGAAATAAAATGTGTTTTTCTTTCTATTTAATTTAAGTATATTTAATAAAAAAATCCATAATGATATATTCTGTGATAGTAATTACAATGTGATGATGAAAATAAAATATATCATTTATGTAATCCTAGTCAAGATGTATCGAGACTGGATATCGATACATCCGTCGAGACTAGAGTATGTAACGCTCTTTGGATATTGCATAGTGTTTTAGTTATAGCTGCTAGGAGCGCCAAGGAGTTACGTAGTAGTTATTGGATAATTATGGACTGACTTACTCGATATTTTTTTTGTTAATATAACCAAGGTTAAACAAAAAATATCGAAGTGACAATATTATACAATTCTCTTGACATGAGAATATTGTTGAACTTCGATGTGGACACTACACTTTGATTATAGTTAAATCGTGGTATGGTGCCCATCAAACGACTGCTGTTGGTTCTGAGTTGAAGCATTGAAAGTGAAACGCTATATAATGGAGAATTCGTTTTCTAAGTTATATGAGTTTAGTATCAAAGTCAACTATAGTCAACTTAAAGTCAAAATCTCCAACCACAGTAGTTCTGTTAATAATAATTGTTATTATTGAACCAAAAACTTTGTGTATGGACTGTACAAGTTGAATGTTGACGATATCGAAATTTAGACCAATGCTAATTTCATAAGTCCTAATGTGATATATTTTTTATGAAGAGAATTGGTGTAAATAATTGTCGCTATGGGGAACGGCTTAAAAAGGTAAAATTGGATTTTACTGAAACTATATAAGAATAAATTCGACCAAACTGTCACACCACTAGCCAGTGATGTGTGAACATTAACAATCAAATTATTCGCTATTAATCGTTGACAGAATTTGCACCTATGTGTCACACGATCACAATGTTGAATACTTCGAATACCAACTGATTTTATTAAATTATTACCGTCATAAATTAACTAAGTTAATTAATATTTTTGAAATATTGATTATAAAATTTTATCTGACTTATTTGAATCAGTATTGAAAATAGTGCATATATAAAAGTTATATGTGTAAGCATCGGTATAAAATATCGATGTGCGTTTGAGTTAGATTTAAAATGTGAATATACTAATATGGTTTGAAAATACATATAGTCTAATGAGATGGCTGGCCATGATAAAGGGGTTAGGAGGAGGTAATATTTTGATATGTGTGTTTAGATTTGTGGAGAAAAAAGGAGTAAAAGTATTAGATCTAGATCTCATATTTCCACTCCTTTATTTTCTTATATAAACCAACTACCTTCCCCACTTTTATTTTACTTTCTCTTACCCTCCATACCCCTTTTGGTTGCAAGTTCCATAGCATCTCCCCTCCCCATTTTAAAACTAAATTCAAGTTAAAAAAAATCAAGTTAAAGGTGTATTGATCTCTTCGATCATTAGCAATTTCTGGAAGGGATAAAATCAGATTTGAGGAGTTTTTTTGATTCAACATTCAAGGTGTCACAACTAGGCCACAACTGAGGTAACATTTAATTTATATCAATTTTATACATGTGATTATTTATTGTATTGTATATAAATAAGTTAGAATTATATCACGAATACATATATATGTTAGTTGTCATTTTAAATCTGAACGCATTATAAAAAAATGCTTTACATGTATATATATATAATCATATTCTACTTTCTACCATAAAATTTAAAAAAACATTTTTTTTCAAATTTAAAATTATTTCAAAACATTTTAAACAAGAAAAATTGAATTTTTTATACTATTATTATATATATAAACTATTTTAATAAATTTTAATACTCGTAACTTTCACATGCATATAATTAACAAAACTTACACACACACACATATAAACCTAAGTGTAATATTAATTAATAAAGTATTAAATTGTAATTTATAATACATACATACATATATATATATATATATATATATATATATATTATATAAAATAAAATTTTATATGAAAAATAATTCAATTTGGTCTTCTGCATGGAAATTCAAACAAAAAATCATTTTAATTTATACCGATTAATTAAAAAAATGACTTTTTCAAACTATCTATGGCCTAAAATGAATAAAGTTATATGCATTTGTTTTATGCATAATTATATAATATTATTCGTATTACATATAAATTAGAATTTTATATAATTTATGATATCTATATATCGTTTTATGTTTTTTCAAAAAAAACATTTTTTTGTATATACATATAAATATAATTGTAAAATTAAAAGTAAGATATTTAACTTAGAATTTGAATTTTAAAACAAGATATTTTAAATCTAGATCTAATTTAAATTTGAACTTTTGTCAGAGATTTTATTTTTAGTTTAAACTGTTTTATTTTAAATTTGTGCCTACAATTGTTTACATATAATTATGAATGAATAAATAAATATATATGTATATAGTTACTTTTATACATACATACATATACACATACACACACACGCATATATATATATAAGTATATTTTATATTTTCAACTAACTTGCCTATTTGTAAAAATATGATTGGTTGCCATAAATTTTTACAAAATATTTTCTAAAAGATTGCCGAGTTTATTCAGGAAATAATTAAAGATAATTAACAAAATAGCACTTCCATTTAACAAAACAATTAAGACATTTAAGTCCTCCATCTTATATAATTTAATTTACATAGTAAATTACTTGTGAAAAATCTCCAAAAATCATAGAAATTCACCTTTAATATGTTAACTAACATATATAAATTTCAAACCCAAATTCTTTATATAATTGCCGAACTAAATATTTAAACCCAATTGTACATATCTAATTTTGAAAATTCATAATAAATTATCCATAGCTTGGATAATTACAAAAACTTAAACCCATCTTCAAAAAAATATTTTTCATAACATATTAAATCCTCATGGCATTTGAAACCCATTATATATGACTTTAGCCTTAAATCGAATAAAATCTTTTATCAAACAAACTTGTTTGAATATAACATATCATGTAATCCAAGTATATCATCATTAAAATCATCATAAAGGATTTAAACTTAAACCAAAACCAAATCCTCTTTAAAACGAAAATTAGAAGGTTTTGATTATTATTCACCTAGATTTGGATAAGGACTTGAGATTTGATCTTGTTTAATTCTTCTTGCTTGATTCCTTAACTTTTACTTGAATTTTCCTCTTCTTTTCCCCTAGGTAATGGCTGGCTTGCTCCTTAGTTTATGTTTTAGGATTTTTGAACTTATGAAATGAAAATAAGAATAAGGGTTTAGGGGTTAAGGGTAATGGTGGATGGCTATTCCCCATAATAGCCTTGCCTTATTCTTTTATTAGCTAACTTAGAAAATCATTTACATAAACCCATTCTTTTAATCTTTGTTTTGGTTAAACACGGCCTCTATTAAATTTTCAAATCTCAAACTCCTTTTCTCTATAATCTTTACATTATTCTATTTAATTTACCTAATTAAATTACCTGAATAATGTTATTAAAATTAGAGACTTTACAAAAGTAGTGTCTAGGATAGGTTTGGTAATTAAGTACTTTGCCCTACCTTACTATCGGTCTGGCCTGAAAGGTAAAGTACATCAGTCTAATATGAAAGGCCCAATTTAAATTTGGGTCTTAGGCTAGTTTTTTGAAATCTGTTTTGAAATTAAAATTAAATTACATTTAATAGGTTAAATTTTAAATAAATAAAATTTTATGTGTTATAAAATAATTTTCAAAGTTTTTTTGAAAATTAAATCATTGGTTTCAAAAATTATTTAAAATAAGTTAGATTAATAAATCAAATAGTTAATTAATTAAATAAAATAACATATATATTGATATATGTAACATTATCTTAAAATGTTTAAGGTAATCTATGTATATATATGAATTATAATTAATTAAAATTGTACAAGTAAATGATTAATTAAATGTTAGTTAATGAATTACATATTAAGATATATGTGTAAGAAAGATAATGGCAGATCATGCCCGTAACTGTTCATCTCCAATACCCAAAAAACCGCCCGATCCCTTATTCCAAACCGCCCAACAACCATCAGCATCGACAACCACCATATCGGGAAATGACGGCACCTATTTCGATGGCCACCAAGGGAACCCTCCACGGGCTAATGTTGATCAGAAATTGGGGTATGTTAAACTCATCCACGGGCAAAAGTTGATCAGAAATTAAATATGTTAGACCCCTTGATGGACATGTCATTCTCCCTGAAGCAACTTTTAAGGAATCAGTATGTTCTTGGACCAACACAATCATTCTACATCCAGTTGATTTTAAAATCACTTATCATAAGTTGAAAGATTACATCCACAAGGTTTGGAAGCCAGTCGAAGGTTTTCAAATACATAAGGCTCCAAATTCCACTATGCTTATCCAATTCGATGAAAGAGAAGATTATGATAAAGTGATTGCTTCCTCTACTTACTCTTATTTTGGTAAGTTACTAACTGTTGACTCATGGCAACTAGGCTATGTCTTCATCAAACATGATGTAACAGAGGTCCATATCTGGCTTAAACTTTATAATTTGGACATGGAAATGTGGTCACCTCCTGCATTATCTATGATAGGCCTTTATATAGGGATACCAATGCGACAAGATGAAAACACTACATGCAAAAGGTATACGAAGTTTGCATGAATACATGTAAAGATCAACACTAATTCAAATCCGGTTACATTGATCCCTGTTTTGTTACACGATGGAAGAAGGAAAGCGATCTCAGTTGAGTATGAATTTGTATCATTCAAGTGTGAACAATGCAATACTTTTGGCCATAAAATGTCATTACATACAAAATCATCTGAACCAAAATGGTTCCAAAAGGTGATTAAGATAATCCTGGTCCATCCACCACACATGAATCATTGTCTAACCAGAGTGAAAATGAAATGGACTATGAAGTAGAAACAAATGCAATGCACATAGAATAACACGAGCCTGAAATATCTAAACCACTGATGAATACCGGCGATGAAGATCATTTGGAATTCTCAGACTATGAGTTACCTTGCAATATAATCCTGACAAATGTGAACTGGAACATCTAGCTGATATTGTAGAGGAGAATATACACATTGAAGAGGCAGTGGATGTGTCCCAGTTGGTGACTAAGAATTCAAGTTATCTAAATGAAGGAAAAGGTAAACAAGTTAAAAACCCCCATGCTCCACCTAAGAGTAAGTTAAGGAGCAATTCCTCTATAAAATGAGTTTAATTACATGGAATGTTAGGAGTATGAATACATCACAACGTATTGGTGATGTACTCAAACTCCTAACAAAATTTAAGCCAACCATAATTGGCTTAGTATAAAATAAACTCAATGCATATAATTTGATAGTTTTACATAAGAAAATCCCAATCAATTGGGATATGATTACTAACAACTTCGATCAGTGTTCAGGCAGAATATTAATGATATGGGATACCACAATTTGGAGTATTTCGATCACCTCAATGTCACCACAACATATCACCATGTCTGCTTCAAATTCTAGGGGTTTTTTGATTATGGTAACAATTATATATGCAAGCAACAGTTTTTCTGAGAAACAGGTTTTATGGCATAGTATAATTCAAGAGTCAACTGTTATCACTGATGCATGGGTGTTGATGGGAGATTACAATCCAACTACTACACTAGATAAAAAAGGAGGAGCCAATTACGTGCTTTAAACAATTGTGTTTTTCGATCTGGTTTGACAGAGATAAAGGCAGTGGGATACAATTTTACATGGAGAAGAAAGGGCATTGCAACTAATATAGATAAAAAATTTGTTAACATACCTTGTTTACCAAAAATTTCATACATGAAAGCTTTGGCATTGTCACAACTATCGAGTGATCACAACCCATTGCTATTGCATCTTATTCCAGTCATACAACAAAAAGGATTTCCCTTTTGGTATGATAATCAATGGCATTTTAAAGAAGGTTATGCAGCTTGTATAGAAAGGGGTTTGAATACAACAACATGAGGGTTCCCCAGTTACACATTTGAGAAAAAAATTATAGGCTTATAAAACTGAATTGAAGAAGTGGAATAAGGAGAGAGTTAAAGAAGACACTTCTTGGAGGAAGCAGAGAAGTAGTTCACCGCATTGGAACATGAAGTTGATAACGACCCTTGCAACCTGTAGTTGTATAAAGAGATGTTATATGCAAAACACAGACTTCAAATACAACAACATATCAAATTCTGGAGTTTACGGCAGAAAGCAAAAGTATTATGGCTTTAACAAGGAGATATCAATACTAAATTTTTCCACTCAAAAAGGTCTTATAGAAGACATATCAACAATATTCAGACACTCATTGATGAGACGGGTGATTTGTTATATAAGCCAGATGAGATTGAGCACCAAGTAATTTCCTACTACACATACTTATCTAGTGGTACTATTACTGTAGAGTACCCTACTTTTCAGCCTATTGCCACTATTAATTCTGATGGACAACAATGTTTACTACAAGATATCACTATGGTTGAAGTTAAAAATGCAGTTTTTTCAGTTCATGAAGATAAGAGCCCTGGTCAAGATGGCATAAACTCAAAATTCATGAAATTGCACTGGGAAGACATTAAAGAAGACTTGTTAGTAGCAGTCAATGACATGTTTCACACAGCTAAGCTACCTAAGGGCATTAACCATACATTTATCTCTCTGATTCCCAAGGAGGATGGCCCATGCAAATTACACACCATAGACCTATATCATGTTGTAACATGTTTTATAAGGTTCTTGGTAAAGTATTATGCAACAGACTTAAACACTTTCTGCCTTTCCTAATTTGTGAAAATCAGTGTGCATTCATTCCAGGCAGATACATAGGAGAAAATATACTAGTAGCATATGAACAACTGCAGGATTTCAATAAAAAAGGAGTTGATAGATTTTGTGTTAAAATGGATATTCAGAAGGCTTATGATATGATAGACAGAGGCTTTGTATGCTATATTATGCAACATATGGGGTTTCCTATCCACGTTATAAATGTTGTATACGATGCATTAATACACCTACTTTCTCCATTCTTATGCAAGGAATCTCAAAAGGTTTTATATCAAGTAATAGAGGCCTTCGGCAAGGGATCCACTCTCACCTTACTTGTTCACTATAGCAATGGAATATTTTTCTTACTTAATGAATGAAGCTACAGAGACAAGAAGATTTCCTAGAATTTACAATGTCAAACCACATATCACTCACTTGCTTTATGCTGATGACCTTATGGTTTTCGGCAAAAAAGGTTTAACTGCTGCTACGACACTTGAGGAAATTTTGTCATAAGCTCGTTTATATTCGAGACTAAATGTCAATTCTATGAAGAGCAGATTATTTTTCAGTCAGATAGCAACTCAAAGACAGGACATTGGAAATACATTACGCTTTGAAGAAGGATCACTTCCAATAACTTACCTAGGATTATCATTATCTTTTAACTACTTACACTATGCTAAATGCCAAAGCTTACTTTACAAGGTTCAATCAAAGATGCAGGGATGAGATTCAAAGTATTTGAGTTTTGCAAGGAGAGCTGAGTTGCTTAACTCGGTTATTGCCCCAACTATTTTATATTCGCTATTTGTATATCCACTACCAGAATTTACTATAGATAAACTACATACTATTTGTTCAGACTTTTTCTGGGCGGGCAAAAAACATAAGGTTGCATGGACTATATTATGTAAACCGAAATCAGAGGGGGGCATTGGCCTCGAATTGTTTACAGATCTCAAGAGAGCTACTTGGTTAAAACTACTATTTAAGCACCATTGTCCAAGTGGTTAATTGATTCGGCTTTGGTGTAGGAGGTCACAAGTTCGAAGCTTGCTTTGGAACGTTTATTGACATGAGATATGTTGTCCCAATGGTTTGTTGTATATAAAGTAACATTTCAAAAAAAAAAAAAATATTTGTTTTGGTGCAAGAGGACACAAGTTTGAACTTGCTTTCGAACGTTTATTGACATGGGATATGTTGTCTCAATGATTTGTTGTACATAAAGTACCATTTCAAAAAAAAAAAAAAAAATTGTGGAGTAAATGGATGATGAGTAGATATTGCATAGAAAGGCATTTTTGGACAATGCATATAGATAATAATTCCTCCTGCACATGGAAAGCATGCTCCGGTTACGTACTTGTGGTCAATAGTACTTCAACAAAGCCTTAGCAGATGATGATAACACATTATTATGGTTAGAACCCTGGATCAATTGCAAGTGCGTAACTGATATATAGGGAGTGCATAGATTCTAACTTATAGGGAATGATCATATTAAAAGTATCGACCATTATCAGTGAAGGTGAACTTAAACCACAACTACTATCAACAACAAGAGTAGTGGAAAATGAGATCATAACTGTACATGTTAATAGAAACGAAACAGCAGATAAATATGAATGGTGTGAAGGAGGGCAGTTTTCCTTTCACAAGGCATGGGATAAGGTTCGAGACAGAGGAACAAGGACAGAATGGCATGATTTAATTTGGCATCACAAGAACAGTAGGAGAATGCCTTTTATCGCTTATCTTGCAATGCTAAATTGACTCTATACATGTGATATAGTAAATACAGGGTGATCATAGATAACTTATGTGTCCTGTGTGAACAACAAGAAGAAACAGTTCACCGTCTCTTTTTTCATTGTTCATATAGTGGATACATATGGTGTTCGGTTAAATGTAAGCTAGACTTAATACTTGATCTTATGCCCACTCTGGGGGAAGAAGTACTTCAGCTACGTACAAGATTTCGTAGTCGAAATCAGATTAGAGATATTGCTTCTGCGGCATTCACGACTACAATATATTTTATCTGGCAGGAAAGAAATAGGCGGATCTTCCAGAGTAGAAAGAAAGAAAGTACATTTATATTTAAACAGATAGAGTGGGAGATTGTATACTTGGTGAATGATAATGGAAGCACATCGGAGAGAACTGCTGTAAATTTAGAACTGCTTCGACGATGGGGGATTGAACTGAAGGACACGAGGTAATGGCGACTGAGAAACATTGAAGAAGAAGAAGCGGTTGATGGGCTTATGGGCCTGATAGTGGATAAGCGGTTCTTTTATTGGCATGTATGTACGGTTATTACAAGGACCTTACTTGGGCTTTTTTCCCTTACAAAGTACCCATTTAGGTTAGCGAGTTTTAAGATTTTGATAAGGCGTATAAGGAAGTATATGGTTGGTATTTTGGAATAAAGCGTACCAATTTTCAAAAAAAAAAAAAGATATATGTGTATAACTACAAATGATATAGTTTACATATTAGATTTAAAGGTATAAATAAATAAAATAAAATGTTAATTAATTAAGATTTAATTAGTAAAATTAATATAAGATCATACATAAGATTATTATATAATTTAGTTAAATTATAAAATGTTATATAATAATTAAACTTATGTAATATGAATATATAATAAGTGGTGCAACGATAAGAAATCCAAATTAGGTTTAAATAATAAATACATATACGTATAGTATGTATACCATGATTTTAAATATGTGTGAAATTTGAATTACGAAATGGTATTTCATAAGAAATACAATACTTCATAAGTCGATATCACTTAATTGAATATATTAAAGATTTTAAGTCTTTACTATAAACATTGTTCTCTGCCATTTATATATTAATTAATGGATTGTTTACACACTCCTTAATTATTAATATTCCTTAAGCTAAGAATGTTATGTGTGTAGGATCTAGATTAACCCTAGAGGGGGGGGGGGGTGAATAGGGTTATAGCAAATTTTCTCGAATTAAACACAGAGATATAATAACAGAAATAAATATGCTGAAAAGTAAATCACACACAAAATTTACCCAGCTTCGGCAACCCCTGCCTACTGCTGCATTCACAGATTTCTATTAGAATTAAACAGTATCACGCTTACAAACACTCTACTAGACTCGTAGACCCTTTTGCTCCCGCTCGCAAACACTCTACTAGACTCGCACACCCTGCTCCCGCCTATAGAGTTTCGCTTACTCGCAAACACTGCTCCCGCCTATAGAGCTTTACAAACTCGCACACCCTGCTCACTGAACTAATTCAAAATAGACAATCTGACACTACCTAAACCTAGGTGGTGATTTACTAATTCTTTGATTCGTAAAATAAAAAACAATAATTTAAAAACAATAGAAAATAACCCTAAAACTAATTAACAATATAAAGCCTTATTAAAAAACAAAACCCCCGTTTTTTTTAATAAGGCCAGCCCACTTCCTTATTTCACCCGATCCTTTTGTTCGTGAGAATGATGGCGGCTTCGTTCTGTTTAGGGCTTCGTTCCCTTTGTTCCAGTTAGGGCTTCGGCTCTTTGTTCCAATTAGGGCTTCGGTTTCTTCAATCGATCTGAGATATGTTGCCCTAGCTCACTGCTTCTCTGATGGTTGACTATCGCTCGTTTGCAGTTGCTCGATCGAGTTCGTTGTTTATGAATTCGGTATGTACTGTCTCCTTTTGCTTTACTAAGTTGATACTTGAACTCGATAGATTAATTTTGCCAGTGATGATTGGGTTATATATGCGTTCGAACTCCTTGAATTACGTTCGTCTAAATATATTTGAATTTGTCAATAGTCGTTCGATCTTGCATTGATGCTTGGGATTGATCTGACTTTGTCAATTTCGTATTTTTGGTAGCTTGATTCACACGGTATTGATTTGATTTCGTGATCAATTTGCTTGGTTCGACTTGGCATTGACTGCTTCAATTTTTCTCACACTTGATTTCTGATTTGTGAATTATTCAACCTTGTTCATCACGGTGCTGACATTTGCTTTGACCAGTTGATTTACTTTGGCCATACTGTTGAAATAGTGTTCTCTGACCATCTTTTCTATCATTTGGTACTGCCATGCATTTGCATAGTACCATAGCTTCTTTGTTGCACTCGAGTTAGTTCAAACATGAACTTGTTGCTTGGTTCACTGTGTTACTCATTGATTAGTTTGCATTGTCATATTTTATTCCTGTTTGCATTTGAGTTTGTAGCTTGGTGTCATGTTTGCTTTGAGTCTGCAACTTGGAGTCTGCAACTTGTAGCTGGACTTGATTTGTGCCTTGTCCATTCTCATGTGTTCATCCCTGTAGTATATGTTAGTGATACATTTTGGAGTTGGTTCATGTTGCACTGCACTTTGATGTTGTAGTCTCTGACTTTGCTGTATCAATGCTGCTTCACCATATTGCATTTGCCACACTTGTGTTCCCTGTTATCAACTGGCCTTGATTATGTTTTGATTCAAAAACTTCTGTTCACCTGCATGTATTGTTGGTTCATTACTTCGTTTGATATGTTGTCCATCTGAGTTTGAGCATTTGCACATTTGAACTCTTGTATCATGATGCAGTCTTCATTATGTTCTTGATAAATGCACTTTTGGAGCTTGTATAATTTGAGTTGTAGCTTGATGGTTTCATGCTTCATGCATGTACTCTGTTCATATGTTCTTGGTGGCATTTCTTTGGTCTGCACTGCTTGTTGATGTTGCTTGTGGCACTTGTATACTTGGTCGAGTCCATTTGCATTCTGCAGGCTTGTACTGTCCACTGCCCTGTAATCTTGAGTTGCAGTGAGCTCGACATTGTTGTTTACTTCACCACTGACTTGATGCTGCATACATGTTTGTTGCAGTCCCTTTTTGCTGTTGCTATCCACATTGAACTGCTTTTGATGCACTTTTGAGTCTTGGATACCTTGCATGATTTACTTGCATTGTAGCATTGTGTTCTGGTCATTTGCACTTGCAGTTGGTTCATTTGCTCTTAGTATACTTCACATGCACAGTTTTTAACTTAAGTTGCATCTGTGCATAAATATTTATGCTGCAGTCTTCAATGTACTGGTGACATGTGCATTGCTTCATGTTGCCTATGTATCACTGCAGTTGCACATTGCTTGTACTTGTGTTCTTTATTCATATGTTCTTCAAATCAGTGGTGCACTGTGCCATTTGGAATTGGTCTGTTGTGATTTGTCGAAGCTTTGAACTGTTTGCAACTTGACACTGTTGTACACTTGCTCTTGTTGGCTGCGCACACGAGTTGGCGAGGCAGTGCACACGTGTATGAATGTACACGTGTGTTATTGCAGCCACTTATGGCTACCTGTCCCTGTAATATCTATGTGCACTACTTTGTGATGAAATCAAGTGTGAATGATGACGAACAACCCAAATAACTGAGGCAAACCATTTTTTCAAAAATCGTATTTCATTTTATATTGCAAAAATATTTCTTTTTCAATTTTACTGCGTTAGTGAATATTTTTGCAGATTTCTCAAATGCTGGATTCAAACTGGAATGCAGTTGAAGATAAAAATACGAGTGTGAGTGATATGTAGTGAGGTTAACTGTAAATGTGAAATGTGATGTGATTGTAATCAAAGTTGTATAGTTATAGTGAGAGATTGAAATTGTACTATTCAAAATTGTAATAAATATTTGTTTGAATAAAAATTTCTGTTTGAATTCAAAATCTGTTTAACTTGTTCTGTTTGAATTCAAATTCGAATTCTGTGTAATTTAATTTTATTCAACAAATATTTATTTAATCTATGAAAAAACAAAATAGTACATTACCAAATACATACTATTCAAAATTGTAATAAATATTTGTTTGAATAAAATTTCTGTTTGAATTCAAAATCTGTTTAACTTGTTTTGTTTGAATTCAAATTCAAATTATGTGTAATTTATTTTATTCAACAAATATTTATTTATTCTATGAAAAATAGTACATTTACAAATACATTTAAATGAATGTATATATGTTTATTATCATCAAACAAAAATCATATAGCGCAAAGCGCATATTCAACAATCTCCCCCTTTTGATGATAACAAACATATATTTAAGATTTTGAATATATTAAATGTATTTGATAATTTCATTTGCTCCCCCTATTTGAATGCTTCCTTTTTATGTGATGCTCCCCCTACATATATGGCTCCCCCTACATATATGCATACAAATAAAAATATGTAAATGAGCCTATATGCAAATTGAAAGTTATTTGACCTTTGCTTGATTCTATTTGACAAAATCTTAACTTTTCTCTCCCCCTTTTGTTATCAGCAAAAGAATAATAGTGTCATAAAATAGGGATGAAGTGATAGACATGAATCAAACATTTAACTCAATTAAATATAAATAACAAATTTCAATACAACTCAAACAAAAATCATAATTACCCTTGTCAAGCGCATATTCCACTTTCAGAAGTGATGAGGATAAAATCATCAAAAAATCATACAATTCTGTCTATTTGTGGTATATTTATTTCAGGAAATTTGAATATCTACTAACCATGCATAACCGTTAGGACTTTTAAATGAGATTAGTAGTATTCCAATTTAATTTAAAAAATGAAATCAAGTATCTTCTAACCACGCATGACCGTGAGGACTTTTAAATGGAATTAGAATCAACTTGTCTATTTGAATCAATTAATTTTGATATGCGTTCCATACATGCATAACCGTGAGGACTTTTAAATGAGCATGGAAGCACATAATCAAAAAATCCAAGTAATTCACCCATGCATAACCGTGAGGACTTTTAAATGAGAGTGAATACTTTGGATATTTATTTTTATTGCTAAATATAATAAGTTGAAGCACAAATAATTTCCTTCACAGATTTAAAGATATTGAAGAACAAATGATTTCCTTTGTAAACTACCACAAATTTACATACTAAATATGATCTTGATGAATGATGGTCGATAGAGAGATGATAGAAATAGAAATGGTCATGGAATTTTTACCCAACAAAAAGTTTTTATAACTCTTGTTATGAAATTCTAAAGAAATTTTCTAATTATACTTTCTCGAGTTATAATATATGATAAATATCAATACTCATCTCTTTTTCAATCACTATTCATCTTTTCGATAATCAAAGGGAGTCAGATTAGTCAAAATTTGTCATTTAAAAATTCAAATTATAAAATCAATTTTTCAAAAATGATTAAGCTGTAAATATGGTCAAACATGATTTTCTCGAGGGGGTTTTATAAGAAAATTTTCTGCTATTTGAAAATTGTTTCAAATGAAAAATATGCAGATATTTTCTTTGAAAAAAAAACGATGCAGCAAATGAATGTTTCAAAAAAAATTAATCACGTTCCACTAGTAATTTTTCTATCAACTATATTACCAGTGTAATCTGCATCTGAATTTAAATTTCACTCAATATTCACTCGTTGAATTTGATTTACCAAAACATGAAGTGTGCACCAAGAATTTCAAACTTAACATCAATTCTTTTGAATTTGAATTTAAGCCGTGTTAATACTCAAACGAATATCATGATGTTAATTTCAGAAACCATAGAATAAACAATTATATTCATGAGTAATCAACAGTCAATCAACATCATAATTATTTCAAAAACAATTTCTTGAAGTTTCAACAATTTCTTAAAAAAACTTTTTCACATGAATTTGAAATCGTGCAAATTTACAAGCAGTGACCAAAATGTCAAAATATATCTAAGTGTAGCATGAGTAACCAAGGATCAATAAAATACCATCATTTGACCAAACATATTAAGTTCAAAGATGAAAATCTGATTGGTCATCGATTAAGCACAAATCAATGTCATAAATAAGAACAAGTCAAAAAATTTCTTAAAATCCTTTTTACAATTTTTTAATAGAATTCATTAGGATTTTAAGTTGAAGCCATAGAAGAAACCATGAATATAGATTTAGCCAAAAATATTATCGTCAATCAATAAAAACACCATCAGCAATCCAAATTAATCGATATAAAGTATTTCAAGGATTGTAGTGTTTTTTGGCATAAAAGCATAATTGGCCAACAATTTTGAAAAAATCAGAATCAAAATTATCATCTTTTATTCATCTCAATATTGGCTGATTTTAATTTAGAGTATGGTGCAGATAATCACATTTAAAAAACAATTACCTGTTTTACCTTTACAATAATTTTTCGTGATTGCCCATTGTGATTCTGTCTCCTTTATACTAGGCTAAGGAACTTTGCTTTGTCGCCCGTTGTGTTTCTGGAACAGCCGAAATCCAGAGAACACTGTTGTTGTTCCTTAGCCTGCCACCACACCTACACGATAAAAGATTTATGTGACCTATTTGTTTTTATAGGTCCATTGTTGTTAGTGGCAGAAAGTGAAAAATATGTTTTTGGAGACCCAAAACTATTTATATATGTTCCTTTTGACACCCAAATTTGTTTGACTTTCAAAGATTTTATATTTGTGCTTTTTGGAACCCAAATTGGTATAGTTTTCACGTGTTTGGGTCTATAACAACAATTATTTCGATTATGTCCAAATTCTCTACAAAACGTGCTCATTAAATTGACTTGATTAAATTTTGTGTTCCTATGACTATGATTTTCAACATGATTTCCAATTATTTCAGATCGAGCAAAAACACTTTTACTTTTTGCATTATCATCATTTTGTGATTTCCCAAAGCCTAGTCCTTTTCTATTGTTAGCAAAAATTTGATTTCCCAATAGCATATTAAAAGATTTTTCGCCTCTTGAAAAGTTATTCAAAGATTTCTCAAGATTTTGGACTTTGGTTTTTAATGTTGAGTTTTCAGTGACAAGTGAGGTGCATCGATTAATAAAATTCTTTCTCCTAGTGTCGATGGTTTCCTTAAGATTCAAGTTTTCATTTTCAAGACTTTCAAAGTTATTCCTCAGTTTTGATAATTCTGAATCTAAAATCTTACATTTTTTACATTCTAGGTTTTGAGTATTTTCAAGTTCAGTTTTTAACCTAAAATTTTCACGAGCAAATTCTCTCCTATCAGATTTCAGTTTTTCAATTTTAGATTCAAGAGTATCCACTACCTTAGTAAGATCAGAACACATAAAAACAAGTTCTTTATAAGAAAACTCACCTGCCTCACTAGATTCGTCGGAGGTTGCTTCTGATTCTGATTTTGCCATGCAACACAAGTTAGCCTCCTCTGAGCTGCTATCCGAAGCTTCCTCTCCTTCTTCATCATCCCAAGTCGCTGCAAATACCTTCTTCGCCTTTTTCTTTTCTTTGTTGTTTTTGAGAAGTGGGCATTTTGGTTTGATGTGGCCAGGCTTATTGCAGTTATAACACGTCAGTTCATTATCGGAATTTTCGGAATCTTTTGACCTATTGCCCTTTGTTTTCTTCTTTCGTGGCTTGAATCTAGACCATCTTCTAAGATTATTGACAGCCATTGCCAGCTCTTCAATTGGATCTTCTTCATCGCTTTCTTCTTTACTCTTTAAGGCAATCGTCTTCTTCTTTGGTTCGGAGTTGTTGCGTTCTTCCTTTGCTTTTAACTCAAGCTCATATGTCATCAAGTTGCCAATCAACTCCTCCATGCTTAGTTTGCTCAGATCTTTCGATTCTTGGATTGCTGTGACTTTTGCCTCAAAGTTCATTGGTAAAACTCGTAGCACCTTCCTCACAAGCTCTACCTCAGTGAAGACCTTCCCAAGCGCTCTAGCGTTGTATACCAAGGTTGAAGAACGTCCAAACATGTCTTTTATGCTCTCGCCTTTGTCCATCACAAAGTTTTCGTATTCGTTGCTGAATAGGGCTAGACAAGACTCCTTGACTTGAGAAGTTCCTTCGTGTGTCACCTCCAAAGTATGCCAGATTTCCTGTGCTGTTGTACAATGAGAAATTCTATTAAATTCATTTTTATCAAGAGCATATGTCAAAGCATTCATGGCTTTAGCATTTGTCGTTTTCAATCTCTTATCGTTAGCATCCCACCTATCCTTAGGTTTAGGAATCTCAGTACCACCAACGATTATAGTGGGAGGTTTATAGCCAGTTTCAATAATATCCCAAACATCATAATCAACGAAACTAAGATAAATACTCATCTTAACTTTCCAATAAGCATAATCGTTCCCGTTAAACATGGGTGGCCTAGCAATAGATTGCCCCTCAGAAAAAGCATTATTTTGTAGACTCATGACTCTAGAGTTAAATAAAAATATACCAGGCTCTGATACCACTTGTAGGATCTAGATTAACCCTAGAGGGGGGGTGAATAGGGTTATAGAAAATTTTCTCGAATTAAACACAGAGATATAATAGCAGAAATAAATATGCTGAAAAGTAAATCACACACAAAATTTACCCAGCTTCGGCAACCCCTGCCTACTGCTGCATTCACAGATTTCTATTAGAATTAAACAGTATCACGCTTACAAACACTCTACTAGACTCGCAGACCCTTTTGCTCCCGCTCACAAACACTCTACTAGACTCGCACACCCTGCTTCCGCCTATAGAGTTTCGCTTACTCGCAAACACTGCTCCCGCCTATAGAGCTTTGCAAACTCGCACACCCTGCTCACTGAACTAATTCAAAATAGACAATCTGACACTACCTAAACCTAGGTGGTGATTTACTAATTCTTTGATTCGTAAAATAAAAAACAATAATTTAAAAACAATAGAAAATAACCCTAAAACTAATTAACAATATAAAGCCTTATTAAAAAACAAAACCCCCTTTTTTTTAATAAGGCCAGCCCACTTCCTTATTTCACCCGATCCTTTTGTTCGTGAGAATGATGGCGGCTTCGTTCTGTTTAGGGCTTCGTTCCCTTTGTTCCAGTTAGGGCTTCGGCTCTTTGTTCCAATTAGGGCTTCGGTTTCTTCAATCGATCTGATATATGTTGCCCTAGCTCACTGCTTCTCTGATGGTTGACTATCGCTCGTTTGCAGTTGCTCGATCGAGTTCGTTGTTTGTGAATTCGGTATGTACTGTCTCCTTTTGCTTTACTAAGTTGATACTTGAACTCGATAGATTAATTTTGCCAGTGATGATTGGGTTATATATGCGTTCGAACTCCTTGAATTACGTTCGTCTAAATATATTTGAATTTGTCAATAGTCGTTCGATCTTGCATTGATGCTTGGGATTGATCTGACTTTGTCAATTTCGTATTTTTGGTAGCTTGATTCACACGGTATCGATTTGATTTCGTGATCAATTTGCTTGGTTCGACTTGGCATTGACTGCTTCAATTTTTCTCACACTTGATTTCTGATTTGTGAATTATTCAACCTTGTTCATCACGGTGCTGACATTTGCTTTGACCAGTTGATTTACTTTGGCCATACTGTTGAAATAGTGTTCTCTGACCATCTTTTCTATCATTTGGTACTGCCATGCATTTGCCTAGTACCATAGCTTCTTTGTTGCACTCGAGTTAGTTCAAACATGGACTTGTTGCTTGGTTCACTGTGTTACTCATTGATTAGTTTGCATTGTCATATTTTATTCCTGTTTGCATTTGAGTTTGTAGCTTGGTGTCATGTTTGCTTTGAGTCTGCAACTTGGAGTCTGCAACTTGTAGCTGGACTTGATTTGTGCCTTGTCCATTCTCATGTGTTCATCCCTGTAGTATATGTTAGTGATACATTTTGGAGTTGGTTCATGTTGCACTGCACTTTGATGTTGTAGTCTCTGACTTTGCTGTATCAATGCTGCTTCACCATATTGCATTTGCCACACTTGTGTTCCCTGTTATCAACTGGCCTTGATTATGTTTTGATTCAAAAACTTCTGTTCACCTGCATGTATTGTTGGTTCATTACTTCGTTTGATATGTTGTCCATCTGAGTTTGAGCATTTGCACATTTGAACTCTTGTATCATGATGTAGTCTTCATTATGTTCTTGATAAATGCACTTCTGGAGCTTGTATAATTTAAGTTGTAGCTTGATGGTTTCATGCTTCATGCATGTACTCTGTTCATATGTTCTTGGTGGCATTTCTTTGGTCTGCACTGCTTGTTGATGTTGCTTGTGGCACTTGTATACTTGGTCGAGTCCATTTGCATTCTGCAGGCTTGTACTGTCCACTGCCCTGTAATCTTGAGTTGCAGTGAGCTCGACATTGTTGTTTACTTCACCACTGACTTGATGCTGCATACATGTTTGTTGCAGTCCCTTTTTGCTGTTGTTATCCACATTGAACTGCTTTTGATGCACTTTTGAGTCTTGGATACCTTGCATGATTTACTTGCATTGTGGCATTGTGTTCTGGTCATTTGCACTTGCAGTTGGTTCATTTGCTCTTAGTATACTTCACATGCACAGTTTTTAACTTAAGTTGCATCTGTGCATAAATATTTATGCTGCAGTCTTCAATGTACTGGTGACATGTGCATTGCTTCATGTTGCCTATGTATCACTGCAGTTGCACATTGCTTGTACTTGTGTTCTTTATTCATATGTTCTTCAAATCAGTGGTGCACTGTGCCATTTGGAATTGGTCTGTTGTGATTTGTCGAAGCTTTGAACTGTTTGCAACTTGACACTGTTGTACACTTGCTCTTGTTGGCTGCGCACACGAGTTGGCGAGGCAGTGCACACGTGTATGAATGTACACGTGTGTATTGCAGCCACTTATGGCTACCTGTCCCTGTAATATCTATGTGCACTACTTTGTGATGAAATCAAGTGTGAATGATGACGAACAACCCAAATAACTGAGGCAAATCGTTTTTTCAAAAATCGTATTTCATTTTATATTGCAAAAATATTTCTTTTTCAATTTTACTGCGTTAGTGAATATTTTTGCAGATTTCTCAGATGCTGGATTCAAACTGGAATGCAGTTGAAGATAAAAATACGAGTGTGAGTGATATGTAGTGAGGTTAACTGTAAATGTGAAATGTGATGTGATTGTAATCAAAGTTGTATAGTTATAGTGAGAGATTGAAATTGTACTATTCAAAATTGTAATAAATATTTGTTTGAATAAAAATTTCTGTTTGAATTCAAAATCTGTTTAACTTGTTCTGTTTGAATTCAAATTCGAATTCTGTGTAATTTAATTTTATTCAACAAATATTTATTTAATCTATGAAAAAACAAAATAGTACATTACCAAATACATACTATTCAAAATTGTAATAAATATTTGTTTGAATAAAATTTCTGTTTGAATTCAAAATCTGTTTAACTTGTTTTGTTTGAATTCAAATTCAAATTATGTGTAATTTATTTTATTCAACAAATATTTATTTATTCTATGAAAAATAGTACATTTACAAATACATTTAAATGAATGTATATATGTTTATTATCATCAAACAAAAATCATATAGCCCAAAGCGCATATTCAACAATGTGCGGTATTATCAATATATTGAATAGATGAAGTCAGATATATGCACGTATTTGTTGATAATTAATATTCCTCAAGGTACACGTATATATACTTAGGCCATCATAAAATAGTGGGTACGAATGAATTGTCTCTTTGATCTATTGATATTCCTCAAGGTCGAAATGAGATCAGGACAAAGATCAAGAGTTAGGAGTTATATATGATACAACGATAAATATTACCCATCGCTTGTTGACCTATGATTTATTAATATTTCTCAAGGTCAGAATCCAAAGGCAATCGTGTCCTAACAACCATTTGAGAAGTCACAAGATTTCAATGTTTCATCTTAGGATTTTGAGAAACATAAATTTCCTAAGGGAGCTCATTAGAAAAATGAAATGGTAACATTTAACCTTTATAAAATTATAAGAACATCTGCTATGTATGAATTAAAATTATCTACATCGATAAATATGTGCAACTAATAAAATTGGTAAAATTTTATCAATTAAGATATACAAAGGAATTGAATTAAGATTGAGAGATAGAAACAAAATATAGTTACTAAATAAATTTTTGCATACTGGTAATTCAAGACCCATGCAAGCACCTAATTATAAAACTACTAAAAATGTTTGTAACTCGGTCACTTATATGTTTATTTATCTGAGACTGTGTATTGTATTCAATGAGTTTTGAGCCCTAAGAGCAACGCAAGGATTTGAATATTGATCCATATCCAATCACATATAAATGTTATATGGTAACTGTACGATTAAAACGTTTAGCGGTTCTATAGCGGTGGAGGTGCAAAAGTTATAGCGAGGATAATGCAAGACTATAACGAAAAATAACGGAGATGAAAAAAGCTTTATTAGATATAAAACAAAATATTTAAAGTTATTTATTCTCTTTCTCACTTCATTTTTGTAGGAAAAATAAATATTGTTTAATCTTATATAACAAAACCGAAGAATGTCATGATTTATGCATACTAGATTTGGTGCCTACAATAGATTTCTAGTTTATATTGCACTTATGCCTCAAAATTAGGTTTTTAGTCTAACTTTGTTGATTTGTTTTAAAAGAGAACTGGTCAAATCAAACTTTGTATATTAAATTTGCTCAAGCGGTTGCTAAAGAGTCTTGATTTAGCGGGTGTAGCAGAAAATATTAGGGTTTAAAGTGGATTTACTGTTAAATAGTGTGAGAAATGCGGATTACGGATCTTAAGGCTAGGATTAACACTAGAGGGGGGTGAATAGTGTTTATAAAGAATTACTAAATCTTTTTGAGTTTATGTTAATTTAGACACAGATGTGTGCATTATACAGACACAGATATGATCACAAAAACAAACACAGATGCAGAAATAAAATAAAAAAGGTAAAGGAAAGAATACAACGGATTTTATACTGGTTCGGAGTTACCCTACATCCAGTCCCGCAACACAAGTACGGATTTCCTTTCAAAAGCAATCTTTACGATTACACCCTCGATTTCAAGGCTACGAGGTACACTCTCCAGAATCACAATCCTTTAGGTAGAGATACTTGATTTTCCGGGCAACAAGTTCACCCACTTGATTTTACGTGCAACAAGTTCACCCAATTGATTTTCCAAGGCTACAATCACACCTTATCTCGCTTGATTGATTTTTAAGGCTACAATCACAACTTTTCTCGCTAAGTTGATTACAAAAAGCCAATAACTCTGAATGGCACTGAAGATCTTGTTCAGATAGTGATAGAGAATCAAACTACGAATGATCGAGTTCGATTCAACGTTGATTTGGCAGAGTAATGGTAAGAATATGTATTAATAAAAGTGGAAGAAGAAGAGGAGTGAAAAACTAGAAAATCTAATATAAAATTCGTTGAAACTAACCCCTATTTATAGAAGAATAACAGCCATGTCCATTCGTGAAGAGTTACGGCGAATAGACACTTCTTTTGAAATTTAAATTTGAACTTAACTGACACTATGTCGACATGGTTACCATGAGTATGTCGACATCCCAAGGCAATTTTTGATGATTTGATTTTCTTTGAAAATAACTTTTATCTTATATTAAAACTATTTTAAACTTTATAAATATACTTGACTATAGTTAAAATTCATAAGTAAATATAGAGAATAATATATACAGAATTTAACTATAATTTTATATTTAAATCTAAGTATAAATATTTAAAAGTTAAATATATTACATTAAAAGATAGTTTAAAATCAGGAGTAATTTGACTTTGAAATTAAAGATGATTTTGAGGCTAAAATTATTTAAAATCAGGATAAAGGTTTTTGAATCTTTTAAAAGAAAAGTTTTGAAATCATTTTGAAAACAAGATAATTTTTGTAAAATCGTTTGAATAAAAATTAGCGGATACAAAATAATGTTCCACTAGATTTTTCGTATTTTATCCTACTTAGGGTTCCATCCCTTTAATGGGCTCGAAGTGGATTCCATTCTACGAATAAGTTAGATTTTAAGATGCCAGTGCTTTTCTAGGAGTTTTAACAAAATTCCTAATTAAAATACTTATTTTTGAAGTCTTGAACTCTTGATAATCTTGATACTCATGAGTCTTCTATCTCGATATCTTGAATCTCTATATTGTACAATCTTCATTCTTGCTACCTGCATGGTTAAATCCTGCATATACATATATATCTAAACTTACAATGTTTGTATTTATATTTTATAATCTATTCTAAGGTTGTTGTCATCAAAACCATCATCTCACGGACTAACAATCTCCCCCTTTTTGATGATGACAACCTTTGTTTATAAAATATTATTTCTATCTTAATAACTCCTCCTTAATCTATGCCTAACTACACTATTTTACATTTCTCCCCCTTTGTCATCAACAAAAACTAACTCCAAACTATATAACTCTCCCTTAATCTAATACTATATGACATGTGATTATAATAATAGTGTTATCATAAATAATCAACACTTAACTCTAAAAACTAAAACTTAATCCTAAATTACTAACTATCCTAACTAAGAATCTATTACAATACTTATAATAGTTAGAAAAATATAAGAACATAAATTATTTATTAAGTATATTTCAACACACTCATCAAAACCAATCATGTCCGACAAGTCAAACAAATCAATCAAGTCAAACAAGTCAATCAAGTCAAACAAGTCAATCATGTCAATCAAAACATACCAAACAAATCAAAAACTAATAATCTTATATTATAAAACAATACTACAAACTCCTCCTAAATAAAATACACTCGTTATGTATACATGTATGCAATATGTAGTTTGTAATGCAGTATGAAATGTATGACATATGCAATATAGCATGAAATAATATGCAGAATGAAGTGCAACTTGTGATGCAAATAATTATGATATGCATTGTAATTTATGATGTAATATGCAATAAAATGAGATATGAAATAGGATGCATAATGATATGTAATATGAACAAAATGATAATGAAGTAAAAATAATATGTAGAATGATATGATGATATATATACTATGGTAAGTGACATCCTGATTATAAGATAAACATGAGTAATAAGTAATATCTAATTGACAAGCATATATATATATATATATATATATATATATATATATATATATATATATATATATCAAATTACTTATTATAAATTACTTCAACCAAACAAAGGTAATACACACCAATTACTAGACTTAGGTTAAGGAAACTAATGAATGAGACTGAAAGAGTAGTAAAGAAAAGAGTTTAAAGGTAATAAATGACATAAAAATTATAACATATTTATGAAAGGTATTAATCAAACTCAATATCAAAATTAAATTGCTAATAAATATGGACCTAAACTATATATATATAATCAAATATATTTTTATAAAAATTAATAGCCTACTTATTTAATTTAAAATAATTATTTTAACTTGGTTGTTTTTATTTTTTTATTTTTAGGAATCCAAATTTCCATGTTTATAAAATACTTAACTTACTAATTAAAACTTTTATATTAAATTTTTATTGATTAAAATATTTAGAAACATGTTTAAACATCTTTTAAATTTAAAAAAGTATCGTAATGAAATATTAAATAAAATGATAAAGATTGAAAAACTAAAATAAACATGTGTTATATTAAGGCCTCTTACCTTTTTTTTTTTAAAAAAAATTAATTATAAAAAATGTATTTAAACTTGAAATTTATTTTAAAATATTCTAATATAAGTTAGAAAATAACTTCTAAAAAGAATAGAGAAAAAATTTAATTCAAATATTATTTTTATATAGTTTAAAGTTTCATAAAGAAAAAAAAAAGTATTTAAAGAATGTTATAAAAAGTTTTTGCAGTAAAAAATATTCGAAACTTTATAAAACTGAAACTGTAGCCTTTACCAAATGCTGTGTAAAGTTTCTGAAAGTCTACAGCATTTCAAAGCACAAAAATGCTATAAAAACGAATTTGCAGTACTTACAAAACATTACAGAAGAAAAGAAGCACTTTAGAAATGCTATCTAAAATTCTGGTCATGTCATGTGGTGCTATCTTATTTATTGAAGAAATATATAAATTGAGCCTTATTCTAACATTCTAAATTCATTCTATTAATTTCTTAAAGATATAAAATTAGCATCTTAAAAGAAATAGAGTATGAGAAGTAAAAATAACATTAGAAAAGTTGAAATTATGAATGAATGTATGCTTTTCTACTTAGTATAGTAGTAATAAATTAGTTGTAGATTTTATTTGAAAGAAAACACATTTTAAAAGACTTTTAAAAAAATTAGACTTGTACATCAATATATATATACTATGATGTGTTGATATATGGACCAATATATCAAAACTTATAAAAGAGATAAATTTCTATACCTAACTAAATGCGTAGACATATATATTCCTAAATGCAACAATAAAGATGAAATAATAGTAAAACGTACCAATTTTTACACTCCATCTTTCTAACTTTGTTGTTCTTCCATTGTCGTGAGTCACACATATCTTTCAGAATTTGATGACGAGATCTGCTCTATTGCGATGGGCCTGTTTTTTTGATCATCGTAGTATATTCATTTGCTGATTTGGAGATCGTATGAGAAAGATATAGATGATTTAGTAGATCGACCAACTTGGCGCCAAAACTTTGAATTTGAATTTTGAATGAATGGACACTTCACCCGCTATAAATAGGCCCAACGGTCACCACTTTTCATTTTAATTTCTCTTCTTCTTTCCGTTTTTCTATATACTATCAAACTTCTAGAGGGCATATTTCCTTCGTTTCTTAACGGAATTGGATGAAACCAGCGGCAAATCGAAGAGGAAGGAAAGGTCTACGATCTAGTAATAGTTTGGTGTCGAATTTGGATGGTATTGTGATGCAACAGGCCGAACAGTAGAAGATCTCGTACACAGTTTTTCAATTTTGGATAGCCAACTTCAAATTGTCATATTTCACTCAATTTTGATCGGAATTTGATGATCCACCCATCAAAATGACCGCGAGAACAAGAACTACAATCTGGAAAAGGAGTGGGAACAAAATACTCAAACCTATGGATGAAAATTGAAGAATACCTTTGACAGTTTTGCCTTCTTTTTCTCTTTGTTCACCAAAACTTCATTTGACCACAACTTGGTCATTTCTTGACGGATTCGCATGAAACCAGTGGCATTGCGAAGCAGATGGAGAGAAGTACAGTATCAAATCAAGTTGTAGATGTGAACCAAAAGTTTTGAATTGATCCGGTGCCCATTTCTTTGTCGATTTCCATTATATATCCATTTGTTCTGCTTGATCGATGAATGATTATCTGGTATCTTTTAACCAACAGTCATTAGACATAATTCTTCTCCTGCAAAACAACATAACCTTTTAAAGAATCAAGTGGTTTTTCAAAATAATTAGATATTGTTTTAAACAAAAATATCATGATGATTCTGTGACATATTCATATGAAAATAGTGTTAATAAAATCCTGAAAAATAGCCATTTTAAAAACATTTTCGAAATTCAGATTATGAAAATTTTGAAAAACTTGCTCCGATACCAACTGTGAGAAATACGGATTACGGATCTCAAGGCTAGGATTAATACTAGAGGGGGGGTGAATAGTGTTTATAAAGAATTACTAAATCTTTTTGAGTTTATGTTAATTTAGACACAGATGTGTGCAATATACAGACACAGATATGATCACAAAAACAAAAACAGATGCAGAAATAAAATAAAAAGTAGTAAAGGAAAGAATACACCGGATTTTATACTGGTTCGGAGTTACCCTACATCCAGTCCCGCAACACAAGTACGAATTTCCTTTCAAAAGCAATCTTTACAATTACACCCTCGATTTCAAGGCTACGATGTACACCCTCCAGAATCACAATCTTCTGGGTAGAGATACTTGATTTTTCGGGCAACAAGTTTACCCACTTGATTCAATGGGCAACAAGTTCACCCAATTGATTTCCCAAGGCTACAATCACACCTTATCTCGCTTGATTGATTTTCAAGGCTACAATCACACCTTTTCTCGCTAAGTTGATTACAAAAAGCCTATAACTCTGAATAGCACCGAGGATCTTGTTCAGATAGTGATAGAGAATCAAACTACGAATGATCGAGTTCGATTCAACGTTGATTTGGCAGAGTAATGGTAAGAATATGTATTAAGAAAAGTGGAAGAAGAAGAGGAGTGAAAAACTAGAAAATTTGATATAAAATTCGTTGAAACTAACCCCTATTTATAGAAGAATAACAGCCATGTCCATTCGTGAAGAGTTATGGCGAATAGATACTTCTTTTGAAATTTAAATTTTGAACTTAACTGACACTATGTCGACATGGTCACCATGAGTATGTCGACATCCCAAGGCAATTTTTGATGATTTGATTTTCTTTGAAAATAACTTTTATCTTATATTAAAACTATTTTAAACTTTATAAATATACTTGACTATAGTTAAAATTCATAAGTAAATATAGAGAATAATATATACAGAATTTAACTATAATTTTATATTTAAATCTAAGTATAAATATTTAAAAGTTAAATATATTATATTAAAAGATAGTTTAAAATAAGGAGTAATTTGACTTTGAAATTAAAGATGATTTTGAGGCTAAAATTATTTAAAATCAGGATAGAGGTTTTTGAATCTTTTAAAAGGAAAGTTTTGAAATCATTTTGAAAACAAGATAATTTTTGTAAAATCATTTGAATAAAAATTAGCGGATACAAAACAATGTTCCACTAGATTTTTTTGTAGGTTCCATCCTACTTAGGGTTCCGTCCCTTTAACGGGCTCGAAGTGGATTCCATTCCACGAATAAATTGGATTTTAAGATGTCAGTGTTTTTCTAGGAGTTTTAACAAAATTGATAATTAAAATACTTATTTTTGAAGTCTTGAACTCTTGATAATCTTGATACTCATGAGTCTTCTATCTCAATATCTTGAATCTCTATACTGTACAGTCTTCATTCTTGGTACCTGCATGGTTAAATCCTGCATATACATATATATCTAAACTTACAATGTTAGTATTTATATTTTATAATCTATTCTAAGGTTGTTGTCATCAAAACCATCATCTCACGTACTAACAAATAGCACTAAATTGAAATAGCATAGTGGTCGAAAAGTGCTATGCGCTATAGCAGAGATTTTGTGGGCTTTATCGGGGCTTTAGCAAGGCTTTAACTGTATATTATGGTAAATGCAATTGCAACTCACAATGTACGAAACCTCGATGAAATTAGTTCTTTCTACATAAGCAAGTAAACGGTAATGTAGATCGTGTATTCAATATGGTTGATTACAAGAAGGATCTTGTTAAATGTAACACTAGATCAAGAGCTATAAGATAGATATAAGGATTTGATTACTGAAATGATAGTTTGATCAATTTACGTAAAATGCAACTTATTTGATATCCTTAAAGGTTAGGTGACTAACATGTTTGTAAAAAGTTCGTTACAATCTTGTAATATCCTTTTGAATGGATCAATTAATTGTAAAGGAAAGCGAATGTATGCGAGTAAATGTAACTTAAGTCACAATTGGGATGAAGATGGTGAATGGTCACGTATGCTTCACGAAGAAACATATTGGAAATGAGAATTGTATAAAATAATAAAAGATGCTTAATATGGAATGTGAAATATGATTTCTATTTCAAATGTATTTTCATATACAAAATTATTTTCTATGAGATTTATTTTATTGGTTTTAAAGTATTTGATTTGAAAAACTCTTGATTATATACCAGTTTCAATGAAAGAAATAAATATCCCATACTAAGTAGTTGAATGGAGCTTTGTATTTCATATGCCATTATAGTGATGACAAAAATAGGGGACGCATACCATATAACACTTCTTGGTGATCACATCAGGTTACGAACTAGTTTTTATAAACGCACCAAATATTTTTTATGAAATAACTGTTTTCGGTATTGACTGAAAATATACATCGTTTTAAATGAATATTAAGAGTTTTATGAATATTCATTATAAGATAAAATTGTATTCTGAAATTTTGGAATTAATTTTGGATTATGGATAAGGCCGCAGTTTTGAGAAATAATTCTTTGATCATATAATTATGAATCATATGGTATAGGTGAGTTATATCTCGAACGATAAAGGCTAAAGCACACATTCAGTGGGAACACATAAGAGTTGGTGAACTCTTCGGATTGACACATGTAGATGTATGCAATCATCGATCTAGTGAGACCAAAACAGTTCCATATACTTTACTAAAATTCATCGAAGAATTATCATAGAAATGAACAGGTGTATTTGATACACATGTAATATTTCTATAATAAGGTTATAGAACATAAAATGGTAGTAAATTTTTAAAGAGAAAAAATATTCAAAATGATAATAAATGTTATTTTTGTAATTTGTATCTCGAGGACATTAATCATATATACTATGATTGTTTGGATTCTAATTACATTCTAATTAATACTCTCAAATTTTTTAACTTTAATATAATAACTAAAATTTCGGATTGTGAATTCTATTGGAATAATTATAGATTCAAGTTCAAAAAGAATATTAGATTTTTACTAGACACTTTATTCATTATTATTAGTTGGTTTATTTGGTTTGAAAGAAATCAAAGATTTTTCAATAATAATAATAATAATAGTCATTTTAACAAATTGATTTTTACAATTTCTTCATTTTGTTTTAATTGGATCTCTAACCCCAAATATAAATTAGCTAAAAATATCCTTTTCAAACGGTATCTTAACAAGGTTAATCATAATATTAACTTTTTTAAACACAACAATAATTTTTTTAACATTAATAATAGTATTATTAATATTTTCTCTAATTTATATGATGATTTCACTTTTAATCATAACTTACTTATGATTAAAGGTTCATAAGATAGATCCGTCTCAATTTTTGTACTAGTCTCTGTTTGGTATTGGTTTTCAAGTAATTCATTTCTTCTGTTATTGTCCAATTAGTCTTATTTAGGTTGTTATTTCCTTCCTTATAAATACATATATATGTATATTTATTATATAAATATACACATATATATATGTGTGTGTGTATCATTCTAATTTTTTCCTTAGCCATTTTTCAGTTACAGGTATGGGCGATAGGATATCAGGTTCATTTTGTTGGTATTCACATCTTCAGATTGTTGGACATCAGTTGGTAGAGAGGTCACCAAAGCAGAGCATCTTCATCCAGGACTACTAGCAGTTTCTCCTCAGCTATAGGATTCTGCTATCTACATTATGGAGTACTTTTTTCAGGAGGATCTATTCTTTAGTTTGGTACTCCTTCCTCTTGTTCAGAGCCTTCAGAGCGGTTTCTCTATTCAGCAGATCCACTTCAAAGCAGATGCTTATTCACCCCTCCTGATTCAGATGTTTGGAGCTTCCTTATTAGTTTGTGACGTCATCCAGTAGTTTTTCTTTTATTTTTTAGGTACTTCTAACAACTTAATATCGGACGGTGGCCATGCCGGAGCTCGATATCAGGGTGTGGGGTGGTAGCCTTGCCGGAACTCATCTTAGGAGTACCTAAGATTTGATACATGTATTTAGTTTTTGTTACCTGCTAGGCGTGTTGGCAGCACCTTATGTCCATGATATATATATATGTATATATATTCGCATTGTGCTCTCCTCTATTCGTAGAGGATTACACATTTTTCTCAAAATTATATAAAATGGAAGTGAGTAATGTAACAAGCAAATGGAAATAATAATTTATTAATAGTCATAAATTTGTTATTTGCTCATAGTTTTTGAAATATTTTAGTACCTTTGTAGTGCTATCTTAAAAATATACATATCCTCTGCATTTTGACTGAAATTCAAATTGATAGATTTTTTTTCCTATCAATAAATTTGTTCAACTTTGATGCTTGTTGAATGATACTTGTAGGCCATATTCAATAACCTACAAACTCAAAATCGCTCCCACCAACTTTGAGACACTTTGGTTATTAAGCATAAAGAACATATTCTAAATCATTATTTAGAATTTCTATTTCAACGTAGATATGCCATAAGTCAAAATCATATCGAGCAATAGTTTCGCGGGAAAAATATGAATTAACTTAAATGCATTGAATGATAAATTTTTTTCCACAATTGAAATTTACGTTGTTATTCTATTAACGCATACATATTTCAAGTTCATCAGTCTTCTTGTTGGAAAAACTTTTACAGCTGATGGATCATATTTCTTCGAGTAGAAATATTAAAATCATATTTTGAAATGTACATGGAATCTATTCCGGATTTGCGCATCATGTCATATAGTAGAGTCAATACTCTTAATGACTTATTGACAACTGAGTAAATTCTTTTCTCAACATCGATAAGAAAATCATCATTTCCTTTTTAATATGTGAGAGCCATTCTAATTATTATGTCCATTTAGGCTTCGTCCATTTCATTTTATCTTACGTAATCGGTTTTTCTTTGGATCGTATCCAATCCATTTTACTATTAATAATTTCTAATAGAAATTCCTTCATCATGAAATTGGCATTTCTTGAAACAACGATTATTTCATCATAGTAAAGTGGAATACGTATTTATAAACATTTTATGAACTACATTTATATGTTTTTAAAACTGATTTAGTTTTGAGTTTATGATAATTTATGTTCATAACATAAAACGGTCAACCAATGTTGGTTAATCCAAAACTCCTTTAGGGTGATCCACATAAAATCCCTCAAAAGCAAGTATTACGTACTGCCTTTTGACTCACACAACCTGTCAACTACTTTGACCTAGAATATATAGAGGTTATTATCAATTTTTGTCGTATATGATCGCGTAGACCATGCTTTAGATGAAATTAAATTTAACCTATATACTTACTCTAAACTACATGTCTTTATATAAAGAAGTTAACTCAACTTCATTCATTATCAATCATGCTTTGTTCGACAAAATGTGTTTACTTTTTATCGATATATCATAATGTATCATAAGTTGGAGTGACTTTTAAGATATCTTATTCATTTTTAGGTACTTCTGGAATCCTTTCTAATACACTTACATATTCGATCAAATAGAATATTTATTTTCTTTGTATGATATGCTTCCTACTTTTGTTTTATATCCGATGAACTTATCATATACGCTACTTGTGTATCAAATACACATATTCATCTCTACGATAGTTCATCTTTGAATTTGACAAAGTAAGGTTTCCAGTTTAGTATAATTAGACTTTCAATTGCATATGCCTATATGTATCTATCCAAAGAGTTCAATAACTCTTTTATCGCTCTAACTGAACAGGTGCTTCACCCTTAATCTTTTGAGATACAACTCATTAGTACCATATGATTCACAGTAATGTGATTATTGAATTATTTCTCAAAGAAATGCCAAAGTCCATAATTCCAAAATAATTGTAAAAACTTTAGATACTTTTATATTTTCTAATGCATCACTTTTTCTATAAAAATAAATACCATTATTTTATTTTTATCTTACAATGAATATTGATAATACTCATTATCAATTACAATTTTATCACTCGTGTTATAATCATTTATTATTTACAAGTGAGTACTGTAACAAATACTTCAGGGACTTGTGATCCGTATATAGCTCAAACTGCTCTCCTAAAAGGTAATGCCTCCAAGACTTGAGCACAAAAGCAATGGTCGCCAACTCAAGATCTGGGTATGGCAGTTTCTCTCATGGGTCTTCAGCACCTACTCGCATAACTCACTTCCCTTCCTATTTGCATTTAGATCGTGCCTAACTCTGTACCATAAGTGTCGGTAAAAACTGTAAGTGTGATGACCTAGAATTTGGTAATAGCAATTTGATAATCTTCATTTATAATAATTTGAATTGGCAATATTTATCTTTTCAAAGCTATTAGAAATATTTCTAATTATAATGTATAGACACACACACACACACACACATTGTGAATAGGAAGTTTTTGGTTTGAATTTAATATAATGATTTTCAAATGTTATTTAAAATTAAATTGTGCATTTTTAAAACACTAAAAATAAATATTTATTAGTTTAAAAAGTAAAATATCTTAAGTTTAAAATAAGGTTCATTTCTTTTGCTTTCCTATACTTTCTTTTAAGTTATACATGGTTTGAATTTAATGTAACAATTTTCAAAAAGGTTATTTAAAACATAAGACAAATATTCATTTATTTAAAAGTATAATAACTTAAGTTTAAAATTTAAATAAGATTAATAAAAGGTTTAATATTCTTTCTTTTTAAAATACTCATGAACTAAGTATAGTTTGTAAATATATAAAGATTTAAAAACATACATATATAAACATATTATATAATTTATATAACATAAGTAATTAAGAAAAATATATTTAATAAAGGGTTTAAGACATTTGTAAGACAATAATAACATGCAAAATACATGTGTAAACATAGTAACATGAAAATTAACAAGTGGCAAGTATGTTCTCTTAAAATTGAATTAAAATATATGTAAATATATACATAAAACTGAATTGAAGAACCAGGCTTATTCATTCTCTTTTCTCATCCTTCTTTTTCTTTCATCTTCTTCAAAAATAAAAATAAAACTAAAATAAAACCTACAACAACAACTATCTCAAGTTTTTAAACTGAGCAAGCAAGAAGATTCAAGTAAACTCAAGAAAATTCAAATATCAACTGCAGATCATCTCAAAACATCGGTTCTAGATCAAAGAACGGAACATGTTCTCTGTTTTTACATATCAGGTGAGTAAACAATCTTTAAGGCTTAAATCTGGTAGTACAATTTGATGAATGTGATGAAATTTAATAGTAATGTAGTAAATAATGTTGTATGAGTATATAAATGTGAATGCATGTATATGAATATGGGATGCCTGTGCAATGTATGTGTATATGTATCTGTACACTCCTCTGTTTATAGTACAAGGACAAATTCGTTAGAAAAATTCGTATCTCCCCATGTAATCAATTTTAGGCTATAATTTATAAATGAAAATTTATTATAAAAATGTAATATCAATTTTAAAAATAGTTTCAAGTATTTAAATTTAGTAATTATTTCAAGATTAGGAAATTACAGTAATAATCAAGTATAAGACAAAAATTGAATGTTTGGAAATCAAGTTTGGATTTTACCACCCGGTTCGTATTACAAAATTATGAATTTCGATAACCAATTCAAGGTTTTTAAGATTATAAATAGGGAGATATCTCAAGTTGATCGGTTTTGGGTTATTCGTCGGTTTCCGACGAATGGCAAGGAGAAGTTCGTCGTACCCATGGCTGAAGGTTGCTCAGGTGTTGATAGTCAGAGGAAAAATTCTTGGAGGGTTTATAGGTGGCTGTGGTAGCCGAGCGATGGCAGATGAGGGTTTTGGTGCTGTTTTGGATGACGAGGTTGTCGAGGTTCCTGTGTCATCGAGAGTGCATCGTGGTCGATCGCATATGGGGGGATTGACGCGTAGGGTGGTGACGCTGCTCTGGACGAGGTGGCATGGGTTCTAGTGGACGGGATCATCGGAGCGAGCCGATTTTGGTCAGAGGGTTGGGTTCCAGGTTGTGTCGAAGTGGCTCGATTTTGATTTCAGGCAAGATTGACGGAACTGGATGGTCGTAGCTTTCATGGAAGTCGTCGTCGACTTGCGAGTGTCGTGGCAAGGTGTCGGAGACGATCAGATTGACATGCACGCGCACACGTGCACGTTTGTATCTGATGTTGTTTGAAGGTTTGAGGAAGAATCTTTTTGCTCAGGTCAGGTTCGATGACGAGTGGAGGGTTGTCTCTAAGTAAGTGAATTTGTGAGTAGCTTACGAGTGGCTTGGGTTTTTGGTCGGGTTTTCTGATGATAGGCTCGGGTTTTCTTTTGTAAGTTAACTTGTTTTATAAACAAGAAAATGTACAAGTTTTATAAAAAAAACTAAAGAAAGTCATGTCCAGATTTTTTTAAAGAAAACTTGATCGGGTTTTAAAGCAAACGCAAAATTTGTTAATCAAGTTTTCAATATATATATGTTAACTTGGTTTTAAAGGCAATTTATTAAACCAAGTTTTAAAGTATACTAATGTGAACAAGTTTGTAAAGTCTATTAAAATAAATAAGTTTTCAAAAGTAATGTTACCAAGTTTCCAACGCAAAGTATTTAAACAAGTTTTCAAAGATTTAAAATGTTTAAAATTGTTTGTTTAAAAGTAATTATATAGTAGCTTAATTATGTAATTAATTTCTAAATGTTTTTCAAATGTGATTTAATGAGGTAATTAAGATGTGATTAAAGTAAGAGAATTTAACTTTAACAAATCAAAGAGTTCTCAAATGTTTTTTTATGAATGGTTTTCAAGCATCTAATTAATGATAAGTAAGTGTTTAATTAAGGTAAATGGTTTATCTTAATTAAATAAGGTCTTATCAGTAAAAGTAACTAAAGTATAATTACTTAATTAACTAAAGATAATTAATTAAATTAAGATAATTAATTGGTTTAATTAATTAAGGATAATCACTTAAGGTAATTAATTAAGTATAATTACTTAATGTACGTAATAAAGTATAATTATTTAGTATAAGTAATTAGAGGATAGTTAATTACTTAATGATATTAATAAAATGTTAATTAATGTAAGTAATTAAAGGCTATTTAATTACTCAATGTGATTGATTTAAGGATAATTAATTAATGTGATTAATTAAAAGATAATTAATTATGTAAGTGATTATAGGATAATTAATTAATGTAATTAATTAAGGATCATTGATTAATGTAATAAGTTATGGTATGATTAATTAATGTGAGTAATTAAAGGTTAACTAATTAATGTGAATGGTTAGAGGCTGATTAATTAATTTCATCAATTAAATAATAATGGTTTGTAAGTAATCAATGTGAAGTAAGCAGGATTTAAAAGAAATTAAAATAATTAAGTTAATTTATTTGGAGATTTAATTAAATGAATTAGGAATTGTACAATTTATTAATCTTGCTTATGGATGATTGAATTATATCATATGCCTTAATTGTTTGATAACTCTGATATGTGGTGTTCTGTGATATGAAATGCTATGGTTGAACTGTGATAATATGGATTATCTATCTGTGTTGAATTATTGTGTAAATATGTTATCCTAAATATAAATTGTACTGTTTCAACTTAAACAACTTGGACTTTAAGACGACGTTTTGGATTTCGATGAGACTGGGATCTGATTCCAAATTGGATATCCGAAAACCACATCGATCCAAATTAAACGATAGGTCGTGAAATCTCAAGTGAAGATCAAGTTGAAGAATTCAGAATGCAAGGGCTATTTATCGTTTACTCTGAGGATGATTCCAAAATGTATAACAGAGATAGTGCCTTCGATCGAGATGAAGAATTCAGAGTGCAAGCGCTATTGTTGTTAACACTGAGGATGATTCCAAAATGAGTGTAGCAAGATAGTGCCTTCATTTTCGTTCGAACCCGAAACAGACTTGCATGGATGAATGCTTTCAGACCATCATCATTGGAGGACGTTGAGCATTCCAAGATATGTGTTCTAAAAAGGTAATCGTAGTGTCAAGCCTCATTAACCGAGAATGGCTAAAACAGGGGAGGTACAGCAAGGCTAAGTAGATAACACCCAAGTAGGATGAGATTTTCCCCTGTCTAGAGGTCCCTTTTTATTCGGTTTAGTGGCGGTTATTCGCGCCAACTGCGGGGTTATCTTATTCGAGATTATTCAGTAAGGGGTAGTTCCGGCCTTATGTTGCAGGGGATCAGTGTGGATCCTTGGTACTTTGATCTAGACCAGGTACTGTGATGGACGGTACCCAAGTAGCCTGCCATTGTATGGGATCCAATCTCCAATAAGTGTCGTACGTTTTGATTATGCCCAACTATGTTGGAACGTGAGATGTAAGCATTCCAGCTATTTTCTATTTTACTTGAAAACCCTAAACGCTATTATAATATCACTAGATTTCCTATCAAATGTTTTGGTTATCGTAAGGTAAAAACACGACATGTTTATTTATGGCGAGGTCTAAAGAGATACCTTTGTTTTCAAATAATTTTCAAAGTTAAACAACTTAAACCGTTTACTCACACCAGACCCATGTCTGACCTAGAGTTTATTTTCCGTTTTCTTAAACTCTTAGGTACTCAAATTTTTATGAGTTGCCAAGTGATCAGGTTGGCTTTGACGTATTTTGGAGAAAGACTTGGAGCAGGAGGCTTCAGCGTATCTAGCTATAGTTGTTTTCGCTGTGTTGAATCACTGTCTGTATTTTGGGTTGTAATGTATCGGTAAGTCTTCATGACTGTCTAATATGATGTTTGTGTATCTGTATGACTCTGATGATGTCCATTATGTAATAACTTATGTGATGTAATATATTTTATTCGTTCCGTTGTGAGATTCGGATATTGTTTAGTTCTTTATTTCTGTCTATTTCTTTTCCACCCTTTCTTTCTTTTTGACGATGCGTCTTTCTGTAGAATGAAAGGCGGGTCATCACAGGTGGCATCGGAGCTGTAGGTTAAGATAATACCTAGGCTTTGGAGTAATATCTATCTTGAGAGAGCATACTTGTGTGTATGCATACACACACACACACACTTGATTGTTGGGTTACCTTTTCGAGTGGCCAACATGAGTTCTAAAGGTAGAAGGGGCAGAGGTGTGGGGGTAGCACGACTACCAAATGGAAGAGGCCCGATTGGTGAGGGTGGATGAGTACCTGCCGAAGCTATGGACCCAATACCGCCTCGAATAAGCTTTATGGCATTGTGCAAGGATTTCACCAATCTCGGAGGATAGCCTTGTAAGGTACAAAGTCCATCATTGAAGCGCAAGTTTGGTTGCGCTCGTGCGAGCAGATTTTCAAAAGTTTGTTTGTATCGGAATTTGAGACTAAGTTCAACGAGTTGTCACGCTATGGACCTGGTCTTATTAACACCCCTTAAGAAGAACGATATGTTTGTGTTGGGTTTGAGGCCTGAGTTTCATGAGAAGATGACCGCCCATCTCAAAGGTTCATTTGTGGGATTGGTTGATTTGGCTTTAAGGTCTGAAGAGCTTATGGATAAGAAGCCCTTGGCAACTGTGGCAGCACCGAGTGGAAATTATTCCAACCGGAACAAATGGAAATCCTATCAGAATTGAAATAAGCAAGGTAAAGGGATATCGGAAGGCAGCAATGCAGCTCAGAAGTGTTATGTGTGCCAGCAAGAAGGTCATCTGGCTAAGTAGTATCCTAAAGGTGGAGTTCAGAAGCAGTAGAGTGGACCCATTTCTCCAATGGTTCAGAAGTCTTTATGTTTCTACTGTCAGCAGCCTGGGCATATGGAGGAAGTTTTCCCACTTCTTCTAAAAGCTCAGCAGAAAAAGGTGTTTTCTATTGAAGGTGGACCGTCAGTTTCTTCTTCTAAAGGCTAAAGCTGTTCTAGTTTGTGAAGAGAGAACAGTATCTTTGGATACTGAACTGGGTAGGATTGCAAGAGTGATTGTGATAGTTCAGGAGCTCATATGAGTAGTCTTTTTTATAGGATTGAGGCATCTCCAGTGGAAGTAGCAGCTATCGAAGTTGTCATAGATTTTTCGGATGTCTTCGAGGAAGTCAAAGGTTTGCCTTCGCATCGGGAGATTGAGTTCCACGTCGACTTAGTTCCAGGAGCGATACCGGTGGTTTAACTAAGTAGAAGGATGGCTCTTAGAGGGAGAAAGGAATTGGTGAAGCAGCTCAGGATTTATCTGAGGAAGAGCATAAGCGTCTTTTGGGATAGTATTGGAAACTTTGAGGAAGCATGTCCTGAAAGCTAAGTATTCAAAGTGTCATATTTGGAAGTCGGAAGTAAGGTTTTTGGGACATATCCTATCTGGAGAAGGTATTTCTATGGATCCGGACAAAGTATCAACCGTTCAAGAGTAGAAGCAACCACAGACTCCTATGGGAGTTCGCAATGCTCTTGGATTAACGGGTTACTACAGGAAGTTCATCCGGGATTATTTTAAGATTTTTCTCACTTGACCAAACTAACTAGGAAGGGAGCGAAGTTCAAATGGACCCCTCAGTGTGAAGAAGCTTTTCAGGATCTGAAGGCGCAGTTGACGAGTGCACCTGTTTTGGCTTCTATGGAGGAGAGAAGTAAGTTCAAAATCTACTGATCTTTGTGGAGTAGAGCTTGTGTTCTGGATTTCGACGGATCTTAGGAGGACCATCTTCACTTGGTGGAATTCTCGTACAACAACAGCTATCAGAGTAGCGCAGTAGAATGCCCTATAGATCACCATCTTGTGGGTAGGATCCGAAGATTGTCTTATTCTTGGTTCAAACTTGATTCGAGAGGCATCTACGATGGTTGAGCTAATCAGATAAGGATGAAGGCATCCCAGGATCGTCAGAAGAGTTATGTAGATAAGAGACCAAGGAATTGGGAATTCGAAGTTGGAGATTTGGTTTTTTTCAAAGGTTTCTCCGATCAAAGGAGCAATGAGATTTGGCAAGACTGGAAAGCTAGCTCCGAGGTATATTGGGCTTTTCTGTGTTCTCGAATGGATTGGTACTTTGGCCTATAGGATTGAACTGCAAGTTCGAATGGCTGGGATTCACAATATATTTCATGTATCTCATTTGAGGAAGTATGTGCAAGATCCATCACTAGTTGTAGAACCAGAAGTTCAAGAGGATTTGGGAGTTGAATCGGACTTGATTATGGTCAGACATCCTGTTCAGATTATAGATCAAGATGAAAAGGAGCTCAGGATCAGAGTGGAGAAGCTAGTTAAGATTCAGAGGAGTGAGGATCCTAGAGATTGTACCTGGAAAACTCTAGATAGTATTAGGAAGGCCTATCCAGAATTGTGTCAGGATAATTAGATTTGTTTGTTTGAATAAATTGGTTGATATGGCTATTAGAATATGGTTGATAAGTATGCTTTGTTGTTTAAATATAACTTTTTTTAATGGCTTATTAAATTATCTTTGCTTTTAAATTTCGAGGATGAAATTTTTTAAGGGCGGAGGAATGTGATGACCCGGAATTTTGGCAATAGCAATTTGATAATCTTCATTTATAATAATTTGAATTGGTAATATTTATTTTTTCAAAGCTAATAGAAATGTTTTTTATTATAATGTATATATACACATTGTGAATAGGAGGTTTTTGGTTCGAATTTAATATAATGATTTTCAAGGATCATTTAAAATTAAATTGTGCATTTTTAAAACACTAAAAATAAATATTTATTAGTTTAAAAAGTAAAATAGCTTAAGTTTAAAATAAGGTTCACTTCTTTTGCTTTTATATACTTTCTTTTAAGTTATACATGGTTTGAATTTAATGTAACAATTTTCAAAAAGGTTATTTAAAACATAAGATAAATATTCATTTATTTAAAAGTATAACGACTTAAGTTTAAAATTTAAATAAGATTAATAAAAGGTTTAATATTCTTTCTTTTTAAAATACTCATGAACTAAGTATAGTTTGTAAATATACAAAGATTTAAAAACATACATATATAAACATATTGTATAATTTATATAACATAATAATTAAGAAAAATATATTTAATAAAGGGTTTAAGACATTTGTAAGACAATAATAACATGCAAAATACATCTGTAAACTTAGTGAGATGAAAATTAACAAACGGCAAGTATGTTCTCTTAAAATTGATTAAAATATATGTAAATATATACATAAAACTGAATTTAAGAACCAGGCTTATTCATTCTCTTTTCTCATCCTTCTTTTCCTTTCATCTTATTCAAAAATAAAAAGAAAACTAAAATCAAACCTGCAACAACAACAACTATCTCGTGTTTTCAACCTGAGCAAACAAGAAGATTCAAATTAACTCAAGCAAATTCAAAGATTAGCTTCAGATCATCTCAAAACATCAGTTCAGATCAAAGAATAGAACCTGTTCTCTGTTTCTACATATCTGGTGAGTAAACAATTTTTAAGGCTTAAATCTAGTAGTACAGTTTGATGAATGTGATGAAATTTAATAGTAATGTAGTAAATAATGTTGTATGAGTATATAAATGTGAATGCATGTATATGAATATGAGATGCTTGTGCAATGTTTGTGTATATGTATCTATACACTCCTCTGTTTATATTATAAGGACAAATTCATTAGAAAAATTCATATCTCCCGATGTAATCAATTTTAGGCTACGATTTATAAATGAAAAATGATTATAACAATGTAATATCAATTTTAAAAATAGTTTCAAGTATTTAAATTTAGTAATTATTTCAAGATTAGGAAATTACAGTAATAATCAAGTACAAGTCAAAAATTGAATGTTTGGAAATCAAGTTTGGAATTTACCACCTGGTTCGTATTGCAAAATTATGAATTTTGATAATCAATTCAAGATTTTTAAGGTTGTAAATAGGGAGATATCTCGAGTTGATCGGTTTTGGATTATTCGTCGATTCTCGACAAAAGGCGAGGAGATGTTTATCGTACTCAAGGCTGAAGGGTGCTCAGGTGTCGGTGGTCAGAGGAAAAATACTTGGAGGATTTATAGGTGGTTGTGGTAGTCGGGCGATGTCAGATTAGGGTTTGTGAGCTGCTTTGGACGAGGAGGTTGTCGAGGTTCCTATTTCGTCGAGAGTTTATCGTGGTTGATCGCATGTGGGGGGGGGGGGGGGGGGGGTTGGCACATAGGGTGGTGACGCTTCTCTGGATGAGGTGGTATGGGTTCTGATGGATGGGATCGTCGTAGCAAGCTGATTTTGGTCGGTGGGCTGGGTTCCAGGTTGTGTCGAAGTGGCTCGATTTTGATTTGAGGCATGATCAACGGAACTGGATGGCCATAGCTTTCGTGGGGGTCGTCGTCGACTTGCGAGTGTTGTGTGAGGTGTCGGAGACAATCAGATCGATGTGCACGTGCATGCATGCACATTTGTATCTGATATTGTTTAAAGGTTTGGGGAAGAAGCTTTTTGCTCAGGTCAGGCTCGATGACGAGTGGGGGGTTGTCTCAGAGTAAGTGAGTTCATGAGTAGCTTGCGAGTGGCTTGGGTTTTTGGTCGGGTTTTCTGATGATAGGCTCGGGTTTTCTTTTGTAGGTTAACTTGTTTTAAAAACAAGAGAATGTACAAGTTTTATAAAAAACGAAAGAAAACCATGTCCAAATTTTTAAAAGAAAACTTGATTGGGTTTTAAAGCAAAGGTAAAATTAGTTAATCAAGTTTTCAATATATATATTAACTAGGTTTTAAAGCAATTTATTAAACCAAGGTTTAAAGTATACTAATGTGAACAAGTTTTTAAAGTCTATTAAAATAAATAAGTTCTCAAAAGTAATGTTACCAAGTTTCCAAAGCAAAGTATTAATAGGTTTTCAAAGATTTAAAATGTTTAAAATTTTTTGTTTAAAATAATTATATAGTAGCTTAATTATGTAATTAATTTCTAAATGTTTTTCAAATGTTATTTAATGAGTCAATTAAGATGTGATTAAAGTAAGAGTATTTAACTTTAATAAATCAAAGAGTTCTCAAATGTTTTTGTATAAATTGTTTTCAAGCATCTAATTTAATGATAAATAAGTGTTTAATTAAGGTAAATGGTTTATCTTAATTAATTCATGTCTTATTAATAAAAGTAATTAAAGTATAATTACTTGATTAGTTAAAGATAATTAATTAATGTAATTAAATTAAGATAATTAATTGGTTTAATTAATTAAGGATAATCACTTAAGGTAACTAATTAAGTATAATTACTTAATGTAATTAATAAGGTATAATTATTTAGTATAAGTAATTAGAGGATAGTTAATTACTTAATGAAATTAATTAAAGGTTAATTAATGTAAGTAATTGAAGGCTAGTTAATTACTTAATGTGATTAATTTAAGGATAATTAATGAATGTGATTAATTAAAAGATAATTAATAATGTAAGTGATTATAGGATCATTAATTAATGTAATTAATTAAGGATCATTGGTTAATGTAATTATGGTATGATTAATTAATGTGAGTAATTAAAGGTTAATTAACTAATGTGAATGCTTAAAGGATAATTATTAATTTCATTAATTAAATAATAATGGTTTGTAATTAATTAATGTAAAGTAAGCGGGATTTAGAAGAAATTAAAATAATTAACTTAAGTTATTTGGAGATTAAACTAAATTAATTAGGAATTGTACAACTTATTAATCTCGCTTATGGATGATTGAATTATATCGAATGCCTTAATTGTCTGATATCTCTGATATGTAATGTTCTTTGATATGAAATGCTATGGTTGAACAGTGATAATATGGATTATCTATCTGTGTTGAATTGCTGTGTAAATATATTATTCTAAATATAAATTGAATTGTTTAAACTTAAACAACTTGGACTTTAAGACGGCATTTTGGATTTCGATGAGACCGGGATCGCATTCCAAATTGGATATCCGAAAACCCCATCGATCCAAATTAAACGATAGGTCGTGAAATCTCATGTGAAGATCAAGATGAAGAATTCAGAATGCAAGGGCTATTTATCGTTTACTTTGAGGGTGATTCCAAAATGAGTATAATAGAGATAGTGCCTATGATCGAGGTGAAGAATTCAGAGTGCAAGGGCTATTATCGTTAACTCTGAGGGTGATTCCAAAATGAGTGTAGCGAGATAGTGCCTTCGGTTTGGTTCGCACCCGGAACTGACTTGTATGAATGAATGCTTTCATACCATCGTCATTGGAGGACAGTGAGCATTCCAAGATATGTGTTCTAAAAAGGTAATTGTAGCCTCAAGCCTCATCAACCGGGAATGGCTAAAACAGGGGAGGTGCAGCAAGGCTATGTGGGTAGCACCCAAGTAGGATGAGATTTTCCCCTGTCTAGAGGTCCCTTTTTATTCGGCTTAGTGGGTGGTTGGTCGAGCCAACTGTGGGGTTGTCTTATTCGGGATTATCCAGTAAGGGGTAGTTCCGTCCTTGTGTTGCAGGGGATCGGGGTGGATCCTCGGTACATTGATCTAGACTGGGTATTGTGATGGACGGTACCCTTGTAGCCCTGCCATTGTATGAATCCATCTCCAATAAGTGTCGTATGTTTTGATCGTGCCCAACTATGTTGGAACGTGAGATGTAAGCATTCCAGCTACTTTCTATTTTACTTGAAAACCCTAGATACTTTTATAATATCACTGGATTTCCTATAAATGTTTTGGTTATCGTGAGGTAAAAACTCAACATGTTTATATGTGGCGAGGTCTTACGCGATACATTTGTTTTCAAATAATTTTCAAAGTTAGACAACTTAAATCGTTTACTCACACCAGACCCATGTCTGACCTAGAGTTTATTTTCTGTTTTCTTAAACTCTTGGGTACTCAAATTTTTATGAGTAGCCAAGTGATAAGGTTGGCTTTGACGTATTTTGGAGGAAGACTTGGAGCAGGAGGCTTCAACATATCTAGCTATAGTTGCTTCCGCTGTGTTGAATCACTGTCTGTATTTTGGGTTGTAATGTATCGACAGGTCTTCACGACTGCCTAATATGATGTTTATATATCTGTATGGATTTGATGATGTCTATTATGTAATAACTTATGTGATGTAATATATTTTATTCATTCCGCTGTGAGATTCTGATATTGTTTAATTCTTTCTTTCTATCTATTCTCTTTTCTACCCTTTCTTTCTTTATGACGATGCGTCTTTCTTTGGAATGAAAGGTGGATCAAAGTAAGTGGCTCATCTCACTAGGTAGTACCAAAATTGGTGCACTCATCAATGCATTCTTCAATTTGATAAAAGCATTGTCGCATTTTGCATGGCACGAGAAAACTTTATTCTTCTTGGTAAGACAGGTCAAAAATGGAAAGTTCTTTACGAAGTCCTTAATGAACTTCTCATAGTAGCCGCCAAATCGAGGAACCTTCGCGCTTTCGTGGCACTCTTCAATACATGCCAATCCTAAACTGTTGCGATCTTACTGGGATCAACTTCCAATCACCTTTCTAAGGCGTTGTATCCCAAAAAGTGTACCTCTATTCTCCAAAAGTGGCATTTCGAAAACTTCGCCTTTAGCTTATGCGCACGGAGTGTACTGAACACTTCTCCTTAAATCAATGTGTACTCCTCCTTGCTCTTTGAATATGCAAGAATATCATCCGCAAATACCATAATGAATTTGTTTAGCAACCCCTAACGACTCATCAAATCAAAAAAGTAGGCAGGTGCATTGGTAAGTTCAAAGGGAATGGCTAACCACTCATATAATTTATCAAGTGTACGGAACGCTATCTTCTGGATGCTATCATTGTCTGTACTTAACTAGTGGAATTCGATAGCCCAGTCAAGCTATGAGAACACTTAGCTCCAACCTACTTATAAAAGAGATCGTCTATGCAAGGCAGTGGATAACAATTCCTCTTTGTCAGTTTATTCAGTTCCCTATAATCAAAGCAGAGTCCTAGAGAACTATCCGTGTAATGCGCCATCGTTATGCCCTCATTAAAAAAGGAAATTAATAAGTAATAGTGTCTACTAATTTGGAGAATAAGCCTGTTTAGGGGCGACCATCCATAATATTACTTTGGGCGAGTATCGAATATGTTGAATTATATGAATTTATTCTTTTTGTGCAGAGGAATTCAACGTATATGATCCAGGCACAAAACAATAATACAGTGGCTTATTATAATTCAGAATAATATAAAACATCACAGACATAGCGTCACAGATCACATTAATAAATATAACACATGACATAACATTATATAAAGACTAAGATACATCACCAAGGACAAAATGAGTCTACATCTCAAATAATATACAAACATGCATAAGTGAACACATCAAAATGGACTAAGGACTATATATATATATATATATAAATATATATAGCATAACTTCTACTCAAGCCAGCCTAAGTTCAAAGGCAAAAGTCTCTACTACCTGTCAAGTCTCAGTCTGACCTGAGCATTAAAATAACATCCGGGTCAGACAATCTCTAATTATCAAAAAAAGGTTAGTCCATGATAATAACATACTGCATAAACATCAAGGACAAATATCACAGATTGTACTTCACTAATCTATTTAATACTTCATATAAACTTCATGATTTAAGGTTAAGCTACATTAATTCAAAATGCAACATCAAAGTGATAGCAACCATTATTAAGAGCATAGTCATACACAATCATGAATGCAAGCAAAGGAGAAGCACTTTGTAAGTCAATAGTCTTCGCCGTGCACTTTGAACCTAATAAATAAGCACTTCACTAATTTATTGTCATCAACATGCATATGACACGTAAAATAAGAACTTCGTTGGTCGACTATAAGATAAGCGCATCGTAAGTCAACACCAAATACTAGTACATCTCTCATCATCGTCAATAACAAGCCAAAAAGGCAAGTGCATCACATGTCCATACAATTACAAGCACATTGCAAGTAATAACTCATTACTAAATAGTAATACCGAATGGGTCTTGACAACCCATACATTCCGCATAAAGCGGCCTACCCATGGACGAGTCTAAAACTCAATGAAATAAGTGTTATATATTTCCTATAAGTAATCATTCAAATAACGATCGCATGTCCCATAACCACTCGAGTTTATTCAAATGTTTACTTTAAGTTAGTAAACTCCACTTGATAAGTGCGGTATACTATCAATTAGTAACTAGATAAGTATCTCGTAATGTCCCATAACTACTTAGCGTTATTTAATTATTTACTAAGTTATTATAAAATTACACTCATGCAAAATAAATGTTCATTCAGACAAGTCCAAGAATTAACCGGTAAAATAAACGCGAGCATTTCATACCGCTTGTTTTATTAAACCACTTAAATCGATTGCTCATCCGATCAACGTTGTGAAATTCTATGAAAATGATTTACTTCGAAATCCTTGTTGAAACTATTATTTTATACTAGAGAACATATACATATATATTAGAAAGCCTTTATAAAATTATACAACAGTATTTACAAATTCACTTCTTTAGAATCATTGTTCCCAAACCAATTTAAAATCATGATATATATATAATTAATTAAACATCAGTTATATATATATATATATAGCTAACATCCTTTTGTAGGAAATATTCATGCTTAAAATTGTTTGTAAAGCGTTTGGATTAAAATTACTTCTTTTGGAAAACACTATCTTAGAAATGTGTAATAAAATGTGATTGTGTCTTCATGTATTCTCAAATTGAATGCATCCATTTAATCAATTTAAATCATAATCATATGCAACCAATTCATTGCAAACTAAGTATCAAAACCTGGTATAAGTCAACAAGAATACATTAGCCAAGTGGGCGATCAAAGCGATAATCCGAGAGGCATTAGAACCATCACCTGGGCTCAGCCCAGGTGCATAACCGGTGCACCAGTTCACGTGAACCAGTCCACCAGTCGAGATGCGTGGGCTGAGCCTAGGTGATCTTTTCAGGCTTCTCAGTGATCATAGGCAGAGGTTTTATGGCAGAGATTTCTTCTAACTCCTAGGGCATCAACATAAATGCTTACAAGTCTAAATTCATCATAATAATCATGGTACTAAAGATCAAATAGCAAGGCTTTCATCAAAACAAAAAATAGCCTAGCTTACAACATGATACCACTTAAGAATTTGCAATCAATTCATCAATAATTCAATCAAACAACCAATTCAGTTAATAACTTCATAATTAGAAATAGTTGTGAGTATACACTCACCTTTCTTCTTGAGTTTGGTAGCAATTAAATGGTGGTACTCTAATTCACCAAAAACCCTAGAATTATTGCACCAAAACAGCAAATGAAACCCAAAAATTAGTAGCTGAAACTGAAATTGAAGGTTACTAATTGAAAGAGAATAGGGTTTTAATCTTCTTACCATAAATAAATTGCTTTCAAAGATTACTAATTAATTACAAAAGAGTTTGAGACATAGAAACTAAGTTTGAAAGAGAGCAAAAGTTCTTCTTTTCAGTTCGAAGTTTTGGTTTACTGTAAAAACTAACGTACAGTATTTACAAAAGATAATTTCTTCTTAACATAAAGTAGGCTAATGGGTTTTGGCCCAAAATTAATTTATTTACAACCTATACTTGAATTAAAATGATTTATTCTTCTTATTCTAACACTAGAATGCTTCATGAATCAAATACTGAGTATTTAAACCATAATTTAAAGCAATTAGAAACATGCCTCTTGCATAGTGTTTAAATTATGAACTTTTTATTTATTTTTAGAAAGGAACTTATAAAAAAAATTGAATCATCTTTTATTAAAAATAAAAGATACAAAAATCATTTCTCTAATTTTCTTATAATCGTTTATTTTTTTTATTAAATTCCATAAATATACCCTCCATATAATAATTCACCAATATAATAAAAGTTTAGAATTCGCATTCTAAAATATTTATTTATTACTTAACAAAATCAAGCTTCCTATTTAAATTTATAATTTAAATCATTATTTTAGTTTTAAGTAAAACATCAAAATTTCAGGGTTGTTACAGACTTCCCCCTTAAAGAAATTGTGACCCTGCAATTTCCATATTCTAGAAGTCTATTGCTTACTTATTTTAGTAATGCCTCTTTACTAAAATTTGAAGGCTAAATCATCATACGTCATACAAAATCATTTAAATAAAAAGCAATCACGCAATTCTTCCAAACCCAATACAAGATTGTTATTACTGACCCAAAATAAAGTTGACAAATATTGTTTAAATCTATTTTTCATTGTTAATTTAAGAAAATAGATACATGCTCACAATTATTTGCTACTTCAATATTTTCACAAATTGAAAATTCTCTTATTTTCTAAGTCTCGACAAATCAATGTTTAACAAATAATAGAAAGCATAATTTGACAAAACTTATAAAACAAAAAATATTCCTTATAGTTATAGATTTCCAGAAAGCATAATTTACCGAAATCGGATTAAGGATTTAAAATTTATGATTAAAACAAATTCAGGTTATAACTCAGAAAATTCGACAACGCAGAATTTATGGATCTATTTAAAACATGATTTTGACCTTGTAAATTTAAAATTTTGGAAAAGTGATCAATTTTTTTTTCTTATTGAATTATCTTTCTATTCCAAAAAGATTTAACATAAATGGATTTTCCACTAAAAAGATATGGTATTTTTACTTTAGCACTTTTTTTAAAAAAAAATCAACAACAATTTTACTTGAAACTTTTTAATTTATCCCAAATTAGAAATTTAAAACCATAAATCTTCTTAATAATTTTTTTATACTAAGTTGTATTTTTATTTAACTCATCTTTCCAAAAAGCCAAAGTTTATGAAATCAAGTTTCCACTACTAACTTCTCAAAGAAAAATTATATAAGTTAAAGGTTTTAACAAATGCTTCATACGAAATATGCAATGCTTAAATAAAGAAATTCACTTTAATTTTATTCTCCATGTAATTTATCCATGTTTCTAATGCATGCCTCAAGCATTAATATATATTTTGAAATTATTCTTCAACCTCTTTTTAATTAACATAAATGCTTCTCTAAAAATTTGAAACATAGATAAACATCCTTCTTAAACAATATTGTCTTATTAAAATAATACAAACTATTAAATAAAAAATAAATTTAGTTTTTTACCGTGACTCAAAATCTTATTTAAGTGTTCTAATAATCTCTGTCAATCTGTATGTACTCACATAGACAATGATTCTTAACCACTCAATGGATAATTCGACCCAAAAATAAATTCCAAAACTTTTAAATTACTTTTACAAAATAATTTCCCCCAAAATTTAATTTTCTAACCTCATTTTAAATTATAATCCACATTTTTAATCATCATCCAGTTCATTTAACAATCCAAAACATGTATTCATCACACAAAACAACTATTTATTTCTAGTGGAAGATTATCTACTAATTTTTCCACCATACAACTGTACTTACTTTCTAAGGAAAGAAATGAACATCCAACATCCAAAGAGAAAACACTAAAGGCTTGCTCGATATAGGTGAATAAAAGTGCACCCATATTGATTGAACCCAAAGACAGAATCTAAACTAAAGAAAGAAGTCCTAAGAATCGAAAAGAGAGGGGGAGAGAGAGAGAGACCACCTAATGCTGACTAGGACCTCCGACCGCTTTCTTAGGAGCAATAGGACAAGCAGAAACTAAATGGCCTTCCTTTCTACAGTTGACAAATCTTGGGCTTCGGAAAGTTCTTGACAAAATGATCCTTGGCTTCACGGTCGAAATACTGGCATAAAGCATGCCTTTGGTTGGTGCAATTAGAATTTTGCTTCTTCGCCTCTTTATCTAAAACTCTAGGTTTCTGCTTGTCTTGTGACGCCTTCCTCTTATGGCCGACTTCCTTCTTTGGCTGTGAGTCTTCATCGCTACTCTCCATCTCTATCTCCTCAAGTCTAAGCCCAGAATCCACGAGCTTCTCGAATGAAACTTCAAGCTGAGTCAAAAGTGCCCTCAGATGCTTCCTTAATCCATAGACAAACTTCTAATTCTTATGTAGTGGGGTGCAGATAAGTTCCAATCATTACTTGGACAAGGACTCGAATATAGTCATATACTCTGAAACTGAGAAGCTACCCTGCTTCAAGTCGATGAATCTGCGGGCTAAAGTTGCCTTTTCTCCTTCAGGCATGAACTTCAACTAAAAATAGGCTCTGAACTCCTCCCAAGTCAACTCAGCCTTATCTGTCCCTAACACTAGGAAGTCGTACCAATCCAAAGCCCTTTCCTATAGTTGATTTGATGCCACTTGAACTCTATGAACACCCGACAGCTCCATGTGAGTGAAGATCCACTCGCATGTCTTTAACCAAGCATGAACTCCTATGACTCCTTCAATTCCCGAAAACTACTTCCCTCCAAGGTGAACAAAATCACTACATATGCGGGCGAAACTTGAAATGTGAACTGGAGGATGGGTAGGTGCTGCATTGGGACTCTGAACTGCTCGACAAACACCAAAACCTTCTCAAAAGTCAAGAATACTCCCTCCTGTCCAGGAATACTGGATGGCCCGTGTCAGAATGAGTATTCCTACCTCCAGCCATATCTCACCCCTGCCATACATAAGATACAACATCATAACTATAAGAGAGAAATAATACAAATATGTTCCCATAACATCTCTTACTACTACATATTCTACTACTAGATAGAGGTAACATCCTCGCACACCCATGGGACGTGACTTTAAGCATGTCTAGGCCAAGATTCATGCTTCTTATATCCTATATTGTTCTAAACCTTGCTTTGATACCAACTGTAATGTCCTACCTTTATGCGCTTATTAATAAAGGATATTAATAAGCAACATCGTCTGCTAATGTGAAGAATAAGACAGTTAGGAACAACCATTCGTAACATTACTTTGGGTAAGTATCGAATATGTTGAATTATATGAATTTATTCTTTTTGTTGAGAAGAATTCAACGTATTTGATCTAGGCACAAAACAATAATACAGTGGCTTATTATAATTTAGAATAATATAAAATATCAAAGACATAGAATCACTGTTCGCATCAATAAATATAATACATGACATAGCATATAACATAAAGACTAAGATACGTCACTAAGTAAAAAATTAGTTTGCATCTCAAATAATATACAACCATACATAAGTCAACACATCAAAATGGACTAAGGACTATATATATAACTAGCATGACTTCTACCCAAGCCAGCCCAAGTTCAAAGCCAAAAGTCTCTAATACCTATCACGTTTCAGTCTGATCCGATTATTAAAATAACACCCAAGTCAGATTATGGCAAATTATCGAAAGAAAAGGTTAGTCCATAATAATAATAAACTACATAAACATCACAGATAAATATCACAGATTGTACTTCACTAATCTACTTAATACTTCATATGAACTTCTTAATTTAAGGTTAAGCTATACTAATTCAAAATGCAACATCAAAGTGATAGCAACCATTATTAAGAGCATAGTCATACACAATCATGAATGCAAGCGAAGGACAAGCACTTCGAAATTCAATTGTCATCGTCACCTAATAAATAAGCACTTCGCTAATTTATTATCATTAACGTGCACATCGCATGTAAAATAAGCACTTTGCTAATCGATTACAAGACAAGCGCATCGCAAGTCAACACCAATATGAGTACATCTCTCGTTGTCATCAATAGCTAGCCTAAAAGACAAGTTCATCACATGTCCATACAATTACAAGCACGTTGCAAGTAATAACTCATAAGTAAATGAGTAACACCAAATGGGTCTTAACAACCACACAATTCTGCATAAAGCGGCCTACCCATGGACAAATATAAAACTCAATGAAATAAGTGTTATATACTTTCTATAAGTAATCATTCAAATAACGAACTTATGTCCTATAACCATTCGGATTTATTCAAATGTCTACTTTAAGTTAGTAAACTCCATTTGATAAGTGTGATATACTATTAATTATCAACTAAATGAGTATCGCACAATGTCCCATAACCACTTAACGTTACTTACTTATTTACTAAGTGGTTACAAAATCCCACTTTTGCAGAATTAATATTCATTCGAATAACTCCAAGAATTAACCGGTAAAACAAACGCGAGAGTTTCATACCGCTTATTTTTTTAAACTGTTTAAATCGATTGCTTATCCGATCAACGTTGTGCAATTTTATGAAAATGATTTACTTCGAAATCCTTCTTGAAACTATAATTTTATACTAGAGAATATATAGATATATATTAGAAAGCCTTTATAAAATTATACAGCAGTATTTATAAATTCACTTCTTTAAAATCATTGTTCCCAAACCAATTTAAATATATATATATATATAATTAAATATCACTTATATATATAAATATTGATAATATTCTTTTGAGAAAATATTCATACTTAAAATAGTTTGTAAAACGTTAGAATTAAAATTACTTCTTTCAAAAAACGCTATCTTAGAAATGTGTAATAAAATGTGACCGTGTCTTCATGTATTCATAGTTATCTTCCGATGGCGATATCCTCAAATTGAATGCATCCATTCAATCAATTTAAATCATAATCATATGCAACCAATTCATTTTAAGCTAAGCATCAAAACCAGGTATAAGTCAACAAGAATACGTCGGTTAAGTGGACGATCAAATCGATAATCTAGGAGGCATCAAAACCATCATTTGTGCTCAGCCCAGGCACATAATCGGTGCATCTATTTACGTGAACCGGTCCACCGATCGAGACGCTTCTGCTAAGCCCAGGCGATCGTCTCGTACTTCCTGGTGATCGTTGACGGGGGTCAACTGATGGAGATTTCTTCTAACTCCTTAGGCATCACTATAGACGACATGCACATCGAAAATCATCAATAAAATCATGGTACTAAAGATCAAATAGCAAGGGTTTCATCAAAACAAAAATAAGCCTAGCTTACAACATGATGCCACTAAAGAACTTGCAAACAATTCGTCAACAATTCAATTAAACAACCAATTTAGTTAATAACTTCATAATTAGAAATAGTTGTGAGTATCACTCAGCTTTCTTCTTGAGTTTGATAGTAATTAAACAACAGTACTCTATATCACCAAAAATTCTAGAATTATTTCACCAAAATGGAAAAATGAAACGCAAAAATTGCTAACTCAAACTGAACTTGAAGATTACTAATTGAAAGGGGATATGGTTTTAATCTTCTTATCTGAAAGCAATTGCTTTCAAAGTACAATTGATTACAAAAGAGTTTGAGACATAGAAACTAGGTTTGAAAGAGCGCAAAAGTTCTTCTTTTTTATTTTAAGTTTTGGTTTACTGTAAAAACTAACATACAGTATTTACAAAAGATAATTCCTTCTCAACATGAAGTAGGCTAATGGGTTTTGGCCCAATACTAATTTATTTACAACCCATACTTGAATTAAAATGATTTATTCTTCTTATTCAAACACTAGAATGCTTCATGAGTAAAATTCTGAGTATTTAAACCATAATTTCAAGCGGTTAGAAACATGCCCCTTGCATTGTGTTTAAGTTATGAACTTTTTGTTTATTTTTAGAAAGGAGCTTATAAAAAAATTTAAATCAACTTTTATTAAAATAAAAGATACAAAAATCATTCTTTAATTTTCTTATAATCATTTATTTCTTTATTGAGTTCCAAAAATATACGCTTTATATAATAATTCACCAATATAATAAAACTTTAGAATTTGCATTATAAAGAATTTATTTATTATTTAATATTACCACAATTCTTATTTAAATTTACAATTTAAGTCATTATTTTAGTTTTAAATTAAACATCAAAATTTTAGGTTTTTACAATCCGCCTTGCTGTCAAAGACGGCTGGTGCTCTACACTTAGAAATTCTCCTCTTGATAAAACCCTTCTTCAATGGCTCATTAGCCTACATGTTTAACTCGCGTCTTTGGAGCCATATGCCTTGACGGTAAGGCGATGGCTCTGGCATTCTCAACAAGATAGAATCTAAGCTCAATCTCTCTCTAGGGTGGAAGGTCGGTAACCTCAACAAAAATGTTTGGGAAATCTCTAACTGTAAGCCTTGTATCTAGCTTATCATGTGATAATTCTAAAGAATATAAGTATCTCGGCATAACCAATCCTTAGGGGTCCTAATAATCCGCCAAGCTATGTCCACAACACATGCTCAATCTAACGACCATCCTACCATAGTTTATAATAGTTCTATACATAGCCATCCAATCCATGCTTAATATCAACCCAAACTCAGAGAATCTCAATACAAAGGCATCACAATACCCCTAAAATAAGCAACTTCAAACCCCTACATACCGTAGGTATATAGATCGATCCTCATACAGGGTTTGACACAACTACAGGGTCAGTGATTATACTAAAATGCAAGTGCAAATCATCAACGAGCCTAATTAAAGAATGTGAAGCCCCAGTATCAAATAAAATACGAATAGATAACTCGGATAGAGTCAACACACATTCGATCACCACTTTCTTCCCTTGTCCATCACTGGTTGCGCTAAGTGAAAGCTCCTAGTGGTGTTGCGGAAGCTCGCTTCACATGCCGACACTAATCCCAGTTATAGCATTTGACTTTTGAAAGACCTTCTTACATTCCTTTAAGAAGTGTCCTCTTCTATCACACTTCTTACAGTGCATATTCTTCTTCTATATCTTTCATTTGGGTCCAAATTCTTCCTTCTTTTGATTTTTCTACTGCCCCTTCTCCACAACCTTCTTAGGTTATTCTTCCTTAGCTCCCTTCGTGGTGACAACGTTTAGCAAGGCCATCTCTACTAGACCCTCGTATGTAGTACTTATAGAATGTGACTCAAAGCTAAAACTTGGAGAAGCTGGTTCAGCCCCTTAGCAAAATTTAAACCTTTCTTATATGGGGTATCGATTAGTCCCATCCCGAATCTAGCTAGCTCATTGAATTGATTGATTTTTCCACCGATAGATTTCCTTACTTCAAGTGATGAACTTCTCTAGCTTCCTTCACCTTAGACGGGAACTTCACCTCAAATCTCCTACGAAAATCCTCCCAAGAAATATCTCCTCCATCGGTCTCCGACTCAACAACCTCCTGCCAACTCAATGCCTCACCCTGTAACTGCCACCTAGCTAATTGCCTCCTCATCTCATCGGTCAAACCCATCAAGCCAAGGATCCTCTCACCAGCGTGGATCCATGTCCTTGATTCTTCATAAGAATTTGTCTCCATATATCACTTTCCTCCAATACTAGAAATATCTTTCCATAACATAGCAAAGTCTGAAGCAGTTGATGCGCCGGTAGGAACCACATTTGTCGCTCTCTCTACGGGCTACCTAGTGGGATTTAGCTTGGCATGTCCCCTCGTCTATAGGTTAGGCTGTCAATGGGTACCCAAAAAATCTGATATCTGTTCGAATCCTTATCCGAAAATATAAAAAATATCTGTTATCTGAAGAGCGGATACGGATATCTGAAAAGCTTTCCGGATACAGATATGGTTATTGTGGTGTCCGTATCCGAAAAATATCTCGCTGATTAACTGATGCATATATATATATAATTAAAATTATATTTTGTTAATATATATTTTTTCAACTATTTCCTAAAAATTGGATGTTATTACAATATCATTTTTTGCTCATTTTTAGTGAAAATAGACTGTTTTAGTGTTTAAATTTTGAATATTTTTGGATAGCATACGGATATTAGTATAAAACAATGTTTTATCATCACGTTTTTTATTCCTTGGTTTTAATGAACATTAGTACAAAAACCATTTTATGTTCATTCAAACCTTTTCATTTGTACATTCAAATTTATTGATTATGGGGAGAGCGGATAAATATCCGATATTTGTCCGTATTCGAAAATTAAGCAGATACGGATATCCAATATTCGAAAATGATTTCGAATACGGATATGGCACTATTCATATCCGAAAGTATCCGTTGACAGCTCTATCCGTAGATACTGGCAGAACCATACCGGGATATTCACACCTGGGACCTCGGCTACATGGCCATAGCCTGAACCTGTAGGATCACTCATCTTTTATCTGTGATTATAAGAATTTTATTAGCAACCTTTTACATATAGTATAGACATGAATAAGAGAGAGATAAATGGGTACAAATCAAAGATAACATAAGCATGAAACAAAGAGATTATGATATGTATAAAATATTTTGGAAAGCTTTCGAAAATCTTTGCTTATATACATATATATTTTGAAACCCATTTTCAAAAACTTCTAGAAAACCTTTTGAGGAAACCATTTTTTTCAAAAAGTTTTCAAATATGTTCTCTCAATATGATCATGATCCCTAAGGAACCTTGAACCTTTGCCTTGATACTATTTGTGACAATCCGCACCGCACCTCTCGACACACCGATCAAAAACCTACGGCAACTTTCAGACTCATGTCATGTCGAGAAATACAGATCATCGGGGTTTTAATATAATTACAAAGACTAATATAAGCAGATATAATCTAAGATATACTAGACTTTCGAAACTCACGACAGAAGGAATAAAACATATAACATAGAAAAATGTCCGTTTCAAAAAATATCCAAATCACAGTCTCAGAAAACTAATATATGGTCCAATACAGAGTACACAGAAAATGTCACTCCAAGTCTGATAATAGAGATAAAATGTACCGATAAGATAGATGAATACATTGAGAGAAAATATGAAAAAAATGCAATCTCTAAAAATAAGCTCGACACTTCAAGTATCAAGAATGGGCCAATCACCTGCCGTCCTATCCATCTATGGTGGGAAAAAAGAAGCAAATAAGTGGGTCAGACAAAAGTCTAGTGAATGAGTACAAGTTTAATGTGTAGTAATCATGTGCGGTTAACTTTAATACTACTTAGATGTCATAGGGTATGCTACAAGCATTCGTGAATTCCTAAATTCCATTACCTAAGGGTTCTTGATCAATACATACCTATACTACAACTTGTATAAGTTACTACAAGGATCGAGCTACGCATCTACGCATTGAATCTCACAACTAACGATCGGTCACCGCTCCTAGAGCTACCCAATAAGAAAATACTGCCCCTAGGCTACCGTGGAAATCAATTTCTAGCTATATTACCGCATAATACTATGGTGAAGGTTATTCTCCACTAATATCATCGCCCCTAGGCTATTGGAGAACCGATTTTTCCTTGATTACTACACATAATCCCAACTACACATCAAAAGGGAACACCAGATGCCAACTCGCCAAAGTGTCTTATCGTCCGCATCTATATCCAGCACTCGATCATAATGCTGGCCTCTTATTGTATGCGTTGTGATCCTCCATTAAAACTATATCATGTCTTGTCAGAAATCGCGCATACTAAGATTCCCATTATGCCGGACACAGTCCATTAGAATCCTTGCCGGTGTTGCGCATCCACCGTAGAACCTCCTATGAGTGTAATTTGTGATGAGAATCGCTCATGTCAAATGATTGACCCCCGAGTTCGATGAATAACAATTACCCAACACCGCAATGACCTATCATCCTTTGATAGGGAACTAGCTACCCTACACATTTAGCCTCAAAGTAGGGTCAAACAAGAGATTAACATTTATATAATTTTTATTGCTAACCTTGGCCTTAGGCGAAGGTTCAAATTATACAGTTTACTTGTTAATAGATTGATCGTTAATCTTAACTAATCGACCGCTACTGGTCGACTATTGGGGATCAAGGGTCGACCGGTCGTAGGCTAAGTTTCTAAGGTTAATTTAATTTTATTTGTCAATCGTAAATTTTTATTTAATTCGTGCCATTAACAGTTTTCAGTGCACCCTAATTACTAATTAGATCAGTCCATGCTTTCGATTTCAATGTCAATTTCAATTTAGAATTCACTTACTTTATGATTTTACAGTTTAATTAACAAAAAGGGGGTGCTAACATCAATGTTAGATTTAAAAATTTACAGTGATTTCAATTCTACCATAGATTATAGGTTTCAAATTAGGGTTTTACAATTAAATTATAATTTGCTAACACCCTAAATCAATTAGAATAGTTTGAATCTAATAGTAATAATCATCTAATTAAAAAAATTCTCGTTCACCTCAAACCTAAGCTCTTCCTATTTGCTTTGCCTTAAAATCGCCCCTTCGAATGCTAGCGTTGCTTGTTACCTCTAAATCTTATTGCTTATGTTCTTTTAATTTTGATTTTTTGAGGAATTTTAGAGTTGGAGGAGAGGATGGAATTTGACAGAGTTTGGCTACAGTAAACGGTTATGCGAAATTTAGGTTAGATTAGGCTTGAATTTATAGGGTTTAGCATTTAGTTTCGGCCGTTGGATTTAGGTTGGAGAATCATCTCACTGATTGTGCACACTCATCTGATACTTGGCAATGAAGAAAGTGATCATAACCGTTAAAACACGTCAAACGGTAGATAATTACTCTTGATTTTAAATGGGCCATAGTCGACTGCTTGCCCTTGTGGGTCGACCGGTATCAGTCGACCTTCGAGCCGCTTTAATCGACCGGTCACCATGTTAATTTGTATTTTTTTCTTATTCTATTTTCAATTCTTCCACATCTGTAACTTTTCTGTATTGAATCTAATTTCGAAGTGTTATACATGAAAATAGTTTGAAAAATCACTACGAACGCAACAATGCAGGTTTCATAACCAAATTTGAATAAATGTAAAAAATTTGTTAACCTGTCTTTTGGCAAGGCCATATACAGGCGGATTTAACTCAATGGACTGCATGGTTATCGAGGCTGGAATCTTATGGATTTGGTTTGGATGGATCGATGGACAATCGATTACAGATAATAATTATGGATATAAAGCCAGGATTGAGCATGGTCAATGGAAAAATGATGCAGGGTACTTGGAATATGGATTTCAAAAAGAGATGATTTGCTTGAGGTCTACTTCGAGTCACCAAAGGGTTTGCTTCGGGTCAAGAAAGGGCTCACTCCAGGCCGACAAGTGATTGGCTTGGGGTCGGCATATTTGCTTGGGGTCGGCATTTAGATCGGGTCAGCGTAGCCCCTGCTTCGGGTCGGCATTGAAATGGAGGTTGTATCGCATGGGGTTGACATATGGAGATGGCATCAGGTTGGCATATGGTTGGACTTCGGGTCAATGTGGCATTTACTTTGGGTCAGTGTCGATAATGCTTTGGGTTGATGATGTAATACTTCGGGTCGACAATTAGTTGAAGGGTCTATTACTTTGAGGGATCGACATATGGAGAGCACTTCGAGTCGGATCGGCATTGTCTTCGGGTCGGAATTTGGTTGAAGGTTGCTCGAGGGGTCGGCAAATGGAATAACTTTGGGTTAGAGCAGGTTTCACTTTGGGTCTGATCGACATTTCCTTCGAGTCGGCGTAGAAGGTGTTTCGGGTCGGTAGAGGAGGATTAAGCTTGGGGTCGGCTATGTTTTACTTCAGGTTGGCTACAAGCTTACTTCGGGTTCTACTTTGAGTTTTGCTTCCGGTTGGCATATGGTGGACGAGTTGAGCTCGACGATCTTCATGGTGGTCCCATGTAGGTGAGGAGGCCGTGTAGCTGGGATTTCACATATAAATACAGTAGGCGTGGCCTCAAAAACGAGATCTTCATTTGGCTTCTCTTCGTCTTTCACCTATAGGCTACTCTACTATTTTGATTTTAGAATTCCCGATTGTAACTGTAATCAAATTTCAGTATAATAAAAAGGATTGTTCTGGAGTGGACGTATGCCGGAATTAGCCGAACCACCATAAATCTTGTCTCTCTTTTACTTGCTTTCATTTTAATTTTGATTATTCTTCATATTATATTCTCTACATATACTCTATCTTGTATCTATGACTAGATATTGGTGCTTTCACTTGCAATTGGGTGTTGGTGGTCAAATTTGACGCCAACATTTTGGTGCTTTCACTGAGAAAGCTAGCACTCAGGGATTTGGAAGTTTGGATCTTCGATCTTGAATTTGAAAGCTTAGGAACTTGGATTTAGGAAGCTACGGCTAGGCATTCAACAAGGAGACATAGTACAGAGAGAAGTTATAATGAAGGAAGTCAGGAGGCTTCCTCTAGAGATTATTAGACCTCAATCTTCATCACCAGAGACAAGATGGAAGTGATGATGGACACTATGCAGGAAAGAATGCTCAAAAGGCAGGAAGAAATAATGCAGAACTTATTCCAGCAGATTGGACAAGCTGGAACCCAAAACCAAGGAAATGGAGCTATAGGAAATGTTGGAAATGTGGATCACGAAGCTGAAGCAGCAAGAATAGAGGAAGTCCAGAATCAGAACTAAGGAAATGAAGCAAACAGGATGCGGGATAGAGTGGAACCATGGAGAGCTGCCCTTGATCGTTCCACACTCGGGGGCATGGCCCCAGATCATATTCTCTCGATTCCAGGTAGGATACCAGACGGTACTAGGAAGTTTGGCATTGATTGGATATGTATGCTCGCCTAGAAGGGCAGGTTTTGGGATTCCCTCGTGGACTCGGGGGCAGGTTGGAGACAACGGACAAAGACTATCACTTGATGATAACGACAGGTTTGTGGGAATCATCAAACGAGCTACGACGGAAGGATTGGTAAATAAAGATTTGGAGGATGTGAATAGAAGCCCCTTCGCTCCTAAGATTAGGCAAGCTAGGAATCCGTCGGAATTCAAACTACCAACACTGGAGACATATGATGGAAGGATGGATCCCGCTATTCACATGACAAGGTATATGAGGCAGATGGAAGTACTAGGGGCATCGGAGGAGGTCGTGGCACGGTGCTCCCTTTATATTTGATTGATATAGTAACTCTATGGTTCAGACAACTGGAAAGTAGTTCTATTGGCACATGGATAGAATTGATCAAAAGGTTTATAAGGAAATTTCGGGTCCACATTGCAAGACCCAAGAGTTTGATGACTTTAACATCGATGAAACAGTGGAAAGGAGAATCGCTCGGGGATTTCTTAACCGGGTTCAATGCAGTAGTGGCTTCGGTGGATCGACCTGATCCATCGATGGTTCTGATGACAGTAGTCTCAAGGATTGAGGATAATTTGAATTTCAAGATATCATTGGAATGCGATCCACCGATGGATCTCGCGGAATTTTACCATGAAGTAGAAAGGTTTCTACGACAGGAAGATGCGGAGGCTGATAGAGAGGGGAGAGAGAAGGTTATAGTTTGTGCGCTAAAAAGTGGAGGTCCACCCAGGGAAGATTCAAATAAGAACGATAAAGGCAAACGGAGAATGAATGACGGCGGTAATGTCTCTAAAAGGTAATGGGGATAACCAAAATTCTCTTCTTGCACAAATTTGATTGAAACTTTGTAAAGGATCTATTTGGATACTCGAGGGCACCTCCAGTATCGAAGGCCGGTAAAAAGGGAACACTCCAAATACGAGTGGGCATCGGGAAAGCATTGTCTATTCCATGAACTGGGTGGGCACGACACAAACGACTGCACGCATTTGAAGGATATCATTGAGGAACATGTGTGGAATGATCATTTGGAATAATACATAAGGAATCAAGCCATGGTAGTGGAATAGGAGTAGCCGCCGCCCACCTCAAATGAAGATGGCATTAGATTAAGGCATTATTGTCAGCTTATTATTAGCTGATTGGATTTATGGCATGGAATAAGTAATAAACCCCGAAGTAATGCGGCTAAGTCACTTATATATGTACGGGATCTAGGACGATCCCTAGGCATGCTCTGAGATGATGATGAACCGTGGTGCTTCGGTTTATGAAATCTTGTCTGTTTTGTTTACTGTTAACTTTCGTTTTTTCTGGTACTATGGCTATTTAGTTTTTTTAGTTGTATGGATTTTTATTTTATCAATTGAACTATGGAATGATTGGATTTGGATTAATGTAATAATTTATACATGTCATGGTTACGGTCCTGACCGGTGAGACGAGGCAATAACCGTGGGTTACGAGTCCCTTCGCCGAAGAGCGACATGATAGACTCGAACACGGATTAAGTCCTCGACCGAGGATCGAGGCCGGAGTAGGATATCCTATGAATTAAGTCCTCAATTGGGAATCAAGGCCGGAGTAGGATACCCCATGGATTAATTCCTCGATCAGAGAGTCAAAGCCAGAGAAGGATATTTACGGATTAAGTCCTCGATTGGGGATTAAGGCCGGAGTAGGATACCTCATGGATTAAGTCCTCGGCCAAAGAGTCAAGGCCGAAGAAGAATATTCACAGATTAAGTCCTCACTGAGGATTGAGGCCGGAGTGCAGGATATCCCATGGATTAAGTCCTTGACCAGAGAGTTGAGGCTGGAGAAGAATAACTATGGATAAGCCCTCGATCGGAGAGTCGAGGCCGGGGTAGGATAAAATGACCCGGAGAGATCAAAGGATTTGGATATGGACCCTGAGAGGTCCCGGATTTGGATATGGACCCGGAGAGATCCTAGCTTTGGATATGGAGCTGGAGAGGACCTAGATTTTGATATGGACCCGGAGTGGTCCCAGCTTTGAAAAGAGAGGTCCTGGATTTGGATATGGACCCGGCGAGGTACCAGATTTGTATTACAGGACCCGGAGTGGTCCTGGACTTGGATAAAACGATCCGAAGAGATTGTGGATTCGGTTAATGGATTTGGAATGGATTCATAATTGGATATCGACTCAAAATCATCATGGATTTTCCTAACGATCTGGAGAAATCAAGGAATTGGATGATACGGCGATGGATGGATTATGGACTTCAGATTTTAAACTTATGGTAATTCAAAACACGCCTTCCAATAGAAAGGCATGTTTTGGGGGGCAAGTGTTAACCATCCTTTTGGCAAGGCCGTATACAGACAGATTTAACTCAATGGACTTCATGGTTATCGAGACTGGAATCTTATGGATTTGATTCGGATGGATGGGTGGACAATCGACTATGGATAATAAGTATGGATTTGAAGCCGGGGTTGAGCATGGTCGATGGATAAACGAAGCAGGGTACTTGGAATATGGATTTTGGAAAGAGATGAGTTGCTTGGGGTCTACTTTGAGTCGCCAAAGGGTTTGCTTCAAGTAGGAAAGGGTTCACTCTGAGTCAGCAAGTGATTGGCTTAGGGTCAGCATATGAAAATGGCATAGGGTCGGCATATCGTTGGACTTTGGGTCAATGTGGCATTTACTTCGGGTCAACGTCGATAATGCTTTGGTTCGGTGATGATAATACTTTGGTTGGCATTTAGTTGAAGGGTGTATTACTTTGAGGGATCGTCATATGAGGAGCGCTTCTGGTTGGATCGGAATTGTCTTCGGGTCGGCGTTTGGTTGAAGATTGCTTCACTTCGAAGGATCGGCATATGGAATAACTTTGGGTCAGAGAAGATTTCACTTTGGGTTGGATTGGCATTTTCTTCGAGTCGGCGTAGAAGGTGCTTCGGGTCGGTAGAGGAGCATAAAGCTTGGGGTCGGCTATGTTTTACTTCGGGTCGGCTACAAGCATACTTCGGGTTCTGCTTCGAGTTTTGCTTCAGGTCGGCATATGGTGGACGGGTTGGGATCGACGATCGTCATAGTGGACCCATATAGGGGAGGATGCACTGTAGCTGGGATTTTACCTATAAATATAGCAGGCGTGGCTTCAGAAAGGAGGATCTTCATTCGGCTTCTCTTCATCTTCCACCTAGAGGCTACTCTGCCATTTTGGTTTTAGAAATTTCTGATTGTAACTGTAATCAAATTTCAATATAATAAAAAGGATTGTTCTGGAGTGGACGCAGGCCGGAGTTAGCCGAACCACTATAAATCTTGTATCTCTTTTACTTGCTTTCATTTTAATTATGATTATTCTTAGTCATATTATATTCTCTACATATACTCTATTTGTGATATGTGACTGAATATTAGTGCTTTCACTTGCAATTGGGTGTTGGTGGTCAAATTTGACGCCAACAAATTTCTTTTTGGTCCTTGTTTTTTTAATTTAATTTTTCTTATTAAATTTCTATTAAATTTTCGTGGTGTTACATCTAATCCATAGCTATGCAGTTAAAGCTATGTAAAAGCTTCGCTAATGCCCTGCTAAAGCGCCTTGCGTACTTCGACTGGTACACTTTTTCAAGTAGCGTTATTGAATAACAGATTCGCTTAAAGCCCTGTTATTTTCCGTTACGTTCTACCAATCAACGGTTTTTCTACACCCGTTTTAGCAATTTCAATATAAAATTGTTAAGCTGACAAGTTCTCTAACAAACCAAATTAACAAACTTAGGGTATATATTCAAAATCAAGACAGAAGCGCTCAACATAAATTATTATTCTATTCAATTCATCAAGCTTTTTTGTTGAAAAAATGGGTGATCCTCACAAGGAGGAGAGCACTCACATACTTTTATTCTACACTTAAGCCTGACAGGTAGCAAAAACCCCCCTACAAATAAAATAAAATAAAATAACCCACCATAAAAACCCATGTGTCTAAGGTCCATAATAGAAATATACAACAAAAGTAAATGAGATAAATACTCAAATCCTCATGGTCGGCAGAGTCCATCCAATCTTGTGACTATACCTATATCTGCTGAGAAAAATAGACAAGATATGTAAGATCAACTCATACACACACATACTGTGACATCCCGGAATTTGGACCCTATTATTATAATAAGTTTTTAGTCTAATTTAAATAAAATACAAGATTTTCATTTATAAATAAATAAGATTTTGAATATTATTAGCTGTATATGGGTTATAAGGGAATATAACTTCAAATATAAAATAGATTCTTTCAACAATATTCAGAAATAAATCTGTGTTATTCAATTAAATTAAAATTGATGTATTAATGACATTTAATTTCAGATATATGAATGCAGTTAATAGTAACAAGTACAATAACACAATTCTTTTCATATTAAATATAAATACATTAATGCAAATATAGTATACAAATCAAATATTTGGAAAGATTTAACTTTAAATAAAAATTAGATTTAAGTAGTGTGTCTAAACAACAATGTTCATAATTAAATAAAATAAGCTTATAAATATTTAATATGAGTATAACATAAAAATATAGTTATAAACATAAGTCAACATGAACATAAGTATAACATAATAATATGTAAACATCAGCAATAAAGACAAATTAACCTGCCCAAATGAATCACGCAAGATCAGTAAGTATCATTGCAAAAGAAGCATAGTTTGTCAGCAAAGTATTATAGTAAACACATATGAATACATTTAGTACAAGCACAAACAAAAGCCTGCAAGTATCTTTGTACTTAATATATGTGTCAGCCAACACTAATTAGGGTATGCTAATTCAAAGACATAAACATTAATTAGCACACATTTTTGTCTGAAATAAAATATCTCCTAGCCGAAATAATCATATTATCTTCAGGTCTTAGTACATATAAAGATAGAGCAAATAGTATATTATGTTAAAACTTATTCAAGAAGACACCATTGTTGAAGTTATATATATGTATTTATCATTTCTTATTGCATTAAGTTCAGTCATTAACTCATGAAAACGAAACTGAGCAGAAGAAAAAGAAAATAAACAAAACTTCATATTTCTAGTTCAAATCAAAATTCAGGAAAAACAAGGAAGTTACTGGAATTCAAATTTTGCAAACTGCAGCCTTCTAACTAGCCTCTGTTTCAAGTTTCTACAGTTTTTTTTCTGGTGAGTAAACTTATTTCTAACCTAACTTTATTTATGTAGTTTATGAAGATTTTTTTTGTGGATGATTTAAGTTCTGTAATGTTTGTTAAATACTGTAAGACCTGCATATCATGTTCTTTCAGGTTCCAATTTATTACTGAGGCAAACAAAACAGTGAATATATCAAACTTTTTATATAAATCCTTGTCTCTAAGTAGTAACTTAACTAAATAAATTTGTTTAAGTTTAGAATAAAGGTTTGGATTATATTTTTAGAAGCTGTGAATTATAAGAACTGTAAACTCAAAGTTACAGTAAAAAAAATGGAACAATGGCCAAAATTTGGATGACATAAATTGTACATTCAAATCTATATATAGAAACAATATGCAAAGCTATGATTTTTAAAACAAAAATCATAATTTTTAATCCATTATTCACAGAGCAGTTAGTCAGTGAAGCAAAATTGCATTTATGTGATTATCAGTTGATTCATCCTATAATTGCTGATGAAATTTTACATGGAGCTTGAGTATTGATGTATGAATAACAGAAAAATGTTAAAAAAATTTATGAATGCAAGTTTTTTATGGATTGATTGAAAGTAGGGTTTTGCGTTTTGTAAATGTTGGGTTCGGTTGATTGATTCTCGTGTCGTCATGGCTTCATCGAGTGACGAGTGGTTTTGGGAAAAGATAGGAGGTGATGTCGGCAAGCCATGGCCGAAGTCTTGGCGTCTCAGGTGATCGCGACTGTGTAGGCGAGGTGGATTTGTCTACTGGGTTTGAGTTACAGTTCGACTTTTTAGTCGAATTTTGTTTTCGTGACTTTGGGGTTGAACTGGGCCGTGTTATTGAGTGAGGGGATGGCGTGCGACTTGTTGGTGGCGTCGCAAAGGGTTAGCGTGGTGGTGGACCGCCGTGCACGTGCACGGCGGCGGAGGAGTGCGTGTTCGTATCGACTCGAGTGAAGCTCGAGTTTGAAGGCTTGTTGCTTCGGGATTTTTGCTGGGTCGAGTTTTATTATGCGCGTATGTTTATAGGTTTTAATAGTGTTTAAAACTTAAGCCTTTAAAAAAAAATAGGCAGAAGAAAAAGAAACAGAGAAGAAGAAGGAGAGACAAGGAGGGAACGCGACATAGTTTCCTGGGTAGTCTCGAGTCCTACCCGAGGCGAGCACGATGTTGACTTCGGGTTTGAGATTGCAGAAGTTTGCTAACTGTAATATGGAAATAGAAGTAATTAAGTTAAGTATATACTTTGTTATTAAGTGTTAAACAATTTGTTTAAGCTCTGATGATCTTTAAAGCTTTGCTGAAACAAGTTGCGTAATTAATTTTATAATGGAAAGTAAATTATGTATGTAATAAAAATTTATAATGGTAATTTCATAAGTAGTTTAAAACTTAATTGAATTTGTAATTAAAGAATTTAATGGTAATCTATCATTTGTAATCAAGATTTTAGTTAATCATTTGAAGTTGGTTAATTAACAAATCATAGATAACTGATTAAATAAATAATTAATGATGGAACGAATAAGTTAATTAATAATTAATGATTAATTAAGCATTTAATAATAATTAAATGTGAAATTGAGTTTTATAATCAATAATTAAGATTATTGATTAATAATTAATTAATTTAGTAAATGATTAATAAGTAATTAATGAATTGAAATAGGATAATTAATTAATAATTAATTAAGCAAGAATAAAATATAATTTATTCTTAAGCAAGTAATTAAGTTTAAAACAAATCAAACTTGTTGATATAAATCAATGACTCTATTCGATTGCCTCTGATGTTTATTTATATCTGTGATGTTCTGTGATATTCTAGATATATTTGTGATGATTGTATATGATTCATCTGTGCTATATGATTTATCTGATGTTATTTATCCGTGCTAAATTGTTATGAGAATTCAATTGTTAAATTAAACTGTTAAGTTAATTAGACAACTTGGACATTAAAATGGCGTTTGGATTTCGATGAGACCGGGATCGGGTATCCAATTGATATTCCGAAAACCACATCGATCCAAATTAAACGTTAGGTGGTGCAATCTCAAGTGAAGATCGAGATGGTGTTTTCAGAATGCAAGGGTTATCGTCGTTAACTCTGAGGGTGATTCCAAAACGAGTGTAACGAGATAATGCCTTCGGTTTCGTTCGAACCCGGAACGAACTTACATGGATTGAATGCTTTCAGCACATTGTCAGGCGGACGATGAGCATTCTAAGTGATATGTTCTATAAAGGTAATCGCAACCTCAAGCCTCATCAACCGGGAATGGCTAAAACAGGGGAGGTGCAGCAAGGTTAGGTGGGTCATGCCCAAGCAGGACGAGATATACCCCTGTCTAGATGTCCCTTTTTATTCCGCTGTGTGGGCGGTTGGATGTACACCAACTGCGGGGTTATCTTGTTCGAGACTGTTTAGTAAGGAATGGTTCCGGCCTTGTGTTGCAGGGGAGTTAGGGTGGCTCCTCGGTACTGTGATCTAGACCACGTACTGTGACGGGTGGTACCCCAGTAGCCCTGCCATTGTATGGGATCCAATTTCCAATAAGCGCCGTACGTTTTGATTGTGCCCAACTATGTTGAAATGTGAGATGTAAGCATTTCAGCTATTTCTGTATTTTACTTGAAAACCCTAGACACTATTATAATATCACTGGATTTCCTATGAAATGTTTTGGTTAGCGTAAGGTAAAAACTTACCTGTATTTATTTGTGGGGAGTCTTACGTGATACCTTTATGTTAAATGATTTTCAAAGTTAAACAACTTTAATCTGTTTACTCATACCAGACCCATGTCTGACCCAGAGTTTATTTTTGTTTTTCATAAACTTTCGGGTACCCTAATTTTTTACGGGTAGCCAAGGGATTCAGGTTAGCTTTGGCGACTTCTGGAGGAGAAATGGAGCAGGAGGCTTCGGCGTTGTAGGCATATATATCTATATAGTTCCGCTGTGTTAGTTAGTTTATGATATTTGAGATGTATGTTCTGACAGATATGTATATGATAGTCATGTTGTATGATATTGTTTAACTCTGATGTATATATAACTATGTAATATTTATGTTGAGGTATTATATTTTATTCCATGCCGCTGTGAGATTCTGATGTTGTTATTCTTTCTTTCTTTTCTTTTCTATTTCTGCCCATTTCTTTCTTATTGATGACACGTCTTTCTGGGCGTAGAAATCCGAGTCGTCATAGCTGGTATCAGAGCACTAGGTTGAGTAAATACCTAGGCTCTTGAGTGATTTCTTGAGAGAGCGTATTTGTAATTTGATATATATATATATATATATGTATGTATGTATTTATTTATTGCTACCTATTTATTGGGTTACCTGTTCGGGTATTCCAATATAAGTTATAAGGTAGATAGGGTAGTGGTGTGTGAAACACGACTACCGATGGTTGGAGTTTTGAATATTTGTAGTTGGAGTGTATCTGTCAAGACTGTAGATCTATTACCGTTTCGAGTGAGCTTTGGATAATGTGAGGATTTCATTGTTGGAATGTGATTTTGGATGAGCTTGAGTTTGGATCTATCGGATGGACATGACCAAATCATGATATCTTGATATCTCAAGGTGTTGTAGCTGTGTGATGAGACACAGTGAGTTTGGATGTCTCCGAAGATGTTTCTTTGGAACAAGTTAAGGAAGTATGTCCGTTTCGGAATGGTGACCAAGTTCAGTAGGGTATTTTTGTTTGATTGAGGCCCGAGTTTCTCGAAGAGCTTTGAATAGAAGTCTTTGGACATTGAGGATTAGCCCTATAGCTGGAAGTGTTCTGTGTGCTGTTGAGAAGGTTCGTTGATTAGCAGTTTTCTTGAGGTGATTTCAGAAGTAGCAGAGTGGATTCATTTCTTCGATGGATTGACCTGAACAGTATACGACTATTCTGGATTGTGAAGAGAGAACAAACTTATTTGGGTAGAATTGCCAGAGTGTTGTGCGACAATTCTGGAATTCATTTGTGTAATTTTTGCGAGGAGTTGAGACTTCTCAAGAGAAAGTGAGGAAATCGAAGTGGTTCAAGATTTTCCAGATGTTTTGGAAGAAGATAAGTGTCTACCGCCACATCGAGAGATTGAGTTTCGTATTGATTTGATTCTAGGAGCTGTGCCGGTGATTCAGCCAAGTAGGAGAATGCCTCCTAGAGAGAGAGAAGAGTTGGTTAAGCAGACGCAAGATCTTTTAGGGAAAGGTTTGATTAGACCCAGTTTTTCTTGTTGGGGGTCTGCTGCTGTGTTTGTCACCAAATCGGATGGTTTGCTAAGGTTCTGTGTTGAATAAGTTTGTGCTGGTATTCATTAATGATATCTTGGTTTACTCCAAATCAGAAGAAAAGCACAGGCAACATTTAAGAATTGTATTGGAGACTCTGAGGAAGCATGTGTTGAAGACAAAATTTTCAAAGTGCCATTTCTGGAAATCACAAAATAAATTTTTGGGGCACATTATTTTGGGTGAAGATATCTCTGTAGACCCAGCGAAGGGAGAATCTATTCTAGAATGGAAGCAACCAATGGAAATTCATGATTTTCTGGGTTTAGTTGGCTACTACAGAAAATTCATTAAGGATTATTTCAAAATTTTCTTTGCATCTGACCAAGCTAACAAGGAAAGGAACCAAATTCAAATGGACACCTCAGTGTGAAGAAGCTTTTCAGGAATTGAAGACAACGCTAACCAGTGCACCTGTACTTGCTATTCCAGATGGGAAGAGCAAATTTGAAGTATATACGGATGCATGTTTAATTGGATTGGGTGCAGTGTTGATGCAGAACGGCAGAGTTATAGCGTATGCTAGTCGGCAATTGAAGTCTCATGAGAAGAACTATGCTACGCATGATTTAGAACTGTTAGCTATTGTTTTTGCTGTGAAGATCTGGAGACATTATCTTTTGGGAGAAAAGTTTGAGTTATTCACGGATCACAAACTGTTGAAGTATATTTTCTCTCAAAAAGATCTTAATTTGAGACAGCAGAGATGGGTCGAATTTTTGGCATCTTATGATCTGGATATTTTGTATACTCCGGGGAAAGCAAATGTCGTGGCTGATGCACTTAGTAGAAATGCAGTCTTATCTCTTTTGGAAGTCGTTCCATCTCTCCAAGAAAAGATCGTTGGTAAGCAAATGGAGGATAAATCTTTTGAGGAAATGATTCTTGGAACTAGAGACGGTCGGTATTCGGATTTCAAGGTAGATGATCAAGGTACTTTAAGGATTAATAGTCGTTTGTGTGTGCCTAATATTGATGGACTGAGACAAGAAGTCTTAGCTGAGTGTCATCGCTCCAAATTGAATATTCATCGGGAATTTCGAAGATGTATAAAGATATGATGAGAGTTTTCTGGTGGCCGAATATGAAGAAGGATGTAGCTACTTTTGTAAATAGTTGTGCCATTTGCCAGCAAGTGAAGGGAGATCAACAAAAGTCTGCTGGACTATTGCAACCTTTGAAAATTCCAGATTAGAAATGGTAAATGATTTCGATGGATTTTATAGACGATTTGCCTAAAACCAGGGAAGGAAATGGAGGAATATGGTTATTGTGGATCGTTTAACAAAAAGTGCCCATTTTATTCCGGTTAAGGCGACTCGCACTGCAATTTCATTGGCAGAAATTTTCTTGAAGGAGATAGTCAGATTGCATGGTGTTCCTATTAGCATAGTAAGTGACCGTGATCCTATTGTCACTAGCAAATTTTGGAAAGCTTTGCAATCAGCAATGGGAACTAGTTTGAGATTAAGTACAGCCTATCATCCTCATACGGACAGATAATGGAGAGACCTAATCGAATTCTGGAAGATATACTTCGAGCTTGTGTATTGGATTTTGGTGGATCATGGGAAGACCATCTTCATTTAGGGGAATTTTCTTATAATAATAACCACCAAGCGAGTATTAAGATGGCTCCTTATGAAGTTCTGTATGAAAGACCGTGTAGATCCCCATCTTGTTGGATTGAATCGAATGATCGACTTGTACTTGGACCCGATCTTATTCGTGAAGCTTCTGCGAAGGTTGAGCTTATCAAGAAAAGATGAAAGCTGCTCAAGATCGTCAGAAGAAATATGCAGATAAGAGACGAAGACCATTGGAATTTGAGATCGGAGATTTAGTTTTTATTAAAGTTTCCCCAATCAAAGATACTATAAGATTCGGTAAGACGGGAAAACTTGCTCCGAGGTATATTGGTCCATTCCGAGTGCTAGAAAGAATTGGAACTGTAGCCTACAGGATTGAATTGCCAGAACGGATGTCTGGGATTCACAATGTATTTCATGTGTCTCATTTGAGGAAATATATTCATGACCCATCATTGGTAATAGAACCGGTTGTTCAGGAAGATTTAGAAGTAGAACCCAACCTGACTGTAGTTAGAAATCCTGTCTAGATTGTAGATCAAGACGAGAAGCAACTCGGGAACAAAGTGGTGAAACTCGTCAAGGTGTAATGGAGTGAGGATCCCAGAGATTGTACCTGGGAAACTCTTGATAGTTTTAGGAAAGCTTATCCAGATTTATGTCCGGATAGCTAGTAATGTAGTTAGAATTGACTGTTTGATTGTTTGTTTTGTATGGATGTAATGTATGTTTGGATTGTTAATAATTAAGTTTTTGAAAATTAACTATTGTTTAAATTTCAGGGATGAAATTCTTTTAAGGGGGGACGAATGTGACATCTCGGAATTTTGACCCTATTATTATAATAAGTTTTTAGTCTAATTTAAATAAAATTCAAGATTTTCATTTATAAATAAATAAGATTTTGAATATTATTAGCTGTATATGGGTTTTAAGGGAATATAACTTCAAATATAAAATAGATTCTTTCAACAATATTCAGAAATAAATCTGTGTTATTCAATTAAATTAAAATTGATGTATTAATGACATTTAATATCAGATATATGAATGCAGTTAATAGTAACAAGTACAATAACACAATTCTTTTCATATTAAATATAAATACATTAATGCAAATATAGTATACAAATCAAATATTTGGAAAGATTTAACTTTAAATAAAAATTATATTTAAGTAGTGTGTCTAAACAACAATGTTCATAATTAAATAAAATAAGCTTATAAATATTTAATATAAGTATAACATAAAAATATAGTTATAAACATAAGTCAACATGAACATAAGTATAACATAATAATATGTAAACATCAGCAATAAAGACAAATTAACCTGCAAAGATTATTTATATGTTAATATAGATATGAGGACCAAATGAATCATGCAAGATCAGTAAGTATCATTGCAAAAGAAGCATAGTTTGTCAGCAAAGTATTATAGTAAACACATATGAATACATTTAGTACAAGCATAAACAAAAGCCTGCAAGTATCTTTCTACTTAATATATGTGTCAGCCAACACTAATTAGGGTATGCTAATTCAAAGACATAAACATTAATTAGCACACATTTTTGTCTGAAATAAAATATCTCCTAGCCGAAATAATCATATTATTTTCAGGTCTTAGTACATATAAAGATAGAGCAAATAGTATATTATGTTAAAGCTTATTCAAGAAGACACCATTGTTGAAGTTATATATATGTATTTATCATTTCTTATTGCATTAAGTTCAGTCATTAACTCATGAAAACGAAACTGAGCACAAGCAAAAGAAAATAAACAAAACTTCATATTTCTAGTTCAAATCAAAATTCAGAAAAAACAAGGAAGTTACTGGAATTCAAATTTTGCAAACTGCAGCCTTCTAACTAGCCTCTGTTTCAAGTTTCTACAGTTTTTTTTCTGGTGAGTAAACTTATTTCTAACCTAACTTTATTTATGTAGTTTATGAAGATTTGTTTTGTGGATGATTTAAGTTCTGTAATGTTTGTTAAATACTGTAAGACCTGCATATCATGTTCTTTTAGGTTCCAATTTTTCACTGAAGCAAACAAAACAGTGAATATATCAAACTTTTTATATAAATCCTTGTCTCTAAGTAGTAACTTAACTAGATAAATTTGTCTAAGTTTAGAATTAAGATTTGGATTATATTTTTAGAAGCTGTGAATTATAAGAACCGTAAACTCAAAGTTACAGTAAAAAAAAAATTGGAACAATGGCCAAAATTTGAATGACATAAATTGTACATTCAAATCTATGTATAGAAACAATATGCAAAGCTATGATTTTTAAAAAAAAAAATCATAATTTTTAATCCATTATTCACAGAGCAGTTAGTCAGTGAAGCAAAATTGCATTTATGTGATTATCAGTTGATTCATCCTATAATTGCAGATGAAATTTTACATGGAGCTTGAGTATTGATGTATGAATAACAGAAAAATGTTAAAAAAATTTATGAATGCAAGATTTTTATGGATTGATTGAAAGTAGGGTTTTGGGTTCTGTAAATGTTGGGTTCGGTTGAATGATTCTCGCGTCGTCATGGCTTCATCGAGTGACGAGTGGTTTTGGGGAAAGATAGGAGGTGATGTCGGCAAGCCATGGTCGAAGTCTTGACGTCTCAGGTGATCGCGACTGTGTAGGCGAGGTGGATTTGTCTACTGGGTTTGAGTTATAGTTCGACTTTTTGGTCGAATTTTGTTTTCGTGACTTTGGGGTTGAACTGGGCCGTGTTATCGAGTGAGGGGATGGCGTGCGACTTGTTGGTGGCGTCGCAAAGGGTTAGCGCGGTGGTGGCCGCCGTGCACGTGCACGACGACGGAGGAGTGCGTGTTCGTATCGACTCGAGTGAAGCTCGAGTTTGAAGGCTTGTTGCTTCGGGATTTTTGCTGGGTCGAGTTTTATTATGCGCGTATGTTTATAGGTTTTAACAGTGTTTAAAACTTAAGCTTTTTTTAAAAAAAACAAAAGAAATAAGCAGAAGAAAAAGAAACAGAGAAGAAGAAGGAGAGACAAGGAGGGAACGCGACATAGTTTCCTGGGTAGTCTCGAGTCCTACCCGAGGCGAGCACGATGTTGACTTCGGGTTTGAGGTTGCAGAAGTTTGCTAACTGTGATATGGAAATAGAAGTAATTAAGTTAAGTATATACGTTGTTATTAAGTGTTAAACAATTTGTTTAAGCTCTGATGATCTTTAAAGCTTTGCTGAAACAAGTTGCGTAATTAATTTTATAATGGAAAGTTAATTATGTATGTAATAAAAATATTTAATGGTAATTTCATAAGTAGTTTAAAACTTAATTGAATTTGTAATTAAAGAATTTAATGGTAATCTTGTATAAAATCATTTGTAATCAAGATTTTAGTTAATCATTTGAAGTTGGTTAATTAACAAATCATAGATAACAGATTAAATAATTAATTAATGATGGAACGAATAAGTTAATTAATAATTAATGATTAATTAAGCATTTAATAATAATTAAATATGAAATTTAGTTTTATAATCAATAATTAAGATTATTGATTAATAATTAATTAATTTTGTAAATGATTAATAAGTAATTAATGAATTGAAATAAGATAATTAATTAATAATTAATTAAGCAAGAATAAAATATAATTTATTCTTAAGCAAGTAATTAAGTTTAAAACAAATCAAACTTGTTGATATAAATCAATGACTCTATTCGATTGCCTCTGATGTTTATTTATATCTGTGATGTTCTGTGATATTCTAGATATATCTGTGATGATTGTATATGATTTATCTGTGCTATATGATTTATCTGATGTTATTTATCCGTGCTAAATTGTTATGAGAATTCAATTGTTAAATTTAAACTGTTAAGTTAATTAGACAACTTGGACGTTAAAATGGCGTTTGAATTTCGATAAGACCGGGATCGGGTATCCAATTGATATTCCGAAAACCACATCGATCCAAATTAAACGTTAGGTCGTGTAATCTCAAGTGAAGATCGAGATGGTGTTTTCAGAATGCAAGGGTTATCGTCGTAACTCTGAGGGTGATTCCAAAACGAGTGTAACGAGATAATGCCTTCGGTTTCGTTCGAACCCGGAACGAACTTGTATGGGTTGAATGCTTTCAGCACATTGTCAGGCGGACGATGAGCATTCTAAGTGATATGTTCTATAAAGGTAATCGCAGCCTCAAGTCTCATCAACCGGGAATGGCTAAAACAGGGGAGGTGCAGCAAGGTTAGGTGGGTCATGCCCAAGCAGGATGAGATATACCCCTGTCTAGATGTCCCTTTTTATTCGGCTGTGTGGGCGGTTGGATGTACACCAACTGCGAGGTTATCTTGCTCGGGACTGTTCAGTAAGGAATGGTTTCGGCCTTGTGTTGTAGGGGAGTTAGGGTGGCTCCTCGGTACTGTGATCTAGACCACGTACTGTGACGGGCGGTACCCTAGTAGCCCTGCCATTGTATGGGATCCAATTTTCAATAAGCGCCGTACGTTTTGATTGTGCCCAACTATGTTGAAATGTGAGATGTAAGCATTTCAGCTATTTCTGTATTTTACTTGAAAACCCTAGACACTATTATAATATCACTGGATTTCCTATGAAATGTTTCGGTTAGCGTAAGGTAAAAACTTACCCGTATTTATTTGTGGGGAGTCTTACGTGATACCTTTATTTTAAATGATTTTCAAAGTTAAACAACTTTAATCTGTTTACTCATAGCAGACCCATGTCTGACCCGGAGTTTATTTTTGTTTTTCATAAACTTTCGGGTACCCAAATTTTTTACGGGTAGCCAAGGGATTCGGGTTAGCTTTGACGACTTCTGGAGGAGAAATGGAGCAGGACGCTTCAGCGTTGTAGGCATATATATCTATATAGTTTCGCTGTGTTAGTTAGTTTATGATATTTGAGATGTATGTTCTGACAGATATGTATATGATAGTCATGTTGTATGATATTGTTTAACTCTGATGTATATATAACTATGTAATATTTATGTTGAGGTATTATATTTTATTACATTCCGCTGTGAGATTCTGATGTTGTTATTCTTTCTTTCTTTTCTTTTCTATTTCTACCCCTTTCTTTCTTATTGATGACACGTATTTCTGGAAGTAGAAAGCCGAGTCGTCACACATACTATACACACACACACACATATATATAGACACATATATATGTAAAATAGCTAAATAAAACTATTAATCATATATATTCTATCCATCAAATTTGAATTGCATAGATCATGGTATTCTTTATTTTTGTTATATACTGGTGAAAATGTTTCTTTCTTTCTACAAAAATTACATGGAAATTAGAATAAATCAACTTTGAAGATTTGATTTTATCTCCAATAAATATTTTACACCTTCATTGTTTTTCTACGTATCCCAACTTTATCTTTCGTTATAGTCTTTTGCCTCTCGACCGCTATAAAACCATTAAGCGTTTTAATTGCACAGATTCGTATCCAATTCATTTTCCGATATCGATCGGAATTCTATAGTTTTTTACGGCTGTGGTTTACGTATTACCAACATCAATTGTGCTAATAGTCACTTTATTCTTATATCTCCACCCATTAAACATTAAAACTCTGAAATTAATTATAAGGATAAATATTTGTAATATAAGATATAATTTATGATTAATTTTAATGGTCTAAATGGGTCGTAATAAAGTATTGTTTTGCAGATACGATAATGATATGCAGGGACAGAGTTAGGATGTAAGCATGACCTGGGCTATAAAAATCACTTTATGATATGAACACAATAATCATTTTGACAACTAGCACTTATGAGATTATGACTATGATTCACTAAACAATAATGAAATTCAAGTGCTTGAAAAACAATTGGTGTATCAAACTTTTTCTAAAAGGTAATTTATTTCAAGGTTTGCTCAATACTTCCTAGTCTTTCATTTTGGATCGGTTTGTGATCAAACAAGCTATGGGAAAGAGTACGAAAAGTACGCAAAAAGAAGAATATGGCGAATAGAATAACAAATACAGGTGTATTAAATAACTTAATGCATAATGTTGTTTATTTTGCAAAATACTGATCTGGGCTATAGCCCAGGTAGTCTTGGCCTTGCATCCGACCCTGATGATAGGTACATTATCTTTACAAAATTGGAAGAGAGAGCTTGGACTTCTTGCTGATGCTTAAAAAATGAAAACACTAAGGTGCAAAACCTCCTTTCTGCCATAATTAAAGTTGCTGACTTTACTATTCACTTATTTCAATTTTGTTCTTCAACCACTCAACTATCGATTGATGCTAGACATTAGGCATGAGCAACTTTTATCCCTATCTTATATGGTCTATTAATGTCTTAGCAGCCAATACGGAACTCCTGTCTATTTTGTAAATGCTTGGTAGGTAGGTAATAGATAAAGTTACATCTACATATATACGTGTTTTCAAATTTTAATATTCCATAGGCAAACTACATAAAGACAAAAGAGCATATGCTTATGTTATTATGCTTGTTCTAGTCCACACGCTCTCTCCACTGTTTGTGCTTCATCTTTATATTCATCCATAAATTCTCTTTGTGGTTGTTTGGCCATCTAAAACTACAACCACCACCATGTTGTTGACATTACTTTTTGACCTCAATAGTTAGTTATGCTTTTACCAAATTAGTTTGAATCATCCCTTTTGCCGTGCCATAAATACATGAATTAATACTGACAGTTGTCAACAAACCATGCAGATATAACTAACTGCATAGACAAACATAAAAGAATGTGCAAAAAAAAAAAAAAAAAAAAACATTAAATCTACATTCATTGAACAAATAACAATTCATTACAGGGGGTCAACATTAATACACAACAAATGAGGTTAAAAATTAAACCTCCATTCATTTCTCCTATTACCTAATTTACATTCAAAAGGAAATAACTTTCCTAACACTTGTATTTCATTTTTCTAACAACATAACTGCTAAAATTCAATTAAATTTAATTTTAAATCAAAAGAATGAACAATATCCCAATAAGGATGAACCAGTAAGCAGGCAGGCTTGTACCCTTTAGCATCAGATCCCATGTACAAATAAGTTGCCCCAATTTTCTTCTTAATTTCCTTTTTTTTAACAGTGTTAACCCATTTACAGACTTGACGAGTCAAGGTGAGATTCATTCAATTGAGAAAGCATTGTTCAGCGAGAGAAGGTTTGATTTGTAATTTTGCTTGCTGTTGGGTCCAGTAAGCATGGGCCGAGAGAACCCGGTCCAGTAATTCTTGAGGAACAGGCTCGCCCCGCCTTTGTTGAGGTGATATTTTCGCTGTATGTACCAAAGTCTTCCATTTGTCCTATCATATTATACAGGATAACAAGTTTAGTATTATATATACAAATGTTATCGTTTATGACTTTGTATTTGTAGCACATCTAAATTGGGAAGGCATTAGAATATGAAGAAAAAGGTGGTGGTCAATTGGGAAAGCCTTATGTGTATATGAGGACGACTGTTGAAAGCTAAGCTGTTTCTGTAAGCATTTGAAAAGAGTTTTAAACCGTTTAACAAGTTTTAAACGTTTTTGGTGCATGTGTCTTCATTTATGACCATGACTATGACAGCGTTAGAAATTCCCATATAAACTTTTAAGCACCTTCTTCATATAATAAAAAGATAGGAAGTTTTCAATCTACTGGTTTTTCAATGATTAAATACCAATTTTAAAGTTATGACCAATACAATGACAGCAACTTAGGATAAAATGGAGAGAACTTAGTTGCGTGTAACTAATAATGAAGTAATATGCGTTTTTATTTCTTAAATTAGAAGAATAAGTTTGTAGTTGCCAACCTTGAAAGGAAAAGAAATTTTAAATGAATTGGTCTTTAGGTGGCCAGCTTTTATCTCAAACTTGCCTTAAACAAATAGAAGTCCCCATGTAAAAGCAACCCAAATCTTAACTTGACAGCTAAAATACCCAAAAATATAAGAACGTAACTGTTTACCTTAAGATCTACATAGGTTCGGTGCTTTGCATTGTCGAAAGCTCTAATTTTGACATCTCGCCACCTATATTAAACCATAAAAACCAAAAATCAATACCGTAATCTGAATACATACATTGCACAAACTGCACAATCAAATTTGAATCCAAACATTTTAAAGATTCAACCATGCTTTCTTTATTCCACTGTGCAAACTTGTGTAATTAACCAAACTAGAGGTAAGGGTCAAGCAAAGCTAATTAAAGGGTCAGAAGAAATAAAGTTTGAAAGAAGAGAAAAAACAAACAATATGGTTGACTAAATTTTTAATATAACTTACCAAAAACTTTTGAATTTGAGGTGGGGTAAAATTCAAAAATTGCTAAAACTGTATCAATATTTTGGATTTGGTTATATCTGTAAACTATAGAGCAAAGGCTTCATTTTCTGGTTTCATTTTCTAAATTTGGCTAATATACATCCTAGAATGACGTTAAAAGCTGTGTTAATCAAAACAAATTCCATTCTTTAATTTTCAAAACTCAATAAGATTTCCATACAATTAAACATTTGCAGTTTTGATATAAGTGTTAACATACCTTCCAGTTCCTAGCTTTTCCACAGCCTGAACTAAAGCCTCAACTTCAGTAACAGAAAAAGGTCTACGAATCCTTCGTTGAACAAGTTCAGATCGTCTTGATTTACGCATTGGAATTGCATTCAAAGGATCAGCTGTGATGTCTGGAACAGGAACCAGTGCTTTTGAATTGTCAATTTTGTCAACTGATGAAGAAGCAACATCTTGAGATAATATTGAATCATACTCGCTCTCTGGACAGTTCAAATTCGATATTTGAGCTGCTCCTTGTACAACAACAGTAGGAGCTGCAACAGACTGTGTCCTAAATAGTAATAATACAAGTAGCAATTAATATCAAGAAGCAGCTGCAACTAATATTAAAATTTGTGTTTTACCTTTGAATTGGTTCGGTAGTGGCGGAATGAAGAATAGAGCTTGGATCTTCTGAGCAGGTGAGTGATGGCAATGGTGGAGTCTGTGTAGAATTGGGCTCCAAAGTAAAGCCCAAATTATCCATTCTAGTTTCACAAGAAATTCCAGCTTGAAGTAAAGTTTGTTTATCATCTCTAACTTTCTTTCCTTGATGAACTACACCTATTTTCATTCCCCCTGCTAAAATAGTACTCACTGCTTCCATAACTGTCCTCTGCAAAATAAACATTATAATATTCAGAATATATTTTTAATAGTTATTGACTATAGTTAACATGTTATAAGGATTCAACAATACCTTTAGTGAACCAATTGTTGCATTTTCAGGAATCTCGATAAAGAGTTCAGGTACCATAAAAGCCTTGATACTAAATCTAACATTATAATCTCCTGATGTGGAAGATGACGCTCCATTTCCTACATTCAAACTTTTAACTGCGTCACTTACTTCTATCTTAACGTTACCAAACTGGCGCTGATCACAAATTTCAGGCATTGATCTATGTTCAACCAACTTCCTTCTCTTGAATGAAGATTTCTGAGTCCTTTGCCTGGTATAAAATATTTTCCTGCTCTGAAAACTGGGCTTCATTTCAGTATCTATTCATTGGAAAATGAAATGTAATCAGGAATAAATGATTTAAACATTGATATGCTTTAACATCAATAAAAAATGTTACAACTAAAACATACCATTATTAGAAACCTCGCTATTCTTAAAATCATTTGAAGGAGCTCTCCAAAATTTCGATGCCAATAGCTTCCTAACTTTTCTATCACCAATACGGTGTGGCTTAACATACTTATAACTAGGGTGAGTACAAGCTGAAGAATTTTCATCTTCATCTCTTTCTCTAAACTTAGTGAGTTTCGGAAAGGACTCATTTCGAGATAATGGCACCTCAACGCTACTATCAGAGCTGATCAAAGTGGGTGGTTTAGAATCCAAATTCATATGATCCTCTAATGTCATTCCCCCATTTTCATATCTATCATTAGTACATGATCTCTTCTCAGTTTGAATTGAAGTTCTGTTTCCGATCCCTAAATTGGCATTGTTCTTTAAAGTACTTTCATTGCAACTACTCTGATCAAAGATTTCGGGTTTTAGCCGATCAGTTTTATACGGAGGTGGAGAGTTTTCTCTCTCAGATAATAATTTTCCTGCAACTGTGGCAAGCAAATCAAATGCACTAATTTGTACATCACCACCCAGCTTCTTCCTAGCAGATCGCTTACCCTGTAAATGAAATTGTTATATTTAGCTAATTATTGAATATTACATGAATGGAATGAATAGACGAGGAAGTTTTTAATTACGAACCCGAGCAGATGTTGGAACACGGGGCATAGGAGGAACTTGATGGCCACTAGATCCATAATCCAATCTCTTGTGTAGCACCATTCTTTTTTTCTCAGGGTTCAGTTATATATAAATGATGATATGTTTAATAGCTTAGGCTTGCATTGCACACCTTATACTGAGTTTATTAATTCTGAAATACAAAATGTATGATGTGTTAATAAGGTGTTATCTATCTAAAAAAATTGTCTCAATTATATGGTTGCCTTAAATTGAACAACATAAAACACACCCGTATTTAATCTGAACAAGATGTACAATTACAGCATCCATTATATTCATTTATTTCATCCTAAAATCGGCAATTAAAGTAAATATGAGTATGAAGAGAGGATCATACATAATTGAATGTTCATAGTTGATTCAGTTATAAAATGGTCATCTAAAACCCAAAACCTTAGAAAACCAATGAAACTACATTAAAAATCGCAACTTTATATGCAAAATCTTCGGACAGAGATATGTTAAACAACCAATTCACAGCCAGAAGTGACATAATAACCAAAATCAAGATGAGAAAAAGGAAGGAAACATCATCGACTTCAAAAAATTAAGGAAAAAAATAAATAGAATATATAATAAAACATCTGTGTTTATTGCTAAAATTAAAGAAACGTTAACCACCAAAAACACTAAGACAAAGCGATCGGTCAGAAAATATTAACCACAGGTCTCGTAAACTTCGATTCTACGACCAAATTCTCTTAATATTAGTTTAGTTTAATAAATTCAGATCCGATCCTGATCTGTTCATCCCATTCTTCAAAATAATTTTCAACTTTAACGCTGGGAAACTGAACAAAATCAACAATTATTGAAAATGAGCATAATTGCAAATTCGATAAACCAAGAAAAATTGCAAAAGTAATTACCAAGTACAATTTGGATAAACCCAAAAGAAATCTTTTCACAATCCAAGAAAACAACACAATTCAATAAGAACAAAAACATAAAACATTAAAAACTAAAGCTAAAATGAACTGTAAAAAAGAAATAGAATAGAAATTGAAGACCGTACCTCAGATCAAGCAAATCTTCAAACTTTCTCTGACAATTGTAAACGGAGAGATCTAAATTTCCGATATTTTCAGTTCTATTTGATCTTAAATTTTATATGTTATTTATAAAAGAGATCGAAAAACCTTGAAACTACTTTCTTTCCTAAAACCCCCACATTTTATATACAATTACCCACACCACCGGATTACCGGCTAAACCCACAAAGGGTTACCAATTATAGCCGGTAAAATAAACTAACAACGACCAGTTCAAGCCGTTGGTCATATTAGATTGAACGATCGGACGGGGATAATTTTAGGAGAAAATATAGGGAGGTTTTAGCGATAGTGCGCGTGGTTTTGTGTAATTATTAGGAAAATGGGTTTTTTGTGTTGCAAGAATCAAGGGTTCAGCCTATTTACAGAAATCAAGTTGTACATTCATCCATTGTGTTCATAAGATAATAATATATAAATATTTCATAGATATAGAAATTTTCGAAGGATTCATTTATATAAATATTAATTATGTGAACTTTATCATTGTGCCGCCCGTAGTCTCCTCTTGGGTTCAAATACATTCGTATATATGATCTAATCTAACTTAATCATGCACCAGATTGGACTTGTATTTCAATTTAAATGAACAATTAATTTCTGAATAGTGATTAATGGATTGCTGAAGCAAATCTATAATTAATTAATTGCTCTTTTAAATAGTACTTTCATAAATGAATTAAAAAGGGATGTATCAATCTCTTTATCCTCATTATTTTGCATTTATATTTCAAACTCGTTTTAAGCATTAATTCGTATATGTTTAGTAACATTGTGGATCTCAGTAGTTAAATAAATCATATAAGCAATGATTTAAAGTAGACTGAATATACAGAGACATGTAAGTAGGGAACGCACTGATTTAATAGAGAGATTCAATCGTTTATAACTTTAGGATTTTAGACGTGCAGCTCTAAACATTATACAAATGAATTTCATATGCAAATATGATAGAATTTTGACTGTCCATCTGGGTCATTTTCGTACAAAGGTGTATTAAAGAGTAAGTTGGCAACAAATAAAAACAAATTTTATCCACAATAACAAAGAATGAAGAAAACGTTATGCTTGCATTGTATAGAAGAGAGGAATTCACACATTACCGTGTTATTTTCTGTTAAATAAATAACGTAATATGTTCAATTTATAATGTACAGGTATAGTAGAGTACGCATGTTTCTGTAGGATGAACACAAACGTGTGAGTAAAAGGAGGAGGCGTGTGTAAAATAAAAAAGAAGAGAAAAGGGTAAAGAGGGGAGCATGGAGAAACGGGATGAGGTGGCCCAGGGCATGAGCATCGTCAGGATTAACTGAAGGATGAGGTGGCAGGTCAAAAGCCACACGATTTCACGGCATGTGGTTCGGGGATAAGGAAGGAGGGGGATTGAACGGAGGCTACAAAACTGGTGATAATTTTGTGGATAAGAGTTTCCGTATTTTCTTAATTACCTATATTTAATTTTGCATAATTCTTTGGTTAATTTTAACAGGACCGGTGATAAGACTGGTTACAGCGCGCATAAGCACGAATAGAGGGAGAAGGCGGGACGACGGAATTGACCGGTTGAGCAGGTGAACATGCGCTGCTTTTATACCACGTGTTTTATTTGTGGACCGAACTTACGCAGAACAATATGCTTGCTGCTTGGTTATATTTTAATCCTTTTCCTTTGCAACTTTATTTTCTTAAAGACCTACGGTAACTTTTGTAAACGAACTTGTATCCACCCGGATCTATCATAAACCACGGCTGCCCAAATCAATTGACACGAATTTTAATGTAATTTAGTTCACACGCACTTACATCAAATTTGTGCTTCACGTTTACAGAAGGATGCTTAATCAAAATCACATTTTTTTCCTGTCAATATTCTAATACTTTATCAAATCTTTAGGTACAACGGCGTGAACCAATCGTATAATTGCATTAAAAGTGTTTCCTAGAGAATTGACCAGGCAACTTAGTACTCAGACTCTCCATCGTTCGGCATCAATGAGCGCTCGACATGTTAAGACCGTAAGGTACGAACGCATCGTTCGGCATCAATGAGCGCTCGACATGTTAAGACCGTAAGGTACGAACGCATCGTTCGGCATCAATGGGCGTTCGGCATGGGATAGCGTCCGACATCTAGGAGCGTTCGGCATCGAGAAACGCTCGGTATTGAACACCGTTCGGCCAGAGAAGGACGCTCGGCATAAGATCGTTCTACGACCAAAGAATTGTTCGGCCTCATATCGTTCGTCCTAGCCATCGTTCGGCCTAACCATAGTTCGGCCTAGCCATCGTTCGGCCAAGACATTTGTCCGGCTTCTACTTTCGTTCGGCACAAGTGCTCCCTACGGTAGTCAGTATGTTCGGCCTCATCTTGTTCGACTAAAAGAGAACGTTCGGCTAAAGGAGATCGTTCGGCCTCTCTGATTCAGCGCACAAAGACCACTCCGTTTGGGCCGAGTTATTCAGCTACCAGACGCCAGGGAAGTCCAACCCACCTTTGTCTATAAATAAAGGGGCAGGGGCATAGAAAAAAGGGGGAGATTTTAGAGAACACTGGAGAGACTCTGCCATTTTCAAGACTCATTCCAGACTTATTTCTTTTACTTTGCAATTGTATTCTAGTAACTAAAAACGGATTGTATCTGTAATCACCCATCAAAGAAATCAATGGAAATCAACTTCAAAGTGGATGTAGGCAGTTACGCCGAACCACTATAAATTTGGTGTTCTTGTTCTCTGCATTTAAATTTACACTTTATTCCCTGTTTTAATTTACTTTCTTCATTAATCTCTCTACACAATCTTTCTAAGGGTGTTAGTGACCAATTTTGGTGCTAATATTTTGGTGCTTTCGCTGAGAATTTGAATTCTCAGGCTATTACGATCTACTTTGCAGCTACTGGATTGCATAAATCCCCCGAAGGAGATCCATAATCGTTTATAAGGCATCTGTTGATTCTACTCAGAGTTACAACCAACAACTCTACCATGGGAAGAACCATGAACTAGATCAGCCTCCCAAAATGCAGATGCCCACGAAACCGCTAGTGTGCAACAACTGGGAACTAGCAATCAGCAAGCGATTCGAGGTGCAGGGCCATCCAACCAAAATCAAGCAGAAGTTGTTTCCCAAGCAGAATTCAATGACTTGATAAGAGAACTTAAGGAAAGTAGAAGGCAACTTGCTGAGCAAATGCAAGCCAACGCTGACCTCATGACTCGGCTTACTCAGCAGCAGCATCAGAATGCTGAAGGTAGCCCTGTCCCTTACTCTGAAGATGATAGTTCGACCTCTGCTGATGAACCTCCTAGGCGTAGACGCCGTAAGGATGAAGATGCACATGCAGGTGCTACTGATCGATCTACTAGAAACCAAGACCCAAATCGGACGGGACATCAACCTGCACGGTCCCGTGGAACGGAACCTAACCTCCCATCTTCCATACAAACCCCGAATTTGACGGCTATGGTCAGGCAGTTGATGAAAGAAAACCAAGGTCTAACTAATGAAGACTGGGGAGTGTCTAAGAGTCATACTCCCTTCACGGATACCATTCTACAGGTCGAATACCCAAGAAAGTTCAACATGCCCTCCATTCCAGCCTACGAAGGGAAGACTGACCCAGGCAGCATGTGATGAGGTACGGATGGATGATGGATTCTGCAAGAGCTAATGACGCAACCAAGTGTAGGTGTTTCCCAATCACCTTGTCCGTGATTGCGACCATGTGGTTCACTCGACTCCCACCATGATCTATATCCAGCTTCGATGAATTAGCAATGAAATTCGTAGAATAATTCAGGATACACACCACTCGTCAAAAGGACGTGATGTCCTTATCAAGTGTAACTCAAACTCCAGGAGAGCCATTGAAAGCATACCTGCAAAGATTTCATGTTGCGGCTACCAAGGTGAGCAATCCTAAAGACCACGCGATTTTGATGGCAATAATGCGTGGAGTGGATCCGGATTCTGAATTTGGAGATTGGTTGGCGCGGAAGCCCCCAACTACGCTGGAATGTTTTTATTCGAAAGCTCATCGGTTCATAAGAAGGGAGGAAGCTCGGTGGACAAGGCGAGACAAGGCATCAGGGCTCGTTCAAGAGTCTATGAAAAGTAACGTCGTCGTGAAACAAACCGGAGATAATCTTGGAAAAACTCAAGTTAACATCCAGAACAAGCCCGGGCAGTCTAAAGGATCCGGAAGTGAAAATCCCGAAAAGAAAAAAGAAACAGGGAAATGGAAATCAAGGATCCCAACATGCAATGAATACACCCCGTTGAACGCATCTCTTGAAAACATCTATCTATCAACTTGCAACACTTTCCAATATAGAAAGCCGTGTCTAATGGAATCGACGGAAGAACAGAAGTGGACCGGGAAGTATTGCCGTTTCCACGAGTCTTATGGGCACAACACGGAGGAGTGCAGACACCTCCATGATGCTATAGAAAAGCTGATAAGACAGAAAAAGCTGCAGGAATTTGTCAAAGACCCACAGGATGGGAGGCAAGAAACATCGGACCCCGGACGTGGGGCCGGCCCCACACCAACCAGAACAACCTACTCGAACTGTGGGCAGATTGGTTATTAACACGATTGCTGGCGGGCCTCATCCTGCAAATAATAATTGGCAGGAGATGGAACGATATGCTAACTCTTTAAGACATGCGGAGTATGAATGTTGTTCGAATGTGGAGGATAGGACTCCTGTAAAGCAGCAGCGCATGATGAATGATGATATCGTTTTCAAGAGCCGAGATGCGGACAAGATAGAAGCCCCTACAATCGACCCGCTGGTCATATCTGCGACAATCGGGCCGGTGTATGTGAAGAGAATTCTAATTGATTGTGGAAATTCCGTTAACATCATCTTCAAGAAGGCATATGATGGCTTTAACGGCGCAACAACGGATGTAGTGGGATATGTGGAGTTACCAGTTGAACTGGACAGGACGAGCATAGGAGGGTGCGGATCCTACCATTCATAGTGTTGGACGCTGACTCTCCATATAACGTATTTCTTGGACGTCCCGCCTTGGCATAATTTAGGGCAGCATTGGCCCGTTGGTGTCTGACATTAAAATTTCTCATAGACAGCGGTGTTGGAGTGGTGCACGACGATCAGGCGACCGGACGTGCCTGTTATGTGGCTGAGCTGGGAGAGGCTCAGCGTAGAGTGAAAGGAAAGGTTGCGGACCGCTCCGTTCGCAACCGAAATGCTGATGATTGACAAGTAGCGCCCGAGCCCTGGCTCGGGCAATATTCTCGGATCTATAAGAACATAGATCCGAGAGACGATGATGGGGAACCCATGGAAACCAATGTTGCACCGGTTGAACTCACAATTGACATCCCAGTTAGCCGGAGCGACCCATCACGAGTCCTTAAAATTGGGTCGCAACTCGACCCTTTGGCCGCTGAGAACCTTACTGATTTCCTCCGAGCGAATCTTGATGTTTTCGCCTGGAAACATTCTAATATGTGCGGGATTTCTCCAGCGATCGCAAGTCATAAGTTGAACATAGACCCGAAACATGTACCTGTGAAACAAAAAAGGAGAGACATGGACCCGGAGAGGTGCGCGGCTCTCAAAGAGGAGGTGGACAAGCTCAAAGCCAACGGGTTCGTCCGCGACGCCCTCTACCCTGAATGAGTATCTAACCCGGTACTAGTGAAGAAAGCGAATGAAAAATGGAGGACCTGTATTGATTACTCTGATTTAAACAAAGCGTGCCTTAAGGATAGTTTCCCGTTGCCTAGGATTGACCAGCTGGTCGACTCAACTGCCGGACATGAGTTATTATTATTTATGGATGCGTATTTAGGATATAATCAAATCCCAATGCACCTCCCAGACCAAGAACACACCAGTTTTGTCACAAACATGGGATTGTAGTGCTATGTAGTAATGCCATATGGATTGAAGAACGCAGGAGCGACTTATCAACGCCTGGTGAATCGAATGTTCAAAGATCAGATTGGTAAAACAATGAAAGTCTATGTGGATGACATGCTAGTGAAGTCACGGCAGTCAAACGACCACATCCGAGACCTAGCGGAGATGTTTGACATACTCAGGCATTATGTAATGAAGATCAATCTGTTGAAGTGTTCATTCGACGTAGCATCAGGAAAGTTTTTGGGATTCATTGTGAATGCCCGAGGAATCGAGGCTAACCCAGAGAAGATCCAGGCTATCCGAGATATACAAGTACCCAGAACCATAAAGCAGGTGCAAAGCCTGAATGGAAAAGTGGCTGCGCTAAGTCGATTCATATCCAGAGCTAAAGACAAGTGTATTCCCTTCTTCGACATTATAAAGAAAGGAAATAGAAACTTCGAATGGACATCCGACTGTGAGGAAGCATTCCGGGCTCTGGTAAGGCACTTGGAAAGTCCCCCTGTACTGTCCAAGCCGATAGACCACGAAATGTTGTATGTATACTTGGTGGTATCCCAACACGCTATTAGTACAGCCTTGGTCCGTGAGGAAGACCGGATTCAAAAGACTTTTTACTATGTTAGTAAACGCTTGACGGGGGGGAAACAAATTATCCAAAGATTGAAAAACTAGCCTATTTCTTGGTGATCGCATCACGCAAGCTTCGCCCCTACTTTCCGGCACACTCAATCAGTGTCCACACCGACCAACCCCTACGACAGGTACTCCAACGACCAGAAACTTCCGGAAGGATGTTAAAATGGAATATTGAGTTGAGTCAGTTCGATATCGCCTATCTACCGTGAAGGGCCATACAAGGACAAACACTAGCCGACTTCATTGCTGAATTCACTGTGCTAGATGAACCGAGCAGTCACAGAATCATACCCCCCGCTCGATGGAAGATGTACACCGATGGGCATCTAACGACCGTTGCTCGGGGGCAGGTATAATCCTCGTAACTCCTGAAGATCGATCAATATACTACGCTTTGAAGCTCGAGTTTGCAGCAACAAATAACGAAGCCGAATATGAAGCATTGATTGCTGGCTTGAGACTTGTTATCGAACTGGGAGTGAAGTCAATCGAAATCTTCTGTGACTCGCAGCTAGTAGTATATCAGGTGCGGGGAGACTATCAAGCGAAGGGACAGAGACTTGCTCCTTACCTTGCTCGGGTTCAAGAGCTGCTGGCGAATCTGGACATCTCGCATGTCCCATGTGAACAAAACGGAGAAGCCGATTCGTTGGCAAAATTTTCAAGCACTGGTGATTCACAGTAACTGGGATTGTTCCCTGTTGAGACCCTCTATGCTCCAAGTATAGACGTAATGGAGACAGATTTCGTGTTAGAGATCAAACTTGAGAAGGAATCGTGGTCGACCCTAATCAAGCAGTACCTGCTACAAGGGGATTTTCCTGAGAAGAGGAGCGAAAGACGCCAAGTCCTTCGTAAGGCTTCACGTTATGTAATACATGATGGGGTAATGTATCGGAGGGGATTCTCGACCCCCTTACTCCAGTACGTGGCCCATGATGAGATAAAACATGTATTAAAGGAAGTCCATGAGGGAGAGTGCGGTGATCATACCGGGGGGCAAACATTGGCAAAGAAAATCCTCCGCTATGGATACTACTGGCCAACCGTGAATAGGGACGCTGCAGACTATATGAGAAAATGTGACAAATGCCAGATATACGCAAAAATTTCGAGAGCACCGCCGACGGAACTCATACAAATGGTTAGTCCCTGGCCATTTGCGATGTGGGGGATTGACCTGATCGGCTCTTTACCCATAGCCAAAGGAGGCGCGAAATATGCAATAGTTGCGGTCGATTACTTTACCAAATGGGCAGAGGCAGAGCCTATGCCCACGATCACCACCAAGAAAGTCATTAATTTCATTGTACGAAATATCATATGCCATTTTGGCCTTCCCCGGACCATCATAACAGACAATGGAACTCAATTCGAAAGCAAGAAGTTCAAAGAATTTTGTCAGAAATATGGAATTGAGAAAAGGTTTGCAGCAGTTGCTCACCCGAAGACAAATGGACAGGTATAAGCCGTAAACAAAATAATCAAGTCCATATTGAAAAAGCGTTTGGAAAAGGTTAGAGGCAAGTGAGTAGATGAACTCCCGACGGCGCTTTGGGCCTATAGAACCACACACAAGACCGCGACTAGCCACACTCCATTCGCATTAGCATATGGCACGGAAGCTGTCATACCCATGGAGCTTGAAGTTCAATCTCATCGGGTAACTCACTACGACCCTGCGTCGAACCGGGATCTCTTATTGGAATCACTGGGCTTTATTGATGAAAAACGCGAAAAAGCTGATTTGAGAGCGGCCTCATACAGACATCGGGTCGCCAGATATCATAACGAAAAAGTCCAACCGAGAATCTTTGACGTGGGAGATCTTGTTTTGAAACGAGTTTTTCTAGCCCCATCTCATATGAACCCCGCATGGGAAGGTCCGTACATCATCGAACGGAGGCTTGGAGAAGGAACTTTCAAGCTAGCGACCATCGATGGTGCGACACTCCCCCGAGCATGGAGCAACGAGCACTTGCGACGTTATTACACTTAGTCTATTTCCTTTATGCAGTAGTTGCATTTATTTCCAGTACGTTTTCATTTCTAGTTCTTGGCATGTTATAAGATAATTTAGCTTGCTTTCATTAATAAAGGCTTGAAGCCATCTTTTTCATGAATGATTAATGTTTCCGCGTAAGATAGTCCTGTGGCAAACGATTAAAATTATATTATTTTGGATGGCGTACGAACGCTATAAACAATTCAAAATCTCCAAGTCCCCGGAGTGTGGACTGGAGTACTTTAAGTCCCCGGAGTGCGGACTCGAGTATAAACAACTCAAAACCTTCAAGTTCCCAGAGTGCGGACTGGAGTACTCTAAGTCCCCGGAGTGTAGACTCGAGTATAAACGAATAAAAACCTCCAAGTCCCCGGAGTGCGGGCTGGAGTACTCTAAGTCCCCGCAGTGCGGACTCGAGTATAAACGACTCAAAATCTCTAAGTCCCCAGAGTGCAGACTGGAGTGCTCTAAGTCCCCGGAGTGCGGACTCGAGTATAAACGACTCAAAATCTCCAAGTCCCCAGAGTGCGGACTGGAGTGCTCTAAGTCCCCGGAGTGCGGACTCGAGTATAAACGACTCAAAATCTCCAAGTCCCCGGAGTGCGGACTGGAGTACTTGAAGTCCCCGGAGTGCGGACTCGAGTACAAACGACTCAAAATCTCCAAGTCCCCGGAGTGCGGACTGGAGTACTTGAAGTCCCCGGATCGTGAACTCGAGTATAAACGATAAAAATTCTCCAAGTCCCCAGAATGCGGACTGGAATATTCTAAGTTCCCGTTGTACAGATTAAAAAATGTTCTAAGTGCTTGAAGCATGGTAGGAAAACGAATAACTCTCAGAGAATCAACGGGCTATGTGAAGACAAACCAAGAAGTCTGTGTTATGCACAACAACATGGATTCGAATCACAATCACAAAGAAAACTTAATAATAAGAATCTTTTGAAGAGACAGAAAAGGAAACTAAACTTTATCCAGGAAAAGTTTTCTGCTACAAGTATTCCAAAAATTCGGAGTCAACGGTCTGTCTACAAAAATTACAAAAAATTATTACACGACTTAGATTGACTCTCGTTGAACGAGGACAGTAGTCACTTTTTATGCTTCTTCAACTTCTTCCCGGACGGCTCTTCCCTAAAGCGTTTACCCTTAGAACCTTTCCTTGATGAAGGAGTAACAACTGAAGAAGTAGGAGGAACATCCAAGGGCTTGGACCTGCCAGGAAGGATGACCTTCAATGGCTTGTTCAAGGGATCGTCCAGGTCTACTTCACGCGGCTCAACCTTGACCTTGACTGTATCTCTTTTCTCTTTCTCGAGCCGCTTCTTCATGCTCAATTCAGATGTATGCTCAGAGGCGCCTGTGACTTCTACTTCATAACTTCCAATGGAGGAATCTGACTTACCTTCGTCAAGCGCCTCGATCACCTGAGCATTAGGACCGGGAGCCTCACCTGCGTGAGGGGCCTCACTTTTTTCCTTCTCCGCCTCCTTGGCGACATCGCTCCTCGGAGTGGGTTCAAGATCAGAACGACCTGCACAAAGTCACGAAAAGCAAGTATTAGAATACGACAGCTTCTAGGGAAACACTTGGGATGTTAATGCAAAAGAATTGCCTACTAGGTTCCGGCTGGATTTCATCCGTTAGGGGGGTCTCACCCTCCGGGATAGGAGACAAAACATGAATGTCCAGGCCGGGGGCTTCCGGATCGTAGCCAATGTGCCATTCAAAATGATCAAGTATCGGCCGACTGGCCGGCTGGGTAGGCACATGAACAGGAGGTTCGACCCCGGATGGACCGGCGACAACTTCTTTCCCTTTTCTAGAGGGGGAGCCTTTGCAAAAAAGGGCCTTGGCTGCTGATAGGTCCGAAGGCTCATTTCCCTTCATAAATTCTTTTATCAAAGCCCCCTCGTCAACCTCCTCGACACCGCGCTCAGCCTTCCTGATCTGAATTAAGGTTTCCCACACCTCGAACAATGATTCAAGATAGCCATCTCCCAAAAAAGTTAAGTCGCGGTGCATGAGCACGCGGGCGTTGAGTTCGGCAATGAGTGGGTCGAACGCGGTTTTGATCTCTTCTCTACCTTCTTCCCTGGCTGCCTCAAGACGGGAATCGATGTCCGTCAACGCCATCTTCTTTCCCTCTTCACGGGCCTCGCTATTTAACATCTCAACCCTGTAAAGCTCGCCCTCGAGTTGTTCTTTTAAAAGTCGGGTGGCGACAATCTCGTCACAGTATCGCTGTGACTCTTCTTGGGCAGCCGTTTTCTCCTCTTTCTCTCTGCGGAGAAGCTCCTCAAGTTCCTTGACCCGGGTGCTGAACGCATCCCTCTCCTTTTGAACAGAGTCCTTCTCTAAGGACAATGCCTCACATCGTTGAACCGCCTCGTCAAGCTCTTTCTTATGAGTTGATTCCAAGCGAGTAACGGCCTCAGCAGTATCCCTGGCACTCCGATGGGCGACCTCGAGTTCAGACTTATAAGTGGCGAATTCTTCGTCTTGGGCCTTAATGATATTTCAATCGTGGATAGCCTTAAGCTTCAAACGGTCTATCTCATGCTGGCGCTCCACAGAGATTTTGGAAAGTTTCTCAGCTAGGTGAACAAATGCGTCATGTTGAACATAGACGTCATTCGTATAGGAAAGAGCGCTCTATTTAACATGACTGGGAATATGATGAATCGACGGAAGGAATTTCAGGCCATCGAAGCAGATTCTCGAAAATTTGTCTTTAAGCTCAGCCAGCTTCTCTAACACTGTTGGGTCTGTTGCAGGAGCAGGGGGTGACGGCTTTGAAAGTTCGCCCCTCCGGTGAGAATCTCGGGACTGTCGAGTAGAAGAGGAGTCAGAGTGTTGGCCCCGGGGAGCGTCGGGTTGCGACCTCTTATGGCCGTGCTTGTCTTTGCTGTGCTCCGCGTGAGACGAAGTATCCTGGTGGTGCTTTGGCTGATAGTAAGTTTTCCTCTGGGATGAGGAGTCCCGGGATTGATAGTCTTTATCGCCATCTCCATCTCGACGTCTTCCGGAACCCAAATCCCATCCTAGTTGATGAAAAATGGACAAACCGTGAAGACGATCGAATCCATGTGAGCACCCCATGTCACCTGCACAGAATTCAAATAACAGCGAATTAAGAAAGAGATAGCGTGACAATGAAAGCTAAGTGCAAATGGAAGTGCGAGTGTTTTGTGTGTGTCCGAGTGTGTTTCCCCTTGACGGACCAGTCGCTTTGCTAACAGGAGTTTTCTCTCCTTGGCTGTGGGATAAGATGCCTGCATCGCCTCTAACGGGCGAGTGAAGCTTGAATGCCTCCGGATCATTGAAGTCATAGTTGAGCAGATCTTCCAGAATGGAGAGGTTCGAGAGGCCCTTTAGCGAACTTTCAACGTGCTGTGAAGAAGCCTCCTTCTCTGCCGGGATGAGCGTAACATTGGAAGTTCCGCCAACCTTCTCCTTCCTAATCTTACACGTCACTTTCTTTTTCCCCTTCGAAGGGGAAGATGACGTTTCAATATCGTGCACTTTGACCAGCGGATCCTGAGTAGGACCCGCATTCTCACCTTGTGTTTCGGTGCTTCACTCTCTTTGATTTCCCCCTCCTCCTATGCACCGGGGGTGTGGCGTGACGACGATTCAGCCAACTTCTTCCCTTTACCGGATGCGGGCGTGGGGATAGAGACGCCCTCAGGAAGGCTCACGCGACGACCTTCTACTAACAGCTCGAACCTTGACAGTGAATCATTTGAAATGAGGGTTCGGATGTGTCGTTCCTTGGCGGGAAAAGCTCTAATAGCCTCAACAGCCTTAGAATAGCCGCGGCCCTCGGGACGTGGATTGATATCTGAAAAAATAAAACAAGAGTTAGTAAAAGCATCGCCTCGACCGAAATATGAGCATCGCTCTAAGAAGAAGACTTACTTCCTTCAACCCATCTCCTCGCGAAACCAGGAGGGCATCGCACGTAGAACCATTCCTGTTTGTACAGGGAAAACTTGCTCCATGCTCCAGTTAGAATTTGGCAATTGTGGTGCGGCTCGAGGAACACGAAGGAGGGGCTATCTCTCCGCTTCTTGATCATATAAATATATCTGATGTCGCCGGGAGTTGGAGGCCTAGAGAAGACAGCCATGGAAAGGAGGTAGGTCCCATAAATGAACGCATGACCGTTTGGGTGCAGCTGCGACGGGGCGACGTCTATGTATTGCAATACGTCCCGAAGAAATAAATTGAATGGAGGCACGCTGCCCACCCAACACATAAACTTATTGCAGGTGGTGTATCTGGCTGGGGGCAGGTGTGGACGATCATGCCTCAATGGAACCAACACATCGGCAAAAGGGATGCCGTGGATAGAGCATATTTGTCGAAGGGCGACTTCGTTAATCTTCGAAGCCTGTGAATCGATCAGATTATCTAAGAGAATAGATGACTCCAGGGCATCAGGAGCTAAATTATGAGCGGGGGAGGTCGACAGGTTAGAAGTGTCACGTCCCCTTGTTTGGAAGACGGCCCGGGTTTGTCCGAGATTGTGGCGGAACTGGATTTTTTAGACATTTTTTGACGGGAATCGAATCCTGCAGAGCACTTGTATGAACTATACTCAAAAAATGATCAGCGTTAGACTTAACAACATAAATTTCCCCCCTGTGTGGTGTGTGAGCTAGTGCAATCAATCGTGTATAAGCATTGGAAATTCAAGAGTCGCAAGGTTACTGATATAAAACTAAGCATAAAAATCATCGCCTTCGAAGACCGTCATCGCTGACCGTCTCCAAAAGCCTTCCTTATGGCGATTACAGTTTTAGATTCAGAAAACGTTAAAAGAAGGTCAATCTAGGTTCGGGTTTATGTCTACTGAAGCTAGGGAGTTAATAGTCCGGATCAGTTCGATATGCTAGCATGTTAGAGTCCTTGTCATTGTTCGGCATGATTGGTTCGGCATTTATGTGTTGTTCAACTAAGTACCGTTCGTCATGTTTTGTTCGGCGTTTACGTGTTGTTCGGCTAAGAATTGTTCGGCATGATTAGTTCGGCATTAATGTGTTGTTCAACTAAGCACCGTTCGCTATGTTTTGGTCGGCGTTTACGTGTTGTTCGACTAAGTATTGTTCGCCGTGATTGGTTCGGCATCTATGTTTGGTTGGCCTAAGTATCGTTCGGTATATTTTGTTCGGCATTTATGAGTTGTTCGGTAAGGCTTCGTTCTGCTTCCTCACTAACCTTCCATCCCATCGACCGGCATATGGTGTGCCATGCCGAACGTGGATTAGGCCGAGCTTCAACGCTCGACACTACCTTCAATTTTTTCCCTTCTTCCACCAGCTACACCGAACGATGAGGACGATACCGTTTGGCATTCTAACCATCTCCTACTCTTCCACCATTCTTTTTTTTCCCAAATCTCGTTCGACGCAAAGGAACCGTGCCGAACCACAGTATCTCTCCCAAACAACCCCTACGTTTGATCATCTCTGATCACTCCTCCTTGCCTCACGTCATTTGGCCTTAGAAATATCCTAAACCCTTTCGGCTACAGTTCTAATCTATGGACTTGGGCCTCTCGTCGAAACCTTTTTAATCAGGGAAAGGAGTTGGGTAAAGGAATTGATACCTAGTTTGTAGATCGAGACTTGGAATGGATTGAGAAGTCTTTAGAGTCCGATAACAGGAGTGGTTTGCAAGTTCATGATTGCAGAAGTGAAAGTGAAAAAAGAAGGGGGGAAGAAGAGGATACCGGGTTTTATAAGGGAGAAGGAGAAGTTGAAGGGACTATGACCGGTAGAACCGGTCAAGGCCATAGCGCTTGGCGTAACATGAATCGTTCGGCCTGGGCTAGCATGGATCGTTCGACATCCCGGGTACTCGTCTTCAGATGGGTTGTACCGCATACGAAGTCGCTCGGCGTAACATGGATCGTTCGGCCTCGGCTACACTATTCGGCACACACACCTTTATAGCTGATATTCTCAAGAAGGCTCCTCCAAGGAGATTTAACCAAGGCTCGAAGCAAAGCATGGAAGATACATACTTCAAAGCGTATCACGTTCGGTCACGTAATACGCTTTGGGGGCAAGTGTTTCCTAGGGAATTGACCGGGCAACTTAGTACTTAGGCTCTCGATCATTCGGCAGCAATGAGCGCTAGGCATGTTAAGACCATTCGGTACGAACGCATCATTCAACATCAATGGGCGTTCGACATGGGATAGCGTCCGGCATCTAGGAGCGTTCGGCATCGAGAAACGCTCGGTATTGAATACCGTTCGGCCAGAGAAGGACACTCGGCATAAGATCGTTCTACGACCAAAGAATTATTCGGCCTCATATCGTTTGGCATAGCCATCGTTCGACCTAGCAATAGTTCGGCCTAGCCATCGTTCGACCAAAACATTGGTCCGGCTTCTAGTTTCGTTCGGCACAAGTGCTCCGTACGGTAGTCAGTATGTTCGGCCTCATCTTGTTTGGCTAAAGGAGAACGTTTGGCTAAAGGAGATCGCTCGGCTAAAGGAGATCGTTCGGCTAAAGGAGATCGTTCGGCCTCTCAGGTTCGGCGCACAGAGACCACTCCGTTTGGGCCAAGTTATTCAGCTGCTAGGCCCGCCAGGGAAGTCCAACCCACCTTCGTCTATAAATAGAGGAGCAGGGGCACAGAAAAAAAAGGGAGATTTTAGAGAACACTGGGGAGACTCTGCCATTTTCAAGACTCATTCCAAAATTATTTCTTTTACTTTGCAATTGTATTCTAGTAACTAAAAACGGATTGTATCTGTAATCACCCATCAAGGAAATCAATGGAAATCAACTTCAAAGTGGATGTATGCAGTTACGCCGAAGCACTATAAATTTGGTGTTCTTGTTCTCTGCATTTAAATTTACACTCTATTCTCTGTTTTAATTTACTTTCTTCATTAATACCTCTACACAATCTTTCTAAGGGTGTTAGTGACCAATTTTGGTGCTAACAAAAGAATATTTATTTTATTTTTTCATTAATTTTAACAAAACATCGTATTATAATATGTTGCAATAAATCCATATGAACCTTACTTGAACATCAAATATATACAAATTTAAAATTTTGGCAATTTTGATTCTTTGATTTTGAAAGTTTGAATTAAAAATTTGAATTATGAATCAATTTTAATCGTATTTTTGAATACTAGTATTTTCAATACTGGTAATTTCAAACTTTATGAATTTGAAATTTTATTCTAAAAGCATCAATTTTGAATTCGAAACCATTAAATATGAATTTTTTTTCCTTGAACTAGAAAAATTAAGCATTGATTTTGCATTTTTAAATGAGATTTGAATTCGAAAATTACTAAATTCAAAACTAATTACTTGAATCGTAAAATTTAATTTTGAGCTCGATATATGTATGTAGGAGAATTTTAAATTTTACGAAAAAAGTCAAAACATTCTAATAAGAGAACCTATTATCACTTCAATATAATATCAAGTATGAGAAAATTAATTTAAGAGTTTATGGATAGAACAAAGTAAATATCATCAGAGAAATTTAACGAGAGATATAAGAAGAAATGTTGAATAATGTATCTTGAATCCTTTGTATTTTCTACTTCCCACTATTTCGTTTTGCAAGCCTATATTAGTCAAACCTCCCAAACAATCGGTTCGATAATCCCTTCTGTATCTACCTAAACCTCTATAATATGAGTTGCAATTCGATCCACTATGTTTTCAATATCACTAAAATAGCAAAAGAAGAATTTTTTCCCTAAATACAAAAAATAATCAAGTTTCGATCGTAAATACAAAGTAAATATTCGTCATATTTGTCGCTTATTTTTCTCACAAGTTAAAAATGTGTTTTCCCGCTAGTTTTCCAATATTCTTGCCTTGCCTCGGGTAGTCTTGGAATCGCCTTTCTCTTCTCATTATCCTTACAAGCATCTCTGCGCCCATAGTAGACAACAGTGCCCATCACTTTTGGAAAACGACCAGGCTAAGCATGGCCCTTAGTAAAAGCTTGCCTGTCAACGACAACCTGTCCGCATGGTGAAGGCAACTCACTCCTCTTTGAGCCATAAGGTCCATACCGCCCAGCCTCCTACCCAGGCCCGCCCACTCCATATCTCTTTTTTTCTTGACCGAGGGGTCTTAGTCTAAAGCACCTGGTTGCCTCTTCAAAAAGAAGCAACGACTGTACATTGCTCCACTAGAAAGGTTGGTATATACGACATTGTTTATTTGACAAAAGAAGCACTATGTAGCAACCTCTTAATATCCTTTGATGCCCACATGACAACGGTGTTACTACCCCACAAATCTTGGTCGCCATGTCACCCTCTCTGATAACAACATGCTTTGGTATGGTCAACCAGCCTACCTACATTTGAACTATTCAGTTCTAATGGCATTCGAGTTGTCCCGCATGCGACCCATCCAAGTCATCAACAATAGAGAGAAAGCAAGGGGATTGACACATCAATCTGAGCCCTCTAAATCAAATTACAACTGCTATAAATACAAAATTAAATGCACTTATACAATGATCGAACTCAGATTTATTTTTCTCATTATTATCTCATGTAATAAAAATACTAAAACAGAGCATCAAAGTAATAGAATTTACTATCATAGTGGATGCTGAATTCTTGGTTGAACCACTCTAAATCTCGTGTCTCTTTATTCATTATAGCATTTATTATCTTGATTTTCTCCTCTTTTTCTATCAACTACTGTATTGACCGGTAATCTTGGCCATTATCAACTCATAAACATAATTCCGAGGTTTGCTAAATTTCTTGTCAATATTTAGGTGTTACATTGTCTGCCATAAAACGCCTTAAACAGGACCATTATACTCGAACGGTGACTGCTATTATATGCAAACTCCAACAGATGCAAATAATTTTTCCAAGATTCCCCAAAATTCAAAAAACATGCTCTCTATAAATTCTCGAGCATACGGTTCACCATTTCTGTTTGATCATCAGTCTATGGGTGGTAAGTCATGCTCATACTCAATTCTGTACCCAATGCATTCTGCAAACTTCTTTGGAACTCATCGATGAACAAAAGGTCTCTATCACTGACAATACTGCTCGAAACCCACATGTGATCTTACTTTATTCTTCATGTATAATCAAGCCAACCCATCCGCCGTTCTCGTTGACCTCACCGAGATAAATTACTCTTAGTTAGTCAATCGACTATCGCCCAAATAATTTCTTTTCCCATTCTCGAACTAGGCAACATATAAATAATATCCATGGACACGGAATCCCACTTCTAAGTTAGTACTCCCAATGGTTGAAGTAAACTGCTTGGCTTTTGATGCTCGGCTTTTACTTGCTGTCAAGTGAAACACTTCTTTACATATTCACTAGCATCCCTCTTTATCCCTTCCTAGAAGAATACTCTCTTAATGTCATGATACATTTTCGTGCCCCTAGGATGAATGGTAAAATTAGGTTGATGGCCTTCTTCCAAGACTTCCTTTTGAAGTTTTCCACATTCAAAACACAGGGTCTTCTTTTCTTCCTTTGCCATCCCTTCGAGTCTATTTCGAATCCTTCCAGGTCTTTAACATTTGCATCCATATCTAATCGCCTAATTCTCTAGGCTAATAGTGGATCTTCCCTTTGTTAGAAACCATGTAGTATAAATTATACTACTACGGATGGATCTTAAAGTAACTTTAAAACTAGAGAGGGTGAATAGTATTTTATAATTTATATATAATTTTTTTAAATAGTTTGAAGATTTAAATCAAATCGTAGATAATTAACACACACACACACACATATTAACAGGCAGTCGTAGATATATGTGTATATATATATATATATAAATGCAATAAAAGTAAAGTAAAAGTAAGAGAGATGACATCAGAAATTTATACTGGTTCGAACAGACCAATCCTACATCCGGTCATGTACAATATCTATATAGATTTCATTTTAGTCGCCTACTTTAAATAGGTAGCAAAAAAACTAGAATAAAATATTGATTTTAAAGCAACAAGATACACCCTCCTGGCTTTCAAAACTAAGGGTAGGCTCTCTTGATTGAACCAGGCAACAAGATCAACCACTTGATTTAAATGGTCAACATGCATACCTATTTGATTTTAAAAGGCAATAAGCATACCCACTTGATTTGAGCGAGCAACAAGCACACCTACTTGAATTAGACGAGCAACAACACACCCACATAAATAGGAGAGTGGTTGATACCAAATACAAATAGTTATATATTGGGTACAAAATATCCTTTAGCCCTTTTATTGCACTTTGATCTTTGAATTGATAAGAAAATACTTGCAAATTAGTGAGTAGATTATAGAGAATGAATTTAGTAAAGTAATTGAATTTGAGTGAATCTGAAGAGTATAGAAAGTGGATTTTTTGAAATATCTAATGAGAATATGGTGCAAGAAGAATAGAGAGAAAGTAGTTATTACAAATTCATTTTGCGGCCTCCTTTATATAGTGTTTGAAGGGACATGTCGATTCGCGAAGAGATAGAGCCAAAATTAAAACTATTCAAAATTAAAAAAAAACAACTCTTCAACAGTACATATGTCTATATATGAAAATACGGTGTGTATACAATTATATGTGCTAATATAGTACACACGGATCGTGTAATATGGACTACAATATAAATGCGGAAATAGATGATAATAGCATAGTAAATAAAAAATAGAAAAATCACACCAGAGATTTTTATACTGGTTCGGAGCACCGTCCTACGTCCAGTCCCAGACTTCTATCTGGATTTTTACTATTAACAACCTCGCTTCACCCGGAGGAACAGGTTTACAACACCCGAACAACCGAACGGGATTTCACGCCTCTAATACACTGAGGACTTCAACACTTGCCTCTTACAACACAGAGGACTTCAACACAAGAACAAATACAATTGTTGTTGACAACTTGTGTTCTTGAAAACACGGATTTGTCACTAGTAGTACACCCTTCCTATAATCTTATCCTCAAAGTATGCGAATGATGTTTTGAAAGGATTAAGGAAAGTATATTACTTATTGAATCAAAAGATATGAAATAGTTTCAATGATTCAATAAATAATCGAGAGCTTTTAGAATGCAGGAGTATATATAAAGTAAGATCAAAGATTAGAGTAAAAAGCATATAAAATCATGTTGTTTTAATCAATGAATTAGATGAGTTTATATAGATAAGAATGGTTGTAACTCTTTGTGAGTAGTTGCTATTAAGAGATATGATCTTTGGTGAAAGGTAAGAGATGCAACCTTTGGAGAAGAGAAGTGTCTTTTGGAAAAATTGCTTTCTGTTTAAAAACGGTCGACAGGTTAAAAAGTGACCAGTAGACAGGAATTTAAATATATATACGTTATGTGCATGTGTGCACGTTCAGTGTGCAAATTATGCAGGAACGGTCGACCGCCTATATTGTGACCGGTCGACCGGTCCCTGTAAAGTTGCACACTGAATGTGCAACTACATTCTAATCGTATATATATTAATTTTCTTGAAAATGCATGATTATTTGAGGATAGATTTTAACAAGTTTATCACTAATATAATATCAAATAATCATTCTACAATCTAGAGTACCATATGTAGCTCTTTATAGCCATAATGACCTTGTTTTGTCGATCGCCTTTAGTTATTTGTCAGAAATCAAAAGCTTCATAAAACTTGTGACTCAACAATATACATATGTGGGAATGTCGACATACCCCTGTATTTTGAGAGAAACTATAACACTTTTAATGTTACAAAATTTTGATATTTTATAAAATCATTTTAAAATAGTTTTTAAATACTTTTAATATATAAAAACTTTATAAAATATTTGTAAAACATATTTTGAAAATAAAACAAATATTTTGGTGAGAGGGCATTTAAAGAAAAGAAAGTTGCTATTCAAGGGTTTTAACAAATTTATCAAATGTTTATAGTATTATCTATAGTCTTGAACTCTTCATGTCTACGTTTTAAAACCGACAAGTCTTTAATTGTCTTGATCATCTCTGAATCTTGATCTCTTATCTCTTTACTGATTTGTCTTCATACTCGATTATTTTTTACTTATATGAACTTTTGTAATATCCCACAAAATAATCTATACGTCTTGGGAAAATATTAATACTTTTATTTATATGGTTGTTCTCATCAAAATCAATATCGGTGGCATAAAAAATCTTCCCTTTTTTGATGATGACAACCATGTAAATATTTTTATTATAAAATACAATGTAACTCCCTCTAATTGGTTAACTCCCTTTATTTTGAATAACTCCCCTTAGTATATGCATATATTATGTTTTATTATTTTCTCCCCCTTTGTCATCAAAAAAAGGGTAAAGAGTATAAAACCCCTCCTAAATGTGACATATTAAATATCATGAAATGCGATAATATTGTACATGGAATCAAAATCAATTTAATTGTGAAACAATAATTCTGCGAAATAATTTTATAGTTACAGTTATTTAAATCATATATTCAAGACATATCATCTATATTAAACTAATTTATTAAGAACAAATCAAACCATGTTATCAAACCAAGGTAAATAGAAAAACCACTCATATAAGTTAAATTAAATAATACAAACCAATTTATACAATCAAATTAAAGCAATCCTATAAGTTCAAACAAAAGACACAAACAAAACTACCAGTACATACCCAGAATACTTATTATATTTTCATACTAAACTATTGTTTTGGTTGTTGGTGATTTGTGGATGGAGCAATTTGGGTAGTGAAAACAATTTTTTTTTTGTTCCACTAAATTTCCATGAAAATCATAATTGACTTCTCCTACACAACATACTCCATCTTCGTCTTTATTATCGTCACCATCCTCTTCTTCTTCCTCTTCTTCCTCTTCTTCATCATCTTGATTCATATGGTTACTGCAAGATTGATATATGTGACAACCCACACCTCTCGACATACCAACCTAAAGTTCAGAGTTGCTTTCGATCTCGCGTTGAGCAGAGAAATGTGAATCATCGAGGTTTGACCTTTAACAATTCAGAGATTAATACAAGCATACATGATCTATGATATACTACACTTTCAGAACTCACAGTGGAAGGAATAAAACATATATCATAGAAAATATCCAAATCACATTCTCAAAAAATTTAGCATATGTCCAATACAGAATACATAGAAAAATATCTCTCAAAGTCTGATACATGAAGCAAAATATACTGATGCGATAAAATAATACATAGAGAGTAAATATGATAAAAGCAGAATCCAAGATAAGCATGACTCTCCAAGTATCAAGAATTTGTCAATCACCTGCTGCCTTGTCCATTTGTGGTAGGGAAGAAGATAGAAAATGAATGACCCAGACAAAAAGTATGGAGAACGAATACAAGGTTAATATGTGATGATCACGCGCAGTTAACTTTAAAGCTATTCGAAATGACATAGGTTGTATCATAAATGTCCGCGAACTCCTAAGGTCCAACACCTAACAATTCTTACCTAATACAATGGACCGAACTATAAATCAAACTCATATTAACGATCAGCCAAGTCCTTAGAGTTATCGAATATGAAAATACTTCCCGTAGGAGATTGTGGAACTGCTCTCCCATAGCTACCAATCATCACTATGATTGGAGAGGGAGAACCCCAAAATGAAAACTTGCTATATGACTCATCGTATACACCACAGTTCACCTCTTTATCGTAGTGCAAAATGCCTTTTATCGTACTAGGCCGACGTTGACCTGTACCACATCATGTCAGATCCATATGTACAAGAACTCTGATTAGTGCCGGGCTCCGTTCTTTCTTATAGCCTCTTATCATGCTACGTCGGGCCTGACTGTCCTTTAAAATCCCACATTAGCGCCGAGCTCACTCACTTGGTATCTCCATTAGTGTTACGCATCCACTATAGAACACCTCCTGAGTGTCTGCAAAATACATCATCCTAGTCAACTCTTGACTCTCATTTGGGTGTTTAACCATTACCCAGTCTGCGACGACCTGTTGCCCTTTGATAGGGTACTAAATTCCCTACAGTCGCTAGCATGTGTGCTTAGTCTAAAACAGGCTCAACCAATTAGTTTTATGTTTACAAATTTTTTTCCAAATTATATAATTTTTATTGTTTAACTTAGGCCTTAGCCCGAGGTTCAAATTCTGAATTTTTCATCCGGAACGGTCGATCTCTTATACCCTTCGATCGACAACTACTAGTCGACCGTAAGATTTCCAGGTTAATTGCTTATGAACAAAAATTAGGGTTTCTGCATGATTTCAATTGTCGATTGTTTGTATGGTTTATTCATGTTGATTGCAGTGTTTTATCTACCCTAATTTACTAGGTGACCAGTTTATTTGTCAAATTACAATTCAGTTTATGGTTTATGGGTTTGCAAATTTGACAATAGCGTATGCAACTAGACAATTAATTAGATTAGCAAGTTACTGTAATTCCAACTCTAGGGTTTTAGATTCAAATCTAGGGTTTTAGCATATATAGTTTAAATTTAGCATATTCAAACTAGGGTTTCTAACATCTTAACTAATTAAAGCAGTTTAAATTTAACTATAATAATCAGCTTATTAGATTTAACTATAATATCAGCTTATTAAATTTATGTCCACTGACCTCAAGCCTAAGCCCTTCCTAAACGCATGCCAGAGAATCATCCCACCAGCTCAATGCCTCTCCCTGTAATGTCCAGTAGCTAACTGCCTCCTCACAACATCAGTTAAGCCCATCAGACCAATTATCCTCTCACAAGCGTCGATCCATACTCCCGGATTCTCATAAGACTATGTCTCTATATATTCTTGTCTCCCAGACTAGAAAATTATTTGGATAGCTTAGCAAAGTCCGGAGCAGTAGGTGGGCGGGAAAGAACCCACCTATCACTCCTTCTATGCTCTGTTTAGAAGAATTGAGCTCGGCTTGTCCCCTAACCTGAAGATATTGGAACCATATAGGGATATTCATGCTCGGGATTTTAGTTGCATCACCAAAGCCTGAACCTACGCGATCAGTAATCTTTTAATCTGTGAATTTTAAGAATATGATCGGCTACTTTTCATACATAGTTTAGGCTTGAATAAGAGAGATAACATAGATACAAATCAAAAATAGCATAGGCTTGAAAAAGAGTGATTACGATTTGAGTAAAATCTTTAGAAAAGCTCTTTGAAAAATATTTACTTCTAGAAAGTTTTATTTTTTCAAACTTTGGAAAACAATTTTGGAAAAACATATTTTTCCAAAAAAATTCAAATACTTTCTCTCAATATGGTCCCAATACCTAAGGAACTTTAAACCTATGCTCTGATACCAACTTTGACAACTTGCACCTCCTAACACATTGATCCAAAGCTCAGAGTGGCTTTCGACCTCGCTTCATGCCAAGAAATGCAGATCGTCAGCATTTTGACCTTTAACAATTTTGTGACTGATACAAGCAAATGTAATCTATGATATATTACACTTTCGTAACTTATAACGGAAGCAATAAAACATATGTCACAGAAAATATCCATCTTAGAAAATATCCAAATAGCAGCCTTAGAAAAATCAATACGTGCTTCAATATAGAGTATATAGAAAAATATCTCCCAAAGTCTAATACAAGAAGCAAAAACGTACTGATAAGATAGAATAATACATTGAGAGTAAATATTGTAAAAGCAGACTCCAAGATAAGCATAACTTCCTAAGTATTGAGAATGTTCCAATCACCTGCTGCCCTGTCCACCTGTGGTGGGGAAAAAGATGGAAAAGGAATGGGTCAAACATCAAGTACGGTGAATGAGTTCATGTTTAATATGTGATGATCATGTGAAGTTAACTTCAAAGTTATTCTAAATGACATAGAGTGTGCTACAAGTGTCCGTGAAATCCTAAGGTTCAATTCCAAAAGACGCTTGTCTAACATAAGGGGTCGAACTATAAATTGAACCTCACACTAACGATCGACCAGCGTCCTTGGAGTTATCCAATAAGAAAATACTGGCCATGGGTGACTGTGGAAACTGCTCTCCCATAACTACATATCATCACTATGCTTTGAGAGGGAGAACCCCAAAATGCAAACTCGCTATATGACTCCTTTTATGCTCCCACCATCAACCTCTCCATCATAGTGCAAAATGCCTCTTATCGTACTGTGCTAGCATCCATGTCAAATCCACGAATACAAGTACTTCCATTAGTATTAGGCTCCTTTCTATCCTACATCCTCTTATCATGCTGCCTCAGACTTAACCATCCTTTAGAATCCCCCATTAGCACCGGGCTCACTCATGTGGTATCTCTATTAGTATTGCGCGTCCACTATAGAAAAACCCTTGAGTGTCTGCGGCATATATCACCCTAGTCAACTCTTAACTTTCATTTGAGTTTTAACCATTACCTAAATTGCGATGACCTATTGTCCTTTAATAGGGTATTGAATTCCCTACTGTCACTAGCATGTATATTTATCACAAAATAGGCTCAACCATTCAATTTTCCCATTACATAATTTTTATTGAAATTATATAATTTTTATTATTTAACTTGGACGTTAGGCCGAGGTTCAAATTCTACATTTTTCGTCCAGAATGGTCGACCGCTTGTACCCACCAGCCGACTGCTATGGTTTCCAGGTCGACCGATCGTGAAGTAAAATTAAATTTCTGCACGATTTCATTTATCGATTATTTATATAGTTTATTCATGTCAATTTCACTGTTTTGTCTGCCTTAGTTTACTAAATGACTGGTTTATTTGTCAAATTACGATTCAATTTAGGGTTTGTGGGTTTTGGGTTTGCAAATTTGACAATAACATATGTAAATAGAGAAGTAATTTGATTTGTAAGTTATCGTACTTCTAGCTTTAGGATTTTGGATTCAAATCTAGGGTTTTAGCGTATTTAATTTAAATTATCATGCTTAAATTTAGGGTTTCTAACATCCTAACAAATTAAAATATATTAAATTTAACAATAATAATCATTTTATTCAATTTGTACTCGATCACCTTAAGCCTAAGCTCTTCCTAATACCTGTGCTTAAGAATCATCCTCCTAGATCGATAGTTTCGCCTTGATCCGCCTTGATTCAGTTGCTTTTGTCTTCTAGGTTGAACTGATTGGATTTTTAGAAATTTTTAAGGTTTAGGTTTAGGAAATTTTTAGCAAGGTTTGGTTAAAGTAATCTTTTAATGGAGAATTGGGGTTTCATTTGTATGGTATTTATAGAGGTAGGGTTTTGTTCTGGGCCATTAGATTAGCTTAGAAAATATTTTTACAGAATATGATCCTCTCATCATATTGTTCATCTCCAAGCAAACAATCATGTTCGTTTAACGCTTCAACGAAAAACGGAATTTTTTTATTTTACAAGGGCTACGGTCGACCTTTCAATGCCCTAGTTCGATGGCTATTGGTTGACCATCGAACCCATTGGGTTGACAGGTCCTAATGAAATTTTTGTGTATTTTTGTTTCACCCGAAAGTCCTTCATACTAACTCGGATCTCGACATGTTATATATAAAAATCGCTACGAACGCAATTGTGAAAATTCAATAGCCAAATTTGGACATGTATGAAAATTTTATTTAAGACCTTGTTTGATTTTTACTTAATTTCCTTATTAAATTCTGTTAGTTTTTAGGGTGTCACAATTTAGACATCTCCCAATTCAACAATTATTGGATTTATTTCTTTATCCAATAAAAATTTCTATGTATTCCTCCATATTCTTCCATGCTTCTCTTGTTCATTTTTGAATCAAATTTGCATTACTTCAATTTTAGTAAGCATTATTAAAATTGAATTTGCATTACTTCAATTTCAATATAGAGTACATAGCAAAATATCTCCCAAAGTCTGATACAAGAAGCAAAATGTACTGATATGATAGAATAATACATTGAGAGTAAATATGGTAAAAGCCGATTCCAACATAAACATGACTCCCTAAGTATTAAGAATGTGCCAATCACCTACTACCATGTCCATCTGTGGTGGGGAAAAGGATAGAAAAAGAATGGGTCAAACATAAAGTCTGCTGATTGAGTTCAAGTTTAATATGTGATAATCACGTGCAGTTAACTTCAAAGCTATTCTAAATGAAATAAGGTATGCTATAAGTGTCCATGAAATCCTAAGGTCCAATTCCTAAGGATTCTTATCAAATACAATGGGTCGAACTATAAATCGTACCTCACTGTAACGATCGGCCAATTTCCATGGAGTTATCCATTAAAAAATACTGTCTATAGGCGATTGTGGGAACTGCTCTCCCATAACTACATATCATCACTACACTTGGAGAGGGAAAACCCCAAATTACAAACGCGCAATATGACCACCGTATGCGCCCACTATTCACCTCTCCATCATAATGCGAAATGCCTCTTATCGTACTATGTAGGCATCCACCTATATCACGTCATGTCAAATCCATGCATACAAGTACTCTCATTAGTAACGGTTAGCTTTCTACCATATAGCCTCTTATCGTGCTACGTTGGGCTTGACTGTGATTTAGAATCTCCGTTAGCATTGGGCTCACTCACGTGGTATCTCTATTAGTGTTTCACACCCACTATGGAACACCGCTTGAGTGTCTGTGAAGTACATCACCCTAGTCAACTCTTAACTCTAATTTGAGCATTTAACCGTTACCCAAACTGCGATGATTTATTGTCCTTTAATAGGGTACTGAATTCGCTACTGTCACTAGCATGCATACTTAGCCCAAAATAAGCATAACCAATCAGTTTTCCATTTTTATAATTTTTTTGAAATTATATTATTTTTATTGTTTAACTTGGAAATTAGCCTGAGGTTCAAATTCTGCATTTTTCGTCCAAACGTCGACCGCTTATACCCTCTAATCGATCACCATCGGCCCACTGATATGGTTTCCAAGTCGACCGGTTGCGAAGTAAAATTAGGTTTCCGCACAATTTCAATTGTCAATTGTTGGTATAGTTTATCCATGTCGACTATCTTGTTTATCTTCCCTAATTTACTAAATGGCACTTTATTTGTCAAATTACATCAATTTAGGGTTTGTGGGATTTGGGTTTGAAAATTTGATAATAGCATATGTAAATAGACAACTAATTTGATTAGCAAGTTAGCGTTATTCCAACTCTAGGATTTTAGGTTCAAATCTAGGGTTTTAGCATATTCAATTTAAATTTAGCACACTAAAATCTAGGGTTTCTAAAATCTTAACCAATTAAAGTAATTTAAATTTAACTATAATAATCAGTTTATTAAATTTGTGCCCACTCACACAAGCCTAAGCTCATCGTAATACTTGCACTTGAGAATCATCCCGCCAAATCGATAGCTTCATCTTGATCCACCTTGATTTAACTACTTTTTTCTTCTAGGTTGAATTGAGTTTTAAAATTTTTTACGGTTTAGGTTTGTAAAGTTTTAATGGAGAATTAAGGTTTCATTAGTATGGTATCTATAGGGGTAGGATTTAGTTTTGGGCCACGAGATTACCTTAGAAAATATTTTTAGAGAATATGGTCCTTTAACTTTATTCTTCGTCCCTATGCAAACAATCATGTTCGTTTAGTGTGTCATTAGAAAATCGAAAACGTTCAATTTTACAAGGGTCACTGTTGACCAGTCAATGCCCTAGATTGAACACTACCATTCAATCGGTCCCAATGAAACTTTTGTGTAGTTTTGTTTCGCTTGTAACTCTTTGATACTAACTCGGATCTCAACATGTCATACATGAAATCATCAAGAAAATTGCTATGAAACAATGGTGCAAGTTTCATAGTTAAATTCGAATGTTCATGAAAATTTTCTTTTAATCCCTTATTTTATTTTAATTTAGTTTCTTTATTACATTTCCTTAAATTTTTAGGGTGTTACATTTTTTCCCCTTTAAAGGGTTTCGTCCTCAAAATCTCTAAGGACGTAAAAATGCAATTGACACACACAACGACCAATAACTACATTCATTTACTCAACCATCATCCACAAGCAATCATTGTCCTTAAGGATTTTATAATGCAATATGTACATGGATATGCGACGTGAAATGCATGTGAACCTGTACAAATGCAAAAGAGTAGGCGGTCTACTGATCCAGTTGACCTCCTATTCTGAAAATGCCCATGCCTTGCATCTAAATGTATGCAACATCCTAGGTAAATATTTACTTGTAATTCTATATGCATGCGCAATCATACAACTCATATACAACATCTATATGCATAACATCCTCTAGCACAACAATATCCAAGAAATAACATGCAACTACATATAAGTGTGTGTGTGTACACCTAAAGTTTACACTATCCTAAAGTGTAAATGAGCACAATGTGAAAAATATATCCATATGCATTCTTTAGCATCCATCATCCATAACATGTCATATCTATGTGTTTACAACCATTCTCAACATCCAATAGTCTCTACCTAAAAGGAAAACCACCTAAGTCCTACATAAGAAATTCACACTTATGAGAATTCCAAATTTAAGATGTACCAGAGAAGAGTTGTGGTGGGTAGATTACATCTTCTCCTTGGTCTCCCATATACTCTCCATTGGGTCGTTTCCCCATTTGTCCTTAACAAGTCCGATCTTCTTACTGCAGAGTCACTTAGTACAGTGCACTAAAATACGAGTGGGTGCACAACGAACAAGCGACTCTCGCTCTACCTCATCCTACTCTAACTGACTCGGCTCGATCACGGTAGCTGTATCATGTAAGTACTTTCGCAAGTGCAACACATGGAAAACGTCATGTACCCCCGCCAACTTCTCTAGAAGCTCTAGTCTATACGCCAACTTCCCTACTCTAGCCACTATCGGGAATGGCCCTACAAATCTCGGTGTCAGCTTCGTCGAACTACCAAATCTCATCGCTTACCTAAGGGGTGAAACCTTCACGAATACCATGTCTCCCACTTCTGTGCGTTTCCTATCAGCATAGGATTTCTATATATTCTTAGCGGTCTTCATTATCCTATGGATCAGATCCACCTTCTCTGATGTCTTCCTAACCATATCCAACCCAAGAATAATCATATATGTCATATCCTACTAACACGGCAGTGATCTATAGGGTCTACTATATAACGCCTTGAATGATGTCATCCTAGTGCTAGCTTGATAAATGTTGTTGTAGGTAAACTCCATTAATGGCATATAATCCTCCTAAGAACCTCTAAAATCTATAATGTACATCCATAGAAAGTCCTCCAAAACCCACTTAACTCTCTCCATCTATCCATCCTTCTACGGATGATATGCAGTAATCAAGCTCAACTCAGTACCCAAAGCCTCCTATAGACTCCTCCAGAACTTACTAGTGAAAATGAATCTCGATCACTAACTATGCTAATAGGTACTCCATGTAACCTATCGATATCTCTCGTGTACAGAGCTGCCAATGACACCTCCATCCTAGTACTCCTCACTGGCATGGAATGAGCGCACTTAGTCAACCGATCGACTATGACATAAATATTCTCATTCCCTCTCTTACTCCTAGGTAAACCGTATACAAAATCCATAGAAATACTTCCCATTTCTACCGAGGAATATCCGATGGCTGCAATATCAATGGAAATTCTCCTCCAAACCATGTAATACTGGTATGTAATCCCCAAGCCACTTTGAATTACATACCGTTAGTGGTGTCAGCATACCTCCTCCTAAGGTTGTAGAAGCCGGCACTCTCTTTTGTCATGAATAGCTAGTTCGGTTCTTTCTTGACGACAATCCTCTATTCTCGGTTGTAAAATCTCATCTTAAGAAAGTTTGGAAATTGAAAGGTAAGATTACTATGCGGTATGGTAACTCTCTTTTCTACTTTCATTTCACATGCTTCAAGGATAGTCTTCGTATTCTAAAAGCCGAACCTGTCATTATTATGGGTAAGCCATTTATTGTTACCAAATGGTCTGCCTCGGTTGATGCAGCTCATGAACAGGTTCTATCTATATCAGTTTAGGTACAATTCTCAAAAATATCATCCATTTTTCAATCAATGGTTGTATCAATTAATTGTCGAACTTGATTGGTGAGTCGGTATATTTCGATGAATCAACTGTGAAAAGGGATAGATTGGGTTATGCTAGAGCTTTGATTAAAATTAAGCCCGATAGGTTATTACCATCTGCATCACTGATGGAACCTATGTCTGGCATAGTTGCAGTGGCCGATGCCGGATACAAGTTGACATTGCCAATATGCTCAAACTATAAGTTATTTGATCATCTATTTGATGGACGCAAGCATCCCTCTACTCTTTCGCTAGTCCCTAAAGTTGGAAAGATTGAATTGAAGTCTCCTTCGGTGGTCCGGCTTCCTAAAGTTAGGAAACATGTTTGGGTCCCCAAACGTGCTCCCCTCATAGTCTGGAACGATTTGGTTCCTATTTCACCAAGCTTAAGCACTCTCTCTATCCCTGGTAACATTGTTGGGAACTCTAACGAAAAAACTTAGGTTCACGAGGAGGCACAGTTTCTCTATTCCCCAATGTCTGACACATACCTTATGTTTGTTTCTGCTCAGGAAGGTGAGCATAAATCACTATTTTATCATATCTCTAGCGACATGCTTACTCTTACAACAGGTGTAAATACGGTAGGCGTAATAGTGAGAATTTAAAGGAAGGGACTTGGGATAGAGATTGATTTTTGATAAGGAGTTTGGTTTATGCTTCGAACATTGAATTACTGTACGATGAGTATGTTAACATCATTAGGATTGACTCATCTAGTGATGAATATGAATCCTCCTCTATGCAAGAGGATTGGTTTGGTTTTTAGTAGTCGAGGAATAGTAGTCTCGCTCGTGTACTTTATTTTTTTCTTATGCTAAGGCGCTTGTGCCTTGCATTGTAGTTGTTGAGATATCTTTGCCTTACATCTGTTAAAATTTGTAAAATGGTGCAGCCAGTATGATCTGACTTGTCCATACAAAATGATAATACTTTGTTTTACCTACAAAATCTCCTCCTGGCTTCTTGTGCTCCACCTTTACCCTCTGGTAATCATACATCTAGCTACATAATCTGCCACTTTCTTCTTCATACCTAGCCAATAGAAGACTCTCCTTATGTCACGATACATCTTGTCTCCACCAGGATAAATGGTCATCCTAGAACGGTGAGGCTATACAAGTACAACATCTATCAAATCCATACTATGGGGAGCATAGCCTTTCATCCCTCTCTAACCATCCTCTCGAGTCAATGGCATAATGCCTCAAGTGACTATGTGACTCTCCTTTACCCATCCTCTCAACAATGTTTGCTAGATTCTTATCCTCCTTCTACCTAGATCCAATATGCTCCATCAATGCAGGCTGAACATCTAAAGCTGCTAGTAGTCCTGAGGTAATATCTGATGATGGTCTAAAATGAAAGGTAGAAATATACTCCAAATGTCTCCACTCATAGAATAGGGGACTCAACACTGCACATTGTGTACTTAAAGCATCCGCCACTACATTACCCTTTTTTGGGGTATAAAATATATCAAAGTCATACGATTCTTAAAACTCCATCCACCATTGCTGCCTTAAATTCAAGATCTTTTAGTAGAACAAGTAATTTAAGGACTTGCGATCCATAAATAGCTCGAATCACTCCCTTAAAAGATAATGTTTTATGACTAGAGTGTAAAGGAAATGGCATCCAAGTGAAGATCATAGGCAGGGTAGTTCTTCTCATGGATCTTTAACCACCTACTCGCATAACTCACCACCCTTCCTTCTTTCATCAATACTGCACCTAATCACATACTACAAGCGTTGATATAATTTGTAAATGGTTTAATCCCATCTGATAACACCAAAACCGATGCACTAGTCAATGCCTCCTTCAACTTAATAAAAGCATCTTCGCACTTCGCATCTCACGAGAAAACTAGATTCTTCTTGGTAAGACAGATCAGTGGGGAAGAAATCTTCATAAGGTCCTTAATGAACTTGTTATGGTAGCTCACTAAACCAAGGAAACTTCTTATCTCTATGCCATTCTTCAAAACATGTCAATCTTTAACTACAACCAACTTGTTGGGATCAGCTACTAAACCATTTTTGAGACGGTGTGTCCTAAAAAAAGTACCTCCTCTCCCTAAAAGTGACACTCTGAAAACTTCGCTTTAAGCTTATGCACACGGAGTGTACTGAGCACTTCTCCCAAGTGTGACTCATGCTCCTTCTCACTCCTCGAGTATACTAGAATATCATCCCCAAATACCATGACGAGTTTGTTAAGCAACCCCCTAAATGCTCGGCTCATCAAATAAACAAAGTATGTGGATGCATTGGTCAGTCTGATGGGCATGACTAACCACTATAAAGTCCGTCGGGAGTATGGAATGCTGTCTTCTAGACACTGTCCTTAGCTACACACAATTAATAGAATCCGTTAGCTAAGTCAAGTTGTGAGAATACTCTAGCTCTAACCAATTGATCAAAGGGATCGTCTATGTGGGGCAATGGATAACGATTCTTTTTCATCGGTTTATTTAGCTCCCTATAATCGACATAAAGTCTCAAAGAACCATTTGCCATAACAGTAAAGATGACCGGTGCTGCCCATTCGAAAATACTCCTTCTGATAAAACCCTTTTCCAACAACTCATTAACCTTCTTGTTCAACTCGCTCTTTCCATTGGAGCCATATGCCTTAGTGGTAAGGTGACCGGACTGGCATTCTCAACAAGATAGATCCTAAACTCAATCTCTCTCGGTGGTGGAAGATCGGTAACCTTAGAAAAAACATCTGGGAAATCTCTAACTATGGACACTGCACTAAGCTCATCATGTGATAGGTCCAATGAATATAAGTAGCTCAACATAATAAATTCTTGGGGATCGCAATAAACCTCTAAGCTACATCCATTACAGGAGCTCAACCCGACAACCCTCCTATCACTGTCCATAATAGTCTCATACACATTTATCTAATGCATGCCTAATATCAATCCAAACCTAGAAAATCCTAGTATAAAGGCATCACAATCAAACTCGACCATTAAGATAAACAAATTCAAAACCCTACACAACATAGAAAAATAGACCAATCCTTCTACTAGGTTTGGCAGAACTACATGGTCTATGGCTATACTATTGTGTGAGTGTAAGTCATCAACAAGTCTACTAGGAATTGAAGAATGTAAAGCCTAGTGTCAAATAAAGTGCAAATAGACAAATCAGAAAGAGTAAACACACCTTCGATCGCAACTTTCTTACCCTTGTCTGCCACTAGGTGTGAAATTGAGCTAGGGACTGCCGCTAATGCATAAGCCGGAACCGCTTGAGTAGAAGATTGAGTAGGAGCTCTCGGTGGTGCTTCGCAAGCTCACTTCAAATGCTCAATTTGATCGCAGTTATAACAGTTTATCTTTGAGCAATCTAACTTACACCCCTTAGAAAAGTGCCATTGTTTTCCACACTCATTACACTTCATATCCTTCTTCTGAATCTTTTCCTTTGGTCCAAATCCTCACTTCTTCTTATTTTTCTGATGCCTTTTCTCTCTAGCCTTCTAAGCCTCCTCTTTCTCTTTATTCCTGGAGACGGTAGTGAGTAAAGCCATATCCACTAACCCCTCATAAGCATCACCCATCAAAATGTGACTCAAAGCCAAATCTTGGAAAGGTTAGTTAAGTCCTTTAGAAAATTTAAGAGACTTCTTGTGTGGTGTACTAATCGACTCCATATCGAATTTAGCGAGCTTATTAAACATATTTACATACTCCTTGACTATCGTGTCCCCCACTTAAGATGGATAAACTTCTCCAGCGAACATCTTCTTCTGCCCAAGAAAGAAACTTCATATCAAACATCTTACAGAACTCATCCTAAGAAATATCATCCCCATCGATCTTAGACTCAATAAACTCCCACCAGCTCAATGCCTCTCCCAGTAACTGCAAGGGAGCTAATTGCCTCTTTACAACATTAGTCAAGCCCATCAGACCAAATATCCTCATACAAGTATGGATCCATACTCTCGAATCCACGTAAGACTCGGTCCTTATATATGCTTGCCTCCCAAGCTAAAAAAAATCTTTAAATAGCTTAGCAAAGTCTGGAGCGGTAGGTGGGCGGGCTGGAACCGCACCTATCACTCCTTGTGTGGGCTCTTTAGTGGAATTGAGCTCGGTCTGTCCCCTAACTTGTACACACCAGTGGAATCATATAGGGATGTTCATGCTTGGGATTTTAGTTACATCGCCAAAGCCTGAACCTACAAGATCGGTCATCTTTTATCTGTGAATTTTAAAAATATGATTGGCTACTTTTCACACATAGTTTAGGCATGAATAAGAGAGATAACATAGAAAAAAATCAAAGATAGCATAGGCTTGAAAAAGACCGATTACAATTTGCGTAAAATCTTCAGAAAAGCTATTTGAAAAATATTTACTTTCACATATATTTCAGAAAGTTTAATCTTTTCAAACTATGAAAAACAATTTTGGAAAAACATATTTTTTTCAAATAATTTTTCAAATACTTTCCCTCAATACGATCCTAATATCTAAGGAACTTTAAATCTATGCTCTAATACCAACTTTGACAACTTGCACCTCCTGATACATTGATCCAAAGCTCAAAGTGGCTTTCGAACTCACTTCGTGTCGAGAAAAGCAGATCATCAGTATTTTGACCTTTAACTATTTAGAGACTATTACAAGCAAATATAATATAAGATATATTACATTTTCATTACTTACAACGGAAGGAATAAAACATATATCACATAAAATATCCATCTTAGACAATATCCAAATAACAGCCTTAGAAAAATCAGTATGTGCTTCAATATATAGCACATAGACAAATATCTCCCAAAGTCTGACACAAGAAGCAAAAATGTACTAATACGATAGAATAATACATTGAGAGTGAATATGGTAAAAGTAGACTCCAAGATAAGCACGACTCCCTAAGTATTAAGAATGTGCTAATCACATGCTGCCTTGTCCACCTGTGGTGGGGAAAAAGGTGGAAAAATAGTTAGTCAAACATAAAGTCCATTGAATGAGTTCAAGTTTAAAATGTGATGATCATGCGCAGTTAACTTCAAAGTTATTTTAAATGACATAGGGTGTGCTACAGGTGTCCGTGAAAGCCTCAGGTCCAATACCAAAGGAATCTTATCTAACACAAGGGGTCAAACTATAAATCGAACCTCACGCTAACAATCGGCCAACATCAGGCTTAACCGTCCTTTACAATACTCTGTTAGCACCGGGCTCACTCACGTGGTATCTTCATTAGTGTTGCGCGTCCACTATAGAACAACCCTTGAGTGTCTATGAAATACATCACCCTAATCAACTCTTAACTCTCGTTTGAGTATTTAAACGTCACCTAAACTAGGATGACCTATTGTCCTTTAATAGGGTACTGAATTCCCTGCTCTCACTAACATGTATATTTATCTCAAAATAGGCTCAACCAATCAGTTTTCCCTTTACATAATTTTTTTTTGAAATTGTATAATTTTTATGGTTTAACTTGGACGTTAATCCAAGGTTCAAATTCTATATTTTTCGTCCAGAACGATCAACCACTTGTACCCATCAGTCGACCGCTACCGGCCGACCACTATGATTTCTAGGTTGACCGGTCGTGAAGTAAAATTATATTTCTGCACGATTTCAATTGTCGATTGTTTGTATCGATTATTAATGTCAATTTCAGTGTTTTATCTACCTTAATTTACAAAATGACAAGTTTATTTGTCAAATTACGATTAAATTTATGGTACGTGGGTTTTGGTTTTGCAAATTTGATAATAGCATGTGTAAATAAAGAGTTGATTTGATTAGAAAGTTAATTTAATTCCGACTATAGGATTTTGGATTCAAATCAAGGGTTTTAGCATATTTAATTTAAATTTAGCATGCTCAAATTTAGGGTTTCTAACATCCTAACCAATTAAAGTAGGGTTAATTTAACTATAATAATCATTTTATTAAATTTCTGCTCAATCACCTCAAGCCTAAGCTCTTCCTAATACTTGCGCTTAAGAATCATCCCCTTAAATCGATAGCTACACCTTGATGTGCCTTGATTTAGTTGCTCCTAGTCTTCAAGCTTGAATCGATTGGATTTTCAGAAATTTTTAAGGTTTAGGTTTTGGAATTTTTTAGCAAGGTTTGGTTAGAGTAATCATTAAATGGAGAATTAGGATTTCATTTGTATGGTATTTATAGTGGTAGGGTTTAGTTTTTAGGCCATTAGATTAGCTTAGAAAATATTTTTACCTAATATGGTCCTCCCATCATACTCTTCATCCCCAAGCAAACAATCATATTCGTTTAACGCTACAACAAAAAATTAAAAATGTTTTATTTTACAAGGGCTACGATCGACCCCTCAATGCCCTAGTTCGATCGCTTTCGGTTGACCATTGAACCCACCGGGTCGACCGGTCTTAATGAAATTTGTGTATATTTTTGTTTCTCCAAAAGTCCTTCATACTAACTCGGATCTGAACATGTGATATATTAAAATCACTACAAATGCAATGGCTAGTCAAATTTAGACATCTATGAAAATTTTATTTGAAGACCTTGTTTGATTTTTAATTAATTTCTGTATTAAATTCCATTAAATATTTGGGGTGTTACAATTTAGACATCTCCCGCTTCAACAATTATTGGATTTGTTTGATTATTGCAGAAATTTTTGCATATTCCTTAATATTCTTCCTCGCTTCTCTTATTCATTTTTGAATCAAATTTGCATTACTTTAATTTTAATAAGCATTGTTAAAACCAAATTTGCTTTACTTCAATTTCAATAAGCATAGTGAAGTCACAAAATTGGCTTGATTCTTCTCTTGGACGTTTGGAGAAATGGGTCTAGAGTCGAAATATAGTGGTTAAATATTTATTTTTTGAATTTCGAAAAAGGGAGGGAAAAACAATTTTTCTGAAAATTGCTAGGTATGTTGACATAAGCTATCCAGATAAGTCGACATATATAAGATAAATTTGTTTTTAATTTTTCTTTCTAATTTGTAATTGAAAAGATATTATTCATAGATTTTTGTAAACGAACATATTCCAATTTCTCTTCTTAATTTGATGAAAGTAGTTTATGCTAATAGTGTAAACATATCAACTATCTGATTTTCTGTATCTACAAATTCTACTGTAATAATTTCTTTATTTTCATTATCTCTTAAGAAATGATGTCCTATATCTATATTTTTTTTCTAGAATGATGTGTTGAATTTTAGATAGATTTACTATAGTGTCATACAATATATAGGAGATTGCTTTAAATTTAAACCGAAATACCATAAAGTTTGTTGCATATAGATAACCTATGAACAAACAAATGTTGCTGTTATATATTCTACCTCTATTTTTGATAGAGATACAGAATTTTGCTTTTTACCGAATGAAGATACAAGTGAGTGTCCCAAAAAGTGACAGGTTCCACACGTACTTTTTCGATTGGATATACATCCGGCATGATCAACATCACCATATGGTATTAAGTTACATGAATCTTCTTTTGAATAGAAAAGCCCATAGTCAACTGTGTTGTTAACAAATCTTAAGATGCATTTTACAACTTTAAGACGTATCTCCTTAGGTGAGATTGATATCTTGCACATAGACATACACTACGCATGATATTAGGTCTACTGGTTGTGATATAGAGTAAAGATCCTATCATATCTCTATACATTTTTTTATCAACGTCTTTTGAATTATCTTCTCATTAAGTTTCTCACTAGTTTCCATAGGTGTTGATTTTCCTCTTTTTTAGGCATTTCAATTTTTTTACTATTTCTTTAGCATATTTTTGTTAACTTATAAATATTTCATCATCCAATTGTTTAATTTATAAACCTAGAGAGAATGTTAATTCTCCCATGTGATTTAATTCAAATTCTTTAGTCATTATATAAGAAAATTCTTTATTTAGTTGTCCATTTGTTGACCCAGAAATAATGTCGTCTACGACTAATTGTATAGGTTGAGTATCACTATTAACTCTTTTTATAAATAATGTAGTTTCTACTTTGCCTATTTCAAAGTTAAATTGTATTAAGTATGATTTGAGTCTTTCATATCAAGTTCTAGGTGCTTGTTGTAACCCGTACAATTCCTTTTTTTAATTTGTAAACATGTTTAGGGAGTTTCTCATCTTCAAAAAGTGTGGGTTGTTCAACATATACTTTTCTCTAATAAATCCATTTAAAAATGCATTTTTGACATCTATTTGAAATAATTTAAAATTATTATGGTTTGCAAAATTAAGTATGATTTTAAGGCTTCTAATCTGGCTATAAAGGCAAAGGTCTCATCAAAATCTATTCTTTCTTCTTGGCTATGTCCTTGTGCAACTAAACATGATTTATTTCTTATGATTTCTCCTTGCTCATCCAACTTATTTCCATAAACTCAATTAGTTCCAATTACAGATTGATTTTTCGGTCGTGGAACTAATTGACAAACATCATTTTAAGTAAACTAATTCAGTTCTTCTTGCATTGCAAGGATCGGTGAATCATCTAGATCTTTTGGATTTTTGGATTCGTTAGTTGAAATAAACACTACATTACTCATCTTATTTAGTTGATTTCTAGTTTTTACAACTGACTCAATACTTTCAAAAATATTTGCTTAGGATGGTCTTTCAAATATATGTTCTTTTATTTGTATTTATGTCATCAATATTATTATTTTCATTGTTCGTAATTTCATTATTTGTAATCTCATTATTCTTACTAGGATTAAGATTTTATTCCCCATCATTACTAGTATTTTTATTTAAAATTTTAATCAATTGCAACTTGTAAAGTTGCTTCAATTATGTTCGTTCTAGTATTAAAAACTCAATAAGCCTTACTTCTATTTGAATAACCAATAAATATATCTTTATCCAATCTTATGTCAAATTTGTTTAAATTATCTTTCGTATTTAGTATAAAGCATTTGCTACTAAAAACTTTATAATAAGATACTTTTGTCTTTTTAATAAAAACTAATTCATAAGCTGCTTTGTTGGTTAATGACTTTATTAAAATTCTATTCAAAATATAACATGCTGTAGCAACTGCTTCAACCCAAATTATTTTGGTAAATCTCTACCAAGTAACATAATTCTAGCGCATCCGTGCATAGTTCTTTTTTTATGTTCTACAATTCCATTTTGTTGAGGAGTTTTAGAAAAATAAACGTTATGTGTAATTCCTTTCTTATTACAAAATTTTCATTCTCGAATTCTCCTCCATGATCTCTTCTTATCGTTATAATTTTAATTGATTTTTGATTTGGAATTTTCTTACTGAAATTTTTAACCACCTCAAGTGCTTTATTCTTATGTTTAAGAAATATTGTCTAAGTGTGTCTTGAAACATCATTTACTATTACAAAAACATATCTATTATGATTTATTCATTGTACTTATGATGATCCAAAAAGTTCTAAGTAAAGAAGTTCCAAGGGACGCGTTGTCGAAATTATATCTTTTGATTATAATGAACATTTGTGAAGTTTTCCCACTTGACAAGCGTCACATAGGTTATTGACACACCAAACTCATTTTTGGAAGTCCTCTAACAAGTTCATATCTGACTACTTTGGATAAATGTTTCAGATTCAAATGATCAAAATATTTATGTCAAATCCAAGGGTCACTAGATTCGATCATAAGACAAATATTATCGGTAAACACTTCATACTAAAAATGTAAATATTATGTTTCCTAATTCCTTAAAAAATAATTATAGACTCATCTTCTCAATACGGAAATTGTCCATTTCAAACTTAATTTCGAAACCCTTGTCACATAATTGACTAATATTAAGCAGATTATGTTTCAAATTCCAAACTAGCAAAACATTAGAAATATTATGAGTTTTTGAGTTACAGATGTTGCCGATGCCGATGATGTATCCTTTTGAGTTATCTCCAAACTTAACCATTCCTCCATCTTTGTAAACGATATCTTTTAAGATCTCTGGATTTTTAGCCGTGTGTCTTGAACATCCACTATCTAGTATCCATTTGTCCTTCTTGATTTGAGATGTATGGTCATTTGGTGTCGGTTTGTTATTTACCATATAACATACATATTCCTACAACTTCACTTTATACACTTTTAAATTTTCAGGTTGTTTTCAATATTATTTATTCCATAATCTATTTGGGCAACGAAAGAATTTTACAACTTCGTTTTTCTTTAAAAACGTCAAATAGTGTACTATTAGTGTTACTAGCCATTTATAATTTTCAAAAATCAAATACCAAGTTTTTGAAAACCTAATGCTATGATACCAAATATGGAAAATGGTATAGGGTAAATTATACTAGTTTGGACGGATCTTAAGGTTACATTAACACCAGAAGGGGTTGAATAGTGTTTTATAACTTATATTGAACTTCTCTAAATAGTTTCAGGATTTAAATCAAATAATGAATTATTAATACACACGTACGTGCATACATATATTAACAGGCAAACATAGATATATATAAATGTAGTAAAAGTAAAGTAAAAGTAAGATAGATGACACCAAGAGTTTAATATTGGTTCGGATTGACCAATCTGACATCTAGTCTTGTACTATCCGTACATATTTCCTTTCAATCGCCTACTTTAAATAAGTAACAAACAAACAAGAAGACAATCTTGAGTTTAAGGTAGCAAGATACACCCTTCTGAATTTCTGATCTCAGGTTAGACTCTCTTGGTTTAACCAGCCAATAAGATCACTTACTTGATTTAACCGAGCAATAAGATCACCCACTTGATTTAAATGGGCAACAAGCAAACCCACTTGATTTAAACGGGCAACAAGCTAACACAAATAGTAGTGGAGAGTTGTTAATTCCAAAAAATAATAGTTGTACTTTGGATACAAAATATCCTATTAGCCCTTATATAGCACTTTTGTAACGACCCGTATTTTTAAGTATTTTAATTTATTAAATTTAATATGATCATTGGATAAAAATGGTTAGAAATAAAAACTTAATGATTTATTATTGTAGTTTATTAGATATAGTAAATTTTTGAAAATAAACAATTTGGAAGATTTTGGCGATATTAAATGTTGAAATGAATTCTATGTATTTAATGTGTTTGCAATCAATAGTAAGTACCGAATAATAAATTTTGAATTTCTATAAAATGGAAGTAGTTGTTTTATTGTTTGAATTTATTCTAAAAATCAAAATCTTATTAAATAACTTATATTGAAATATGATAATTTGCAGGATAATTAAATTATTTAAATTTAATATTGGAATTATTTAAATAATTGAATCCTGAATTAGTGTGAATGAAAATTATAACGAAAATTGATTAAATTTAATCTAAAAAACAATGAAGATTGTTAACATTTAAAATTTGATTTAAAAGTGAATAACTAGAAATTGAAAATTTTATATTATAATTAGCGAGTAAAAATAGCCATTTTGGCCACTGTCATGGATTTCGACGAAACCAGTTTCATCGGATTCATAATAGTGAATATTGTACAATTTCAAGTTTCGTAGCAATCGGACTTATCGTTTGATCGTGCGAGCTCGAAACGCGTAAAAATCAATTAAAGGAATTTAAATAAATATAATTTTATTTTAAATATTGACTTCTATATATGATGGAGTTAGAGTTTGAAACTAGTTCCATTGAGTTTAAAAATATTGAAAACAAATATTTTGATATATTGGATGGCCTATTTTCGTTTCGGGAACGAATCGAGCTTTTCAGGTCGTTGTTATCGTTTCGACCCATTTGACCTGTTTCATCCATTCTTATACATCTCTGTTTATATAAATAGAATTTTCCCGACACCCTAGTAGTCATTTATTTATTTCTATACATACTGATATTTCATTTACTCCTTCTCAATGGCAGACAATCCCAAACCCTATGTCCCCAATTCAAAATCAAACTTTAGAAATTTAAACTATCTAAACTATATCAAATGATATATCGTTGGAAAGCTCTCGATGAGCGTAATCTAAATCTAAGATTTATTTTTCGATTGGAGGTTCAGTTTAGCTAGAAATCAGTGTAATAATCTTGGCCGTCCATATTAGGGTTTTGTTTTCAACGGCAAATCGTCACCATTTGATGATCGGGAAATGGTGTTAGGTAGAGGAAATGAAGTAGTTTGCATCGGCGGTATCTGGTCGTGTCAACGGTGCCATGTTCACCACGTTTGGCAATTTTACTTAGGCGACGACGAAGCTCAGGGTGGTGACTGGGATGGTCATAGCGCTCCAAGTAGGTGCGGCCGTGGACGAGCTTCAAGATGATGTGGTCTGACCGAGGCATGGGCGAGCGTGGTGGCAGCGGCAGGCGTTTGAAGGCGGCAGCTATATGGGTTAAGCAGAACGAGGTTGCGTTCATGACATGTGGGCTAGGGTTTTGAAGAGATAACATTAATTACAGTTTTTCCCCTTATATAATTTAAATTTAAAACGTTCTAACTATCGTAACTTTGCATACGGACTCAGATTTGGACGCGGTTTCTTCCATTAGGATCATATCGAAATTCTAGACAACTTGGAACTAGCATGGTTGAATTCTGAGACTATTCAAATTTAGGCATTCTTTTGGATTTTAATTTGACTAAAATCAAAGGTGAGTGTTCAAACCACTCACAAATTACTAAAATATTTTGATGTTCGTTAAATTGAATTCATGAAGTGATTTAAATTTATTGATTGTTGTTTAATGGTTTAAAATTGACATTTATATTGAATTGCATCAATTGTGTAATTTAATTTGACAGTTAAATTAAAATTGAAATTAACATTTAAATTGAAATTTGAATTTAATTCGCTAGTTAAGCACCCGAAATATGATATGTAACTGTTTTGGATATTGATTTTGATGGATGCCTAATGATTGATATGTTAGATGTTTGGATGTTTTTTTATATTGATTTATTCCTGCTATCCACCTTGGATATTACGGGCATCAAATAAATCAAAAATTAAATAAATTAAGAAATAGGTTGAAATGATATATACCAATGACATCTGATTTGGATTGAAATGATATATATCCATCCCTAAAATTAAAATTAAAATTAAAATTAACTGATAATTGGCCATAGAAGAAAATTAAATACGGACACCGCCAGTCGATTTTAAATTATTTTATAAAATTGTAAATTATGTTTTGATTTAATAAATTCGATTTTAAAATTTAGTTTAAAGATTTTATTTAAAATTAATATTTTATTTAATATAAGTTTTTAAAATCCAAATTTTAGGATTTTAACTTATAATTTTATTTAGTTTTAAAACATATAATTTAAAAACACTTTAAAATTTTAATTTAATAAAACATTAAATATAATTTTAGAAGATTTATTTAAAAATTTAATTTAAGATAATAAATGTAGACGTTTATAATAACTTTAATAGATAAAAAAATTTGTAAAATATTTTAGAATTTTGTAAAATGGTTTTATAAAGGTATTTATAAAAGTTTTGTAAGAGATTTTGTAATGGATTTTACAAAATTACTTTATAAAAGATTTTTATAAAGGGTTTTATAACGGTTTTATAAAGGAGTTTATAAAGGTTTTAAAGGATTTTATAAAGGGTTTTATAAAAGAACTTGTATAAAAGGATTTGGAAGCGTTTTAAGGGAATTTGCGTAGAAGTTTATGAAAAGTGGAAAAGTTGTAAACTGTTTTGGGAATTTATAAATAGATTTATAAATGGTTCTAAAGCACATAAATTGTTTATAAATGGTTTATGAGAGATTTATAAAAAAATTCGAAATTGATTTAAAGAAATCTTCCTCCGTATTTATGAATATATTTATACTTTTGGAATAATTATATGGATATCTTGATATGAAGGTATAAACCGTTTTGTCGATTTATTATTAAAAAATGCTTTATAAAACGACCACGGTGTGAAATAAACATTTGGTTGTTAAAGATACGGGGGTCGGATATTGTCATACTCTCTACCAATTCCGAAACCACTTTAACAACTGTGCAAGTGGTGGAGAATCCAGAATGAAGTAGGATGGTTTGGCGAACGCAACTAGTATGAGGTAAGAACGCAGCCCTGACCTTTGGGTCAGCTTGATATGACTAAAGCAAGAGCCATAACCAGGCCAAGTAAGGTCGCTTCTCCTATCGGACATGTTTCTTCGATGCAATTTCTGTTACTTTGTGATTGATTGGTGTCCACCCTCGATTTGATTATCGGAGTGTTGTTTTGAGGTGGGCGGTAGCTGCGACTATGCATTACCACCAGCTTGGTTCCACAAAACGGTAGAATCTTACCCTAGTATTGCCTCGCGTCCTTATCATATGCCTTATCGATCCCACTATGATTATGCTTTTTGTCGTAACTATGGAGTGCTCTTTGATAGCCCACTAATTTACAGTGGAGTTTACAGTACTATATAGACTACAATGCTTATATAATATGTGTTAAGGGGGATATGGGTAATGCCTTAACACTATTTTCAATATTATACTTTACCGATAGACACTACATATATAGTATATGCTACTACATTAGATAGTTTAAGGAATCCTTAAATCCTGTAACATTTCTTAAGTTATTATACTCACGTTATACACCGGATAGGAGATGAAAATCCCGTAACATCTCTAACGCCATTACACTCATTTCTACATGATATTGATTTGAATTATATGAGAATATTTTTGTTCTGACTCGAGTGTTTTGTCTTTTCATTATGCTCGGGTCAGTCTGAGCTTTTCAACATTGAAGACATTATTTCTCAAGGACGAAGGCAGAGTTTAGTATTATATTATTAGTATTATACCACTGCATCATGTTGTTCCGCTGCAATATCTTATACCTGCTGTATGTATAACTATGATAGTATTGTAAAGTGTAATAAAATGTTTTTGTAAAACAACTTCATGAACTGTTTATTTGATTATTATATTTTGTCATTCCGCTGCGAGATTCAGTTTTTTGTTTTCCTTCTTTTATCTTATTTTCTTATTTACCCCATTGACATTCCTACCTTTTGAATGGTTTGAGCTAGACATGTGTGGTTTAATGTCGATTTAAACTGTCCATAAAGGTGGGTCGTCGCAGTTGGTATTAGAGCTTTGGTTTAGAGATAACCTTAGCTTTGTGGGGTTTGACTTATTAGAGATAGGACAGTAATACCCTAGAATAAGTTTGTTTGAGCGTATATATATGAGAGCGCGTACTTGTTAGTGTTATAAATTGTTTTAAATTGTGTTTACTTATCCGTTGAGTTGTTTATGAATTCTGGTCGATGCATGGGACACCATGTGATCGATAGGGGCTTCTAAACAATTAAACGAGGCAAGTCGACATAATATTGTTTTAAAATCAGGTAAATGAAATAATATTACCAAAATTATATTTTATATATACAAAATGATCATTTCAATGGATATTAGTTGTTAGGAGATGATAATATTTAATTATCATCGATTATTGGTTGAATTAAATGTAAAAACGAACACTTTGTGAACTCCATTTCACGAAATGTTAGATAATTAAAATGAATTGAAATCAACTAAAATAAGAATTGGTTAAAATGACACAAATGTGAATTAATGAAATATTTTCATAATAAGGATATGAAATTATGTAAGTATATTTATAATATGGCTTATAAATAGAAAGGATTTAAAAGTCGAGAAATTTTGAATTTAAACTTGTTGCTTTCAAAATTGTATCAAAGCCTTCAAAATTAATAGTAATATTATTTGAAAATGTTTTGACTAGAAATATATTTAGAAAAGATTTTTTTGAAAGGAATAAAGCATTGAACTTGCTTTTGTCACTGGAAAATAATCCTGGGGTGACTACAACATCATCACTATTCATTTTCGTGTTTTTGAGTGAGAATTGCTGCAAGATGAATTTATTGACGATTAAAACATGTTTTGATGGTGAAAATAAATATTCTATGTAAGATTTGATAAATATATGAAAATTGTTTTGAACTTACAAATTGAAATGATATAAAAGAAAAATAAGTTTATGGTTTATGAATTTGAACTAGAAAATAAAATCGAATTTTAAAATGGTTGAATGTGAGATATGAAATAAAATAATTAACTTAAGAAATGTTAGATAAATAGAGTTAGTGAACTAAAGTAAATAAAATAAAGTATAATACAATAAAGCTTAAATAAAAGTGAATTGTATTTGAAATGAATTAAATAAAATAACGAAATGAATTTTAAGTGAATATATAACTTATAGATTTAAGAAATATTAAGGTAAAACAATTTCAAATTTGATGTGAATGATAAAAAAATTCAAATAGAGTTAAATAAACCGAGTAATGGATTAAATGAAATAAATTTAGTTTAATAAAGATTAAATGAATTGAATTTGATTTGAATGAAACTAAATAAATTAGTAAAGTGAATTAATTCCACTTAAGTTATAAAATGAATTAATAAAATCAATACAACTTGAATATAAAATAAAATGCAATTTGGGTGTGAAAGATATTGAATGAAAAAAATGAGTGTATGTAAAATTAATTTGACTAATTTAATTTAATTTGAATTGAATGTAAATAAATTTAATGCGAATAGAATGAGTTTCAATAAAATTGGATGATAACTAATTGAATATGAAATAAGTTAACGAAATGAAATGGAAGATTAAAATTAACTTTAGAGAAGTTGAATGAATTGATTGTGATAGAAAGAAAACATCTAATATGAATTGAGTTATAAAATAAAATTTACTTAAGTAAAAATTATTACTATGAACTTGAACGAATGAAATAAACTAATGAAGTGAACCAATGGATTAATATAAACTTAAGCTACGGAATAATAATAAAATGAGTAGCATTTTATAAAATGTTTATAATAAATATAAATGATTTTATGAAATGATTTACAAATGATATTGGTATTAAAGAGAGTATACTAAATGGTAGTGAAATAAAATTTAACTTAAACAAGGTTAAATAAAATAATTTTATAAATGGTTCATAAATGAATTTATATGAAATACGTTAAAAAAAGTGAAACGATTGGAATCTAACAAATTGAATTTATTGAATTGAATGTGAATGGAATAAATGTGAATAAATTTGAAGTAAACCGATTAAATGTTAATAAAAATTGGGTGTGATAAGAATGTACATAAATTTAATATTGACATTTGAAATGTAAATTTTGATAATTTGGATTTAATTAGATGAATATTAATAATTGTTGAATGGTTTCTTTTGTTAAAAATCTTTGTTAGAACAGTTTGATTGCATACGATAATTGCACGTTGTGCATTTGTGCTTGTTCCTATGATTTGGATTCAACATTCATGTTATATGATTGCCCTAGAATCATATATGTTGCTTAATCCTTTATAAGTAACCGATATTCTAATTTGAGTTGAGATAGGTATATACGAAAACCGTTTGGACGTATACATGGATTATATTAATTTTTTTTTCTTGCTTAATGTGAGCGAACTCACTCGTATCAACAATAATAAAGTACGTATCTTGGATTACATACCACGCTTTTATATTTTTCTCTTCGAGACGCCTCATCATTGAGATGAGATGTATATGTTAGGAACTGGAGATAGTGGTTTTGATGACGACAACCTTTGTAACTTATTTTTGTATAACTTATATACTAACACTATTGTCTAGATATATATGAATGATATTATGCAGGATATATACAACGCAGGTATTGATTATTGAAGACTGTACAGTATAAAGATCAAGAATGAAGAAATCAAGTTTGAAGACTCATGAGTATCAAGATCAAGATTTCAAGATATGTGTCTAGTTTTTTGTTAAAACTTCATAATAGCGTGGAAATCTTCATTCCGAATTTCATTCGGGTTGGAACCCATATCTACCTTCTTAGTGGCTTACAAACCCACGAAAAGTAGCTTACAAACCTATGACAAATGGCTTACAAACACACGAACATCTTGGTTTTGTATAAGTTCTCAAGTCATGATGTGATGAGATATTCTATAGGAAGAAGCTTGCAAAACTACTTCAAAATGGTTTTTCAAAAATGATTTTCAAAACTGCTTTTCAAATTTTTTTAGCTTAAAACTATCTTTTCAAATGTTTTTCAAAAAGATACTTTGGCCTTAAAATATTGTTTGTTTTTGTTTTGAAAATAAACTCTTGTTTTAAACTCCATTTTCAAAAAAAAAATTTACGTAGTTTTTTACATAGGGATGTCGACATCATGGGATACCCCATGTTGACATGGTGGCCGTTGAATTCAAAAGTTTCAATTTTTAAAAGAAGTGCCTATTCGTTTAAATCTCTTCATGAATGGTTATGACCGTTGGTGCTTTATAAATGGCCTTCACAGACGAATTTTTTAACCGACTAATTTCATATTTTCTTCACTCCTTCTTCCCCACAAATTCATATTCTATAGTTTTCATATTTTTAAGATCATGCCGAAATTCTACCAAATTCTCAACTGAATCAAATTAGAATTTCATTATTGTTTGATTCTCTATCCTCTCTCGAAGATCAAAGTGCTATTCAGAGTTATAGGATCAATTTGTAATCAAAAGTTTATAGAGTCTCTCTATAAGGTGCAGTTGTGCCTGGAAATCAATTGGGTGATCTTATGACCCGTAAATCAAGAGAGTTTGCCTCGGACTCGTGAGACAAGTGGGTACCATAAGGCCTTTATAAATTGAGGAGTGTAATCTCGACACTGGTTTAATAAAAATCTGTATGAGGTGGTTTGCCTTGGTACATGACTGGATGTAGGGTAACTCCAAACCAGAATAAAATTCGGTGTGTTCTTTCCCTTTACTGCTTTTTATTTACTTTCTGCATCTATGTTTTATTCTATGATTGTTCTGTGATTAAGTTATGCAATTGTTTGTGTCATAATTCCAATTTAGTTCATATAAGTCTTAGAATTCATTAAACACTATTCACCCCTCTCTAGTGTTAAATTAACCTTAAGATCCATAATCCGTTGTCCCTTTCAATTGGTATCAGAGCATAGATTTTCATATTTTTCATAATCTGAAACTTGAAAAGTTGAAAATGGCATTTTTAGAAAATTTTGTTAACGCTAGTTTGAATTTATGCATTTCATCAAAGTATCATAAGTATGCTTATAGTTTTTATGAAAAATCAAGTTATCTACCGAATTGGTTTGTTACGCAGGAAGAGTCATGTTACATGGTTTTGGAGAATCAACAACCAATGGACAAACTGTGTGAATTGCCAAAGATAAATGAATACTTGATAGTGGCTGTTCAAGGCATATGACTGGAAATCTTGAGATATTCAATGACATTATATATCAAGATGGTGGATTGGTCAACTTTGGTGATAACTCAAAAGGATATGTGATTGGCATTGGCAATGTCGGTAATTCTAAAACTCCTCTTATTTCTGATATTTTGCTAGTTAGGAATTTAAAACATAACTTGCTTAGTATAAGTCAACTATGTGATGAAGGATTTAAAATTAATTTGACAAAGATAAGTGTCACATCGAAGATAATAAGTCAAATATCATCTTTGAAAGAATTAGGAAGAAAAACATTTACATCCTTAGTATGAAAGTAACAAATGATAACTTATGTCTTTTGGCTAATACAAGTGACCCTAGGATTTGGCATAAAAGATTTGGTCATTTGAATTTCAAACTGTTATCTAGGTTATCAAAACTTGACTTAGTTAGAGGTCTTCCCAGGTTAAATTTAAAGTAGATAGTATATGTGATGCATGCCAATTAGGAAAACTTAAGAAAAGTTCATTTAAATTAAAAGATATGATTTCTACATCTAAACCTCTAGAATTACTTCATTTAGATTTATTTGGTCCATCTCAAATTCAATCAATTAATCACAATAAATATATTTTTGTAATTGTAGATGATTATTCTAGATATACTTATACAATTTTTCTTAAACTTAAAAGTGATGCTTTTGAATTATTTAAGAATTTTGCTAAAAGAATTCAAAATCAACTTTCTTTAAAAATAAAAACTATTTGTAGTGATCACGGTAGAGAATTTGAAAATGAAAATTTTAAGAATTTCTGTAATAAAAAAGGAATTACTCATAGTTTCTCTTTTTCAAGAACTCCACAACAAAACGTAGTTGTAGAACGTAAGAACAGAATGATTCAAGAGTGTGCTAGAACAATGCTTTCTGATAGTAACTTACCTAAAAACTTTTGGGCTGAAGCAGTCGCTACAGCTTGTTATATATTAAATTGGATTTTAGTTAGACTATTAACTAATAAAACTCCATATGAATTACTTTACAATAAGAAACCCATAGTAACTTATTTTAAAGTTTTTGGTAGTAAGTGTTTTATTCTTAATACAAAATATAATTTAGATAAATTTGAACCTAAATCCGATAAAGGTATCTCCATCGAATATTCTAATAGAAGTAAAGCGTTTAAAGTTTATAATTTGATAACTAACACTATTGAAGAAACAATGCATGTATCTTTTTATGAAAATTTTAAAGATACGATACAAGTAGAAGATGAAGAAGATTTTGTAACTTTAAATAATGAATCTAATGAAACTAATTGTGAAATCATTCAACCTAATAAAAGAATCAGGCTACTAAAAGATTATCTTGTAGAAAATATACTAGGAAATATCGAATCTATAGTTAAAACCAGAAATCAACTAAATAGTATGAGAAATAGCTTTTATATCTACTATTGAACCTAAAAATCCAAAGGAAGCATTATCTGATGATTTATGGATTCTTGCTATGCAAGAAGAATTGAATCTGTTTACCAGAAATGATGTTTGGGAACTTGTTCCTAGACCTGAGGATAAAAGTATAATTGGAACCAAATAGGTTTATAAAAATAAAATGAATGAACTTGGTGAGGTCATAAGAAATAAAGCTCGTTTAGCAGCGCAAGGTTATTGTGAAGAAGAAGGAATTAATTATGACGAAACCTTTGCACCCGTAGCAAGATTAGAAGCTATCAGAATTCTACATTCTTTCGCAAACTACAATAATTTCAAGTTATATATAAGTGCTTTTCTAAATGGCTTTGTAAAAGAAGATGTTTATGTAGAACAACCTCCACTTTTTGAAGATAACAAATTTCCAAATCATGTATATAAATTAAAGAAGGCTTTATATAGTCTGAAACAAGCTCCTAGAGCCTGGTATGTAAGACTAAGATTTTATTTACTACAATCTGGTTTTAAAATTGGTAAAATAGATACAACTCTTTTATTAAAAGAAACAAAAATGATATTCAATTAATACAAATATATGTAGATGATATAATATTTGGATCAACTAATAACATAATGAATAAAGAATTTTCAGATATAATGACTAAAGAATTTGAAATGAGTCATATGGGAGAAATAAGTTTCTTCTTAGGACTTCAAATCAAACAATTAGATAAAGGAATTTTCATTAGTCAAGAAAAATATGCTAAAGATTTAATTAATAAATTTGGATTGATCACTTCTGGTAGGAAACCAACTCTAATGATAACTAATGTAGCTTTAAGTAAAGAAGATAAATCAAAAGATGTTGGTCAAAAATTGTATAGGGGAATGATCGATACGCTGCTTTATATAACAGCAAGTCGTCCTGACATCATGCATAGTGTCCGTCTCTGTGCAAGATACCAATCTCAACCTAAAGAAACTCACTTAAAAGCGGTTAAGAGAATTTTAAGATATGTAAAACATATTTTAGATTATGGTTTATTTTATCCTAAAAATGATGTATTTGATTTAATTTCATACCGTGATGCTGATTACGCTGGTTGAAAATCAAACCGAAAAAGTACAAGTGGAACTTGTCACTTTCTAGGACATTCTCTGGTTTCCTGGTTTAGTAAGAAGCAAAACACTGTATCTTTGTCAACAACTGAAGTAGAATATATATTTGCTGCTTTGGCTTGCTCTCAAGTTATATATATGCAACAAACTATAAAAGATTTTGGAATTACTGTAACTAAATCACCAATTTATTGTGATAATACTTGTACAATAAACTTATCTAAGAATCCAACTCATCATGCTAGAACAAAACATATTGAAATTAGACATCATTTTCTAAGAGACAATATAAGTAAAGAAGTCATAACTCTTGAATATATTAATGCTGAAAAACAAATTGCTGATATATTAACCAAACCATTAAATGAACAAAACTTTACTAAATTTAGAAGAGAATTAGGTATATGTTCATTAACTGAAATATAATTATAAATAATACAAGTATAGTTAATAATTAATATAAAGAAAATTTTCTCAAAAATTGAACCGGGCATGTCGACATGACCATCCCCCTATGTCGACATGTTGGCCAAGATTTTCAAATTTAAATTTCCCTCTAAAATTAGTTATTTGGTTATGTATTTATATATTTCGACTTTTACTCCTTTTCTCCATTCTCCTCTCTGGAATAAACTTCTAAAACAGTAAATTAATAGCTTCCTCCTCTAATAATGAACCTTCTTCACCCACTTCTTCTCATTCTATCCCTTTTCAATGTTCTACACACGTATGAGTCATTAAATTGCAATAGAAGATGAAAGATTTACTTCAAATGATGGTAGAAATTCAAGTAAGTCAACTGCGAATGGCTAGAGAACAAGATAGGCAAGATAAAATCCTTAGGAATTTACAAAATACCTTATGGATAACCGTGCCAATCCCATTGACATCGAAGAATCATCACAAGCCATGAACTCTAAAGAAGAAGAGCCTCTAGAAGAACCACAAGAGGATCAAGAAGAAGAACATCCTCTATCGAATCTGGTGTTCATATTGATGAAGACGATGGCATAATTTGCGTTGGAGAGGTCCTTTTTGATGCTGATGGAAACTTGGTCGAACAACGTGGAAACTTTTGTCTCCACTATCCAAATTGTTCGGTCTATAAATCTCCAATAGTTAAGGGTCGTCGTTAAGCCTTTTTTTGGTGATTGTATTTTAGTTTGTTAATTTGTATATAAGTGTTATCATAATTAATGTTCTTCTAAAAACAATCTTCGATGTATAGAAGCATGAATTCCAGTTAAAATGCTATATTTCATATGTTATTCTTATGTCATATGTTTGTTTATCTCTTTTTCTATTAAGTTCAAGGTTTACAGGTTTTTGTTGATGACAAAGGGGGAGATAAGTTATATAAAATAGTAGGCTTTGAGTAAGGGGGAGTTGTTGGTGTAAGGGGGAGTTATGGCATGATCGAAGTGGTAAGTATATTTTATAAGATTGTCATCATCAAAAAGGAGGAGATTGTTAGGAACCGGAGATAGTGGTTTTGATGACAACAACCTTTGTAACTTATTTTATTATAACTTATATACTAACACTATTGCCTAGATATATATGAATGATATTATGCAGGATATAAATAAGGTAGGTACTGATTATTGAAGACTGTACAGTATAAAGATGAAGAATGAAGAAATCAAGTTTGAAGACTTATAAGTATCAAGATCAAGATTTTGGAGATATGTGTCTAGTTTTTTTGTTAGAACTTCATAATAGCATGGAAATCTTCATTTCGAATATAATTTGGGATGGAACCCAATTCTACCTTCTTAGTGGCTTACAAACCCATGACAAGTAGCTTACAAACCTACGACAAGTGGCTTACAAACCCATGAACACCCTGGTTTTGTACAAGTTCTCGAGTCCTGATGTGATCAGATATTCTGCAGGAAGAAGCTTGCAAAACTACTTAAAAATGGTTTTTCAAAAATGATTTTCAAAACTGCTTTTCAAAATGTTTTAGCTTAAAACTATCTTTTCAAATGTTTTTCAAAAAAATACTTTGGCCTTAAAATATTCTTTGTCTTTCTTGTAACGACCCGTAAATTTTGATAAATAAAATTGGTTAAATTAATTAGATTTTCGAAAATTGAATTAGAAAGGAATAAATTTTTTATAATGTATATTGAAATAAATGTTAATAATGAATTATAGAAATGGTTATTAAACCTAATTGTTGAAAATTTAAGTGAAATCCCAATAAATAAATAGTGTTAATTGTTGCTCTTGGATAAAATTTAAAATAAGTAATTAAGGACAAGAATTAAATTTAACTATGTATTAATATATTGATAAAATGTAACTGTATGTGAATTAAGGTAGTAATGTAAATGGTAGTTGATGAATAACCAAATTTAATGCAATTCAAATTTGATTGAAACGATTGTTTAGGTTATAATGGAGTGTAAATTAGGACAATAGTTGAAATTAATGTTAATTCCATTCATACTAGTAAACAATTATTCTAAATTGCATGTTGAGATAGTTGATTTAATTGGAATCGAAGTTCAATTTTAATGAACAAATAAAGGTTTACAATAACGGGAATTTGAGTAAAACAAGTGTAATTATTGAATTAAATGAAATAGTATTGCTCAATAGTAACTGAACGTAAATTTAGACAATAAGGTTTGAACAAGATGATAAGTAATAAATGATGTAATAAAAGAATGAAATTCAAAAAAACAAATTTAATTGAGACTTTAACTATAAACAATGGGTGAAATAATAGGATAATTGTTTGTGGAGAATAACCATACAAGAATTTTAAAGGTATATTGGTGATAAAAGGTTATTTCGAATAAAGGAAATTAAATATTTCTTTAAATGTATATAAATGTAGTAACGGATAGAGTGAATGAAATTAGCAGTACGAAAATAAATGTTAACATTGTATTGTAAGCAATAAAAGCCTATTAATGTGACTAAAGAATAACGGTAATGTCATTTTAGGTTACCTATTTATTTAGATTGTTAATTGGAATTGGAGATAAATTGTGATAAATGGAAATAAATGTTGCATTTGTGTGAAATTTAATACAATGGTTAGGAGTTGTTAATTTGGGTATATTAAAGTAATAAATGGGAAAAACAAGGCAACTAAGTTATAGAGTAGGGTTGAACTTAATAAAAGGATTTGAATTAAAACAAATCAACCCATTGAAATCCAATTTATAAAAAAAATGTAAATTTTGTAGCAATTGGAATTTAATGTTATGCAATTTGAAATAAAGATAAATTGGGAAAATGTTATTTATCAGGATATATACCAATGTAAATGGTACCTAGGATGAAGATATGATAATCAATTGAATTAAAAGAATGGGAGTCGAGATTTATTTATTTATTTGAATAAACATTCAATAATTAGATCAATTGCTAATGAATGGAATAAATTATTTAATTATGTCGTTAATTGAAATTAAGTTTTAATTGGAGATTTTTAATGTTATAGATATTGAGCCAATGATAACTTCATCCAATTGACATCAATAAATTGAATAATAGGATGGAAGCAAATTTAATATATTTTTGGGAAATTTAATTTATAAATTTGAATATAATGAAATTGAAAATTTAACACTGCAATTGATAGATTAATCAACGATAAATTGACATTTAAATTTTTTTAAATCATTGTAAATGATTAAGAAGTTAAAAATGTTGAAATTTGTCAATTATTGAAATAAAATTGAAAATTTGATTTAATTAATTATTAATTTATTTAATTAATGTAAAAATATCCATTTTGTCCACTGACTCGGATTTCGATGGAACCAGTTTCATCTGATCCGTAACAATGAATTATTGTAGGATTTCAAGTTTCGTGATGATCGGACTTGTCGTTTGATCGTACGGACTCGAAACGCCTTGAAATTAATGAAATTGAAATCAATTGAAATCAATTTGAAAAATATTGATTTGAGCATAATTTTTCCATACGATGTAATTTGAACCTGAAACCTTTTCCATTGCGTTTAAAATATTTTAAAACACCTATTTTGGCATATGGGTTTATCCAATTTAGTTCCGGGGTCAGAACGTTCTTTTTGGGCCACTCTGACGTTAGCGCGTATTCAACTCGATCCATTTATTCTATTTCAACTTTCTCTATAAATATCCTGCTATAAACCCTAGCCTCCATAATTCTCATTTGTCTGTACGTAAATTTATTCTATTCCTCCTCTTCCTCAATGGCAAACAAAATTCTATATTTCCAGATCCAATTGCAAATTCAATCCAAAACATGAATTTCAAAGTCCTCGGAAAAATCTGGAAAAAATATATGTTGAAGCTCTCAAGTAGCGCAATTCACTGGCGGTGTTCGTTTTTCGATTTAGAGTATCGTTTGATTAGAAAAAGATGAGGAAGCCCAGCCGTCCGTTGCTAGGGTTTCCTAGTGGACGGTGGATCGTCGACTGTCTCTCGATCGGAGGTTGCAGTTGCGAAGCTCGTGACGAGCAGCTCACGGATCTGGTGGCCGTTCGTCGCAAGGTAGTTTTGATTTGCAGCGGTTAGGAGTTGAACGAAGGCGGCATCGGCGGTGAAAAGGAGGGCCGGAGGAGCATGCAACCCCGACATGGATGCGTCCCATCGAGGGATGGTTGATGGCGTTGCCTGATCTGGAACGAGTTGTACGTGGAGGCGGCGACTGGTGGTTGAAAATTGGTAGCTCAGTGATTTTCGAACGTGCGAGGAAGGGTTCCGGTCTGCAAATCGCGTGACGTGGCAGAGAGACAGGTTACTGTTTTTTTTTAATTTTGATTTCAAATCTTCTAACTGTAATAACTTCCACATACGATATCAGAATTTCGCACAGTTTCTTTTGTTAGGATCGTATCTGAATTTCAGACGTTATGGCACAGGTTTGGATGGATTCTGTGACTATGAGATTTTTGGGTTTAAATTGGATTTAAATTCAAAAGGTGAGTGTTTTAACCCACTCACAACTTTTAAGATTTCTTATGTTTGTTAAATTAAATTTTGATGTGATTTAAAATTTATCTATGACTGTTTTGGCATTTATTTAATCATCATCTCAGTTAGATTGCATTTATTTAAATTAAATTGTTATTTAATTTATTTCTTCATATAAACTGCCAGTTAAATTTTTATTTGTTTATTAATTCATATAAACTGCCAGTTAAACAGTTCTAATTTATTATTGAATATAAACTGCTAGTTAATACCTGTTGTTTATTTCCGTTCTAAAATGATGCTATTGTTGAATTGGATGATGATTGCGATAAATGGTTGATATTGGATTAATGAATGCTGTATTTTATATTGAATAAACTGCAAGTTATCATGCATTTTCATTTCATTCGAGATTGCGGTTTGAAATGATATATAACAGTAAATTTTATTTTTAAATTACGGATTGAAATGATAAATATCCGTATCACTTGACAATAGGGTAGAAAATTATATACAGACACTACGGTATATATATAAAAATATTTTGAAATGATTTTCTATGGTTTCGTAAAGAAATATATATGGTTTTATGAGGTATCGATTCAGATAGTTGATAAAGGTTATTTTATATATAGTAAAATTCTTGGTTTTAAGCTATGTATAAAATTGTTTAAAGTATAAATAAATTTAATAATAAAGTTGATTTTATTAAATTATAATATGGGAAGTATTTACCTAAAGAAAATATTTTTATATAGAGTTTATATTGATTTTTATAAATCAAGTGTGAGAAAATAGTTTTGAAATGTACTTGAGATTTTATTTAATTAAAATTTTTATTTAATAAAAATCCATTGGAACTTATTGAAATTTAGATTAGAAGAAAAAATATATAATATGGTTTTAAAACTAAATTCGGGGTTAAGATGGTTTAAGTAAATATATCAAGTCTAAATGAATTGAGGAATATTCAATTTTTGAAATTTGGAGTTTTATTAAAGGGATACTAGATTTTAAGTAAATATTTCAATCTATAATAATAAAAAAGTGGAATTGGTGTGTGTGTGTGTGTGTATATATATATATGAATTAAAAAATTTAGTTTTGAAATATTGAATTTTAAGCTTTGAAAATATTGAATTAGAAATGGTTTATTCGGAGGTTCGAATCGATATTTGGAATTTATTTGTGGAATTAAAGAAGTTATTTTATTTTATAAAGTAATTCAATATTTAAACCATTTGAGGGGTGTAGTTATATTTCAAAGTTATGAAATTCAGGTTTTATGTTTTGGAAGGTTATATTTCAAGCGGTTGGTTTCGAATAGTATAACTTTGAAAATGTTATGGTTTTAGAAAAGGATATATTTGAAATAAAAATGATATTATATTAATTTGGGTTTATAAATGATATCATATTGATTTGAGTTTTTAAAATAGAAATGGTATCATATTTATATGGTTTTGAAGTGGATATTTATTCTGGTTTTAAAGTATAAACTACTTTGAAAAGACCGCGGTGTTATAATAACGTTTGGTTGTTGAAGAGACCGGGATCGGAAGTCGTCATACTCTCTGCCAACTCCGAAAACCACTTTAACAACCGTGTACGCGGTGGAGATTCCTGAATGAAGTAGGATAGTGGCGGCATTTCCTTTGAGGTAAATACGTGGACCCGACTCCTGTGAGTTGGCATAAGGTGGCTAAAACAGGAGCGATTCTCGGGCCAATTGAGGTAGCACCTTTGATCGGACACATCCCTTCGATTTTATACTTTGACTTTTGGATTGGTTCGATGACCACTTTGGATTTTTTTTATTTGGGGGTGTGGCTCAAGGTGGGCGGTAGCTGCGGCTATGCGTTACCACCAGCCCGGATAGCAATTGGTATATCTACCTCGACATTGCCTAGTTGTGCCCACATACCCTAGCGCGCGTTATACGATTTTGTTTTGTACCATACCTATGGAGTGCCCTCTGAAGACACCCAGTACGGGGGAGATTACGGTACTGTATAGACTATGGGAATATATTATGTGTTAAGGGCTATATGGGTAAACCCTTAACACTATTTTAAAGTAAGTTTATTTTACTAATAGACACTATTATAATAGCGAAATATACTACATAGTAAATAGTTTAACGGATCCTTAAGAGATGTAAATCCCGAGCATCTCTTGAGTTACCGCACTCATATTTATTTCTATTTATTTGAATAAACATTCAATAATTGGATTAATTGCTAATGAATGGAATAAATTATTTAATTATGTCGTTAATTGAAATTAAGTTTAAATTGGAGATTTTTATTGTTATAGATATTTAGCCAATGATAACTTCATCCAATTGACATCAATAAATTGAATAATAGTATGGAAGCAAATTTAATATATTTGTGGGAAATTGAATTTATAAATTTGAATATAATGAAATTAAAATTTTAACACTGCAATTGATAGATTAAACAACGATAAATCGACATTTAATTTTGTTTAAATCATTGTAAATGATAAAGAAGTTAAAAATGTTGAAATTTGTCAATTATCGAAATAAAATTGAAATTTTGATTTTATTAATTAATTATTAATTTATTTAATTAATGTAAAAATAGCCATTTTGGCCACTGACTCGGATTTCGACGGAACCAGTTTCATCGGATCCGTAATGGTGAATTATCGTAGGATTTCAAGTTTCGTGACGATCGGACTTGTCATTTGATCGTACGGACTCGAAACGCCTTGAAAATAATGAAACTGAAATCATTTGAAATCAATTTGAAAAATATTGATTTGAGCATAACTTTTCCATAGGATGTAATTTGAACCTGAAACCTTTTCCACTGCGTTTAAAATATTTTAAAACACCTATTTTGATATATGGGTTTATCCAATTTCGTTCCGGGGTCAGAAAGGGCTTTTTGGGCCACTCTAACGTTAGCGCGTATTCAACCCAATCCATTTATTCTATTTCAACTTTCTCTATAAATATCATGCTATAAATCCTAGCATCCCTAATTCTCATCTGTCTATACGTAAATTTATTATATTCCTCTTCTTCCTCAATGGCAGACAAAATCCTATATTTCCAGATCCAATTGCAAATTCAATCCAAAACATAAATTTCATAGTCCTCAGAAAAATCTGAAAGAAATATATGTTGAAGCTCTCGACTGGCATAATTCACTGGTGGTGTTCGTTTTCCGATTCAGAGTATCGTTTGATCAGAAAAAATGAGGAAGCCCGGCCGCCCGTTGCTAGGGTTTCCTAGTGGACAGTGGATCGTCGACTGTTTGTCGATCGGAGGTTGCGGTTGTGAAGCTCGTGACGAGCAGCTCACGGATCTGGTGGCCGTTCGTCGCAAGGTAGTTTTGATTTGCCACGGTTAGGAGTTGAACGAAGGCGGCGTCGGCGGTGAAAAGGAGGGCCGGAGGAGCACGCAACCCCGGCATGGGTGCGGCCCATCGAGGGATGGTTGATGGCGTTGCCTGATTTGGAACGAGTTGCACGTGGAGGCGGCGACTGGTGGTTGAACGTTGGCGGCTCAGTGATTTTCGAACATGTGAGGAAGGGTTTCGATCTGCAAATCGCGTGACGTGGCAGAGAGAGAGGTTAATGTTTTTATTTTATTTTATTTTTTTTAATTTTTATTTCAATTCTTCTAACTGCAATAACTTCCACATACGATATCAGAATTTCGCACGGTTTCTTTTGTTAGGATCGTATCTAAATTTCGGACGTTTTGGCAAAGGTTTGGATGGATTATGAGACTATGAGATTTTTGGGTTTAAATTGGATTTAAATTCAATTTAAATTCAAAAGGTGAGTGTTTTAACCCACTCACAACTTCTAAGATTTCTTATGTTTGTTAAATTAATTTTTGATGTGATTTAAAATTTATCTATGACTGTTTTGGAATTTATTTAATCATCATCTTAGTTAGATTGCATTTATTTAAATTAAATGTTACTTAATTTATTTTTGCATATAAACTGCCAGTTAAATTTTATTTGTTTATTATTGCATATAAACTGCCAGTTAAACAGTTCTAATTTGTTATTGAATATAAACTGCTATTTAATACTTATTGTTTATTTCCGTTCTAAAATGATGCTATTGTTGAATTGGATGATGATTGCGATAAATGGTTGATATTGGATGAATGGATGCTGTATTTTATATTGAATAAACTGCAAGTTATCATGCATTTTCATTTCGTTCGAGATTGCGGTTTGAAATGATATATAACCGTAAATTTTATTTTTAAATTACGGATTGAAATGATAAATATCCGTATCACTTGACCATAGGGTAGAAAAATATATACAGACACCGCGGTATATATATAAAAATATTTTGAAATGATTTTCTATGGTTTCGTAAAGAAATATATATGGTTTTATGAGGTATCGATTCAGATAGTTGATAAAGGTTATTTTATATATAGTAAAATTCTTGGTTTTAAGCTATGTATAAAATTTTTTAAAGTATAAATGAATTTAATAATAAAGTTGATTTTATTAAATTATAATATGGGAAGTATTTACTTAAATAAAATATTTTTATATAGAGTTTATATCGATTTTTATAAATCAAGTGTGAGAAAATAGTTTTGAAATGGACTTGAGATTTTATTTAATTAAAAATTTTATTTAATAAAAATCCATTGGATCTTATTGAAATTTAGATTAGAAGAAAAAAAATATAATATGGTTTTAAAACTAAATTCGAGGTTAAGATGGTTTAAGTAAATATATCAAGTCTAAATGAATTGAGGAATATTCAATTTTTGAAATTTGGAGTTTTATTAAAGGGATACAAGATTTTAAGTTAATATTTCAATCTAAATAATAAAAAAGTGGAATCGGTGTGTGTGTGTGTGTGTGTGTGTGTGTGTGTGTGTGTGTGTATGAATTAAAAAAATTTAGTTTTGAAATATTGAATTTTAAGCTTTGAAAATATTGAATTAGAAATGGTTTATTTGGAGGTTCGAATCGATATTTGGAATTTATTTATGGAATTAAAGAAGTTATTTTATTTTATAAAGTAATTCAATATTTAAACCATTTGAGGGGTGTAGTTATATTTCAAAGTTATGAATTCAGGTTTTATGTTTTGGAAGGTTATATTTCAAGCGGTTGGTTTCGAAATATTATAACTTTGAAAATGTTATGGTTTTAGAAAAGGATATATTTGAAATAAAAATGATATTATATTAATTTGGGTTTATAAATGATATCATATTGATTTGAGTTTTTAAAATAGAAATGATATCGTATTTATATGGTTTTGAAATGGATATTTATTCTGGTTTCAAAGTGTAAACTACTTTGAAAAGACCGCGGTGTTATAATAACATTTGGTTGTTGAAGAGACTGGGATCGGAAGTTGTCATACTCTTTGCCAACTCCGAAAACCACTTTATCAACCGTGTACGCGGTGGAGATTCCTGAATGATGTAGGATAGTGGCGGCATTTCCTTTGAGGTAAATACGTGGACCCGACTCCCATGAGTTGACGTAAGTTGGCTAAAACAGGAGCGATTCTCGGGCCAATTGAGGTAGCACCTTTGATCGGACACATCCCTTCGATTTTATACTTTGACTTTTGGATTGATTTGGTGGCCACTTTTGATTTTTTTTATTTGGGGGTGTGGCTCGAGGGGAGATTACGGTACTGTATAGAATATGGGAATATATTATGTGTTAAGGGCTATATGGGTAACCACTTAACACTATTTTAAAGTAAGTTTATTTTAGTAATAGACACTATTATAATAGCGAAATATACTACATAGTAAATAGTTTAACGGATCCTTAAGAGATGTAAATCCCGAGCATCTCTTGAGTTACTGCACTCATATTTATTTCTGTTGATTTAACTTACATAAGATCTTTTAGTTCTGACTCGAGTGTTTTGTCTTTTCAATTCGCTCGGGTCAGTCCGAGCATTTCAGGATCGAAGGCTTTATCTCTGGACGACGAAGACGAAGATTTCAATATTACTATTGATATATATTATATTTGTTCCACTACACTATTGTATTCCGCTGCATTATTGATATTCTATGGTAAGTATAATTCTGGTATATATTGTAAGTATAATTAAATATTTTGAAAAACAGCTTCATGAACTGTATATTTGATTACTATATTTTATCCTTCCGCTATGATATTTTGTTTGTTTTATTTCTTTCTTGTTTTTCTTATTTACCCCATAACAATCCGCCCTTCCGTACGGTTTGAATTGACACGTGTGTCGATTTAAAGCGTGCGAAAAGGCGGGATGTTACATTTGTTTTAAAAATAAACTCTTGTTTTAAACTCCATTTTCAAAAACAAATTTAACATAGTTTTTTACATACAGATGTCGACATTATGGGATACCCCATGTCGACATGGTGGCCGTTGAATTCAAAACTTTCAATTTCCAAAAGAAGTGTCTATTTGTTTAAATCTCTTCACGAATGATTATGACCGCTAGTGCTTTATAAATAGCCTTCATAAACGAATTTTTTAACCAACTAATTTCATATTTTCTTCACTTCTTCTCCACAAATTCATATTCTATAGTTTTCATATTTTTATGATCGTGCCAAAATTCTGCCAAGTTCTCAAGTGAATCAAATTATAATTTCATTCTTATTTGATCCTCTGTCCTCTCTCGAAGATCAAAGTGCTATTCAGAGTTATATGATCAGCTTGTAATCAAAAGTTTTTCGAGTCTCTCTATAGGTGTGGTTGTGTCTGGAAATCAATTGAGCAATCTTGTGGCCCGTAAATTAGGAGAGTTTGCCCCGGACTTGTGAGACAGGAGGGTACCTCAAGGCCTTTATGAATTGAGGAGTGTAATCTCGACACCGGTTTAATAAAAATATGTATGAGGTGGTTTGCCTTGGTACAAGACTGGATGTAGGGTAACTCTGAACCAGTATTAAATTCGGTGTGTTCTTTCCCTTCACTGCTTTTTATTTACTTTCTGTATCTATGTTTGATTCTGTGATTGTTCTGTGATTAAGTTCTGCATTTGTTTGTGTCATAATTTCAATTTAGTTTATATAAGTCTTAGAATTCATTAAACACTATTCACCCCCCTCTAGTGTTAAATTAGCCTAAAGATCCTTAATCCGCTGCCCCTTTCAGTATATTTGATATATAATTTGGGTTGTATATTATATTGTAAAAATGTTCCGATTGAGCCGCGAAAGCAAACTCTGCCGAAATTTTTCGTAAATCTTGGCGTTAGAAAAAGTTTTAGGTTTTAAAAATTCTGATAACGTGTTTTTATAAGTAAGTTGTAATTTCCATAAATCGATATTGGAGTGGCGTGATTTAAGCGTAGTAAAAGTTTTATAAATAAGATTTAATGTTTATAAGGATTATTTTGAATAAAATACATCGAACGTTAAATTTCGTACTTAACCCCTTTACGAGTATGAAAAGTTTTGAGTGGGAGAGAGTGTAACAACCCATATTTTTAACTATTTTAATTTATTAAATTTAATGCGATTATTGGATAAAAGTGGTTAGAAATAAAAATTTAATGATTATTATTGCAATTTATTTGCTATAATAAATTTTTGATAATAAATAATTTCAAAGAATTTGGCGATATCAAATATTGAAATGAATTCTACGTATTTAATGTGTTTACAAACAATAGGAAGAACTGAATAAAAAATATTGAATTTCTATAGAATGGAAGTAGTTGTTTTATTATTTGAATTCGTTTTAAAATTTAAAATCTTATAAGTTAAATAACTTATATTAAAATATGGCAATTTATGGGATAATTAAATTATTTAAATTTGATATTGGAATTATTTAAATAATTGTATCTTGAATTAGTAAGAATGAAAATGATATCAAAAATTGATTTAAATTTTGTTTAAAAAACAATGAAGATCATTAACATTTAAAATTGGATCTAAAAGTGAATAATTAGAAATTGGAAATTTTATATTATAATTAACGAGTAAAAATAGCCATTTTGGACACTATCACGGATTTCGACGAAACTAGTTTCATCGAATCCACAATAGTGAATTACTGTAGGATTTCAAGTTTCGTAGCGATCGGACTTATCGTCTGATCGTGCGAGCTCGAAACGCTTAAAATTCAATTAAAGGAAATTAAATGAATATAATTTGATTTAAAAGCTAACTTCTATGTACGATGGAATTAGAGCTTGAAACTAGCTCCACTAAGTTTAAAAATATTAAAAAGATATATTTTAATATATTGGATGACCTATTTTCGTTTCGAGAATGAAACGGGCTTTTCAGGTTGTTGTTATCATTTCGAACCATTCGATATGTTACATTCATTCTTATCCATCTCCATTTGTATAAATAGATTTTTCCTTAAACCCTAGTAGTCCTTTTATTTTATTTTTGCACACACTGATATTTTCTTCTACTCCTTCTCAATGGCAGACAATCCCAAATCCTAAATCCGCGATTCAAAATCAAATTCCAGAAATTTAAACTGTCTAAACTATATTAAGTTATATATTCTTGGAAAGCTCTCGACGCGAAAAATCTAGATTTGAGATTATTTTTTTCGATTGGAGGTTGGTTTTGGCCAAAAGTCAGTGAAATAGTCTCGGCCGTCCATATTAGGGTTTTGTCCACATCGGTTGATCGTCGATCATTCGACGATAAGGAAGTAGCGTCATGTAGAGGGACGAAGCAGTTTGCATCGACGATATCTAGTCGTGTCAAAGGCGACCGTGTTCACCACGATTTGACGATTTTACTTAGGCGGCGGCTGAGCTCAGGTTGGTGGCTGGGATGGTCGCGGCGGTCCAGGTAGGTGCTGCCGTGGACGAGCTTCATGATGATGTGGTCTGATCGAAGCATGGGCGAGCGTGGCGGCGGCGGCAAATGTTTAAAGGCAACGGTTATACGAGTTAAGCTAATCGAGGTCACGTTCGTGACGTGTAGGCAACGGTTTTGGAGAGGTAACGTTAATTACAATTTTTCTCTCATATATTTTAATTTAAAATTTAAATTTAAAATGTTCTAACTATCATAACTTTTGCATATGAACTCGAATTTAGACGTGATTTCTTCCATTGGGATCGTATCGAAATAATAAACAACTTGGAACTTGTTTGGTTGAATTCTAGGACTGTTCAAATTTTGGTGTTCTTTTGGATTTTTATTCGACAAAAAATCAAGTGAGTGTTCAAACCACTCACAAATTACTAAAATATTCTGATGGTCGTTAATTAAAATCATGAAGTGATTTAAATTTATTGCTTGTTGTTTGATGGTTTAGAATCGACATTTGTATTAAATTGCATCGATGGTGTAATTTAATTTGATAGTTAAATTGAAATTGACATTTAAATTGAAATTGAAATTTACATTTAAATTGAAATTGGAATTTAATTTGCTAGTTAAACACCCAAAATATGATATATGACTGTTTTGGATGTTGATTGTGATGGATGCCTAATGATTGATATATTAGATGTGTGGATGTTATTTTATGCCGATTTATTCCTATTATTTACTTTGGATGTTACGGGCATAAAATAAATCTGAAATTAAATAAATTATGAAATAGGTTGAAATGATATATACCTATAACACCTGATTTAGATTGAAATTATATATATCCATCTCTGAAATTACAATTAAAATTAACTTTAACTAAACACTTGGCCGTTGGATTGAAAATTATATATGGACATCGTTGGTCGATTTTAAATTATTTTCTAAAACTGTGAAGTATCTTTTGATTTTAAAATTTATTTTAAAGATTTTATTTAAAATTTATATTTTATTTAATATAAGTTTTTAAAATCTAAATTGTAAGGTTTTAACTTATAATTTTATTTAGTGTTAAAATATATAATTTAAATAATGTAATGTAATAAAAACACTTTAAAATTTTAATTTAATAAAATATTCAATATAGATTTAAAATATTTATTCAAAAATTTAATTCAAGATAATAAATATAAACTTTTATAGTAACTCTAATAGGTAAAGGTTTTCGTAAAAGATTTTAGAATTTTGTAAAATGGTTTTATAAAGGAATTTATAAAAGTTTTGTAAGAGATTTTATAATGGATTTTATAAAAGGATTTTACAAAAGATTTTTATAAGGGATTTTATAATGGTTTATTAAAGGAGTTTATAAAGGTTTTAAAGGAGTTTATAAAGGGTTTTATAAAAGAACTTGTATAAAGGGATTTGGAAGCATTTTAAAGGAATTTGCGTGGAAGTTTATGTAAAGGGGAAGAGTTGTAAACTGTTTTGGGAATTTATAAATAGCTTTATAAATGGTTCTAAAGCATACAAATAGTTTATAAATGGTTAATGAGAGATTTATGAAAAAAAGTAGATAAAGAAATCTTCCTCGGTATTTATGAATATATTTATACTTTTGGAATAAGTATAAGGATATCTTGGTATAAAGGTATAAAATGTTTTATGAATTTATTATAAAAAAATATTTTATAAAATGACCACCGTGTGAAATAAGCGTTTGGTTGTTAAAGAGACTGGGGTCGGATATTGTCATACTCTTTTCCAATTCCGAAACCACTTTAACAAGCGTGCACATAGTGGAGAATCCAAAAAAAGTGGAATGGTTTGGCGAACGCTACTGATATGAGGTAAGAACACCGCCCTAACCTTCGGGTCAGTTTGATATAAATAAAACGGGAGCCATAACCAGGCCAAGTGAGGTCGCTCCTTCTATTGAACACGCTTCTTCGATACCATATCTGTTACTTTATGATTGATTTGTGGCCACCCTCGATTTGACCATGGGAGTGTTGTTTCGAGGTGGGCGGTAGGTGCGGTTATGTGTTACCACCAACCTGGTTCCACAAAACTGTAGAATCCTACCCTAGCATTGCCCCCGTTCCTTGTCATATGCCTTATCGATGCCAGTACGATTTTGGTTTGTGTTGTACCTATGGATTGTTCCCTGATAGCCTACATGTTTATGGTGGAGTATACGGTACTATATAGACTACGATGCTTATATAAAATGTGTTAAGGGGGATATGGGTAACGCTTTAATGCTATTATCAATATTATAATTTGTTGATAGACACTACATATATAGCGTATACTACTGCATATAGATAGTTTGACGGGTCCTTGAGGGATGGAAAAATCCCATAACATATCATAAGTTATTGTATTCGTTTACACACCAGATCGGAAATGCAAACCTCGTAACATCTCTGACGCCATTACGCTCATTTCTACGTGATATTAATTTGACTCACATGAGAATATTTTATATCAGACTCGAGTATTATCTTTTCATTATGCTCGGGTCAGCTTGGGCTTTTCAGTGTTGAAGACATTAGAATAGTTCTTAAAAAATCACACAAATTTTCGTCTGGAGGACGAAGACGAAGTTTAGTATTATATTATTAGTATTACTCCACTACATCATGTTGTTCCGCTGCATTATCCTATTATAGCTGTATGTATAACTCTGATTGTATTGTAAAAGTGTAGTCAAATGTTATTTGTAAAACAGCTTCATAAACTGTTTATTTGATTATTATATTTTGTTATTCCACTGCGAGATTCTATGTTTTGTTTTTCCTTCTTTTCTCTTATTTTCTTATTTACCCTATTGACAATCATTCCTTTTGAATGATATGAGTTAGACATATAGGATTTGTTGTCGATTTAAACCAACCAAAAAGGTGGGTCGTCACAACTTTGATCTTTGAATTGATGAGAGAATATTTGCAAGTTAGCGAGTATATTATAGAGAATTAATGTCGTAAAGTAGAGATTGAATTTGAGTGAATTTGAAGCGTATAGAAAGTGGATTTTGTGAAATATATAATTGAAATTGGGAGTAACAAGAATAGTGAGAAAATAGCTTTAAAAATTCATTTTTCAGTCCCCTTTATATAGTGTTTGAAGGGACATGTCTATTCATAAAGAGATAGAGCCAAAAACCATAACTATTCAGAATTATAAAAACAACTATTTAACGGTACATATGTCAACCTACATATATAGGATATGTTAATATACCCTTATATTTTGAGGAACAAAAACACTTTCAAAGTGTTACAAAATTCTAATATTTTGTAAAATGTTTTAAAAATAGTTTTTAATATATAATTTCTTTATAGAATATTTGTAAAAATATATTTTGAAAATAAAATAAATATTTTGGTTAGAGAGTATTCAAAGCAAAGAAACTTGCTATTTAAGGACTTAAACAAATTTATTTAATGTCCATTAACTATTATCTATAGTCTCTAACTCTTTATGTCTTTGTTTTTAAACTCGTAAGCCTTCAATTGCCATGATCATCTCTGAATCTTAATCTCTTGTCTATTTACTGACTAGTAATCAAACTCGATTATCATGTACTTGTATAAATCCATGTATTATCTTGTAAAATATTCTATATAGCTTAGGAAAACATTAGCACCAATATTTATATGGTTGTTGTCATCAAAATCAATATATGTGGTATTAACACCCTTGCGTTACGATAATTCTACTTACAAGGGTTAGATGTACTTCCAAACTTGCTACCATCCCTGGATCTCGACTTGATCTTGCATTTTTTTATAACGCACTCCTCAAGACGCCAATGTTTCTAATGTCTTCCATTCTTTAATCATGGCAAACACTCTATTCTGATACTTTTTACTCAAATCAATCGCAACCTTGTTCCTCTTTCCTAGCATATACTCTATATCGATATCATATGTTGCCAAGAATTCTAGCAACCTCTATTATCTCATATTAACTCCTTTTGACACAATAGATACCTAAGGGACTTATGGTCTATATACATGTAACGACCCAGAATTTGATCACTTTAAAATATACTACTTAAAGTGATTTTAAATATAAAATATAAAAAATTTATGATTTAAATAATATTAGATAGGATTTGCAAAGAGAAATATACGCAAAAATAGGAATAATTCTTATATCGATAAAAGTGACAAAATCCTAATTTCAGAAAAGTAAGTTTTAATTGTTAAATAAAGTATTTTAATTTACTTATGGGTGTTTATATTTTTAAATAGCACTATACAAATTTATTTTAAATTTGGTTTACATAAGTAAATAGTTTAATTAAAACGTGAAAATATGACTATAAAACACTTTGTCGAAAATCAATGTTTGGTGCAGTATAAGTTGTCGTAACTTTGTTGCACTTTTATTTTATATATATGAACATATATTCAACTAGTATAAGTGCTAATTAATTCACTAATCAAGTTTACTTTTACTAAATGTGCTTGAAAAATTCTAGAAAGTAATTAACAAAAAGTAAGCATAAAAAAGACAAAACGTGTCATTTCAAAAAAGTAAAAAAAAATCAGTATATTCTTAATTATCTCTTGCGAAAATGACATAAACTAATGATTTGAAATGTGATGTTAAGTGTTGAAAAAATTAGTTTTCTTAAAGTATAAGAAAAGGGTATTTTAGTTTTTTTACAAAATATTATTTTAATCCAAATTTTTTTCTATAAATACCAACGCACTTTTTCACTTTTTTCACACCTTTCTTCTCCATTTTCAAGCTCTTCTTCCACTCTTTAATGTCTTCCATGCCTCTCTAAAAAAATTCCAAAAGCCTAACAAAGTTATGACAAAAAATAATCCACAAAAAGTATACCACTTAAGTCAAGTTCAAGCTCGTAAGTTCCAACCATCCACCCAAGGCAATGCTTGCTTAGAAGCCACATCTACCTCTTTTTATCTCAACTTGGTAGCGGAGCTATAGCCTGATTTCAAGAAATTTCAAAAAATAGTAGCGAAGCTATAGTCAAATCCGTAGTGACAAAGTTAGCAAAATTGGTAGGTTTAGATATGGAGTTCTTTGCCTTAAAGTTTGACGGAGTGGAATCCAAAGTGAGTTATTTCTTCCTTTAAGTTCATTAAAATCATTGCTAAATTGAAGAAAATTTAAGTGTTAAGTGTTGTTTGAAAACCCTTGTTAAATGATTGTTTACATTGTTTGCTAAAACAATGGTTTTATTTCCTTGTTTGACTAATTAAGTATTTTAAAATTTAAAAGTTAAATACTTAATAGGGTATGTGGAAATGACTAATACACTTGTTTCGTCTGTGAGATCCAAGGAGACTTGGGCGAAGGACGGAACATGTCGAAGGGAAAGACCATATGCTCCAAAATAAATATTAAACCGTTTTAAGCCAACATAAAACAAAAAATGCTATAAATATTTGATAGGATGAAGCATTGATTATCACTGATTATTGTGTTTATTTTATTGATTGACTGTTTGAATTAGGCTCGACGAATTTATGAGCATTGATTATTATTTATTGATTGTCGACTTTACTCAACCAGTTTGCAAGCAATTAATTATCCATATGCATGAGCTAGGTAGAAAATAATTGTTAGTTAACACCCTGTGATTTATTTCATGATTTGACTAAAAGGTATTTAGTGATAACATTAGTCCTTTAAATTGTTGTAATTAGTTACAATAATTTGACACCAATGGAATATTTTTCAAAGTTGGTTTTCATAAATGGAAGTTTATGAAATATTTAAAGAAATAGAAATATTTTGAAATGAATATTTTGAAATGATTTTATATAAAAGTGATTTATATAAAGAATGGTTTTATAAAAAAGTTTTATAAAACCAAAAGAATTTTGAGGACTATACCCGATAGTTTTAAGATTTGGAAATTGAAATTATTATAGATTTGAAGTATTTGTAACTATTAGTGTAAATGATTTTGCCACTTCGGGATATAAAGTGATTTGTTATGTTACCGATGATTCGAGTAACCCATAACTAAAAAGTGGACAAGGGAGATGCAGATGTTCTATAGCCTCAGTATAGTCCGCTCTCGTTATAGAGGGATATACATATCTATATTTATTTTTGAAAGGCAAGGACCCAGTTGCCTTATTATGGCTAGAAAACTCTCGACCAGGTAGCATATAGTTTTGTATGCTTGTACATTGATATCGTTTCAAAAGTGATTTGTTTATAAATCCCGAAGTAAAGGACTAGTTTGAATACAAAAGATATGTACATACATATATATATTTCAAAAGTTTTGAAATAAGAATTCGGGAATATAGTCCAAAGAGATAACTTATGTAAAGTTAATTAGATTTTAAAATTTTAACATTGAAGTTAAGCCTAACTGGTATTGTTTTGGGAATTGAATATTTGTTTGTGCATCGTAGGATCAATGAGTCCTATTTGCGGTAGGAGAACTACATTGGCTTGATTCTGTATCTAATTGGTACACAATTAGATATGGGTATGTAGGCAGTCACAAGTGGTAGTGATGCTGCCCCAATAATAACATAACATTTTTCTATTTACTGTTTGTTGTATATCGTGTATTGATGTACTTTTCCTTCTTATTATTTCATTCCACATTTGACATGTTTATTAAGTTTGCAAGAATGACTATTGTTGTCTCTCTCATCAGAGTTGTGAAGCGGTAGATTTATTTGTATCTATATTTTGTACGTATTAAATCACACCTAGTAGATTTAATTGATTACTCTGATAACTTGTAAAATAGAAATTATATCATATACATTAAATAGTGTTGAATATTTATCAAATATTGTGCATTAAGTTGGTAGTTTTCATTCGTAGTTTTAGAACGGACGGGGTTTTCAGCGATTTGATTGTTTCGAAAACTTGGGTCATCACAGATGGTATCAAAGCTTAGGTTCGGTGCCTAAGTAAAAAATTTCTAGGTTAGTAAATCAACCTGGGAATTTTAGAAATGAAACCGCCTTAATTTAATAAATAAAATGGATAAGATAAGGCATCATACCTCCGACTGGGGCTATAGGTGATACTACTATTTTTTGTATGCATAACTTTCGTTAATTGTTGTTTTTTCGTTATATTTTTCCATCCTTGTAATTTCGAGGACGAAATTAGTTTAAGTATGGAAGAATGTAATAACCAAGAATTTGACCACTTTAAAATATACTATTTAAAATGATTTTAAATATAAAATATATAAAATTTTATGATTTAAATAATATTAGATAGGATGTGCAAAGAGAAATATACACAAAAATAAGAATAATTTCTTATATCGACAAAAGTGACAAAATCCTGATTTTAGAAAAGTATGTTTCAATGGTTAAATAAATTATTTTAATTTATTTACAAGTGTATAAATTTCTAAATAGCATTACACAAATTTATTTTTAAATTTGGTTTACATAAATAAATGGTTTAACTAAAACATCAAAGTACGACCGTAAAATGTTTGGTCAAAAATCAACGTTGTTGTTCAATATAAGTTGTCGCAACGTTGTTGCACCTTTATTTTCTTATATTTGAATATATATATATATATATATAGTATAAGTATTAATTAATTCACTAATCAAGTTTACTTTTACTAAACATACTTGGAAAATTCTAGAATGTAACTAACAAAAAGTATGCATAAAAAGATAAAACATGTCATTTCAAAAAAGTAAACAAATCATTATATTCTTTACTTATCTCTTAAGTGAAAATGACATAAAGTAATGATTGGAAATGCGATGTTAAGTGTTGAAAAAATTAGTTTCTTAAAGTATAAGAAAAGGGTATTTTTGTCTTATTACAAAATATTATTTTAATCCAAATTTTTTCCTATAAATGCCAACAAAATTTCTCATTTTTTTCCACATATTTCTTCTCCATTTTCAATCACTTCTTCCACTCTTTAATGGCTTCCATGCCTCTCTAAAAAATTCCAAAAGCATAACAATGTTACAGTAAAAATAATCGACAAAAAAAGTATATCACTTAAGTCAAGTTCAAGCTAGTAAGTTCCAACCATCCACCCAAGGCCATGCTTTCCTAGAAGCCATATCCACCTCTTTTTATCTCAGCTTCTAGGATAGCGAAGCCATATCTGGAGTTCGTTGCCTTAATGTTTGACGGAGTGGAATCCAAAGTGAGTTATTTCTTCCTTTAAGTTCATTAAAATCATTGCTAAGTTGAAGGAAATTTAAGTGTTAAGTATTGTTTGAAAACCCTTGTTGAATGCTTATTTACTTTGTTTGCTAAAACAATGGCTTTATTTCCTTGTTTAACTATTTGGATGGTTAATTAAGTATTTTAAAATTTATAAGTTAAATACCTAATGGAGTATGCGGAAACGACTAGTACACTTGTTTCGTCTATGAGACCCAAGGAGACTTTAGCGAGGGACAGAACATGTGGAAAGGAAAGCCGGATGCTCCAAAATAAATATCAAATAGTTTTAACCCAAGGTAAAATAAAACGTGTTATAAATATTTGATAGAATGAAGCATTGATTATCAGTTATTGTTGTGTTTATTTTATTGATTGGTTGTTTGAATTAGGCACGACCAGTTTATGAGCATTGATTATTATTTATTGATTGTCGACTTTGCTCGACCATTTTATGAGCAATTAATTATCCATATGCATGGGCTGGGTTGAAAATAATTGTTGGCTAACACCTTGTGATTTATTTCACGATTTGACTAAAAGGTGTTTAGCGATAATATTGGTTCATTTAAATTGTTATAATTAGTTATAATAATTTAAGATCAATGGAAATGTTTTCAAAGTTGGTTTTCATAAATGAAAGTTTATGAAATGTTTAAAGAAATAGAAATATTTGGAAAGAATATTTTGAAATGATTTTATATAAAAGTGATTTATATAAAGAATGATTTTATAAAAATGATTTATAAAACGGAAAGAATTTCAAGGACTAAACCCGATAGTTTTTAGAAGATTTTGGAATGGACTTGGAAACGGAAATTATTATATATTTAAAGTATATTAATTCATATTGTAAATGATTTTTCCACTTCGGGATATAAAGTGGTTTGTTGTGTTACCGATGATTTGGGTAACCCATCACTAAAAAGTGGGCAAGGGAGATGCAGATGTTCTGTAGCCTCCGTATAGTCTGCTCTCTGGGACCCAGTTGCCTTGTTACGGCTACAAAGCTCCCGATCTGGTAGCATATAGTTTTGTATGCTTGTACATTCATATCGTTTCAGAAGTGATTTGTTTTCAGATCCCGAAGTAAAGGACTAGTTTGAATACAACGGATTTGTACATACATACATACATACATACATAAATATATATATATATATATATATATTTATATTTCAGAAGTTTTGAAATAAGAATTCGAGAATAAAGTCCAAAGAGATAATTTCTATAAAGTTAATTAGATTTTAAAAATCTAACATTGAAGTTAAGCCTAAGTGGTTAGTTTTGGGAATTGCATATTATTTGTGCATCGTAGGCTCAATGAGTCCTATTTGCGGTAAGAGAACTACGCTGGCTTGATCCTATATCTAATTGGATACCCAATTAGATAGGGGTACATAAGCAGTCACAAGTGTACTGATGCATCCCCAATAATAACATAACATTTTTCTGTTTATTGTTTGTTATATATCATGTATTGATGTACTTTTCCTGCTTATTATTTTATTCCACATTTGACATATTTATTAAGTTAGCATGAATGGTTATTGCTGTTTCTCTCACCAGAGTTGTGTAGCGGTAGATTTGTCTGTATCTGTATTTTGTACGTATTAAAGCACACCTAGTATATTAAATTAAATTACTCTGGTAACTTCTAAAATTGAAATTGTATCATATACATTAAACAGTGTTGAATATTTATCAAATATTGTGCATTAAGTTGGTAGTTTTCATTCATAGTTCTAGAACAAATGGGTTTTTTGGCGATTCTGACTAGTCCGAGAACCCGGGCCGTCACAACTCGAACCACTCTCCCAAAAGATAACGTATCCATATCTTTTGCGCAAAAACTACCATTGTCAACTCCAAACTAGATATCCAACTTCAAGTGGTCAGTCAATGGAACACTATCTCCTGATACCCTTAGTTGGTGGAATCTCATTGCCAAATCTATTTTCAAGAAGATTCTAGCTAATCTAAACTGATCAAAAAGTTGTCTATCCTATGTAGTGGATAATGATTCCTCACATTACTTCTTTCAATTTTCGATAATCAATACTTATCCATAAAGATTCATCCGACTTCTTTGTGATTACCATGGATTCTCCCCATAACGAATTACTCAGCCTAACAAAACATTTATCCTAATGTTCTACCAGTTGCGTCTTTAATTTTTCATCTCCCTAAGCATCATTCTATTAGGTGGTCTATTAACATGTTGTGCCTTCATGATCAAGTTAACTTGGAATTCAAACTCCCTTCTTGGCCTTACTGGTTCAAAAACATCTATGAACAGCCAAGGCTATGTTTATCTCATCATCATCTTCCGTAGCATATAACATCAAGTCTGACTTCCCTTTCATTACATCTAAGGCTATCATTTCTTTCTCCACCTCTTGGATTTCGTAAGGATATAACTCTATCTGCATAGTAGACAATAGGGTCATTACACATCAACTAATCCATATCCAAAATTACACTGTACCCTATGAAGTCAAACACATAAACAAACAAATTTCCACAAATTAAACTCCAAGTCAGTGCATCTTAATCCGAGAGTGCCATAACCATCGATAGGATTAATCACACGCAAGGGCATAATCAAATAAATGATATCTAGTTCTAACCAATCAAGCAAATCTTTCGAAATGAAAGAGTGTGTAGCACAAGTATCAAACATAATTCTAACTAACATGCTTTAAGGCCAAACGAAGGTCCTTCCAAAGCAAAAACCTTTCAAAGAGTGCCCAGCACCAGTGACAAATCTTTCCCTTCTCCTCTGCAGTCGGTCTAAATGAAGGTCCTTCCAAAGTAAAAACCTTGGGCTTCTTCAACTCAGGACAATCTTTCTTCTTGTGATCGGGCTTGTCATAGACAAAGCACTTAACATTTATTACTCCAACCGACCCTGGACATGTATTTACATAGCGACCTCTTTTCCTACAATTATAGAAGGAAACGCTCTGTTCTCCACTACCATGCTTTTTGTTGTTAGTCGTCTTTACATTTTTGACATATGGCGGAATTTTTTCTTCTCAAATTACCGCTTATGCCCCACATTACATCTTTCAACATAAATCAGTTTGTACCATCTCGCTATATGTACCACCTACTTACTGGGAGTGTTAAATGAGCCATCATTTTATCACTAAATCTTGGCCTCAATCCCAAGATAAATTTCTCCACCTTCTTTCTCGTAGTCCTAATCGAATCGGCTCCATATTTCAATAAGGATGTGAGCCTCTGCACATACTCTAATACGGTCAAACTCCCTTGCTACAATTCTACAAACTTCCCAAGCATCGTCGATAACTTCGAGCCAAGTATATATTGCTCCTCAAACATCCTCTTGAACCTTTCCCAAGTACTTTCTTTCTTAGGAATCTTATCTCTCACAGTTCCCCACCATACACTTGCCAGTCCCTTGAACTGTCTACATACAAGCTTCATCTTTTGAGCATTTGTAAGCTCCATGTCCTCACAAATCCGTTCACACATAACCATCCAATCACTTTCTTCTAGCCTGTTCCGTTTCGTCAAACATTTCCTCTTCCAGGCTCCAGAAATTCTTATTCCTCTTAGCAAAATCCTCCTTAAGAACTTGCATTGGGCCCTCAGTACATTCTAAGCCTACGATGGCATGAGCTTTTGCGCTAAGTTAGCCAAGAAGTACTGGAAAAGTGCATTCTCTACAACCGATGTAGTCATTTCATTATTGGCTTTTGTACGAACTTTTAGGGGCCTGCCTCCCCTCTTTGGCCATTAGCTGGCATGCTATCATCTCCTCTACTAGGATTTGCTCTCGTATTCCCTGAAGCCAAACGTAAGTTGTGTAGATCCATTCTTGCTTTCTACGTAATTAAGGGCTCGTAAGAAATAGAAGTAAAGATAGGGAAAACAATAGTAAAAGGGTAGGATATTCATCTATATATCAATATCAAAATGCAAATATGTTATATATAGCATATACCCTTCCCCATGTTTTCTAGCTTTCTAACTTATACTTAGCCCTATTTACCTCATGTATCACCTATCCTAGCTTTGATAAAAGTTGTAACGTCCTCTACTTAGAGAACCAAAAATAAATGCCAATGATGTTGTAGTAATCATCAGAATATTTTTCAAGTGACAAAGTGAGTTCAGTACTACTTCCTATAATATTAAGTAAGAGCAACTAAATAACTTTTCATTACATCAACTTGTTTTACATGATTCATTATATCATTAACCCATCCCGTTCCCATGCATAGGTAAAAATAATAAGAAATAAAAGTGATGTGATGTCTAACATATGAAAATGCCAACACGATTGATAATCAGTTATGAATCTTAGTTTTACACAGCGAAATTTTCAAAATAACTTTTTTCACTGGATAACCCTTATGCCTCGTCTTTGGAGTTTTTATTGTCTTCTATAAGATGTATGCCCAATTCATAAACTTAGTCTATTCGAATGAGTGTCCATGAATTTACGAGAAATAATAAAAATATGGGTCATACATAAAGCCTAGCATGAGTAACATTTTACTATAAACAATCACTCATATACTAAAACATCGAAACTAAATCACAACATGGGTTTTTCCCTCGCTATTCCAATCATCATCAATTCATCTGAATTGTGAGATTTCTTACACATATGTTCGATTAATTTCGATAGTCAACTCATTTATATTGCCATTCGGGCATACTCCTACTAGTTCAAAAAATAAACTAGACACTTGAGATTTTAACCTAGGTGTGTATCTTATTTTATATCTATTTTTCCATGAACATATAGTTAGTTAGCCACCATGGCCTTACACCAATTTCCATCATTAACAATGTCATGTTTAGAAAAATGGCTTTTGCTTAGGCCTTTAACAACAATTGTCAAATACAATGTCATAAATAGACAATTGAATGATACGAAAGCCTTACTCCTTTGATCTTGTATATCTTTTGTGAATGTATAATTGGATGCTACACAAGCCTTACTTCTTCTTTGAGTGTCATATACCAACCAGGGTTGAGGCGCTATATCTTTTTTCAGATGGGTGGGCTACTAGATCAATATTGACAGCATGTTAGATAATCAAGAGATAAACGTTGGTCAAGTCGGCATGCCCCTAAAAGAACACGTTCTTGTTTTTCTTTAGAAAACCGATCACCTCTTCCTTCATCTATGGCGTAGCCTTGCGTCGATTTGGAAAACTTTGCAAGGATTATCATTTTCAATTGAGATTGCTTCAAGTCCAGTTGTTAGACCACCATTAAGGTTTTAGTCCTTTATATGGTGATTGAGCGGATCATCATTGCTTTCCTCAACATCTTATTCTATATCGCACCGGTCCAACATGTATATCATGCATTCAATAACATCCTCGATCGGGGTAGATGCTTATGTGCGAACCTGAAAGCATTGGCTTTTCCCAGCTCTCATAAATAAATCCATCGTCACTGAGAGGGAAAGAGTGGTAATATGTTCTGTGCTCGCAAGCCAACATGGGAGAACTTCCTTATTCCATGTTCCAATGAGCCCTCTCATCTTATTTAGGCTTGTTAGGGAAATATGGCCCAAGTCAATGGAGTTTCTTTGATCCCTAGCATGGATGGGAGCGTTGTCCGGCTTGTGCATCCTCTCGAGGATTATTATGGCTGTGAGTGCTTCATCTTCTAGATTTTGGGCAACCCTAGCATGAATGTGAGTGTTGGATTACTCTTGTGTTCAATTTGGTGCATCATCGCTGAGCGTAACAACTGTTGGTTCTTCGACTTTGAGGCATTGGGCATCCCCAACACAAATAGAAATGTTATGTGGCTCGTGTTTTCTCTTTGGTGTATGCTAGCCCTTGTTGCTTCATGAGTAATCCCTTTCTTACTTGTTATAGAGATACGCTGTTGTAATCCCCGTTGACCAACTAGTTGCTGCGAAAGCATCCTATCCCTCCCATAGTCGAGAAGGGAACTTCATTATGAGCCGCTAACAGGCCACAATAGCGTTCAAATCAACTAGCACTGGCTAACCTATCAAATCATTATTTGAAAATTGGTTGTCCATTACAATGAAGCTTTCTTGAATCTCGACAATAAGAGGTTCCTAGCTAAATGTGACTATATGTGATGTTGTTCCAAGGGTACAATGCCAACACTCCAAAATCCATATATATGCAGAGCATAAGGAGTGAGCCTAGAGGTGAGAAGCTTCATTTTGTCAAAAAAATTCTTAAACATTACATTAGCGGAGTTGCATTATTAGTGAAAACTCGATGCACTCTAGTACTAGCAACATTGGAAGATACGACAATCGAGCCATGGTAGGGGAACCCAACTCTTCTCTCATCTTCTCCTATGAAAGCGATGTTGGTTACATCTTCCTCGACTCGAAGGGACTTTGTTTCTTAGAGGTCTCTAAGTATAGTTGAGTGCTGGAGCTAAGCTCTCTTCGAAACCAAGCTTGTACACATTAAACGCTCCTGTCTACGTGCGAGTCACTACAAATTTAAGGAATTTCAATATTGATTGTGGCTACGTTGTTGTCATCTTCCCCTAGGGTTAGGTAGGTGGATTTAGATAGATATTGCGTTATTCTACCTATTATCTCACATACGGGACCAATATTTCCTTGTGGATAGCCCATTATTAAGTATTTATGAGTACAACACTCGTTGGTGGAGTGTCCCTCGAGAAGGGGAACTCATAGTATTCTCCATCGCCTTTAGGCTCCTCACTTTGCCAGATTCGAGAAAAAGATAGTAGTTGAAACGGCACGCAGCATTATGTGGCATGATATATCATTTTTCATATCATGATTTAGAGTTACGTAACTTACATACTCGGGTTTGAAGCATGAACATCCTTCGTGTGTTTCCTATGAATTTCTTATTGATCATTCTTGGTGTAATGGTTGTCAACCCGAATGCAACCCTTGCTGTTTTTCCTACTCACTTCATCGCTATCAGAGAGTAAGCCTCTTCTATTCTCGTTATGTCATTTTCCGTCTGATGGAAGTTTATTAAAGAAGAGGATGGTTAAATTGTAGCTCCTTCCACATTCCCGATCAGTACTTTAACCCTTAACATAGGGTTACTACTAAATTATTCTTGTTTGCTTCCCTTGTATGAGTCGAATCTTTATTGAAGCGGTTGATGTATGAGGGGAGCGACTCGTTGGACATTATCGGATATTGCTCAACTTGCTCACCATTATGATTTGGATTTTATAAACTAAATACTAAGCTTTGAAGTCAGAGCATAGCTGGTTCCAAGATTATATGCTACCAGTAGAGAGATGAATGAATGAGCAGGATTCATGTCTAGAGAGTGTGGAGGGGAAAAGTATGCATCTAGCATGGGCGGAAAGCTGCTCGGCGTAGGTGATGGAGTCGAAGGCTGTGATGGGTTGGATGGATCTGAGATTCCATCATACTTCTTAATCAAAGGTAAGGCATACCTCCGATGAATGTAGGATCTTAAGATTTCTTCAGAAAATGGTTAGCCATTCTCGTCACTCGAAAGGGTATCGCCTCCTGTGTTTCTTGTCAGATTTTATGGTCGACTGACGTAAAGCTACCATTACCACTTAAAGGCTCTCCTCTGCTTGCCACAGATGGCACGGTTCTCTGTACAGGGAAGGCCTTATGCACATAACAGGTGTAGGGATCTGCGATGATGGTATGGCGAATGGGAACGATAAGGTCAAACTTGGGGGGATCTGCTTCTGTAGCGAGGAGTTATTGAGCCTATCTTTCTTACGAACAAGGCTATGGTGCTTCCCTCTATGAATGAGAGTCAATGGAGGGTTCTATAGGTTTAATTTTTCTTGGTTGGCCACCACCACTGAGATGGTTGATGCGAAGATCTCGAGCCCATCTTTTGCCTGAAGCATTCAAAAGCAGATAAATTTTCCATAATAAGGGATCAGTGATCCTCCCAAACCTCTTGGTATACTACAGGCTCTGGTTCCATAACATCACAGGCATACCCTTTCTCATGGGTAGGGTATGCCCCTATGGCGATCTGTAGCAACCTCAATGGGGGTTTCAAATATGACCCTCTTATAGGCAATGTTCATTATGTTGTAAGCATTAGGCATGAAAGGTTGAATAGTGGTCCAATCGGCCGTTGGAGGGGCGGTCGAGGTGAAATTCAAAATATGGGCATCCAATCTAGCACCGATTTAGTTCATTGTGATGAACTACTATTTTGAAATCTAAAATAAATTTTAAACGATACTAAATACGCTTACAACTAATTTCAAACATTAAAAGTAGTACGCCTTGGGTAGATAAAAAGTCTGAAATAATAAATAGAAAAGGAAAGCCTCACAGCGCAATTTAAAACAGAAATATCATTTTAACAAATTTCAAATTTTAACATAAGGTAATATCCATATCAATACAATAAACCATTTAGATTTAGAACAACAACCGTATAGTTAAGATGTAAGAGGTATACCAAATCATACTATGAATATGGCCTACTCCAGCTTCTTTGTTCCCATCTTTGCTTCCATCCTCAAGCTTACAAATGAACATAATGTTTCAATCATGTTTGGACTGCACCAATTTTATACACCCAGTCTACCCTAAGGGAGTCGGTGGCTTTTGCATAGAAAAATGCTACCTACGTACACTTTTTTGAGGGATCAGACCCACGTAGGTCTGCTTCCTGCTCATCTCCTACATGCAAATACTTATTAGTTCATAACAACTATTGCATCCATTCAACCATTACAACCATCGCAACCAATACAATTAATGCAACTACCGCAACCAACATAATTCAATACAATCAATGGTACTAATGCAAGAAGAAAACGATATAGATACTCATTTTTCACAATGGATCATCATATAGAGCAACATCCAAAATAACACACTTAAATATTAAGCATCAACGACATATAATGTCAACCTAAATCATCTAATAAGGTAACAGCATAAATATACTTACATACAATATTAATTTTCAACATTAATAATACACCATTAATGTAAGTATAAATTATCAAGTGTATGCTAATCATTATGCAATAGTAACACAACCATCAATACCATTGAACATGTACTAATCTAATCAATATTAGTAACACAACATTCATCATCAAATAGCCATAATTAACTACACATTAGTGATAATGGTAAAATATCACATACTTATCAAAATGTGATACCATCGTCAAGATTAAACATATACATAATAATTACAACAATCAATCATACATTCAACGATCATCAAAATAGTATTTTCATCCATTATTCTCCTAAATTATTTCACTATTATTTATTTTAAATCCACGCTTATTTATTTATCTCTAAAACCAATAATAATTCTTTTAAAACAGCAATATCCTTCAAATTCCATTATTTTACTCCATTTTACAAATACCCTAAAAACATCGTATTATAAATATAATATTCTAGTTTAAATCACCACAACTCTGTTTCATTTCTATTCACATAAAAATAGAAAGCATTTTTTTTTGAAAACATTCCTTTACTTTTACTATTATTATAATTCAGAAAACATTTCCTCAATTTATTACTCAAGCTAAAATAATAATATTTCATACTATAAACACCGCAAAATCATTCATTTTGTCATTCACATAAAACAACGCCATTTTACTAAAATTCATGTTATTAATATTTAAAATCTTTTTTAATAATAATTAAACTTCCCAAATCTCAATCTAAAAGTAATTCTTGTCATTTACAAGCATCATTTAAGATTGTAAATAATCTTATCTTCTAAGTTACGCATTTCTAATTAATTATTCATTTCCATTTTTGAATCAATAATAATTACAATTATACACTAAAAAATCACTGATACATCAATTAACAGTGAACGATCAAATTTAAATCAACGAGAATATTGTTCAGCAATATAATTTCTAAAACATTATTCATATAAAAATATCTCGTTTAAGGAATAAATTTCTTTATTTATAGCTCATATTTCACCAAAAGAAAATAATGTAAATCCAACAAAAAAATTAATTTTAACTATATAGATGTCATGTCGAACAAAATTGAATAATAAATTTTATCTATATTTACATCTTAAAATATCATTTAGAAAAATATAAGGAAATCTTCACATTGATAAATCTCAAATATAAAAATAAAAATATCTAGTAAGCGATACAAAAATATTCACACCAAATGGAAATTGACACATATTGCTTCTAATGAATGAAGAACAGTGTTTTCCCTTTCGCCACATAATTCACTCCCAAATATCCAGATGTATGAATTCCTAACCTCTTTTCTTTTCTATTGAATAACCCTATTCATTTTCTAAATCTAATTTTTTTTGTGTTTTTAAAGAATAAGATAGAAGTGGAAATTAAATTAGGATTTCTCCACCCGCCTCTCCCCAAAGTTATAAAATAACAGTGAAAATAGGAAGATAAGAAGGTAGAGATACGTGAAGATAGGTTATGGTCCCAAAAGTTTATTTTCATCCTGTAACGACCCTGAATTTCCGACCCAATTTAAAATTTTGAATCCATTATTTTAATATAAAAATTTGAAATTTATATACGTTCTCAGTTAACGTCCAAATTTCGTTTATACGATGCGTCTAGTTAGTTATGGAAATAGAAAAAGTTTCGTTGCAAAATATCACAGTAAATTTCTTTTGCGTTTTTATTGTATATCAGTTCATTTCGAAGTGTATAAATTTTCATCTCTCGAATCTAAATATTTTTACACATAATGTTGTAAACATTTATCCGATCAAGACGTTGCCTTCCGTTTCGTATAATTCCGCCATCACGTGCTTAATTTAAATTGTTTTGTCAAACGAACAATTTAATCGGCGTAAATTTTCAGTTTGGATAAAACTATCGTATCGCAAATATATGTGTACTGTTGTAAGCGCCTTGTCGCGCCGATCAGAATGGTATATTCATTTGTACAAATTGGATTTCGACGTAAATCGTCACGCTAATCTAACCGTTCCAAGCGGACCGGTTAAATAATTTTCAGCCTAAGTTAACAGTCGTATACATTCAAATTTTAAAGATGAATTTTGGCTGAAGTGAAGTTATTGAGTGGTTGGCAACTGGTGGATAACATGGAGAAGTATGGAATATGTTTCGTAACTCACAAATATAATTTACTGACCACTTTACTCCTACCGAATATAAAAATATAAAAAGAAAAAAAGCACTTAGCCATTGCAACCATCTGCTACAGGTATGAATATGCATCTTTTCTCTCCTCCTTCATCTTTTATTCTTCCACTCGCATTTTTCCTCTGTCTAAAAATTTTTGCAAAAGAAAGTGAAAAATAAACCCAGCATCTCCACATTTTTCACCACCCATCATCACCCCGCGACCGCCGTCTTCGATCGCACGTCGCCCTTCACCACCTCCCTCCGACCGCCTTTCACCATGCCCCGCCTGAACCATACGCGTGCCATCGCTCCTCCTCGTCCCTCCTCTAGCCGTCGCACACTCTCCAGCCATCGCACCGCCCTTTACCTCACCTAGACCCAACCTTCGGCCGCTCGCCGCTCCGCGCGCACCAACCCTCAGGCAACCAAGCCACTGCATCCCCTCCACGTGTCGCCTACCCCTAACTTCGCTCTCCAGCTGCCGAAGCCATCACCTGAAACCGAACACACTCCAGATTCAAACCCACTTCCCTCCTTCACCCACCCTTGCTGCCACCTCATACGCCCACTTCCCTCCTTCACCACACCTGACCGGTTGCCGCCCGAACCCGAGCCACCCAGTGCCCAGCCGAGCCTATGCCAGTCCATACTTGAGAATGTTTATATTGCGGGTGTATTTATAGGTTATATATATATATACACACACATGTTTGGAAAACATTTTTTGCTGTTTTTTTTAAATAATGAAATTTTTTTAATGTGTACAAATAGCCAAGCCTTTGCATTGCTTTCGTGGAAAACCATATGCTTTACTATTGCATATATATAGTTGTGTAGGGTAGTAACAGTTTGTTCTTCTCTATTTAATATAGCAGCATCTGCATGAGCTTTGATCTTGCAGCAGTACCCTCTCATAGCTTCCCTTTTCTTTTTGTTGTTCGATGAGAATTTGTGTATATATATGTTTATATGTATATATGAATGTTCATAACGGAAGATTGATGCTATTTCTTTCTTGCCAATTGTTGCAGTTTGTTCGATTGTTCGTGTTGGTGTTGCATTTGAATCAAGTCTTTCGTGCCTCTTCGTGCTTCGTCGTTCATTTTCTCTAACCACTAAAGGTGAATAAATTTCACGACTTATATTATTATACGATGATAATCAAGTTTGGTTGATAATATGGTTGATTGTTTGATGTTAATATTGGACGTTAAATTGTTAACACATGTAGTAATAAATAATATACATTTGAATTAGACATATGGTAATTAACACATTGAAATTAACATCCGTACTTGAATTTGATTAAATTAAAAATCTGTATAATATGACCTTTGAAATGTCTAATTAGTTGACACATAAAAATATAGTTAGCGACACCTTGAAACATTGTAGACAAAATTTATGTCATGTGAATTGGATGAAGTATGAAATTGAATAAAGTGGATAACAAGTGTTGAACCGCATAAAATAATAGTGTAATAATCTTTAATCTATATGAAATGATAGTGTAAATTCTATAAATAATTATATTAATTTTACATGAAATTATAATGTAAATTAATACGATTATTTCGGGATTATTTAAATTAATTATTGGATTGTTATTGATTGTTGTTATTGCTTGTTTATTTACTTTGACACCATCCCAGTTATCACACCGCAAGTTTCCTTTATTGTGTTTCTAATTTTGAAATGGAATCGGGTTGAAATGATAAATACCCAAATAAAACAATTGACTTAGGATAGAGAATTAAATAAAAACCCAATTGGTCGAACAATTCGATTTAAAATAAAAAAACAAAATAAGGATTTTATTTAAATAAAATAATAAAGGGTTTTAATTAAATATGAAAATTTTAATTGTAGTAAAATTTAAAAATGTTAATATTTAATAATTGAAATAAATATTAACAAATGTTTGATGAAAGAATGTTATTTAAAATTAAAAAATTATTAAATTAAGTTTTGAAATTTATTTAATAATTAAACAAATTTGAACTTGTTCATTGAAGAAATTTAACTTGTGATTATTTAATTAGATGAGTAAATAAGTGAATTTGAATTTCTTTAATAAGAAATAAAATGTGATTTATTTATTGAAATTAATATAAAACTTGTAATTTAAAGAATTTAATTTGATGAATTCAAATTAATTAAATTTATAAGTTTGGATATAATGTAGGTAGACTTAAGTGAAAATTTAATGAATTGGAAATTTAATTTAAATTGTTTTGAAGTGTTAAATTAACGTAATTTAAACAATTATTGAATGAAATCCATATATAAATTTAAATCAATATTTGAATTATTTAAATCAGAATTTAAGTTGGATTTTGAAATCAAGTAGAAATTTGAAATTGGAAATTTGAAAATTTGAAATGTAAATTAAGGAAATTGATATAGAAAGTCAAATGAAATGTTGGCCTTCGAATTTTAAAGTGAAATTGATTTGATTTTTGAAACTTATTAAATGACCAATCGGTGTAACAATTACGAAGTTATTAAAGAGACCGGCATCGGTTAGGGACATACTCTCTGTCTAAACCAAATATCACTTTGATAACCATTATACGCGGAGTGTGATCCAGAATGAAGTGGTTGGAATGATGTATGTTGATGATTGAAGAAAAAGAACGATAATGGATGACCTTGACACTTGTGTCAAATTAAAAATGACTTAAACAGGAGCCGTGCCGGGCCAATGAGGTTAGCTACCTCTAGCGAACGCACTTCTTCGTAAACTACTCTTTACTTGTTTTTGATTGGTGCGCACCCTTGAATTTGGAGTGTTGTATTGCGGTGTTGCGATCGTTGCGGCGATGCATTCTCACCAGTCCAGATCAGACAAACGGTAGTTTCACTTCCTTGGGTATTGCCTCATACGCCTTGTCATAGTTGTATTCCTATATGCGACCACTACGTTTTGTTTTGTATTATACCTTTGGAGTACTCCCTGATAGCCCACTAGTTTACGGTGAAGTTTACAGTGCTATATAGACTATGATGCTATTTAAATGTGTTAAAGGGAATAATGGTAACGCCTTAACACTATTTTGATACTTTATTTTACTGTTAGGCATTATCTACTTTACATACACTACTATATATAGATAGTTTAACGGATCCTGAAATATGTTTATTCTATTCATCTTTGAGTTATTGTTGTTTCAAAATTTGAACCATATTATCCTGTATAAGAATATATGTCCTGACTCGAGTGTTTGTTTATGCTTATGCTCGGGTCAGTCTGAGGATTTCTGTTGCTGTGCTGCTTGGAATCTGAAGATTTTGAAGATCATCATTTATCTTTATCAGTATTTCTCTATTCTAGTATGATATTGTATCAGACATCTATGTATTTCTATTACATCGTTTGCTTGAGACATTGTTGTATTTACTTAGTAGCTTCATGAACTACTATTATGACATTGTTGTAATTCCACTGCGTTATTTTGTTATTGTGTCTGTTTGTGATTCTGTGATGATTCTCATTTATATACATGTACTCCATTAGTGGTTCGTGTTTTGTACTATTTAAGATGACATGTGTGGATTATTGTCAATTTAAATGGTCCAAATATACGGGTTGTTACAGTTGGTATCAGAGCTTTGGTTCTCGAAAACCTTAGCTTGTGGAGTTGTAAAACTCATTAGAGATAGGGTAAAAATACCCTAAAATGAGGAGAATCATTTCAGAATCTATATCCTTGATTCCATCCTCCTTATTGAATTCATTTGACTTAGAATTTCCCTTAAGTTCTAAAAAAAATTCTATCTTTGATTCTAAATCTCTTTTGGTATTCCAGGATGAGTACCAGAAGGAACGCTAGAGGAGGGGGTAGAGGAAATGCTCCCACACCACGTGCCCTAGCACCCGCAGTCAAGTTCTCTACTCTTAGCAAGGAATACACCCAGCTTGGCGGCACCAATTTCTCTAGTTCCGAGAGCATCATTGGAGCGCAATAGTGGCTAAAGAGACTAGAAAGGATCTTCACTGGTCTTGAGATTACTGACGCGCAAAAGCGTCAATTGGCCACTTGGCAGCTTCAGGATGCATCACAGGATTGGTGGGAGTCAGAAACTTCCCATACTGACGAGGAAAATATCACATGGGCTCAGTTTAGGTAGAAATCTAACTAAAATTTCATCTAAACAAATTCCTTCTATCTCTTCGAATCTTGACTCACTGTTGACTCGCTTGTAAATAGGGATTCTTTTACGGCTCAGTGGATGCCAGTATAAGTCCTTGAGATGACGGTTTTGATGAAAACAACTTTAGAACAAGATTATAAAATATAAATACTAACATTATAGTTTAGATATATATGTATATGCAGGATTTAACCATCCAGGTACCAAGAATGAAGACTGTACAGTATAGAGATTCAAGACTGAAGATATCAAGATTGAAGACTCATGAGTATCAAGATTATCAAGATTTTAAGATTTCAATATGAGTAGTAATTTTGTTAAAACTCCTAAAAATGCATTAGCATCTTAAATCCAATTTATTCGTGGAATGGAATTCATTTCGAGCCCGTTAAAGAATGGAACCCCAAGTAGGATGGAACCTACGAAAAATCTAGTGGAACATTGTTTTGTATCCGCTAACTTTTATTCAAAATATTTTACAAAACTATATCTTGTTTCCAAAATGTTTTCAAAAATCTTCCTTTTAAAAGAATAAAAAACATCTATCCTGATTTTAATATTTTAGCCTCAAAATAATCTTTATTTTCAAAATCAAATTATACTTGGTTTTAAACTATCTTTTAATAATAATATATTTAATTTTTAATATTTATACTTAGATTTAAATGTAAAGTTATAGTAAAATTTTATATATACCAAAATATTATTCTCTATATTTACTTATGTATAGTAAAATTTTATATATACCAAAATATTATTCTCTATATTTACTTATGTATTTTAACTATAGTTAAGTATATTTATAAAGTTTAAAATAGTTTTAATATAAGATAGAAGTTATTTCCAAAGAAAAACAAATCACCAAAATTTCCTTTGGCGTGTCGACATACTTATGTACCTCATGTCGACACGGTAGCAATTGATTTCGAAATTTGAATTTCGAAAGAAGTGTCTATTCGTCATATCCCTTCACGAATGGACATGACTGTTGTTCTACTATAAATAGGGGTGGTTTTGAACGAATTTGTAATCATATTTTTTTAGTTTTCACTCCTCTTCTTCTTCTTCTTCCACATTTCTTTATACATATTCTTACCGTTACTCTGCCGAAATCTACATTGAATCTAACCAGATCATTTCTGTTTTGATTCTCTATCACTATCTCAACAAGATCTCAGTGCTACTCAGAGTTATAGACTTTTTTGTAATCAATTTAGCGAGAAAAGGTGTGATTGTAGTCTTGGAAATCAATCGACCGAGAAAAGGTGTGATTGTGGCCTTGGAAATCAATCAAGTTAGAAAAGGTGTGATTGTAGCCTAGGAAATCAATTGGGTGAACTTGTTGCCCCTGAAATCAAGTATCTCTACCCAGAGGATTGTGAATTTGAAGTGGTGTACCTCGTGGCCTTGAAATCGAGGGTGTAATTATAAAATTTCTTTTGAAGGAAATCCATACTTGTGCGCGGGACTGGATGTAGGGTTACTCCGAACCAGTATAAAATCCGGTGTGTTCTTTCCTTTATTGCTTTTACTTTATTTCTGCATCTGTGTTTGTTTCTGTGATCATATCTGTGTCTGAATATTTCATATATTTGTGTTCAAATTAACAAAAAATCAAAAAGATTTAGTAATTCCTTAAAACACTATTCACCCCCCTCTAATGTTAATCCTAGCCTTAAGATCTGTATTCCGCAATTTCTCACATTTGGTATCAGAGAAAGGTTTTCAAAGTTTTCATAATCTGAATTTTGAAAAAATTTCAAAATGCCTACGAACACTGGTACTGTTAACACTACCAACACTAGTTCTATTATCCCTGTCACTAGTTCATTTGTAGAAAGTCAGTCTACTGTCAGACCACCACTTTTTAATGGAAGTAACTATGCATACTGGGCATGTAGGATGAATATATATTTACAATCTATAGGACTAGACACTTGGAATGTCACACAGACTGAATATTCTGAACCCACAACTGATTTTGCACAGTGGTCTGCTGAGCAAAAGACTGTTGCACAAAATAACTCTAAAGCTATGAATATTCTGTTTTGTTCACTTGATAGAAATAAATTTAATAGAGTGATAGTTTGTAAGTCTGCATATGAAAAGTAGAAAACTTTGCAAGTTACTCATGAAGGAACAAGCAAAATTAAACATACCAAAATTTCCATACTTACAAAACAGTTTCAATTATTTAAAATGAATTCTAATGAGTCTATTTCAGATATGTATAGTAGATTTCAGAACATTGTGTATTCTCTAATATCCTTGGGAAAGGAATTTTCAGAAGAAGATCAAGTCAGAAAAATCTTAAATTTTCTTACTCCAGAATGGGATCAAAAGACACTTACGATCGAAGAGGAAAATAACATCAGTACCTTAAAGATAGAAGAATTTATTGGAAATCTAATGTCGTTTGAAGTCCAAATGAATGAAAGAAGAGAAAGTAAAGCATCTGAAAAAAATCAATGGCGTTCAATGCATTAACTTATGGAACAGACTCAAATAACGATAATGATGAAGAGATAGCCCTTATGACCAAGAATTTTTGAAAATTTTTGAAATACAGAAAGATGAATAATCTCAAGAGAAACAATTATAAGAACTCTAGAAATAAGAATGTAGTGCCAAACAATATCAAATGTTTCGACTATGACGAACCAGGCCATATCAAAGGAAACTGTCCATATCCAAATAGGCAAAATTTTCCTATAAACAATGGTCCCGTAAAGAAACGAAAACATGCAATTACTGCTACTCTAGATGACTCAGACTCGTCCTCAAGCGATGATGATTAGAAGACAGATAATTCAAATATGCGTTTCACGGCAGTTCACGACTCTGACGAATTCAGAGAAACGGACTCAGAAAAAGGTAAACATTTACAATACAAGTGGTTGAGATTGCATGCTTAGAATTGGATGCTTGATCGATTGATTTTGAATTGGTGTGTTGCTTGAATTTTAATTTTTTTTTTTTTATTATTATTATTTGTAATAGTATCATAATATTTTATGGAATATACTATAATTATAGTAATATTCCAGATATATATAGGCATTATATATATATATATATGTATGTATGTATGTATTAGAATACTTAAGAAAAATAATCATGGAAATTCAAAGGCACATGTCGACATGGTCACTACCATGATGTCGACATAGGTGAAGAATCTGAAATTCAAAATTTGAATTCAAATGGTTGAATTTCCCTACACCTTTTCACTTCATTCAATTCTCTGAAAAGCTACCTTTTGACTAGAGAATATGTCCTTTGAGAATCTATTTATTTACTATCTTTTGTCACATCTTTTCACTTTCATTTTCAAATTCAAACTCTCTCTTCAAAACTTCAAGCTCTGTACTCTCTACTCTAATGGCTTCTTCAAGCAGCCCCTCCACAATGAGAATTTCCAAAAAGATAAAAGAGCAACTCTTCAATGATCCGGAGGCCATAAAAGCATACATCAATTATGCTAATTATGGAAAAGTCCATCTCGGAAAGTTTGCTTTATTTCAAGATTTTTCTGCTTATGAAATTGATTCTCTTTTTGTAAACAATCAAGTTCTTAGTCTTTTTGATGCTTCTCAAAATGATTTTGTTTGTTATCCAAGTCTTGTTTAAATTTTCTATGCAAATTTAAACCGTGGATTTTATAATGGAAATGATGATGAGATTTGGAGTAGTGTCAATGGCACTAGAATCGTTTTAAATTGTGATCTTTTGGGTACCATTCTCAATTGCAAAAGCACAGGAATAGATCTTTCTAGTTTTAATATCGATGAAAATGATCGTGAGACATTTCATCACATTTCGAAGGAAATGATGATTTTGAATTCAAAAATCGAAACTTTCGACCAAAAGCTAGAATTGTTAATCTTCTTTTGCAACATACTTTGACCCCAAGATCGGTGAATTTTAACAATCCAGCTTCAAAAGTTTGCAAATCACTTTTCGTTATTTTTGGAAATTATGATATTACTTGGTCACAAGCTATGTTGGATGAATTTCGTCCCAAAAATCTTGAAATGGGAGAAAACACTTTGTATTATGGAATCCATCTCACTCGAATTTTTAATTGTTTTGGAGTAGATTTCAAAGGAGAAGAATTTGTTTCAAGAAAAGTTTTTAGTCACTCAAATATTTCTCTTATGAAAATTCCATTTGTTTTTCAACCTTATGAGACTCTTGCTGAAAAGGAAGAGCGTTTGGCTCATGAGGAGATGGAAGAGGAGGAAGAGGAAGAAGAAGAAGGGGATGGAATGGAAATAGAAGAAGAAGAAGGTGAAACCTCTTTGGAAAGCATTGACTATCCTTCCAATCCAACCAACAAAACCCTTCTCAAAAATCAAAAGACTATTGTCGAGAATCAATGGATTCTTAAACGGTCCGTTAGTAAGAAATTGGATAAAATGTCATAGAAGATGAACAAGTTTTTCTCCAAAGTCAGCAAGAAGCTTGGATTATCTTAATCTTCGTCATCCTTTAACTAGTTTTATCCTTTCATTTCATGTTGTATTAGTTTAGTTTGTTTTGATTCGAATGTTCGTGTAGTTCTTTATGATTAATCATTGTATCATTCTATTATGCAATGAAATTGAATTTCCTTTCTGTTATCTAGCTTATCTTATCTCCAGAATAAATGTTAGTATATTATACACACACACACACACACACAATTATTCACAAAATAAAATAAGCCATCAAAATTCACTGGACCATGTCGACATCCCCCCTTGACCATGTCGACATGTACTGGTCAGAAATGACACTTCATTTTAAATATGAAATTTGAATAACTACCTTATGTCTATTCATTTCAAACGAATTTCTACACCTAATTACTCAGAATTATTTCTTATTTATTTTATCTCTCATTCTTCTCACAAACTCAATTATGGCCAATCCATTCATAATTTAACCGAGAATCTTCAAGAAACTCTTAATCCTTTCAAGAATATTCTTTCGTTTATTCTTCGTAACCAGCGACACTTAGAGTTGAGTCAAATGCAGATGATCAAGGAGCAAGAAAAGCATTTCAATGTGATAAGATGGATGATTTTCTCCCTACACAAGGATGATAATGAAGCACATCCTCCTATCTCTCTCACCAATGATAATGAAAATTGGGATGCCATTAAAGCAGACCCTATATTTGGAGAAGAAAGATGGGTGGAAGTTCCTCGTAATGTTTGATTTTATTTGATTACTTTGTTTGATTTGAATTGTTTGCTTGGATTGATTTGATTTGACTAGATTTGGTTTGGCTTGGATTGATATTTGGTGTGCAAAACGTGTATAAATATGAATTGATATTTATATGATATTTTATTAATTAACATGTCTATCAGCATCATTATCTCTTAATCTATCTATTATGTACTCCATTGTATAGTTTATTAATGCAGGTATTTTAGTACAAGAATGAGGGGGTGTTATATAGTTTCGAGTTAGTTTTTGTTGATGACAAAGGGGAGAAATATAAAATAGGATAGTTAGGCATAGATTAAGGGGGAGTTATTGGGATAGAAGTAATATTTTATAAACAAATGTTGTCATCAAAAAAAGGGGGAGATTGTTAGTCCTTGAGATGATGGTTTTGATGACAACAACCTTAGAATAAGATTATAAAATATAAATGCTAACATTATAGTTTAGATATATATGTATATGTAGGATTTAACCATGCAGGTACCAAGAATAAAGACTGTACAGTATAGAGATCCAAGACTGAAGATATCAAGATTGAAGACTCATGAGTATCAAGACTATCAAGAGTTCAAGATTTCAAGATAAGTAATAATTTTGTTAAAACTCCTAGAAAAGCACTGGCATCTTAAAATCCAATTTATTCATGGAATGGAGTCCACTTCGAGCCAGTTATAGGGATGGAACCCTAAGTAGGATGGAACGTACGAAAAATCTAGCGGAACATTGTTTTGTATCCGTTAACTTTTATTCAAAATGTTTTACAAAATTATACCTTGTTTTCAAAATGTTTTCAAAATCTTCCCTTTAAAAGAATCAAAAACATCTATCCTGGTTTTAATACTTTTAGCCTCAAAATAATCTTTATTTTAAAAATCAAATTATCATTGGTTTTAAACTATCTTTTAATAATAATATATTTACTTTTTAATATTTATACTTAGATTTAAATATAAAATTATAGTATAATTTTATATATACCAAAATATTATTCTCTATATCTACTTATGTATTTTAACTATAGTTAAGTATATTTATAAAGTTTAAAATAGTTTTAATATAAGATAGAAGTTATTTTCAAAGAAAAACAAATCACCAAAATTCCTTTGGCATGTCGACATACTCAAGTACCCCATATCGGCATGGTAGCAGTTGATTTCAAAATTTGAATTTCAAAAGAAGTGCCTATTCGTTATATCCCTTCACGAATGGACATGACTGTTGTTCTACTATAAATAGGGGTGATTTTGAACGAATTTGTAATCATATTTTTCTGGTTTTCACTCCTCCTCTTCTTCCACATTTCTTTATACATATTCTTACCATTACTCTGCCGAAATCAACATTGAATCTAACTAGATCATTTTTGGTTTGATTCTCTGTCACTATCTCAACAAGATCTCGGTGCTATTCAGAGTTATAGACTTCTTTGTAATCAATTTACCGAGTAAAGGTGTGATTGCAGCCTTGAAAATCAATTACGTGAGAAAAGGTGTGACTGTGGCCTTGGAAATCAATCAAGTTAGAAAAAGTGTGATTGTAGCCTAGGAAATCAATTGGGTGAACTTGTTGCCCCTGAAATCAAGTATCTCTACCCAAAGGATTGTGAATCTGGAGTGTTGTACCTAGTGGCCTTGAAATCGAGGGTGTAATTTTACAATTGCTTTTGAAAGGAAATCCGTATTTGTGTGCGGGACTGGATGCAGGGTAATTCCGAACTAGTATAAATTCCAGTGTGTTCTTTCCTTTATTGCTTTTACTTTATTTCTGCATCCGTGTTTGTTTCTGTGATCATATCTATGTTTGAATATTGCATACATTTGTGTTCAAATTAACAAAAACTCAAAAGGATTTAGTAATTCCTTAAAACACTATTCACCTCCTCTAATGTTAATCCTAGCCTTAAGATCTGTATTCCGCAATTTCTCACAGCCAGCAGCCGTAAGGGCTCAGCTTTACCGATCATTTATGGACCTCAAGCGGAGTAACTTGACTTTCTCCCAGTATGAAAGAAAGTTTAACGAACTCTCCAAGTTCGGACCTACCTTGATTGATACACCACTTCTGAAGAATGAGAAATTCATCCATGGAGCACGTCCAGAGTATTACGATCTCCTTACAGCTCATGTCCATGGAACTTTCATCGAGCTAATGGATTATGCCCTTAGGTATGAGGGAAAGCCGAAGGGTGCATCAGTCACCAAGACACCAGTTGCTCAGCCATCCTCTAGTTAGACTGGGAAGAGGAAGCCGAATTTTGAGCAACAAAGGAAGAACTGGCAGAAGGCAACCAGGCTTGGCTATTCGCAGAAGAAGCCCATTGACATATCCTCTATCCTCTATCACCTGCTCAACTGCAATCAGAAAGGTCATTATGCCAGTAGTTGCCCATCCCCAAAGGGAGCAGCTATTCCGCTACTGGCTCAGATGGCCAAGAGAGATGAATGTCACATTTGCTTACAGCCAGCACATTTTAAGAAAGATTGCCCAACTCAAAAGAAGGGTACTCTATCTAGAGTTTTTGCTATTACCACCCCTACCTCGGAAGTTCAGGTGGATTAAGGTACATTACAAAGTACTTTTATGTTGCATACTTTACCTGCTAAAGTTCTATTTGACACAGGAGCAACACATAGTTTCATATCTATTGATTTGTGCAATAAACTTGAATTGGAACCCATCGTTGCATCTACTTTCTTATGTGTATCAAATCCCATTGGAGGACCCGCTAACCTTAAAAGGGTATGAAAATATGTCACACTTATGTATGGCATGCACCGTCTCACTTGGGATTTCTATGTCCTTGGATTCGAGGCATTCGATATCCTATTAGGTCTTGATTTGCTACGAAAATTTGAAGCCGTTAACTCTTGCAAAGCTCGAACCGTCCCTATAATTAACGACAAGAGTTAATCTTTGATTATTGAAGGAAAATATCCTCAGTAGTGTGTTGGAATTTTTATATTCTCTCTTGACTCTCATCCGATTGATCTAAGCTCCACCCCAATTATTCAGCTTTTTCCTGATGTGCTTGGAGAAGTCAATTCTCTACCATCTTCATAGGAAATCGAATTCCGCATTGATCTTATCCCTAGTGCTCAACCAGTAGTTCTCCCTCCCAGGAGAATGGCTCCTAAAGAGAAGGCATAGTTGAATGCTCAGATTGAAGATTTATTTGCTAAAGGTTTGATTTGGCGAAGTCATTCAGAATGGGGGCTGCAGTTGTATTCGTCACAAAGTCAGATGGTTCTCTCAGAATGTGTGTGGACTATAGAGAGCAAAACAAGCTCACATATAAGAATAGATATCCAATACCCCGCATTAATGATTTATTTGACCAGCTCCATTGAGCTAAAGTATTCTCTCAACTCGATCTGGCTACCGGCTTTCACCAACTCAGAATAGCTGAAAAGAGTACTCCTAAAATAGCATTCCGCACTGAAAATGGCTTCTTTGAATGGCTGGTTATGCCGTTCGGCCTAACTAATGCTCCAGCTTATTTCATCAACTTGATGAATAGAGTTTTCCATGACGTTTAACAAGTTTGTTCTTGTTTTCATTGTTGATATTCTCGTCTTCTCTAAAGATGATAAAGAGCATAGGTCACATTTGGCTTTTATTCTTGAAACTCTTCATAGTCATCGGCTAAAAGCCAAGTTCTCGAAATGCCACTTTTGGAGAGATGAAGTTAGATTTCTTGGCCATATTGTCTCGGAGAATGGGATTTTGGTTGGTCTGGCTAAGATCTCCGTAATCAATGTAAGTTCTATCCTTATTCGTCGTTTCTATCCAAACATCTTATCTCTATCTAAACTTGAATCCTTTGATTTTGCAAGATTGGGAGACTCCCAAAACTCCTACAGACATTCATAGCTCCTTGGGATTGGCCGGCTATCATCGTAGATTTATAAAAAAAATTGCTCAAATTGCCGCACCACTCACCGTACTAACTAGGAAGGATGTAAAATTCAATTTGGATGAAAAGTAGCGAATCAACTTTCAATGAGTTGAAGCGAAAGTTGACCTCTGCCCCAGTTCTCACAGTTATTGACGAAAGCGAAGGATTGACCGTCTATACTAATGCTTGCCGTGATGGATTAGGAGCAGTTTTAATGCAAAATGGAATGGTCATTGCCTATGCTGGTCGTTAGTTAAAGACCCATGAAGCAAATTATACAACTCATGATTTAGAGCTTCTTGCGATTGTATTTGCTCTTAAGCTATGGAGGCACTATCTTTTAGGGACAAAATTCAAATTATTTACAGACCATAAGTCATTGAGATATATTTTCTCACAAAAGGATTTGAATCAAAGACAAGTCCGACGCTTGAATTCTTAGCTGCATATGATCTCGATATCAACTACACCCCAGGGAAAGCAAACACCGTAGTCAACGCTTTAAGCAGAAACCAAGCAATGATATGTTGTAATCTTGTAGAAGGAATGTTATTTCAGCTCATTGTCTCCCCCGCTCTTATGGATTGCATTATAGCTAAACAATACGAGGACACTTTGTTATATCGTATCAAGGAAATAGTTCTCGGTCGAGTCGGGAATGCTAATAGTAAAATGGGTGCACAAGTAGATAGTAATGGAGTTTGGAGGATCGACAACCAAATTTGTGTTCTAAATGTTGATGGTTTAAGACAGGAAGTGTTGAGAGAAAACCATCAATCTCCGCTTTCATTTCATCTAGGAGTCACAAAGATGTATCAAAATATGAAGAAGTTATATTGGTGGAGTGGGATGAAGCGTGATATCTCTATCTATGTTAGTAGATGCACCACCTGCCAACAAGTTCAGGCCGATCACAGAAAGACGGCAGGACTGCTTCATCCTCTAGAGATTCCAAGCTGGAAGTGGGAACGGATTTCCATGGACTTTATTGATGGGAAACCAAGGATTAGAAGGGGCAGTGAGAGCATTTGGGTGATTGTCGATAAGCTGACAAAATCCGCTCATTTTATTCCAGTCAAGACCACTCATACTGCTTCGAGTTTGGCCGAGATATATATGAGAGAACTTGTTAAACTTCATGGTGTACCATCTAGTATCGTATGCGATGGATATCCTATTTTCACTAGCAAATTTTGGAAGGCATTTCAAGATACTTTGGGCACTAAATTGAATCTGAGTACAACTTATCATCCTCAGACAGATGGTCAAACTTAGAGGGTGAATCAGATTTTGAAAGATCTTCTTCGAGCTTGTATTATAGAGTTTGGTGGATCCTGGGAAGACCATCTCCATTTGGTTGAATTCGCCTATAATAATAGTTATCAGGTAAAATCAAATTTCAATTTGAATAAGTATATTTGAATTGGAATTTAACTGTCTTTAATAAATCAGGCAAGTATTGGTATGGCACCGTTCGAAGCTTTATATGGACGGCCGTGCAAATCGTCAGCTTGTTGGATTGAGTCTGGAGACCGATTAGTACTTGGTCCAAAAATGATTATGGAAGCTTTTGAGAAAGTTGAAGAAATCGGGAGGAAGATAAAGACGGCACAAGACAAACAGAAGTGCTACGCTGACAGAAGAAAGAAAGATCTCGAATTCAGTGCAGGGGATGAAGTATTTCTTAAAGTGTCGCCTTGGAAGAATGTTATTCGATTTGGAAGGAAAAGAAAACTTGCTCCGAGATTTGTTGGTCTGTTTGAGATTATGGAGAGGGTAGGAACTTTAGCCTATAGAATCGCATTACCAGAGAAGTTTGCAGGTGTGCACAATGTGTTCCATGTCTCACACCTCCGTAAAGTAGTGCGCAATCCATCTATGACCATTCCCACTGCTCAATTGGAAGAGTTAGTTATCGAGCCTGACTTGACCATTGAGCGGAAACCACTACGGATAGTCGACCGTGAGACGAAGCAACTTCGAAGGAAGTCGGTCAATCTCGTTAAAGTTCAGTGGAGCTCGGATGACCGAGATTGCACATGGGAAACTGAGGATAGTATTCGAGATTCAAACCTCGAATGACTAATTCCAGGCATAATGCATTTTCTCAAATCTATCTTAATTTTTCTACTTGTTTCTTTCCTACTTCTTCCATCTTGTTCCTTTTCGAGGATGAAAAGTTTTGAGTGGGGAAGATTGTAACGACCCTGAATTTCCGACCCAATTTAAAATTTTGAATCCATTATTTTAATATAAAAATTTGAAATTTATATACGTGCTCAGTTAACGTCCAAATTTCGTTTATAAGATGCATCTAGTTAGTATGGATACAGGAAAAGTTTCATCGTAAAATATCATAGTAAATTTCGATCGCGTTTTTATTGTATATCAGTTCATTTCAAAGTGTGTAAATTTTTATCTTTCGAATCTAAATATTTTTGTACAGTAATGTTGTAAAAATTTATCTGATCAAGACGTCGCCTTCCGTTTCGTCTAATTCCGTCGTCGCTTGCTTCATTTAAATTGTTTTGTCAAACGAACAATTTAATCGGCGTAAATTTTGAGTTTTGATAAAACTATCGTATCGCCAATATATGCGCACCATTGTAAGCGCCTCGTCGCGCCGATCAGAATGGTATATTCATTTGTACGAATCGAAGTTCAATGTAAATCGCCGCGCTAATCTAACCGTTCCAAGCGGACCGGTTAAATAATTTTCAGCCTAAGTTAACAGCCCGTATACATTTAAATTTTGAAAATAAATTTTGGCTGAAGTGAAGTTATTGGGTGGTTGGTAGCTGGTGGATAGCATGGGGAAGTATGGGATATATTTCGTAACTCACAAATATAATCTACTGACCACTTTACTCTCTGCCAAATATAAAAAGAAAAAAAACACTTAATCATTGCACTCATCTACTATAGGTACGAATATGCATCTTTTCTCTCCTCCTTCATCTTTTATTCTTCCTCTCTCATTTTTCCACTGTCCAAAATTTTTTGCAAAAGAAAGTGAAAAATAAACCCAACATCTCCACATTTTCCACCGCACGTCGCCTTTCACCACCTCCCTTCGACCGCCTTTCACCACGCCCCGCCTGAACCATACGCGTGCCATCGCTCCCCTTCGTCCCCTTCTCCAGCCATCGCACACTCTCCAGCCGTCGCACCGCCCTTCACCTTGCCCAGACGCAACCTTCGGCCTCTCCCCACTTTGCGCGCACCAACCCTCAGGCAACCGAGCCAGCGCATCCCCTCTGCGTGTCGCCTACCCTTGACTTCGCTCTCCAGCTACCGAAGCCATCACATGAAACCGAACACACTCCAGATTCAAACCCACTTCCCTCCTTCACCCACCCCTTCTTCCACCTTATACACCCACTTCCCTCCTTCACCACACCTGACCGGTTGCCACCCGAACCCAAGCCACCTAGTGCCCAGCCGAGCCTGTGCCAGTCCATATCCGAGAATGTTTATATTGCGGGTGTATTTATAGGTTACATATATATACATGTTTAGAAAACAGTTTTAGTTGTTTTTTTAAAAAAAGAATGAAAATGTTTTATTGTGTACAAACAACCAAGCATTTGCATTGCCTTCATGGAAAACCATATGCTTTATTATTGCATATATATAGTTGTGTAGGGTGGTAACAGTTTGTTCTTCTCTGTTTGATATAGCAGCATCTACCTGAGCTTTCATCTTGCAGCAGTACCCTCTCATAGCTTCCCTTTTCCTTTTGTTGTTGGGTAAGAATTTGTGTATATATATGTTTATATATATATATGAATGTTCATAACGGAAGATTGATGCTATATCTATCTTGCCAATTGTTGCAGTTTGTTCGATTGTTCGTATTGGTGTTGCGTTTGAATCAAGTCTTTCGTGCTTTTTCGTGCTTCGTCGTTCATTTTCTCTAACCACTAAAGGTGAATAAATTTCACGACTTATATTATTATACGATCATAATCAAGTTTGGTTGATAATATGGTTGATTGTTTGATGTTAATATTGGGCGTTAAATTGTTAACACATGTAGTAATAAATAATATACGTTTGAATTAAACGTATGGTAGTTAACACATTGAAATTGACATCATACTTGAATTTGATTATATTAAAAATCTGTATAATCTGACCTTTGAAATGTCTAATTAGTTGACACGTAAAAATATAGTTAGCGATACCTTGAAACATTGTAGACAAAATTTATGTCATGTGAATTGGATGAAGTATGAAATTGAATAAAGTGGATAACAAGTGTAGAATCGCATAAAATAATAGCGTAATAATCTTTAATCTACATGAAATGATAGTGTAGATTCTAGAAATCATTATATTAATTTACATGAAATTATAATGTAAATTAATATGATTATTTCGGGATTAATTAAATTAATTATTGGAATGTTATTGATTGTTGTTATTGCTTGTTTATTTACTTTGACACCATCCCAGTTATCACACTGTAAGTTCCCTTTACTTTGTTTCTAATTTTGAATTGAAATGGAATCGGGTTGAAATGATAAATACCTATATAAAACAATTGACTTAGGATAGAGAATTAAATAAAAACCCGATGGGTCGAACAATTTGATTTAAAATAAAAAATAAAATAAAGATTTTATTTAAATAAAATAATGAAGGGTTTTAATTAAATTGGAAATTTTTAATTCTAGTAAAATTTAAAAATGCTGATATTTAATAGTTGAAATAAATATTAACAAATGTTTGATGAAAGAATATTGTTTAAATTTTATAAATTATTGAATTAAGTTTTGAAATTTATTTAATAATTAAACAAATTTGAACTTGTTCACCGAAGAAATTAAATTGTAATTATTTAATTAGATGAGTAAATAAGTGAATTTGAATTTCTTTAATAAGAAATAAAATGTGGTTTATTTATTGAAATTAATATAAAACTTGTAATTTAAAGAATTTAATTTGACGAATTAAATTAAATTAATTTTATAAGTTTGGATATAATGTAGGTAAACTTAAGTGAAAGATTTAATGAATTGGAAATTTAATTGAAATTCTTTTGAAGTGTTAAATTAACGTAATTTAAACAATTATTGAATGAAATCTATATATGAATTTAAATCAATATTTGAATTATTTAAATCAGGATTTAAGTTGGATTTTGAAATCAAGTTGAAATTTGAAATTGGAAATTTGGAATTTTGAAACTAAATTAAGGAAATTGATATAGAAAGTCAAATGAAATGTTGGCCTACGCATTTTAAAGTGATTTTTGAAACTTATTAAATGACCAATCAGTCTGATAATTACGAAGTTATTAAAGAGACTGGGATCGGTTAGGGTCATACTCTCTGTCTGTACCCAATTCCACTTTAATAACCGTTATACGCGGAGTGTGATCCAGAATGAAGTGGTTGGAATGTTGTACGTTGATGATTGAAGAAAGAGAACGATAATGAATGACCTTGACACTTGTATCAAATTAGAAATGACTTAAACAAGAGTCGTGCCGAGCCAATGAGGTTAGCTACCTCTAGCGAAATCACTTCTTCATAAACTACTCATTACTTGTTCTTGATTAGTGCACACCCTTGAGTTTGGAGTGTTGTATCGCGGTGTTGCGATCGTTGCGACGATGCGTTCTAAACAGTCCGGATCAGGCAAACGTTAGTTTCACTACCTTGGGTATAGCCTCATGTGCCTTGTCGTACTTGTATTCCTATACGCGACCACTACGTTTTGTTTTGTATTATACCTACGGAGTACTCCCTGATAGACCACTAGTTTACGATGGAGTTTACAGTGCTGTATAGACTATGATGCTATTTAAATGTGTTAAGGGGAATAATGGTAACGCCTTAACACTATTTTGATACTTTATTTTACTGTTAGGCAATATCTACTTAGCGTACACCACTATAAGTTTAAAGGATCCTGAAAGATGTTTATTTCATTCATCTTTGAGTTATTGTTGTTTCAAAATTTGAACCATATTATCCTGTATAAGAATATATGTCCTAACTCGAGTGTTTGTTTATGCTTATGCTCGGGTCAGTCTGAGAATTTCTGTTGATGTGCAGCTTGGAAGCTGAAGACTTTGAAGACGATCATTTATCTTTATCAGTATTGCTCTATTCTAGTATGATATTGTATCAGACATCAATGTATTTCTATTTCACCTTTTGCTTCAGACATTGTTGTGTTTACTTAGTAGCTTCATGAACTACTATAATGACATTGTTGTAATTCCGCAGCGTTATTCTGTTATTGTATCTATCTACGATTCTATGATGATTCTCATTTATATACATATACTCCATTAATGATTCGTATATTGTACTACTTAATTTTACATGTGTGTATTATTGTCAATTTAAATGGTCTAAATATACGGGTTGTTACACATCCAGCCCTTGGTAAGAAGAATTAAAATGTACCATTTAAAGAGGGAAACAAGTGAATAAGTATTAAAATCTATTAGAAAGTTATTTTTTATACAAAGAAAATTGATTTCAATGTCAATAGGTGATTATCGCCCAACATAAATGGATTAGTTTACCTTTACATCATTCAATATGCCATTACTCGCTAATTTTCACCATTAGTTTCCTATAGCACATAAAATTACAACATAAAAAATTTGTATATATAAATTCAACAATTAGGAAATTTGCCAATTAATGCGCAATTAATTGATAACCTACGCAATATTCTCCTAAAAGTTATGAAATCAATATACTACCAATTATATACGTAATCAACAATTAAGATATATGGAAATAAATTCACTGCATTGAATATATGTATATTTATATATTCATAATTTCATACAATTTGAATTAGCGCATAATTACCAAATTCATTTTCCCTTACATTAGATTTACCATATGTAAATATATAGACACACAGACATAAATAGAGTACATGCATACATTTTTTTCCATATATAAATATGTGTACGTGTATTTGTATATTTTGACATAAAAATTCAAAAATATATCATTAACAAGGATCGAACCCATAATCATTCCAAGTGAAGTCTACTCTTATAACCAACTACACTAAACATAATTCTGATTTCAAAATTTGAACTTTGAAAAGTATTGATTATACGAGAAAATCTTTTATACTCAGAAAGTCAATATCTTCTAAACTATAACTCTAAATATATCAAATTATATACAATCATCACAGAAAGACCTTCGCAATGGTAATAACCATGACACCCAATCCATCCTTCTGTTAAAAAATTAATCTTTAATTACTTTAGTTTTAAAAGCATAAAATTTTTGGATCGTTACATTCTTCCCCCCTCAAAAGAATTGCACCCTCGTAATTTCTCAAATACAAACACCAACCAAATCAATAAGTCATCTTCTTGGGTTTAATCACAAAATATGGGGAAGTATACCAAGCGTAGTTTAACTACTTATAATAACAGCATATAACAACCACATAATAGAATCAATCATGACATAGTCCAATTTATTCACAAGAATGAATCAAATTTTTGACAAGCATCATTGTCCAAGTGGTTAAGTGATTCGGCTTTGGTGCGAGAAGTCACAAATTTGAAACTTGCGTAGCGTGATTCGAACGTTTATTGACATGTGATATGTTGTCCCAGTGACATGTTGTATATAAAGTACCATTTCAAAAAAAGGGTGTAAATAACACTCCATCAAATTTTGTATGTATACATACTATAGTAATACATACACTTTTTCAATCATACAGTCCAAATTACAATATGTGAGGTGGTGATGGTGATCGATGAGGTCGACTATTTTTTTGGGGAGGGGAGGGGAGACGACCGAAGTTAGGGCTAGTGATCAATCTAGGAGGTACTTGAGTTTGGCCTAGGTCATGCACAAGTCATTTCAGAGATAACTCTAGTTTTCCATCTTCGACGAACTCTTATCAAAGCATGGCTTACTTCGTACCATTACTTGAATTCTAGTAGGATGATCCTTGTTCAAGAACGGTCGTATTAAATGATTCCATCATCATATTTACCTATTGTTGCATTTCAAGTGTTCCTACAAAAATGCTTCCGCGTCGCTTCGGACGATGGTTCCATTATCGAGTATTCGTTAATAACGGGTAAGATCCAATATACAACTCTGTTGTATGACGTGGATCATTTTTTTAGCACGAGCGAGCTATCTATAAAGGATGGTATATTCATCATGTATGGGACACAGGACCCACACTGTGTAGATTAACACTTTCACTTGCCCTGGTCAACAATCGAAATTGGATTGGTTAATAAATGTCGACATCTTTTGGATTTCGGTCGCTGGTCAAATGGTTTCAATACTGATAATAAAGCGTACTTGACCCTGTTGAACGTCAATTTTTATTGCTTAGAATGACTCGTCTGTAACAACCTTCCTTTTCGCCTATCGAAAATCGACCCTATATACTCCAAAGTATTCCAATGCCGAATATCCAATTGTTGGAAAGACGGATTATTAGGGTAAAATAAAAAGAACAAACAAGGGAAACAAAATCTCACAATGGAAACGAAAACATATAATATAATAAAGACAATATAAACTATCACTCCAAGAAACAAGGTACATCTGAGTTAAAAACAAACCTCGTCAATTGGATAATTATAAATTCGTGACCTTACAATTGCTGATAGGTATACAATATAATACAACTGAAAATAAAATACTATGTTAGGTGAACATCTAGTTCCACTCCATGAGCTCCATGTCTCACCAACGACAACCTAAAAAAATACTTGGTCTGGCTCGATCATTATAGTAACAGAACATCTGGATTAATTTGGAAAACCAATGCGAGAAAACTCAAATATATGATGAATATGTAATAATTCTATGAGACCATGCCAATAAATGCGGAATGGGTTTTACCTTAGAAGAACAACATACATAAATGAAAGAATGGAAACAAGTCGGAACAAAATCAGACTTAAGAGCATGGAAACAACTAAATAAACATCGAGTAGAGCTCCAGGAACATCTCGATATAACTGAGAAAACGATTCAAAGATGTGAATCAAATAAGAAAAAAGAATTTTTCAACAATGACGAGGATGGTGCACTCCCTTCACTAAATGTATGCCTCTAGAAATATGCTTATGAACTACAATGGCTCTTGGAAACCTCTAAGCTGGAACCCACCAACCTTACCGAGTATCCGAATATTTTACATCCTAGTATGCATATATTTGAAACCAATATAGATTAGATGTGATAATACCCTGATGGGAGCAACCCTACATAGCTTGGCCACTACTTGCTCTTTTGTTTGTCATTTTTACCAAAGGATATTAATACTAGAAAGAGCAACAAATCGCCTTAAATGGACGAAGGATAAAGTAAGTAGCAGACTCAAATAGATAAATCAGCCAACGAGAACAATAAAATGATTGTACTTGCAAATTAAATCTCTTAAGACAGTTGACTCATGCTTGTGCTTAATGTTCACATCATAAATATTTATAAAACACTTTTAAAAACACTCTTTGAAAATATTCTTTTTAAAGATCAAATTTATATTTCTAAGTGTATTAAAAAGTAAAGCCAGATCAAATGTCACTAAAAAATTATTTACTATAATCTCAAAAACGAATTACACTTTGCTTTATTTTTAAATATTCCTTTTTAAAATATTTTCTCATATATATACCGTCATTTATAAATTGCACACAACATTTATTAACTCGGAAGATAATAAATTAATTAAAATGCTTTTATAAATTGAAAACAATGTTAATCATCTAGAAATATAATTGATATAATTGTTTTATAAATTTAAGTCCACATTAATTATCCTAAGAGACAATCAACCAAATTTGTAACTCCTTTAATAAACTAAGTAATTAACTTTAAATACCTTTATTAAATCAATATATTAACTTTAATCACTATTATTAAATGGTTAATTAACTTTAAAAAACTTCTATTAAATCTATTAATTAACTTTAAACATCATTAATTAATTAATTAATTTTATTATAGTCAAGTAATAATTAATAATGTATTTAAACCTCCAATTCTTTTCGAATGCTTATACAATCCTTACAAAACCATTTGAAAAGAATTTACAAAATATTTAAGGTAAATAACCTATATAAATTTAAATAACAATAACTAGCCCAAATGATAATTAAATCCAAGTTATAATATTTTGTAAATTTAAAATGACATTAATTATCTTGAAAGATGGTTACCAAATTTATAATCTCTTTACAAATTTAAAATAGGTTAATTATCCTGAATGATAATTAATTAAATTTAAAACTCCTTTCATAAATTTTAATCAATACTTACCCTTTATTTTCAAAATTCCTAAAATAATTGAAAATGCAGTTTAAACAACTTTCAAAGTGAAAAAACTACCAAACATTTATTTTTTAAAAATACAAGCTCACGTTCAACACACAACAAGGGTTTAAGAAGATGATATTTCATATAGTATGTAATAGATATTTCAACCCAACAACAGTATAAGCAATATAAGAATATAAGTAAGATGTATATAACAGTAAATTAATAATGGCGAGAAACCCTTTAGGGTGGTCCGTTTACAAAAATCCCATGCAAAACAATGGTTATTTATGCAATCCGATTTTCAAGCGGGAATTCAAATCCAAACAAAAAGTCAAACAACAATATTATCAAAAATCAGCAATTAATAGTTAACATATCATTTATTACTTAATTTCAAAAATAATCCTTTTACTTTGCAAGCACACAACGGTGATTTATTCTGCTCGATAGATGTTCAAATAATCTACTCAACTTATTTATAGCAGATGGTGTTTTATCCTACAAAATAGATATCACAAACGGAGTATGACTAATTTAACTACGTTAAGTGTAATTAAATTAAATCATTACAATTTTATAATTAATTTATACTTCACGAAAAATGTCAACTATCATCTAAGCATTCAACAATAATTTATAGCAACATAGATATCATACAGTATATTTAGAGGTGAGTAAAATCACCAAAGTTCCAATTGATGATTTTGCATTCTTATTTCGTCTCAAAATTCTACTAGCTCCTAATCCAATAAATCTAATTACATTATGAAGATAACGTCAATATGAGTCCAATGCAACTGACCACGTCTGAAAGCAACCTCATATGAATGAGATATTTAATTTATAAATTTATGAATAAATGAAAACAATTAATTAATTAATTGGATTTTAATTACGCATCACAACATCATCTCCCTCAAAATTATACAATTCCCAAATTCGCCTATGCAAACATACACAGAGATATGCATGCTAAATGCGGGCACCTCATCCTCCTTCCCCTCTGCTTAAACCTCCATTCGACAATCCGACTTCACCACCGACCAACTCTTCATGAGCTCCACCTCGCGACTCATCCAACCCCATCTCGAACACCCCGACGCCATTGCGAATCATAGCTAGTTCGGCTAACATGTCGCACTTCACTATAGTGCGTCGGAGCACCAACTACCACTTCAAATCTGCTTCTCTTTGAACCCCGAGCTCAACCACGGCCCTAATTTCATCACCAGTGCCTTCCTTCCCTTCACAACTATTGTTACAAAAAATGACAACCTTTATGTCGTAATTCCTAAATTGTAGCCACACCACATCTGACAAGTACACCCACCTTGGCTTCGACTAATGAGCACAACACTATTCTCCAATTCCTTGATTGATGCTCCAAGCCCCACCTATTGCTAACTCTAGCTACACGCCTAACTTCGGCCATCCTGAAATCAATGTCATACACAACACTACTCATATAGATTTGAAGCCTAGCTATTGATAACTCAAATAAGCGAGCTTTGATATTTTTAGTGGCCTAAATCTCATGACATTAATTTTTTTAAAGTTTGAAGCCGAAGTTTAAACGGCTTTCAAGAAATGGAAAACGGACGGAGCGAAGAGTAAGTAAGTGAAAATGGAAAATATGTTAAGTGTTGAATTTTGCTTTGATTTTATAAACAGCTAATATACCTTACTTCCATCTTAAGCTAAACGAGATTCCCAAGCAAAACAAAATTTATAAGCCAATAACACATCACCTTCAAATTTTGAATTTTAAGTTTTTTTTGAAAAGAGGGTTTTGTGGTATTTTGCTACAAAATATACCGTTCGCATATGAAACACGAACGATAAAAATAAAAATAAGATCGTGCTCCAAAATGCGACACGATCACAAATCAACCATAAAATACACAGATTATTTTATTATTTGAATTTTCAAAGTTACAATCGTTTATCGTAAAATACATCAAATGATAATTTAAATATTTTTCGAATTAAAATTGTGGAAAAATCCTATCAATTCGATTATAAATACTACAATAAAAATCAAGTCATTTTATTAACAATTGACTTTCTTATTATTTATTCAAACTGTTTATCATTGTAAATAAATTTTGAGAATAGGTTCACCATTATAATTTATTTTTAAAGGATTTAAATAAGGCTATTAAATCCATTTAATTAATATTCAATTCACAATTCAAATATTTAATCAACCCCTATATTTGAATATAAGTTATTTTTATTTTGAAAGCCAATTAAGTAAATATTTAAAATTAATTAAATATTCAAAGTCAAAACGATGAAATTTCAAGGTATTACATCGTTGATCACCGTGCTTAAGGTTTGGTGAGGGTATCTCCGCTCCTCTTGAAGCTAGATCCTCCATAGCTCAGGCTTCACTTTCAATTCCTATTAGCTTTGGGCATTTTATTTCGACTCGGTTACGAAGTGCGGTTTTCCCAGTTGACCCGTTGCCAGATGAACCTCCTTCCCTAAATGAATATATCAGTCTAAGAGTCTTGAGTCTGCTTAACCAAATGTTGACCACCCTTTTTGTAAAAATATTCTAGAATATATGCTGCCGGCAGGGAATTCCTGAGGATGACGTTCGACCTCCTACTCAAAGTGCACTGGCATATCTCTCTCCATAGGGATTCACAGCTTATAATAGATATATGTGGCTCGATGGTGTTGTATTGCCCTTCAATCCATCTGTACGGTTTTACAAGAGCTTGGGTTGTCTTTGGCTCAAGTCCATCCAACGGTTATGCTCTCCTACGCTCTTTATATGTGTTTTTCATGAATCGCTTCAATAAGGCTCAAAATTTTCAAGAGGTAACCTACCTTCTGCACTTTAAGCAAAGATGGGAGTCTCCTTTTTCCATGATCATCGAGGTATGGTGTAGATGCAAAGTCATTGAAGACCTTCTCAATAAATGTTCGTACCTAAAAAATGAGTACTTATTCGTTCGGTGCCCACATGGTTTCAGCGGGCACTGGTCGTCTAGAAGTGACTTCCTTTCTTTCCTTTGGTTCAATGCTTGAGTTTTCCCCATTCGAGCACTTAACCTGTTGTTTATTTATTCATAGGTGTTCCTGCTCGAGATTCTCATGCCGTGCATGCCGCTACTCTGGATGGTTTAAGGGAGGTTAGCTTTTAGCAACGCACCATTGCCTATCCCATTACTAATAACAATCTCCGACAGTGCGGTTTGCTGCCCTCTAACAGGATTTCCATCCTTGATCTGACTCTTTCAAGAAGCTCCAGAGCGCCTTCCTGAACCACCATTCGAACTCGTAGCTCTGGTAAGAATATATGGGGTAAGGTGGAAGGTCCTTCGAGCGCAATGCATGTAGAGGAACCTACTGAAAGAGGAGGTGAAAAGCCTATTATTTGTGATGTTTCGAGAGAAGGGGACATAGAAGTTGAAATGTTTTCAATCCTCGAAGAGAGTGATGGAGTTGGAAGGATAAAGGGGAAGCACTAATGGTTGAAAAAGAAGAATAGAGCACCTGTGATAGCGATAGTGGCTATTACACTAGTGTAGAAGAAGGCGAATTATTTGCTAAGACGCCTTACGAAGGCCAAGAACTTCCTAGCTCGCCCCATCCGAAGCATGTTGCCATTGGAACTTCCGATAGGACCAGTGAATAAGTTATGTTGCCTTCGTAGAGATAACTCCTCGAGGGTATGTTCTTAGTGATGTACTCGTTGGTTTTAAGTGACTTTTACATTTCAATTACTGATCTTCTTGCTGAAGGCTTGCCTAACTTCAACTTTTTTCCCATAGAAAATATAGATGAAGGTGGTGAGACTCCATCTTTATGCATGTGCGAACATGGTCTATAGAGTAACTAGAGGGTCAATGGCACTACACACATCACTAGGATCACGGACATGCATCCTTTCATTCATTCATGTTTTGAATCCCTACAATTATACCATTTTTCTTCTTATTTCAGGTCCCATGGGTCATGATAGGTACAAGAATCTTTCCATTAATGCTAGCCAATTTAGAGGCTGAACTCTTGATCCTTATCCACCTCGATCCAGCTACCAGAGTCATCACGAGACCGAGGAGGAAAGGTGAAGGATAAAAGATCGTGAGGCAGAGGACATCCGTAGTTCAGGTAAGGAAAGTGAGAGAGAAAGAGAGGATAAAAAGGGATGCTGAAGAGGGCCTATCGCGCGATCTGGTCATGAGACTAAGGGGACCATCTGATCGCCATGGCATTTTTTCTGGCACTATTCCATCATGCACTGAACCATAGACATCCTCTCAGTAGCATATTTTGGCTTCCAAATCCTTGACTGCTTTACTATTTTACAGGGATTTCAGCTTCTACAGCTCCTCTTCCTTCCAGCCTGCCATGCCTACATGCCACATTTCCCTAACTTTTCCTACACGGCATTAAGTTCGATAAGGATACCGAAGATGTGCCTAGGGAGGTAGAATATGGAGATGCTTAAAGCAATCAAAAGCAAATTGACCGAGGGTATAAGTGGAAGCTGTTGTGTTATGCTCTTTCATGGGTTAACGAGATTAACTTTTCCAACATCAAGTCCTTCAGTTCCGAGAAGGAGAGATTCGAGCGGATCATCAAGAAAAAGGTTGAAGACTTGGTGATGATTATGAGGGAGAGAGTGCAGCCCTTAAAGCTCAAGCCACCTCTGATAGTTTGTGGGAGGAAACGAAATGGGCTCACAAATGCGCAGACATCGTGATGCAAAATAATCTAAAAATTGCACATGTAGAGGGGGCAGAACCGAAAAAGAAAACCACCGGTGGGACCTTTCCTGCATTGAAAATGATAAGAATATTAATGAGCAGGTGATCGAACTTCAGAAACTTCAGAAAGATATTCACAAGCCAGCTGCCCGCTTAGAGAAGCTAACGACGAAGAAGCTTTGCTTTTATATTGAGCTTACTATCACTCATGGAGAGGTTAAGGAGCTCCAAGAGGAAAAATCTCGGGAGAGAAAAAAGATTATCTTGAACCTCCTACACTTTTATGCTAGCGTTGTCTTACATAAGAATTTGAAGTGGCTATGAGATGCTTATCCCCAGACCCTCGCTGATGCCTAGGAAGAGGTGTTATGGCAGCTTGTGTCGTATAAGGAAAACCGTGGCATACAAGGACAACCATTCCGAAGAAGAGCTCATGGCCAAGTAACTCGATGCTGAGGATATAGAAAAGCTTGTGGTGGGAAAGGCCATCCTTTCCACTGTGGATAATCCTGTTGAAGCTATCATGGCTCTTGCTGACCGAAGCTCATTGGTTCAGCATGAATCATTTATTCCAAAATCCAGAGAGTCTACGGTGACTATTCCTACATCCGAATGTAAGGGTTAGCTCTAACACCACCTATATCATTCAAGTCTCTACAGTGAAAACTCTCATTGGTCCATACATTACCTCTTTCTTACGTCAATCAGAGGTGCATTTGACTAAAGAGGGTAAATTCGTCAAGTCCCCTAAGGAATGAAGTCCGTGTCCAGGTATATCTCTTGTTTCACCCATTTTTGAGAATCTTTAGTTCTCTCTTGAGTCTATTTCTAAAATTTACCATTCCGTTTTTCAACTTTTATGTTAACTGCATCTTCCTCCTCTATTTTCACCTATTCAGGGCTTGGGGTCCATATCAATCTTCACCTCGTCGACTTCTATCACTACTGGACTTGTCGCTCCTACCCCACCCACCAGTTCTAGGCTCGATTTTGATTCTCATAAGATCGCTGCTTTGGAAGGGCTGGAGGAAATTTCTGTCTCAAGAGGAAGAAGTTGCTATTATGCACATATCTTCTAAAAGGAATAAACATGAAAGCAAGGGCAGATTATGTTACTTCAACCAGAGGATGTCGCGCCACAAAGAATGTCCAAACTAAAGACAAGAAGAGATATGAAACTTCAAGAACCACCAAAAACGATGTCAGACTTCTATATAAAGGTGTCAAATTTCCAAGAGTATCGAACTCCAAACAATTGGCCAACCTAAAAAAATATCGTGCATAAACATAGCATGGAGGTTGTCGAATCTCAATAGTGAGAAAGGCACCACACTAATTTTTGAATCAACAAAGCTGTCAAATGATAACAACCTTATAAGTTACGCAGTCTACAAGGAAGCAGATAATATCGGATTTTTATGACCCTTTGAAATGTCGGGCGTCTAAACATAAAAGAATAAAAAAGAATGATGAATTTAGAGGGGATGTTAAACAGCAACAAAAGGAGGACGTTATCAAGCTTCTACAAATAGAGAGTGGTGTCAAATATCTAATAAAAGTGAGTGTCATACCTCTAAAAATAGCGGGTTTCAGCAACAAGAATGTTGGGAAGGACTATTGCCAAACATTAACAATAAGGCAAGAAGATAACGAACAACAATGTTGAAGGAGAATCGAATGCCTAGCAATATGAAAATATCGGATCTCAAGCAACTCAAGTGACATCAAGCCTCTACAACTTAATGTTGTAGATCATGAAGTAAAAGAAGGATGCTGAACTTTAAAGGTGTGTGGCTGATATCGAATAAATGTGACGTGATAGATGTCATGCATCATCAATTGAAAGACGGATGTCGATTGCTAACATTTTTGAAGGATTTCGAACTTCGTGAGACATGATAGGTTGTCTTTGAACCATTAATGAATAAAACATTGCCATTTAACATCAGTGTTCATAGAGGTGCCAAAAATCATGAATGTTCAAAGGGAAAGTGTAAATCATCAATGTAAAGAAGGTAGCCACATATCATCTGCGCTATAAAGGATGCCGAAAATCAATAATCTCGAAGGACATGTGGCGGCCATGCCGCCTTCCACCACTCCTAGAAACTGATCCCCTTAGCCATTCAAAAAGGAGCGAATCATTTCTTTTCCTCCTTAAATTTGAAAATTGCAACCCTAAATTGAATTGGGGAAAAATCCAGAATTCTTTGTAACTTTCGAAACTAATGAGAATAAGGACTTAGATAATTTTGCATAACATATTTATCATGAATTGTGCATATATAACTATTATCAAACATGGATGTGCACATGGAAAAAAATTACTTGGATTTGGGCTTAAAACAAAATATTTTAAGCCCTTATCTCAATTAAGGATTATCTTGCATAATGCCTAACATGCTTATATCGCACAGAACAAAAAAGAAGGTGACTTATGAAAATCATATATTTAGTCTATTGACAAATAAACGATGAACTATTGCATAATTAAATGACTTTCCTATTTTTCTTTTGGACATACAGTTTGAACTTTTCAACAACTTCATCGTCCTCTCGAAAGTCCATACGCATTATTAGACATATTCGAATAACATCATCGTGTATTAATTATTAGGTCAATCTTTAGTTTACTGACACCGTTATAATATCACATATGTTATACCAAATTTTGGTTTGGAACGGCATCATAAATGACAGGTCAATTTTCGGTTTAACATTTTTGGCGATAAAAAGAGGGCTCAAACCTTCGACTCATTGTAATTTTATCTTGAAACTTATTACTCGAAGTTTTGTTTTAGGAAATTGGTAAGAACTAAAAGAATTAATGTTCTGAATAAGGAGATAATACAACAAACAACATTGGAAGACAATGTTACTCTATGCGTTAATCCATAAAATGTTGAACTTGGTCAACTTTTAGAGCCGGCAAAGCCAACAAATAGTGAAGCAATAGCCAATAACATAACGCAGCAAATGGTGGCAATGCAAGACCTATTAAAGAAGGTCCTCTCACAGAAGTCTTCCAAAAAAACAAGGCCCACCGAAGGAGAAGAGGTTGAATTTCCAAGGAGAAATATAGATACTTCCATAATCAAAAGAAAGGATAAAGGCAAAATTGTTATGACCCTACAGAAAAGAGGAATTCAAAAGGTTGAACCTTAATCCAGATTTGTTAACCCATAAAATGGACAATGCACTGGATTGAGCGTGAAAGCACCAGCCCTGTTCTTACAGAGCAATAACATAGATAATAAATGTAAAAGGAGCAGAAATAGTAAGATGACAAGAAGATTTTTATAGTTGTTCGGCTGTTAATGAAGTCTACGTCCACTTTATAGCTTTTATTATTGATTGGTTACGGTTACAAGGTAATCAAATTACAAAGTTGTTGGATATCCCAAATTGGATCAAGTCTCCAATGCTGGAGTTTACCGGATAATCACAGTAAACCCCTTGGATGACAATTGTGAGGGAGAAAAAGAGGGGTGAAGAATAGTTTCAGCAGCCAGTCCTAAGGATTCCGTTTATGTTTCAGGTTGGATTGTATTTAAGGGGATAGGAAAGCTATTAGGCTAGGCCGCCTTGCAAGATGTTTGTAGACGAACATACAAAGGTGCACTAAAAGTTTTGTAGCAAACAAGTGAATTTGATGGATCGCTAGCTATCCATAGCTTTTGGGTCACCGACGATTCAATTGCTTGTGATACTTTCCTTCGTCCTCTTCTTTAGACTTCATGGAAATTTGGCACAATCATATGGATCGCTGGCGATCCATAGAGCATGGATCGCTGGCGATCCATGTACTTAGGCTATTTTTGAGTGATATCTATTTGGTTGTCTTCCTATCTTCTATTTAAGTGCCTTATCCAAATATCAAGTTGTTTGGAGTTTGTTTGATTATCCGCCTTCATGGCTCATCTGGTCTAGAAGAATCATTAATAAGTAACTCAGAACTTAACGAAATCATATGAAACTTAGCATTCCAGTCTAAAGAGTGTATGGGACCAACACCATAAATTTCAAGCGAATGGGACCAAGCTATATAGGTCACGAGCGATATATCAAGACGGATCGCTAACGATCTATCATACCTTCTCCAAACAAGTTCATTTTTGGTGTGTGCCTTCTTTTTGTCATCAAAGTGTTCTCTCAAGATTTCAAGTTAATCCAACTTGGTATGAGTTCTCTAGGTCCATTTTAAGTTAGCTGCTTTGGTCAAAACAACATGAATCAGATGAGTCTTTACTTCTTGAACTACGCTGCTTGTAATGCTATGAAATGTGGTAAGTATTCTTAGAAGAGGTAGTAGATCATGATGTAAGCGGACTTGACAAACCATGGAGCTTCCCTATGGATCACTAGCAATCCATAGGTGATGGATCACTAACGATCCACCCCCTTAGTGGATTTTTAGGTAATTCATCTTGGGTCCCTCTTGCCTATTCCTTTGGCCTTTATGGTCGAGTCTTGAGTTGTTTTGGCTTGGCTTAAAGTTCTAATTCATCTGTGTAACATCCTCCTACTTGTAGACCTAAAACTAATGGCTATGGATATTGCAGTCATCCATAGTTATTAATTCTCAGTGACCAAAAACGGCGGTGTTACATTCATTGATACACGGAAACGGAAACACGCGAATACGAAAAAAATTTAAAACATTAGACAAGATCAAATTTCATTTCAAAACATTTCCAATTCATTACATAATCCCATAATCGTCAACAACATTCAGAGAAAATATTTTTATTATAACCTACACCAAGAGCGACGTATGAAGATGACCCATTGGATGATCAGAGTAATATAAACAACTATGCCATTACAAAAAACACAACTGAATCAAAATAAAAGAGAACTCTAGATATGTATCATGCTTTCTACCCGTCTCCGGAAGCGCTATTCTTCTAGTGAGGTACCTGAAAACCTCAACACTCAAACTACTCAAAATCAATTGAGTATCCGAGAGTTTAAGGTGAAGACAAAAACTTTGAGTCAGACATAAAGCATTGTATGAAAAATAATCCACTATCTCAAACCATTTAGGTATCTAGTGAGACCACGCCGCTTAGTAGAATGGATTTTCTACCTCATTAGTTTTCTAAAACATTTATCAAACTATATACTATGCTCCTGCATCCACAATGGTCAAAACGATTCAAAGCAACATGGTATGATGATATGGAAAACAAATGAATCAATTTTGGATTACATATCCCCGTTTATTCAAACTATCTGTCTCAATTATAGTTTCTTGGATTACTATTGACCTATTAGTTTTCATGCACTGATCAAAAATCGGTAAAATGATTAAGGATACCCTATCCAGTTGCATAGTTTTCATGGGATCATTATGAACCTATTACTAACTCCAATATTCTTACTCTTATCCTAATTTTCATGGGTTGACTAGGAACCTATTGGTAACTTCAATATCTTTTCTTCTTATCCCAGTTTTCCTAGGCTGACTAGGACCCTATTGGCATATGCCAATAGCTTAATCTAGATATAGTTTTCATGGGCTAACTACAAACCTATTGGCCCCTGCCAATATCAAAATCATAATTTTCATGGTCTTACCATGAACCTGTCTTTTTGAAATCTTCATTTATACATAGTTTTCATGAGATAACTATTAAACTATTTTCCCCTGCCAATATCTTTTCCTATACACAGTTTGCATGGGCTTATTGTGAACCTATTGGCCATTGCCAATTTTCTTTTAATATTTTAGCATTCCATATTCTGGTCTTTCTGACCTTCTGGATGCAATTCTACTCATTCAGGAGTTAACTTAATTTATATTCACTATTGGGTCAACCTAGCTGGTTATTCTGCCCTTCCACAAAATTCAGCTATAGCTCCATTACAATGTGAATATATACATATATGAAGAAGCATCACCATAACTTGGTTAATCCCTTTAAACTTTTAATCAAAGAAAACTTCTTCAAAAATCCTTTTCAAAACACTTAATTAATTATGCCATGGTATTACTTTAAAAATGAGATTGATTTGCTTTGAAAACTAAGGCCGTCGAAACCTTCAAAACCACGCTTTCGACTTCACTGGATAACCTCCTTCGAAAGCATCTAAATCTCTTTTAACAACATTATGCTCCTGCCTTTCGAACGCTTTAAAAAATCTCTTTTCGGATGTAATAAAGTATTACTTAATAACATTTAGAAGCATTGAAGCTATTGAAATACCCATTTTGAAACCTTTGGAAGTACCCCTTCCGAAACCATTGAAAGTCCACCTTTCGAAACCATTAGGTTTATAATTAAAATATTATTTGGATCAAAGTGAATATAAATGAAAGTATCTCTTCCGAGACCATCCTTTAGTGTATAAAAATCTTTGGGAAAACTTGATTGCGTCGGCTCCATCCCTTTCGAAAGCTTCAAGCCATTTAAACAAAAAACTGAAGGATAGCATCGAAACTCCCTTTTAAAGCCATTGCCTTCGAAACCCTTGGACCCTTTCGAAAGCATTTATGAAGTGGCTTAAAACATCTTTAAAACAAGAACTACTTTTCGAAAGCATTGATGAGTTCAATACACTCGAAAGGCTAAGAACAGCAGCAGGGATTCGACTAGGTCAGAACCCATTCTTTCGAAAGCATTATTTTATAAGTAAAGAAACCCATTCGAAAGCTTACTCTTTAAAACATAAGTTGATGGAATCCCCTTCGAAAGCATTTAGAAAACCTCTTTCGAAAAAATATGCTTCGACTCCTTCGAAGGCTTTAATTAAAAAAAAGGCAGGTGCTTCACTTTTAAAACAAGCAAAAAGGTATCGACCCCATTAGAAGCTATGCTTTCAATACCATGCCTTCTGCCTTTCTCAAACCCACCAAGTGCTATATAAGTGATAACTTGAGTATTAGTTTCGTTTTAGTGGGTTTCGACTTGATTGAAGGCGGAAGCTCTGAGTCGAAAGGTACTTCTAAAGAAGGCGGACCCAACTTTTCTAGGTAAACCTGATTTAACGCTAATATAAGCAAGCATTTTCTAATTAACTGCCATGTGTAAACACAAGATTGGTTGCCTTAACTTTTCAAATCCTCTAGCAAAATAACTGCCTCTTAATTTCAAATCTAAAACATGGTTAAGTTAGCAAATATCCCCTTCCACTAAGCAAAACCAATATTGTAAAGAAGTTTGTCTTCTAAAATAATTTAAGTTGCATAGCAAGTCACTTAGGAAAAATCCCCAAAAATTTCAGAAGTTCAGTTTAATCATGTTATCTAACATAGCCAAATTTCAAACACAAATTCCCAACATATTTTTCGAAATAAATTTATAAACCCAATTAACCATATTTTTCTTTGAAAATTCATAGTAATCTTTCCGTAGCTTGAAAAAATTTCAAAATAAAAAACCAACTCCAAAATCATGATTTATACAACATAAATTTTTTCCATGGAATTCAAAAATCAATATCAATCATTTTTGCCCTAAACCACACATAATCTTATTTAAACATTCTTGTTTAAGTCAAACAAATTGTAAATCAAGCATATCATCACCCAAATCATCATAAAACGAATTTACCCATAAATCCGAAAACATATGATTATAAAACAAAATAGAGATGGAATGAATTATTGTTGACCTTGATTAAAATAAGAAGATTGGATTGAGATTAATTTCCCCTAAGCTTGAATCCTTATCTTTTGATTGAATTCTTCTTGTTAATGGCCGACTCCTATTCTTAAGTTCCTGTTCAAAATGAGTGAATGGGATAGGAACGAGAATACATAAGGGTAAGGGTTATGTGCGGTAAATTCCTATTATACCCTTATGTAAATTAATCAACTTATAACCCATTCTTTAGCCCATTTAGTTAATTAATTGAGCATGGCTAAAACTTATTTTTATTCAAATCTCGACCCCCTTATCATTTAACATTTACATTATTCTAGTTAATGTGACCAATCAAATATCTTGATAATATTATTAAAAATTAGGGGTGTTACAGGCTCCCCTCCTTAAAGAATTTTCTCCTCGAAATTCAGTAATGACTAAATACTAAACATAGCAATCATCTGCAACGACTTCTAACAGCCATAGTAGTATACCTGACTAGCCAATATCTATATAAATCTAATATAGACTTCCCTTCAAAGCAGATCAGGTTAAGTATCTTGAATCATGTCCCCTGTCTCCTAGGTATAGTCCTTCTCGTTATTGCTTCACTGAACTTTTACCAACTCGACTGTCTTGTTCCTCAACCTTTTCTCATCTCTCACTACAACCCGAACTGGTTTTCTAACAAAAGTCAAATTAGGCTCTACTACTAGATCTTCCAACCCTGTCGGAGGAATAGTAGCCTCTGGAACGTGCACATACTTGCGAAGAAGAGATAAATGAAATACATTATAGACACCAGTCGTACTGCTAGGCAATTCTACTCTACATGCAAGCTTTCCAATACTCTCTATACTCTGGAATGGACCAACATATCTCAGTGCTAGTTTCCCTGACTTTCCGAACCGTACCACACCCTTCATCGGTGCTTCCTTAATGAAAACTCTTTCTCCAACTGACAACTCTAGGTTTTATGTCGTTTATCTGCTTAACTCTTCTCTCTGAATTGAGCTTCTTTCATCCTTTCTCGGATCAATTCAATCTTCTCTAACGCCTCCCTAACCAAATCTGGACCTAAGATTGATCTTTGTCCAATCTCCAACCAACATGCTGGTGATTTGCATGGCCTTCCACATAAAGCTTCAAAAGGTGTCATTCCTATACTAGTCTGATAACTATTATTACAGGAAAACTCAACCAAATGTAGGTGATCCCCTGAAGATCCACCAAATTCCAACACACATGCTCTCAAGAGATCCTCGAGTACCTTACTAACTCTTTCTATCTACACATTCGTCCGAGGGTGATATGCATTACTCATTTTGAGCTTAGTGCCTAAAACATCCTGTTGACTCTTCCATAATTCACTAGTGAACAAAGCATTTCTGTCACTGACTATGCTATTAGGAACTCCATGTAGTTTTACTATGTTCTTCATGAATAACTTAGCTAATACAGGTGCTATCCTGGTTGAATTTATTGGAATGCAACGACACTCATGGAAACCTGTCCACTATGACCCATATACCATCATTTCCTTTGTTCGACCTAGGCAACCTGTTTATAAAATCCATGGATATCGAATCCATTTCCAAACTGGAATCTCTAAAGGCCGAAGCAATCCACTTGGCTTTTGATGTTCGATTTTCAGTTGTTGATAGTTTGCACACTGCCTAACCCATAAGACAACATCCCTCTTCATACCTTTCCAATAGAAGCTCCTCTTTATATCTTGATACATCGTGGTCCCTCCAGGATGATTCGTAAATTTGGATCGATGACATTCTCGAAGAACTACTTTCCTCAAGTTCTCAACAGCTAGAACACATAATCGCCCCTTCTTTCTCAACCATCCTCTCTATTCAAGATAAAAATCTTTCTGATCAATGATCTCAGTTCCAACCTCAAGCCTTTTGATCTTCTCGGCTAATAATCGAGCCTCCTTCTGCTTAGAAGAAATTCTCTTGATCAACACTGGTCAAACTTCTAAAGAGGGCAACATGGCAGTATTTTGACTAGAACTAGCAGTCGATCTTAATTGCACCCCATAACTGCCAAAGATTCTAGATCTTTCCATTCTGCCATCATAGCCAACACCACATTATGATATCTTCTGCTAAGAGCATCTGCTACTTTATTATCTTTCACTGGTGTATACTCTATACCAAAATCATACGCAGCTAAAAACTCCAGCCATCTTTGCTGTCTCATATTCTACTCCTTATGAGAGAATAAGTATCTTAAAGACTTATGATCTTTGTATAGCTCAAATTTCTCCCCTAAGAAATAATGCCTCTAAATCTTCAACGTGAAGATCGGTGCAGCCAACCCCAAATCATGAGTAGGATATCTCACTTCAGGCGGTCTAAGCTGTCGTGAAGTGCAGGCAATCACTTTACTCTTCTACATTAACACAGCCCACAATCCAGTCCCACATGCATTAGTACACACCACTAACCCTTGGTTTTCGTCTAGAACTACTAACACTGGTGCATTGGTCAGCAAATGCTTTAACTTAAGGAATGCTTCCTCACATTTGTCGGAACAAACAAATTTTACCTCCTTCCTGGTTAGCTTAGTCAAAGGCGGTGCTATTCGCGAAAAATCCTTAATAAACCTCCGGTAATAGCCATTAAGTCCAAGAAAACTTCTAATCTTGATCAGCGACTCTAGCATCTTCCAATTGTCAATAGTTCTGATCGAATTTAGATCGACTAACAAACCCTTCTCTGAAAAGGCATGACCAAGAAACTTAACATCTTTCTTCGAAAAATGACACTTGCAAAACTTCGCCTTTAGCTGATGCTGCCTCAGCATCTCAAGCATGATTCCAAGATCTTCATGTTATATTTCATCCTTATAGTACACCAAAATGTCATCTATAAACACCAGAATGAATCTGTCCAAATACTCTAGAAAGACTCGGATCATCAAATCCACAAAGAAAGCAGGTGCATTCGTCAACACGAATGGCATTACTAACCGCTCATACGAACCATACCTAGTCCGAAATGCTATCAAAGGAATGCTATACTCAATTGATGGAAACCTATCATCTAATCCAACTAGGAAAACACAATGGCTCCACTCAATTGATTAAACAGATCATCAATTCTCGACAAATGATCTTATTGTTTATCGTCCTCTCGTTCAACTTACGATAGTCGATACACATCCTCAACAACCCACTCGATTTTTTCATGAATATCGTGGTCGCTTCCCAAGACGAACTGCTTGGTCTAATAAAATTTAATCCTTCTAGATCAACTAGCTGCACTTCAATTCCTTCATCTCAATCGGTATCATCCTGCTAGGTGGTCACTTATAGGTTCAGCTCCTAGCACAAGATCTCTTCGAAACTTAATAACTCGTTTCGGTGGTAGTCCTATGATTGGCTCAAAAACATCTGCAAACTCTCTTGCAACTCGAATTTTACTTAGCTCTTCTTCCACTTCCATTGCACTTAACAAAGCAAAACAACTCCGGTCAGAATTCTCTACCGAGAATATAATTTGGTTATGACTATCAAGGTGTCCTAGTGATATCTCCCTATCTTGGAAAAATATCATGTCCTCATACCTTCTCAACCAGTCCATGCCCAAAACGATTTTGAAATCAACATAATCAAAAGCATACAGACTGCATGCAAACATATGACCTAATAAATCAAGTTCTAACTGGTCACATCTCATCCCCAGAGTTGCATACCCTCCTTTTGCATTCACAATCCTTAAGGAAATAATAAGGTATGTGCGTTCTAAGCATAACCTATCAACCAAACACTGAGATATAAATGAATGTGATGCATCGGTATCAAATAGTATCCTAACTGGTATTCTCTGAATCAAAAACGTACCTTCCATCACAGTCTTCCCTTTATCAACTGCAGTTGGCTTAGCAATGATCCAATAGCAAAAACTTTCCCTTTTCCGTCCTAACCGATTCTGGACTTTGGTTCTTATAATGCCCAACTTGATCATAGTTAAAGCACTGCACATTCTTCTTATCCGAAACCTTCTTTCCCTTGCCTGACCGGCACTCATTTGCATAATGACCCTTCTTGTCACATTTGTAGCAAACTAAATCAGTCTTTTCCTTCTTGGCAACATCTCCCTTCTAGGATCCCTACTTCTTACAGAGCTTTCTTTTCTTTCCCTGAGAACCCTGGGTTTCAACTGGCTTCTCTCTAGCACAAATAGAAAGCATTTACTCATGGCGAATCGCCATCTCCAAAACCACATCAGAAGGATAATGGATATGTGTCATGGTTGCCCAAGCAAGCTCAGGTCTCAAACCCCGAATAAACATCTCATTCCTTCTAATGTTAGTGTCAATAATAGCATACCTATATAAGGACAACTCATCAAATCTAGTGACATATTCGATAACCGACATCTCTCCCTAAACTAGATCCATAAAATTTCTCATCAACGCTGACTTAGCAACCTCAGATAGAAACTTTTGTTCAAATCTCCTTATGAATTCAACCTATGTCAACTCTTCCTCTAGAACCCCGGTAGTAACACTATTCCACCAATGAAGTGTTGACTCCTAAAACCGTCTAGAGGCCAACCTTCTCATCTGCTCATCATCCAAACCTAGATCAAAAAAGATACGCTCACAATACATTAGCCAATACTCAACTTCTATGTCATCCTCCGTTTACTTAAACAATTTTTCGCCCAAACAGGTGTGGTGTCTGCTCAACTTAGCGTAATTATTCCCAACTAGAGCCATAGTATTTGCTCCTTCAACATTCCTAAAAACTCCAGCAGCAGCTCCTACTTGCATCACATTAACGAAGAACTGATATATCGTCCCCATAAACACTGATGATTTTCAGCACCCATATTGGCACTACATTTCGGTCAGCATTAGCCCGTCGACCTTGGTTCCTCCTGGTATTAGGTCGAGCAATTCCATTTTCCTCAACTAAGATTTCCTCTTCTGTTTCCTGCTTCCATATGTTCTTTCTTGTAAATCTTTATACGTGCCTTAGTAAGATACAGAAGAACGGTCTAAAAGAGATGGGAATGCATACTTATATATATACATACAAATACAAGTATGTTACTATAGCGTTACCCCAAACCCCAATCATATTTCTGACTCATTGGATTATGTTTCAGAAAGCTTTTAGGTTTAATTTTCCTTTAAAGTTTCATAAATCTATGCTCTGATCTAACTTGTAACATCCCCCTACTTGGAGGCCCAAAACTAACGACTATTGATGATGTAGTCACCCATAGTTGTTAATCTTCGTCGATTAAATACAGTGGTGTTAGATTCATTGATACACAAAAACAATGAATATGGAAAAAAAAATTAAAACATCAAACAAGATCACATTCCATTTCAAAACATTTTCAATTATTACATAATCCCACAATCATCAACCATGTTCAGAGAAAACATGTTTATTACAACATATGCCAAGAGCGACAAATGAAGATGCCCCTTGGATTATCAGAGTGTGTCTATACACACACACACACACACACACACACACATATATATAGGCAATATAACAACTTTGCCATTACAAACAACACAGCGGAATCAAAATAAAAGAGAACTCTAGATATCTGTCATGCCTCATGCACGTCTTCGGAGGCTTTTTTCATCTAATGAGGTACTTGTAAACCTCAACCCTCAAAATCAATTGAATATCCGAGAGTTTAAGGGGAAAACGAAAACTTCGAGTCAAACATAGAGCCTGGTATATATAATAATCTACCATCTCAAACCATTAAGATATATAGCAAGACCATGCTTCTTAGCGGATTGGGTTTTCCCCTCACCAGTATCCTAAAACATGTATAAAACCATATACCGTGCTCCTGCATCCACAATGGTTAAAATAATTCAAAATAATATGATATGATGATATGCAAAACAAATGAATCAATTATGGATTACTCATTCCTATTTATTCAGACAATCTATCTCAATTATAGTTTCAAGGACTGTTATTAACCTATTAGTTTTCATGGGATTACTAATAACCGGTAATATGTTTAAGGAATCTCTGTCCAATTACAAAGTTTTCATGGGATCACTATGAAAATATTGTTAACTCCAATATTATTACTCCTATTTTTCATGGGTTGACTAGGAACCTATTGGTAACTTTAATATATTTTCTTCTAATCCTAGTCTTCCTGAGCTAACTAGGAACCTATTGATATCTGTCAATATCTTAATCTGGATATAGTTTTAATGGGCTAACTATAAACCTACTGGTCCTATTAGTATCAAAATCATAATTTTCATGGGCTTACTATGAACCTATCGTTCTTACATCTTCATTTACACATAGTTTTCGTAGGATAACTATGAACATATTGGCCCCTGCCAATATCTTTTCCTATACACAGTTTTCATGGGCCTACTGAGAACCTATTGGCCCTTGCCAATACCTTTCTTTTATATTTTAGCATCCTATATTCTGGTCTTCCTGACCTTCTGGATGCAATTCTACTCATTCAAGAGTTACCTTAATTTATATTCACTACTAGATCAACCTAGCTGGTTATTATACCCTATCTCGAAATTCATTAATGGATCCATTACGGTGTGAATATATACATATATGAAGAAGCATACAACATAACTTGGTTTATTCCTTTAACCTTTTAATCAAAGAAAACTTCTTCAAAACTCCTTTTCAAAACACTTTATTCAATTATTCTATGGCATTCCTTTAAAAATGAGATTGGGTCATTTTCCTTGAAAACTAAGGCTGTCAAAACCTTCAAAACCTTACTTTCGACATCAGTGGATAACCTCCTTTAAAAGCATATAAATCTCTTTTCAAAACCTTAGCCCCTGCCTTTCGAAACAATTTAAAACATCTCTTTCCGAATGTAATAAAGTATTGCATAATAACACTTGGAAGCATAGCTTCGAAACCATTGAAAGTACTCCTTTTGAACCTTTGGAAATATCCCTTTCGAAACCATTGAAAGTATGCCTTTCAAAACCATTGAGTTTATATTTAAAATATTATTTGGTTCAAAGTGAATATAAATGAAAGTATCTCTTTCGAAACCATCCTTTATATATAAAAATGTTGGGAAAAACTCGATGGCGTCGGCACCACCCCTTTCAAAAGTTTCAAACCATTTAAACAAAACACTGAAGGATATCATTGAAGCCACCTTTCGAAGCTACTGCCTTCGAATCCCTTGGACCCTTCTGAAAGCATTTAGGAAGTGGATTAAAATATCTTTAAAACAAGCACTACCTTTTGAAATCGTTGATGACTTCAATACACTCGAAAGGCTAAAGACCGGCAGTAGGGGTTCGACTAGGTCGAAACCCCTTCTTTCGAAAGCATTATTTTATAAGTAAAGAAACCTATTCGAAAGCTTAATCTTTAAAACATAAGATGATGGCAAACCCTTCAAAAGCATTTAGAAAACCTCTTTCGAAAACATATGCTTTGACTCCTTCGAAGGTTTTAATTAAAACGAAGGCAGGCGCTTCACTTTTCAAACAAACAAAATGGTATCGACCCAATCGAAAGCTATGCTTTCGACACCATGCCTTCCACCTTTCTCCAATCCACTACTTACCATCTAAGTGATACCTTGTGTATTGGTTGCGGCTTAGTAGGTTTTGACTTGATTGAAGGCGGAAGCTTTGAATCGAAAGGTACTTCTAAAGAAAGTGGAACTAAAGTTTCTAGGTAAACCTGATTTAACGCTAATTTAAGCAAGCACTTTCTGACTAACCTGCCACATGTAAACACAATATTGTTTGCCTTAACTTTTCAAATTCTTTATCAAAATAAATACAGCTTACTTTCAGATCTAAACCATGGTTAAGTTAGCAAATAAGTCCTTCCATTAAGCAAAACTAATATTGCAAAGAAGTCCCTCTTCTAAAATAATTTAATTTGCTTAGCAAATCATTTAGGAAAAATCTCCAAAAACTCCAGAAATTCACTTTAATTATCTTATCTAACATATCAAAATTTCAGACCCAAATTCTCAATATATTTATCGTAATAAATTTATAAACCCAATTAACCATACTTTCCTTTGAAAATTCATAGTAATCTTTCCATTGCTTGGAAAATTATCAAAATTAAAACCCAACTTCGAAATCATGTTTTATACAACATAAAAATTTTCCATGGCATGTAAACATCAATATGAATCGGTTTTGCCCTAAAACCACATATAAGCTTATTTAAACATTCTTGTTTAAATCGAACAAATTGTATTACAAGCATATCATCATCCAAATCATTGATGAATTTACCCTTAAATCTTAAAACACATGATTATAAAACAAAATAGAGATAGAATGAATTATTATTCACCTTGAGTAAGATAAGGAGATTGGATTGAGAGTAGTTTCCCTTAAGCTTGAGTCCCTATCTTTTGATTGAATTCTTCTTGTTAATGGTCGGCCCCTCTTCTTACATTTATGTTTTTATTTTCAAAATGACGTGTATGGGATAGGAATGAGAATATATAAAGGTAAGGGTTATGTGCGGCAAATTCCTAATATAATCTTATGTAAATTAATCAACTTATAACCCATTCTTTAGCCAATTTATTTAGTTAATTGAGCACGACCTAAATTGTATTTATTCAAATCTCAACCCCCTTATCACTTAACATTTACAATATTTTATTTAATTTACCTAATTAAATACAATATTCTATTTAATTTCTCTAATTAAATCTCCTAAACAAATGTTATTAAAAATTAGGGGTGTTACATCTGGGTTCCTGCTTGGGTAAAAACCTAGTTAACAGTTCCCCCCAGAGTATGCCTTTGTTGGAAACCATGTTTGCTTTGAAAGTAGCTGCTTTTGAATTCTCATTTTCTAAAATCTAGTTGATCGTGTCCAGGTTTGACTATTCATCCATCTGTTGAATTTTCGATGTGAATCGTTAGTGTCTACCTTAAGATGTTATTTTCAATTGTCTGACTTTTGATAACCGTTCGTTATTTATTTTGATCTAAATTACAATTCCTGGTATTGTGATGATACAGTCTTTGCTCCATGTTTACACTAGGGTTTAGGTTGGTAAGTGAGTGCAAAACTTAGATCTAGAGTCGTCCTATATAGCTTTAACTCGATCTATGGTTAAGTTTAGTTTTGTCTCTAATGATTGTACGCCATTCTGGAGTGAAGTCTTGCTCTTCGTCTTTTACTTTTTCTTTTTGGGAACTTGGTTAAGTTCCCTTGATATTTTTAAATTCAAATGCGACGATTTATTCCAAAATCAGATATAGAGGATGATTCAATTGTATCTCTCTTTCCATTTCTATGCTACAATGATTCTAAAAAGAAAAGCTTCCCGCGTCGTTTTGGATAGCGGCTCCGTTATCGATCGTTGATCGATAATGGGTAAGTGTGGAAAAGATAATTTCAAAGGACGATATGGATTGTTTATCAAATCTAAGCAAGCTATATACAATAGATTATTCATTTGCAGTATTTGGGATACTGGACTCTTCTCATGTAGATAACACACTGCATCTACCCCGGTCAATGCTCAGAACTCGACTGGTCAACATAGGCCGACCTCCCTTGGATTCCAGGCGTTGATTATACGAGGATATTATTTAAAGTAGAACATACACCATAGGGTCGAATGCCAAGTTTTATTTTTGAAAATGAAATTTCAGTCATCTACACTTTAGTCCGACAGAGGATCTTCCACTCCTTTAGAAGTTGGTCCTTCGCAACTTAAGTTTTGCTTATTATTCCTACCATATTAGGACGATTGATTATAGTTAAATTACAAGGCACAACTGCTCTTGTAGAGTTGAAGTTCGATTAGGGACAGTTTCAATATTCGAAAACTAGCGCATGACTTGTTCGATTATGATTATCCTTCCTTTGCTTTTTCGAAATTCAACCTGCACCCCAGTCTCTATCTCCGAGGACTATTGGTTTAATTGCTCGGTTCTGAGCATTGCTTTATCTCATTAATGCACCTCTTGTGTTCATGTGTAGCATACTCATTTACAGTAATTCTATACATGTAAGTAATACTTCTGCGGTCATTTCGAAATATTCTTTTTCATAGCTTTGTTCAGAACTATGAGGTTGCTTGTTCTAGATAGTTCTATAGCTAATCCTTACTTATGCTCAATTGAGTTCATTTTAACAAAGTGTTGGAGTATCTGCGCTAGTCCATAGGGCTGATTTCTCCTAATACTAGGTCTGTATGTTTTTGGGAGACTACGTCTCCTGAGCAATACATTCGAGTACCTCAATTTGATTGACATGATACCTCCTATCTCTAGAAATTAAGGACTTTGCTGCTTGATTCTAGGCTCCAATTTTTTAAACGATATCTATTTCATGACTATAATTGAAAGTGCGGTGTGTATACAATTATATGTGCTAATATAGTACACACGGATCGTGTAATATGGACTACAATATAAATGCGGAAATAGATGATAATAGCATAGTAAATAAAAAAATAGAAAAATCACACCAGAGATTTTTATACTGGTTCGGAGCACCGTCCTACGTCCAGTCCCGGACTTCTATCTGGATTTTCACTATTAACAACCTCGCTTCACCCGGAGGAACAGGTTTACAACACCCGGACAACCGAACGGGATTTCACGCCTCTAATACACTGAGGACTTCAACACTTGCCTCTTACAACACAGAGGACTTCAACAAAAGAACAAATACAATTGTTGTTGACAACTTGTGTTCTTGAAAACACGGATTTGTCACTAGCAGTACACCCTTCCTATAATCTTATCCTCAAAGTATGCGAATGATGTTTTGAAAAGATTAAGGAAAATATATTACTTATTGAATCAAAAGATATGAAATAGTTTCGATGATTCAATAAATAATCGAGAGCTTTTAGAATGCAGGAGTATGTAGAAAGTAAGATCAGAGATTAGATTAAAAAGCATATGAAATCATGTTATTTTAATCAACGAATTAGATGAGTTTATATAGATAAGAATGGTTGTAACTCTTTGTGAGTAGTTGCTATTAAGAGATATGATCTTTGGTGAAAGGTAAGAGATGCAACCTTTGGAGAAGAGAAGTGTCTTTTGGAAAAATTGCTTTCTGTTTAAAAACGGTCGACAGGTTAAAAAGTGACCAGTAGACAGGAATTTAAATATATATACGTTATGTGCATGTGTGCACGTTCAGTGTGCAAATTATGCAGGAACGGTCGACCGCCTATATTGTGACCAGTCGACCGGTCCCTGTAAAGTTGTACACTGAATGTGCAACTATATTCTAATCGTATATATATATTAATTTTCTTGAAAATGCATGATTATTTGAGGATAGATTTTAACAAGTTTATCACTAATATAATATCAAATAATCAATCTACAATCTAGAGTACCATATGTAGCTCTTTATAGCCATAATGACCTTGTTTTGTCGATCGCCTTTAGTTATTTGTCAGAAATCAAAACCTTCATAACACTTGTGACTCAACATTCTCCCCCTTTTTGATTGATGACAATATATATCTGCAAATTTGAATCTCCCCCTGAATATGTGATCTCTCTCTTTGAATTCTTATATATGTACGTTCCTGCAAACAATTGTTAGCCCTTTCTCCCCCTTTGTCATCGACAAAAAGGAGTAACAGACACTAGAATAGTAGAATGAATATGATATGCATCATTAAAACAGCCAAAACATAACAGAGTATTCTACAGATCATAATGTCAAACGAAAAATAAGAATAACGACACTATTTAGTACAAGTGTCGATGAATGTTTTTAAAGTGCTAAACCATAATAGAATCTGAGATGAAGCAGATCGTATCTCCTCTTCATCATCATCGTCGTCGTCGTCATCATCATCTTCTTCTTCTTCCTCATCATTGTTCCCTCTAGATGATTCTCCATGTCCATGACCACTCATACCAGTAGACTCGTCAGATGATGTCCAGGTAAAAACAGGAGCAGCAGGACGTTTTCCTGGGTCTTGTGCTTGAACAGAGGTGGATGTGGAACATGATATAGCATCCCATAGCATACCAAAGAATGACTTGACCTTATTGAAGCGCTTATCAATTTTAGAGTCCATTCGCTTGAGACGCGATTTAAGCAAAAATTGGTTACGCGCAATTGTTTCAAGTGATTCTTTTGTTGATGATTTTGATTTTAATAGTTTCACTTCATCGGAACGAGGACGAGAGGAAGTTGCTCTTTGTTTTCTTGGTCCTCTTTGTTGCCATTCTTCAAAAGACATAATCTCAAGATAAGGTGGAGGAAGCTTCATTCGTTTGATGGTTATTGAATCAATGCATTTTGGTTTTGAGGTTGCAGAATCAGGAGGATTTACCCCACAAGCCAACAAAAGTCGCATGATATATTCATTGTAGAAGAAATGAGGCCGTGTAGAGTTATTTACCTTGAGAATTTCATCAAAAAGCATGTGTACCCAATTGATTTGGATTTCACCATAAATAGCATAGAGTGCTTTGAAGTTTTCTTTATATACTGCATCATAATTTCCAAGTCTAGGAAAGAGAGAATGCATCAAAACACGATGAAGTAGTCTAGCTGTCGGTCGAAGTCCAGTAGACTTTGTGCCATCACTATTGTCTTCTATGAACAGATGACTAGTACTATTTCGAGTGAAGACTTCGCAGAAGGTAGATGAAAACTCATCGCCTCGATTTGGTATACCAAGTATAGAGGCAATTCTAGCATGAGTAAGAAAATTTTGCTTACCACAGACCACAGACCAGATGACTCCGTTTGGATTATCAGGTTGATATTCATCGAGATTCATGTTGGCGTAAAACAATTTGATCATTAAATGATTTATCTCCACATTATTTTCTGAAAAATCTATCAATGGAGTAATGTTGGCATTATTGGCTAACCTCCGAACGCCATAAGCCGTGAAATCATCAAATTTGATAAAAGAGCCTGGATGAAACTTGTAATTTGTCATCTGATTCCATTTTGTTACAGCAATTGGACTTTGAAGCCACTTTTTGGCGGAGATGCTTAGAGATAAAGTTTCAGAGGTTGTTCCTTTCTTAGATTTCTTTTGAGGAGGAGCCATTGTTGGAAGATTTGAGATTTGGGAATTGAAAATAGGAAACTAGGGTTTGTGATTTTGGGAAAAAGAACAGCTTGAGTCAAAAGAGAAAGAGGGTAGAAGGAAAAATGACGCATAGGTATATATAAAAACTGAAAATACGTCAACCGGTCGACCTATGAAATATGGCCGGTCGACCGTTTTCAACCAGGGAGCAAACGGTCGACCGACTATATATGGGGCGGTCGACCGGTTCTGGTCTGCTGAGAATAATATGTTGTTTTTCAAGTTTTTATCATATATCAACCTATATATATTATATTTCATTCTTAATACAAAATATAACCGCTATTACACAAGTGATAGATAAAGATATAATAACTATATATAAATCTAATGAGAAGGTTCGTCATTAGAATTATCGTTGTTTCCTTCAATACGTTTTGACCATGGACTCCATTGTTTCTGAGCTCCTTCATTCTTCTCATAGTTCCGATCCCATGAGTTAGGACTTTTAGATGTTGATGGCCTAGACGGCATTGGTTCATGCACGTCATGCTTGTTGGAACCGTAGAAAAATGTTGCCAACTTTTCTAAAACGGATAATCGTGCCGATGTCCGTTGTTGCTCGTGATAAAGTTGACTTTGCCCATAATGGAGCTGTCTCTGAAGGTCTATCTGATGTTTCTGGTAGTGGTGTATCTCATCGATTTGTGCTTTGGTACGAGGAGAATAGAACAGTGTCCTCTTCACTCGTTTTGAATTTGGAGTTTTATCAGACATACAAGAGCATTGATGATGACAACTTGGTTTTTGTTTTGGTGTAGTAGGAGAATAATATTCCTCCGACTCAGAACTCGTAATAGAAATGTATGATTCTTGAGCACATTTATCACAAATGTGAGCCATAGGGAATGTTAAATAGAATATTATGGTTAGATAAAAAAGATGAACAAAATATGAAATTTTTTGCAAGCTTATATACAAGTTTCTTATGTATAAACCTATGGATGTAAGTTAATGGAAAATTTTAACCAAGAAAACATAAGCAGAAAATTTTATTTTAACTCTAAAAATAGCTTTCCTTTTAAAACTGAAATTATAAATTAAGAAAGGAAAGGACGATCACTAAAAGAAAAGAATGAAAAAATGAGTAAAGAGAATTAACCATTAAATCAAGCAGTGGCTTATATTTAATGTAAAAAAAAAATTATGCAAAATTTATGGTTAAAGAATAACTAAAAAGAAGACGTTCTTTAGAAATTACTTAGTCAAGATTTTTCCTTGAAATTAAACCAAGCTCTCTTCGTAATCTAATAAAATTAGATTCGAGCAGAGGTTTAGTAAAAATGTCCGCTAATTGATTGTCAGTATGGACATATTCAAGACATATATTTCCTTTGTCAATATTATCTCGAAGGAAATGATGACGGATATCAATGTGTTTGGTTCTAGAGTGATTTACTGGATTTTTAGAGAGATTTATAGCACTGATGTTATCACAGTATATAATAGAATTTGATAAATGAATATCAAAATCTTGAAGTGTTTGTTGCATATATAGTACTTGAGTACAAGCGAGAGCTGCTGATATATATTCAGCTTCACATGCTGATAGTGAAACACAATTCTGTTTCTTACTGAACCAGGAGACAAGTGATTTTCCAATAAAATGGCACGTACCACTTGTACTTTTTCTATCCGTTCGTGAGCCATCGAAATCAGCATCACTATATGATACTAATTCAAATGGACATTCTTTTGGATAAAAAAGACCGAAATCTTTGGTATTATTAAGATAACGAATTATACGTTTCACTGCTCGTAGATGTGATTCCTTTGGATCGGCTTGAAAACGAGCACATAAACAAACACTCATTATTATATCCGGACGACTAGCTGTAAGATAAAGAAGAGAACCAATCATGCTTCGATATAATTTCTGGTCAACATTCTTACCACTTACATCTTTTTCAAGATGTGTAGTTGTACTCATAGGAGTTGGTTTACCAGATGTATTTTCGAATCCGAAGCGTTTGATAAGGTTTTCACAGTATTTTTCTTGATTGATAAAAATACCGTTTGAAAGTTGCTTTATTTGAAGTCCAAGAAAATAAGATAGTTCTCCCATACGAGACATTTCGAATTCTTTGGTCATAATACTTGCAAATTCTTTGCAAAGTTTATCGTTTGTTGAACCAAAGATGATATCGTCTACATATATCTGGATAACTAGAATATCTTTTCGAGAATGTTTAATAAACAAAGTTTGATCGACTTTGCCTATTTGAAATCCTGAGTTAATAAGATAGCTACGTAGTCGTTCATACCAAGCACGAGGTGCTTGTTTTAAACCATACAAAGCTTTCTTAAGTTTGAACACATGGTCAGGATATTTTTCATGTACGAACAAAGGAGGTTGTTCGACATAGACATTCTCTTTGATAAATCCATTGAGAAAAGCACTTTTGACATCCATCTGATAAAGTTTGAAATTATGGTGACAAGCAAAAGATAATAGGATTCTAATAGCTTCTAGTCGAGCAACTGGTGCAAAAGTTTCTTCATAATCGATACCTTCTTCCTGATTATATCCTTGTGCTACTAATCTTGCTTTATTTTTGGTGATATTTCCTTGTTCGTCGGCCTTATTTTTATAGACCCATTTAGTACCAATTACTGACTGATCAGTTGGTCTTGGAACAAGTTCCCAAACGTCATTGCGCTCAAACTGATTTAGTTCTTCCTGCATGGCAATGATCCAGTAATCATCTGTAGCAACTTCTTTTGGATTCTTAGGTTCGATATTTGAGAGAAAAGCGACATGACCCATTTGATTGAGTTGACTCCTTGTTCTGACATGTGATGTTATTTCACCGATTATATTTTGAGCCGGATGGTCACTTAATATTCTTGGTGGTGATTGTAACTCACATATTTGAGGAATATTCTCAATAATTATTTCCGAGTCAGAATCAATATTTGTGATGATTTGATTGTCAGTGACTATTGATTCGTCATCATCTGATATAGTGTGAGGATGCTGATAGATTTCATCAAAAGAGACATGAAGTGATTTTTCAATAGTTTTGGTTTGTTTATTAAATATCCGATAGGCCTTACTTCGTTCCGAATAACCTACAAATATTCCTTCATCAGCTTTTGGATCGAATTTGCCAAGCTGGTCTTTCGTATTTAAAATAAAGCACTTGGAACCAAAAACTTTGAAGTATGAGATTTTAGGCTTCCTTTTGTTAAATAATTCATAAGGAGTATTCTTGGTAAGAGGTCTTATGGATACATGATTTAAAACATAACAGGCAGTTGCCACAGCTTCCGCCCAAAAATGTTTTGGTAAGGTGGTTCCATTCAATAATGTTCTTGCACATTCTTGTAAAGTTCGGTTCTTCCGTTCTACAACTCCGTTTTGTTGTGGAGTTCTGGGAAACGAAAAATTATGATATATACCTTTCTTTGTACAAAAATGTTCAAATTCATTATTTTCGAACTCTCCGCCATGATCACTTCTTATATTTTTAACTTTAATCCCTTTTGATTTTTGAATTCTTTTGACGAAAGATTAAAGTGTCACTTTTATTTTTTAAGAAAATTGTCCATGTATAACGAGAGAAATCATCAACAATTACAAGCACATATTGACTGTGATTTATTGATTGAACCCTAGTAGGTCCAAATAAATCCATGTGTAGTAACTCAAGTGGTTGTAATGTCGATATGACTTTCTTGGATTTAAAAGATGATTTGGTCAATTTTCCTAATTGACATGCATCACAAATGTTGTTAACTTTAAAACTCATTTTGGGTAGTCCTCTAACTAGATTGTTTTTGGCTAGCTTGTCAATAGTTCTGAAGTTTATATGACAGAAGCGTTTGTGCCATAGCCATGGATCATTGTCATTAGCCACAAGACACATATCTGAATTATGATTAATATTCATATTCAGAATATATATATTTCTGTCTCTATAACCTTCGAAAACCAAATTATGGTCTTTATCTAAAATACTACACTTATTATTTGAAAATGAAATTATAAATCCCTTGTCACATAACTGACTAATACTAAGCAAATTGTGTTTTAAATTTCTAACTAGCATGACATTAGTAATAAGAGGTAAGTTAGATGTACCGCAATTGCTCACATCGCCTTTGCCGATGATATAGCCTTTTGAATTGTCTCCAAAAGTGACGGAGCCACCATCTGAATATGTAATATTTGTTAATAGACTCTTGTCCCCTGTCATGTGCTTTGAGCAACCACTGTCCAATATCCACTTTCCTCTTTTCTTAAGTGGGACCTGCAAAAAATAGAATTACGTCCATGGTACCCACTTTTTATAGGGTCCTAAGAGTTAGGTCTTAGGAGTCCAAACCCATATGGGTCCGGTATCCCCTTTATATATATAATTTTTATTAAAATGCACAGTATTCATGAATTGCTGAATGTATTTGTTCCTAATTAAATTGTTATTTGTTTTAGGAACCCATATTTTGATAGTCTTGGCATTTTTCTTTTGAAATTTCACAACTGGTTTTGGTTTGGAATATAATAAACTAAGATTTTTCTTAGCTTCAGTTTTTTGTACTTTCTTCTTCCGTTTATTTCCAAGATGTTTCTTGGTTTCTTGTTTGTTATATCCCAATCCTTGTTTGTCTGAAATAGATTGTGAACTTTCAATTATTTTTGTCAAAATTTCTCGACCTTTGTTAAAGTTAGAAACATTTTGAGTAATGTCATAAACTTTGTTTGTAAGCTAGCTTTTTCTAGGTCTAGAATTTTGACTTTTGCTTTAAGCTCATGATTTTCAGTAGTGAGAGCATTATTTTTCTCTTTTTGAGCTTCTATTTCTTGATTCAAAAGAGATATTTGAGAGTCAACATTAGATGATGATTCTTGAATATTTTCAAGTTCCTCTTCTAATATTTTCTTCTCATCTTTTAACATATCTCGTTCAAACTCTGCTCTACTTAAATCTGCTTTGACTACTTTTAATTGACGTTTTATGTCTTTATATTTGACTATTAATTCAGCATTAATATCAAGTAATTCATCAAATGTAGGAATTTGTACCTCATCTTCTGTTGCCATAAAACAAACATTAGCTTGTTCATTCTCTGAATCACTTTCACTTTCTGATGAAGATGACTCTGAATCATCCCATGTTACTGAGAAAGCTCGTTTCTTAGATTTGTCCTTCTTATATTTGAATTTGTCATTTTCTGACTTCTTCTTTTGTTCTGGACAATCTTTCTGCATGTGTCCCTTTTTGTGGCAATCGAAACATTCTATAGCAGATGAAGATGGTTTGTTTGATCCAGGTTTCCTTTTATTGTAACGACTGGCTTTTCGATATTTTAGGAATTTTTTAAATCCTTTCGCAATGAATGTCAAATCTTCGTCTTCAGAATCTGATTCATTTTCATCTTTCTCAACATGAAATGCTACATTTTTCTTTTCTTCTTTCTGTTCTTTTCTAGCCTGCAAATTTGCTTCATAGGACATTAAATTTCCTATCAATTCATCTGGCTTCATGACGGAAAGGTCATTAGCTTCTTCAATTGCTAATACTTTTCCTTCCCATTCACTAGTCAGAGAATGTAGGACTGTTGAAACAACATCGAAATCAGAATACTTTTGTCCTAAGCCAATAAGTGCATGGTGAATAGTTTGAAACCGTGAATACATGTCATTTATTGTCTCATTTGGTTTCATTTTGAAATTTTGAAATTGACTTTTCAGCATGGCTATTTTGGCTTGTTTAACCTTGTTAGTACCTTCATGAGTGATTTTTAGTGTTTTCCAAATTTGATATGCAGCAGTGCAGATACTAACACGGTTATATTCATTTTGGTCTAATGCATAGAACAACATATTTATTGCTCTTGCATTTACGGCTGCTGCCGTTTTCTCAGCTGCAGTCCATTCTAAATAATCAGTTGTTGGATTCACTATTTCTCTTTGAGTGGCATTCCAAGCATCATAGCTATTTGATTGCATAAAGAATGACATACGTGTTGCCCAATAACTATAGTTAAGACCATTGTAAAATGGAGGTCTTTGTGTCGATTGACCCTCCGTGTAAGTGGTGTTTTGAGTGCTAGTACTTACGTTATTTGCCATATTACTATAATATATCAAATAACTGTGTTACGGTTATATGATGACCTTGCTCTGATACCAAATGAAAGTGCGGTGTGTATACAATTATATGTGCTAATATAGTACACACGGATCGTGTAATACGGACTACAATATAAATGCGGAAATAGATGATAATAGCATAGTAAATAAAAAAATAGAAAAATCACACCAGAGATTTTTATACTGGTTCGGAGCACCGTCCTACGTCCAGTCCCAGACTTCTATCTAGATTTTCACTATTAACAACCTCGCTTCACCCGGAGGAACAGGTTTACAACACCCGAACAACCGAACGGGATTTCACGCCTCTAATACACTGAGGACTTCAACACTTGCCTCTTACAACACAGAGGACTTCAACAAAAGAACAAATACAATTGTTGTTGACAACTTGTGTTCTTGAAAACACGGATTTGTCACTAGCAGTACACCCTTCCTATAATCTTATCCTCAAAGTATGCGAATGATGTTTTGAAAAGATTAAGGAAAGTATATTACTTATTGAATCAAAAGATATGAAATAGTTTCGATGATTCAATAAATAATCGAGAGCTTTTAGAATGCAGGAGTATGTAGAAAGTAAGATCAGAGATTAGATTAAAAAGCATATGAAAATCATGTTATTTTAATCAACGAATTAGATGAGTTTATATAGATAAGAATGGTTGTAACTCTTTGTGAGTAGTTGCTATTAAGAGATATGATCTTTGGTGAAAGGTAAGAGATGCAACCTTTGGAGAAGAGAAGTGTCTTTTGGAAAAATTGCTTTCTGTTTAAAAACGGTCGACAGGTTAAAAAGTGACCAGTAGACAGGAATTTAAATATATATACGTTATGTGCATGTGTGCACATTCAGTGTGCAAATTATGCAGGAACAGTCGACTGCCTATATTGTGACCGGTCGACCGGTCCCTGTAAAGTTGTACACTGAATGTGCAACTATATTCTAATCGTATATATATATTAATTTTCTTGAAAATGCATGATTATTTGAGGATAGATTTTAACAAGTTTATCACTAATATAATATCAAATAATCAATCTACAATCTAGAGTACCATATGTAGCTCTTTATAGCCATAATGACCTTGTTTTGTCGATCGCCTTTAGTTATTTGTCAGAAATCAAAACCTTCATAACACTTGTGACTCAACAATAATTGAATTCCTGTAAGTTGACACCGTCATTCAATGTCATTCTAGGTACACGTGCTCCAAAGACGTGTTGCCGTCATCTTTTGCTAGAGTGAATTCTTCCAAGTCTAGTGTTGAGACCCTAATCATGTATCAATTTCTATATCTAGAAACTCATGCACAGATGACTCATCTGTGGATTTTTCCTTGATGTTGTGAATTTTCAGATAGAATAAGATGCCAAAAATAGGGCTGAAGATTCAATCAAACTCTTGCTTATGTTTTTGAAAGGCGATGCATCGATAGTTTCATTTTAAGGGTTTCTTATCATCACCAAACTTCGATTAATGGCATATTTCTACAAGTTGGAACCAAATGATCTATTTAGACCGTAAGTAGATCACCGATCATGATTTACTTTGTTGGCGATTTTGTGGCTAAAATGCTCTATTTTGCGATACAGAACAGTTGTCTAACTAACCTCATGGTTATTCGTGTTTTGACTTTGCAACATTTCTTTCGATCAAGTATCTATGCGTCTATCCTTGCTCGAGGGACTAGTTAATTCAAATGCCTATATTTGGTTGCTTGTGAGAAATGGAGAGGTTTGGGACAAATAATTCGATTGCCCCTGGTCTGGCTCTTAATCCTATTATAGGATTGATGAAGCTTGATGGTTTTAGTTCCGACCTTCCATGATTGTCCCTACATGTCCTTAGTTGTGCATGCTTTGCTTGATTACTATCTTCATGGAAGTTCTATTCATACACCAATTCCTGTCTTCGGGAACTGATAAGCTAGCTGCTTGGTTCTTTCTAAGTTGAATCTAGAAAATTCGATTGTGCACCATCTTTCACCCCTAGAAATTAGCACACAAGCAATTCAATCTTGGTATTTCCTTTCGACACTGCTTTATTCATGTGCAGTGGCTGATTACTATGATGTAAGGTTGAACCTTCCAGCTGACCTATGAAAGGTTATGTCTTTCTGTAGTTGCTCATTTTCGGGTAATGGTAGTTTTTTGAAGACAAGGGTAGAAACTCAGTTGAGGACCAACTTCTATCTCCAAAATCTAGTGTACTGATGTTCACTATGATGATTGTTTATCATCGACCATGTAGATTGAAGTTTTCCTAGCTTTGCCAAGGCAATACCGATAATTAGTGAGTAGAAAGTTTCCCGACGTTGTTGGGGAAACATCGGTACTTAAGAAATAGAAATCTTCCCAGCATTTCCAGGGAAACACCTGGTCCTTAGGAAATAGAAAATTATCTCGGCGTTTCCAGGGAAACACAGGTACTTAGAAAATGAAGAAGGCCTTGGCGTTGCCAAGGCAACAGCGACACTCAGAAGGTTGGGATCGACTTTTCTCGTCGATTCGATGGTACATTTAGTCCGGTTGGGTATTTGTTTGAATCTTCGAAAACTAGCACTTTGATGATTGGATTGTAGAAGTATTATTTTAGTGCTGCCAGTCTTGGGCAGTGTTAAAGCCATGTTGATGAGGATTGAATTATTCATCTGATCCTGTAGTGTTGAGTAGATTCCTTTTAAGCCAAGGTGGCTGTCTCAACGTTGCCTAACTTCAGGATTTTCCATGTTCTCAAAGGATGGAATCCCAGGCGTTTTTGTTGCCTAGCTTTGTTTATAACCGTCAAGTACAAGGTTTTAAATCTCACTCATCTTGGCTGAGATCTCTCCCGAGATCTCGTTTTCAAGTCTAGGTGATTCGAAATAGGCTATCTCGTTTGAATCTCGTTTGATCCAAATCTTGAACGATATTTCAGTATCTCATCCAGTATATTGGACGAGATTTAATAGCGAGATATTAGCAGAATTATTGAATTTTGGAAAGAATCAACTCTTTTACTGTATTGGCTGGCTCATCCTTTACCTTAATTTCAGCCTTCTTAATTATACTTTTCTTAACCCTTATTTCTTATATAAATCTCATTTAATCTTCGTCCCATATTTTACTTAGCAGTGACGAGTGTAAGAAGTTGATAAAATGTACATCGATTATGGTAAGTATTTCACTTTATGATTTTCATTTAGGTTTTTGATCCAAATTAATTTACATCTGATTTCATTTTTCTTTTTTCGACAATTTTTTACGTTTTTTTTCCTAACCCTATTTTTTTGTGGGTATAAATTTTTTGCTTGACTTATTTAACTTTATGTTCCAAATGGATTCCCAATTTGATTTCATTTAATCTTTGCTCCTATAATGTTTTTTCCTCAAGACTTATTTTTAAGCAACAAAGGAATTCTCTTTCATCTATTAATTTCATTTGATGATAACATGTTCATTCGTACATCATTTTTTTGCTTTTCTAATAATATTACAAAATGTTTAAAAATTGTTTTTACTATGTATGCTATTTTCTACGTTTGTTTGAAATATCTATGATGTTAGCCGTTTAATGAGATTTTGTTTGCTAATAATTAAATATTATAATTAGACATAGAATATCTTAATTCTACTTATAGACTTTCGTATTTGAAGTTATAAAATTAAGATTTCCATTGCAACACTATAAATCATAAAGGATAGAAATGAGACATTATATTGTGTAGGAAAGTGAAGTGAATGATCAAACAAAGTAAATGTGCATATGTTATGGTTTGTTTCTTGTCTACTTTACCTCATATAATATTATATTGAACATTATTTGTGAAATCTAGCCATTAGTTTATTTTACATGATATAAGTGATATTTTTCATACTAAATTACTAATGATAAGCATGTAATATTTTTAAGGTAAATTCATAGTTTTTTCCTTAAGGTAGTAACTAGTATTATAAATTTAGGTGCATGAAAACTAATTTTTGACTTGATTTATACTCCGAGATAACTCCTAATATAATTTTAGAAATCGAGATGTAAATCCGAGATGGACGTCCGGGATGCACTCATCTCGTTCGAGATCTCACCCGATATGAGATAAGCTCTCTAAATTCTTTAAGATGAGACATGATCGAAATTCATGATTTAAAACTTTGGTCAAGTATTACCCTTGGAGAAGCAAGGCTGTTGCTTAATCAATTCCATAGTTATTCTTATTCATAAAAAATAAAAATTTCCTCCAACCAGTATTTGTTATGTTCTGATGACTACCTATGGAACCCTTCATTTCCAGATGCCATATTCCAGGTTCTTATAGAAAATTAGAAGCTGCAGAGAAAGTCATTACATTGCCCCTAGTACATTCGTGCTCATCCCTGTCCTAATCACAGACCTATAAAGTTTGATTGTGTTTGTCTTGAATTTGTGATACTTAACTTTAACTTGTTTCAGGCCATATACGCCATGCTAGGCTGATAGCCTTATTGCGGATATCAGATTATTCATTGGTTCTATTATTCAGGAATCAATGGTTTAGCTGCTCGATATTGAGTATTCTCTCGTTGCCATTGTCTGTCTTCGGATAACAGTTGGTTTTATGCAAGTTGGGGTTTGAGACCTTAGTCAAGGACCTGCTTCTATCTTTGGAAACTAGCACGTTGATGATTTGATTTTGGAAGTGCCTTCTATCGTCATCTATCTTTGGATGACGGTAAGTTCCTCCTTCTATTGCAAGTTGGAGCGATTTTCTATCCTAACCAAGTGTAATTTGTTATGTGCCCCTCAGTCCACAGGGTTGATTATTCTAAACAATTGATGTGAGACTTGATGTTCTGGGAAGTTCCCTAGATGCCCCTAGTCAAAGGTAAGTTGCAGCTCCTATCTTTGGCAACTCGTGACTTGGATGCCTGGAATTTAGACATTTTGTACATTAACCTTAGTCAAAGATCGGAATTCTTTACCGACTTCTTGATTTGTGAACTTTGTGGCACTACCGGAGCAATGTCGGTTTTCGAGTAGCGGGAGTTCATCCCTGTTATTACTGCAATAGACAAGTTTCTCGGCGTTGTCGGGACAACACTGGTACATAGGAAATTTTAATGTCAGCATCGCATGACTTATCAGAGCGTGGCTTAAGAAAATCCATGGCTTACGAAATGCACAGATTGAGAGTGCGCGACTTAAGAAACGTGCGGCTTTTGAGAGTGCGCGGCTTACGAAATCTGTGGCTTGTGGGATCGATACGACCTGTCAATCCAGAACGGTTTGGACCTTCTTGATGTTGCCATTCATTGGGAAACATAAGGAGTTCGTGCTTTGAGTGTGTGGTTCCACAACGCAAGAAGTGATGTGTGGCCTATGGGAATGTGCGACTTATGAGATCAATACAACCCGTCGATCTAGAACAGTTTGGAACTTCTCTACATTCCAATCTTCGGGTGTCGTAAGGAGTTCGTGCTTTGAAAGTGCGGTTTCATGGCTTAAGAAGTGATGTGCGGCTTATGGGAATGCGCATAATGGTTTGGGCCTTCCCGGTGCTGGAGGACGATACCAGTTCTTAGAAGGTAAGGATCGAGTTTTCCCATCAATCCGGTTATTTGAGTTCATTGGAATGTGATTTTGTTAGTTCTAAGAGATAAGTGGTTTTTGCGTCAGGTAACCGTGGCTTGGAAAATCCTCTCATATTTCAGGAAGATGTGCACGGCCAAATAGACAAGATTTCCATGGTGGAAAGATCTACAGTCGACGGCATGAAGATAGTTATGAAGAAAGAGCTTGTGGGTGTGTGGGGGCAAGACTCTCAGTTTTTGGTTCAAACTGCCTTTAAAGAATTTGTCTTCAACTGGTATATGGTCTAAGGGGAAAAGGAACGGGTCATCAGGGTGGTAAACAAGGAGTTGGGAAGAAGTAAGCAAGTAATATGCCTCTATTTCGTTTGTTACACTAGCAAGGTCATTAAGTCTGTAGTTGTCAGAATGCCAGAATTTTTTATTGGGCATAATAAAACTGAGTATGATTAGTCTCGGCCTTCCTTGTGGCCATTCAAGTATGTTTGGTACCCCCCATGCCACAGGGCTTTTGGCACACTTGAAATGTACCCAGGGTCTCTTCATAACTCGTTTGGTTGCCCTCAGTCTAGTGGGTGCATTTCTCCGGAGTTATAGGTTTTGGCTTGATTTGAGTCAACCTCTAATTAATCATAAGATCGGTTCAGTTCTGGCTTTGTTCCTTTGATCAACTTCGAAGCCTTGAAGTTCAGCAATTTTTGTTCCATCGGTCGTTGGAAGCGATTCCATTAATTATGTAGAGTGACTGACATGATTGTCAATTTGTGGCCCTAGAGCATGACTTCATTGACTTTAGGGAGCTCCCGATCAGATGATTTCTGATCTTCTAGTTCACCTTCGCGGATATCGGTCGTATATAAATTTTGCTGAGCTACCAGTTCGCCTTCATGACGCTTTAGTTCATGTTCTTCTCATTCGCAAAGGGCTTTTTGTATCAGATGACCACTGATCTACCGGTTTATCTTTATGATGCTTTAGATCATGAAAGACCTTGTTCACAAAGGGTTATTAGGATCAAATAATCATTGATTTACTGGTTTACCTTTACGACGCTTTAGCTCGTGAAAGACCTTCTTGTCCACGAAAGGTTTTTGGATCTAATGACCGCTAATCTACCGGTTCGTCTTCACGACGCTTTAGTTTGTGAAAGTCTTTCATGTTCGCAAAGGGTTTTTTAGATCAGATGACTGCTGATCTACCGGTTTGCCTTCACAGTGCTTCTGTTCATGAAAGATCATCATGTTCATGAAGGGTTTTTTGGATCTGATGACCACTGGTCTATCGGTTTGCCTTCACGATGCATTAGTTCAGGAAAGACCTTCATGTTCACGAAGAGTTTTTTGGATCCGATGACCACTGATCTACTGGTTCGCCTTCACGTTGCTTTGGTTCATGAAGGAGTCTTTTTGGTCAGATATCTGATGTCCAGACGACATTGGAATGATATTTTGTTGATTCCAAGAGGAATTTTGGTCGAATGTCCAACGACTAGATGGCCTTGGAGCGATAATTAATTGACTCCAAGAAGAGTTTTGGGTCGTGTGTCCAATAGCCCGGCAGTCTTAAAGCAATGATTCATCAACTTCAAGAGGAATTTTTGGGATTCAACTCGTGGGAACACAGCTTTATCGGTTCCTGGAGACTAAAGGGTTCGATCTGTTTGTTCAACGATCCTTTGGACAAGACTTATCGACACAACCAGAGCAATGTTGGTTCTCAAATGGGAGATTGACATGACTCATCGAGGGCATAGAAGCATTTCTTTCGCCGTGCTATCTACAATGCCCCCAGAATCCGGATACGGCCTATTTGGAAAAGAAAAGTAGTCAAGGATGGAAGAGAGGGCCTCGCTTTAGGCTGCCGCCTCATTCCTTATTTGCTAGCTAGCTAGAGTGTTATTTTATAATCATCCGTTCATATGTTTCGTCAATTAGCTAAAGCGCATTTCTACCGGGTCTTAGGAGCCTTGTTTGGGAAGAAGGTCCCTAAGGTCCTGTAGCTTCTTCACTGTTTGGTATACTCTTTGGAAAATTGCCCGGTTTTCCTTCTTCCAATTGCACTACTTCTAGTCTTTAGAATTAGTTTGCCTTCCCATAGAATTCTTCCATGGTAGTAGGTTGTTTCATCCTTTAGTGATTCCCGAAGGCCTTGCAATAGACTGCATCTGTTGCCTTCGGTTCGTCAATATGCTAATCGTACCTGTAAAAAGGTAATTTCATATCAGTTGTACAGTTATACAAATGGTGTAGTTGGCATGATAATTTTCTTTGAATATTTTGCATGTTGAACGATTTCGGTGAATGGTTTCAATTGGGGAAGTTGCTCTAATCGTTGTCAGACCGGTCCATTTTCAAGTTACGACTATTTATAATGCTTGAGAATGATATAAGCATGATTGTCCTACGCTTGAATGATTGGAAATGTCGATTGAATGACAAATTACTTATGATAGGGTCATGAATCAACGACGATCCCCAAAAAATTTCAAACAAGGTGAGATCGGTTTGGGGTGACAAAGAAGGTCCCATATGGTTGCATTCCAAATTTCAAGGTATTTGGAGTTCACATGTTCGAGTTATGGGAAAAAGAAGATGGATTGGCATTGACGGATCGGTGGTATTTTACTTGGAGTCCGACCTAAGAAAATTTTCCATTTTCCTGGAGTCAGCACATGGTTCGCTTGGAGTCATAGAATTTGAAGTGCTGGGTTAGTGATAAAAGTTGCTTGGGACCATTTGCATGTTTGCTTGGAGAAAATCTTGGTTTTACCTGAGTCTGATTTTGAGCCAGAATTCACTTGGTTTACTTCGAGTCAAATGGGTGCTTACCCGAGTTCAACTTCGAATCGGCACTTCCTGAAACTGCTTTGAGTCAAATAGGCAATTGCCTGAGTTTGACTTCGAGTCGACCCTTAAGTGAGCTATTCAACGACCATTTTGACGATATTTGATGATTTTCGATGATGGCCGTTTGTGATTCGATGATGGAAGCTCCATAATGGGATTGGAAGCTGGTCAATAGGAGTGGACACAATATACCATGGGAGCTTAGTCTTATAATCGATCTCGATTTGTATCATATCTTCTTGGTTCTCCTAGGCCTCTAGGAGTACCGTTTGAGTAGCAGATCCTTGTCCATTTCTTGGCATTGTGTTGCAACATGGGTTTTAAAGCTCTATCTATCCTTTTTCATATTGGCATTTTCATCCATTTTGCCCTCCTTAAATTTTTTATCATCTTCGGAGCTGGAGAGAGCCATCGTTATATCCTCCCGTGGGGTTTTCACCCCTAAGTTTGGGTTTGTAGCAGGTGATTTTGTTGTAAGTGGAGTGCTAACATTCTCTTTCGTCATGATTCTTACAGCTTTGCCCATTGCTTCATTTTCCTTTTGCCTTCTGTTTCTTCCATTTAAGCTAGAAACAAAAGAGTGCACCTGCTCCATAGCAGCCGTGGCTTCAGGCACTGTTTTGGGAATAGTTAATGATTGGAGCGCTAAGAAAGCATCTATCTTTTCCACAAGAGCCTTTTGAATATTTAACATTTTATGGTTAATTTCATGAACCATTTTGTTCAATTCTCTTTTAGTCACAACTTCATGCCATGTGGAGGATCTTGGAACTTGATCTCCAGAGTTGGCTCCTAATAGCAGGTTGTTGGGGTTGTTGACTTCAATTTGCTGAGGGTTTGTTTCTTCTCCAGCAATGGTAGGTCCTATGGATCTTACGAAGGTAGTTTTCTTTCTTCCTAGTGCCACTGATTCTCAATAGCAAATCTTCTAAGCAGAGATGGAGGATCTACCTACTAAACCTATTTGATCCAAAGTAGATAGCTAAATCTAAGCCTGAATTGGGCTCTCAGTGAAAGCATCAATTGATACAACCATAGTAGGTAGAACTCACTCCTAAAATGTTAACCTAAAAATTGGATCAACACCCTAAATTGAGTGTGAAAGCACTAGCCTATTCTTGCAGAGCAATAATATAGAGAATACATATTGAAAGAGCAGAAATACTAAAAAGACAATAAGATTTTTATAGTGGTTTGGCTGTTAATGAAGCCTACATCCACTTTATAACTTTAGCTAACTGTTGTTACAAGTTGGATTGGATTACAATACGATTGAATCTTCTAAGTTGGATTAAGTCACAAGTATAAGAGTTCACTGGAGAATCACGGTGAATCCCCAGATGACTATTGTATGGAAGGAGAAGAGTGAAGAGTAGTTTCAACAAAGTATCAGCAGTCGGTCCAAAAGATCCCGTTTATGTTGCAGGTTGGATTGTATTTATAGGGGTCGGAAAGCGATTGAGCTAGGCCGCATTTCCATATGCTTGCAGAAAAACATATGGAGGTGCACAATGACGACCCACAAATCCGTACACTTCGAATCGACAATAAACCACACATGTTCAACCTAAAAAGCACTGACTGGCGGAAAGTCAAGAGAAAGAAAAGAAGAGAGAAGAAGAGAAGGGAAGAAAGAGAGAAGAGAAAAAACAGAACAATACAGAATCTCACATCATAGCGGAAAACATAAAATATCATATTAATGATCTTTACATAACAGAAACGGTATATACATATATTAATCAGAGTACAACAATCAATCACTTATTATCAGCCTAGACAGTTATAATAACCTATCCTCACAATTGCTGCTAATATAAACAACAGTAATGCGCAAAGCGAATAATCAAAACAGATATGTGTATACGAAAACGAAGATCTCCAACTCTCCCGCTGAAGCTCCAAAAGCACCAAATCTAAACTTGTAAATATACTCGATCTACCAGAGCATTGAAAGGGAAGAACGCCCAGATCAGTTTGGTAAACCAGCATGAGAAACACATTCACCTGAATTTATTAAATTACCAAACTTTTCCTTTATCAAAACAAAAGTATCTCGTAAGACACGCCCACACATAAACATGGACATGTTTTTACCTTACGATAACTAAAACATTTCATATCCAATCCTATTATATTATAATAGTGTCTATTATACAAATAATATTAATCATAGCCGAAATTGTTACATTGATTAAATTCAAGCATGTAGGCCAAATGGGTAATACAATCAAAATGGCAGGTACGTAGTGGAGTTTGGATTTCCGTACAAATGACCAAGTGAAGGGACTACATTCCGATGGGTGCACCTCTAGATGGATGTCTTGAGAAACCATCACAAAGTTCCTCTACCAACACAAGATCGGCCAACCTCTATAGCTAAGTAGTATCGAATATTCAATCCTCCGGTTGTTACCGATCTTTTCCGAGGGCCCTCATAGCATACAAACCACAATAATTAGATGCACGACGTCATTGCGTGTAAAGATATATCTAGAAGAGGATGATCATATCCTATTTGGGAGCTACCCACTTAGCTCTGCTCCATCTAACCCTGTTTCGGTCATTTCCTATTGATGAGGCCTAAGGTAACGATTACCTTTCACATATCACATATCACATCACTTTGAACGCCACATGGCCATTTCCGTTGACTACTAATTTCCTTCCACAAAAATACAATCCTTGAGCTCATACGTCTCAAGGAGGGTGTTAAGCTAAGAGAAGTTGCATTTTCCGCCACCACTGATGTATGTATGTAAAAACTAATGTACATAATCTTTAGAAATGCAATGTTAGACAAACATCCATATAAGTTGCACAGGAACAGGACAAACCAAGGATTAGCGGCGAATAGTCTTTGCATTGGATATTTCATAACGAAGAAACTACTGCTACTGGTTGTATATTGGGATTTTAACACCAAACGATCAACAAGCAGTCATCCACTATGAAAATCTTGAATATCAATATCATCACAATCAACCTACACCATCATCGCATAAATGTTGGTCTGAAGTGGTTTTTGGATAAGCCAATCCCGGTATCTTCGCACCAATAATGCAAAAGCGTTTCTCAACCTCACACAGAAACTAAGTCCCATAAAATTATCACGTCTCCAATTTTCAACTTGCTATCCTTTGGCCAAGAAGGAAGCTCGATAGATTGGAGTAATACTCTGCACTACATGAATCAACTTTATTAACACAAATGATAATAAAGCCTACACATAAGGTTACATACCAAGTGTACGACTAAATAGTTCATATATCAAGTCGAGGAACTAAAATGGCCAAATTTAGCAGTCGGTTATTTATCTATCAAAGCAAACAACAAATATCTAGCTCCATAAGCAATCTCAGCCCTTTTAATTAATCTTTAATTAATTAAATCACTTGCCAAATATTTACTTCAAATTATCTGTAAAAAGATATAATTTCATAAACATTTTAATATTGGAAAACATTTCCATATACTTATTTAATAATAAATAATTCACAATTCTCTTAATTTCAAACACTTAGAAAATATTACATATACTTAATCACGATTAAGTAAATATTTTATTCTTTAAGGAAAATATTCTCTTAAACGTATTTATTTGGGCAAAACAAATGTTGCGTAAAACATCGTTACGACAAACCAAAATCATTAGCACAAGGATTCGATAATTAGATAGATATATAAACCCATATACTATACAAAACATCTCCTTCGAAAATCATTTACTATAACAACAGCGTTATAGTTCATCATTTTCTTACTTCTCGAAAACGACTATTTCAACAATGGATGTTGAAATCTATGTATTCGATACTCAACACATTTTGAAAATGTCTTTAAATCATTTAACTTCATTTAAAAAAATCACTTCCCAAATCATTTATTTAATTCAAAGATTATTCACTGTCCAAAATCGTAAATACAATGCTCTTAGCAAATGCATTACTATTGCATATTTAATTAAAGGATTATCCACTATCCAAAATTATGGATATATCTCCTTTAATAAACTTCCATATTTAACTTATCAAAATCAATTGATTTTCGATTTATAAAACAATGTTTATAAATTACATTTATATTTTATTAAAAACTTCAATTTATAAAATTCCTTTATTAACCAAACTAATAAATCTCGTATATTTTCCGAAATTCAATTATAAGTTAATACACCTATAATTCTCTTATTTACAAATTCATTCTTTTTATAAAATCATCAATTCATAAATCTATATACATCTTATTTACTTGTAAAATCCATTTATAACTCCATTTTAACATTTACAAAACTCCTTTATAATTCCAGTATTTTGATTTATAAAAATTCAGTTTTATAAATCTTATATATAAACGATTTGTAATAATTCAAAAATCTCAAATTTTACTATTTTATAAAATACTTAACTTCACATTTCAAAAATGGTCATTTTGATATATTTTACAGAAAATCATAATTTTAATAACATCAAAATTATAACATTTATTTATTCAAAATAAATCCATTCATTTGACAATTCAAAATTTAATAGAACGTCTATTTTCATAATTACTTGAAAATTCTTTTTAATCTGAAAATCATTACTTTAACAATTTTAAATTACCAAAAATAGGCCCAATGCTGAACAGCATTAAATATGTCAATCACGGCATCCAAATCATCATATATCACATGATAACATCATATATATTATTATCGGTTAATAAAACCAATATTGGTGAGGAATCTACTTAGATCCCTCCAAACTGTCACCTGCAAAAAATATACATATTAAAATATGTGTACAATGTCCGCTTCGAGGCAGACGCACGTACAAAGGGTCATCCGCTCATACACGGGAACATATATGGTCTCGTCTGCTCCAATAAGAAGGAATATATTCAAATACCAATCATTATATAGATAATACATCATATATCATCCAAATAATCATCATAAATAATATTTATTCTCACTTATATAAAAATATCAACGAGTCAAAAAGAGCGAGTTGTACTCATTTTGGTTCCAATAGCAGTTGCAGTGTTTTATTCCAAATAAAATTAAATAAGCGTTTAATTTATTCCAAAAATTAACACTAGCTCCAATCTACTCCAAACTAGCTCTAAAATGTAATGTTCGTTAATACAGAACCAACGCAACTTGTTTCATCAAAAACGGACGTTGTATGAAGAAGATATGCAATTTTAAACATCACACGATTTAATTATATAATAATTTACAAAGTTTAAATTTTATTTTTAAAACTCTACTTGATCTACGCCATTAGTTTTCAAAAATAAGATCGTGGCCATTTAAATCCTCTTCCTCCATTACGTGAAAACTCCCAGGATCGAACACATCGTCGATCAACCAATTCGAACGTCGCTCCATCCCTCGAGCACCTGACGGCGATTAGAAGCCACCGAAAAACGCGCCTATGCGAGCTCCACCTTAGGCACGAACGACGGTGAACTTAGTGGTTGTATTGCCTAGAAATTCATGCACGAACGTCGGACGTTCAAACCCATTTTGCCGTCGATTTTCTTTGCTTTAGATGATCATAGTCGTTGATCCCCTAGATCTCACTACCCTCTACAGATTACATTTAGGAATCGAAAGCTAAAAGTGTTTGGATCGAAAGATAATTGAGAAAGAATGATGGAAGTTTATGGCCATTGAAATATAAAACGACAGCTAGCCCTAGCTACTTTAGGGTTTGTCAAAATATGAAGAAATGTGGTCCTTTTATATAAAATTTCGCGATTATTCATCCGAACAATTCCATACTCCAATCGAAGCGTGCCGCCTGGCATTTGTAATGTTTTACCCCTATTCCGAACACAATGGAATATTTATATATATAGGTACCCAATTCGATCATATCTATAAAATATGTTTTCAAATCGACTTATTTAAATTTAAAATTCACTTAAACAAATTTCTACGCGTTTCAGCTTGCCACGATAAATCCGATTAACTTGAAATCTAAAATCCTACAATAATATAATATTATGGATCCAATGAAACTGGTTTTGTCAAAATCTGAGACTGTGTGAAAAATGACTATTATTACACATTAATTAAATACTAAAATATTCAATTTCTAGAAATTTACTTTTTTAATTCAATTTTAAAAGTTTACCAACATCATTCTAATTTAAATAGAATTTAATCCAACTTTGTAAATCATTTTCATTCAAAAATAATTCAAATTTTAATTATTTCAGCAATTTCAAATATCAAATTAACAAATTAATTATCCAATTAAATCACCATATTACAAATACAAGTTATTCAACTTATAAAATTTACTTTAGAATATTTAAAAAAGCTATTAAATATCCCGATTTCAAATGATTGAAATTCTGGGTCGTTACACGCACTAAAGTTTTGTAGCAAACGGAGTTAATCTGATGGATCGCTAGCGATCCATAGTTTTTGGTTCGCTAGCTATCCATAGATTTTGGTTTGCTAACAATTCAATTACTTGTGATGCTTTCCTTTATCCTCTTCTTTAGACTTCATGGCAATCTGGAACAATCAAATGAATCGCTAGCGATCCATGTACTTAATCTGTTTTTGAGTGATCTCCATTAGGTTGTCTTTCTATTTTCTATTTGAATGCCTTGTCCAAATATCAAGTGTTTGGAGTTTTTATGGTCTAGAAGAACCATCCACAACTCACTCAGAACTTAGCTAAATCAGATAAAACTTTACAGGTCCACTCTAGAGGGTGTGTGGGATCTACACCATAAATTTTGTTGATGGAGACCAAGCTACAAGGGTCGCTAGCGATCCATCAAGATGAATCGCTAATGATCCATCCTTCTCCAATCTAGATAATTTTTGGTATGTCCCTTCTTTTATGTCTTCTAAGTGTTCTTCCAAAAATTTAATTCAATCTGACTTCGTATAAGTCCTCTAGGTTTGTTTTAAGTTAGCTTCTTTGGTCAAAATAGCTTGAATTAGATGAGTCTTTACTTCTTAAGCTACGCTGCTTGGAAAGCTATAAAACGTGGAAAGTATTCTTAGAAGAGTTAGTAGTTCATGATGCAAGAGGCTTTGTTAACACATGAAGCTTCCTCATGGACCGCTAGCGATCCATATGTGATGGATCACCAACGATCCACCCTCTTAATAGATTCTTGGGTAATTCTTCTTGAGTCCCTCTTGGCCTATTCCTCTGGTCTTTTTGGTTGAGTCTTGAGTTGTTTTGGCATGGCATAGATATTCTAACTCACCTAGGTTCCTACATAGGTAAATGCCAGATAACAAGAGGCAATTAAATTATTCATGAAGCCTCCTTCACAAAAAGAATAATATCTATCAAAATTCCATCACATTAAGATTCCTTGGCTAAAGTGTAAAGGGACCACTAATCCCGATGATCATCTTCTAGACTTCGAGAGCCAAATGTACATTCACAATGCTTCTAGAGTCATACACTATAGGCTCTTTCCTTCGACTTTTCAAGGAACAGCTGTTATGTGGTACAGACATTACAGGGAGCAAATCATTTATTCTTGGAAGTAACTCTTTTATGATTTCTCAGCCTAGTTCTATGTGTACAAGGACCTTACTATCGATTCTAGTGTGCTGGCCAATGTTAAGCAGAAACCAGAGGAGTTACTCAGTGAATACTTGAAAAGTTTCAACACGGACGCATTGAAAGCAGAGAACAGGATTGATAGATGAAAGTTTATGGCAGGGCATTCAGCATTGATTGAGCAAACCTACTTCCGGAAGGAATTTTATATCCATGGGTGCATAGAACTTCAAGATATTCACTTCCAAGCGGACAAATTCATTCATGTGGATGAGATGTACCACATTAAGAAAAAGTCTTAGACGAAGAACAAAGCATAAAGATCTGACTTTGATCGCCCCTAATAAGAAGCCAAGATAAGATGAGAGCAAGAAGGGAAGATAAGAGGAGATTCTGAAATCTAACTATGTGGCCTTAAATAAACCAATCTCCCCTATTTTAGCTACAGCTAAATATGGAGGCAATTCTCAAATTCTTACAAGGTAAGGAATAACCCCGAGCTAAGAAGGGAAGGAGATATTGCGCCTATCACAAAGCGAACTAACACAAAACTGACGAATGTCATGGTTTAGTTGGAACCATTCAAAATATGATCTAATCAGGGCTCCTGAAGGAATTTGCCAAAGAGAATCAGAAATTTACCCATCTTGAGGAAAGTAATCAGAGTCCGCCAAAAAATGCAATGAATTTGTTAGAAAAAAAATCTTACCAAAATTTCATTCCACCGATTAATCGAGCAGATGTTATCCGTAGAGGTCCATTTGTAGCTGGAAGCGGAAAGGGGCCTAGAAGAAGGTGCATATGAGAGGCTAGAGATGGAGTATTTTCTATTTAGGAGGAGCCACCACTCAAAAACCGCAAATATTAGCTTCAGATGCATTGTCTAACAATAAATTCGTAGGAGTTAAGAGGTGTTCGCCATTCGCGTAGTGACCCGCTAATGATAACTGCATAGATCGAACATTTCGTATTAACAAAAATTCTAGTTGATACCGAAATCATGGTGAACGTTATCTTTAAGCATGCCTTCGGTCAGGTGGGAATCCAAGAAGAAAACTTAGAGCCAAGCTTTGAGCCTATCTTTAGGTTCAGTAACAAAGGATCCGCTCTACTAAGAATGATTAAGTTTCTAGTGCAAATGGGGATTCCAGTTCAATAACAAAGGATCCACTCTACTAAGAAAGATTAAGTTTCTAGTGCAAATGGGGATTCCACCCTATTCGAGAACTTCCGAAACCTTATTCGTCATAATGAGAGCAACCTTCCTATTGCAATGCTTTCCTTGGATGACCAACCTTGGACGAAGTAGATGCATTCGTGTCACCAAAATATCTAATGGTGAAATTTCTAACTAAGAGTGGATGGAGAACAATATGAGGAGAGCAATTTAGTTCTTGATAATTGTATTTTTATACACTTGATCAATGCAAAAAAGATAGCACTTTTGTTATGATTTGGAGAAAAGAAAATCAATCAAAACTGGAACCAAAATGCCTTGGATAATGATCCTCCAAGCCAACCGTTCACAACAAACGTGGAGACAAGAGTAACTAAGAAAGCCAAGAATGTGTTGAACATATTTAACTTTTCCAAGAGTAAAAGAAAATGGAAAGAGGCAAACCTAATAAATGAGGAAATAGACAACGAAGAAATTGTCACTGAATTAGATTGCTGAAATGAGCAGGAAAGGATAATGCCAAGCAAAGACCTAGAGAAGTAAGCCTGGATTCACTTGATCTAACAATAACAGTAAAGAACGGAAGGGACTTATACGATAATCTCAAAGGGGAACTTATTCTATTTCTTCAATCTAGTAAGGATGTATATGCTGGGACTCACTCAGACATGGTTGGGATAGATCCAGCGATCATGATCATACCCAGAACATAAATCCAAACATCACTCCTATTCAACAAAAGAAAAGACAATCTGATAAGGTTTAATCTAATGCATTGAAAGAACAAGACAAAAGGATACTTGAAAATAAATTCATTAGAGAAGTTTTCTACCCAAAATGGTTGGCCAATCCCATGTTACTCAAAAACCTTAATGGAAAATGAAGAATATGTATCGACTATACTGATTTAAATAAAATATGCCCTAAGGATTGTTATTCGTTGCCTCGAATAAACCAAATAGTTGATACAACAAGTGGACATAAACTTTGTCCTTTATGGATGCATAATCAGGGTATAATCAAATCCCCATGTTCAAGCGATATGAAGAACACACAAGTTTCATAACAGTTTGAGGAATCTACTGGTACAAAGTTTTTCCTTTTGGATTGAAGAATGCAGGAGCTACGTATCAAATATTAGTGATGAAAATGTTTAAGAACAAATTGGTTAAAACATAGAAGTATATCAATATGATATGCTAGTCAAATCTCAAGAGGAAGCCAATCATTAAAAAGACCGTGAAGAAATGTTTGAAGTACTGAGAAAATACAAGATAAAATTGAATCCACAGAAGTGCTCCTTTGAGATACAATTTGAGAAGTTTTTGGGATATATTGTCAGTGCCAAAGGAATCAAGGCCAAACCTGACCAAATCAAGGCAATTAAGGACATGGCAGAGCGAAAGACGAGTAAAGATGTGATGAGCTTGAATGGGAGTGTGGCAGTTTTGAACATATTCATCTCTAAAGCCACTAATAAGTGCATATCGTTCTTTGATGTGATCAAGAAGAAGAAAATTTCTGAATTGGGAGAAAATTGCCAATAGGCCTTTAAAGAATTAAAAAATCATTTAGAATAGCCTCCAATCCTATCAAGCCTAATAGAGGGGGAAATCTTTACCACTATATGGAAGTTTTCGAGCATGCAGTAAGCTTTGTTTTAACAAGGAAAGAGAATGGAACCCAACTTCAGGTATAATATATTAGAAAAACACTCAAGGATGTAGAAATCAAATACTCAATCATAGAAAAGTTAGCATACTGTTTAATGCTCCCCGCTCAAAAGCTAAGGGTATATTTCCAAGCACACCCGATCAAAGTCCTGACCAATATCCCACTCAAACAAGTCTTCAGCAAACCCGAGGCATCAGGAAGATTAGTAAAGTGGGGAATAGAGCCTAGCCAATTTGATATTGAGTTCCAACCCTAAGTGGAAATTATAGAACAAGCTTTTACCGACTTTGTAAATGAATGTACAAGATTCATCAAAGAATAGTCAGAAAAAGAAAGAGACTTCAAGCCCAAATGGCAATTATTTCTTGATGAAGCTTCAAATGAACAAGGAGCCGGTGTAGGATAGGTGACCATTACATCCGATGGACACCGGTTGCATTATGTAATAAAATTAGCTTTTACCACTGTTAATAATATAGTAGAATATGAATCGATGGTGGCAGGACTCATCTTAGCCCTACAATCAAAGATTCTAAGGATTGAGATCTTCAGTGATTCCTAACTAATGGTAAATCAGTTAAACCAAATGTATTAAAAGAAAGATGCCAAATTTCTCCTTTACATAAAAAGATGTCAAAGATGTTGACCCAATTTGAATATTTCTCAATACATTAAGTACTAAGAGGGAAGAATTCCTTAGTTGATTCTTTGATCGGGTAGGGTATCCCACGAGGAGCACCAGAAACTCGAATCATGCCAGTCGGTTTCCAACCAAATCCTAGTATGGAGGAAGAGGCCTCCAAACCAAAAAATGAGTTAACGGTATTAAGAAGATCCCTAGGCCTTAAACAGGCTTACAAAGAAAATAAATTAAGAAATGGAAATGAAAAAAAAACCTAGAAAGAACCGTTCTTTTAGAGATTAGTGGTCAATACGAAAATAACTAGATAACATCTATTATTGATTACTTAGTAGAAGGAAAACTACTAGAAGATAAAAAAATAAAAATAAAGCGCCAAGCCCCAACTTTTATCATGATGGACGTAATACTTTACAAAAAAGGATATTCACTCCCTTATTTGAGATGTGATAGTGAGGGAAGTGGTGTGAGATTACTAAGAGAGGCCATGAAGGGTTCTATGGAGATCATTCTAATGGAATAAAATTAGCCAAAAAGGTCACGACACAATGTTTCTATTAGAGCCAAACGAGTAATGATGCAGTGAATCATGTAAAGAGATGTGGGAAGTGTCTAAAATTTTCGATGGATTCGCATGTTCCCCAAGTGAATTAACCCTAATTTCCAGTCCGTGGCCTTTTGGTGTATGGAGGACCGACTTAATTGGACCATTACCTATGTCCAAAGGTGGAGCTAAGTTTGTGGTGGTGGCAATTGATTATTTTACCAAATGGCTAGAAGCAGAAAAATTACCAAACATAACATCAAGAAAAGTGTTAAAGTTTGTAATTAAAAACATGTCACGCTATTTGGAATGCTACATAAGATAATATCCAATAATGAAACTCGGTTTGAAAATGAATAATTAGCCGGATTTTGCGATAAGAATGCAATAATCGAAAGCTTTTCATCTATAGCACATCTAAAGGCTAATGGATCCATTTAAGCTGCCAATAAAACCATTAAAACTCTTCTTAAGAAACAATAGGACAAAGCAAAAGGAAATTGGGTAGAAGAACTACCGCTAGTATTTTGGGCATGTAGAAGTTCTACTAAGACTAAATACCACATTTTCTCTAATGTATGGATAAGAAGCAATGCTTCCAATCGAAGTTAAGGTTCCATCTCATCAAAGACTTGCATATCCATGTAATCCATCATGAGTTGAGGAAAGAATCAACAGATTTGATCAATGAGCTAAAGAATGAAGTGGCGATACGAAGGCCAAATATCAACAAAGATATCGAGGTATTATAACTCCAAAATTGAAGGAACATCATTTCAGAAAGGAGTTTCGGTACTCTAGAAAGTCATAGCAAATACCAAAAATCCTCATACAAACCGCTTGGACCAAATTGGGAATGTCCTCTTGTTATTCATGAAATAATTCCACTAGGGGCTTATCGATTATGCCAACCTGATGGCAACATAATAGCGAGAATTTGGAACATCGAACATTTAAGGTCTTAGTTCCCAATAATGGATGAATAAAGAAAATTGATATAATCAAATCTACGAAATGGATAGTCAAATGAAAGCAACTAAAAAGGAAAGCCTAAATCACTACCAAAGATGGTAGTAAGGGATGAAAGAAAGCCTTTGATCCCGCCACAATGGCCTGTTCATAGCACCACCTAGAGGTTGGTCAGAGTAAGCTTTTGGTCCTACCTAAGATGGCTTCACCAAAGCACAGTCTCGCCTACATGGCCTAATTGTAGTGCCTTCTGTAGCGAGTATGGATTAAGCCTTTGGTCCTGCCAAAGGTGGCCTGGCCAAACCACCGAACCAGCCTTCGGTTCCACGTATAAGGCTCGTCCAGAACACTCCTAGAGGGAGGATGGGTATGTCTTTTGTTCTGCCTAAGATGTCTAGCCAATGCACCGGCCAGCCTAGATCATTAGATAAAAGGTAATAACGGGCTCAAGCCTAAATCACTAATAGAAGAGTAGTGATGGGCAAAGAGAATTAAATCCTAAATCATCACCTAAAGTGTGATAAGATGCGAAGAGAATTAAAGCTTAAATCACCACTTAAAAAGTGGTAAGGAGCAAAAGAAATTAATCGAGCAAGTTCAAATCCACCCTAACGAAGGGTCAAAGCAATCTTCTAGAGGAAGAACAATCAAATGCATTCAATTTCGCATCAAGGGAAAGTTAAATTAACCTTCAAAGGAAGTTCACAACATTCTATAACCAGATGATTTTCTGGTCTTCTATTCAGAAATTATTACCAGATGAGTTTCTGGTCTTATATTCAGATATTATTACTAGGTGAGTTCCTGGTCTTTAATTCAAATTATCACCAGATAAGTTCCTGGTCTTCTATTCATATATTATTACCAGATGAGTTTCTGATCTTCTATTTAGATATTATTACCAGATGAGTTTAAGGTCTTCTATTTAGATATTATTGCTAGAATTTTTTTTGGGTCTTCTATTTAGAGAATTATGATATTATTACCAAATGGGTTACTTGTCCTCTATTCGAAAAAGAGATATTATTATTAGATGGTTCTCTAGTCTTCTATTTAAATAAAATAATGGTATTAGTGCTAGATGGATTTTTGGTTCTCTATTCAAACTAAATTTTAATAGGTTTTCGCTCAAGTAAATTTATAGTCCTCCTAATAAGTAAATCTCTGGTCTTCTTAATTAAACTTAGCTTTACATCAAAATATAAAAACTTATTTATATGAAGAAGAACATAAACTAATTTTTGTTAGATCCAAAAGGGATTATTTAAAGCTCAATATAAAGTTAATAGTGATAATTATCATCATTTATCTTATATTTTCAGAAAAAACAGGATTGAAGAGGAAATCTTGTAGAAAGTCGGGAAAGTGAGAAAATTCTTGGTTTTACACTAAAGTGTAAAAATATTCTTTTATACAAGGAGGAGGCAAATTTTATCCACATATTTCCTAAGAGGAATAAACATTAAAGCAAGGGAAGATAATGTTACTTCGACCAGAGGAAGTCATGCCATAAAGACTGTCGAAATTAAAGACAAGACTAGATATCGAACTTCAAGCAACTCCAAAAAAGATGCCAGACTTCTATATAAAGGTGTCGAATTTCTGAAAGTATCGACTTCCAAACAATTGGCCAACATAAATATATCATTGAGGTTGTCGAACCTCAATAGTGAGAAAGGTACCATACCATGATTTTGAACCTACAGAGATGTCGAATGATAAAAAACTTAGAAGTTACCAAATGTATAAGGAAGCATGTAATATCAAATTTTTATGATCCTTTGAAATTTTGGGCATCTAAACATTTAAAAGTAACAAAGAATGATGAGGTGAGGGGATTTTGAACTGCATCAAAGGAGGATGTTATCAAACTTCCATAAATAAAGAATGATGCCGAATATCTAATGAAAGTGAGCGTCAAATCTCTAATGAATAGCGGGCTTCAGCAACAATAATTTCAATAAGGCAAGAAGATACCGAACTTATAAAAGGAAATGACAAATGATGATGAAGGACAATGTTGAAGGAGTATCAAGCGCCAAGCGCGATAAGAAGAAATCGTTCTCAAGCAACTCAAGTGACATCGAGTGTCTACAACTTTATCAAGCGTCTACAACTTAATGTTATAGATCATAAGCAAAGAAAGGATGCCAAACATTATAGGGGTGTGGTTGACATTGACTAAGTTTGATATGACAGATGTTGGATATATCATCAATGGAAAGACGGATGCCGAACGTTAACATTTTTGAAGGGTTTTGAACTTCATGAGACATGATAGGCTGTTGTAAATCATCAATGAATAGAAGGTTGTCGTAAAATATAAGTGTTCAGAGAGGTGTTGGAAATCATCAATGTTTAAAGGGACGGTGCAAATCATCAATGTAAAGAAGCTTGTCGCATATCATCAACACAATGAAGGAAGTCGAAATCAATGTTGCCAATGAACACGTGGCAGCCATGCCGCCTTCCACCACTCCCACAAATATACCCCTTAGCTATTCAAAAAGGGGCTAAACATTTCTTTCTCTCCTTCCTAAATTTTAAAAGTTATAACCCTAAATTGAATTGGGGCAAAAAAAATTCTTTGTAACTTTCAAACTAATGAGAACAAGGACTAAGACAATTTTGTATAACATATTTCTTATGAATTGTGCATATATAACTGTCATCGAACTATGGACTTGCATATGGAAAATTTTTGACTTGGATTCGGGCTTATAACAAAATTCATTTAGCCCTTATCTAAATTAAGGATTATCTTACATAATGCCTAGCATGCCTAGATGACATAAAAATAAAATGGACGGTGACTTATGAGAACCATCTATTTAGTCCATTACAATATAAATAATGGACTATGGCACAATTATGTGAATTACCTATTTTGCCTTTGGGCATACAGCTCGAAATTCAACAACTTCATTACCCTCCAGAAAGTTCATAGGCATTATAGCACTATTTCGAATAACATCATTGTGTATTAATTCTTGAGTCAATCTTTGGTTTAACGGCACCATTGTAATATTGCATCATGGATGTTAAACCAAATTTTGGTGTAGCATGGCATCATAAATGACAAGCCAATTTTTGGTTTAACTGTCACTATCACCCGTGCTACAGATCTGATGGGTCATATTTCAACGGTAGAGAAGTTGAAGGTTGACTTCAAGAAAATCAAGGTGAAATCCAAGCTTGGCACATCAAAGCCCGCATCTTTGACTCCAAAAAGCCCCACATTCAAGCTTCCCTCGATTAAGATTAGGCCCCCTAAGACTATGCTCACCCAAACTCCTACTAGCAAATTTGATGACACACATATTACGACGGGTGGTGAAACTTCCTATACTGAGGCTGATACTCTTGAAAAGGAGAAACCGAAGGGTCGTCACTAACACAAAAGGCGAACAAACAGTTCTAATGGCCCGTGTGGTAATAACGGAAAGGGAGAGTAGAGGAGGCATGGAGCTTGTTAGTATGGAAGCTTTCTTTGTTTTGCATTGTCGAGTCTATACTTTTCCTTTTTCTTTGAGTTAAATAGGCCATGTTTGTACGGGAGTGGCTCACGCCGTGTCTTATACATAAAGGTGGATGTAATGAAAAGGATTTCCTTTTGTCTTGCAATCTCTATTCCATTTACTTTTTTGCACCTTTATATACCATTTATATTTATATATAATCGCCTATGTATATAATATAACTGCCTATACTACAATTATGTATGTATGTATATATATGTGTGTCTGTTTCTGTGTAATATGCTTATTTTCTACAACTCTATGCATATAAATAATAATCCTGCAATTGCTTAGGTTGTATTCTGATGTTGGCTCTGTTTATAGCTGCCAAGTTGTTCTATTAGGCAAAATCGAACCATTACTTAACCAAATCTATGGTCATTTTTGGTCGAATTCCTTCAACCATTAGTAGTGGTGAATAATCCTGGTTCTACATTGCTCCTAACCATCGTAGAGCGATAGTAGAGATATTCTTTTTCTTTCCCATTTGACTTTGATGTGCGCTTATCCCTGTTCATAGGATTTACCAGATGCCAGATTCCAAGAATTAACGAGATAGAGATATTGTGGGGAAAACTATCCAATTACCCCCAGTCAAACTAGGATTTTCCTATCTTGATCCTGCACTAGGAAAACTCTATAGTGCTTGTTTTCGAACCTTCACAACCATATTTGCTTATCCTCGACCGAGTATGTCCGGCTCGGTAGCCAACGCCATCGTCGAATCCAGTTCGACACTATTTAATCTTAAAAAACTAGATTATAGATGGTTTGATTCCAAGAGCTTCTCCTTGATATTGCTTGTCTTCGGCGATTCCAAATTCCAACAAGTCGGGATTGACTCATTAGCTCAAACCCATAGTTATTCTTTGGAAACCTGGACCGAGTTAACCGATCGGCCTTGAAAATTACTACAAACCGACATCGCCTACCTCCGAGCAATGTCAAATGCCTATGAGTTGAGATCAAACTACCCGATCATTCTCGAAAGGTCGGGTCCTATTATCCAATCAACTTGAAAATAGCTGCTTCCTTGACGTTGTCAATTTCCAGACAACACAGATTCCTAAAGGATGGGGAATTCACCTTCCTGACATCACCAATCTTTGGGAAATTATAGATTCCTGAAGGTTATAGATTTTTAAACCTTCTCCTCATTCCCTATATCTGAGTAATGGCAAAATGCTGAAGACTTTATCAAATAGGAAAACCTCCTCGTCATCGCTAACCTTCAGGCAACGACAAATTCCTGAAGGTTTTATTAAATTAGGGAACCCTCTAATTGTTGCCTATCTGAGCAATGATTAATTCCTAAAGGTTCAAATGAATTGGGGAACCTTATCGCCTTCGCCTATCTACGGGAAACGATGAATTCTTGAAGTTTAGTATTTCCCTTCCTAGCATCGTCTATCTCTGGGAAACACTAGATTCCTAAAGGATGGGATTTACGCTCTTGACATCGTCTATCTTTGGGAAACGCTAGATTCCTAAAGAATAGGGTTGTCAAACCTTCTCATCATCGGTATCTCTGGGCAGCGATGAATCCCTAAAGGTCGGGGCCGAATTATCTGATCATCCCCTGAGTTAGTTTTTCAAGGCTATGCTCCCTAGCCATGAATTGAGGTCGTAGGACCATGTCCTGTGTCGAAAATTTTGCTTACGAGAACACGGTACCAAATGTTAAGGAAGCTTAATTTATTCGTGAAAAGTGATAAGTCATGCCTTATTACATTGCCCCCAATGTCCTCGGGCGGCTTATTTGCGAAAACAAATAGAGAAAAACTAAATGTAGTAGCGTCATAGCAGAACGGTGTTCCAAGCACATGGGATAGGGATTCCATCAACAGTTACCAGCTGGGATGTTTCGTCTCCAAGCTTTCGATCAATCGCATAGGGTCCTTTGCAATTTGGACCAAGCAACCCTATACTTGGGAGAACTCATTGCGGAATGGGATCCCCCACCTCAAAGGTATAGTTGCAAATCTTGGTGTTGAAATGTCATGCTACCCTTTTTTTTCTAAGGAACTACTCTTAACTCTGCTTCTTCCATTTTCCCATCAACCAAATCTAGTGACTCAAGCAAGAGCTCCTGTTCACTTATGGGTCGAAATGCCTTTTACGATTAGAAGGGATTTCTAGTTCTACCGGGATCGTCACTTTTGACCCGCAAGCCAAAGTGAACAGCAAGTGTCTAGATACAGACTTATGTGTCATCTTATATCCCCATAGTGCTAATGGAAGTTCGTCAACCAAACTACCTTTAACTCTAGTTAGTTTCTTCTTCAAAGTGGGTTTGATGATTTTTTTCACAACTTCCACTTTTTCCTTCACATGTGGATGTGCCACTGTGGAAAAGTTCTTCTCAATCCTATATCGGCTGTAGAAACCACTTAATGCAGCGCTCTTAAATTCGGTTCCATTGTCCATGATGATCTTCTGAGGTACTCCAAACCTGCAAATAATATTCTTCGTTACAAAGTTAATTACCTTTTTAATTGTGATCATGGAAATCTGTTCCACTTCATCCCATTAAATCCACTACAATGATAGCATATTTAGCTCCTTCCTTCGCTATCAATAGTACATAGATGATGTTAATTCTCCAAATTGCAAATGGCTATGGACTGACCATTTGCAAAAGTTCCATTAATATGGATCTTAGAATCTTCGCAAATCTCTAGTAGTGATCGCATATTTTGGTGTAGTCAGTAGCATACTTGTTTATCATTGTCCAGAAATATCTGTAGTGAAGTATCTTCTTCGCGAGAGTCTACCTCCGGTATGATCACCATAGATTCCCCCATAGTCTTCCGTGAGGATCTTACTAGCCTCAACCTTGGCTACACACCAAAGCAAAGGAGTTGAGAATCTTCTATGCATAGTACTCCATCTAACATCACGAATCGCGGTGCTTTCCAGATTAGTTTCTTTCGTTTTTTCCTGTCTCCCAGGAGAGTTTTATTGTTTAGATAGTCCTTGATTTAGGTTATCCATGACTCCTCCTCATTTGTAGTCTCTAGAATCTGGTCGACGTCCATCTGATCAATGCTCAGAGCTGTCAAAACATCCATCGGAACCAATCCCATTAGTTACGCTTCTCCAAAGCTAGCTAGCTCAGCTAATGAATCAGTCTTCACGTTTTCCTCTCTACGAATGTGTGTTATTATATGATGCTTTATGTCCTCATGCAGTTCAAATGCTTTTGAAAGGTATGTGGCTAGTCTCGCATTCTTAACCCAATACTCCTTGATTTGGCAAACCACCAATTCAGGATCGCTATATATGTGCATTGTTTTTATCCCATGTTCTTTTGCTACCCTCAATCCTGTTGTTAACGCCTCGTACTTAGCTTCGTTATTAGTTGCAGGAAATTCCAACTTCAATGCATAACAAATTGATGGTCTTTCAAGTTTTTCAAATACTACCCTCGCCAATGAACTACATTCGTATGAAGCATCGTCGGCAAATAACTTCCAATGAGAAGCTAGGACAACATCGTCTTCTTCTCTTCACTATCATGCATCGTAAACTTGATGATGAAGTTGGCTAATGCCTGCCTATTTATCGCTCTCCTTGGGTGGTAAGTAATTTCATGTTGGCTTAACTCGATATTCCATTTTAGCAACCTTCCTGAATTATTAGGTTGGTATAATACCAGTTTCAAAGGCAGATCTACTAGTACCAAGATAGAGTGAGCCTGAAAATATGGTCGTAACTTCTTAGACATGATCCGCAAGCAGTATATAAATTTCTCCTACTTTGGATAATTCTTTCCAGCTCTACTAAACCGCTTGCTGATGTAGCAAAATGGTCTTTGGATCCTCGCCTCTTCACGTACCAAAGCTGGGCTCAATGCATGAGCACACACTGCTAAGTAGACAAATAAGTCCTCGTCGTCCAGCAGTTTGGATAAGACTGGTGGCATTTCCGTGTGCCTCGATAATTCTTCGAAGGCGTCTTGGCAATCCTGATTCCATCCAAAGCTTACTTCCCTTTCTTGAAGGCATCAAAAAAGGGTATACACTTATACGTCACCCTTGAGCTGAACTAACTCACAACAAAAATCCTTCCATTCAAGCTCTGAAGTTGTTTCTTCATGGTAGAGGGAGTTTCATTCCTCAAGGCATTTATATATTCTGGATTAACCTCGATGACCTATGCATTGACAGTAAATCCTCGAAACATTCCCAATGCTACTCCAAAAGAACATTTTAACGGATTTAGCTACATTCCATATTTCCGTAAAACTTCAAACATTTCTGAAAGGTCTTCCGGATTATTCTATGAAACTCATGATTTTACAAGCATGTCCACTATTTATACTTCCATTATCATTCGATTTGATCTTGAACATAGAATTTACCAATCTCTAGTATGTGGCTTCGGCGTTCGTCAAACCGAATGACATTCGGTAGTAGTATATCCCAGTATATGCATTGGAATCTGGTTATAGCCCGAATAAGCGTCCATTAAAGAATGCAACTCATGTCCTGTAGTTTCGTTCACCAATTGGTCGATTTTGGGCAAAGGAAAGTTGTCTTTTGAGCATGCCTTATTCAAATCTGAGTAATCGGTACACGTTTTTCATTTTCCATTTGACTTTTTGACCGACAGGAAATTGGATACCCAATCAAGGTATAAAGTGTCACGGATAAAGCCATTCGGCAACAGCTTATCTGTTTCTTCCTTTAATGCAGTGGATCACTCTGGACACAAACTGTGCCTTTTATGTCTTGCTAGTGTGGACTTTGGGTCAATATTCGGTGCATAACATTCTATCTTTGGCGATATTTTGCCCATATCCGAATGTGTCTAGGCAAATACATCCAAATTTCCACGGAGGAGGTTCATGAGTTCCTTTTTTAAGTTAGCGTTGAGCTGAGATCTAATCGTCAGGACCCAAGTAGGACCATTCATGATGATTGGCACGTTCACCGTCAGCTCAACCGAAGCTGGTCGCCCTTCCTTAACTGCTTTCTAGGATCCATGGCCTTATTAGAATGGCCATGGTTCCCAAGCTAGGATTTAGGCTTTAATTGCTACGCTTGCAAGTCCTGAATGTAAAGGTTTCTCAATGCATTCTTTCCTTTCTCATGCCGCTTTGCTTCTTAAAGTTCTGTGACATAGCATTCTCTTCTAGCATTTTGGTCAGCTTTCACCACTTCGACTCCATTTTATGTAGGAATCATCACTAAAAACCTAGGCACTAGTGCTATTCTAAAGTCAGCAAGTTTTGGTCGACCCAAGATGGCATTTTACGTCGAGTGTCCATCCACGATAATGAAATTTTGAATTCGGATTACCCTACGATCTCCTTCGCCTGGTTCTATAGGCAAATCAATCCTAATTGCCTGTTTCTCTTCCCCCACCTTGAATCTTGGTTTTATAAGCTATCACCTCATTCCTATTAATCTTCTTTTGATTGGAGGTTCCCTTAAATAGCATGTTCAGCGAACTCTCGGTGTCTACCAAGACACGACGTACAGTCGTCAGTCCAATTCCAACTGTCACCACCACGGGGTCAAAAGTTGGTGCTTCGACTCCATTAGCATCTCTATTTCTAAATACTATATCATCAGTTATCATCCTCTAATGCTTAGTTGGAGCTCCTCTTCTATAGCGAAGCAGCCATCCTTCTGTATGTGCTTCAGTGAGCTCGCATACTGTTCCATTTCTCCCCATCTTTTCTCAGTTGAATTGGGTCCTTCGATTATGGTATTGATAAACAATTTTCCATTGCTTCATCTGGACCCTCCACAGCTTGGTCTAGATTGATTACCTTGGGCAAGCGATGCCAAGAATCTTAGGACTAAAGCACCTTTATGCGGTTCTTTGACATATTGTTAGAACTTATTTTTCCTTATCAATTCTTCGATAAGATCCCTCAAATGTCGGCACTCATTCTTGTTGTGTCCATGAGTTTCATGGAAACGATTGAACTTTCCAAAGCACATTTCCTGCTCGATTTCCTCTGTTCTTAGTGGCGTCATATACCATTATGTTCCTTGAGTGGCTTGGTATATGTTTTTCAATGTATCATTCAGAGGAGCATAATCTTCCAGTTTCAAATTCCTTGGACGTTTCTTGTCGTCATTATGCCTACCACTAGGGCCTTAATTCCGCTTCTTTTGGTTTTTAGAGTTCCGAACATTAGTTGTCACATCACCGGTGCTATCTCCAAATTATTTTACTACCGCATTGCTGTGGATAATCTCCTTCAATTGCACGTCATCGACATTATTTGAAGCTAGATTTGCTTCTTCCAAACAGAGAATTTGATTAACCTTCTGATGGAACTCCTCCACAGTTGTAGATTGCTTCATCTTCAGCCATCTACCGAAATCCATGTCTAGGTGAAGGCCTCAGGTCAATGCTATGAATAACGAATCCTCCTTTAGATTACTTACTTCTGTAATAGCAACATTAAACCAATTCAAGAAACCTTGCGGTGACTCCTTAGGTGCTTGAGATAAGTTTGATAAGGACATCGCCACACTGGGTAATGCAGCGTGCAGTCAAAACTGCTCCATGAATTTCCAAGCCCACTCATTGGAAGTAGAAATAAAACTTGGCACGAGTCTAGTGAACCACATCGATGCGACTCCTTCCATGAAAATGGGAAAGCATCTACATCGAACAACATCCGTCCCCCTAGCACCATCCATATGCCATTCGTATTCAACTAAACATTACTATCGATCGGTAGTTCCATTGTACGATGGCATAGTTGGCATCGTAAACCTCCTGAGATATTCTTCTCTTAGAATATTCTTCGTAAATAGAATCATGCTTAGTGCGGTTCCAATCCTCATCTCTACCTTTGCTTTCCTCAACCAACTGCTTATTCATGTTAGTTATGTATTCCTCGCTGGCAGGTAATCAATAAGACGGCTACCAAAGGCCGCACTGAGTGTTTGCTTCCGCAAACGATCTTGGCTAGCTTGATGACGTCTAAGTTCTCTAATCTCTTGGATAACCACTCCTGCAGTATTTTGTTGACTTGTGGCTATTCGGTTGCGGCTATCTGAACTTCATCTCCATTAGCCTCAACACCCAGCTCAAGATCATCATTGTCCAGCTATAGGTCCTCTTCTGAATCAAAAGCTTCCATTGCATCAGCATCTCTCGTCATTCACCCTTTGATTCCTCTCGATACCGAGAGAAATCCTCTCGGTACCGAGTGGTCTTCATGTGGAGGGAGCACATCTTCTTCTACTTGTAGCTCCTTCATCAATTCTAGCAATGACTTCCTTTTGTTTTCCTTTATCCTTTCACCGGTTCTGACCAGAAACTGATGTGTTTTCTTCTTCGGATCTAGATGAGAAGCTTCTATCCTATTTCTTTAAATCCTTTGTATTATTTGGTTAGGAAAGCTTCTATCTTGTCCATCAAGACTTTCTGACTATCTACCATCTTCTGGTTCAGTTCGTGCAGCATCTTATCAAGCTCACCTTTGGTAACCACTTCCTATTGAGCATATGATCCTGGTACCACCTACCGATTACTAACTTCCACTTAATGAGCATTTCCTTTACCATCACCAACTATTGCTCCTAAGGATTTATTAGATCTTCTAGGCACCATTGACTTCAAATAGCAATTTTCCAAATTCCATAAGCAAATCTTCTGGATCTAACCACTAGACCTCTTCAAATCCAAAATAACAAGCTAGATCTAATCAAGAGTTTGATCTTTCAGTGCACCGAAATATTGATGCCAAAAATGGCACAGCATCCAAATATGACCTGTTGTAGGATTAGATCTAGTAGAAATAGTAGAAAATTGCAAAAAAGCATAGAAAAGTATAGAGACACAAGATTTTTATAGTAGCTCGACAATCTTTGGCCTACGTCCACTTTATATTTTTATTGATTGTGGATTGATAAAGATTAGAGTAACTAGTACAAAGGGTTGATAGGTTCTTAAGCCTAAAATTACAAAAATTAACTGCATAGGTGACTATTGTGTAGAGAGATAGAAGATGAAGAAGATCCAAAGCCAAGAGTCCCTCTTCTAGCTCTTCTAAGTGTGTTTCCAAGTCTTGAGTCGTTTTGCCTTCACTTTGATGTTATAACTTCTAGTTGAAATCTACTTCATTAAAAACCTGGTTAATAGTATGTATATAAATTAATATTTAAAATTTGAATATAACAGATTATATATATAATAATATAAATGAATAAAATCATACACACGCGCGCGCATGCACGCACAAACACACATACACGGATATGTGTGTGTGTGTGAGTGTGTGTGTGTATTCATATATATTTTTGGCCTAAAATATGTTCGAAAAAAATCTAATTTTTTATATTAAATCCTTAAGGTATAAAAATGTGTTTTATAAATTATTTTCGTACGAAAATGTTTAAAAATAAATAAAAAAATTCATAATTATAAATATGATTAATGTATATTAAAATATATGTACATGCATGTTTTACAATATAAACAAACAATGCATATGTATATTCAATTTTAAAATTATAAATATATGTGTGTGTGTGTGTGTATTTGGAAATCTTATATACATGTTATTTAATAAAATTTTATTGTAATATATATTTACATTTATATATTAAAAATCAAATTTTTCTTTAAAATCCTTTATAAAATGATTATTTAAATTAAAAAAAATTAATTTTCTATATTTTTCTTTGAAGGCCGCTAGTTATATATGCATATATATATATATATAAGATTTAATCATAATATATATACACACACGCACATACATACATATTCACTTCCAATGTTTACAACACCCACATATGGAGATTCATGATATCATATTCTAATCTAAGCAAATATGATTCAAGATAATTATCAAATACATACATATATATATACAATTGTAAATAAATAAGTAATATGACTATGGCCTAATTAGTACAAGTTGAATGCTGAATCGAACAACTTCGCTTGAACCGAATTCAAATCCATCAAGAGAGCACTACTAGACTGAAAGCACTACACACTGATGTCCTATATTATTTGAATTTGTCTTTTTTGATGCTTTAAAAAATGGAGAAGGATGGGAGTTGGGTTTAGCTTGATATGGATGAGGGAGATACTAAAAGAAAGAGCAAGAAATAAGGGGTCAAAGGTATTTACATAATAACAAGAGATAGAGGAGCTAAAAGTGGATTTGGATCCACTATTTTCTCTTGCCATTTCAAATTCTTAGCAATCAAATTCAACCACCTTTCCTTCACACCTATGGTCGGCATCTTGCCCCATATATAGGTCTCCTAATCACCTCAAACCCGATAAAATAAAATACATTTAAATCCAATTTAAATGTGCATCGATATCGTACATCGATACGTGTGTATATAACTTTTATATACACATTATTTTAAACACAAATCAAACAAAATTTTATAATTAATATTTCATAAATATTAGTTAATTTAATTAATTTATAACAATCATAATTTAATTAAATCGATTGGTAGTCGAAGTATTCAACATTTGAGTTGTGTGACTTTTAGGTGTAAATTCGATATGTGATTAATACTGAACTATTCAGATATTAAAGTTCACACCCCATCTTAGCCAATGTTGTGTCATTATGGCCAAATTTAGTATTTACATAGTTTTCGTTAAATCCAATTTTACTTATTTTAAGTGTTACACGGTAGTGATAATTATTTAAACCTATTCTCTTCATCAAACCTATATCACATTAGGACTTATGGAATTTGGTAATGGTTAAAATTCCAGTATCGTCCATATTTAACTTTATAGTCCAAACACAAAGTCCTTGGTTTAGTAATAATAATAATAATAATTAACCAGGCCGCTCTGGCCAGAGACTTTGACTTTAGGTTGACTTTAGCTCACCGTGATACTAAACTCATATAACCGAGGAGACGAATTCTCTACTGAATAATGTTTCATTTCTAATGCTTCCACTTAACCAACCTATAGTCATTATGGACGGGCCATGATATTACTATAATCAAAGTGGAGTTTCCACGCTGAAGCTCAACAGTATTCTCAAAACGAGATAATTGTGTAATTATTATCACATCGATAGTTTTTGTTTTAATCTTAGTTATATTAACCAACATAAAACTATCGAGTGAGTCATTCTATAATCATCCAATAACTACCAGTATGTAACCCCCTTGTGTTTCCAATAGTCATGAGTAATACACTGCCCAACCTTTGAAGAGCATTACATACTCTAGTCTCAACAAAAGTATTGATATCCTATCTGGATACATTTTGACTTGGAATATTTAAACAGCGCATTTATTATATTGTGATAAGTTGCTCATGATTACAACACTCTGTAATTACTATCACAAAAACACCAATTATAGATTTTTTGTTAAATATACTCAAATAAATAATTAGTTAATTATAACACATTATAATAAATCTATTAACAGAAAGGAAAATATCTTTTATTTTGAATGGGACTTTATTATAAAGATGATAATTTACAATAATTTATTGGAATTTCCCTAAGGGAATAAAACTAGCTTTGCACTTGGGGCCAATTATGGAATCTTATTCCCATCCCTTCGATTAGCATGACGTGAACTGACCAAGCTAGACCCTTCATTGATGGATCTGTTATGTTGTCTTTGGTATCTGTCCTATGTATCATGATCACTTTCTTCTTAATGAATTATCTAATTAGGTGATACTTTCGAAGAATATATCATGATTTCTTATGTTCTTTGTGCTGCTTTGCGATAAGCATTGTCACATTGTTGTCACTGAACAATGTTATTGGATTCTCCTTGTCAGGAATCGCTCCTGGCTCACTTAAAAACTTATGCATCGATCACTCTTTACCTACTTTATTATAGGCTATGTACTTAGCCTTCATTGTGGAATCAGCTATTATTTCCTATTTGGAACTTTTCTGATAACGGCCCCACTATTAATAGTAAAAATTGTAACCCAACACTAAGTTAATATCATCGATGTCATTTTGAAACTTAGAATCCCCCTTCGTTAGGAGGTTTCCATTCCTATATACCAGGAATAAGTCTCTGGTATTTCTTAAACACTTTAGTGTGCACTTTACAGTTGTCCAATATTTGATTAAACTGGTATTGTCTTACGCATCCCAATACATATACCACATTCAGTCTAGTACATAGTATAGTGTACATTATGAAATCGATTGTCAGAGCATATGATATCCTCTTCATATGCTTTTTATCCTCATCATTTAAAGGTGCGTCCATTCCAGAAAGGATGATTCTAGATTGTTTTGGAACATTTCCATGCTTGAAATTCTCCATACTGAAACTTTTCTGTATGGTATCTATGTATAGAGAATGGAACAAACCTATTAGGAACCGAGATATTGGTTTTGATGACAACAACCTTTTTAACTTATCTTATTATAAAAGATATACTAACATTGTTGTCTAGATAGATAAGTATATAAAGGAATTATGTAGAATATACACACACACACATATGTGCAGGTATTGATTACTGAAGACTGATCAGTATAAAGATTCATGACTCAAGATTCAGAATGGAGATATCAAGATTGAAGACTCTAGAGTATCAAGATTAAAATTTCAAAATAAGTGTCTAGTTTTGTTAAAACTTCATAATAGCACGAAAATCTTCATTCCAAATTTCATTTGGGACAGAACTCATTTCTATCTTCTTAGTGGCTTACAAACCTACGACAAGTAGCTTACAAACCTATGACAAGTGGCTTACAAACCCACGAACATCCTGTTTTTGTACAAGTTCTTGAGTCCTGATGTGATGAAATATTTTGCAGGAAGAAGCTTGCAAAACTACTTCAAAATAGTTTTTCAAAATTATTTTCAAAATTGCATTTCAAAATGTTTTATCCTTAAAAATTATCTTTTTAAATAATTTTCAAAAAGATTTTTTAACCTTAAAATATTCTTTGTTTTTGTTTTTAAATAAACTCTTGTTTAAAACTTTGTTTGTTTTTAAAGTTATCTTCTGATTTTTGAATATTCTTTATAATATATATACTTGAGATTTAAATCACATACACACACACACACATTCTAAAATATATTTTTTATACTCTTCTTTATTTTAAAACATAGGAAAATTAGTTTATTTTACTCCAGAATCATTTCATCTTGTTTTCCTTTCAATACCATTTTCAAAAAAAAAATTACATAGTTTTTAACTAAGGGATGTCGACATCATGGGATGCCCCCTGTCGATATGGTGGCCGTTAAAATCAAAAGTTTCACTTTTCAAAAGAAGTATCTATTCGTTTAAATCTCTTCACGAATGGTTATGACCGTTACTGGTCTATAAATAGCCTTCACAAACAAATCTTTTAACTAACTATTTTCTTATTTTCTTCACTCCTTGTGATATCCCAGAATTTTTGTCATCTGTTAATTGATAATTATCAGAGTTTAATTTGTTTAAATAATGATTTGAAAATTAAAACAAATAAAATTTTAGTATAAAAAGATATCGGGATGTATTTAAAACTATAATAAATGTTGAAATATAAATATCTAGAAATAATATATATTAATGGATATGTTAAAACTTTATTATATTGGAATTTTAAGTATATACTTGCTCGAGTATATAGGTATATTTGTATATATGAAAAACTATATAAGAATAGATACAAGATTTTAGTTTATATATATATATATATTCATAACTTTTGAAATTAAATAAAATTTTTAGAAGTTCTTTCTTTTAAAAATGCATACGAACTAAGTTATAAATATATTTAAGTTTAAAATATAAAACATAATAGTCCAAATTTGAATAGGATTTGATAAAAGATTTAATATGCATTTGAAGATAGTACAATTTTCTTAGGATGTATATGTATTAACATAAAAAATAAAAATAAATGATGATCTATAAATTAATTAAATAAGAGGAGTTAAGTATAAAATTTAATAAAATTTAAGTAAGGGTTAAAAATAAAGTTATGAAATTAAATTTGAATAAGGACTTAAATACAATTAACTTAACAAATGACATTTGTAAAACTATGTATATGAGAAATAAACACATGTAAGCTTATGATAACAAGTGGCAAAATATTTTCTCTAATAGAAATTTCAAATAATAAGAAAAGGTAAAGAAAAATGGGGAGTGGGGGAAACTGTTCGTTTTAAAGTTTTCTTCCTACCTTATTTTCTAAACCAGAACCAAAATCAAAGAAAGGTTTAACAGTAAACAAATCTAAGAAGCAAACAATTATCATTTTCCTCTAGTTTTCAAGTCTGAAGCCATAAACCATTTTTAAATCAAAGTAAAATCAAACAAACAAATCTGAGGATCTCTTCCAGAGCAAGGACCTGAAAGTGTTAGCCTGGAATCATTTTTCAAGATTTAAGCAAAGAAATTTTTCAGTTTTAAAAAGATCAAAGTTTTTCAGAAAAATCAGTGGCATCTCAACATTCAAGTTTATCACAAGCAAAACATTTTGGAGGCTTTGTCTTCTGGTTTAATCAGGTGAGTAAATGTTTAAATTTAAAATTTAAGTAAAAATATATAGTTGCTTGTGAAATTCTGTGGTGAATGTGCTCTGCATGTTTATGTATATAAGTATAATATCTGTATTTATTTGATTGTGAGCATGCCTCTGTTATATTTTCCTCCCTGTTCTTGTTATAGAATTATCAAGTTTAAACAAAATTTCATGTTGCTCTTCCTATGATTTCATATGGTTTTGGTCTTCAAACATGAAATGTTTGTTTAAGCTTAAATTTAATATTAAAAATGTATTTAAGTAAAAATATTTAGCAACTCATCTGGAAAATGAAATTTAGTAAAAAAAATCTTTTAAACATGACAAATTCAGTTACTTTAAATTACTGTTTCAATTTTATAACTTGACTCCATTTTAAAAGTTAGGATTTTTAAAATTAAAATCGGGATTTTAAATGAAGTAAGGTGTGAGAATTTGGGGATTTTATGGAATTGGGTTTTTGGGCAAGTTTTGATGGCCAGAGCATTTATGGTGGTCGGTGTTTCAACGGGAGGTGGAGGAAGGATCAGGGATGTGAGGAAAAATAGTGGTAGCGGTGACTAATCCCTGTGGCGTCGGCGGTGAGATAAATTTAGGTTCTAAACCTAATTTGGTTGAAGTCTGGAAGTTGAGATCAATGTGTCTTCTCTTTGAATCGAGTTCAATGGGTCTTCGATGGTGGCTTCGTGGACGATCGGTGGTGAAGTGGCCGGAGTTTCGCGTCATCTGACGGTCGAAGGTGCGAGATTGAGGTGAATTTGGTCATGGTATATGGAACCAGTTTTCTACTGGTAGTTCGATTTTGATCTGAAGCTATTGCAAGTGTTTTGAATGGTCTGAGTTTGTTGTAATGGCGATGAATGACGTGCAGGAAGGTTCATCTGTGATCGTAGCTGTCTCCGATGATGTGCATGTGGGAGGAGAAGTTATATCAGTTGGTTGGGTTTGGTGTTAGTCTCGAGGAGATGCTCGGGTGGAATTGGGTTGTGCTCGGAGTGGATCTCAAGTTATCTCGCGTAGCTAGTAATGTTGTAACATGTTAACTGTGTAGTGGTTACAGGTTTGAATTTAAACTTAAATTGAAAACTAAACAAAGGTTTGAACAGGAAGTAGACTCGGTCAATTCTTAAACTTGTGAAATGAAAGGTTTAAAATGTGTTTTAAAACTTTGTTAAAGATAATTTGAATTCATTTTTAAATCTTAAAGTTAAATGAAATTTGAAAGTAAATTTAAAGTAAATTGTTTAAAACTTTCTAAATGGTAACTTGATTAGTAGCAAAGTTTGATTTTAAAGTAAACTAGAATTTAAAGATTTGTAACTCATTAAATTTATAAGGAAGTTTATTAGGTAATTAATTTATTTGTTTAATTAATCATTTGGATTAATTAAAAAAAGTGACTAAGGTTTAAAATTAATTAATTATATTTATTTAATTAAGGATAATTAATTTGTAATTAAGAACTATTAATTAGAAACTAAATAATTAGAGGTTAATTAATTAAGTAATTATGAATTAATTAAGTTACAGTTAACACTTAATTAATTAAATAATTAAAGGTTAAATTAATTAGATATGCAAGATTAATTTATAATTAATATTGATTCATGTAAGTTAATTACTTAAGAAAAATAATTAAAGAATGGTTAATGGTTAATAATGGTCATTAACTTAAGATTATTTAACAATTAATTAATGTGATTAATTTTAATAATTAATTATATTAATTAATTAAATGATAATAAATTGTGGAATTTATTTAATTTTTTTAATTACTTAATGGAAGTAATTAAGAAATTAATTACTTAATGTAATTAATGGAGTTTAATGTGGTTGGTTTAAATTAATTAATTAAGTTTAATTAATTTTAATCACTTGATGATTTGATAATAGTTGCCTAACGTAATTGATGAAGTATAATTACTTAGTGAAGTAATTAATGATAAGTACTGGATGTAATTAATGGAAGTTGGAATTGTGAAAGTAATTTGGATTAAATTATTTTGTTTAATTAATTAAGGAATTAATTAGAAATAATTAAGGAATAATTTATTTATTTGATGAAGTAATTAAGGGTAGTTAATTACTGATGTTATTAATCAAGGGTGATTAATAATTATGGTTAGCAATTAATTAATGAAGTAATTAAAGGTTAATTACTGTATTTGGTTAAGGATAAACTAATTTGTGAAATTAATTAAAGGATAAATAGAATGATGGTGGAAGCCTTTGATTAATTGTTATCCCTAATATGTGGTTCGTGATGCTATGTGATAAGACACGTTTGATTTAAACTGTGAAGATGTGGTTATTTATTGATGATGAATTACTGTGACATCATGTATTTTAAGTAGAATTGTATTTCACTTGAATAATTTAAGTTAAGTTGATATTGGATTCGAAGAGACCGGAGTCGGGTATTTGTGAATACCCGAAACCACTTCGATCCTTTATAGATTTGATATGTGAAACTAATAGACTGGAATGGAATGAATTAAGTGAACTGTACCCTTTTTATCTAAGTTTGGCACTTAGAAATTAATGTGTGAAATAACTGATATCTATAATAACTTGTGAAGTTGTAAATTGATACAAGTTACCCCGGGTTATATAAGTTGTATGCTTTTGTATTTCATGCTAGATGGGTTTACTCACGCTGGTTTCCAGCCTGACCCGGGTGTTACTTTGATGTAATGCTCGGGCCAGACCGAGTACTACAGATTTTCAGGTAAGAACGTTCTAGAGCTCAGGAGGCGAGCTGGAGGGCAGGAACGTATGGTGTTTCCCGCTGTGATATGCTATTAAATAACTTGGACATGTTGTCTTAAACTGTCCAGTGTTGTGTATTGATTGTAACTCTGATGTATAAAAATGTAAATGTACTAATCAGTTTTTCTTTGTAAAACTATTATTTATGTGATATTATATTTTATCCACTGCGAATGTGAGATTCTGAGATTGGGTTTTCTGTTTCTTCTTCTTTCTCCTTCTTCTTTTCACTAACTATCTGGAAATTTCGGGATCAAAATTTCTGGGTCGTTTCACTCCTTCTTCTCCACAAATCCATATTCTAAAATTTTCATATTTTCAAAATCGTGCCGAAATTCTACCAAATTCTTGAGTGAATCAAATTAGAATCTCATTCTTGTTTGATTCTCCGCCCTCTCTTGAAGATCAAAGTGCTATTCAGAGTTATAGGATCATTTTATAATCAATATTTTATCGAGTCTCTCTATAAGGTATGGTTATGCCTGGAAATCAATTGAGTGATCTTGTGTCCCGTAAATCAAGAGAGTTTGCCCTGGACTTGAAGACAGGAGGGTACCTCAAGGCCTTTAGAAATCGAGGATTGTAATCTCGACATTGGTAAAATAAAAATCTATACGAGATGTTTGCCTTGGTGTAGGACTGGACGTAGGGTAAAACCGAACCAGTATAAAATCCGGTGTGTTCTTTCCTCTTACTGCTTTTTATTTACTTTCTGCATGTGTGTTTGATTGTATGATTGTTCAGTGATTAAGTTCTGCATTTGTTTGTGTCATAACTTCAATTTGGTCCATATAAGCCTTAGAATCCATTAAACACCTTTCACCCCCCTCCCCTCTAGTGTTAAATTAGCCTTAAGATCCTTAATCCGAACTCCCTTTCAAAGCCCATCAGCCTCTTAGTTCTACCTCTATAGATCTTTATACCTAGTATATATGTGGTTTCTCCAAAATCTTTCATGGAGAAGTTCTTGGACAGTTATGCTTTCACTAATTTTAATAAAGAAACGTCATTACCAATCAACAGAAGATCATTAACATATAACATAAAAATACGATAGCATTTTCTTATTCCTTTCGATATTCGCATGCTTCCTTTGTGTTCTAACAATAACCAAATTGTTTGATCACTTTATCAAAACACTTATTTCATCTTCTTGAAGATTACTTAAGTCCCTAAATCGACTTAAACAACTTACAAGCCTTGACTTTACTCCCACTGATCCCAAAAACATCAAACTTCAACATATAAATGTCTCTTTTAAATCATTATTAGAAATGTCAACTTTACGTCCATTTGTCATATTTCATAGTAGCAGAATGTAGTAATAGCTAGAATTATCCGAATTGATTTAATCATTGTTGTGGATGAAAAGGAGTCATCATAATCAACACTTAGAATTTGACAAAATCCTTTTGCAACTAGTCTTGTCTTATAAGTCTCCACTTTTCCATCTACATTTAGCATTCTATTAAAAATCCATTTGCAGCTGATGGGTTGTATCCCGTTAGGTAGTCAGACAAAGTCCATACTTTGTTTTCATACATGGAATCCATTTCGAATTTCATTGGTTCAGCCAAAATCCAGAGTCTTTAATCTACAGTGTTTTTTGGAATGAAAGAGAGTGTTGGCATCTAAGACATGGACCTACTTCTTGCCATCTATGAGAAAACCATAGTATCTTTCTAGTGCATGAGATTCCCTACTAGAATAAATAGATTGCATGTTTTCATATACGGGTAAACTTGGTTTTCCTACTGGTTTTGCCTTATTGTTAATTTTTTGTATATCATCCAAGTCTATAACCTCGCTGTTAATTTCCTTTGACATAAATTCTTTTTCTAAAAAACATGTTGGGGAACAATAACTTTTGTTTCTCGGTATTGAAGAAAATATATCCCATCAAGTTTTTAAGATATCCCATAAATTTTGCATAATGTCGACCTTGCCACCAATTTATTTGGACGAACATTTATACCATAGGCTGGACAATCCCACGGCTTCAAATACTTAAGTTGGGGTTTCTTTCCATACCATATCTTATATGGTGTTCTAGGCATATATTTAGAAGGCATTAAACTCAACATATGCACTACAGTTTCTAGCGCATATCCCTGTTATGACCGAGGTAACTCAGCCTTACTCATCATTGAATCAACTATATCTAACTGGGTTCGGTTCTTCCGCATCAAAACACCGTTATGTTGCAGGGTATATGATGGAGTAATCTGAGAGATAATATCATTATCTTTTACGTGATGTTGGAGTTCTTATCCAATGTACTCATACCCTTGATTAGATCAAGTATTTTAATCTTTTGATTCATCTGTTTTTCAACCTTATTTTTATATTCAATAAATTTCTCACAGTCATCAAATTTGTTTTTCATAAGATACACATATCCTAGTCTTGAGAAATCATCCTTGAAGGTTACAAAATAAGAACAGTTATCTTTAGCAACTATAGTCATTGGGCCATATACGTCACAATTATAAGTCCCAAGAGTTCATTAACTCTTTCATTGCTCCTAATGAAGAGGTGCATAGTCACTTTACCTACGAGACAAGTATCACACCTATTAAATGATTCAGAATCAAATGATGGCAGAAAACCCTTGGTTTCTAATTCAGATAGTCAATTCTCACTTATATAACCCAGCCTACATTTATATTATCATTCGAAGAATTACTCATAGCACAGACATAATTATTATTGATCGCTTAAATTTTATTATCTAAAATAACATCACAGACTTTATTACCATCTAACATTATGTTCATAATATTATTGGCACAACGAAAAATATAACTAGTCTCAGATAGTCTAAACACAGAAATAATCCCATAAATAAAGCCTTTTACGTAATAGCAATTATTTAATATCTGAACTAATTTGTTAGGCAAACTTAAATCAAAATCTCTAACTACCACTGCATCTACTAGAGATCCATCAACGATTGACGTATCATCTCTCCCTTTATCACAGAATGCCTATTCCTAAGCCCTTGTAATGAATTACAGAAGTAAGTTCTAGATATATTGTCTAAAATCCAAGATAATTTACTGATTGCAAAACAATTTTGAACCGTAAATATACCTATAGGAACAACCAAACAATTCTGTTTCATCTCCCTGACGATCTTTAATTACTTCAAACAATTTCATTTTCAGTGACCTTTCTTTTGACAGTGATGACATTCACCCTTGTAAGTTGGAGCAATCTTCTTATTCTTCTTATTAATCATTTTCTGCTTCTTCGAACGTTTCCAAGATGATGTGCTCTCCTTAACTAGAGCTTTATATTATGATCTTTAGATGAAGAGTCAGACAACCTCAACATATTAAGGAGCTCCATGAGGCTTACATTCAAATGGTTCATGTCATAGTCTAATATGAATGACCCGAACCGAGGAGTAAGAGACCCTAAGATCAAATCTACTTGCAGCCCATTGCTTATCATAAAGTCCACTTGAGCAAGTCTATCAATATAATATTTCATCAATAGAACGTAATCCATCACCTTTTGTCCCTTCATCATTTTCATATTGAGTAGTTTCTTCATAAGTTTGACCTTGTGGAACGAGACTGTTTCCAAATAGAGCTTTAAAGCTATCAAAAATTTGATGGAAAGTCATGTTTTCAAGTAGTCTCTAAAACAGTTTTTCTAATCCAGACAACATGTAATCTTGGACAATTTTAAGGTCTGAGACCCTTTTGTTATCAACTAATCTCAGTTCGGGATTGGCATCATCAACCGGTCTAACCTCGGGAGGTTTGATTACCAACAACCAAAGATGTTCATAAGTTAATTTTATCTTTATTGCCCCTAGCCAGACTATGTAGTTTGGTTAGACGAGTTTGTCGTTTTTAGAAAACAGCTTGGGTATAGACATTTTTCTACAAATTTTAACTCATTAGATTATGACATTGCTCATAACAGAAGTTCTTAAAATATTAGTAATGTTAAATAGTACATTTCATTTTACTAACAAGCTCCCACTAGTCTTTTACGTTTCTCCAAACCCTAATATTAAATATAGAAGTATTTTCACTAGTGGTTATTAGGCCATGTTTGTCCTGGGATTTTGACCTTGAATTTGTTCAACAAGTCACAGTGCCACAAATGATGGTTAATTTTTTATCGGTCGTATCATATACAACTCCTAACATGTTGTTCCTTATCCTAATCTCATTTTGAACTTGAGTTTGCCCAACAAATTAAGAGAGATTATTCACTCGTACCTACCATTTCTTGATGGCCTAAGCATAGTATATGTACCTTCGATTTGCTCAATAAATACATATAGATATCTTACCAAATCTTTTCTATATGTCAATAATACTACACATTATATCTCTAGCATGAGTTTGCTTAGCAACTAAAGAGTATGCAAGTAATTTATTAACATATAAATGGTAGAGGGAAACTTCATATAAAAGATTCATAATCTTTAATATATTTAGTTAAGTGATATAGACTTATGGAATAATGTATTTGTTATGAAATACCATCGTGATTCAAGTATTGAACACATCGAATCATGGTATATGTACTGTGTGTATGTATTTATCCTTTAAGTGATTAAGCTTATTTAGGGTTTTTTATAGTTCTACCTTTAATTATACATTCATATTATTTAAATATTATTCATTATATAACTTTTATAGTTTAATTAACTTAGGTAATAGTCTTATGTATAACATTATATTAATTAAATATTATTTAATAAAAAATTAAACTTTTGATTAATTTTATGTTATTTAATTAAACATTTCATATTGAATATGTGTGTTATAACATTTATTTTTTACACATATATCTTTATATATATGTAATTTATTAATTAACTTTTAATTAATATATTTAATTATACAATTTAATAAATTACTACCTTTGAAAATTTATTATATATACGTATGTATATACTTACATCATTTTAAAATCAAGATCATGTAACATATATCATTATATATTATATAAATACTTCAATTAATTAACTATTTAATTTATTAATCTAACCAATATTTAAAAAAATGAAATATATTTATTATATTTACAAAATAATTTTACGAAACTATATCATAACATTTATAATATATTTCTAATTTTTATTATGACTTTAAATTTTATTTTAGTTCCAAATTAATTTAAAAAATTAGCCTAAGACCCAAATCAAATTAGGTTATTTCTATTAGGAACAACCTTTGGGCTCACTTCACCTTTCAGGCCATCCGGCATGGCAAAGTACTTAATTACCCAAACCCAACTTAGATACTACTTTTTAAGACATCCTACTAAATGGATAAGTTCACTTATTTAACCCTAACATAACTAATTTAGACCGCATAAACTATTAGGCTCCGACATCATTGTTATAACTAGGCTAGCACGTAGCGGGTTTAATGGGTGAATTTAAATTCTTTTAAACATTCAGGATCTTATTCTATGAAGTCTAAATTTATTTTGGATCCGATCTAAATTAATTTTAAATAAAATCATTATTTTATTTTATTTGTAAATAAATTTTTATTTTGATGTTATATTTATATTATATAATATAATATGACAATGTGTATCATATATATGTGGGTGTACATGCACATGCAATATATACAGTTTACGTAGTTTAACATAGTGTTTGGATTTACAATGCAACATACATGCTAGTCATTCCTTATACATATGTGATGTCTGATATATATATATATATAGTATAAATATATATAATATTATAAAATAGTTATATTTGTAAATACAAATGGTAATAATTATAATTTTAAATTAAATTTCATATTTTAAACTTCACATCTAGATCAAGATTTTAAAATATTTTCCAATTTCAAATTTAAATTAATAAATATTGTTTTGATAAAATAAAATAAATATATACAAGTGTATAGAACTGATTTATATATATATACATATATATGTATGTATGTATGTATGTATGTGTGTATGTGTATGTGTATGTGTATAAGTATATAAATTAATATTTAAACTTTGAAAAAAACATTATTGTTAGCACCAAAATTGGTCACTAACAACCAAGAATAATTTGTGTAGAGAGATTAATGAAGATAGTAAATTAAAACAGAGGAATGTATGAAAAACTAACAGTAGAAACAAGAACACCAAAATTATAGTGGTTCGGCGTAACTGCCTACATCCACTTTCTAATGTGATCTTTATTGCTTTTTTCAAATAATTGAATACAGATACAATCCATAAACAAACTACTTGAATACAAGTTCGAGCCAAAAGAAAGCGAATGCAAAAAATAGCAGAGTCTCTCGTAGTTCTCGTGAAAGGTCCCTTCAATTATACCCCTGCCCTCTATTTATAGAAAAAGATAAGCCGATCCCTTATGCAGGCCCAAGGCTTAGATAGTTCAGCCGACATATTGTAATCTTGAGTCAGCCGAACAAGGTATGCCATCGATTTTGGACGAGCGACAAGTGCCGAACTGGGGGGTCTGAAAAAATGACTCGAAGCAACTTCTCAAGGGCCTCGAAGCAAGTAGTGGCGTGGCTCGAAGCAATGACATGCCGATCGCCTTGCTTTGGGGTAGAACTGATAGCTACCATCTCACCTAGTATGTAATAAACCAAAAATATCAACCCATACGTGTCGGGCTACACCTGACCGAACGACATATGCTAAACCAGTTAGGCCGACCCATCCCGCCTTTCCTTTCTTGGCCGAGCGACAGCGGTTGACTCATCTAGGCCAAACCACACCGACCCACCATGTCCATCATCATCTCGACCGAATCACTTTCTCTTACCAATCTTAGCCGATCCGCCATGGTTTCAATCCAACGTTGAGATGTCTTGGCCGAGGCAGTGCTAAATATACCGAGCCATGTGCAGGCCGACCCGAATTCTACTTACACTATTCTCACTTCCACCTCTTTCTTAGCTTGAGTCTCATCTGAGTCCAACCATAGGCTCTGAGACCATCGCCATGTAGCCGGGCCAAAGTATCGGGCAACATTTGCCCCCCAAAGCGCGTCATGTGAATCAATACAACGTGCTTTGAATTATCAACAGTCCTCGCTTTAGATGTTAACTCGTCTAGAATGACAATCATCTGTCGTTTGATTCTTGTTTTTCATTTTTCAAAAATTAAATGTATACGACCTCACGAAGGCTGAATCATGGTGGACTTTACAAATCTATGCTCCTTTATTTATCAGATAATATCTGTCTTTTTATCACATATAATGTTCAACCGTCAGTGTGCATGAGCTTATTCATGCATATATACATAGATATATCCTTTCCTATCACTATTTATTTTATTTATTTATTTATTTATTCATTCATTCATTATTATTATTATTTATATTATTTTATTTACAAGGAAGAGTCAGCATATGAGGGCCGATCCACTTGGTCGGCCTACTTGGGCTAGATCGGCACGTCGTCTTGCCGATCCCATGAAACATAATGACCAGGTCTTTAAGAAAACACCGATTCACCTTCCCCTCTACATATAAAAGCTCAGGCCCTTACTTTTTCTTCCTACTTTTCTTCATTATTCTCTTCCTATCAGTTTCACTCAAAATGCGAGCTCCATTTCTCTACCGAACTACCACACCTCTCTGTTCAAATCATCCTCTCCAACACGTTCCCTAACAATTCTCGAATTCAAGTTTCAAGAATTATTTGCCTCATTCTTAAATTATCATATAGGTGATGTTCCATGAATTACTGTATAAATTCCCAACCATATCCTCTAGAATTCGAATTAGGGCCCATGCCACATAGGAATACGGCTCAGCGTGGTAAGCACGAGAGGAGAGGAGAGCGGTGGATAAGTGTTCAGGCATCGATAATGAAATGCTTTTGGTATGAGCAGACTTTGATTTGGGGGGACAACCATGGAAGGCTTTAGGAAGTGAGGTCGGTGAAGTGTAGGAGTAGGCATTGGTTGCTTTGCTTTAGTGAGGAGGTCATCGTTTCGAGAGAGATAGAGAGGGAGAGGGAGTCGTTATCCTTCGAGGTGTTGTGAGTTGGTAGTAGTTTGTAAGAGTAGTGGGCATAGGTCAGGTGAGGCACTCGATAATTAGAGAGGGAGATAGAAATTGAGTGGGTCGGTCACTATTTCGAAGGAGAATGATTTGATACCGAACGGTATAGTGCGGCTCGGTAACTAGGTTTGTGTTGGTGGCCGGCATTAAGCATTGGCTATGGCTCGCCAGGAGTCTAGGGTAGTAGTTCGGCATATATTGAGATAGGTGGAGGAGATAAGTATTGGTGAGTATGGATCGGCACCTGATGAAGTGATATAGTTCAATAGAAGTCCGAGTGAGGTCGTTCAGTAGTTTGGGGGAGATAATGAGTGAGTGGGTCGGCATTGGCAATCAAAAGTGTTTTAACCCGAACATAAGACATATATGAGAAATTTACCTCCACAATCAACCATAACATATTGGACAAAGCATGACAAACAACAAAACATACAAGCCCAAGGACCTAATTTGAACCAACTCCCTCATAACGTGAACGATCTTAAACACAAACTTAACTCAACAAATGCGAACAACAAACCTCACACTTTATGATGCCAATGTTCGATTCTAAGACTACTACTTTCAATCATACAATAAACTGCAGGAGACGGTCAGCGATGACGGTCTCCGAGGATGATAGCATACAACTCAGTCATGCATCACCGGTCTTTAGATCTTTAATTCCTTTACACTTACTCTTGAATGGTTGCACCAGTCTACACACCACATGGGGGAAATATCTTGTTGTTGTATCTGATATTTATTATATTTCAAGTATAGTTCAAATGGTATCTATCCATATTAAATGCTCGTTGAAGATGTCTAAAAGATCAAGCTCTGCTACAGTTTCTAACAAGCCTGAGCCAAGTTCTCAGCAGGAGGTAGTAGGAACTTCGAATCCACTGACAACCTCTACATAGGGTTTTCTAGATCCATGTGCTGTAATAATAGGCCTGGCTCTTGATGTTATAGACGGAGCTGTTATTTTAGATAATCCTATTGATTCACAAGCATCAAAAATCGACGAAGCCGCTCTTTATCGATTGTGCTCAATTCATGGAATCTCTTTGGATGATGTTTTAGTTCCATTAAGACAAGATCGACCTCATCTGCCACCAGCCAGGTATATAGCGTGCAAGAAAATTATTTGCTGGGTTGGAAGTGTGCCACCTTTCAACTCTTTTCTCCATGAAGTGTTACGATATATCAGGATCGCTCCAGCACAGCTACACCCGAATAGTTATGCATTTATTCATGGCATCTATGTCCTCTTTATGAGCACCTTATCCAGTCTCCCTACTCTCAAGAATATCTGTTATATCTATCGCTTCAAAAGATGGTCCAACTGTCCATCCTTCGTATTCCTCGATTCACATTCAAAATATCAAATCCTGACAAGGGCGTGGAATAAATTTTCCCAGTACAAGCAAGAGTGGTTTTACGTACGCTGCCCCCTGGTTTTGCGAGAAGATGGCTGGAAGGGAGTAAATTTCATTCCTAGACTAATATTTGTCTAAGGCTCGAAGTGCATCGTTTCTAAACTTCCTTCAACTTTTACAGGTATTAGCCCACAACTTGAAATATCAAATATGTTATTTCCAATGAATTGCTTTTGACGTTTGGATTATTGGTGGAGGGTCGTCGAACTAGCCTTCCAATCGGTGCCACTACTACCGGATCCGCTGTGAAAAAGGCAAAGAGAAGGTTGGACCTTTGGTGTCCTCTGCAGGAGGGCTCCAGATACAACGGAGGAAGGTGAAATTAAAGAAACCGAGGTGATAGAGGCGATCGATGAAAACATAAGTTTCGCCCAAGTGCCAGAGTCTGACGCACCCGGCGCTAACTAACCACTGCCTCCTACGAAGAGGAAGAAGGGTTTTGCTTACAATTTTAAAAGGAAGACTGTTAGTGGAGTCTCGAAGGTTACAATAACTCCTATTGGGAAGAGCCCCCCCCCCCCCAAAATTAGAGGGTTCACTAAAGGGTCTATCTGACCTGACCATCCCTGACGACTTATTAAATTATGGCTACAATGACCATGAGGCTATGGGACTTAATTCATCCGTGAGAAGCGATGAAGGTGCTCAAGCTCGTCATTAAGGAGAGAAAACTCCAATAAATAAAGCGAAAAACACTGGTTCGTCGAGGGGGAGGCACTAGGACACACACAAATACTTACACTTCACCCTACACTTAAATTTTTGTCATCATATGATTTCCACTAACTCGTCCTCACTTGATTTTCTGTGTAGGTGATATGGGGCATACACATGGCTTCGACCACCCTCGCTCGTCCTCTATCTTCCATCATTCCGGTCGGGATTCAGGATCAGGGAGACAATGAGACAAGGATGACAGTGGCGATAGAGATTATCATCCTAGAGTATCATCGTCTTCTAAATGAAAAACTTACAGTCATTCCTCATATCAAAACGATCCTCCCCCTCAGTCAAAGCATAGTAGGGAATAATCTGCTCAGAAGGGATCCCGATTAGAAGCTCCTCGCGATCAACACTCTGGCTTGTCGAGTGCCAAGCAATCTTGTGAACCCCATAAAAAATCTGTAACTCCGGTTAGGCAGACTTCTCCAGCCTCCACGCGTGATCCATCGATAGTAGAAAGGTTACCTGAGCTTAGGGCAACATTCCCGAAGATATGCTTCGATGGATTGAAATTTCTTTCGGAGATTCAACCTGTTCCAGGGCTTGTCAAACAAAGCACCATCTCCTGCAATAATGATGTCTATGTTCAATATTATACATTCATTCATTTGGCGGAGAAAGTTTCAGAGGTTTCAATGGAACGTCAATACGAAATCGATTGCCTGAAACTTGAAGTCATTCACGACAAAGATATCATTAAAACCCAAGATGAAGGACTATCCTCGTACAAATCTCAACTTGAGGTCACACAGAAAAAGCCAAGCATATAGCCGAGGCAGTTAGTCGTTTGGAGGCCACTCACAGAAAGGAACTTGATGAGGCAATCCAACATAGTGGTGCTCTAGCCTTGGAGAAAGACTCCATTCAGAAGGAAAAAGATATTCTCGCTCGACGGGTTAAAGAGCTGGAGGAGCTACTCCTTAAAGAGAAAGAAGAGAAAACTGCCGCACAGGAAGAGTCATAATGATATTGCGATGAAATTGTCGCAACACGACCCTTAAAGACGAAGCTTGATGAGGAACTTTCTAAGGCGTAAGTTCTAAAGGAGGCAGCTCGTGGGGAAGGTAAGAGATTGGCACTCATAGAAGTTGATTCTCGTCTCGAGGCAGCTACTGAAGCCGGCAGAAAAGAAATTAAGTGCTTATTTGATTTGCTCATTACCAAGCATAACGCTCGAGTTCTCGTGCATCGTGACCTAATTTTTTAGGTGAGGCTTACCTCGAATCGTTGGTCGAAGTATGGGATACTTTAATAAAATTAAAAGAGTTAAGCTATGCACCAAAGAAGTTGATGAAGATGAAAGAGGTTGCAGATTAAGGATCTTAAGGCTAATTTAACACTAGAGGGGGGTGAACAGTGTTTAATGGATTCTAAGACTTATATGGACTAATTTAGACTTATGATATAAACAAATGCAGAACTTAATCACAAGACAATCACAGGATCAAACGCAGATGCAGAAAGTAAATAAAAACAGTAAAAGGAAAGAACATGCCGGATTTTATACTGGTTGGAGTTACCGTACATCCAGTCCTGTACCAAGGCAAACACCTCATACATATTTTTATTATACCAATGTCCAGATTACAATCCTCGATTTCTAAAGGCCTTGAGGTACCCTTCTGTCTCACGATTCAGGGGCTAACTCTCCTGATTTACAGGACACAAGATCACCCAATTGATTACCAGGCACAACCACACCTCATAGAGAGACTCGATAAACTTTTGATTACAAATTGATCCTATAACTCTGAATAGCACTTTGATCTTCGAGAGAGGGCAGAGAATCAAATAAGAATGAGATTTTAATTTGATCCACTTGAGTTCGGCATGATCTTAAAAATATAAAAAATTTAGAATATGGATTTGTGGAGAAGAAAAAGTGAAAAAAATAAGAAAAATAGTTTGTTAAAAAATTCGTTTGTGAAGGCTATTTATAGAGTACCAATGGTCATAACCATTCGTGAAGAGATTTAAACGAATAGACACTTATTTTGAAAAAAAATTAATTTAACGGCCACCATGCGACATGAGGTATCCCATGATGTCGACGTCCCTTAGTTAAAAACAATGTAAAATTTGTTTTGAAAATGGTATTGAAAGGAAAATAAGATTAAATGATTCTGGAGTTAAATAAACTAATTTTCCTATGTGTTAAAATAAAGAAGAGTAGAAAAATATTTTTTTTAGAATGTACATATAAATTTGATTTTAAATCTCAAGTGTATATATATTATAAAATATTTAAAAATCAAAAGATAGTTTTAAAAATAAACGAAGTTCAAAACAAGAGTTTATTTAAAAAAAACAAAGAATATTTTTAAGGCTAAAACATTTTTTTGAAAATTATTTGAAAAGATAATTTTTAAGGCTAAAACATTTTGAAAATTTTGGAAATTATTTTGAAAAACCATTTTGAAGTAGTTTTGCAAGCTTCTTCCCGCAGAATATATCATCACATCAGGACTCGAGAACTTGTATAAAACCAGGATGTTCATGGGTTTCTAAGCCACTTGTCGTAGGTTTGTAAGCCACTTTTCGTGGGTTTGTAAGCCACTAAGAAGGTAGAAATGGGTTCCATCCCAAATGAAATTCGGAATGAAGATTTCCGTGCTATTATGAAGTTTAAACAAAGACTAGACACATATCTTGAAATCTTGATCTTGATACTCTAGAGTCTTCAGTCTTGATATCTTCATTCTGAATCTTCGGTCTTGAATCTTTATACTGATCAGTCTTCAGTAATCAATACCTGTATATATATATATATCCTGCATATTCATATCTATCTAAACAACAGTTTTAGTATATATTTTATAATTAGATAAGTTAAAAGGTTGTTGTCATCAAAACCAACATCTCAGTTCCTAACAATCTCCCCATTTTTGATGATGACAACCTGTATTTATAAAATATGCTTACCATACCATAACTCCTATCATAACTCCCCCTTACTCCATGACTCCCCTTACTCCAATCATAACTCCCCCTTACTCCAAGCCAACTACTATTTTATAACTTCTCCTCCTTTGTCATCAACAAAAACTTCTTACTAATGAATCCCATGAACTTGATATAAGTTAATCAACCATGATATAATAGAGTAATCCATATATAAGTGTAATAAGTGCCAAGGGTAATCATAAATATGAAAATGTGATCATAAATGTGAAATATGATCATGAGTGTGATCATAAGTGTAATCAATCATCATCCAAACATATTTATACTAATTATTCAATCCAATCATATATACAAACCACATCAAATGTTGTTAAATAAGTCAAGTCGATTAAGTTTAAAACACATCAATCAAAACAAATAACATACAGATTGATTAGACATTCCTTGGTACTTCCACTCATCCATCTTCTCCAAAGATAGGGTCTGCTTTGATGGCATCCCATTCTTCTTTATCTTTGTCGAGAGTGACTAGTGGATTTCTTTCGATATTGTCCTTGTTAAGGGCTGAGATCATCCAATGAAGAGCGTCAAAATGACTCTCTTGCTTCTTGATCATTTGTATTTGACTCAATTCTAAGCGGCGCTGATTACAAAATATGAATGTAAGGATATTCTTGAAGGAAGTGAGAGTTTCTTCAAGATTATCATGTAGATTCTTAATCGGAGAATCCATAATTCAAGAAATAGGAAGAGATATGAAAGGGAGTGATTGGAAATGAAGCCTGATAATTTATTCTGGAAGAACTAGGTATAAATAGGGGTAGAAAGTCGAATAGAATGAATAGACACAAGTTAGTTACATGAAATTAAAATTTGATAGTGTAACTACTTTCTGCCCATTGTATGTCGACATGGAGGGATGGTAGATGTCGACATGCCTCTGCCTAAAGTGACAATTTGCTTTATTTTGAATATTATGAACAAATTTATGCAACTAAAATTTGTACAATATAAAAACAAGTAATTACAGAGACAAGTGAAGTTGAATAACAAGAAATATATATAAATAACATAATATTAACTAAAAATTAAAGAAAATACATGGATAGAACTTGAAGTAAACAAGATAACATGAACTAAACCTAATTAGATGAAGATGACGAAGATGATAGTCCAAGCTTTCTACTAATTTTTTCGAAGAACTTGTCGATTTTAGTGGAAATCTTATCCATTTTCTTACTCATTGATCTTTTAAGTGTCTTTTGATTTTCCATTATAATTCTTTGATTATTGAGAATGGCCTTATTGGATCGATTGGCTGGATTAGTAGGATATTTAATACTCTCTAAGGAAGTTTCTTGATCTTCCTCTTCCTCCGCTTCAATTTCCATTCCTTCCTCTTCCTCCTCTTCTTCTTCTTCCTCCATTTCTTCATGAGCAAGCCTTTCTTCGTTGTCGGCAAGTGTTTCATATGGTTGAAACACTAATGGAATTTGCATAAGGGAAATGTTTCCATGGTTGAACACTTTTCTAGTTATAAATTCTTCCCTTTTGAAATCAACTCCAAAGTAATCAAAAATCCGAGTAAGATAAATTCCATGATATAATGTATTTTCACCCGTAGTAAAAATCTTGGGCCTTACTCATCCAAAATAACTTGAGCCCAATTGAAATCATAATTTCCAAAAATTGCAAAAAGAGCTTTGCAAACTTTCAAAGTCAGGTTGTTGTAGTTTCCTGATCTTGGTATAAGAGTAAGAAGGTTAATAATTCTCGCTTTTGGACAAAAATAATGATTTTTGAACTCTAAATTGTCATCCCCTTCAAAGATGTGATGAAATATCTCTCGATCATTTTCATTTATTTGAAATTTCGAGAGATTCATTCCGGTATACTTGCATCCCAAAATATTTCCCAAAATTTCACTATCCAAACTATTTGTGTTCTTTTAACACTACTCCAAATTTGTCCATCTTGCCCATCATAAAAACCACGATTCAAATTTGCATAAAACATCTTAAAAAGATTTAGATAACATACAAAATCATTTTGTTTGTTATCTACTACACTGAGAATAGAACATTGTTGAAAAAGATTTTCAATTTCATAAGAAGGAAAATCTTCAAAAATAGAAAATTTTCCCGTATGAATTTTACCAAGTTTACATAGTTGATGTAAGCTTCGATAGCTTCCGGGTCATTAAAAAGAAATTTTTTGATAGCTTTGAAAGCCTAATGGTGTTAGAAGTGCTTGAAGAGGCCATTGAAGAAGTTTGAGAAGAATAGAAGATAATGAAGATAAATTTGAAATTTGAAATGAAAGTGAAAAGTGATGATAAGGAGAGTAAATTAAATAGAGATTACGTAGACATGTTCTCTGGTCAAGAGGCAACTTTCCAGAGCATTGAAGTTGGTGAAAAGATGGAGGGAAATTTAAAAGTTTGAATTCAAATTTTGAAATTAAATTCTGAGGGGCGTGTCGACATGGGGTATCCGGGTATGTCGACATGTGCCTATTGAATCAAAGGACAAGTTTCTATTCCTAATTTCTAATAAATGTATATATTACATCTTATATACTACTTACATAATTCCTGTGATAACATGAAACATAATAAACTTGAATATTAATAATTGAATATTAAAAATAATATTAAAATAATATTATTTTTGAGTTTAAAATTCAAATTTCAAGGGATAAATTTGAATTTAAAATTCAAGGAATTTTTAAAAAAATAATTAAGCAAACAAACAAGCATCCATTCAAACAAGAAAAATTAAAAATAATGTAAATGCATACCCATTTTTAGATCCATACTCCATTATCGTCTTATTCATGAATAGCAGTCAAAAACATATTTGAATTATCCATCTTCTTTTCATCGTCATTGAATGATGAGTCCGAGTCATCAAGAGTTGCTGTGTATGCTTTCTTTCTTTTCCTTGATGAATCATTATTTGGAGGGAACAACTATTTGTTTGGATACGGACAATCTTTTGTATGATGCCCGACTTTATTGTAATTGTAGCATCTATCATTGTTGACATTCTTCGTATTATTTCTGGAATCCCTTCGATCGTTTCTTTTTTAATTATTCATTTTTCTATATTTTAGGAATATCCAAAAGTTTCTTGTCATGAAAGCAATCTCTTCATCACTGTCTAGTTTTGAATCTTTAGTTGTTGCATTGAATGTCAATGACTTCTTTTCTGTAGCCATGTTTTCTCTTCTTCCTTGCAGTTGAACTTCATAAGACATCAGATTCCCAATCAATTCTTCTATTTTCATTAAACTGATATCATTTGCTTCTTCGATTGCAAGTGTCTTTTAATCACATTCTGGAGTGAGTAAATTTACAATTTTTCTGACTTGGTCTTCCTCCAAAAGCTTTTTCCCAGTGCAATTAGCGAATGAACAATATCTTGAAATCGACAATACATGTCGGAAATGGACTCATTTTCATGCATTTTAAACAATTAAAACTGATTAGTTAATATGGAAATTTTAGTTTGTTCAACCTTGCTTGTTCCTTTATGAGTAAATTGCAAAGTTTTTCAGATTTCAAATGCAGACTTACAAATAGACATTATTAAACTCATTCCTATCTAATGAACAAAATAATATATTCATGGACTTAGAGTTATTTTGTGCAACACCCTTTTGCTCAGCAGTCCACTGGGAAAAATGGTAGTTGGTTCAATATACTCAGTTTGTGTGATTTCCAAGTGTCTACTCCTACTAATTGTAAATGAATTTTCATTCTACAAGCCCAATATGCATAATAACTGCCACTGAAAAATGGTGGTCTGACAGTAGAATGACCTTCTATAAATGAACTAGTGTTAATGTTAACAGAACTAGTGCCAGAGTTGACATTACCAGTGTTGGCAGCCATTAAAATAATTTTCAAGTTTCAGATTATGAAAACTACGAAAACTAATGCTCTGATACCAATTGAAAGAGGGCGCGGATTATGGATCTTAAGGCTAATTTAACACTAGAGGGGGGTGAATGGTGTTTAATGGATTTTAAGACTTATATGGACTAATTTAAACTTATGATATGAACAAATGCAGAATTTAATCACAAAACAATCATAGGATCAAACACAAATGCAGAAAGTAAATAAAAAGCAGTAAAAGGAAAGAACAGACCGGATTTTATACTGCTTCAGAGTTACCCCACATCTAGTCTTATACCAAGGCAAACATCTCATATAGATTTTTATTATACCAATGTCGAGATTACAATCCTCAATTTCTAAAGGCCTTGAGGTACCCTCCCGTCTCATGAGTCTGGGGTAAACTCTCTTGATTTACGGGACATAAGATCGCCCAATTGATTTCCAGGCACTACCACACCTTATAGAGAGACTCGGTAAACTTTTGATTACAAATTGATCCTATGACTCTGAATAGCACTTTGATCTTTGAGAGAGGGAAGAGAATCAAACAAGAATGAGATTCTAATTTGATCCACTTGAGAATTTGGCAGAATTTCAGCATGATCTTAAAAATATGAAAATTTTAGAATATGGATCTGTGGAAAAAAAGGAGTAAAGAAAATAAGAAAAATAGTTAGTTAAAAAAATTCATTCGTGAAGGCTATTTATAGAGTACCAATGGTCATAACCATTCGTGAAGAGATTTAAACGAATAGACGCTTCTTTTGAAAATTTGAAACTTTTGAATTCAACGACAACCATGTCGACATGGGTATCCCATAATGTCGACATCCCTTAGTTAAAAACAATGTAAAATTTGTTTTGAAAATGGCATTGAAAGGAAACCAAGATAAAATGATTCTGGGGTAAAATAAACTAATATTCCTATGTTTTAAAATAAAGAAGAGTAGATTTTTTTTTTAGAATGTATATATAAATTTGATTTTAAATCTCAGGTATATATATATATATTATAAAATATTTAGAAATCAGAAGATAGTTTTAAAAACATAATGAAGTTCAAAACAAGAGTTTATTTAAAAACAAAAACAAATAATATTTTAAAGCTAAAACATCCTTTTGAAAATCATTTGAAAAGATAATTTTTAAGGATAAAACATTTTGAAAAGTAGTTTTGAAAATTATTTTGAAAAACCATTTTGAAGTAGTTTTGCAAGCTTCTTCCTGCAGATTATCTCATCACATCAGGACTTGAGAACTTGTACAAAACCAAGATGTTCGTGGGTTTATAAGCCACTAAGAAGGTAGAAATGGATTCCATCCCAAATGAAATTCGGAATGAAGATTTCCATACTATTATGAAGTTTTAACAAAGACTAGACATATATCTTGAAATCTTGATCTTGATACTCTAGAGTCTTCGGTCTTGATAACTTCATTATGAATCTTGAGTCTTTATACTAATCAGTCTTCAGTAATCAATACTCGCATATATATATATATATATATATATATATATATATATATATATATATATATATATCTGTGTGTGTGTGTGTGTGCATATATCCTACATATTCATATCTATCTAGACAATAGTGTTAGTATATATTTTATAACAAGATAAGTTAAAAGGTTGTTGTCATCAAAACCAACATCTCAGTTCCTAACAGAAGAGGCTCTTGTGAAGGAAGTGCTTCGGGGAAACGAGCTTTTCGACTTGTCTTCAGCGAAAGCTCTCTTCGAAAGAGATTCCTCCCTATCAAAGGGGAAGACGACATTGCTGGACCGTCCGTAATTGAACCTCCGATTCCTCCCCTATTCTGCCGGTCGATAGCTCGTCACTCGATCTTACTAGACAACATGCTGGTTATGACCCGGAGAAGCTCGGGCTTGGTGTTCATATTCTATCCCCTATTTTGGAAGGTGAGACCCCCAAGACAGTTGAGAGTTAACCAGAAGCCGATATGTAGCTTTTCCTTCTAGAGTTCAAGAAACCTTCGCTTTTGGCGAATAATAGATGTATTCTAACATTTATCTTTAATGACTTCATATAGGCTATTTTGATCTCGAACCAACTCCAAGAAGCGATGTCGCCACGGAGAAGGAAGAGAAAATGGCAGTAGCACTTCACACTGGAGATGCTCCTGGACCCAATGCTTAAGTGATCAGGGTGCTTGATGAGGACAAACACCAGAATCCCTCGCCTACAGATGAATATGACAAGGTTAAAATCACAGGCGCCTCCGGACCTACTTCAAAACTTAGCATGGGGGAGCGAATCGTGGAAGAGGAGAAAAATAAAGCTAAAGTTAAGAATGAACCTCAGGTAGCGGAACTTGATGATCCTCAAAATAGGCCCCTGAAAATAATTCTCCCCGGTGGAACCACACCTTTGGAGGTCCACCTTCCTTCCTCGGATACCACCTCGCCAGGAAGCAAGGGGTCTAGGAGAAAACGTTCAACTGAGGAGTCTTCAGAAAAGCCGAGGAAGGAGAAAAAGTCATAGAAGTAGCTTTCCTCTGGTCGTACCTTGCTTAGCTTAAATAAACCCAAGTCATGCAGTTGTTTCTTTTCTTTTTCATAGCCATAGTAGATAGACTTTTGCTCCGGAATTCGGAGAAGTTGTAATAGAACTTAATCTTCGATCAGTGAATAAAATTTTGTTTCTTTGCTTTCCATGATTTTCATTGTTTAGCTTGTCATCTAACTTGTAGTCAAAATCCAAAGTTTTGTGGGTCGCGTAAGCGCCAGTGAGCTTCCACATGACTTGGAGATTCCTGAATTATTTATATTCTAGTTCTCACTCTGGGGAATCTTCCTCTAGTTCGCGCTGCAGGGATTCAGAGATTATGTGAATTGTTTATACTCTAGTCTGCACTTTGGGGACTCAGAGTACACTAGTCCGTGCTCCGGAGACTTAGAGATTTTTTTTGAATCGTTTATACTCTAGTCCGCACTTTGGGGACTCAGAGTACTCTAGTCCGCGCTCCAAGGACTTAGATATTTTTTGAATCGTTTATACTCTAGTCTGCACTCTGAGGACTTAAAGTACTTTAGTCCGTGCTTCGGGCACTTAGAGATTTTTTGAATGGTTTATACTCTAGTGCGCACTTCGGGCACTCAAAGTACTCTAGTCCGTGCTCCGAGGACTTAAAGATTTTTTGAATAATTTATACTCTAGTCTCACTCTAGGAACTCGGAGTACTCTATTCCGTGCTCTAGGGACTTAGAAATTTTTTGAATCGTTTATACTCTAGTCCGCACTCCGGGGACTTAGAGTAATCTAGTCTGTGCTCTGGGGACTTAGAGAGTTTTTGAATCGTTTATACTCTAGTCCGCACTTGGGGCACTCGTAGTACTCTAATCCGTGCTCAGGGGACTTAGAGATTTTATGAATCCTTTATACTCTAGTCTGCACTCCGAGGACTCAGAGTACTCTAGTCCCTAACACAAAATCTACTTCCATTTCGTTTATACTCAGTGCACGTAAGATTTCGATAGGAACTAATCTCATCGGTTGTGCATTACCAGTACTTGCTAATTTTGCTAATGAATCGGCTTCCCCATTTTGTTTATGCAGGATATGCGAAATATCGTAATATTCTAAGTCCGCCAACAGTTCTTGAACCCGAATGTAAACTAGCCCTAATTAATATATTGTCCTGAAGCTCACTAGAGGTCGCCTCTTTAATGCGCGAATAACCTTCCCTTCCCTAAGTCAACAGAAAGGACGTACCACCTCCATGGATATCTTTGCATTGGAACAAAACAATTAGAATTAGGCTCGGTAAACCGGAATATGTATTATCCATATGGGAGATCTTCCAATTGAGAAGATCCATCGACCTGAGTAATAAGGTGATGGCTAGTATATTAGGGGTAACAAGGTATGGGTCAAGCCTTTTCCCCTTGGCCTGATAGTCTTCCCGTACTTGATACACCACCAATTGTGAGTCACAAAAGATTACAACCGATTTTACTCCAAGTTCTTTGGTAAGTTTCAAGCCGGCAATCAATGCTTCATATTCATCAACGTTATTCGTTGCAGGAAAATCGAGTTTCAATGCATAACAAATCGATTGGTTTTTGGGAGTTACGAGAATAACGCCCGCCCTAGAATAATAGCCTTAGAAGCCCCATCGGTATACAGCTTCCATCGAATGGCGGAACTACATCACCACTACTTGGCTCACTTGATATAGTGAATTCTGTAATGAAGTAAGCTAGTGCTTGCCCCTGGATAGCCCTTCGTGGAAGGTAAGTGATATTGAGTTGACTCAGCTCAATGTTCCATTTAAGTAATCTTCCAGAGGTTTCTGGGCGTTGGAGCACCTATCGTAGAGATTGATCGGTACAAACACTTATCGGGTGTGCTTGAAAATACGGATGGAGCTTGTGTGATGCAATCACCAAGCAGTAGGACAGCTTCTCAATCTTAGGATAATTTCTCTTTACCCCCGTTAAACATTTACTGACATAGTATACTAGCTTTCGAATTCCTCGCGACTAATGGCATGCTAAGACACGACCCAGTAAACATATAACTCCTCATGGTCTACAAGCTTTGATAGAATCAGGGGCTTCTCCAAGTGTCTCACCAGAGCTCAGAATGCATCCTCACAGCTTGATGTCCATTCAAAATTTCTCTTCCTTTTCCTTATCACATCGAAGAAAGGAATACACTTATTGGTCGCTCTGGATATGAATCGACTCAACGCAGCGACTTTTCCATTCAGGCTTTGTGCTTGCTTTATAGTTTTGGGCGCTTGTATGTCACGAATAGCCTGAATCTTTTTTCGGTTGGCATCGATTGCCCGTGCATTGACAATAAAACACAAAAAATTTCCCGACGTAACTCCAAAGGAACATTTTAGTGGATTGATTTTCATTCCGTAGTACCTGAGTATATCAAACATCTCCGCTAAGTCTCGAATATGGTCGTTTGACTGTCGTGACTTCACGAGCATGTCATCCACATAGACTTTCATTGTTCTACCATTTTGATCTTTAAATATTCGATTCACCAAACGTTGATAAGTGCTCCTGCATTCTTCAACCCGAAAGGCATCACTACATAATAGTACAATCCAACGTCCGTGACAAAATTAGTATGCTCCTGATCCAAAATGTGCATCAGGATCAAAATTTATCCCGAATACGCTTCCATGGATGACAATAATTCATGTCATGCTATTGAGTCAACCAGCTGATCAATTCTGGGTAAAGGGAAACTATCCTCAGGGCATGCCTTGTTCAGGTCTACGTAAACAACACAGGTCCTCCATTTTCCATTCTCCTTTCTCACTAGCACGGGGTTATATACCCATTCAGGATAGAGGGAGTCGCAGATGAACCCATTGCTTTAAGTTTGTCTACTTCCTCGTGAGAGCAACAGACCTCTTCGAGTCCATACCTCTCCTTCTTTGCTTCACTGGCACATACTTCGGGTCAATGTTCAACATATGACTTGCGATGGAGAAGGAAATCCCGAACATATAAGAGTGGTCCAAGCGAAAAAATCTAGATTCGCTTGGAGGAAATCAGTAAGATCCTCATTCATCGAGGGGGTGAGTTGTGAACCAATCTTAAGCACCCGTGATGGGTCATCATGGCTGAATAGAATGGCAATCGTTAGTTCAACCGGTGCTACCTTATCCTCCTTGGCTTCTTCATCATTGTTCCTCGGATCTATGTCTTTATAGATCCGACCCTGTTGTCCAAGCCAAGCTTGGGCATTACTTGTCAATTTTTAGCAACATGGATGTGGACATAGTTGTCCACAACTTTTCCCTTCTCTCTTCGCTGGGCCTGTCTTAGCTCATCCACATAACATGCACGACCAACTTGATCGTCATGCACAACACCAACTCCTCTATCCATCAAAAATTTCAAGGAACACCATGGGGCCAAAGCTGCCATAAACTTCGCCAGGGCCGGTTGGCCCAGAAAAACATTATATGGGGAATCAACATCCAAAAAAATAAACGGTAGAATCCATACCTTCCTACATTCACCTTCTCCTAATTCAACTGGAAATTCGACAAAGCCTATCGCATTAGTGGCTGCACCAATAAAGCCACGAATACGGGATTTAGATGGTTTCTGATCCTTTGCCTCCACCTTCATTTGGTCATATGCCTTTTTGAAGATAATATTCACAGAACTCCCACAATCAATCGGTATCTTTCTCACAAGTGCCGACCCAGTCATGGCTGAGATGACCATCGAGTCAATGGTAGATGCCTCTACTTGATCGGCATCCCTACTCCTGAATACTATATCATCCGTCATCATTCGTTGCTGTTTCATTGGAGTCCCATCTTCCATGTTCGAGCAGCATTCAAAATCCACATGCTTTAAGGAATTAGCATAGCATTCCACTTCTTGCCAACTCTTTCTGTTAGATGAGGCCCACCTACTATTATGTTTATGATTAGTCTACCTACGGTCCGAGCGGGTTCCTCAGGTCGATGTAGAGCCTGGCCACGATTTGGGTCGGATGTCCCCTGTTTTCCTTCCTACGGATTCTTAACAAACTGCTGTAACTTCTTTTGCCGAATCAGTTTTACTATAGCGTCATGGAGGTGCCTACATTCCTCAGTGTAATTCTTGTAGGTCTCGTGAAATCGATAGTACTTCCCAGTCTGTTTCTGTTCCTTAGTGGATTCCTTTGGGCGCGGCTTTCGGTATTGGAATGTATTACAAGTTGATAAATGAATATTTTCTAGGGACGTGTTCAGAGGAGTGTATTCATTATAGGTTAGGATCCTTGGTTTCCACTTTCCTGTTTTCCTCTTCCTTCTGGAATTTCCTCTTTCGGATCCTTTAGTTGCATCATAAACTGCTCCATAATATTTCATTGCTAACTCATCAAATCTGGAGATCGATCGTGGAGGAAGTCTAGTGAACTACATAGTAGAAATTCCTGATAAGGTTATTGGGAAACATCTACATTTAGTTGCATCATTTTCCATAGCCGAGTCCATCATCCACTCGTATCTCATTACATGCTGTCGGGGATTAGTCTTCCCTTTATAGGTTGGAATAGTCGGCATACTGAACCTCCAGGAGTACTCATCCAGTAGGATAACATATGTGAATGGAGTATGACTTCCAGATATGCCCCAATCATCATTGGATAAGCCCTGATTTTACCTCATCAGTTGCCTGACCATAGCTGATAAATTCGGGGTCTGGATTGGAGGTGTCAGGTTGGACTCTGTCCTGCATGATCATTCCGGCTGGTGCTTTCTTAGAAAGTGATCTCCCGAACGTACGTTATGGGGACCCGCTTCGGTACGACCCTGACGAGGTGGTGGACGAGCCTCCACCTATGCTCCAGATTCTAAGTTTCCCACTCCAGTTTGAGTGCGATTTCCCAGGTGTAGGTGAGGGTCCGAGGTTCCAGGTAGGGAACTTGGAACATTTCTGTTGGACTATTCTACTGCACCAATTTATGCCATTTCAATCCTATAACGTCTATGCATGCGCTGTTCATCAGATGAAGCGGAGCTATCAGATGGTGAGTAGGAAGCAGGGATTCCTCCAGCATTATGATGCTGTTGCTGAGCAATCTGGGTCATGAGATTTGCGTTACCTTGAATTTGCTCGTTAAGCCGTCTCCTACTTTCCACGATTTATCTCATCAGCTCATTGAACTCTGCCGTGGTGACAACTTTTGATTGGTTTAGGATGGTGGCGGTTCCTGCACTAGGTTAGCTTGTTGATTACTGGGTCCCACTTGTTGGACGTTGGCAGTCTCGTTGACATTCGCATTGTGGGAGGTTGATCTGGTACACGGTCATTCCATCTTAGAGATTTTTGTCTAAACTCTAAATAGAATCTATGAACTCTTAAGAGTAATCTTGGATCTCCTTCGAGGGATTTCTTCAATCCAGTAGCGACAAAGTAGAACCTGACAGCCTGAGAATACACGCTCTAAGTGAAAGCACTAAAATGTTAGCACCAAAATTGGTCACTAACACCCAAGAATAGATTTGTGTAGAGAGAGTAATGAAGATAGTAAACCAAAACAGAGGGATGTATGTAAAACTAACAGCAGAAACAAAAACATCAAAATTATAGTGGTTTGGTATAACCGCCTACGTCCACTTCTCGTATGATCTTTATTACTTTTTTCAAATACTTGAATATAGATACAATCCTTAAACAAACAACTTAAATACAAGTTCGAGCCAAAAGAAAGCGAGTGCAGAAAATGACAGAGTCTCTCTGGAGTTCTCGAAAAAAGGTCCCTTCAATTGTACTTCTGCCCCTCTATTTATAGACGAAGATAAGCTAATCCCTTATGCAGGCCTAAGGCTGAGATAGTTCAGCCTACATATGGTAATCTTGAGTCAGTTGAACTAGGTACGTCGATCAACTTTGGCTGGGCGACAAGTACCGAACTGGGGTGTCTTTACAAACGACTCGAAGCAACTTTTCAAGGGCCTCGAAGCAAATAGTGGCGTGGTTCGAAGCAATGACATGCCGATCACCTCGCTTTAGGGTAGAACTGATAGCTATCAACACCTTGGTATGCACCGAACCAAATACACCGGCCCACAAGTGTCGGGCTACTCCTGACTGAACGACATATGCTAAACCAGCTGGGCTGACCCATCTAGCATTTCCTTCCTTGGTCGACCAATAGCAGTTGACTCATCTAGGCCGAACCGAAGTCGTCCGAACGACCAAGGCCGAACCACATCGACCCCCTATGTCCGACATCGTATCGATCGAATCATTTGCTTTTATCAGTCTTAGCCGATCCGCCCCGGTTTCACTCCAATGTTGAGCTACCTTGGCCAAGCCAGTGCTAAATATACTGAGCCATGTGTAAGCCGACCCGAATTCTAGTTACACTGGTCTCTTATACTTCCACCTCTTTCTTGGCTTGAGTCTCGTCTGAGTCCATCCATAGGATCTGCGACCATCGCCATGTAGCCGGGCCAAAGTGTCGGGTAACAATTATACATATATTTTAAATGGACAAAATCATACATGTATGTATGTATGTATAAATATATATTTTTAGCCTAAAATATTTTTGACATAATCTAACCATTTTATTAAATCCTTACGGTTTTAAATTTTTTTTGTTTAAACCATTTCCGTACGGAAATGTTTAAAAATTAATCCTCTTCTAAGATTTCATAATCATAAATATGATTAATTTGTATTAAAAAATATGTACATATATATATATATGTAATAATACACATATTATATTATAGTAGTATGTTATATTTTATAATAAATAATATATATAAATATATATATTAGGTTTTAAAATTAATTAATTATATATATATATTAAAAATCTTATAAGTATGTGATTTAACAAAATTATATATGTAAGATATATTTACGTTTATATATTAAAAACTAAATTTTATTTTAAAATCCTTTTAAAATTATTATTTCAATTCAATATTATTTTTTCTTTGAAGGACGAGAGCTATACTTACATACATACATATATATATACACACACACATTCATGTACATATACGTACACATATATACATATATCAGGAAAATAGCATGAAGGAAAAAATTCATCAATTTTTTGGCTTCAAGAACATGCTCTCAATTTTTAAGTGCAAATAAAAAACGTTTTGACTAAATATAGTAGAAGAACAAAAATTCGGTGAGAAGGACAGTGCCAATATGTAGCATCGGTTTTGTATTTACTTACTTAATTAAAAGAAGGATAGAACACTTATGTTTCAATTTTATCACGTAACGGTTGATCTTGCCTTGTGGTAGCATTTTATTTTCAAATGATACGACTTAGTAGCATTTTATACTTGATAGTTTTCTTTTTACATAATGTTTTCATATAATGCTACTGTACGGTATCATTTTTACCAGTTATGTTCTTATGACTAAATTTTGAAAACCCTATTCTAGAGGCTAAAATACTTTGGATGTTTGTTCTTTAGAAAAATTTCCCTTACGTATATATGTATGTATGTCTATATGTATATATAATCTTAGTTTATGTATACAAATTCATGTATGTTGTCGACAGCATACACATATAGAGATTCATGATATCATGATCTAATCTCAGCATATGGAATCAAGATAATTATCAAATAAGTAAATAAATAAGCAACCTTGAAAAAATCCAAATTATTATAAGTTGATTGTTGAGTCAATCAACTCCACTTGAATCGAAATTCAAATCCTTTTAGAGAGAGCTACCAGATTGAAAGCACTACACAACGATATCATGTTTTATTTGAATTTGTTTTGTTTGATGCTTGAATTAATGGAGAATGAGGGGAGGTGGGTCCATCCTGATATGAAAGAGGGAGATACTAAAAGAGAGCGCAAGAAACGAGTGGTTAAAGGTGTTTAAATAGTAGAGAGAGGGAGCTAAAAATGGATTAGGATCCACTATTTTCTCTTGAAAATTTCAAATCACTTTGAATCAAATTCAATCCCCTTTCCTTCACCTTTATGAACGTCCATCATTACCCCATATATATGCCTCATAATCACTTTAAGCCCGATAAAATAGAATACATTTAGATCCAATTTAAATGTACATCGATATCGTATATTGATACGCATATATACATCTTTTAAATGCATACTATTTTCAACATAAATCAAATATAGTTTTATAATTAATATTTCACGATAGTAATTAATTTAATTAGTTTATAACAATTATAATTTAATTAAATCAGGTGGTAGTTGGAGTATTCAACATTTCGGTTATGTGATCTTCATTGTAAATTCGGTTAGCGATAACGTCGAACAATGAATATTAACGTTCACGCGTCACCTTAGCTAGTGGTGTGACTTATGATCAAATTTATCACTTACATAACTTGGTAAAAAATAATTTTACTTATATTAATCATTATTCGGCAGTGACAATTATTTATACCAATTCTCTTTGTCAAAACTACATCACATTAGGACTTATGGAATTTGGTAACAGGTGAAATTCCAATATAGCCCATTTTCGGCCTTATATTCCAAACACCAAGCCCTTAGTTCAATAATTACAATGATTATTAACCGAACTATTTTGGCCAAAGACTTTGACTTTGTATTCACTTTAGTCAACCGTGATACTAACCTCATATAACTGAATGGACAAATTCTCCATTGAGTAGTGTTTTACTTTCACTGCTTCCACTCTACCCAACTATATTTGTTCTATGGACTTTGTGCCACGGTGTAACTATAATCAAAGTGGAGTTTCCACTTTGAAGCTCAACAATTTCTTAAACCGAGAGAATTCTGTAATTATTATCATATCATTATTTTTTGTTCGACCTTAGTTATATAAACCAAAAGAAAACTATTGACTGAATAATTTCATAATTATTCAATAACCACTAGTACGTAACCCATTGGTGTTCCTAGTAGTCATGAGTAATACACTGCCTAACATTTAGAGAGCGTTGCGTAGGCTAGTATTAACTGAAGTATCGATATCCAATCTTCATACATCTTTACTAAGAATATTTAAAATGATGTGCTTATTATATTTTGATAAATTGCTCATGATTACAACACATTGCAATTACTGTCACAAAACACACCATTTATGAATTTTCTGTTAAATATAGTTAAATCATATAACTAATTAATTATAACACATTACACTACTAGAATAATAGTCATTTCCGACGGCTGTCAACCGTTAGCAGCCATCGCTAGCCGTCGGAAAAGCTGTCTCTATGGTGTATGCGGATTGGCGATTGTATCGATGACTATTTGACGACGGGTACTCATGGCACTTTTCGATGGTTTTGTAACGGTTTTTGGTGCTCACATGGCGTCCAAACTTTCCTTGGATCCATCGAAAACCATCGTGAACCATCAGAAATCTTAACCATTACGCCGTCGATTGCCGACGCTAGCCGTCGAAAATTGACGACCAAAGGGCCATCGGTAGCAATCAAAAACCGTCGGCAATCTGGGTAATTTATTTTATTCCTACAGCCATTCGATTCATGTGCCACAAAAACATATCAAAAATCAAGTTCACATATATCCAATATCCAAACTCTAGCAACACATAATCAACTTATATCCAATACCAACTCAATCCCCACCAATTCAATATTAAAACAAAAATCAAACAATACACTAAATAATCAACATCAAACATCCAATATATACAATCAACATACAACATGCCAAAATAAACCAACATATCATCTAACATAGCGTCAAAATGTATCAACCATATCCAAATACATCAATTTCAAGATGTCCAACCAAACATAAACACAAAGTGTCATACCAATCAAGACTCATCGTCAGCTCAAGAACCACCCGATGAAGAAAATGACCCATGCCGTTGCACCTCAACCAAACATTGGTTTAACTGCGCCACATCCGTAGCTCGACGGTGGTCTTTCTTCTACAGCTCCGCGGTCATAGCTCTAAGCTCCACGATGTCTTTTTGCCCTGACCTTTTTAATATACTTTCTATGAGGACTTAGCCTGTAGATAATCAAGAGATATGTCAAAAAATCAGAAATGTATTTTAGTGACTAGTGTAAATTAAGAAGGAAAAAATATTAGAGCATAATCATTTGTTAAAACATTAACGATATATTTTTTCTGTGACAATTTTTTCTGATTATTGGTTTAAACTTATAAGTTAGTAAATTTTTAGAAATTACCGCTTGATTCCCAAATTCATAATGCCTATTTCGCGATGTAGGTTCCATGGTGGACTCAAAAATCGCGTCCTCCTTGTCAGTGGTCAATGAATCCCATCTCGGTCCCTCCAAAATCTGTACTCTTGCTTCTGCAAATTTTTCCTACAATGGAAAATAAAATAAAATTGAAATTCACACAATATTATTTTAATTATTCTTATAACTAATTAATTGAATTGATCAATAATAACTTCTAATTTAAAATAAGCTTACATAGGATTCACTTGCTTTATCATCACTCCATGTGTACGATATTGAGCCATCTTCATTTGTTTTCTCGGTGGCATGAGTATGAGCAAATATGTCCATATAGGAGACGGGACTGTCACGCTCTCTTTCCTAAAATACTTAGTACGTATTATTGTTGTTTATACAAAACTACATAAGTTAGTAACTCTTTATATTGCAATTAATAAATTTATCAGATCCTCACGATGATGTCGGAATGATTTGGAGCCACTACGATGTATAACTGGGTTCTTGTTCCTATTTGCAGAGTTCGTCCCTAACTCCGCCTTGCAAATTTAAATTGAACATTACATGTTTTAGCTTTAAATTATGTATCATATACGGGAACAAATTAAAATGATATAGGATAAACTTACCTTGAATTCATCACTATTTCACCAAGCAACCCAAGCATCCCACACACTAGCGCAAATCCAATCAAGCTTCTTCCTTGATTTTTTTATACCAGACATTGTGTCCCGGTAATTCTTAGATACCTTGGAAGTCCATCGGTATTGCTAGTTAATTTTTTAGCGCCATATTCTTTAGTGTTGAATTTATATCAATTGACGAAGAATATTGGATATGTCTTGATTTTTCTTTTTGGTCCCATAGCAAGATGTCTCGGTCCTTCATCGACCACACAATTTCTCGGATCAAAAACGTAGTTCGAAAACCAATTAGCGAATTCTTTACTGATGTCGCCGCTTGGATGTTGTAATTTGTAAATACTGTAGATATAGATAATATATTGCATTGTAATAAATATGCATGAGTATTATTTTAAAAAAATATCCAAACTTATAATTAAATAATACCTAACGAATGGTGCAACATCAACATAATATAGAAGAATATACATATGTGCTACATGGTAATCTCTATCGTCTAATCATACTTCCACACATTTTCCAATAGGTCGATCATGTTGTCTAAAAATAAATAACATTGCTTGAGAAGATTCTTGTTCAACCCCTCCATCATTATTCATAGCACTTTCAAATGATAAGTTCACGTGGTCACTGAAATAATGAGAGAAAAAGAACGAAGCTTCTTCTTCGATATATGATTGCAAATTGAAACTTCAACTCGTGCTTTTTGTCTAATTTTTTTATTTAAATAATTTGTGTACTTATTAAAAATTATTTCAAATTGACATTTAATATGTAACATACCCAACATAAATAGTACCTATCAAATTGATACATCCATCCATATATCACAAGTCTGCGAAGACGTGCTTCAAATGGAAGATAATAGGTAAATGATCCATTAAATTAAAGAAACTTAAAGGAAATATTTTCTCCAATTTGTAGAGTGATATAAGAATTTTTTCCTCAAGTTTATATAGATAATTAACTTTTAACATAGTCAAACAAAGCTCCTTATAAAACAAACTAAGTTATGTTATAACCGTTCAAACTTTTACGACCAATAGTCCTTTGAAAGCAACAAATTTCCCATTATTATGTGACAACCACGGCTTTTCATCCCACTCAGTTTACCATTCTTATAGTCGACACATCTACGAAGATTAGAGAAAATCCCATCAAGAAATCTTAACCCTTCCATCCATTTTAACAGAACTTTAACTTGTTTACTGTCTGGCTCATAGCATGCTTTGGGTTTTTTAGTGCCATTTGGCTTAATATGAAGCTTGAGACGATTACATACTGCTTGGATATCACAACTTGATTTCAAATCATTCTTAGTTTTCCCTTTACATTCAAAACTATATTAAAAACATTAACAAACACTTTTTCTCGTTATGCATCACGTCAAAATTATGACGAATTAGGAGATTTTTTCAATGGGGCAATTTCCAAAATATGCTTTGTTTGCACCAATTATGAACCCTCGATTTACCTTAAATTTCAATTTGCCCTCCAGTTTCATGTATCTTTGGATAATCCTTTACAAGTTCATATATATCTTCGATTGACCAAATCATTGGTGGTCGCAAAGTCTCTTGTCTATTAGCTGTAAAGTTTTTTCTATGTTTTCTAAAAGGATGATTATTATGAAGAAAACACCTATGACAACCAAACCATGATATTTTCTTTCCACGCGTGAAAGAAAATGACCATGTTTCTTCTATACAATAAGGACAAGCTAGACGACCGGTCGTTCTCCAACCGGAAAGCATTGCATACACAGGAAAATTATTAATAGTCCATAATAAAGAAGCAAACATACAGAATTTTTTTAGAAATGTCATATGTCTCAACTCCTTCATACCATAATGTTTTCGACTCTTCAATCAACGGTTGTAAATAAACATCGATTCCTTATGTCGGATCATCAGGGCCAGCGACGACAATAGTGAGAAAGATATATGGAGTTTTCATACACATCCATAGAGGTAAATTGTAAGGTATAACGATTATAGGCCAAAATGAATATTTAGGACCAAATTAAGAGAATGGTAAAAATCCATCTGTACATAAACTAAGTCCAACATTACGGCTCTCCGCTGCAAAAGCATGATATGTCTTATCAAAATGCTTTCATGCTTTGCCATCAACTAGGTGTGTTAACATATATTCTTCCTGTGTTCTCACACTGTGTCATCCCATATGATTTGCGATTGCAGAGGATGCCTGTAGCCGATGAAGCCTAGGAGTTATAGGTAAGTAATGCAAACGCTTGTACGAAACTTCCATTCACTTCTTTGTTCTAGGTTTGTATCTTTCCTCATTGCATGTTCTATAATTTCTTAGATTGATGCCTTCTTTCAAAAATAACATGCAGCCATTTAAACATGTATCTATTTTTTGATACGGCAAACCAAAAGAAGACGTAAGTTTTTTCACTTCATAATGATTTTTGCACATCAAATTATCGGATAGCATATGCCGTTTGGCAGCTTGTGCATAACTGTAAATCCATCTTCTGTGAAGTTGTATTTTGATTTCATCGCAATGTATTCTACAATTACTGATAATTGGATACCGCTTGTGCAGCTATCCCAAAGAGGTTTCTTTGTAGCATCCAATAAATCATAGATTTTTTTGCTCCAATATTTGGTTATTCTTCGACATTAACATCGTCATCATCAACTTCAAAAGTAGGAAAAATCGATCGTATTGCATCTTCAACCATATCTTCTATAGGATTCATCGTAACAATTTCATTACCCACCTCCCCCTCTGAATGTACAAGATTAGATGCTACAAGTTCTTCATGACGATCCCACACAAGATAATTCGACACGAAACCGTATTAGTACAAATGGACTTTAACCGTATCCGGTATCAAATGCTTCAACAATTTGCACCTACTACATGGACAACGAATTTCTCTTCGTTTCCATTATTACTTAATAAAGCAAATTCAATAAATATGTTTACACCATTATAAAAATATTCCATTATTGAGCCTCTCATTTCCCTTCGAGGATGATACATCCAGGTCCAATCAACAAAATAATTGATCACTTTTCCTATCTAAAAAAATATAATAGAGATTAAAAAAAGTATTAATCATTTTATGGACTGACATTTGGATTTTCATATCATTTATTAATTAATATTCATTTATGCGTTTTAGGGATTGACACAAAAAATTAATTAGATTATTAAATTTTTAGTTTATTGTTTTCTACTTTGAAGGCTGGTCATCCTACTTCCCATTACAAACATAGTACTAATTACATTTCGTAAATCATTTCATTTTAAATGATTCAACGAAATTGCATCAGCACTTCTTCTTTGTTACCTGTATTGTACACAAATGCGTGTACAGAGAACAAAAAAGAAATGCTGTCGAAATTTGGTAAACCATTTAAAATGAAATGGTTTACAAAATGTAACTACTTTATTATGTTTGTAACTTGTCCAATACAGGGAAAATCCGACAAATATTGTATCAGACGAATATAGATGTCAGTTCTTTGACAAAAAACGAATATCCATATAACATCATATACAATACTTGTCAAACGAGGCCAAAAACTCTCTAAGGGATATTAATTATATACATAACATATATTAGCATATATAATTCATTTATGCATTGTAATGTTTTAATAATTATATAATATAATTTTTTTTCAATTTTTATAATATCTTATATGTTTTCAATTATAACAAATCATGTGTTATCCCGCTTTTTGACAAAGCCGTGATACCAAAAGATCGGTCAAAAACAAAAGACAGTTCGTCTCAGAGATTGGTTGTACTACACTTCGCTATGGATATCGATGAATTTTGTCCGAGTCCGGATTGTGCCAGAATTGACAAGACATGATGAGCAAAACTGTAGAAGCCAGCGTTTCAAGTTTCAAGCCAATCCGAGTTCGTAAGCTCAAGATATGATGGATTCAATTTGAGAAAGATAGCCCTTGTTCGATTCGAACCCATAGGATACCCCATAGTTCGAATCGATGGCCAGAAATTATGTTCGAATCCATTGATTCGACTCCACCTACTTCGAATCCATCACTTTGGAATACTTCGAATCCATGAAGTTCGTACCCATCCTCATGTCTCAGCTCGACTCCATCTAGTTCGACTCCATGCTACTTCGTGTCCATTGCGTTCGCACCGGTTAGAAAGGAATTAGCCTCGCGTCTACCTAGTTTGAATCCATCAAGATAGAAATAGTTCGAATCCACCCTCGTATGCCTTAGTTCGAATCCATCAAGATAGCAATAGTTCGAATCCACCCTCATATGCCTTAGTTCGAATCCATCAGGTATATATTGCTTCGAATCCATGAGAAGTTCCTCTGCTTCAACTCCATCGGGCAAGCCCTCACTTCAAATCCATCCTCGCATGTCTATGTTCGAATCCATCCAAAACCCTCCCTAGTTCGAATCCATCAGAGTATTCCTATCTTCAAGTCCGTCAAGCTGAAACCCTTCGAATCCATGCAGTTGTAGGGACTTCGACTCCATCTAATAACTCTCTTCGAATCCACCCTATTGAGGCAAATTCGAATCGATCAATAGTGACTTTCCCTGATCGATTCGAAGGAGCATTAGTTCAATTAATACGAAGGAGGCACGTCTTCGAATCGATCACCTCGGATCCACCAAGTCCATGCAGCTAAAGCCAAGGATTAGACCCAGTAAACTCGGAGGAAAAGGAGGATTGACCCGAAGCACACGGACCACATCCTCATCTTCACATGCAGAAGCATGGATTCGAACCTATGGATTCAAACCATATCGATTCGAACGAATCCATAGGACGAGGAGCACCATCTTGAATCGATCATAACTCGAGATCTACAAGTCCAAATGCTATAAAATTTTCACAGGAGCTTGCGTATACATATAAGAATGTCCATGCCAAGTTTCATCACGGTTGGACACTTTCTCGATCGATTCAAACCAAGGGTCGAATCGATCCCAAAGTGGGCCCGGATCTCCAGAATTCGGCCGTATGGGCCCCCTCACGTGCCAGAAGTGGTCCCCCGGATTTTAGGCGAAATATCAGCCTTCTGCAGCTATAAATAGATCCTCAGGTCATTCAGAAAAGGGATCGGAATTCTGAAGCACCAAGACTCTACCAGATTCAATTCTACACCTTATCATCATTGTTGCATTCGAGTTTCAGAGCTATAATCCATGGTAACTTGCTGTAACCACTGTAATCACCAAGAGAATAATCAATAAAGATAGAAAACTTCAAAGTGGACGTAGGCAAGATCGCCGAACCACTATAAATCCTATGTCGTTTACTTGTTTTCTGCTGTTTCTGTTGAATGTTCATCTTTTTTGTTATCTACAAATTTGTTATTTGTGACTACGAACGAGTGCTTTCACGACTATTGGGTGTTTGTGGTCAATTTTGATGCAAATATTTTGGTGCTTTCATTGAGAGCTGCTGATTCAGGATAATTTGAATTTGAAGGCTTAAAGATTTAGATCTAAGAACCATGACGAGACAATCGAGCAGAAGGCCAAGGCCAGAGAGAAGTGAACACCAAGGAAGTCAAGAGGCTTCTTCAGGAGTGAATCAAGCATCGATCTTCATCACTAGGGACGAGATGGAGACAATGATGAAGAAACAGGAGGAGCTGATCCAAAGTTTGTTCCAACAGATAGGACAACTTAGAGCACAGAATAGAGAAGCGAATGGAGTTCAAAACGGAGCAGGACCATCCGGCGTAGCACCTGAACTAGGGGACGCGCACATGGAGAATGTTTATCCAATCCCTGAGAGAGAGAGATGCATCTACCCAAGCTAGGAGTAGCAGAGGAGTGAACGCTCAGTCAAGGGGGCAAATCCCAGAATTCCCTCGTGGACTCGGGGGGCAGGTTGAAAGTAATGAACGAAGATTGCATCTCGGTGACAACGACAGATTGGCGGAGATGGTTAGAAGAGCTATGAGAGGCGGTTTGGTAAATAAAGATTTGGAGGATGTTAATAGGAGTCCTTTTACTCCAGCAATCAGACGAGCTAGAAACCCACCGGATTTCAAGTTACCATCATTAGACATGTATGACGGGAGAACAGACCCCACGGTTCATCTAACGAAGTATATGAGACATATGGAAGTGCTGGGGGCATCAGAGGAGGTTATGGCCCAGTGCTTTCCATTGTACTTGGCGGATATTGCAGCATTGTGGTTTAGACAATTGGAGAATGGATCCATCGGAACATGGAATGGTTTAATTGAGAGATTTATGAGGCAATTCAGGGTTCACATTACAAGACCCAAGAATGTGATGACTTTGGCAACCCTAAAGCAGAAAGCCGGAGAGACCTTGAGGAGTTATCTAGCACGATTCAATGCAGCAGCAGCTTCGGTGGATCGAGCAGATCCATCTATGGTGGTGATGGCAGCTGTGTCCGGAGTAGCTGACGGCACAGAGTTTAAAAATTCATTGACTAAAGATCCACCCGTGGATCTAGAGGAATTCTACAACGAGGCAGAAAAGTTTTTACGATTAGAGGATGCGAATGCAGAAAGAGAAGAAGGAGAGGGAATAGAAGTTTATGTGTTAAAGACAAAAAGCCTTTCGAAAAGGACTCAGACAAGGATAAAGGAAAACGAAAGGCTGAGGATTATAACGACAAGTCAAAGCGGCAACGGAGGGAGCCACGATTCACCACTTACACCGAGCTGAATGAGAGTCTGGAGCGAATTTATCAGAATACCAAAGAGCAGGTTCCGTATCGTAGACCGATGCGAAGGGATCCAACTTCTGACGAAAGGAGATCAGATAAGTTTTGTGTATTTCATGAATTAAACGGTCATAACACTAATGATTGTAGGCATCTGAAGGACGAGGTGGAAGGGCATATCAGGAACGGTATGCTCCTTCAATATGTGAGGAGGCAAGCTTCAGCGGTGGAGCCGGAGCGACCACCGCCTACATCAGCCAGGGGTGGCCCTGAACCGGGACACCGTTTGATCATCAATTGATTGAAATAACGATGGACAAGTCGTAAGCTCCCCACTAACGCAATTAAACCATTTACGCATGTACGAGATCGCGAACGTTCTCCAGGCATGCTCTGAATGATCATTGACTGTTTCGTAGTGGGAACTTACACTTATACATCCTTACTTTGCTTTTGTTTCATTTTGATTTGGACATTTAGACTTGGTTTGTTTGGACATTTCTGTTTTAAAATTCATCTGTTGAATAGATATTTGATCCTGATAATTCTGAAATGGCTAAGCTACTTACACATGTACGGGGTCGCGAACAGTCCTTAGGCATGCTCTGAGATGGCGATAAACCGCCCTGACAAACGATCCAGGGACCCACGCGAACGTGAGCCTGGTATCGATAATACCAAGCCCTCCCGGGCACACTTTCTCGCCCCGAACGGCACCCGACTTCGAACAGTCACAACTCGCCACGAACGGCGCCCGACCTCGAACGGTCACAAAAACGCCTCGAACGGCACATGATCGCGAACGGGCACAACTCGCCTCGAACAGGCACAACTCGCCACGAACAGGCACGACTCGCCCCGAACGGCACAACTCATCTCACCTCAAATGGCTCGATCGCGAACGGTCGTCATTTGAGGACGTCAACAGGATATGAACGTCCAGCTCATGGCATTAAAAAACACGCCTTCCTACCGCAAGGCATGTTTCAAGGGGCAAATGTTATCCCGATTTTTGACAAAGCCATGATACCAAAAGATCGGTCAAAAACAAAAGACAGTTCGTCTCAGAGATTGGTTGTACTTCACTTCGCTATGGATATCGATGAATTTTGTCCGAGTCCAGATTGTGCCAGAATTGACAAGACATGATGAGCAAAACTGTAGAAGCCAGCGTTTCAAGTTTCAAGCCAATCCGAGTTCGTATGCTCATGATATGATGGATTCAATTTGAGAAAGATAGCCCTTGTTCGGTTCGAACCCATAGGATACCCCATAGTTCGAATCGATGGCCAGAAATTATGTTCGAATCCATTGATTCGACTCCACCTACTTCGAATCCATCACTTTGGAATACTTCGAATCCATGAAGTTCGTACCCATCCTCATGTCTCAGCTCGACTCCATCTAGTTTGACTCCATGCTACTTCGTGTCCATTGCGTTCGCACCGGTTAGAAAGGAATTAGCCTCGCGTCTACCTAGTTCGAATCCATCAAGATAGCAATAGTTCGAATCCACCCTCGTATGCCTTAGTTCGAATCCATCAAGATAGCAATAGTTCGAATCCACCCTCGTATGCCTTAGTTCGAATCCATCAGGTATATATTGCTTCGAATCCATGAGAAGTTCCTCTGCTTCGACTCCATCGGGCAAGCCCTCACTTCAAATCCATCCTCGCATGTCTATGTTCGAATCCATCAGAGTATTCCTATCTTCGAGTCCGTCAAGCTGAAACCCTTCGAGTCCATGCAGTTGTAGGGACTTTGACTCCATCTAATAACTGCCTTCGAATCCACCCTGTTGAGGCAAATTCGAATCGATCAATAGTGACTTGCCCTGATCGATTCGAAGGAGCATTGGTTCAATTAATACGAAGGAGGCACGTCTTCGAATTGATCACCTCGAATCCACCAAGTCCATGCAGCTAAAGCCAAGGATTAGACCCGGTAAACTCGGAGGAAAAGGAGGATTGACCCGAAGCACACGGACCACATCATCATCTTCACATGCAGAAGCATGGATTCGAACCATATCGATTCGAACGAGTCCATAGGACGAGGAGCACCATCTTGAATCGATCATAACTCGAGATCTACAAGTCCAAATGCTATAAAATTTTCACAGGAGCTTGCGTATACATAGAAGAATGTCCATGCCAAGTTTCATCATGGTTGGACACTTTCTCGATCGATTCGAACCAAGGGTCGAATCGATCCCAAAGTGGGCCCGGATCTCCAGAATTCGGTCGTATGGGCCCCCTCACGTGCCAGAAGTGGTCCCCCCGGATTTTAGGCGAAATATCAGCCTTCTACAGCTATAAATAGAGCCTCAGGTCATTTAGAAAAGGGATCGGAATTCTGAAGCGCCAAGACTCTACCAGATTCAATTCTACACCTTATCATCGTTGTTGCATTCGAGTTTCAGAGCTATAATCCATGGTAACTTGCTGTAACCATTGTAATCACCAAGAGTATAATCAATAAAGATAGAAAACTTCAAAGTGGACGTAGGCAAGATCACCGAACCACTATAAATCCTATGTCGTTTACTTGTTTTCTGCTGTTTTTGTTGAATGTTCATCATTTTTGTTATCTACAAATTTGTTATTTGTGACTGCGAACGGGTGCTTTCACGACTATTGGGTGTTTGTGGTCAATTTTGACGCAAACATCATGGATATAATATTATATTTCAAAAAAATAAACTTCATTAGACACTCATTTATTTATTAATTTTAACGGATTCGATGTTCAGGTAAGCTAGATTTGTTATATAAACTATCAATCAATATTTGATCTTCAATAATAATATTTGAATTGACATTGACATTTTAGCACACTAATTAACACTAAATCATATCAATAATTCGACACATAAACTAATTAACCTAAGTTTAGCTATAATTATATTTTAATTATCGGATTTACACACTTATAACTATAATTAGCATATCACAATCAATCAACATACAATTGCAAACACCTAAGTGGTAGTATGATCAAATACAAGTATAAATTAACACTAATTTATTAGGGTAAATTGGAGTTAGAAAAAAAAAAACCTTATTTTGCTGAAATTGTAATGCTAAAGCCTGAAGAGGAGAAGTTGAAAATGTTTCTGGTGGTGGCGGACAATGTACAACAGTGATGGCCGTAGGTGGATGAATTTTGGGGAAGATGAAGGGTTTGGGTTGTGATTTGGAGGAAGAAGATGAAATGAAATTGTTATCGGCCGATTCAGCTAAATCCCGACGCGCATTGGTTTTCGACAGCCGGTGTAGACAACTTTCCGATGGTTTTTGATCGCAAAAGTACGGTTATTACGTAATTGTCACGGCAAAACCACGCCGTCGGAAGCCATCAGAAAGAGCCGTGGGTGGCCGTCGCAACCTTCCGTTGTGATAAACAGAAATTTTAGTAGTGTTATAATAAGTATATAACAGAAAGAAACACACATTTTATTTCAAATGAAATTTCATTACAGAGCTAATAATTTTCAGTAAATTACAGAACTTCCTATAGGGCATACCTTTAACTCTATCAGGTAAAAGCTTCCTTCTAAATATACGTTCCGCGAAATACTTTTGTATTATTTTCGTTTGGTTTTCAATCTAAATTTATATTAAATTGTGAAATATTTCGAACAAATGTTAAAAAAAGTTTTTAAAAAAAATCGGTTTTTATTGCAGATATATGCATTTGTAACTACAATATTTGAATTATTTTTGGTGCATATATTTACTGAAAATTCTTCAAATATTTTGGAAAGAAATATATTTGTAGTGAAAATTGTAAAGTTTTGAAATTTCTAGTTCAAATATGTATGTCTGATGTGTACACCAAAATGTGCAAATATACCAAGCTTTTAGGCAAATTTTCAAAAAAAAAAAAAAATTATTTACAACAAAAATTGCAAATTTTGGAAAATAATTTTATATTTGTTGCTGGTGTTACTAACACGAATGTGCTTTATTCAGTTCTAATATAAATCTACGTGTAACCTAATCATTAGCATTTGAACGACCAGACTTTGAAAGATGAGTTGAACATACATAATGAATAGTTATACGTACTTTATTTGATGGATGAATTAAGCATACATCATGAATTTATACGTACTTTAGCGCTATTCATTTTCTAATGTTTTGCCGTTGTGCTTTCAATATATTAAATGTCATATGGTTGCGGTACAAAAGAACAATGTAAATCGGATATTAAAAATGACGTACAACTTATATATTGATGGTGTAAGGGAAATAATATAAATGAACGGTAGTGGACGAATATGGAGAAATAAAAACCCCACCGCTTCACTTATTTAAAACCACGTGACTGTGGCGGAGAATGAGAAGAAAGAGGCAGAGCCAACTAGCCAACCAGCTCGTGCTTCTTGGCTTGGCTTGGCTGATTTTAACTCCTGTCTACGTACAAAATGTTTGACCAATTCCTCTTCAAAGCACCCATTATGCACCCTTTGTCAGTCAATGGAACCCTGTTTCTAGGTTACTACTTTCTATCGATAGAGCCATAGGGGGGTGGAAATACAAGAGAAGTTTTTTAGTTGTGGGAACGAAGTATTGCTTGACATGTACGGCAACGTGACATACTATTCTCAACTTGCCTGCTTCTAGATTATACCTTCTTTTATACTATTTTATTTTTTCCCTGCCAGGTAAACTTTTTCTTATGCCTTGCTCAACTTCACTCTCTTTTATTTCAGTTCGTCTGAGTGATACGTTTAAAATTGATTCTCCCTTTTTATTTTTATTTTTCTTTTTTAGGAATTCGCGGGTCGATTCTGATTAGAGTTTACAGATTAAAGTTTAGAGATTATAGGTTATCCTATACTTCTATCCCAGATTATTTTCTTATATTCTCTAATACTGTTTTTTACGAGAAATGTGTACACGGCTGAGATCGAACCTATATCTATTAACATACCTAAACATTCTTTTTCATTGCGCCGCACCTGCGGACTGAACAGAAAATAATTTTATTTATTTATTTGTTATAATACTTTTATATTTATCATAATTAGTCATCATTAATTAATAAATTTAATCAATAAGCAATATAATTTCAAATTCAAATTTAATTTAAATACAATTCAAACACCTGCTACAAATTCAAACAAAAATTCAAATTATTTACAAAGAACATACAAATATTTTAATATATCAACAAAGCATCTCCGAACCGATCTCGTGTTGCAACAACTGTATTGTACTTGATGAACTTGCACAACCATGGTTGTGCTAATGTTCATGCAAATTTTACGCATAACTCGGTGAAATTTCTGCATTAACAATTACTTTGTAATTAGGATCTATATCACTTTAGTCTCTAATAAAATTATAAATAGCACAAGCTGCAACTGCAATTTGTGCTTATTTGGAGAAATTATATGTCAATATGTCACGTAAAATATTGATTATTTCTCAAATGCCAAATGGTCTTTCCACAGCTAGAAAACAAAATAGACATAAATTAAAGATTTCGTTATGCGACTTCGAAACATTTCGGTTTGTTGACAAGCACCATTGTTCAAGTGGTTAATTGATTCAGGCTTTGGTGCAAGAGGTCACAAGTTTGAAACTTGCTTTCGAACGTTTATTGACATGGGATATGTTGTCCTAATGATTTGTTGTATATAAAGTACCATTTCAAAAAAAAAAAAATAACATTTCGGTTTGTTGAAACTTTATAACATGATAGCATTTATTTCAATAAAGTGGTACATAACTATTTCTAAGCTGGTACTATATATCTACAAGGTAATACTTACCAGGTGGTGGGTCTAGGAAGGTTTTAACTTTTTTTAATAGTATGATTTAACAATTTGCTATCAAGGGTTGAGCATTCCCCACCAAATAATACAAAACTAAATATTAAATCATAATCAACAACGGAAAACATATTTTGTGTTGCGCATCTTTTTCTACATACAAATGTCGGCAATTCCTCTTTGCTAGCTCTCGCGGGAATATGTATTTCGTCTATAGCTTCAATTGTATTTCGAAAAAAGTAGTATTGTGTATCGTTCATAGTTTCATCGGGAGTCTCCGTAAAATCTTTTGGTTTGATTGCATCTTTGACCATAAGTAAAACACTTTGTAAGACCTTAGAAACATGAGTATTAATGCTACCACTTACAAATATATGTGATGCTCCATGGCTTGTCATGTAACAAAACATTCCTACCATATCAATGATCTCTATATTTCTAGTAGAAATTAAACCATACCTAGTAGAAGGACATCGCATTAACGTCAGAAAGTAGCACTATTCATTCCAAAAAGATCATAACTTTTGTTTGCAAATCCGTCAAGAACATCACCATCCACATTCGACCAGTGTAAGAAGAATATGATGGGAAGTATGAATGAACTAAAATGAATTTATTGCTAATCCAACATTAGCTTCGAGGTCATTGTCGTGCTCCTTTGGATCATCAAAAAAAGATAAATCATCGTTATCAATTGAGTTTTTCGAGTTTTGCGAATCATTTGCAGAATTATTATAGTCGAAATGTATATAGATATGATTAATTAGAAATTATAGGAAGAAATAGTTGGAAAATAATCTTGAAGAATGAATTTGAGGATGTCAACTTAAATATAGGGAAATGGATGTAAAAAATATGTCTTACATAATTTAGTTATGTCTGAATTAACAGTTAAGTCATGTACAACACCTACATTTTTGAGTGGCAAAACTCTCCCCAAACAACGTTGACATAAACGATACGTCCGATTTATCTGTAGTAAATAATGCATATTTAATATCAAATGCTTAATTATCAGTATTTGGTATGTCCATGAATGGGGCCAAACACCACAAGCACAAAAACGGCTTAAGACAAATAAACAATAAGCTCATGCATTATAAACAATGTGTGAATATTGCATCTCTATAGTTGTTGAAGTGAATTGCGATTGCTACTATGGTGTCTGGTGTCGATGTTGTTATGATAACTACAGCGAAAGGGTGTGGGTGGGCTGAAATGTGGTTGATGGTATGGTGGGTGATGCTAATGCTAATGTAACGACTATACTAGCAGGAAGTGGATGAAGTGAAGAACAGTTGTTGCTCCATGCGGAAGTTATTATGATGGTTCAAATGAAGAACGGTAAGCTAGTACTGACGTGTTGATGCTAATGCGAAGATTGTTGTTGAAGTGAAAACAATCGAAAGGCTGTTATGGAAGTGAGATGCTGGTTAGTGATGAAGATATTGTTGGAACAAGCGCATTAACAACGAGGCAAAAGCGGAAAACTTCTAAAAAAGATTCTTTCATTAATTTTGCACTATATCTTTTTTATCTTTACATGAATAATATATTGATACTAAATTGTGTTTAATGAATATTAGTAAAAAGAAGTTTGTTATTTAAATTAATTTAAAATTTATTTTTTATCTTTAAAACTTCAACATATATGTATGTTATGATTTAAAACTATTAATATATTATTTTTTGATAACAAGGGTAATACTTTATTTGAGCAAAACATCCATTTTGATATCTCGAGAGTTCGAATCTATGATCTCTAAATTCTCAGACTAAAGTTCATAAAGTTTGCGACTGGGCTAATGTCTTTGACAACTATTTATATATATTGTAATTTTAATTCAATTTTATTTTATTTTAAAAGAAAGGTAACTTTGTTACTTTGCTATTTAAATATATTACAATAATGGTTATCCCATTTACAACATTAGCCCGCATAACAAACTGAACGAAAAATGTAAAAAAGAAAAACTCTAGCGCATTATCAATTCCAACTCAACATTTTGTTTAATGATTGTGCCATTAAGTAACTACGATCTCCCATTAAATAATAATAAATATTAAAAAAAATCGGTAGCATTGGTGTTCATATTCGGCTTCTGCTAGTTTCAAAAATCGGAGCATCTTTTCGTTCTTACAGCTTCAGTTCATATAGGTGGAAAACGAGGCAAAAATGCGAGGTCTGGTGGTTTTTCTTTACAATCAAAAGATATAATCCAAAAATCGACAACTTTAGCATATATTTGTGTTGGGCTAGCATTCTTATTCAATTTGAGCATGAGGATTTTCATGTCTCTCTCTATGTACATGAAATTTATCCTTAAATATGGCAGTAAAAATTATTGGATTTCGTTCTTTCATATCACCCACACTGAATTTAATTTTAGTTTATAATGTTTAATTTGATAGAAATTCTCGTTCACAGTATGAACACCGTAAGTGTCATAAGCTAATCTTGGATATTTATGTGAATATTAGTATAATATATATATGTGTGTGTGTGTGTGTGTGTATGTGTGTGTTTGTGTATGCGTACATACAAAAAAACACACACACACATATACTGTAACAATCAGCACCTCAGTGAGTCCAAATTTTCGCTAAATCGAAAACCTAAATCCACTAATATATGGATCGAAATTTAGTATCTCGCAGATAAAAAAAATACATGTCAGAGCACTATTGATATAGCTCACAACAGAGTAGTAAAGTAAAATAAATCATATAGTTATCGATCAAGATTGACACTTTCAATATCTAGTGTCCTTATCAATGCCGAGCATGCACAAGGAACTTGTCCTTTTATTGATCCCGCCTTGAACCGGTACCTATCCCTCTAAAGTCATCCTATGAGTTGTAATGAGGAAGAGGCTGGAATAATGTTTTGGAGACTAGTGAATAATACATTTTGTACATAACACTAATTTATGCCTATTAATTTCCATTACATACTATGTCTCTTATTATTTTTTTACTTAGTCATCTTGACTTCAAGTTCGCACGATACACCCCATCTACCCGAAGTAGAGTATAACTGCACACACAGATATACATACATACATACATACAAGTACCACAGTTCTACTTCCGACCAAGATATTATCCCGCTAGTACCCGTAATTCTACACCGTCTGGCATCATCAATGTCTAGGCCAAATTATCCGTGTACAAAGTAGAACCTCTCGTTAGTGCCTAATGCGTCACAAAAGTTTAGCTGTATTCTACCTCGCTTGGGGATTTGTTAACTTGTCTGCTTCCTATTATGGAGTGAGCACTACGAACTACCCCATTCGTGTTCAAAAGAATCTTTATATGGGTTAACTAGCCTGACCCTAACAAACAAACTAGCAAACAACTAAGGCGGTGCATTAACTAACGTGGCCTAACCCAGTAGGAGACATAGCCCGCTGATTGTAACCCCGTTTTTTCCATTTTGAACGCTCTACACCGATGGCGCACTCAACCTATGTAGCTCGTACTTCTAATTTAGTGCCAACACCTGCTGACATAGCGTCAAGCTGCTCATTATCCTATTTAGATTGTCTAACGCAATCAAGGCAATACCCACTTTCCTTTTTTTAAAGCAGACTCCACTTTCTATTGCGGTGTTCCTTTACCTATAAACAAGCATATATACTACACGGGTCCTACAGTTGAATATGTGACACAACAGTATAATGTAGACACAGTTGTTGGTAGCTCATTGCGGTGGATAGACTTCTATTGTGCAACACTACCGACCTTGCATTCCAACACATTCTAATGACCAAGTCATTCTTAATACTAAGTTATTTACATACATACACGTTTCAAGCCCGTCGTAACATATATTTGAATATACATTCATTTAAATATTACTTTTCTTTACTATCAATCGTTGATGTTCAATAAATCTTACATAACTTACTTTTGATTTATTCTTGTCGTTTACTATCATTTGTTATCCATTTCTAATTTATTGACTTAAGTGTCATTTATTATTTTCCTTCGTTTGACATTATTGGATGAAATCCCATGTTTACTTTTTAACTAGTATCTTATTTTAATTGCTTATTAGGACTTATTACATCCCTATTCATTTAACTGTATCTTCTTTGTTTAACGTTTGTTTTCTTCACCATCTAAAATTATATACTGTAGGTTTTCCATTTAAATTGTTGTTGTTATTCTTATTTACATTACTTTAGTTATACTTAAAGATTTTTATACCTTAATACGTTGGAATTACTTCTTTCCCTACGGGAAATTGTTAACACTATAATTCTATATAACTAATTTAAAAGAGGACTCGTGTCAGGTGTGAAACAACAAGGAACTATCTTTTATTTTTCTATTGGAATAGGCAGTACAAAACACGGTAATTCCAGTATTTTGTACATCTCTTCCTTGTTGTTAACCTTCTTTGTTATTTCAACTAATACTTTTATTTGTATTTTTAGACAATTCATAGAAATCCACATTGTTACACAATTCATTCCACTGTATTAAAATATTGTCTAATCTCAATTTAATTTATAGTCAATTCTAGTTTATGTTCAATAATCTATATAAACTAACCAAATATGAAATCCCAATACGATTCCACTAACATGTTATTTATAAATCTAGTGACTGTTTATACATCTAACTTCCAAATCCAAACTTATAACATTTATCAAGTTTAGGGTTTTCCATAACATATATGCATATTTTCTGTAATCATTACCCATATACAATTAAATATCCTATTCGCGAATTATATCAATTCCTTACGCATAAGAAATTGAATATCCTATTCATGATTTATATCAATTCCTTGCGTGTATAAAATTAAATATCCAAATTGTGATTTATATTAGGCATAAATAAATAGACCTATAATCATATAAATATAATATTATTACAAAATACATAATTTCCCACTCACCATGCTTTAGCCTTTCAATTCTCCAGATCTGGATCTATTTCCTTTTTATTTGACTCCCTCTTACTTTAAATCTGGATCTTTTTTTAATCCAAATCTATTGATGGTATTTACTTTCTTCATCGTTGATCCTTTATATGAGCATTCCCTATAGAGGGGTATTTTAATACTATTTATCATTCCTTTGCGGGTTCTTCTTATGGCTTACGCATATGTCTATCAAAACATTTCTAGGTTCTCACAAATATTATTTATACTCTTTGGGGATTTCTTACTGCTACTCTAAGAGTAGTCCTCGCTATCTTCTTCATAGCCTTACCTTTTACCTCATCTTATCTAAGCAGTCATTCCTATCTTCTCCATGTTGAAATTTTTGTTTGGTCTTTGCAAATTTTTCTTCAAAAATTAAAACTTACAAATTTTGAAGTATTCAATCCCAAAACTTTAATCTTTAAAATTGTAACTTAATTTTTTTTTAGAAAAGTTAAAAATTACTTAGTATCTTAACTTTTAAAATTAGCATTAAATTTTTAAAAGTTCTTTTTCTTTTAAAGACCCTTTTCAAATTTTACTTCTTAAAAATTGGGATTTTCAACTCAAAACATTTTTAAAATTTTTCTTTTAAAAATCAATTATAATACAAATCCATTTTTTTAAAATGTACTTTACAGCATTTCAAAACATTCTTTATAATATTATATAATAAAAACTATATTAGATAAGAATAACTCTTACTCTATCATTTTCCTATCACTCATACTATCTCCATTTCCAATCTTTGGTGGAGTCTCTAATATCATGCGAGAGAGACTTTTAAAAGATACTTGAAATAAATGCGCATAACAATGGAAAATTTCATTTTTACTTTGTTTTGTCTTTAATTTCCTATGTTGCTTCTAGTTAGATTACTAGCATTATTTTTAACATAATCTCCTAACATTATTTCTAATTACCAACATTATTTTACATAATTCCTAAAATTGTTTTTATTTATACTTTATAATGTTACTACTAATTATCTTTCTTCTACCTAAACTACTCTTATTTAATAGTTCATCTCAATTAACCTTTCTCTCAACTTACAGTCTTCATTATCGAACTGTGGAAGTGCATTCGTCTACTGCTTTTATTTTAGGTTCAAATCTTCTTTTCCATTCTTTTTACCCTATCTTAATCTCGTAGCACTTTCTATTGTCCACCAAAAAAAATTCCAACATAATTTATCTCATCTTAGAAAAATCAACGAGCTACATGCTCTAATATTTTTTCAAAAGAATTAGTCGTTTTATTAAACCCGTTTATTTTCATGCTTGGTCTAACAAATACTGAATTTTCTATTAAAACTTTTAATTCAATATAACATATTAATTTTTTTGAAAATTTAATATTTACTTTTCAAAAGTAGGGTTTTTCTACCTTTGAACAATTCCTTTAAAAATCATTTCAAATATATTACATATATATTTTCTGAAACTTTTATATAAAAATCATTTCAACTTTTAAAATTATTTCTATTAGGTCGGACTCAAAGTGGATTACTATCTGTCCCATCTTTTGGACTTCTCTTCCTTCGAATTACTTATTGACTTATCTTTTTCCAACTAAATTTGGTTATCATCTTAGAGTGACTTTTTATATACCATCCTTTGGGAACTCAATTGCTTTCAGACATCTACAACATATGGAATCTTACTTCCCCCTTATCTAGACCTTCTGTACACCAACAATCGACATCATATGATAATCTACAATCATTGGGCTATCGGGAGCCCAACTAGAGAGTCACGTACTGTCCAGCTTCAGGGACCTTCGATATGCTGCATTTATGCTCTTCTTAAGTCAACGTCATTGCATATTACCTATTTCCCATGGAGAAATCAAGGTCGGTATATATCTTCAACTTCTTTCATTGTTCCGACTCATAATCAACTTATCCTTCTTTCGATGGATGGTTGCAACTACTCTATGGTTGGAATTTATAGGATTTGACGTATAATATATTTATATTTATATGCAAAATACAAATACATTCGCTCAACGTTTCCTAATTTTCCAAGATCGATTAAACTAAGCTCTGATACCAAATGTAACAACTGGAACCTCAGTGGGCATGAATTTTCGTTAAATCAAAAACCGAAATCCATTGAGATATAGTTTGTTAGTTTGATATCCTACAAATAAACAAATAAATACATATTAGAGAACTATCGATATAACTCACACTGGAATAGTAAAGTATAATAAATCATATAGTACTGACTAAGATTGATGCTTTCAATATCTAGTGTCATTGTCGGTGCCGACCATGCCAAAGGAACCTTAGCTTCCACTATTTCAGCCTTGGACCAGTACCTACCCCTCTAAAGCTATCCTATGAGTTGTAATGAGGAGGGGGTTAGAACAACGATCTAGTGGTTGGTGAATTATACATTTTGTACACAACACTAGTTTATGCTGATTGTTTTTCATTACATGTTATGTCTTTTATTATTATTTTACTTAGTCATCTCGACTCCACAATCGCATACGATACACTCCATCTACTCGAAGTAGAATATAATTATATATACATACATAAACACACACATACATATATATAAGTACCGCGGTCCTCCTTTGGATCAAGATACTATCCCCACTATTATCCATAATTCTACATTGTCGGGCATAATCATCAATGTTTAGGCTAAATTTCTCGCGTACAAAGTAGAACCTTGCGTTAGTGCCTAATAACAACATCACAAAAGTTTAGCTATATTCTATCTCGCCTTAAGGATTTACTAACTTGCCCGCTTATTATTATGAACTAAGTTCCATGGACTACCCCATTCGTTTTTGAAAGAACTCTTCAATGGGTTAACTAGTCTTGCCTTAACAAACAAACTAGCAAATAACTATGTCGGTATATTATCTAAAGTTGCCTACCTTAGTAGGAGGCATAGCCCATTAGGTGTAATCCTGTCGTTTCTATTTTTATCGCTCTGGACTAATAACGCACTCAACCTATGTAGCTTCTACTCTTGATTTCGTGCCAACACTTACTGACATAATGCCGAGCTTCATACCATCCTATTTAGATTGCCTAAAGCAATCAAGGCAATACCCCTATTTCCTATTATTATTTTTTGAAGCAAACTTCACATTCTACTGGGATATTACTTTATTTATACATAAGCGTATATACTCTATGGGTCCTACAATTGGATAAGTTCCATGTCAGTATAATGTATACACAACTGACGTCACATTCCAATCCATTCTAATTTTTACTTTTCTACGGGTCCTATAATGTATACATGTCATAACGTATATTTGAATATGTATTCACATAATTTTTACTTTTCTTTACTTTCAATCATTGATGTTCAATAAATCTTATGTCGCTTACTTTTGATTTATTATTATCTTTTACTATCATTTATTATCCATTTCTAATTTGTTGAATTAATTTCATTTATTGTTTTTCTTTCATTTAACATTATTGAATGAAATCTAATATCTCCTTTTTAACAAATATCTCTCTTCAATTGCCTATTTAGACTTATTACATCCCTATTCGTTTAATTGCATCTTCTTTGTTTATCATTTTTTTCTACATCACCTTAGATTATATACTTTAGCTTTTCCATTTAAATTTTTGTTATTATTCCTACTTACATTACTTTAGTTATACTTATGGATTTTTATGCCTTAATACGTCAGAATTACTTCTTTACCCAAAGGAAATTGTTAACGCAACAATATTCTATAAATTATTTAAAAAAGGACTTGTGTTAGGTGTGAAACAATAAGGAATTTTCTATTATTATTCTGTTGGAATAGACAGTACAAAATATGGTAATTTCCTTAATTTGTACATCTCTTCCTTTTTATCTACATTCCTTGTTATTTCAACCAGTACATTTTTATTTGTACTTTTAGCCAATTTATAGAAATTCCTATTGCTATATAATTCATTCCAACATATTAAAATATTGTATAATCCTAGTTTAATTTATAATCAATTCTAAGTTATGTTCAACAATCTATATAAACATACCAAATTTGAAACCCCAACATGATTTCATTGACGAGTTATTTACAAATCTAAGGACTATTTTTACCCCAAATATTCCAAATCCAAACTTATACGATACCTATCAAGTTTACAGTTTTCCATAACAAATAGGCATATTTTTCATAATCATTACTTTTTCATAATCATTACGCATACACAATTAAATATCCCATTCATGAATTATATCAATTCCTTAAGCATATAAAACTAAATATCCAATTTGCATTTATATCAATTTCTTACGCGTACAAAATGAAATATCTAAATCGTGATTTATATCTAGGCAAAAATGAAATAGATTAACAAATATATGAATCCAAAATTATTACTGTTAACAAGAAAACTTGTCAACACACCAAACTAGAGAAAAGGTTAATCCCTTTTTGACCTCTCTTATTTAAGTTAAGGAAGATAGGATGTAGGTATTCCCTTTAATTCAACCTTTCGAATAGATCTCTTTTGTGGAAACTTCTTTTTATTGACCTTTCGACCTAGTTGGAACACTTAAATTCAGTTTCTTTTAGACTTTCGAGTAGAATGAAGCGGTTTGGTTGTTTCCTTTGAAACCTATTTTCGGAATAGCTATATAACATTAGAGGAATGGCCTTAAGGATTCAAGGAAAAGGTTTATTTTGGAGGGTTTCAACCATGTCGAAAGCTAGGCTAATTAGTGGCTTCAGTTTAATTTTGGAATCAAAAGTAGACCAGCTTGGGTTAAGGTTTTGACTCAATAGAAGGTAAAAATTTGGAGAATGGTGGGTTGTAATTATGGGCTTGAATTACTTGGAAATTCTGGTGTTCCGACTCACTCGAAAGGAGCCATTCGATGAAGACGAAACCTGAAAAATGCAGTTAAAGCCAGTAAAAAGACCACCAAACAATTATCTATTCAGAAGTACTAAAATCTTCCCTTTTATTAAACCAAATATGATTGTGCTGAAAAATTATCCCTAATTTGATTTGCCAATCAGGGTTTACAGCATTGCAAATTTAAGAAAATACAAGTTTGGAATGAGCCAATTCGGATCCCCAAAAATAGACTCATGGGTCTTATTTATAGATGCGGGCTGACACCTTTCGACCCAGTGTTTCGACTTGGTCGAGAAGTGGCTTCAGACATCTTCCGACTCTTTTGTCGTTTGCACTCTCCTCTGCAATGCTTTCGAATGGGCTTGAATGCTTTCATCTTTGTTGAAATGGAAGGTTGCGGCTTCTTCTTTATATTACTTTGTAGGAGATTTCAACTTTGTCGATGGGTTGTTTCCAGGGGTTTCGAAGGTGTTGAAATGCTGATGGTTTCGATGCTGTTAGTAGCTTTCGAACATACGCTTCTGACTTGATGTGGAAACTTCCCTGGATATTAAAGGCTTCGACAAATTCAAAAGGCTTGAATCTGCTTCTTAAAGGGTTGTTCTGACCAAGGTGTGCTTCTAAGTGATTTGAGTGAAAGCAAAACCTTTGGTCTCGAAAGGTTTGGCATGCATATGATGGGTTGTTACGCATTGTCTTCGAAAGTTGTTTCTTTAACTCACTCGAAAGGTCTTCATACGTATGAAAGCACATGCTTCAAAAGCTGTTCACTGAAGCGAAAGCATGCTTTTGATCCTTTCGACCCCTTCGAAAGGGTTTGATACTTCTAGTGTTTGGCCGTTGCATCCTTTCGAATCCTTCGAAAGGTCTTGCTGGAGCTACTTTCTCTTGCTTTTCTATTCAATCTAGTTTCTACAAGGTAGAAAGGATATTTGGTTGTAACGTTTTCCCTCCCCCTAGCGAAGGGATGCCCTAGACTTTCTAAGTCAATCATCTCGAAACCTTGAATGTTTCTCGCCTTTTGGTATTCCAGTGTGAATCTGGGCCGTTGATTTAAATCTAATCGAAAGGCTTATCATCTTTGTTGACTTTTCTTATAAACCACGTTCTCCTCTTCTTCTCTTTCATTCATCTACATTCAGAACATACTTCAAGCAAAATAAAGTTCTTAATTTTTTTCAAATAAAACTTATCTTAAACAAAGAAGAATCTAGATCTAAAGTAAGTTGATGTTATCTCGCTTCCTAAAGTTTCTTCTCCCTTTTTATTATACAGTGATTTTCAATTTCAAAATTTTTTACAGTTCAGATTTTTAATTATTGTTTTGATTTATTGGAAACTGTCTAAGTTCTTATTTGCCTGAAAGCATCCTTTAATTTAGTTTCATGGTTTGATTTGATTTACTTTTTTTGTTAATTCTCATTTTGATCCTTCCCAATTCAGATTTTATTATTTTTGTTGTTTTTAGGAAAAAATTCCTTCACCTCAAAGAGTTCAAAATTTTAAGTTATTAATTCGCATTTGAATCCATTTGCTTATTGATTTTTAAATTTCTAGGTTGAGATCAGATTTAGGGAAAAAGGAATCTTAAGTTAACTTCGTCTAGAAGTTTTAAGTTGTACGAATCAAAATTTTGATGCTAGAATTTTGCCTTTCTACCCCTTCGAAAGGGATTAAGGCGACATTTTACTATTTTGATTTTTTAGCCCCTTTCGATGGATCGAAGCTAATCTAGCGCCTTATTTAATTGACCTTGTCGAAAGGTTATTTAGTTCATACGAAACCGACCTCTTCGAAAGAAATTTTGTGCTTTTGATCCCAATACCTTTCGAAGAAGTGGGTTATTACATCTTTCTAAATAATCACGTAATCCATATTCCCAAAAGCATAGGTTTTGTCCTATGGGCTTCACAGCCCTTTATTCAAACTTACTTTTAATTTATTTAAGTTAGAGATTGATATATTTTATAAATTGGGTTGAAGAAAGCATACTTTGTACAAATCATAAATCTAGTTAAATGTACGACTTAGTCAAAACATGTTACGTTGGTTGAAATTTAGTTGTTGGTACACTTTCAAAACCATGCACCCCTTTCAATTATGTCAAAACCTTTGTAATTATTAACCCAAAACCTTCTGTAACTAACTAAGATTTAGTTATCATCTTTATCCAATATTGTCGAAACGCTCCAAGCCCTTTTATTTTTATCAACCTGACACCAACTCAAAACCTTTCGAATTAATTGATCTATAAGATTTCGACAACATTCATGTAACATCCCGCCATTTCGCACACTTTAAACCGACACACGTGCCAATTCAAAGCATACGCAAGGGCGGATTGTTATGGGGTAAATACGAAAAAAAACAGAGAAGAAATAAAACAAAATAGAATCTCACAGCGGAAGGATAAAATATAATAATCAATATACAGTTCATGATAACTGTTTACAAAATATTTATTTTACTTATACAATGAATATCAGAGTTACACATACCAATACAATCAATGCAGCGGAAATTTAGAGTGTGGTGCAATACTATAAATAATATAATACGGATTCTTCGTCTTCGTCCTCCAAAGCTAAAATCTTCGATCCTGAAACGCTCGGACTGACCCGAGCGAATTTGAAAAGACAAAAACACTCGAGTCAGACTAAAAGATCTTATGTGAGTTAAATTAACAGAAATAAATATGAGTACAGTAACTCAAGAGATGTTCGGGATTTACATCTCCTAAGGATCCGTTAAACTATTTACTATGTAGTATATTGCGCTATTATAATAGTGTCTATTTATAAAATAAACTTACTTTTTAATAGCGTTAAGGGGTTACCCATATAGCCCTTAACACAAATAATGCCAATAGTCTATACAGTACCGTAATACCTCCTGATCGGGAAGCTACCAGAGGATACTCCATAGGTACGACACAAATAGAAACTCGTAGTAAAGGCTCGGTATGGTAGGTGACACGGCACAACTAGGCAATGCCAGGGTAGATATACCAATTGCTATCCAGGCTGGTGGAAACGCGTAGCCGCAGTTACCGCCCACCTCGGACTAACTCCCCAAAATCAAAATATAGAAGTGGCCACTGAATCAATCCAAAATCAAAGTATAATATCGAAGAGGAGGGTCCGATCAGAGGAATGACCTCATTGGCCTGAGAATCGCTCCTGTTTTAGCTACCTTATGCCAACTCACGGGAGTCGGGTCCACGTATTTACCTTACAGGAAACGTCGCCACCACCTACTTCATTCTGGAATCTCCACCGCGTACACGGTTAGTCAAAGTGGTTTTCGGTATCGACAGAGAGTATGTCAGATATCCGATCCCGGTCTCTTTGCCAACCCATCGTTATTATAACACCGCGGTCATTTAAAAATAGGTTATACTTTAAAAATCAGAATAAACATTCCATTTTAAAATTTTGAATACGATATCATTTTAAAACCCAAAACAATATGATATCCTTTATCCCAAATATAAACTTTTTCAAAAATCCAAATGCTTTAAAATTTATAACGTCTGAAAGCCAAATATCCTTTCAAAGCATAATATTTCGAAATTCATAATTTAAAACCATAACTTTTAAAACTTGAATGGTTTGGATATTCAACGGTATATGAATTACAAGGTTTAACTTAAATGTTACTTTGTAAAGAAATAGTTCTCATGGCTTTACAAATACATTTCTTTATTAAAGTCTAAACCAAAATTTATATTATCTCTCTCAAGTTCCAAAACCACTTCAATTTATTTATATATACGTATATCCATTTTGAGTAACAATGTTTCAAACTAAAATTGGATTTTATTCTTTCAACGGATCAATTGTTCTATTAATTAGTCTTGAATATTCCCATAAAATCCATAAAAAATAAGACTTCAATTTCTAGTAATAAAATATATATATTTTCCCAATTCAAATTATACTAGAATATTCATTTCAATTTATTTTGGGAAAAATCCAATTATAAATATCATATCTTAAAATTTCCAAACTTAACATTTAAACATATGATATAAATTATTAAACTCCATTTTCTTAATTTTCTTCCATTTTTAATAAAGAGATTTATACACCTTTTAATTTCAAAATTTTCAACTTCATATGTATATATATGGAAGAATAATATTTATACAATATAAAATTTAAGATTATTATAAACCGTATTCCATCCAAACCATAGAAATCACATTAAAATAGTTATATATAGACCGCGGTGCCTGTATATAATTTTCTATCCTATGGTCAAGTGATACGGATATTTATCATTTCAATCCGCAATTTGAAAGATATAAAATTTTGCGGTTGTATATCATTTCAAACCACAATCCCGAATGAAAGGAAATATGCATGATAATTTGCAATTTAATGATATACAATAAAACACCCATCAACATCACCCATCATCCAATCACAATCATCAAGCAATATCAATCAATAGCAATTTATATTTGATAATATATAACAGGTAATAACTGGCAATTTTATTCAATTTAAATTTAACGACTATTAATCTAACCGTTTATATTCAGTAATAAATTATATAACTGTTAACTAGCAGTTTCATGCAAACACAAATTCTAACTGTCAATTAATACGCAATAAATAAATTAAATTAACAGTTAAATTTAATAAATGCAATTCAAAAAATATGAGTGAAATAAACATGCCAAATACTCATAAATAAATTTCTATTCATTTCTAAAATTAACTTAACAAACATAAAAGCTTCTAGTAGTTGTGAGTGGGTTTAAACTCTCACCTTTTGAATTTAAATCGAAATTAAATTCGATTTAAACCCAAAAATTCGCCCGTCTCGGAATTCGTCCAAACCAGCGTCATCAAGTCTGGAATTAAATTACGATCCTAAAAAAAAAATCTCGTGTGAATCGGAGATCGTATTCGAGAGTTATGTCGAAATTTGCACTTGAATTTAAATTTTAAAATAGCAAAGAATGGTACACATTTACATACTTGCCACATCATCAAGGAATCACGCACACTGTTCCTCTCCCTCTCTCACACGAAAACACGCCCAGGCCTTGCCGTTCGAATTCACAGAACACGCCCCCCTTGACTAAACTTTGACCGCTGATTGCTTCCACCACCGGCCTCCATACGCCGCGCCATCATCACCATCGAGCTCCTCATGCCTAGCCGCACCCCCCCATACAGTCCGGTCCTCCCTGGTGCTCGCCGCCGCCGCCTATCTCCCCTAGGGCCGAAACCCTAATCGAAAATCTCCAACGATCTGACCGTCGAATCACCAGATAAACTGCATAGATGCAGTCCCCTCGGTCCCCTCTACAATACCCAGAAACCGTTTGACGATCTGACGAAGTTTGTTACGGCGCTGATGAATGGCCACGAACTGTTTGAATTTATTCTGGGTAAACGGTAACTCCAACTGAAAAACGAATTTCACCATGGGATTACGTGTTTCGAGAAGATCGACATATATTTTTGTGGAATTTTTCTGGAGATTTTGAATTTTCATTTTGTTTTTGAACTGACTGGATCTAGGGTTAGCCCCCATTGAATAAGAAGAGAAGCTTGAAGAAAATACGCGCAGATAAATGAAATTAGGCGGAGGCTAGGGCTAAATAGCTGGGTTTATATAGAGGGGTTTGAAATAGGGTAGATAGACCGTAGAATGAACGTGCGTAGCAAACTATGGCCCAAAAAGCCCGCTATGACTCCGGAATGAAATTTCGTAAATCTATATATCCAAATAGGTAATTTAAAATATTCTGAACGCGATGGAAAAAGTTTCACGTCCAAATTTGATCATATGAAGAAGTTATGCTGAAAACAAAATTTCCAAATTGATTTCAAATTGATTTTATTAAAATTGATTTCAAGGCGTTTCACGCCCGTACGATCAAACGACAAGTCCGATCGATACGAAACTGAAACCCTATAATAATTCACCGATACGGATCCGATGAAACTGGTTTCATCGAAATCCGAGTCCGTGACCAAAATGGCTATTTTCAATATTCATTAAATAAATTAAATAAATTATAAAAATCCAATTTTTACATCTAAATTCAAAAATTGACCAAATTTATTTCTTATATAATTCATAATCAATTGAAATGATTTAACAAGTTTAGCTGTGAATTAAAAGTGGATAAGTATATCAATTGCAGTGTTCATTTCTGCACTTCCCTATATTTTAGAAATTATAAATAAAATTCTCAAAACCCCATATTTTAGATTTTTAACCTTTATATTCTCAACTTTCACCTAAAATAAAGATGCTACTAACATTCGTTCAAGATTTCACTTTAATGTTCACAAATTCCATATTAAATTCAATAACGTAATATTTTACGTTTAATTCCATTTTATTTGTAATAAATACCTTTTGTTGAATTTAATACTCCAATTATAATTGTAAATCTTGCTTTCTAAAGTCTATATCAACCAATGGTCCAATTAAAATAAAATTAGTATAGACCTCACCTTATAGAACTAACTACTGCAATTACAAACCAAAACTACGCAACTGCAATAATTTAGTGAATACATTTGGGATTTGATTTCGAAATAAACTTAACAACAAATAAGATAGGTAACGAACAATAATTATTGTTGTCAAATCTATTTCAAAAGTCTACACTCAAATATTACCTTAAAGTAAGTCTTAAGTTTCTATAAATTTATTCATACTTCCGTTACTATATTTATACTTAATAAAGTAACGTTCATTCTTAATAACAACATTATAACTATTCAACATATAAAAGACCTCTATTCCCAAATACATTCATTGACGAATAAGTTAGGAAATTTATAATGCTTGTTATTATTTCTTAAATTTACCTCCAAATTAACGTACTATCAAATTTCATTCACTTATGTTCTATCCAACATTCCTTTATATTTTATTTCCATAAATTTGTTAATATCTACATCCATTTATTAACAATTTACTTCCATTATACAATTGCAAAAATTTTTATAGTTATTATTTCACTAATACTATTCCAAATGTTATTCTTTTAGTATTAATTAAACAATCGTATTAAATTAAGAGATTATAATGACTTTCACTGTTTATATACACTCCACTAAACCCAACAGTCGTTCCAATCACCTTTTGTATTGCATTAAATTGGATATTCATCACTGCCTTTTATTTTACTACCTAACTTCAAATTTAGTTATAGCTTATCAATACATAAATTTCCTAGGCAAAACAATTTTATTACCATTTTAAGTACGTTTACTATTGACAATATTCATTAAAGTTACTTATCTACTTATTGCATTGACTTATCTAACGGACACTTTTATTTAGTCACTATTTATTATTACAACCAAATGTACAATCTCCACTTATTCATTTTATATTAAATGAATTCCATTCTAGTAAATATTTTTATTAATATTCACTGATTCAACATTTATATTGGTTTCTTATATTTAACGTATAACAAGGTGTGCAAATTTACAGCATTCAAATCTTTTTCCATGTAACTATTAAATTGTTAACATTCAATTACAATTACTACATCAAATCCCTACATTTACTTCACTAAAATCCTAAGACTTTTAAATTTATTCTAAATTAGATTAGAAATTATATTAATTTAATTCATTTAATATTATCAAATTTAACGGGTCGTTACAATCTCCCCCACTCAAAACTTTTCGTCCCCGAAAAGGAAAAAGAAGGGAGAAGGAAGAATAAAACAGTACATCTTATTTCAAATATTATTTATAAACAATAATTTACTAAATTTATTTTCTTAAATAAAATATACCTATTTATAATCATTATATTCTTTTATACTTAGATTATTAAAGCTGGAAAACATTTTCACAAAATTCTAAGTCCAAAATTTACGAAAAATTTTGGCAGAGTCTCCTTTGTACGGAGAGACTCTGGAGAAAATATAATATCAAAATATACAAATATGTTACATATATTATCAAAATATTATCCCAACACGGGCAAAATTATAAAATAGCGCTTTAAACGTAATCCGAAAACGTACCTATTTGTCGGGCAATATACGCTTATTTTTATGGAACCAAAGCAGTAGCAGTTGCTTCCATCACCTGCATTTCACTTATATAATCTAAGAAGGTTAAATATTTATATTTAAAGTGAAATGTTTAGGTGGTTTCAACCATTAATCAACCAATCAATACAACAACCATCAACCTTACAACCATCATACATAGACAAAGCAAAGCGACCATTTAATCCATCAAACAAATAGTTGTTTGGATTCAAACTTGAAATTTGTATGAAATGAAATTAACTATCAAGTGCATCCTTTACTCAACAGTCTTAGACGGAACAAAGATAGATTATTTATTCATCTAAAACTTCAAATTCCTTACCCAACAACCATAAATCAAACAATACAATTCAAACCAACAACCAAATTAACTTATTATACATTTAATTCATGCTTTAGTTGTTTGATTTTCTTTTTTTATCATTTATGGAGGGATTTCTTCATTTCCTACAAATTTCATTTTCCATTTATTACAAAATTCATTATATTGGTATCCTATTTTATTTACTTAAGTTTATATCATCTATTTATAATCTTACCTTTACTTATATAGTAGAATTTCCAATTTAACTTAAGTTTATACAATTTAATTCTCATTTTATCACAGCAAATTCATTGATTACTTTCATTACCTTACTCTTCACTTGTAAGAATTTCCCTTACATTTTCTTACTAACTTTGCACTTTTCTTATATAGTAAGTTATATATGTTTTAAGAATGTAAGTGGAAATTTATACAAGTTTCTTCTCAATTCCTTTAATTAATTAATGGTTCATCAAATATATATTCGTTTTATAAATTAAAATTTCAACTTACCTTTAATTTCATTCATTTATTGAATGTTGACGTTTCTATTATATTTAATAGTAGTAACAATTTAATTTCCCACTTCCACTTATATTAAACTAGTAGCATTTAAATCACACTTAAGTTTATAAGCCTACACATCAATCTTTATTTGTTAAAGAATTTCATTTTATTTACTTAAGTTTAAAATCACCTATTAATAATACTTATCTTAAATTATGGAAAAATTCAAATTATAACTTGAGTTTATACTATTATATTCTTATTTATAATAGCAATTCATTGAATCCTTCATTATTTCCCAAAATTCCTACTTGTAAAATATTCAATTCCAATCTCTCATTTAACATTTCAACTTTTTATATTTGGTAAGTTATATATATGTTAAAGAAAAATGCAATCGAACTTATACAAGTTTATCTAAATTCTTTTAATTCATTCATTGTTCAATAAATCTTTACCTCTCTTATAAGTTAAAATTTTAACTTCCTTTATAACTTAGCATTAATTCTCTAAATTAGAGGTTTCACTTCATTAATTACTTACCTTTTATTTCACTAAAGTAATTTAAACCATTAATTAATGGAAATTCAAGAATTAAATTCCGGGTCAACTTCCACATCATTTTAAAATAATAGATAAATAATTTCTTACAACTTATATATCTCAAATTTAGTTTTAAGACAATTTAAAATTTTAGAAAATTTCAAAATAAATCTGCAGTAGAATTTACTACAGTGGCCTTTCCCTTTCGAAACTCGAAAATGAAAGTCGATGATGCGGCCGCCATCACCGAAATTATTTTCCAGCGACAGAGAGGAAAGTACAAAATTTATTTTCTCCAAAATCTTCTTTAAACAATTCTTCTGAATTAAAATGAAATATTTATAGAAGAAAATACTTATAAACCAAAGCATTATATTTCATAAATCCTTTGAAAGCAAATTTTTAAAATCCCGGACTTAAGTTCTAAAATCTCCAATTTGATTTATTCTAATTTCAACTTAGCTTCAATTATTATAAATATTTTTATTACCTAACACCCAACTATAGCAACCAAAATATATCTTTGTAAAAATATTTTTATATATAGAAAATATAATAGGCAAAATTATTTCATTCACCTATATAAAACAAATATTATGTCGGTCTGTCCTATTAAGTGTTTAGAAATCCCTATTGATGACATAGCGTCCCATGCATCAACCAGAATTTATAAATACAAAGTGGAACAGATTAACACAATATCAAAATCTTTTTATAAAACAAACAAATACGCTCTCTCATATATATACTCTCAGCGACTCCCATAGGATATTTCTACCCTATTAACAAAGAGTCAAACCTCACAAAGCCACGGTTTATCGCTAAACCAAAGCTCTGATACCAACTGTAACATCCCGCCATTTCGCACACTTTAAACCGACACACGTGCCAATTCAAAGCATACGCAAGGGCGGATTGTTATGGGGTAAATACGAAAAAAAACAGAGAAGAAATAAAACAAAATAGAATCTCACAGCGGAAGGATAAAATATAATAATCAATATACAGTTCATGATAACTGTTTACAAAATATTTATTTTACTTATACAATGAATATCAGAGTTACACATACCAATACAATCAATGCAGCGGAAATTTAGAGTGTGGTGCAATACTATAAATAATATAATACGGATTCTTCGTCTTCGTCCTCCAAAGCTAAAATCTTCGATCCTGAAACGCTCGGACTGACCCGAGCGAATTTGAAAAGACAAAAACACTCGAGTCAGACTAAAAGATCTTATGTGAGTTAAATTAACAGAAATAAATATGAGTACAGTAACTCAAGAGATGTTCGGGATTTACATCTCCTAAGGATCCGTTAAACTATTTACTATGTAGTATATTGCGCTATTATAATAGTGTCTATTTATAAAATAAACTTACTTTTTAATAGCGTTAAGGGGTTACCCATATAGCCCTTAACACAAATAATGCCAATAGTCTATACAGTACCGTAATACCTCCTGATCGGGAAGCTACCAGAGGATACTCCATAGGTACGACACAAATAGAAACTCGTAGTAAAGGCTCGGTATGGTAGGTGACACGGCACAACTAGGCAATGCCAGGGTAGATATACCAATTGCTATCCAGGCTGGTGGAAACGCGTAGCCGCAGTTACCGCCCACCTCGGACTAACTCCCCAAAATCAAAATATAGAAGTGGCCACTGAATCAATCCAAAATCAAAGTATAATATCGAAGAGGAGGGTCCGATCAGAGGAATGACCTCATTGGCCTGAGAATCGCTCCTGTTTTAGCCACCTTATGCCAACTCACGGGAGTCGGGTCCACGTATTTACCTTACAGGAAACGTCGCCACCACCTACTTCATTCTGGAATCTCCACCGCGTACACGGTTAGTCAAAGTGGTTTTCGGTATCGACAGAGAGTATGTCAGATATCCGATCCCGGTCTCTTTGCCAACCCATCGTTATTATAACACCGCGGTCATTTAAAAATAGGTTATACTTTAAAAATCAGAATAAACATTCCATTTTAAAATTTTGAATACGATATCATTTTAAAACCCAAAACAATATGATATCCTTTATCCCAAATATAAACCTTTTCAAAAATCCAAATGCTTTAAAATTTATAACGTCTGAAAGCCAAATATCCTTTCAAAGCATAATATTTCGAAATTCATAATTTAAAACCATAACTTTTAAAACTTGAATGGTTTGGATATTCAACGATATATGAATTACAAGGTTTAACTTAAATGTTACTTTGTAAAGAAATAGTTCTCATGGCTTTACAAATACATTTCTTTATTAAAGTCTAAACCAAAATTTATATTATCTCTCTCAAGTTCCAAAACCACTTCAATTTATTTATATATACGTATATCCATTTTGAGTAACAATGTTTCAAACTAAAATTGGATTTTATTCTTTCAACGGATCAATTGTTCTATTAATTAGTCTTGAATATTCCCATAAAATCCATAAAAAATAAGACTTCAATTTCTAGTAATAAAATATATATATTTTCCCAATTCAAATTATACTAGAATATTCATTTCAATTTATTTTGGGAAAAATCCAATTATAAATATCATATCTTAAAATTTCCAAACTTAACATTTAAACATATGATATAAATTATTAAACTCCATTTTCTTAATTTTCTTCCATTTTTAATAAAGAGATTTATACACCTTTTAATTTCAAAATTTTCAACTTCATATGTATATATATGGAAGAATAATATTTATACAATATAAAATTTAAGATTATTATAAACCGTATTCCATCCAAACCATAGAAATCACATTAAAATAGTTATATATAGACCGCGGTGCCTGTATATAATTTTCTATCCTATGGTCAAGTGATACGGATATTTATCATTTCAATCCGCAATTTGAAAGATATAAAATTTTGCGGTTGTATATCATTTCAAACCACAATCCCGAATGAAAGGAAATATGCATGATAATTTGCAATTTAATGATATACAATAAAACACCCATCAACATCACCCATCATCCAATCACAATCATCAAGCAATATCAATCAACAGCAATTTATATTTGATAATATATAACAGGTAATAACTGGCAATTTTATTCAATTTAAATTTAACGACTATTAATCTAACCGTTTATATTCAGTAATAAATTATATAACTGTTAACTAGCAGTTTCATGCAAACACAAATTCTAACTGTCAATTAATACGCAATAAATAAATTAAATTAACAGTTAAATTTAATAAATGCAATTCAACAAATATGAGTGAAATAAACATGCCAAATACTCATAAATAAATTTCTATTCATTTCTAAAATTAACTTAACAAACATAAAAGCTTCTAGTAGTTGTGAGTGGGTTTAAACTCTCACCTTTTGAATTTAAATCGAAATTAAATTCGATTTAAACCCAAAAATTCGCCCGTCTCGGAATTCGTCCAAACCAGCGTCATCAAGTCTGGAATTAAATTACGATCCTAAAAAAAAAATCTCGTGTGAATCGGAGATCGTATTCGAGAGTTATGTCGAAATTTGCACTTGAATTTAAATTTTAAAATAGCAAAGAATGGTACACATTTACATACTTGCCACATCATCAAGGAATCACGCACACTGTTCCTCTCCCTCTCTCACACGAAAACACGCCCAGGCCTTGCCGTTCGAATTCACAGAACACGCCCCCCCTTGACTAAACTTTGACCGCTGATTGCTTCCACCACCGGCCTCCATACGCCGCGCCATCATCACCATCGAGCTCCTCATGCCTAGCCGCACCCCCCCATACAGTCCGGTCCTCCCTGGTGCTCGCCGCCGCCGCCTATCTCCCCTAGGGCCGAAACCCTAATCGAAAATCTCCAACGATCTGACCGTCGAATCACCAGATAAACTGCATAGATGCAGTCCCCTCGGTCCCCTCTACAATACCCAGAAACCGTTTGACGATCTGACGAAGTTTGTTACGGCGCTGATGAATGGCCACGAACTGTTTGAATTTATTCTGGGTAAACGGTAACTCCAACTGAAAAACGAATTTCACCATGGGATTACGTGTTTCGAGAAGATCGACATATATTTTTGTGGAATTTTTCTGGAGATTTTGAATTTTCATTTTGTTTTTGAACTGACTGGATCTAGGGTTAGCCCCCATTGAATAAGAAGAGAAGCTTGAAGAAAATACGCGCAGATAAATGAAATTAGGCGGAGGCTAGGGCTAAATAGCTGGGTTTATATAGAGGGGTTTGAAATAGGGTAGATAGACCGTAGAATGAACGTGCGTAGCAAACTATGGCCCAAAAAGCCCGCTATGACTCCGGAATGAAATTTCGTAAATCTATATATCCAAATAGGTAATTTAAAATATTCTGAACGCGATGGAAAAAGTTTCACGTCCAAATTTGATCGTATGAAGAAGTTATGCTGAAAACAAAATTTCCAAATTGATTTCAAATTGATTTTATTAAAATTGATTTCAAGGCGTTTCACGCCCGTACGATCAAACGACAAGTCCGATCGATACGAAACTGAAACCCTATAATAATTCACCGATACGGATCCGATGAAACTGGTTTCATCGAAATCCGAGTCCGTGACCAAAATGGCTATTTTCAATATTCATTAAATAAATTAAATAAATTATAAAAATCCAATTTTTACATCTAAATTCAAAAATTGACCAAATTTATTTCTTATATAATTCATAATCAATTGAAATGATTTAACAAGTTTAGCTGTGAATTAAAAGTGGATAAGTATATCAATTGCAGTGTTCATTTCTGCACTTCCCTATATTTTAGAAATTATAAATAAAATTCTCAAAACCCCATATTTTAGATTTTTAACCTTTATATTCTCAACTTTCACCTAAAATAAAGATGCTACTAACATTCGTTCAAGATTTCACTTTAATGTTCACAAATTCCATATTAAATTCAATAACGTAATATTTTACGTTTAATTCCATTTTATTTGTAATAAATACCTTTTGTTGAATTTAATACTCCAATTATAATTGTAAATCTTGCTTTCTAAAGTCTATATCAACCAATGGTCCAATTAAAATAAAATTAGTATAGACCTCACCTTATAGAACTAACTACTGCAATTACAAACCAAAACTACGCAACTGCAATAATTTAGTGAATACATTTGGGATTTGATTTCGAAATAAACTTAACAACAAATAAGATAGGTAACGAACAATAATTATTGTTGTCAAATCTATTTCAAAAGTCTACACTCAAATATTACCTTAAAGTAAGTCTTAAGTTTCTATAAATTTATTCATACTTCCGTTACTATATTTATACTTAATAAAGTAACGTTCATTCTTAATAACAACATTATAACTATTCAACATATAAAAGACCTCTATTCCCAAATACATTCATTGACGAATAAGTTAGGAAATTTATAATGCTTGTTATTATTTCTTAAATTTACCTCCAAATTAACGTACTATCAAATTTCATTCACTTATGTTCTATCCAACATTCCTTTATATTTTATTTCCATAAATTTGTTAATATCTACATCCATTTATTAACAATTTACTTCCATTATACAATTGCAAAATTTTTTATAGTTATTATTTCACTAATACTATTCCAAATGTTATTCTTTTAGTATTAATTAAACAATCGTATTAAATTAAGAGATTATAATGACTTTCACTGTTTATATACACTCCACTAAACCCAACAGTCGTTCCAATCACCTTTTGTATTGCATTAAATTGGATATTCATCACTGCCTTTTATTTTACTACCTAACTTCAAATTTAGTTATAGCTTATCAATACATAAATTTCCTAGGCAAAACAATTTTATTACCATTTTAAGTACGTTTACTATTGACAATATTCATTAAAGTTACTTATCTACTTATTGCATTGACTTATCTAACGGACACTTTTATTTAGTCACTATTTATTATTACAACCAAATGTACAATCTCCACTTATTCATTTTATATTAAATGAATTCCATTCTAGTAAATATTTTTATTAATATTCACTGATTCAACATTTATATTGGTTTCTTATATTTAACGTATAACAAGGTGTGCAAATTTACAGCATTCAAATCTTTTTCCATGTAACTATTAAATTGTTAACATTCAATTACAATTACTACATCAAATCCCTACATTTACTTCACTAAAATCCTAAGACTTTTAAATTTATTCTAAATTAGATTAGAAATTATATTAATTTAATTCATTTAATATTATCAAATTTAACGGGTCGTTACAATTCATATTCCCTTTGAAAACTAAGGTCATGGGTTTCGACCGTGTCGAAGGGTTTCTTTCCCTTGTTTATTAAATATTGGTAGTGTATACTCTGTTTCAGTATGTTATGCAGTTTTAACTACTCTCATTTAATAGCAAAGCTTCTATTGAGCTTTTGACATTATTGAAGAGGGTTGGTTGGAGATATATTTCCTTCCTCCCTTTCGACCCTTTTGAAAGCTCGGTAGAAGTTTATACTTGGGATTTCGAAATTGGTGAAGGGTGTTTGCTAAGTATTAACTTCTATTTCTCCTTCGACTCTGTCGAAAGCTCAGTAAATTTCATTTTTTAACTTTAACATTCTTTCAAGAATATGAAGTTTCATATTATCTTTGATGTTCAAAATATTGTAATAAGTTTCTAGTAATTCCTAAAAGAATGTTAATTTCATAACAAACTGTAATTTCTTAATGGAACGTTTTTACCTGACAAAATCATGAGTTCCCCTAAGAAAATTAAAGCAACCTCCAAGCTTTCGTTGATATCCACTCAGGATGAAGTGGTTGCAATCCTCAATGACTTTGAGATCATAGGGGTGAAAGCAATCCCCCTATTGAAAATGACACCATCAACAACCCTCCTGAAGGGTATTTCGCCTACACTGCAATCCACATCTGGCATGGAAGATTCCTTCCTTTTATAGACTTCCCATCCATGTTTTTAGTTCATTTTAGAATTGTCCTGATCCAACTATCACCCAACGTGCACACTTATCTCTTATCTTTGGAGTTGATGGCGCCGGAGTCCAGAATTCCCTCTTTAAAAGCTAAAGTGCTGAATTGCCTTGTCTGGTTGGTTATGCTCAGCAACTTAACAACCAAATTTTTAGGGAAAATTCTCCCATGAAATTGATATCCGAAGGAGTGAACAAGTTCCAAGATTTGGAGAATTAGTTCTATTCTGTTAGGTGTTTCCCCAACTTTAGCAGGATTTTCTTGTCTCCACGTAAACTAAGATTTTAGATTATTATCCTTCAATCTAGTTATTTTTCTTTGCTGATCTATGCTTTTTTTAGGGGCTCCTGCTATAGATTTAAAGGCGAAAGATAAGAAAACATTGGAGTCGTTGGTTGCAGCTTCAAGCAAAATTGGGAACAGATTAACGCTGCTGAATCCGACAAATCTACAAAAGAACTCCCTCTTGCCTATGGGTCAAAGGATCCTTGGCCAATCTATTTTGTCCAGCATACATCCCGTAGTAAACGCTTTCTCTCTTTGGGAGATCAGACAAATTTCTCCCCAACGTCGCATATATGCCCTGATCACTCTGGTAAGTTTTAACATTGTACCTATTGTTTATAGCCGAGTTATTTCTTAAATTTCTTTTCGGACTTATAATGTGTTCGAATTTTCTATAACTACTTCTCAGGTTGAAAAACCAACAAGTGATCCGGCACCTTCCTCTTCTACTTCTCATGCGTTGCCTTTTTTCCAGGCCATTGCCAGGTCAAAGATGGATGCCAAAAGTAAATTAGTTAAAATGACGACAGTGGAACAACCTTTAAAGCGAGCCAAAGTAGTTGAAGTTCCTGATTCTTCACCATTGGTCGAAGGAGAATTTGTTGAGGTCGATAAATCTCTAAAAAGTCCAACCACCGAAGCCCTTAGCGATCAACCTAAGGAAACTCCCACTAAGGTTGATCCACTCTCTCGTATCATCATCTCCAGTGCTTCTAACGTAATCGAGAAGATGAAAAAGGCCTTGGGGACATCGATCCCTACTCAAATACTTAATCTTCCTAGACCATCATCTTCTACGCCTTTGAGTGATTTTGAAAAGATGGTATGTTCTATCTTAAACTCTTCATCATTCACTTCAATTCAGCCGTCGTCTTCTGTTTCTGATTTGGTGGGTCACTATCGATCTCTACTTGAACAAAAACTCTTGGTATGCTTTACGTTACTTAACTTTATAGTTTTTGTTTTTCCTTTAAGCTTTTAACTTATGTTGTACTTTTACTTTCAGATTTCCAAAAGTTGGTTCTCCTTGCAAGAAAATGAGTCCAAATCTTCTGCCGAAACATCTAAACTTCGAGAGGAAATTGCTGCCTTGAACAATCAAGTTTCCTCCTTATCCGTGGAGAATAGCGAGGCTACAACTAAATTGGAGTGTTTGAGGGCTTCTCTCGCTCAGTCAAAATCTATTATCTTAGAGGAGAGGAAAGCTCGCCAACTTCTAGCTGATGAGAACTTAGCATTGACAATGACTCTGAAAGAGTCTGAAGAGGAAAACATACGAATGATAGCTAAACAATCCTTGTTAATGGAAAAACTGAAAAAGAACAAGGCCTCACTAAAACTGGCTATCGGCACCATTTTCGATGCAAAGCAACGAGTGTCACAATTTCTTGACTCTTCACTTGAAAACATTATTATGAATTCTTTCGACGATGCTTTGATGCTCGCATATGCTGATAATGTCGAGAAATGCCCAGATCTGTGCTTCTCTTCGCTCAATCCTGCTCTCAAGGGTCATGGATAAAATCAAAAAGATGGAGCAGGGAACTGAAGTTGCTGAGAGAGAGGAGGTCGATGCTTCTAAAATTCTTTCCTTTGAAGTTCCTTCGTTCGAAGTCGAATCTGACTTCGAAGATAAAGATGACAAAGATGAGGTCGTCGAAGAGGAGGGGTTGACAATGGCAATGATAATGACGATGATAACGAGATGGTGAGGATGATAGCGTCAATGGCGGTCGAGAATCAGACGACAACGGAGATGGCCAAACTGAAGCTTTTGGAAAAGATGGAGATGATGATATAAAGACCTCTGAAATGGATTTATCTCCTTATGAAGCGATCTCGCCTAAATCTCCTGCACCTTTCGGCCCTAAAGAGGAGCCTACTTCAATTAACATGGAAGAGTTAAAAGGGAAAAACCAGGTCTCCCAGGCTCTAATTCCCGTATCTCAGGTATGAGATTCTCTGTTTAAACATCTTTTTCTTCCAAGAGAGTAATAGTTTAAATTACTTATTTTAGATAAGAAGGAAATCTATTCACCCCTATAAAACCAAGCTTAAAAGAAAACAAGCAGAGATAAACAGTTTATAAAGGAAGTTAGACAAACAATTAAAGGAGCATAACATTCTCTCCGATAAATATCTTAGACTAAATAGAAGTGTGGCAGTGTTAGCATCCTTTAAACATCAAGAAGCTGCCCCACGACCGAGGAGGGCGCCTTTGATATGACGGTCTTCTTAAAGAGAATCGAGAATTGATCACACTTTTTTGGATGTTAATCGAGGAAATAAATATACTGGTGGATTTTCTATATAATGTCTATTATAGACACCCGACCGTAGATTTCTCATATTTTGGTCACCATAGCGGGGGTTTACTTAAGCATCTACACAAAAGATATTTGGACAAGTTTGGGTTTTATCTGCATCCTAGAGCATGCTATTCTGCCTTGAGTCAAATCATTTCTACAAGATTTGCCCTTTGATAAACTTAAGTATTACAAGGACAAGTTTATACCAGAATTCTTTACAAAACCAATTTTGTATGAACCAGACGAATAGTTGTAATTGTGTAATAATAATGATCTGTTAATGTTTGTTTTACTTTTCCCACAATACTTAGCTATATTTCATTGCTTTATTATAGAGTGAATGTCCCTCTGGCAACTTCGTTTTTACATATTCTCTAAGCCGATATGTTAGATTCAAAAGAGATTGTTTTGAAAAGACATCAATTTTAAAATCTTCAAAACTTGCCAAATATTGTTTTATTAGAGATTTACAAAAAATTTACATGGAACATCCTCGTCTCCACTTCGATTTTCTTAGTGGGGAAAAGGAAAAGTTACCCAAATAGATTCGGGCATACCATACCAAACTAATATGTGGACGTGATCGTCCTCCTACGGGGGAATGAGACTATAACAAATATCCACCGATTATTACATTAGAAGAAGTCAATATTCCTTTTGAATCGATAGTTATCCTTCCTGCTAATTCATTAAATAAAGTTAGAAATGCAGTTTCCTAACTTTAGATGTAAAGTAAATGTCCAATTGTACTTTTTTGTTTCATTATTATCTAAGTTGTAATCCTCTATTGATTTAAATCTTGACTTTATTTTTCCTTCCTTTTTGTGTAAATAGGAATTACAGTAATTTGCCACACCTCTTTCGCTAGATTCGGCATCTCGCTTCGTCAATATTAAAGACAAGTTATTAGTAGACCTTGAAAAGAGAAAATTTCTTGATGATACTTTATCTGCTCGTTTTCAAGGTGATGCAAAAGTGTTAAAGTGGTATAGAAGATTTTTGCTTTAGAAAACAATTATCACAAATCTTAAGGATCAAATTTCCAATTTAGAGGCTGATGTTAAGAACAAGAATGAAGCGATTTTCACATTAAAGCGTCAGGTCAAGTCAAATCCGTCAATCGAATTCGATCACAGAATGTCAGAACTCCTTTAACAAATAAGCAATTTAGAGATGAAATCAAAGGACAACCCGGCTTAATGCGAATCATTAGAGTTCATTATGGGAAATAACATCCCAAGCATGGAGTTACCAGTTTCTCTTACTATCTCTTTCGTCGCAAAATTCACAATATCTACTTCTCTTATTGCTCAAAAAATTCCCACTACAACAAATTTTCCTTCAGGCTTAGATGAAAAGGCAGTCGAAGAGTGGTGTGGGAAAGTTAAATTTGAGATGATGAAGTAGTTTGATGAACAACAAAAAGCAAGATGCTCGAATCGCATAAACGAATATGTAATTAGGATTCAAAAGCTGGAGCGCGATAAGTATCTTCTCTTAAAGTGCATTGCTGATTTAAAAAGGGAAAATGAAACCCTTAAAGGTGCAAACAAAGCCTTTAACCGTGCTTCGAAGACCAATATTGAGACTATTGACGATGAAGACAAAATAAGAAAGAAAGAGAGGAAACTAAAAGAGGTCCTTCGCACTGCTATCCGTCATATCGTGGACCCTTTAATTGCCAAGGATCTAAATAAAGCGATTCACTTATGATATGTATATATTTATTTTGTACACTTGTAATAATGTCATAGATTATATAAATTATGAAAATTTAATAAATATCACCTGGATTGTGGTCCTTTCTTGTAATGTTATTTCTGATACATTTGTTTGATAGCTTGTACCATGATTTCTGTATTTGTTGGATCTTTCAATCCTCTTTACTATCCCGCTTTACCTAAAAACACAAAAGAAGCGATATTTGTTACTGTTTGCTTGTAATATGTATAGGAGTTTATCCATATCATTTACGGATATTAAATCATCATATCTAGATTTAACAATAAATGAAAAGTAATTGCTCTTGATGAAATGTTTTGAATTTAATCTTTGGTGATGATAAGAGACATGTGAGAATTTAACTTTTACCATATTGCTGAAATATTCGAATTCAGATGGTAAACATCTATTTTTTTCATCCAATGATATAGATGTTCTAGAAAGTCATCCTCTGGAAATAATCAACAGAAAGATAATAACGACCATGTAATAGAATTTCAAAGATCACTGTCCAAATACTTGTGATAGAAATTCATTGGCCCGGATTCGGGCATTAAAAAATGAAATCCAAAAGTTAGGAAGTTTGGAACTCAGATTAGAGTATTAGCAGATAATATCCAGAAATCCATGATAATCCCTTCAATATATGTTTTGAGCCCAAATTCGGGCAGTAAAATTCAAAAATAATCTTCATGATAGAACCCTCATACCCAGATTTGGGGTAGTACTGGTAGATAATCAGAAGTCCATAATGATTTCGTTCATCATAGAAATCACAAGCCCAGATTAGGTCATTAATAAGTGAATTCCAATAATAGTTTCGAAACCCAGATTTGGGTATGATGAATTGAAAGATCCGCAACCCAGATTCGGGTATTAATAAGAGGAGTTCCATTATACTCCTTAAATTTTTGTCCTCTTCGACATGACTAAACCCCTTAGACCTTGTATGAAGTTGTGGTTTGATCGACCGCTTCTCGAGCTTGGACATCTTAGCTCGATATTTGATGTGCCGCTTCTCGAGCTTGCACATCTTAGTCTATTATTTGATGTGCTGCTTTTTGGGCTTGGAAGTCTTAGTCCATTGCTGTCTAGTGCTTTTGGTTAGCTTATTCTCAAGTTGGAACCAAGGACTTACCTAACCTCCCTCCAAGATGCGCCTTGACCAGACCAGACGCGCGGCCGAAGGCTTGTCAATGCTTTAACTTAACCATAGCATGGCGTGGATAAAGGCTTACATTCCTCCCTCTAAGAGGTGTCATGCCCTAGCCATAGCGTTGGGCGGACAGGGGTTTTGCAATGCTTTAACCTGGCCATAGCACGACGCGGATAAAGACTTACACTCCTCCCTCTATGAGGCGCCTTGACCTGACCAGAGGCGCGGCCAAGGACTTATCGATGCTTTATCCAGGCCATAACATGGCATGGATAAAGACTTACACTTCTTCCTCTAGGAGGTGCTTCTCCCTGGCCAACTCGGCGGGGACAGAGGCTTTGACTGTTTAAGGTATGTCCAAATAAAAGGAGCATTTCACTCCCAATCATGTAGATTTTCTTTAGAAAAGTAACTCTTTATTGACCTCATTCAGTATTTCTTCACAAACTCATTGATTTTTCCTTAAAGGAAAAAGTTGATTATGATTCCTTCCAAGGCACTGCAGTGGTTAGTTTCATAACCATTCATCATATGGAAATGGTAGTAGGATCCTCCCAGATTTCTATCATATTTTGGTTTCTTCTTTTTTGATGGCCAATAGTTGAGTTCATCTTTTGTTAGCAAGTAGACATTCTCAATAGATGTTGTTAAGTTGCATTCTTTTGGAAGTCTTGATTTGAAGCTTATCACTTAAGAATGGCCTCTAGGTATTTTGTTACTTGGCTTCATGATTTCACCCTCATCGGTTATTTTCCTTTTTAACACCTCTTGAAGTTCATGTGCTGGAAGCGCTCCGGTTATAGCTTGTTTCCATTTGTGAGCATAGGCGTTGTAATCTACCAATATTCATGTTTCGAAGATTGTGCCTTTGGAATAGCGTTGGATCTTTTTCCTCATTTGGTCAAGTAAGTTGCCACTTCCAGTTTTCTTTTCTCCTAAAGCAAAGACAGCGGTGAGACCAACATGGAAAGGATTTAAGCTCCATTTTTCTGGATCATATGATTCTACTCTTTTCTTCTTTATAATTCATAGAGCTTTCAGTCTTAGCATTAGTTCTTCACATAATTTGGAATCTTGAGTTGTTCTTGGAGAGAATCCTATCAGATGTGGTTCTGAGGTTACTTGCTTAGACCTTTTGATTCTGCTAGTCATGATGAATTAAGGTCTTGAGTATTTAAGCTTGAAATAGGACTGGGTAGAGACAGGTAGCGTTGGATGTCCAACAGAGCCAGAGGTTCAAGCCCTCATTCTAGCGCCAAAATGTTAACAAGAAAACTTTTCAACACCCCAGAGTAGAGTTGAAGAGAAATTTTAATCCCTTTTTGACCGCTCTTGTTTAATTTGAGGAAGATATGATGTGGGTATTCCCTTTGATTTAACCTTTCGAATAGGTCTCTTTTCTGGAAACTTCTTCTTATTGACCTTTCGACCCAGTCGAAACACTTAAATTTCGTTTCTTTTAGACTTTCGAGTAGATTGAAGCAGTTTGGTTGTTCCTTTGAAACCTCCCTTTCGGAATAGTTGCGGAACATTAGAGGAATGGCCTTAAGGATTCAAGGAAAAGGTTTGTCTTGGAGGATTTCGACCTTGTCGCAAGCTAGGCTAATTAGTGGCTTCGGTTTAATTTTGGAATCTAAAGTAGACCTGCTTGGGTTAAGGTTTCGACTCAATAGAAGGTAAATATTTGGAGAATGGTGGGTTGTAACTATGGGCTAGAATTACTTGGAAAGTCTGGTGTTCCGACTCGCTCGAAAGAAGCCTTTCGTTGAAGAAGAAACCTAAAATATGCAGTTAAAGCCAGTAAAAAGACCTTCAAACAATTATCTAAACAGAAGTACTAAAAATTTCCCTTTTATTAAACCAAATAGGATTGTTCTGAACAATTATCCCCAATTCGATTTACAAATCTGGGTTTACAACTTTGCAAATTTAAGAAAATAGCCAAATCGGATCCCCCAAAATAGACCCTTGGGTCTTATTTATAGATGCGGCTTGGCACCTTTCGACCTAGTGCTTTCAACTTGGTCGAGAAGTGGCTTCAGACACCTTCCGACTCCTTCTTCACTTGCGCACTCCTCTGCTTTCAAATGGGCTTGAGTGCTTTCATCTTTGTCAAAAGGGATGGTTGCATCTTTCTTCTTTATATTTCTTTGTAGGAGCTTTCGATTCCGTCGATGGGTTGTTTCCAGGGGATTCGAAGGTGTTGAAATGCTGATGGTTCTGATGCTGTTAGTAGCTTTCGAACATATGCTTGCGACTTGATGTGGAACCTTCCATGGGTATTAAAGCCTTCGACCAGTTCAAAAGGCTTGAATCTGCTTCTGAAAGGGTTGTTCTGGTCAAGATGTGCTTCTAAGTGATTTGAGTGAAGGCGAAACCTTTGGTATCGAAAAGTTTGTCGCACATATGAAAGGTTGTTATGCATTGTCTTTGAAAGCTGTTTTTTTTAACTCAATCAAAAGGTCTTCATACATGCAGAATCACCTGCTTCGAAAGTTCTTCACTGAAGCGGAAGCATGCTTTCAACCTCTTCGAAAGGTTTTGATACTTCTAGCCTTTGGCTGTTGCATCCCTTCGACTCATTCGAATGGTCTTGCTTGAGCTACTTTCTCTTGCTTTTCTATTCAATCTGGTTTCGACAAGGTCGAAAGGATACTTGGTAGTAGCAGTTACAAAATATGTAATTTTCTACTCATCTTGCTTTAGCTTTCCAATTCTCCAGATCTAGATCCATTCCTTTTCTATATTACTTTCTCTTACTTTTAATCCAAAATATAAAAATGGTTACACCTGTCAGAATTACAAATCTGAGAAAAGAATTAAATTAAATTCAAATTTGAGTTTGAGTTTGACGCACAATTCACCTTTGTTTCTATGTTTTGAATCAATCATATTCTTCTCTTCTCTTATCCTCCGTCTTTGTCTGCTTACACACACACACAACACACACACACACACACACACACACACACACACATATATATATATATAAACATATTAGTTTTACTACTTTTAGAAATCGGAGGAGAAGAGAAAATTGTAGAGTTTTAGCATGTTGTAAGTTTTCTAAATAAATTAGGGTTAGATCAGCTGTTAATTTATAGGGCTAGGAATTGATTTGGAGCATTAGATTTAGCTTTAGAAATCTTGAGATCCATCTTGGATGCACATCGCTAACGAGGCAGAAAAGAAAAATAGTTGGATAAATCAACGCCATTCAATTTCACGCCACTTCTATAAATTTTACCCGTCAACGGTCGACCATTCATGACCATGGTTCAACTGCTACCGGTGGACCTAGGTGCATCAGGGGTCGACCGTTCCTTTGTTTAAATGATGAATAATTAACGTCGTTTGATTTTGTGTATTTTATTTCTTTTTTTACTAAACCGGCATAATTTTCTTCCCATTTTATATATTTTCTCAGATTTTATTTAACGTTAATATCTCTTAACGTCTAAGTTCCATTAACATTGGTAATTAACACTAATTAAGTTTATTACCATATATTATATATATAATTATTTCCAATTCAAAAACATTTACTTTTAATAACTTTTTCGTTTAACTCCGATCGAAAACACTACATATGAAAATTGATTAGAAAATTGCCATGAACCCAAAGGTATAAGTTTAGTAGCCAAATTCCAATGTTTATAAAAATTATATTTTCAACGTTGTTGTTTATTAATTATTTTTCTATTTAAATTAATTATCGTAAAATTTAGCGAGTGTTACACATACACACATTCATATGTATAATCATTACGATGGTTATAAGGGTTATTACAATATCTATTTTTGATGATAAGGGTGATAATTTTTTCAAGCAGAAATTCATTTCAATGTCTTGGAGGTTCGAACCTGTTAGCCGCTTTTCTGGACTATTATCCCAAAGCAATGTAAATGTAGTAAATAAATGAAAAATATAAGAAATGGAAGTGAAAAGAGAGAATAAAGATATAATATTTTATAGCGGTTCGGCAAATCACTGACCTATGTCCATTACCATTTTCATTAATTACTCATTTCTAGAACAATCGGTTTTACAAGAGAATTTCAAAGTACAATGGTCCCGGAGTAGTAGAATTTTCTCTTATGAAAGTTGTCAAAGTGCTCGAAGTCATCTAGATTTTCCCAAAATCTTTTTCCGTATGTTATGATTTGTTATTTATGGATGAATATATGCCCCAAAATCGATAGATCTCATTTTGAACTGCTCCAACATATAGATCCGTAAAGTTAAGAGGAAGAACAAGTCAAAATATCACGATTTCCAAGATTTGATCGATTGGTATTGATGGATACTTGTCATCTGGTATTTAAAATAAGCGACATTCCGATCGAATTGGACTACGAAATGGTGAAGGAGTGGATTAAGAACCTAAAAAGATATCGAGATTGGAGTATTCAGAAAATATGCAAAGTATAGAAGCAACTCTATTAATCAGTATCGATACTGATCGATCAATTGCTATGAATGTGTTCCACTTTGCTTCGACTTGATTCCACATGCAAGTTTGAAGAAAAAGACAAATTTTGATGGTGGAAGAATTGCCCAAGGAGTGGAGGAATATGGAGAACATCCTCACCAACAAAACTCTAAAGGAAGTTAGGTTCCTAGTAGTGAACCAAAATTTTGATGCATGGGTGAGAAGGTCAAGGCTGGCAAGCAAAGGCAAAAGGCTGGCACATTACACAAAGAGAACAAGTTCCTCGAAACCTAATATGCTGCTCATGTAGCGAATATGGTAGAATCATAATTTTGCTCTTCATTGACCTTCAAATCAACCTACTCGTATCTTCTACAACAAAACAGTCAAGGATATTTATACGCCTTTCAATGAACTTCAATCCATCAACTCACTGGTAACAAAAGTCTTCGACAAGATAAAGCGGCTGGTCAGTGACTTCCTCATTTTTTTTTCTAGCTTACCCTAAATTTCTTTAGTGGTGGCCTCACCACTAATTCACTAGAGTGCATTTTCCCCCAAACAAGTTAAAGTGTAGTAAATGTCATTCTTCCATCCCACTCTTATTATCATTTGAAATATCGACGTGCAACAATATTAAACACTTCTTTACGAACGAGATTTCTTCAATGTGTCCTTCATTTTTCATTTCCCTTTTCCAAAATTATAATCCTCATTCCACCTCTTTATTGCATGCTGTGAGTCAAATGTTGTATATGAACCACTAACATATAATGCAACTATAGAACTCCAATTGGTCTTTGATCGGTGTCCTCTAAACTTGCAATTTTACCAACCAAGAGCTCAAATGGCACATCTTATCATTCCGATATCAAAATTGTTGGGTAAATTACATAAATTAATCATCATTGATGCAAAAGCCTCGAAGATCGATTATATGCATGATAAAATAGGTATGTAATATAAATTCAATTCTAAACAAATTCAGTTCTATCACAACTTCACAACCAAACAAACACAGTTGATAAATGAACAAATAACAAGAAATAAAGGAGACGCCAGATTTATATTGGATTCACATTTAATGATAGCGTACATTTACTTCGAGAAGAGAAAATTTATTACTATTGAGATGATTTTCTAAGACACTGATAATTCTCTTTAACGAAAGCTATAATACAATGATGTAGAAGATCAATTGGGATAACCTAAAATCCTATAAGAAAAGATGTATTTTGTAGTCCCTAAAATAGTCAAGACCTTTGGATAAAGCCATTGAGGGACTAATGGTTGAAGATGTAAAGTCTAGGAATAAAATACCATGATTGCCAATTCAAATTGCTTTTTATTTGGCTTGAAACGTCAATTGTTTTTTTCAATTTAAGTTGATTAGAATTTAGATCTGATTTAAATTGATTAGACTTTAGAGCATATTGATTAAAAGCGAGCTACGATTGGTTGGACTGTAGATTCTGATCGACCGAGATGGCCTCAATATGGACCATTTTGTTTTTGGCTTAAAATGTAAATTTTTGGGGCTACATGAGTTAACGACAGTCGATTGCCTGCTAACCCGAACAACCAATTCAGCTTCAACTCTATGTATGTGTGCATGTCTTCTTCGATTAATCATATCTTCTAAACTATACATCCAATATAAAAATCATCTTTCCTATTACGATTATGACAAAATTCTCTTTAGCTTTGACATATTATATTACATATTTTAACATCTATGGACGTATCTCTTTTTGTCGATAGAACAAAAAAATCAAATTACTGTATGTTTTCTAGATTTTATTAGCAGAATCATTTATTCAATTGATGGTAAGTTGCTCTTGGGATGTAGTAGAGTTTTGATTCTATTGATAGAATCATGTTTGGTCAACAAAATTACAATTCAAATAATGGAGTGAAGTAGTATCGAGGTTGGTTTCCAAGGATCAAACTATGAAGTTTTTCATTGCTCAAGCACCAAGTGAGGTGTTAAATAAACGAAACCTCCATGAGGTTTGTTTCCAAGGATCAAACTATGAAGTTTTTCATTGCTCAAGCACCAAGTGAGGTGTTAAATAAACGAAACCTCCATCTCATCCTTGACGCATGCTCAATTAATTGAACAATCGTTGTAACTTCACCTTGCTATTTGTTATCTTACGCTTTTATATAAATAAATTAAAAAATCATCATTAAACTATACATACAAACGCTTCAGTTGACATAAATGAATATAAATCAAAATGCTACATAGTATACCTTATTAGCCATGGTTTTTAACAAATTGAATGTATATAAAATTGGTTTTGATTTTTTAATCATCCATATATATTGATAATTATTGTATCGTGATGAATTCTTTTACCACCACTTAGCCCAAAGTGAGGCAAGTGTATAATTTTTAAAATGAAAAAGATGATCAAGTTGGAATCAAATAGGTGACGGAAACTTGCAATCCAAGTTGCAAGAAGGAATCAATCCATCGTCGGTTGCAAATGCAGTGATGGTTGATGCAAATGCAATGATGAAGCTCCCAAGTATAAGGGAAGTTAGGGATCTGCGACGGTGGGTCACATTTTGTGTGTCAGATCTCCTTCCATATAAATATCACTCTATGCTATGTTTTTGTCCACCATACAATCGATCTACATTGGGACCATTTTTAACTTGGTATTCTTTTTCACACCAACCCAGATGACATGGGCTCCAATCTATCCATTACTTGCTATTCATTTTCGTATTTTATACATATATATTCTTATCATTGTTGATTTTTACGCTAATTAATAAATGCATCTCTACTCTACACGGAACAAGCCATGCACATAATTCCTTCTCCTAATTTAATGATTTCTTACTTTAATCTTGAAAATGCAAAAGGACACATGAATTGTGTTTGCCACACTGTACTGCACAAGTTAACCAAGCCATAAAAGCATATATTAGTCTCCACTATTATTATTTTTTGATTTGAATTGAAGTTTTGACCTTTTATACTTTACTAAACGAAGAATATGATTCATGGTAGTTTTGGGAACCTATAACGCGCAGTTTGGTCTCAGATCTACACCACCTAGGAACAAAAAAACCATTCCAGTGATGAAAAAGATGCTAATAACATGTCTAAATATTTAATCCATGGATAAAGGGTGATTAATTAATTAAAAATAAGGGGCTAAAGAAGAAGGCTAGGTTGGGTCACATGGAACAGTGATTGTGATAGCTGCTAATTCACGTGATTAAACGAGGCATGTATTATACCTCTAATTAATCAATTAGCTGTATTTCTTTTAGATTAATATTTGTTGCTTCAAGGAGCACATGACTGCTAGCTACAATGGCAAATCCTTTTTATAAAGACAATCGCTCCTTTTGTTGTCTTTTACAACTAGCAGTTTCTCTTCTTTCTTTTTTTCTCCAGTTGAAGAAACTTAACGGGAAATATAAAAGAAGAAAGTGTAACGTAATTAGCAACGGTAGAAGAAGACGTAGAGTATAGGAACAAGAATGAAATTATGAATGATGATAACGTGATCCGAAAGAGAATAAAAGAGGTATGGATGGCTTGCTGTGAACGAACGCAATCTTATTGCATGATATACATACAGATGAGGATTGCTAGCTTGTGCCTATATAATGCAGATCCAACTCTACTGTCCTGGTCCCTTTTCGAATCTTTTTTAGTTTTTTTGCCAACCATTTATATCTTTGGTTCATAGCCAAAACAGTATTAGTGACAACATAAAATTGTTTTATTTTAATTTTTGAATCTCAAAGAACAAGGTTATTTAATTATGCATTTTTTAAATTGATGACGAGTTAAAGAATGCAAATGAAAAAAGCAGATTTGTTCACTCGTTCAAAAAGAGAGGTCTGTCTTAACTCATTGTATAGAATATGCATTTAGAATATAAAAACACTAATTGTAACCTGCAAAACAACATTTTAATTCTGCTCCATCAATCAACCACATTTTCGAACTGTCGGTATGAAAATTCATGAGCAACGTCAAATCCTAAATCAGCAAAACAGTACGTGAAAGTTAAGCGAAAACATTGCTAAGGTTCATGTACAGCCAAACCTTACGAAAACGCTATATAGTTGCCAACAATTTAATCCAAAATGAACGCTTCTTAATTGTATCATTTTCAGTTTTTTTTATACTTTCTCAACTGTATCGTTTACGAAATTTAGGTAATATTTGTTTTAGAAATGAATTTTGAAATCTCTGCATATCAAATATGAGAGAAGTCACGATGAATGAGACGATGAAAGAAAAACGAAGGGGCGATAAAAGATATGAAATGACGACGAAAGAATAAATTGTTTTCCGTACTTCCATTATTGTTCAAAACACGAAAAATAAAACCCCGTTTGATTTGCTATTTTTAATTTTGTGTTTTCGTCTAAACAAAAATTCGTATTTAGAAAAACAAATAATTTTGAAAAATGAAACTAACATAGAAAATAATAAAAACAAGTTTACTTGATTTTTCGTGTGTTGAGACATATTAAAATGATGGAAAACAATTCATCTCATCCATTTTTCGTCCATCGTCGCGATGGCTAAAAATTGTAAAAAAGTTCCCTTAATTTTTTGTATTTTGTAGCGTACATTGAAAACTCAAAACACAAAATTTAAAACAAAACCAAATGGGTCCAAAAATAAAAAATTGTTTTCTATTCTATATGTTAATTGCATTTTTTAAATTGTTCGTTTCGAAAATATACATGCGTCTTGTACATTTTATATAAACGAAAACCCAAAACTAAAAATGACAAACCAAAAACAACCAGTTCATCTTGATCTTGTATTTATGTCTAATTTAGCAAATATCACCAGAAAATATTAAACTGTACGCTTAGAATGAGAAAACATGTTTTCCTTACAGATACAAACACGTCATACAAATAAGTCACTGTGTGAAATTATATTTTCCTTCCTGTTCATTATCGTGCAATAATTCAAATCTCCATAAAAAAAATTCTATCTACAAAGCAATTTCATCAACTTTAACGCATAACCCTGTTATTTGTTTTATTTTTAAAGCAACTTACCTTTCACTCTAAGAATAAAACTAATATTGTTTTCAAGCCAGCCAAGCATTCATTTCGATGTGTAAAGAGTTTGAATCCAAAATATCTGCTATCTTAGCATAGAGGGTATTACCAACTAACATTTAAACTAAGGGTAAAATTACCCATCTCTACTTCTCTGCTACTAGAACAAAATTCGTTGAACTAATTTACTTGGCGTCTTTTTTAAATTTCAAAAATGCTCTTACTTTCGTTTAAATATTTACGCTCAAACAAAAAATCAACGTACACAATAACACAAACCGCCCGTGTGCGAGCACGGACTCATACTAGTATCCATAAAATTAACTAGTTAGTCCACATTTTGACTTGACCGAGTTAATCCACTAATTTTTCTTCAGTTTATTCATGTTTATTCATGCGTGGATTAACTAATAAATTTGTTTTCTTCTCCATTTCTTCTCTTTCAAACCTTAAAAAATGAATTTTCATACAAACAATCCAATATACATTATCATTCAATTCCTAATATGCAATCAACTCTTTTGCTTTTAACATGATAATTCTATCTAGACCTGTCAAAATTTGACCCAACCCATTTACCCTACTTATAAATGGGTTGGGTCAACCCATTTATGAATATCATAAAATGTGTTATGGGTTGGGTTGACCCATTTTTAAAAGGGTTATAAATGGGTAACTCGTTTACCCATTTATTAAAAATATTAAATTTTAATATAAATTTAAAAAATAAGAATTTTCAACATACATTATAATTTTTCATGAAGACTGACAGTTGTATTTAAAAAATAACAGGCTACCACATCCCCATATTTGAATCCACCTAGTGTAGAAGCCGTTATTTTTTTTTGTTCAGACTGCAATAGCTTCTTCGTTCTAACTCGGAATCAAACGAGACTTCGACCGATCAACTCCAACTTAAATTACGGACAGTATGAAACACTCGGATACTTCATCGTGTGAACGCACACTGTAGTTCTACAAGGAGACTGACAGTTGTACTTAGAAAATAACAGGCTACTACATCCCTATATTTGAACTCCGCCTAGTGCAGAAGCCGTTATTTTTTTGTTCGGACTGCAATAACTCTTTCGTTCTAACTCGGAATCAGGCGAGACTTTGACCGATCAACTCCCACCTGAATTACGGACACTATGTAATACTCGGATACTTGATCGTGTGAACGCACACTGTAGTTCTCCAACGGGACTGACAGTTGTACTTAGAAAATAACAGGCTACCACACCTGCATATTGAACTCCGCCTAGTGCAGAAGCCGCTATTTTTTTTTGTTCAGACTGCAATAACTCCTTCGTTCTAACTCGGAATTAGACGAGACTTCGATCGATCAACTCCCACCTAAATTACGGACAGTATGGAAGACTCGGATACTTCATCGTGTGAACGTACACTGTAGTTCTCCAATGGGACTGACAGTTGTACTTAGAAAATAACAGGCTACCACATCTGCATATTGAACTCCGCCTAGTGCAGAAGCCGCTATTTTTTTTGTTCATATTGCAGTAACTCCTTCGTTCGAACTCAGAATCAGGTGGGACTTCGACCGATTAACTACCACTAAATTACGGATAGTATGGAACACTCGGTCGCTTTATCGTGTGAACGCACACTGTAGTCCTTCAAGGAAACCGGCAGTTGTACTTAGCAAATAATAAGCAACCCCATCCTCATATTTGAATTTTGATGAAAATTAGAATTAAAATTTTAAATTTTTATCGGATCTCAAAACATAAAACTCGGAATTAGAATTATTTTATATTTATTTGTTTTTTATAAGTCAAATTAAATTTAAATATTTAAATGGGTTAGATGGGTGAACCGCTTATTAAGTGGGTTGGGTCATAAATGGGTTAGGTCATAAATGGGTAAAAAAGAATGGATTATAAATGGGTTGGGTCGAACTCGACCCAACCCATTTTGACCCAACCCAACCAAACCCATTTGACTTATATCTTGCTTGTTTGAATTTATAGTCGTAATTTTTTGAACTTTTTGTACAATAAAATGATGGGAAGAGAATTTTCAGTTTTTTTTTAAATTCTCGATATTGATTACGCACCTCTTTATTTTGAATATTGATTGTGCAATGAAATTCCTTTCATTGTTGGTTAATTATTTCGAGCTTATTCTTGAATAATTCTTAATAACAACTGAAACTAATATACTTTTACATGTAGGAGCTAAATAAATACCGTGGATAAACTAAATAACTTAAAAAGTCAAATATGCTTATAATTAGGGTGGATTAACTAAATAAAATGATGGATGGAAATAAAATTACTTTAAACTAATGGTCCTTAACGTACCTGGAAGTCTTGATTTTTCTTATTTCTGTTAGAATTTATTCTACAATGTTATTAAATGAAATAATACGTGATCATAACCGATGAAATACTAAATTTTCAAAATCATGTCATTTTTTTAATAGAATTCATTGATTTTGTTTTACATTGCACTTTACTATTCAAGCGATTGGAAACTTTCGAATTTATTTATTTTTACATATATTCCATGCATTATGTCCTTAAATGAAGATAAATACTAAAAGCTAAAATAATCTCATAATAAATTTATTTACTTTTTAATTTTGATCGTCTTTACTCTATGTTGCATTTTCACAGTGCAGTTGCATCTCAATGCTTTAATTCATTGCCTTATCATAGTGCAAGATACATAACGATCTTTAAATTTGTATGTTTTTACTAAAATAATTCTGTTTGTATAATGATATATCCCATGCAATTAGATGATATAAACATATTAGATGTTCAATTACTACCAATAGTATACGCAAATAAGTGTTGTCACACTTAATTTGAGAATTGCAAACTGACTTATAGATTACTAATCTTTACTACTAATAAAGAGAATTCATTGAATAGATTTACTCGGTGTCTTTTTAAAATTTCAAATATACCCTTTTACACCTCATAGAGAAGTAGTATTCAAATATGAGGATATAGCCTGTTAATTTCTAAGTACAACTGTTAATCACCATGGAGAACTACAGTGTGCGTTCACAAGATGAAGTTTTCGAGTGTACTATATAATCTGTAATTTAGGTAGGAGTTCATCGATCGAAGTTTTGTCATATTCCAAGTTAGTATGAAGAAGTTATTGCAGTCTGAAAAAATAGCGGCTTCTGCACTAGGCAGAGTTCAAATATTGGAATGTGGTAGCCTGCTATTTTCTACGTACAATCGTCAGTCCCCATGGAGAACTTGGGTATGCGTTTACAAGATGAAGTATCTGAATGTTGCATATTGGTCGTAATTTAGGTGGGAGTTAATCGGTCGAAGTCTCGCCGGATTCTGAGTTAGTATGAAGAAAATATTGCAGTCTGAACAAAAAAATAGCGGTTTCTACACTAGGAGGAGTTTAAATATAGGGATGTGATAGCATATTATTTTCTAAGTAAATGGTCAGCCCTTTGGAGAACTACAGTGTACGTTCATAAAATGAAGTATCTGAGTGTACCATATTGTCCGTAATTTAGGTGGGAGTTCATCGGTTGAGGTTTTGCCTGATTTCGAGTTAGTATGAAGAAGTTATTATAGTCTGACAAAAAAGCGGCTTCTGCCTAGGCAAATTTCAAATATAAGAATGTAGCATGTTATTTTCTATGTACAACTATTAGTCACCATGGAGAACTACAGTGAACGTTGAAGTGGAGATATAGCCTGTTATTTTCTAAGTACAACGTTAGTTACCATGGAAAAATATAGTGTGCATTCACAAGATGAAGTATCCGAGTGTACCGTATTGTCCGTAATTTAGGTGGGATTTCATCAGTCAAAGTATCGTCTAATTTTGAGTTAGTGTGAAGAAGTTATTGCAGTCTGAACAAAAAAATAGCGGCTTCTGCACTAGGCGGAGTTCAAATATGAGGACGTGGTAGCCTCTTATTTTCTAAGTACAATCGTCAGTCTCAATGTAGAACTACAGTGTGCGTTCAGAAGATGAAATATCTGAAAGTTCCATACTATCCGTAATTTAGATGGAAATTAATCGGTCGAAGTCTCGCCGAATTCCGAATTAGTATGAAAAAGTTATTGCAGTCTGGACAAAAAATTAGCGGCTTCTGCATTAGGCTGAGTTCAAATATGGGGACGTGGTACCATGTTATTGTTTAAGTAAACTGTCTGCCCTTAATGAGAACTACGATGTGCGTTCACAAGATGAAGTATCCGAGTGTACCATATTATCCGTATTTAGGTGGGAGTTCATCGGTCGAAGTATCGCCTAATTTCGAGTTAGTATGAAGAAGTTATTGTAGTCTGAATGAAAAAACGGCTTCTGCACTAGGCGGAGTTCAAATATGGAGATGTGGTAGCCTGTTATTTTTTAAGTACAACTGTCAGTTCCCTCAGAGAACTACAGTGTGTGTTCATAAGAAGAAGTATCCGAGTGTTCCTTACTATCCGTAATTCAGGTGGGAGTTAATCGGTCGAAATCTCACCGGATTCTGAATTAGCATGATGAAGTTATTGCTGTATGAACAAAAAAATAGCGGCAACTACACTTGGCAGAGTTCAAATATTAGAATGTGGCAGCCTGTTATTTTCTAAGTACAACTGTCAGTTCTCATGGAGAACTACAGCATGCATTCACAAGTTGAAGTATCCGAGTGTTCCATACTGTCCGTAATTTAGGTGAGAGCTAATCGATCAAAATTTCATCGGATTCTGTTTCAGTATAAAGAAGTTATTGCAGTCTAAATAAAAAAATAGCGGCTTATGCACTAGACGAAGTTCAAATATGGGCATGTGGTATCATGTTATTTTTTATATAAACTTTCAATCTTCTTGAATAACTACAGTGTGCGTTTATAAGATGAAGTATGCGAGTGTACCATATTGTCTGTAATTTAGGTGGGAGTTCATCGGTCGAAGTTTTGGCTGATTCCGAGTTAGTATGAAAAAGTTATTGCAGTCTGAATAAAAATAGCGGCTTCTGCACTAGGTGGAGTTCAAATATAGGGATGTGGTAGCCTGTTATTTTCTAAGTACAGCTGTCAGTCTCCTTGGAGAACTATAATGTGCGTTCACAAGATGAAGTATCCGAGTGTTCCATATTGTCCGTAATTTAGGTGAGAGTTAATCGGTCGAAGTCTCGCCAGATTCCGAATTAGTATAAAGAAGTTATTGGAGTCTGAACTAAAAAAATAGCGGTTTCTGCACTAGGCGGAGTTCAAATATGGGTATGTGGTAGCCTGTTATTTTCTAAGAACAACTCACAGTCCCCCTAAAGAACTACAGTGTGCGTTCACAAGATAAAACATTCGAGTGTTTCATATTGTCCGTATTTAGGTGGGAGTCGAAGTGTTGCCGGATTCCGAATTACTATGAAGGAGTTATTGCAGTCTGAACAAAAAAATAGCGACTTCCTCACCAGTCGGAGTTCAAATATGGGATGGGGTAGCATGTTATTTTCTAATTAAATCGGCAGTCCCTATGTAGAACTACAATGTGCGTTCAGAATATGAAGTACCCGAGTGTATCATATTGTCCGTAATTTTAAGTGGGAGTTCATCGGTCGAAGTTTTGCCTGATTCCGAGTTAGTACGAAAAGTTATTGCAGTCTGAACAAAAAAAGCGGCTTCTACCTAGGAAGAGTTCAAATATGAGATGTAGCCTGTTATTTTCTAAGTACAACCAGTGAGCATTGAAGTGGGGATACAACATGTTATTTTCTAAGTACAACTGTTAGTCACCATGGAGAACTACAGTATGCGTCCACAAGATGAAGTATCTGACCGTACCTTATCGTCCGTAATTTAAGTGAGATTTCATCGGTCAAAGTATCGTCTAATTCTGAGTTAGTAAGAAGAAGTTATTGCAGTCTGAACAAAAAAATAGCGGCTTCTGCACTAGACGGAGTTCAAATATGGAGATGTGGTAACCTGTTATTTTCTATGTAAAACCGTCTGTCCCCTACAGTGTGCGTTCACAAGTTAAAGTATCCGAGTGTTTCATACTGTCTGTAATTTAGGTGAGAATGAATCGGTCGAAGTCTCTCCGGATTTCGAACGAGTATGAAGAAGTTATTGCAGTCTAAACAAAAAAATAACGGCTTCTGCACTAACCGGAGTTCAAATATGGGGATGTGGTACCATGTTATTGTCTAAGTAAACTGTCAGCCCCTAAGGAGAACTACGGTGTACGTTCACAAGATGAAGTATCCGAGTATATCATATTATCCATAATTTAGGTGGGAGTTCATCAGTCGAAATATCGCCTAATTCCGAGTTAGTATGAAAAAGTTACTGTAGTCTGAATAAAAAAAACGGATTCTGCACTAGGCGGAGTTCAAATATGAAGATGTGATAGCCTGTTATTTTTTTTGAATACAACTGCTAGTCCCTTTGAAGAACTACAGTGTGCATTCACAAGAGAAAGTATCCGAGTGTTCCATACTATCTGTAATTCAGGTGGGAGTTAATCGGTCGAAATCTCTTCGAATTCTGAATTAGCATGAAGAAGTTATTGCTGTCTGAACAAAAAAATAGCGGCTTCTACACTTGGCAGAGTTCAAATATTAGAACGTAGTAGCATGTTATTTTCTAAGCACAACTGTCAGTCCCATGGAGAACTACAGTGTGCGTTCACAAGTTGAAGTATCCGAGTGTTCCATACTGTCCGTAATTTAGATGAGAGTTAATTGGTCGAAATCTCGCCGGATTCTGTATCAGTATAAAGAAGTTATTGCAGTCTGAACAAAAAAAATAGCAGCTTCTGCACTAGGCGGATTTCAAATATAGGGATGTGTTACCATGTTATTTTCTAACTGTCAGGCCCCTTGAAGAGCTATGATGTGCGTTCACAAGATGAAGTATCCGAGTGTAACATATTGTTCGTAATTTAGGTGAGAGTCCATTGGTCGAAGTATCGCCTAATTTCGAGTTTGTATGAAGAAGTTATTGCAGTCTGAACGAAAAAAAATAGCAGCTTCTACACTAGGCGGAGTACAAATATGAGGATGTCATAGCCTGTTATTTAAGTACAACTGTCGATGCCCTTGAAGAACTACAGTCTACGTTCACAAGATGAAATATCCAAGTGTTCCATATTGTCCATAATTTATGTGGGAGTTAATCGTTCGAAGTCTCGTTAGATTCCAAATTATTATGAATAAGTTATTGCATTCTGAACAAAAATATAGCGGCTTCTGCATTAGACGGGTTTAAATATGGGGATGTGGTAGCATGTTATTTTTTAAGTACAACTGTCATTCCCCATGGAGAACTACAATGTGCGTTCACAAGATGAAGTACCCAAGTGTTCCACAATGTCCATAATTTAGGTGACAGTTAATCGGTTGAAGTTTCATCGGATTCTGACTTAGTATGAAGAGGTTATTGCAGTCTGAATAAAAAAAAATAGCGGCTTCTGCACTAGACGGAGTTCAAACATGGGGATGTGTTAGCATGATATTTTCTAAGTAAACTGTCAGTCCCCATCGAGAACTACGGTGTGCGTTCACAAGATGAAGTATCCGAGTGTATCATATTGTCCGTAATTTAGGTGGGAGTTCATCGGTCGAAGTTTTGCCTGATTCCGAATTAGCATGAATAAGTTATTGCAGTCTGAACAAGAAAATAGCGGCATCTGCTTAGAAGGATTTCAAATATGAGGAAGTAGCCTGTTATTTTCTAAGTACAACTATTAGTCACCATGGAGAATTACAATGAGCGTCGAAGTGGGGATATAACATGTTATTTTCTGAGTATAACTGCTAATCACAATGGAGAACTACGACAAACGTTCATAAGCTGACAAGCACCATTGTCCCAGTGGTTAAGTGATTTGGCTTTGGTGCGAGAAGTCACAAGTTCGAAACTTGCCTAGCGTGATTCAAACGTTTATTGACATGTGATATGTTGTCACAATGATTTGTTGTATATAAAGTACCATTTCAAAAAAAAAAAAAAAACGTTCATAAGCTTAAATATTCGAGTGTTCTATATTGTCCGTAATTTAGGTGGGAGTCCATCGGTCATAGTTTTGCCCGATTTCGAGTTAGTATGAAGAAGTTATTCAGTATGAACCAAAAAAAATAGCGGCTTCTGTCAAGGCAGAGTTCAAATACAAATACGGGGATGTAGTCTGTTATTTTCTAAGTACATCTGTTAGTCATCATGGAGAACTATGGTATACGTTCGCTAGATGAAGTATCCGAGTGTTGTTTATCGTCTGTAATTTAGATGAGAGTCCATCGTTCGAAGTCTCGCCTAATTCCAAAATAGTATGAAAAAGTTATTGCGGTCTGAACAAAAAGAACAACGACTTCTGCCTAGATGGAGTTCAAATATGGGATGCTACTATCAAATCTATTTCTGCATGTACAACTAAAAATGCATGCACGTTGTGATTAAATGCAGATCCACCTGAACGTGCATATGTACTCGTATAGTATTATGATAAATTTGTATTTGATTTTTTTTCTGTAAATTTTAGAGCTTAAATATGGAACTTAAAAGTTTTTAGGAAGACCTTACCAGTTTGGATAAAGAGTAAAAAATGTTTTACAAAAAATCCGTATACACTCACTCATACAAGACCACTTTTAGTTTGCGTTCAAGAACGACACAAAGAGCAAACAGAGCATTCAAAAGGGGCACAAGAAGAATGGTTCGTGAAAGGGGTATGCATCTTAGTTATGAAATGGACATACTTAAAGGGGCGTTTTTAATTTTACTATTACCAATTATATTGTTAACTCTTATTGTTTTAAACAAGTTGTATTGTAATACGAATAACGATACAATAATGATACAGTTGCTGTATTATAGCAATTTTGAAATACAGTTACACTACAACAATAATTGCAATTACATATGCAATAACGATACAATTGCAGCTAAAAAATTACAATTTACTAACGTAGCCCAACAACAATCAGTTTATCTCGTATGCTATCGTGAACATCTGCCATGGAAATTCCAATGGTTCTTTGAACGGGTTCATGATCTTTATTCCCAGACGTTCGAATAGTATAATACTCTCCTAGATATTCTTTCAAAATTAGGCCGGGATAACCGTCATATACCATAAACTCAGGATCTCATATGTTGTATCTTGGTGTGAAATTATAAATAGTCATTGTAATAGTTACAAGTAACCTTATAATTGTAAGTCGGCATGTTATGTAAGACTACAATTTTTTTTTAAATTCCGAAGGTTCTTTTGACTGTCATTCGTAAACTCGAATGATAATATTTAAAATTTCATTTTCGACTTTTGGTTGGTTCTGCGTTTCATAGAATCTAAAATATGATATCTAACATCGCGGTAGAGAGGTAAATAGTTATCCATTAGTGGATACTCCGAGTAAATTGAAAATATTGTCCTGCTGTTGGATGAGGAAAATTCAAATTTCTAGTGTTCAAAACCGAACGAAGAACTTTAACATTGTGTGCAGAACCTTCCCACCGGCTCTTACAAATGTAAAGGTTAAATCGAAGCCACTTACAGCCATAATATTTTGCGTAGATATTGTTTATGACCAACATATTGTTGCATATTTGCACCAGTCACATGTGCCAACTACATGTGTACCATCAATAGTTCATTACAAATTTTAAAATATGGATAATATTGGTTTGATGTCCTAATTTGTCCTGAGACTATTAAATTCAGGGCCTACCGATTTAATAATATCTTCGGACGGTAGCAAAACAAATTCTAAAACTTCGTGAAAATAAACAGCCATGTGAAAATAAACAATGGCTGTGCTATTTGATCGTTGAAATCTTTTGGCAACCGCTCATGTAGAAAAAGACAAAGCAAATGTACACAGAAAGATGGCTAACCATTTCCCTAATGCAAATGTCGGACATTTCCTTCAAACCGCAACCTTTAAATCACTTGCACAATGTTAGAAAAACAACCTTTTCGTTGAAAGTTTTTGTTAACAACGCCGTGCATGGCCATACAATATATTGTTCACTCGGTGAATTCGAGTGATATGAGCTTTCTTTACTAGATCTGATTGTCACAGTAGCTTGTATATAAGCCAGATCTTCAGCATCGGAATATATCAAATAATCTTCATCTCAGCTACCATTTCAACCATTGAGAAGGATTAGAAAATGATGATAAGGAGATAAAGAAATAACGAGGAGATGTGGTGAAGTAATTATGAGAGTTTGGAGGTAATTTATAAGGAAGGAATGCTAATTGTTAGGTAAGTCATTGACGTCAGATCGTCTAACGCCTCTGACGTCAACCAATGTTTTTCCAATGGTAGCTTAAGCGGTTCATTTTGTGATCCTACGCAAGCGTGTCAGGCGCATCTATTTGGACACACATCCATTTGGACGCCAACGATTTGGATGCCAACGTAAACTGATCAAAAAATGTAGGCAAACTCATCCTTATTCATGATCGAAAGCAACTTCACCCTCCTAGCAACAGCGAACAATATTCAATTTATTGAAATTAATATTCATCAATATAGACTATCCTCATCTATGATGGGTTCATTTCACTTTCTTCCATTTCTAACACTTAAGTGTTTCCTTTTGTTCCCTTTTAAGGGTTATTTTCATTTTTTCTTTCTTGCATTCATTGTGCTAGAAGGCTTCTATTCATTTTGTCTTCTTGACTATTATCACTTGTCACTTGCGCTTCTAGAAATTCTCATAATAAGCACCAAGTGAGTCCATGCCAACTCTAACCTCTCCAAAACGACTCTACTATTGTAAAATGGAGGCGTACGACCAATAAAAAGCTAAGATGTACTTTATTTATAACCTAAATTAACATGAGGTACTTTGCTAAAGAAAAGAAGCGAATTGATACAAAATCACAATAAACCGCTTATCAGACGCAATTTAAAATTGTGCAACGTCCTTTAAAAGGTAAAGCACGTAAAAATTATAATCATCAATAAAACTTCGTCAAACTTTGTTTTAATATTTCTCTGAAACATGATCCGTTGTATGCTTCGGGCTGATCCACCATTTTGAGAGAGACAAATAAAACACACAAGTTTCACACCTTATATTATACCGACATGCTCTTAGATATTTAGATGGTCGGTTAATTACTCTTGGAGATATTATTTCAGTTCACAAAGGAATTAGATTTTAGGCAACCATGTTCTTTATGTCAGCCTAACAAGAGATATTTGATTAGTGTGGGTGAGATTCAATGAAAGCTACAGTTTTCACAAAGCAGCTAACATCAGATTGTTTTTATCAATCAGATCGATAAACGTTCCGACTGGTAATCTAAAAACTTGCTATTTCGGTGAATCAAGGAATTAAAGATTCATTGTCTTAAAACACACAACGCTTTTAACGCTTACCATTATTTTTGATTTATGCCTACCTTTTCTTGGTCACATTTAATTTAAAACATCATGTTTTCATCTTGCCAATCTAAAAACCAAGAAAAGTATATTTTAAAGGATACTATAATAATTTGTATATTCCAAAGAGAAATATTCAATAAGCTTGGTATAATTTGAAGAAAATAAAGATAGCAACTCATATGCAAGGAATGGAGTACATATCTAAACAAATATTTAAAACGTCAACCTTAATGCCAAGCGGATTGAGATAATTAAATTTGTGTGAAAAGTTTTTCACAGACATTATCCATTGCAATCCCTATCAATCCTTGTTCCAAGACCAAACGAAAAAAGAAAAGAAAAGGAAGTATATAGGTCAGACGATATGCTGACACAGAGATTCACACAAAAGGACAGAAGGATTTAAATCATTTATCCCAAAGAAACTTAACTAAAAACTCCACCACTAATAAAAGAGGAGAGAATCCAAATTTTCATATACATCCTTCCAGACTTTTTTTTCAACGTAAACACCTCGGCATACAGACATGCATAGGCATTTATTTCATGCGCTAATACAGCGTATCAACTACAATTTAAAATTAAATCCTCATATTATTTATTTTATTTTTTGAGAAAAATGGAAACAGTTGGCCTCCAAAAGAACTGGGCCATGCCCTAAACAAAGTGCATATCAATTCATTGGTCTTTTGTGCGTCACTCTGCCTAAGAATTGATGTGCACATTTTCGTTACGCACACCATGTAAAGCATCAATTTTCTATTTCTTTGATAGCTACTACTACTCGAGCACTCAGAATCTTTATAGCTTAACAACACAACGCAAATTGTTAAAAATGCCTAGCTTTCTCCGTCACAATCAACGTTGCATTGTAAGCATCTATCATATGCCGTCCAACAATACTGCAAACTATACCAGTAAATAATCCCGCGATGAGCCTTAGCTAATATTTCATGAGCTGTCCCTTCAATATGCAACCGTAGATTTTCTACCACCCTACTAAATGTTATTTGATTATGTGGAATCTGACAAATTTGGAAATAATCAACTATTGATGAAACGATTCAACCAATAAAACTTGTCCTAAAATCATGCATTCTTTTACTAGCATATGATGATGACACAAAGTAAACCAGTGACTATACAACTCTTGTACAACTTTACATGGTTCACAGTTATGTCATAAACTAATTGACGAGTAAATGATATGATGTTCATTCAATGGGCAAAATTCTTCTGAATCGCACAGAATAGTAGATTAGACAGATCGTAGAGTAGAATGAACTAAATGGATCATTCATATTATGTAACAACCTTGCTGCAGAAACATCTAACAAAAGACTAAAAGACTATGTATGAAGTTGTCTCTAATCTCTATACATGTACAGAATAGACAAAGGATTCCCTTTGCCAATTTCGGATGCAAAATTCATATGGAACAATATTCTTCATAGACAGATACATACAGACGCATCCAGCTTCAACATGAAATTTCATTCTTAAGTGAATTTCAGGTTTACAGTATACATGATATTTTCAAAGTTACACTCAGTAAACGATTGTTAAATGCACGATATCTAACTAGAAAAGAATTCAATATGATCACAAAAATAATCATGCGCAATCATATCTATTATAACCCTCAACTCAAGACAACAATGTTCATTTGTTGACCACTGCTAAGATAATGAAATTAGAACTGTAATACATAAAAAGGAGGGAACTTGTATATGCCTAACCTGAAAGATGACTTGAAGTCTGAGAATTGTTCATCTTAACCTTTTTTGTCTTGAATCGTAATTTGAAGATGTTGGTTTGCTTTCTTCCCCATTTGCAACCTTCTGTGATTTACTTGAGGATGGCGTTTCTATCTCAATTTCATGCTGTCTTCTTTTGTGGCCTGAATCGGAACCACTAGCCGGGTTGGTTGCACTGTATTGCAAACATTATCATTGTTATTTATTTCTGCGTACAGTGCCTGCAAGCATTATGCACAATAATCAAAGTAGAAGACAACTACCTCCAATATGCATATCTATACCATTGTACGATCCAGAACTTTAATACCTTAAACAGTCCAACATTAAGGCATGTGTATATTCAATAAGGCTGGAATAGATGCTTTAAACATTAGTGGAGTAATGAACTTGTTATTCCAATCAATTTCCGAAAATAACATATTGTTTCCGACAAAATTTTCCACTATCTCGGAACAGACTCAAACAAATAAATTGAATTGCAAAATGATGGAACGAGTCAACGAGTTTGGAAGATGCCAAAATTGAAGAAATCAAAGTTTGACCAAGTTTCATAAATGCAAAACAGGTTGGTATCAACCTAATTTATGAACCATTAAGCATGACAAAAATAAGTACGTCAAATTAGATCGAGTTTTGAACGACAAAAACATGTCAATACCAACATAATTTGATTGGTACTGACATGATTTTAGATTTTGATTTGACTACTTTGAAGGCTTGAGACTTGAGCTATGAAGAAAAAAAATAGTTTTAACACATAAAATCATGTCAGGATCGTGTTGGCACCGACATGATTGATCATGTCGACACCGACGTGATTTAACTGTCTCATAAAATGTGCACGACCTATTATTCGTGCTGGAACTTCAAATCTTGAAATATTAACTCGTTCAAACCCAAACTGACAAAATTTGAACTGGATCTTCTCTATAAATAGCAATCTACATTCAAATAGCAGTCTACGTTCAACTAAGAAAGTATTTTTGGATCTTCTTCTTCTTCCCTTAACCCCTTTCTTCTTCCCTTAACCCCTTGAGGCAAAACCTAAATCTATCTCGCTGTAACTAGAAATTGACTGTAAATCCAGATAGAATCAATCAATAAATATAACTAAGTGGATGTAGATCGGATATTTTGTCAAATCACTATTAAAAGATTGTGTTTTTCCTTCTTTATTGTTTGATTTCTCTATTTTTATATTTGTTTAATTCATTTTTGAGTGATATTGAGGTATCGTGTTATTTTTTTGCCCACCCTTTCTGTTGCTTTCACTGACAGAGACTTGGAATCCGATTTGAAGAAGATGAAAATGCCTGCAACAAGGAAAGTCATTGTTGGCGATAGTCAACAAGAACATGAGACATATAACAAGTGTCTTCAAGTTCAAATCCGTTACCAGAAAGGAGATGGAAGAGATGATGACAAGGATGCAAGAGAAACTGATGGCTCGACAAGAGAAAATAATGAACGAATTTTTCCAGTCGATGAAACAACAAGGAGCAGCTGAAGTTGTTGGAAATCCAAATCGAACGACAAAATGAATGCATAAGGAAATGGAGCAGAACAGTTGAGACCAACCCCGACACGCCAGCAGATCGGTACCGAGAGGTCCAATCATGTCGGTACCAACATGTTTGATCAGGGTAGCATGGTCGATATGAATGTTGAGCACGTAAGAGCGTGTCAGATGGATGATGTCGAGTCTCAAACCCAAGATCAAAATGCGAACATGCAACAACATGGAAGAGCACCGGAAGGTCCCGGTGGAAACAGAGGAAACGAGAAAGCTATAGAACAAAGGCATGAGGAGCACCGAAGTTCAACTGAATCAAGACAACAGAATAGCTGTGATGATAAGACAAGCGCTTCAGGGTGGAGCCTCGGACCGAAGTTTGGAGGATGTAAACAGAAACTCCTTCACCCTAAATATCAGATACGCTAGGAATCTACATGATTTCAAACTACCAATTTTAAAGCCGTATGATGGAAGGACAGATCTAACAGTTCATTTGATGAGATATATCCAACATATGAGATTGTTGGATACTTCGAAGAAAGTAATGGAAGTGTTTCTCATTGTACAAGACGGTTTTAGCAACAATGTGATTTCACCAACTGAATAATGGACTCATCAGCATGTAGCCGAATTATTAAAGAGATTTATAAACCAGCTCAGGGTCCATATAATATAACCAAAGAATGTGATCACACTCTTGAGTGTGAAGCAGAGAAAATGTGAAACTTTGCAGAGTTAACACAGCAACCACTATAGTGCAGAAACCAAACCCTTAGATATTCCCAATGACGGCGGTTTTCAGAGTTGCTAATAAGACTAAATTTAAGAAAGCTTTAGAAAGAAATCCGCCGATGGATCCTACAGATTTCTACTACTAAACTGAGATGTATATTTGCGTCAGGAGGAAGCGGAAGCAGAAAATAGTAAAATGCTGTAGAGGATGGAGGATCATTCAAGGCAGGATCTGAAAAGGATAAAAGTAAGGTAAAGGCTGAAGATGACTTCGGAAGATCGAAGCGACAAAAGAGGAAGCCAAAGTTTCCTCTTACATAAATTTGACAGAGACCGCGAAGAGGATATATCTTGATACTAAAAGACAGATTCTCTACATGAAATCCTCTAAGAGAACCCACAAAATGGAAGAAGAAATGTGGAAAGTACTTTATTTCATGAGCTGGATGAATATGAGACCAATAAATGCATACATCTGCGAGATTTGATTAAAGAACGGGTTCAGAGTAATCGATTGCAATAACATGTAAGGAATCATATAACAGTGATGCAAACCGCAGTGGTGCAGCAGGAGCGACCACTAGCTGTGGCATAAAGCGGATATACCAGGTCGTAGAAGAGTATTAAGGCTGACAATTAGAACCGAGAACCTCAAAATCGAACCGACACGAACTCGAACAAACCTGTTGGATCTCGGATCGGGTTTGGACGATGAAAAATACAATAAAAACCCGATCAAACCTGACCCGAACCAACCCGACCAGAAATACCCTATCAAAAAATATTGAAATATTTACATTTTTAATGTTATCACCCAACTGGACCCGAACCGGCCCGAAGCTTGAAATGTATAGTTTGGACCTGACAATACACAACCTGCATAGAACAAGACCGGCCGGGTCGAGTCCGGATCCATCGGGTCAGGTCTAATTGCCACCCCTAAAGAGGATTTGGACCGAGGATGGTTATCTCATGATCGGGAAGGATCGAAGTTAAGTTTATTTTTTTTTGTACTTTACGTTTACTTTAAATAAATATGAATGATTATTACCGAGCTACTTACACATAAACGGGATCTCAAACGGTCTCAGGGGCATTTTGCTGGATTAGATTAGATGTTTTGAATTTTGTTTGATCCATTTTGATTTGAATAAGGATATTTGAATAAATTGATGATGGATATTGAATGAAATTTACGAGATGCTAATGGACCTTGGTTATCTCTTATATTTGATAACATGAACTCATAGATTGTGATTCTTCACGTCAGAAGAGATGGGGTGGTGAACCATGGAATGCAAGATCTCTTGCCAAAGAGTAAGTGGACTTGTACGGGATAGTAAGTCCCCTCACCTGAGATGAGCGAATGGACTCACTTTAGACATTGGATCTCCACGCCAAAGAGCGAGCGAATATGCCCAATCTAATTTTTTTTATTAAACGATCTGGAGAGATCAAAACTTAACTTTGAGGTTTGAACACCTTTTGATTTGAAATAATTTGATAGTAATCACTGAATAATTGATAAATGTCATTGTCTCGGGTCGATTGGACTTGCGATGGGATGTTAGGCGATACTAGACGATTTATAAATAATGTTCCAATCGAGGACAAAGCATAGCTGTGATTTATAATACGTGATATCATGATATATGATTTACCTGTGATAATTTAATCTGGAGGGAACGTAGGATGATATTGATTCATAATTTGTTAAACCCCGCGAGAACGCGTGATGGCTATGGTTTATGATTAACATTTAAGCATGGATTTGAGTCCTTAGCTATGACGGATCTAGAACGACCTTTAATTTACAGTTAAATCCGAACGAGCCAGATGATTTGCCACAATGGGTTCAACAGATAGTCAAAGGCTACAACAGATGATAATTTGTCAGTCTCGATACATGTTTTTAAGTAAAGCACGTTTTGTATTCACAAAAGCATACTTTGGTGCAAGTGTTCTGATAAATTTTCCAATCTCAGAACAGACTTAAATAGATAAATTAAACTACAAAATGGTGAAGAAATGAGTCAAGGAGCTTCGAAAATGCTAAGAGTGCGGAAATCAAATATTTGATCAAGTTTTAGAAATGCAAAACAAGTCGGTACGATATAATTTATACCAAAATGATTGGTACCGACATTTGATACCAACATGATTCGGTAACCATTAAGAATGACAAAAAGAAAAGAGTACGCCAAAATTGATTGGGTTTCGGACAACAAAAACATGTCGGCATCGGCATGATTTATTTGATACCAATATAATTTTAGATTTTTATTTGGCTACTTTGAAGACTTGAGACTTGAGCTATGAAGAAAAATAAACTTTAACACATAAAATCATGTTGACTCCGACATGATTGCCTGCCTCGAAAACGTGCGCGGGAATCTATTTTTCGTGCTGAAATTTCGGATCTTGGAATATTAACTCGTTCAAATCCGGAATGACGAAATTTGAACTAGATCCCCTCCATATATAGTAGCCTATCTTCAACAAAGAACGAACATTTGGATCTTCTTCTTCTTTCCTAAACCCATTGGGGCAAAACTAAGATCTATGTCATTGTAACTAGAAATTGACTGTAAATCTAAAGAGAATCAATCAATAAAGATAACTAAATGGACTTAAGATGGAGATTTTGCCGAACCACTATAAAAAGATTGCGTTTTTCCTTCTTTTCTTTTTCCCGCCTTATTTTTAAATTTGTTTAATTCATTTTTTGAGTGATATTGGAGTGTAGTGTCAATTTTTGACCCCCGCATATTACAACAAAATCGTAGGATATCAATTTAGATGCTTCAAGATCACACACGCAAGGTGCAACTTGCTTAGTTGTAGTGCCTTGAGTTAAAAAATTAAACATGATAATAAAAATCTCAACAATATTATTTTCTGATGTCATGGTGCAGCTTTGTTTAAAAAAAATGTCTAATGCAATGTCTTTTGAACAAGATAGATAATAATCAAGATGTTAATTTTAAAGTTGTTATATGAAATACAAGTCTCAATCCTACACGAGGAGATGCTTCAAAAAACTTCGTCTACATTTAAGCATAAATTGTATAGAAAATAATAATATTGAAGGTGAAAAATTCAAAAGAGGTTTCAGGATTCGGAGCCAGGTTATCATTTCACAACTGATAGGTGTTATGTCCTGATCAATAGAAGATAAATCCCAACGCTACCTTTGAAGCTTTTACACACACATATATATACATACATATACACACATATATATAGCAAAATTTTACAATCAAAATAATATACTTTGGTTAAAAAAAACACTACAATATATAATTTATTCATTCATACAAAATGTGACACTTGGAATGATTATGTGTTTGACTTCTAGTCACAATAATGAGCATGACATATCACCATGAATGTTTTATTGCATTTACTATGAAATTATTCGATATTTTAGAAAAATTATCGTTCAAAAAGAAAATATATTGACTGTACTGCTTAAAATCATTAGCCAAGAAATGAATTTGGACATTCTCAAGATATTTATCAACACAATAATATTTATGCAAGCAAACAACAAATAGGTTGCCAATACCCGAAATTCATCCGTATCTAGAACTGTCAATTGATATTTTTGGATGCAGATGATGACATATTTGTATCTGCATCCAAATTTATTTTCGGATACCGTATCCACAGATACAGACGGATATCGAATAATTATCATATCCGCTTTCTGAATAAGATATTTATTCGTTTTTCGGATAAGGGTGTGGACAGATTTCGGATTTTTTGGTATCCATTGACAGCCTTATCTATATCCATATCTGAGAAAAATTGTCTGATATCTGAAAATAAGATATGGCCACATCAGCATTCGATAATTATCCGTCCGGTTTTTATCAAGATTATAGCTACTTTTTTTATGCATTTAAGTACATAAAATGATTGTCATTTATTATTTTATCTAGATAAGAAAATTTAATATGTATAAAAATCAATATTTGCTGCTGAAAATTATATTTTTAGCACATTTATTATTATTTATATGTTTAGCACTGAACTAGATGTATAATGAATCAAAATTTTCTATTTATTTATTTTGATTTATTAATTGTGAACTGGTCGAAGAACATCCAACATACGTCCGCGAATGCGGACATGGATATCCGAAAATGATTTGGACATGGATATGGCACTATCCAAATCTATATTCGACCGTTTACAGACCTACAAACAAAGAGTAACCAATATCTGCAAAAATATATAGGTGTAGGCCATATGTATAAAAATTAAAGATGTAACAATGAGAAAAAGCATGTGCAAGTTTTTGTGCATATGATTATTATTGTATAGCAACAATATCATACTCTTTCATGTAAGCAATCAGAATCAGAAAATTGTAGCTAAACAAATAAAGTAAGACAACTATATGCCTACCAACAAGAAATCATAAAGCTTAAATAACTTCAGTGCTTCTCTCCGAACAATGAAAAGTAAATTGAATTCACATAACAACTTGATACTACTAATAACTACAAAGACTTTCTATATCAAGAATAAGTACATGAATGAAGCACGTTAAGTGTCCAAAACAAAAGGAAGTTTTTATGCTGAACGTGCATTCCTTGAGAACAATTTACAACACCCATAGGAGATGTATATACTGTTGGAATTGTTACCTTGATTCCATCACCGGCGGAGTTGAAGTTGCAGAAGCAAAGACAGAGTTGAAAAAGGAGCAGCTCCATTGGAAAAGTGTCGTCGAGGAAGAAGGAAGCCCTAACCCTAGAAGTGGAAGCAAGCTTCGAGAAGTTGCTAGAATTGCTGAACCACTATCTTGGTTCGGTGGAGCAATGTAGGGTTTAGACCAAACGAGCTACTTCGTTCGGTGGTTGACTAAGACGACAATGGAAATCTGATTCGGTGATGGAAGTGCCGGACAAGATATCTCATCCGGTGTTGGTAGGTTTTGCCGCTTCATATTTATGGAGTGGTGACGTTTCGTTCGACGTTGAGGAGGTAATATTGGGAGCGGTGTTAAAGCGGTGATTTCGTTCGAGGTTTGGAAGTGGGGCGGCATTGGTTCGGAGCGATGAATTGATGAAGATAGAACCAAAGTTTTCGTTCGGTGAAGTGATGAAGACCGAACCAAACTGAGATGCCGAAACAAAATGAATCGATGTCGGTTCAGATTTCTCGTTCGAGCGTTGGCTGCCGAGCAAAATGTCTAGCTTTGTCGGGCCAAACATGTCGGCCTATGCCGAACCAAAAGCGTACTGAACAAGTTTGTGAAGTGTGCTGCCGAACCTGATGCTATATGCCGAACCAAATTGTGTCGGATCAGATGTGTCAAACCAAACATCAGGGCTGCTAAATAACAGCTACCCTTCCTCATATCTCCGCTCTATACATAGTGAAGCTTTTGGACAACAATGACAGCCATCCTAAAGAGCTGAAACTCTGTAAAATTTTGTCTGTATTATAAATTCTTCTTATGTATAGCCTCTAAAAGTGAATCAATCTTATAACTCTAATCTTTCGGTGATTAATAAAATCTCATCCCCAAATAGACGTACACTTACTGGTGTCGTTTATTTTTCTGCATTGCATTGATCTATGACTCTCTGTTCTGGTGTTTCTCTCTGTTTGTTTCGCCTCACTACTATTACGATCCAGTTGTTTTCCACTGTGTTGGGTTTTTTATTCGCTTAGACTGATCATCTGAAGAGATTTTTCCCAACAGTTTGATATCAGAGCCGCAAGGTTGATAAAGGAGTGTTAGACGCTATGGCAAGAGATTGAGCGACTCCAGTTGTTACAAGACCCTATAATAGAGGCATATATATCGCGTCACGATCACAATTGGCAATTGAGAAAGGTAATGGGGATAAAGACTTCGAGAAGTGACAATGGAAGATGAATGCTGTTTTAATGAGGAATGAAGTCCATCCAGTAGTGTTTGCCCTGAAGAGTTGACGACTGACATTTTAGTCGCGAAAAGAAAGAAGATGGAGAAATAGGCGTTTACTCCTTTACAACTAGCTACGTGAGAGAATGTTATCTCGAAGATTAGCAGTGAGACCATTAGGGGCATTTGGACCAAGCTAGAAAATCCATACTTGAAGCAAGCTTTTAAATCTCGGATATCGGTCACGTTTTGTCTGGGAGATTTTAGTGACTCGGTATCGTATCGGATGAGATCTCGGACGAGACTAGTGCATCTCGGTGCCAAAAGTTCATCTCGGGACCATCTCGGATTATATTTATGTTTAAAATTAATTTGAGGCGAGTACTTGAGTACGTGCATACAAATGTTTGGGGACTGGTTGTTACTCCCCTTGGAGGAGCAAAGTATTTTATCACTTTCATTGACGACTTTTCTCGAAAAGCATGGGTGTATGTGATGAAGACCAAATTAAAGAGTTTTGAGAAGTTCAAAGACTGAAAAGCACTTGTTAAGAACCAATCTGGTTCTATATTGAAGGTGTTGTGATATCTTATAACGACGGTGATTTTGTCTCTAGGAAGTTCCTCGACTTTTGTAGACAGCATGACATTTAAATACATTTCACTACACCCGACGATCTGCAATCCAATGGGGTTGCAAAAAGGATGAACATGACTCTACTGGAAAAGGCTCGTTGCTTGAGATTGACGGTGGACTTATCTAAAGGCTTTTGGACTGAGGCATTATCAACTACGGCGCATATCCTAAATCGATTCCGTGCTCAGCCATAGATGGGAAGATTCCAGAAGAAAAGTGGAAAGGTAAAACAATGTATCTTGGTTACTTCCAATTTTTTGTTGTCATGTGTACGTTCATATACAGGTGATGACAAGTTGGAGGCTAGAGCATACAAGGGCATACTAATGGGATACACCGATGGTATCAAAGGATATCGAACTTAGAACTCTATCGTTCGAAAGATTGTTCATCCAGTAATGTTAAAGTCTGCTATGTTCAATCCAAAGAAGATGCTACTTATCACATCAGAAGATTCTGATAGGTCGAAAGATATGGAAGAAGTTCCCGTGTTGCAACCAAATAGTAGAGTTGTTGTTAATGCTGTTGAGGAAAATGCAGTTGAAGAAACATCACATGATAGTCCACGGTTACTTTCTAGTAGTGCTGGTGATGTGTATGAATCTAGAGAAAGTTCAACTCAAGATGAAGCTGAAAGAAGTTTAAGCGAAGCAGTACCTACCCGAGTCAGTCGTAGGCCGCCCTAAAGGTATGGTGATTGACAGTTTGCGAACTTTAGCCTTGGTGATCAGTTTGACTATGCCATATATGTGGTTCATGAGGAGCCGCTTGACCTTGATGAAGCTTTGAAGTCATGTGACAGTTCGAAGTGGATGTGCGCTATGGAAAAGGAGTGAGAGTCGTTGAAGAAGAACAAGACTTGGGATTTGGTACCACCTCCTTAAGAAAGCCGAGCCATAGGTTTTAAGTGGTTGTTCAAAGTAAAGATGATGAGAGATACAAGGCTAGACTAGTTGCTAAAAGGTTTTCACAAAGAAAGGGATTGGAGTATGATGAGATATTCTCTCTAATAGTGAGGCATACGTCCATCTGCATTTTGCTCGCTATCGTTGCAGCTCATGACTTGGAGCTGGAGCAACTGGACGTGAAAACCGCCTTCCTGCACGAAGATTTGGATGAGACTATCTACATTAAGTAGGCAGAAGGATTTGTTGTAGAAGGGATGAGTTTGCAAATTGAAAAGGTCGTTGTATGAACTTAAACAGTCGTCTAGGTATTGGTACAAGAGGTTTGACTCTTTTATGCTTTCACTTGGTTTTGATCGTAGCATCAAAGACGCTTGTGTGTACTTCAAACATTTAAATAATGGTAGATGGGTGTATCTACTCTTGTATGTGGATGATATATTTATTGCTTCCGAGAATAAGGCAGAAATCGATAGTTTAAAGCGAAAGCTAAAAGCGGAATTCGAAATGAAAGACCTTGGAGAAGCAAAGAAAATTTTGGGTTTGGAAATCCAAAGATATAGAAAGTTAGGACTTTTGAGCCTTACTCAAAAGTACATTTGAAACGTGCTTGCTAGGTTTAGCATGGAAGGGATAAAGGCAATCAGCACACTCATGTCTTTGCACATTCAGCTTTCTAGTAAAGGCTCTCCGATCTAAAAAAAGACAAGGGTTATATGATGAAGGTCCCATACGCAAGTGCAGTAGACAGCTTGATGTATGTCATTGTATGTATTAGGTCTGACATTGCAAGTACGGTTGGATTGGTGAGTAGGTTCATCGCAAATCCAAGAAAGACGCGTTGGGAAGAAATGAAGTGTATCTTCAGATACCTTAGACGAACTCCAAACCATTGACTTGTCTTTGACGGCAAAGGAAGAGATTTCAGCTTGGTTGGATTTTGTGATTCCGACCATGCCGGTGATAGAGATCGAAAGAAATCAACCTCCGGATATGTGTTCACCTTTGGTGGGACAACGATCAGTCGGAGAGCGAGGTACAGACGATTGTGGTTTTGTCTACTATAAAGGCAGAGCTCATAGTTACGGTTGAAGCATCTAAGAAGACGCTTTATTTGAGACGACTGTTGTGTGATCTGAGTTTCGCATACGAAGGGGTGAACGTGCATTGTGACAGTCAAAGTGCAATTCATTTAGCTGAAAATCTAGCATTCAGCTTGAGGACGAAGCATATTGAGGTGGAAGAGTCGTTTCTTGTCTCGATGAGTGAAGAGCTAGTTCGTCTTCAGAAGGTTCACGCAAAGGAGAATGCAACAGACATGTTTATCAAGTCGTTGCCTGTTGCTAATTTCGAACATTGCTCGGACTTGATTCGCTTAATCAAATGCTAGGTGTCATGGGGTGGCATGGGGAGAGAGTTGAGATGGTTCATAGAGGCGTTTGTTTTCATGGTAAAGATTGATAGGTTCTACATAGACTGGGTACTTCGAACACTTTGTTGATGGACGGTGTCCTTACCGTAGTTCGTTGACAAATTGTAATGGGTGATGGCAATCTGAAGCTTATTGAGTAAGTATCCATTGCTTGGAGCATGGTGGCGTAGACAGAGTTAGATGGCTTGATGGAATATGGTAACAAGGTGAAGATTGTTGGAATTGTTACCTTGATTCCATTGCTGGTGGAGTTGAAGTCGCAGAAATAAAGGCGAAGACAGAGGAAGAAAGAGCAACTCCATTGGAGAAGCGTCGACGAGGAAGGAGGAAGCTCTAACACTAGAAGCAGAAGCAAGCTCCAGGAAGTTGCTAGAATTGTCGAACCACCATCTTGGTTCGGTGGAGCCGGAGCAGTGTAGGGTGAAGACCGAACGAGCTACTTTGTTCGGTGGTTGACTGGGGCGGCAGTGGAAATCTGATTCGGTGATGGAACTGCCGGACAAGAAATCTCGTCCGGTGTTGCTAGGTTTTGCCAATCTATATTTATGGAGCGGTGATATTTCATTCGGCATTGAGGAGGTAATATTTGGAGCGGTGTTCAAACAATGATTTCGTTCGAGGTTCGGAAGTGGAGCGGCATTGGTTCGAAGCGGTGAAGTTATGAAGACCGAACCAAAGTTTTCGTTCAGTGAAGTGATGAAGACCAAACCAACCTGAGATGCCGGACCAAAATGAATCGATGTCGGTTCAAATTTCTCGTTCGGGCATTGGCTGCCGAACCAAATGCCAAGCTCTGCCGGACCAAACATGTTGGCCTATGCCGAACCAAAAGTATACTGAACTAGTTTGTGAAGTGTGCTACCGAACCAGATGTTGTATGTTGAACCAAATTGTGCCGGACCAGATGTGCCGAGCCAAACCTCAGGGCTGCTATATAGCAGTACCTCTCCCCATATCTTCACTCTATAAATAGTAGAGCTTCTGAACAACAATGACAGTCATCGTAAAGAGCTAAAAATCTGCATAATTTTGTCTGTATTGTAAATTTTTCTTATGTATAGCGTTCAAAAGTGAATCAATCTTGTAACACTAATCTTTCAGTGATTAATAAAATCTCCTCTCCTCAGGTGGACGTACACTGCCTCGCGGTAGTGGAACCGCTATAAATACTGGTGTTATTTATTTTTCTACATTGCATTAATTTGTGACTGTCTGTTCTGGTGTTTATCTATGTTTGTTTCGTCTCACTACAATCACGATCCAGTTGTTTTCCGCTGCGTTGGGTTTTTTATTCACATAGTGATCATCTGAAGGGATTTCCCCCAATATATACTTCATGACACATACAAATATAAAGAATGAACGCAAGCATATTGAGAAAACAGACGACCCATATTTGATATGCATACATTTTTACTGAACATGTGGGTCATAGATAGTAAATCATGACACCTTCTAGTACCCTATGCGCCCAACCATATATGATGTGCACACCCATATTGAGGCTAGATAAGCATGTGGTATATGTATATATGCATGTGTGCATGCGCACGCACCGTGTTTATTGCACATTACGTAGAAGACTTCCTAAAAAATTTATTATTATTATTTAGCTGTCAGTAAATAATGCATGCATTTTAAGTGAAATGCAATTACATCTCGCTATTAAGAGAAGGGACTATTATTCGATGTTGAGTAATTGTTAAGCCATTACGAGCAACTCCATATCTGATATTCCAGTGTTGCTTACATACCCTTTCTATATAGTTCTCCTCGCTATTAAGAGAAGTGATGAATATATATTACATGTTTTCCTCAATCAAAAACAATCTTTGATGCATTTTACTTGGTACTAATGACAAATATAAACAAGATCCCCTTCTGAACTATTATAAAGTCATGGATGCAAGCATATACAGGTAAATTTCGTTTTTGAACTAGCTATGAAATATGATTGTGACATCTTATACACTATACGCTCGTCCAGTACAGAACATAAAGCAGGCTGAGTAGTATTAAATTGTTTGCTAAAACCTCTAATGAATCACTGAGTTCCTAGTTGTAGAATATTCTCAAACAAAAATTGATAATACATGTATCAAAATGAAAAGGAAAAAAAATAAATCATATTGTCAGATGGGCTAACAACATTTCCCAGTTCTACCAAAAATGCTGCTTAGAGCATAGCCAATAGGGAGTGGGTCAGTCAGTGATCCACCTTTAACAGAGCCTTGGTTAGTCCATTCGGACCAACCAAAGCAACCCACGAGGTTGCTTTGGCAACTCCGGGGTTGCTTTCTTATCCGACATTTATAATGTCGGATAAGTATGTGCGGTCACAATTAAATATTCTTACGCGGATTGTAATCGTATCCACACATTTTTATCCAGCAGTTAAAATACCAGATAAAACTTGTGTGCTGTAGGAGGTGACTGTGTGTAGGCCAGTTCAAAAGTGTAGTTTTTTTAGTACTGACCCGTCACCCACTTTTTTTGTTGCATATGCTCCTGAGTACTAATAAATTATTGAGACATCCACAAGCTTAAATACATGAACTTATTGTGTTTGAAAGCTTAAATGGTATTGATTTGTACAAAGTATTTTAAGAACATAGGTGGTGGTGTCATAGGGAGCAACCCGTGCAATTTCATCCATGACTACTTGAATGAAGGGCAGAAAATTTAAAATTCAAGACAATGTGATTGTCAGATCAGGTTTAAGTCAACAAGTCCCTAGCACATACTTGCCACATTGACAGCACTGAATGATGTATTCTTTACTTAATATCCATGCTATCAATTATATTGTGTTTGCCTTTTTATAAAACCAATAGCCTAAGCATTTTATAAGGATCCTAAACAAGTGTATATCGGATGATTTGTCTTAATGTAATATATGTTTGTTAATTGGTTCTTGGTTAACGTATAAATTATGCTTTTTGTGATATAATAAAAAATGTGAAGACAATAAACCAACCTGTTAGAGCTACCATTCTGAGGATTGATAATTGATGCTTGCATTTTACTAACAATGTCATTTTCTTCATGCAGTTTCTGCAAACAGACAACATATCAAGAGGGAATATAAGATAATAAAAAAAACAAATAAATATTAAAAAAATCAGATTGGTGATAAGTTAATTCATTAGAATTCAACTCACATCAATTTTAGGGTTGAAACTCTGGAATGACATCCGTCCTTTTACTGCACCTGGGTGAGGATTTCCCTCCATTATCACAATACTGAAAAAGGAAAGAAAAAAAGGAGGTCAATGGTTAAATATGTTATCACTTTTTCTCAGGTGCCGCACGAAATAGGTCAGCAGTAAATTATATTTCGATTGATTTGAAATAACAAAGTATAGAAAATGATTGAAAGAGATAAAAAGTTGTCAGCGGAAGATAATTAGATATCAATTTAATACTTGTGTATCAATTTGTGAATTTTGATAACGACATTGTCATCACCCAAATAAGAGTTATTTTGATATGTACATGTGAGCATAGTAATGAAAGGAGTGAAATTGTATCTCCAACAATTGATATCCTAGCTATTTGCCCAGGCGAAAGCTAGGACTAAACATGCAGTATATAGTTATCACATTTCGTCAATTGTAGTGAGGGGAATCCCCACAACAGCGAATAATAACACTCACCAGTAAACTCAACCCAAACCCCTCCCCACCTTTAAAGTCTACCCAATTCTTCAGTGGTAAAGTATGTTGTGTTATGGAAAGATAAAAAATAAGTAAAGCAATAAAGAGAATTTGATGGGAGGTTTGCATAATGATTCATACTAGAAATTAAACTGGATATCATGAGCTCAATGTATAGAAAGAAAGAAAAAAATCCATAGAATTAGGATTTTCTTCCAAGCACATAAACCGACACTATAGCAATTAGTAAACATAAAGTATGATGTTTCTTTATTGAGAACATAGGATTAATGATAGTAAAACTGTACTTAAAAAAGACTAACAAATAATTGTAGACTTATTATAACATAGTCACCATGCTAATTAACTATTATCTTTGGAGTTTATTATAGCAGTTATAGCTACCACATAAACGCGCCCATATTTTTTTAAATTAAAGTGATGTGATTGCGTCTCCATTCTATGCTACATGATTTAGAACACCTGAAAACACAATTAAATAGTGGAATGAGCATCGAGCTTTGTTGTAAATGCATATAAAATGCTATGTCACAATGAAGGGATAAAGGTACACAAATGTGTAGAAAAAACAAGTTGAATCCAAACATTGAAATGTTATTTTGCTGCAATAGGACATTACTATGAGAAGATATAAATAAAATGTCAACGGATAATTTACTCATGTAAGATTGCAGTAAACTTGGTTTTTTGCATATGGATTTAAGCAAACTAAACTTAATTATTCAGGTATAAGTAAAGGTTCAAAATTGTATCCAGCATGATGGAATTCCAGCTTTGATAGGACTGGAATTCACTCCATACTCCAGTTCCAGGTTAAGAGGAAAAAAAAAATTGGCCCCAGAGAAAAAAAAAACAAAAACAATAAAACCACCGATACAAGTGAGCAAAAATCAGAAAAAGTAAGTATTTCTGAACTTAAGGCTTCGGAATGTTTCAGCAAACATGATCCATCAAGTTGAAATATGATTATTTGTTTTCAATGCTATCAATGGGATCTAAGGTTTTTATGAAAACAATGGAGGATTCAGAATGGATGGAAGGGGTGTGATACCTTGATATCTAAGGTTATATAGATATTGGGCTTAGGCTTTTTCTATAAGAATTATTATTAGGGTTTCATTTTTGGCTTGCTTTTGCATGCTTTTTGACAAATCTTGATATTGGGCATGCACTAGCTGCTACATAAAGCTCAAACCAGTACAAACAATTTTATCTATGGCTAGAAAATGTATTGTATATTAAAAAAGTATCAAAACTTAAGGAAAGCTGAAACCATAGTGAAATAGAATTTCCGTAATGGAACAAAAATATTGAATGACCTGAATGGAACTGACAACATGAAATTAAAACCTTGGTATAAATCACACCCACATCAAAAAATCATATTTCATGCTTAGTTCACAACAAAACAAAAACAATGTAACGACCCGTATTTTTTATAATTAAAAATATTCAATTAAATAAGACTTTGGAATTTAATATTGTCAAAAATAAAAATTTATGATTTATTAATGAAAAATTATTAGAATACAATTTAATAATGTTGATTGAATGAAATTGACAACTGTTTAGTGTTTTATTTAATTGGTTTTAACATTTGTAAGTAAATTTATAATCTTTGTTGTAAATAATAAATGTATTAAGGCGTTCAATTTATTTAAATGTAACAACTGTTCATTTCTCATCTTATTATTTGATCCGTCCAAATTAATTTGGAAATCAATGAAATTAAATGTAATTGCAATAGTGCAGTTAATATAAAAAAGACGGTAACGGTAGAAAATGAGCATAAAAAGGTGGAAACTTATGATTAATAAAATTCATAAGACATTTGTTGATTTAATAATAACAATGCAAATCGAAATAAAAGGATAGGTTGAAATTTAAATTATAATGAATTGATTTATTACACTTGTAATTGAATGCTGAAATTAATGTACATTTTAATATTGAATTTAACATAGAAAACAATATTGTAAAAGATTATTAATTTCTGTGTAATTAAGAACGATGAAAATTGTTAACTTTTAATCTAGAATTTAAAAGTGATTAAATTGATTTTAAATAATAATTCATTTAATTAACATGTAAAATTAGTCTTTACGCAGTATCTTGAATTTCGACGAAACCAGTTTCATCGGATCCGTAACAGTGAATTATTATAAGATTTACAGTTTTGCAACAATCGGACTTATCGTTTGATCATGCGAGCTCGAAACGCGTAGAAATCAATTAAAGGAATTTAAATGAATATAATTTGATTTTTAACCTAACTTCCATATACAATAGAATTAGGGTTTGAAGCTAGTTTCATTGAGTGTGAAAATATTAAAATGCTATATTTTGATATATTGATGATCTATTTTCGTTTCGGGAACGAAACGGGCTTTCGGGTCTTTGTTATCGCTTCAACCGATTCAATCTGTTTCATCCATTCTTATCCATCTCTGTCCATATATAGGCTGTTATAAACCCTAGCAGTCTTTTATTCTGTTATCTGTACGAACAATTTCAATCTATCTGTTAATAATCTTTCTCAAAGACAGACATCTCAAAACCCTAAATTACAATTTCGCCCTAAATTACAATTTCAAATCAAACTCCAAAATCCAAACTGCTCAAACCCTATCATATATAACATATCATCTCGAAGCTCTAGACGAACGCAATCTGCGTCTGCAATACGTTTTTTGATTGGAGGCTCCGTTTGTTTAGAATTTGACGATCTTTCTCAGTCGTCCGTTGTTAGAGTTTCGCGATCAACGGTGGATCGTCGACCAATCAACGATCGGAGGACATAGGCGTATAGAGAGGGACGAGCAGAGTTCATCTATCGTCATAGTTCGTCTCAGAAGTGCACGATTTCGCTAGATCTGGACGATTATTCTCGGCGGCGGCGGAGCCCCTATGTTCGATCGAAGGTGGCGGCGATGGGTTCGGGGCGTGCGCCTGGGCTTGCGTAGGGGTGCGGTGGTCTCCAATCATGGTTCAGTGGTCGGTAGGTGGCGCGGTGGGTGAATGTTCATGGCGGCATGTGTAGGTACTCGTTCGTGCTGAAGCGTGGACGACGGGATTGAGATGGTAACGATTTTTCTTTTTTGCCCTTCTTTTTATTTTTATTTTTATTTTAATTTTCAATCTTCTAACGTTAATAACTTTTGCATACGAACTCGGATTCACGCCAATTTCTTCCGTTGGGATCATATCGAAATTCCATACAACGTGAAACCGATTTGGTTGAATTTGAAGACTGTTCAAATTTTGAAATTTTATTGGATTTTAATCGATTATAAATCAAAGATGAGTGATTTAACTCACTCACACAATACTAAATCTTCTTATGTTAGTTGAATTAAATTTATGAAGTGATAAGGATGTTACTAGTTGTTGTTTGATAGTTTAAGTTGACATTTTAATTGAAATTGAATTTTATTGAATTAAATTATCATTTATATTAATATTGGAATTGAATTACTAGTAAAATACCTGATACTGATAACCCGTTAATTGTTGTGATTGATTGACTGATTTGGACGTTGACTGTGATGGATGTCTATTTGTTGACATTTTGGATGATTGGGTGTTTATATATCAGCTATTACCCTGCATATTAATTGAAAACATATAAACTGTTATTTGAATTATCTCGAATAAATTAAGAAATAGGTTGAAATGATATATACATATAACATTTTGATTTAGATTGAAATAATATATATCCATCCCTATAATTAAAATTAAATAACCGATCACTTGGCCATAGGGTAGAAAATTATATACGGACACCGGATTGGTTAAATTAAATGGTTTTAAAATTTTGAATTTGGATTTTTGATTAAATGATATTGTTTTGAAGGAAATAAATTTTCGATTTATATGAATTAAATTATTTTCTAATTCAAGCTTTGAAATGTTGAAATTGAAATTGGTTAAAAGAAATTGTTTAAAAGAATTAAATTGAAAATGTAAAGTTATAATCGATATATAACTTTAATCGAAAAATTGAATTATTTTGAAGATTTGGATCCTAAAATTGAACAATGAAGTTTAATTTGATTTAAATGATATAAATCAGTAAATTGAAATTAGGCTTGAAATTGATATAAATCGAGATGGTTTAAAATAAGAATCTAATTGAAATTTAAATCATTGAATTAGATTGTTGAATCGAATTTGAAGTTAAAAATCGAAATTGGACATGGGTCGAAATTTGTAAAATGGAAAGAAACAGTTTGATTTGATATTATTTTCAAAATAAATTATTTTAATATAAACTGTTTAAAATCTATATTTATTAATATTCAAATTATTTTGATTTTTCCAAGCTATTTTACTATATAAACCATTTTCAATACTCAAACCATTTTATATCAAACTATTTAAACTATCTAAACTATTTTCAAATTATTTATAAGTATTCAACTATTTTCTAAAATTTCAAACTGTGCAAAGTTGAAATGTTTATATTTAAATCGTTGATTTAAATGCGAATAGGGTTAAATGAGGTTATAACGTAAGTTGGAATTTGAAATGATATCTATTAAATAATAGTAAAGCGGAAGAATTTAAAGCTCTGTTATTAATTGTAGGAGATTTCTCTGCTCTCCTTAATTCTCTCTTTAGATATTTTACTTTTAAACTTTTAATTTATCATTTTTATTCTAATAAATTCTAATGCCAAATTATAATCAAATACATACTTTTAAAATTTTATATAATTATTCACATATGTCTTCTTAATTCTCTTCTGATATTTTACATTTAAGTACATACATTTAAATTAATTACATAATTCAAAATTTAAACAATTTAATAAACTCAGCTAATGAACATTCGATACGTCATGTAAATCATAAGATATGAACAATTTCAATAGTATACCATACTAGCATCAACAAATCGATAAAACAAAATTTTCATTTGCATAAAATGATATGTAAATCGCATAGCATAAATTATATACATCAACAATAATAACTAATTTGTTTTATAATTGATTTATATCAATGAAGTTATCATGTATTAAAGTGAAAAATTATATTTTTAGCTTTAAACACCTATATTTTAAATTTCCATGATTACTTAAACCATTCTCAATTCTCTCCTAAAATTTAGTACTCATATCCATGTGTTTGACTAATTATGTGATATTTATCTTAAATCATTCAAATAAAATCAATTAACTAATATTTATTAATTCATCTAATAAATCTTAAGTTGTACCGATTAAGTGTGTATACAACTTTCATATATCTATAAGCAAAGATAAAATTATTATTTTCATTCGTATATAAAGATATATGAATCGCATAACGTAAAATGTAAACATGAACAATAATATATATTTTAATTTATAATTCATTTATCTCAAAAAATATCATACATTGCATTACAAAATTTCATTTTTACAACGTTTGAAGGATAAATTTATATTTCACAACATGGGTGTGGAAGCAAGGATTACTCTAATAAAAATTAGGTTACGGAGACATTTACATTTTCAACGTGATATTAAAACTTACCCAACGCATAACTCAAATTAGCGCTACAGAATTAATATTAATATTTTTTTGCAAATATTAAAGTTGCAAACATGACACTCCTGCAACAATGTGAAATTTATGATTAACTACAAAGTTAAAAAAAGTTTACTAATAGAAATCTCAGATGATAAATAAAATTTCATGTGCATATAAGTTGACTGTAAGATGTTTTTCTCAACTACAATTACATACGAAGCTCTTCTCATTTTTTTCCTGCTTTCTAACATGAAGCTTCATATATATAATTAGTTAAGTAGATAATTGATTTAAAATATTTAAATAAATTTAATTCTGTAACATTCATTATTTGCTTATAAATTCTTATATATATATATATATATATATATATATATATATATATATAATATTCATATTAAGAAAAATGAAAAAAATCATTTTTTCTTCTTCCATATATATGAAAAATACGCGTATCACATAACATCAACTACTCACATATATAGTAGCAAACTATACACACACACACACACATATGTATGTATATTGTGTTTGCTATTACCGAGTTAGGATAATAATTGCGACATGAATATGTGGTTAGCGACCATCTACCTTACATCTGAGCGTTGCATGTCATTTTAAATTATAAATTCTTTTATTTCAATAAATTTATCATACACTACTTGAAAAAAGTTCAATTTTCAACAATAATTAATTTTAGAGATTATTATTTAACAACACTATCGTGTGCAACGCACGGGTTACACACTAGTTTTCAAGTGAAAATGAGATTTTTTTTTTTAGTAAATATGGTATTTTGAAATGAAGTGATATTTTTGAAGTGAATATGATATTTTGATATCAAATACGAATCGATTTTGAAATGTAAAAGAACCAACCGGTGTGAAAAATGACGTTATGTTGTCAAAAAGATCGGGGCCTCTTATTGGCATACTCTCTGTCAACAGTGGAACCACTTTAACAATTGTGTACGCGGTGGATGTTACCCAGCATTAAGTGGTTGTATAGGAGGTGTTTGCTGGATTTGAAAAAAGAGAACGATGATGGATGACCCCGACACTTGTGCCAATTGAAAATTACTAAAACATGAGCATATGTGTGACCAAGGGATTCGCAATCTTTAGGGGCCATCACCCCTTCGTATTATTATACTGATTTTGAACTTGATCGGTGCACCTTGATTTGATTTGGAGGTGGTGGACTCGGTGGACGGTCGTAGCTACGATGCGTTACCACCGGCCAAAAAGGATAAACCGGTAGTAGAATCCTACCTTGGGCATTGTCTCACGTGTCTTGTCATACTTTTATCCTTATACGCGTCCACTACGATTTTGTTTTAGTATGGTACCTATAGAGGACTCACTGGTTACCGGCATTACTGGTTGTGTTAGAGGACCTGCATAGACCACCTGCTTAAAAATGTGTTAAGAGGGCTCACTGTAAAGCCTTAACGCTATTTTAATATTTTACATTACTGATAGACACTATATATATGACGTATTTTACTACATATAGATAGTTTGACGGATCCTTAGGAGATGAAAAATCATGTAACATCTCTTAAGTTATTGCACGCACGTTATACACTGGATAAGATATATAAAATCTCGTAAACATCTTTTAAGCTATTACACTCATATTTACTTGTTGTTTTAACTTACATAAGAACTTTTAGTTTTGACTCGAGTGTTTTGTCTTTTCATTACGCTCGGTACAGTCTGAGCATTTCAGTGGTCGAAGGCATTATTTCTGAAGGACGAAAATGGAGTTTGGTATATTATAATATTAGTATTATTCCACTACATCATTATTGGTATGTTGATAATTGTACTCTGATTATGTTGTAAAAATTATGTAATCAAATGTATATTATAAAACAGATTCATGAACTGTTTATTTGATTATTATATATTGTCATTCCGCTGCGAGATTCTATGTTTGTTTTCTTCTTTTCTTTATTTTTCTTATTAAACCTCGTTGATAATATACCATTTTCAATGGTTTGAGTTAGACATGTGTGGTTTATTGTCGATTTAAACCGTTCAAAAGGTGGATCGTCACAGTTAGTATTAGAGCTTTGGTTTAGAGATACCTTAGCCTGTTTGGGATTAACTTATTAGAGATACGATTAGTAATACCGTAGAATGAGTTTGAGTGTGTATATATGAGAGAACGTATTTGTTAGTGCTATAAAAATATTTTGTATTGTGTTAATTTGTTCTGTTGAGTATTTATGAATTCTAGTCGATACATAAGACATTGACATCGATAGAGATTTCTAAACACTCGAACAAGGTAAACTGACACGATATTGTTTTTAAAATATGTGAATGAAATAATTATACCTAGTAATTATATTTTGTGTATATATACAAATATATATATATACATAATTTTTCATAAATTGATCTTTGTTATTTTGTTGTGTTAGATGTTAGTAAATGATAATATTCAATTATTGTCATTTATTGTTGATTGGTCAAAGCTTTTAAAACTATTGACTATTGTATGTTATAAGAAATATAATTTTGTAAATATGGTTTATAAATTATGAATTACAAATAAAATGAATTTAAAATGGAAATTTGAGAACTTAAATTCTGGTGTTTTAAAATTGGATTTTAAAGATTAAAATAATATTAGTGTAATATTTAAATATTGGATTTAACATGGAAAACGGTATTGTAAAATATTACTAAATTTCTGTGTAATCAAGAATGATGAAAATTGTTAACTTTTAATCTACAATTTAAAAGTGACTAAATTGATTTTAAAATAATAATTCATTTAATTAACGTGTAAAATTAGTCTTTTTGGGCCATGTCTCGGATTTCGATGAAACCAATTTCATCGGATCTGTAATCGTGAATTATTATAGGATTTCAAGTTCGTAGCGATCGGACTTATCGTTGGATCGTACAGATCGAAACAAGTAGAAATCAATTAAGGAATTTAAATGAATATAATTTGATTTTTAAACCTAACTTCCATATACAATAAAATTAGGGTTTGAAACTAGTTTCATTGAGTTTAAAATATTGAAAACCTATATTTTGATATATTGAATGATCTATTTTTGTTTTGGAAACGAAACAGACTTTTCGGGTCTTTGTTATCACTTCAACCCATTCGATCTGTTCCATCCATTCTTATCCATCTTTGTCTATACATAGAATGTTATAAACCTTAACAGTCTTTTATTATGTTGTTTGTACGTACAATTTCAATCTCTGTTCATAATCCTTCTCAATGGCAAACATTTCAAAACTATAAATTACAATTTCAAATCGAACTCCAAAATCCAAAGTGCTCAAACCCTATCATATAATATTTCATCGTGAAGTTCTCCACGATCGCAATCTGCATCTGCAATTCGTTTTTTGATTGGAGGCTCATTTGTCCAAAATTTGATGATCTTCCTCAGTCGTCCGTTGTTAGGGTTTCGCGATCAACGGTGGATCGTCGACCAAACGACGATCTAAGGATACAGGCATGTAGAGGGGGACGAGCAGAGTTCATCTGTGGCCACAGTTCGTCTCAGAAGTGCACGATTTTGCCAGATCTGGACGATTATGGTCGGTAACGGTGGAGCCTCTATGCTCAATCAGAGGCGGCGGCGATGGGTCCGGGGCATGCGCCTGGGCTTGCGTAGGGGTGCGGTGGTCTCCGATCTTGGCTCAGTGGTCGGTAAGTGGCACGGTGGGTGGATGTTCGTGATGGCATGTGTGGGTTCTCGTTCGTGCTGAAGCGTGGCCGATAGGGTTGAGTGGTAACGATTTTACTTTTTTCCCTTCTTTTTATTTTAATTTTAATTTTTCAATCTTCTAACGTTAATAACTTTGCATACAAACTCGGATTCACGCGCAGTTTCTTCCGTTGGGATCGTATCGGAATTCCAGACAACATGGAACTGGTTTAGTTGAATTTGAAGACTCTTCAAATTTTGGTCTTTTATTGGATTTTTAATTGACTATAAATCAAAAGTGAGTAATTTAACTCACTTACACAATGCTGAACTTTCTTATGTTGGTTGAATTAAATTTTATTGAACTATAATGCCATTTAAATTAATATTGAAATTGAATTGTTAGTTAAATACATGATATTGCTAACCAGTTAATTGTTGTGATTAATTGACTGATTTGGACGTTGACTGTGATGGATGTCTATTTGTTGACATTTTGGATGATTGGGTGTTATATACACACACACACACATGTTATTACCCTACATATTAATTGAAAACATATAAACTGTTATTTGAATTATCTCGAATAAATTAAGAAATGGGTTGAAATGATATATATTCATCCCTATAATTAAAATTAAAATAACTGATCACTTTGCATAGGGTAGAAAATTATATACGGACTCCGGATTGGTTAAACTAAATGGTTTTAAAATCTTGAATTTAAATTTTTGACTAAATGATATTGGTTTAAAGAAAATACATTGTGGATTTATATGAATTAAATTATTTTCTAATTCAAGCTTTGAAATGTTGAAATTGATTTGGTTAAAAGAAATTGTTTAAAAGAATTAAATTGGAAATGTAAAGTTATAATCAATCTATGACTTTAATTCGGAAAATTGAATTATTTTGAAGATTTGGATCTTAAAATTGAATAATAAAGTTTAATTTGATTTAAGTGGTTTAAATAAGTAAATTGAAATTGGGCTTCAAATTGGTATAAATCGAGATGGTTTAAAATAAGAATCGAATTGAAATTTAAATCATTGAATTGGATTGTTGAATCGAATTTTAAGTTAAAAATCAATGTTTCGGAAAATGAAGTTATTTCGAATTGAAATTGAAATCAAAATCAAGTTGATTTGAAGCTAAACTGAAATTGAGCCACTTGAATTGAAAGACTGAAAATTGAGTTTGTTGATTTGAAATTGAACATGGTTCCAGATTTGTAAAATGGAAAAAAACGGTTTGATTTGATATTATTTTCAAAATAAATTACTATAATATATTAACTGTTTAAAATCTATTTTTATTAATATTCAAAATATTTTGATTTCTCCAAGCTATTTTACTATATAAACCATTTTATATCAAACCATTTAAACTACCTAAAGTATTTACAACTATGCAACTATTTTCAAAAATTTCAAAATTTTCAAACTGTGCAAAGTTGAAATGTTTATATTTGTATCGTTGATTTAAATGCGAATGAGGTTAAATGAGGTTATAACCTAAGTTGGAATTTGAAATGATATTTTCAAGTGAAAATGACATATTTTAGTAAATATGGTATTTTGAAATGAAACGATATTTTTGACGTGAATATGATATTTTGATATCAAATATGAATCGATTTTTAAATGTAAAAAAACCAACTGGTGTGAAAAATGACGTTTGATTGTTAAAAAGACCGGGGCCTCTTACTGGCATACTCTCTGTCAATATTGAAACCATTTTAACAACTGTATACACGGTGGATGCTACCCAGAATGAAGTGGTTGAATTTGAGGCGTTTGCTGGATTTGAAGAAAGAGAACGATGATGGATGACTCCGACACTTCTGTCAATTGAAAATGACTAAAACAGGAGCCTATGTTTGGCCAAGGAGTTCACAACCTTTAGGGACCATCACTCATTCGTATTATTATATTGATTTTGGACTTATCGGTGCACCTTGATTTGACGTGGGGGTAGTGGACTCGGTGGACGGTCGTAGCTACGATGCGTTACCACCAGTCAGAAAGGGTAAACTGGTAGAATCCTACCTTGGACATTGCCTCACGTACCTTGTCATACCTTTATCATTGTACGTGCCCACTACGATTATGTTTTAGTACGGTACCTATAGGGGACTCACTGGCTATCGACGTTACTGGTTGTGTTACAGAACCTGCATAAACTACCTGCTTAAAAATGTGTTAAGAGGGATCAATATAAAGTCTTAACGCTATTTTATACTTTACATTACTGATAGACACTACATATATAGCGTATTTTACTACATATAAATAGTTTGACGGATTCTTAGAAGATGAAAAATCCTGTAACAAAGTTATTGCACGCACGTTGCACACTGGATAAGAGATGTAAAATTCTGTAAACATCTCTGAAGCTATTACACTCATATTTACTTGTTGTTGAATCTACATTTGTACTTGATATGACAAGCTAATACATTTACACTCATATGGTATAAAATATAAAATAAAAATTGATAGAGAATATCGATTTTTGATTTTTTTACAAATTAATTTTTATCCTGCTCATACCATTTGTGCCAACTGCCAACAATAAACCACATTTATAATATGATACTTCTCTTTAAAAACATTAAAAAATGATTTCAGTGCAAATTCATTTTATGGAAATAAAAGTTCAGTGGTATAAAAACAGTAAAAGGTTAAGGAATGTGCAATTATCATTGTGTGTAAATATATTTAAGTTAACATGCACCATGTACTTAATGTCAGATAATATTATACCACGTATATTTCACATATCAAATTCAAATATATTTTTTGAAATATCAATTAAGATATAAGTCGACCATATATTTGTGATATATCGACGATATTTGCACATACATTGTTGATATCAAATTGATATTTGATGTAAATAACGATAAAAATAGTCAAATAGCGCCGTTTTGTAAAAATAAAAATAAAATGTAATATTTCAACAAATACTATTCCTTATATAGATATAGATATATGTTACCAAACAATCCAACAATTGTTTAAAGTAGAAGAAAGAGATTATTTATATCTTCTATTGACCATATTTTTTATAACATGCAAATTAAAATGAAAATATCATTTTGACACATAGTTGTCAAGCCGAAAAAGTCGTAGGCTTGCGCCTAGTGCTTTTTAGCGCCTAAGGCTTTTTTAAACACCTTGAGAATCACTTTTTCGGCAGAAGCAAAGATTGGTGCGTCGATGTGAGCAAGTGAAGGCGATAGGCAGTAGCTTGAATTCGATGGCGGTGGTAGGTCGAGTTCGACGGCAGCAGCGGACGTAAGTTTTGAGTGGAGACATATTTATGCCCTAAATAGTCAATGCCGACAACGCCCTATGCCCTAATTTGATCAATATTTGCCAAATAAGCCATAATTGGGCTGACTTGTGGGCTGAAGCAATTAATTTTCTTTTAAAAAACGATTTAATAGTAAAGCGCGCTTTTTCAAGTGCTTCGATTTTTGGCGCCTTGTCCATCGCTGGCGCCTAAAGGAGCAGAAAAAGCCCTAGACTGGCACCTAAGGCTTTTTGGCGCCTAGGCGTGCCTAGACGAGCGTTTTGATACCTATGTTTTGACATCTATTACATATTCATCCCCAACTTATTTCTAGAACTAATCAAACTGCCCATAGAAAGGTTTTTCCATTGCTCGAAACATAACAAGTAACTCCGTTTGTAAAGTAAACAATAAAACAAACCACATTAAATTTAGTAAAACAATGATGGCATGCATATTCTTCCTAGGTCAATTCTTTTCAGCCTAATCTTCTAATGTTGTTTTTTTTCTTTTTACATTATCAATTTGTAGTAGTTAGTTGTGCATTTTCTTTTGTAACAAATTTGTATAACATATTCTATTTCTATCTTCTTCCTTGACAAAAAATTTCATATACTGCTTTAAATAATTTTTGAAACTTAATTACATGCATGTATTTTTCATTCACAAATATACTATAATATTTTATCCAAAAATCATTAAAACAATATTGAGAAAAAAAATTGGGTAAATATTATTTACTTTTCCAATAACCATGTTATTTTTCTTTTCTTTTTTGAAAAATAAAAAACGATCTGTAAAAACTAATTTCCAGTTGCTTTTTATAGTCTGCAATTTTTAGATATGTACAGCATAACAGAAAGACTTATAAACTGTATGTTTCCACCATCATGGGGTACTAGCATTAACTCCTTCGGCGTAACAAGGGCACAAGTTAAGATTATATTAATACAAAACTATATTTATCAAATAACGGTACTTTTATTTATGGTTCATGATATTTATGTCACTTGACTATATTTATCAAATAACGGTACTTTTATTTATGGTTCATGATATTTATGTCACTTGGCATCTGCTCTTACAAGGCAAATGTTAACATAACAGAGAGAAATTTGAACTGATTAAATCAAAAGTGCTCTAACAGGATCCATAATGTTTTTAAGGAATATAACAACCAAAAAGAGATGACAGCATGATATATACAGTATAAAATCCACCAAATTAAAACACTAAATATGTCAACTAATCATTCCACTTATAATCAAAGCTCAATAATAATGATATAATCAGTTATCAACTAAAGCTCTTCAATAACACTGCCAATAATAGCTTAAACCCTGGGAAAAACATACCATTTTCTAGAAGGAGTAGGAGCGCCAGATGATTCATTGACCTCCAATTTTGTGCCTGCTTCTTCAATCTTGGTCTTGGATTCCTCGACTTTTTGAGTAGCTCTTTGCATAAACTAAAAAAAGTCAAAATTAAATTCTGAAAAGAGGCTTTAAAACTTATAGAAAGGGATAATTTTGAAAGAGCCTTTTACCTTTAAATTTCTCAATGTAGATGAGATTTCTCGCTTCGCCATTGTTTGCTTTGGTTGGAAATTGGGGATAATGAAATCAATGATTCGGTTTGAAGTTTTGAAATTAGGTTTTGAAGCTGTGTTTGTAGATTTTATATGTATGAGCAGAAGTGTGATTTCGGTGGTTTCTATTCAAAACCCCCTGATTTATTCCAAGTTCAATATAACACGCTTTTTCATGTGTTTTTGGACACAAAAATTCTACAACAACCGGATGCTAACATACGAATTGAAAACGGGATTCATTGAGTCCGTTGATTCATGTTAACCTCCCTGCTATCTACCTTAAGATGCACTTTTGTATATCCCATATCCTTCCTCGTCGGTTGACGTGTCCCTTCTATTTCCAGCAGCAGCATTTCTAACCTGATGGCGTAAAGTTCAACACAGAACGCATGCGAAGGTTGATGTGAGCGTGACCTTTAGGCAGTGGAAATCAGGGAGGCATCCCTATCACACTTTCATATTATAAAACGGGTCCCTATCAAAGTTTCATTGTAAATTCGGTCCCTATTTTCTATAAACAAAGAAAAATTATTGTTGAAATGTCAGCAATTTTATCATATAAGTGCTGATATTTCAGCAACTTTTATAGACTGTGTTAACAGTGTACATAAATGTTGCTGAAATGTCAGCAACTTTTATAAATAAGCGCTGAGCAACTTTCATACACTATGTCACATTGTACAGAAAAGTTGCGGAAATGTCACTAACTTTTATGAAAAGTTGTATCATGCTCTGCAATAATCGTGAATAAAAAACAGAAACCTAATTTACATTGAAATTTAGTGAAAGACTTTTCATGTATTTTGAACCTTAATAAAGACCTGTGCCAAAAGTACCTTTATTTTATTCATTTAACTAATTAGTTAATAGGTTGTTACCACGTAAGAGCGGAAAACCGACCTTTCGATTATATAATTTTGAAGAAGAAAAATTGGTGGTCTTTTTAGTTTTAGTTAAACATCAATAAAATATGTTATAAAAAATTATAGAATTGAATAAATGTAAGAAAACACATATAGAAGGAAACAAAAAACAAAGTAGCTGTGGAGAGATTTAAGGAGATGTGCTATAGAAATATTTTTTTATTTTTTTAGTTTCACGCTATTTGATTTTGTAAGTCTGCACTAGACAAATCATACTAATGATTGATTTGACTAACAAATAATAAATATAAGTGAGCAGTGACCAATACTCAATAATAACTAGTAATTGATAATATTAATAAATAAGATAATTGATAAAAGTTGATAACAATTGATAGGTAATGATTACATGAGTGATACTTTATTCGAGTCGAGTATTATTTATTATGTCTTGGGGACTCAAACGCATGACTTTTAGGACCGCTCCCTCAAGCATCCCCCCTAACCCCTTGAAGTGGAGGTCCTTGATAGGTAACTATTAACCATTCAATAATAAATCATTTCTATATGATAGTTGATGGAAAAGAACGGAAACAAAGTTTCGCTACTGAGACTAAAGCCAAGTAAAATACGTCAAGTACAAATTATTATTACTCACAAACGGTACAAACAAAGATGCATAATATTTGATGCAAATGCTTAAAATCTGAGTAGGGGTGACTACATTTATGTCAATAGTCGTATTTTTGAATAAACATTCCAAATCAATTACCGGTAGCTCTTCATTTTAGTGCCCTTGATCATAATTCCTATTAAATCAAATAGCAGCTGTTGATTATCTGTTTTACGAGAAAGATGTAAAATAACTACCAGTATTCATAATTGTTGTTTTAAACAATATCTCGATATGCTTCAATTTTGTTATTGAGTTTTCCAACATGGTGTGCTCTTTGCAATTTGTGCCAAATTTATTCCTCGCTTGATTAGGCAAATAATCGTCGTAAAAATCTCCAGTATATGAAGATTTTTTGCTCGATCAAGAAGTTTTTGAGAGTGGGAATCTTTTTTCAATTTTGGAGACAGGGAACGAAAAAATGTTTTGTTGTTTGAAAAAAATGAAATTGAAATGAGATCTTCAATCAAAAGTATCAAGATGTAACGCTTACGCCCAATGTAGAGGACTATTTTCAACGCTTGTAGTATGTCCTTCCAGAACTCTTCAATTTGTACAGTTTGAACGTATACAGAAGTAAGCTTTACATCAAAGGCGCTTTTCCTTATACTGAATGTAAGGCTTCACCGCTTCAACGACTAATTGGTTGGTGTTTAAGATGTCTGATATCGTGGTGTGTGTATAGTGAGTTTGAAGTAATAATTATTTTATGACAACTGTTCCCAGCAAATTTACCACGGTCTTGTGATTGACTTGGATAAGATAAACCAGACTACAAAATGATGAAGCAATGAGTCGAGGAGTTTAGAAGATGTCAAGATTGAAGAAATCAAAGATTTGACGAAGTATCAAAAATGAAATACAGGTTGGTGTAGACGTGTTCAAATAGGTTGGTACCGATATGTTCATACAGTTCGATACCGACTTGATTTGATCATGTCGGCATCGACATGATTTTGGATCTTAATTTGACTACTTTGGAGACTTAGGACTCGATCTATGAGAAAAAAATAAAGTGTTTACATATAGTTACTGATATAATCATACCGACACTAACATGATTGATCACGTCGGCACCGACATGATTGGTCGTCTTGAGAAACTTGTGTGACAACCTTTTCTTCTTGCTGGAACTTTATATCTTGGAATATTAACTCATTCAAACCTGAAATGACAAAATTTATGCTAGATCTCCTCTATAAATAGCAGCCTACATTCAACTAAAAAATGACTTTTGGATCTTCTTCCCTTAACACATTGAGGCAAAACGGGGATCTATCTCATTGTAATGAGTAGTTGATTGTAAATCCAGAGAGCATTAATCAATAAAAATAATTAAGTGCATGTAGGTTGGAGACTATGTCAAACAATCATAAAAAGATATTGTTTTCCTTCTTTTTTGTTTGATTTCTTCATTTTCATATTTTTTTTGGTTTGAATTTCATTGATATTGGGGTGCTATGTCAATTTTTGGCCTAATATTTTTGGTGTTTTCAACGAGAAAGACTCGAGATCTGATTTGGATAAGATGAAAAGGCTTATTGCAAGGAAAGACAATGTTGGAGGATGTTAACAAGAACATGGTGGCAGTCAAGGGGCATCTTCAAGTTTAAATACACCTTCTATCTATGTCACCAGAGTAGAGATGAAAGGGATGACGATAAGGATGTAAGAGAGATTGATGGCTCGGGAAGAGGAAATAATGAACGAATTCTTCCAAAGGATTGAACAACAAAGAGTGGCCGAAATAGTTGGAAATCAGAATCGAAGGCCAGAAGATGGAGAAGATGTGTAACACCCCTAATTTTTGATAACATTATTCAGAAGATTTAATTAGATAACTTAAATAAAATAATGTAAATGTTAAGTGATAAGGGGATTGATATTTGTATTAATTTGATTAAGGCCGAGTCTAGTATAAAATTAATGGGCTTAAGAATGAGTTTTTGGTTAATTAAATTACAAAAGGGTATATTAGGAATTGCCGCCCATAACCCCTACCCTTATATATTTTCGTTCCTACCATTTCACCACCCATTCATGTCATTTTGAAACAAAAAATCACAAGCTTAAGAACAGTCGGCCATAGAGAAGAAAAAGAATTCAAATTAAAAGCTAGAGAATCAAACTTAGGGGAAATCAATCTCAATCCAATCCTCTTATCTAAATCAAGGTGATTAATAATTTCATCTCTATTTTGTTTTGAATTGTATATTTTTGGATTTAAGGGTAAATTCATTTTTATGATATAATGGATGATGATATTGTTGATTTATAATTTATATGGTATAAACAAGATTGTTTAAAAGAGCTTATGCACGATTTTAGAGCAAAACCGAGATCTAATGATGTTTAAATGCCATGAGAAAATTTTATGTTATGAGTGTGATAATTTTCCAAGCTATGAAAAGATTATTATGAATTTTCAAAGGAAAATATAGTTATTTTGGTTTACAAATTTATTTTGGAAAATATATTAAGAATTTGAGTCTGGAATTTTGATATATTAGATAACATGATTAAAGTGAATTTTTCTGGAATTTTTGAAGATTTTTCCTAAGTGACGTGTTATGCAAATTAGATTATTTTAGAAGAGACTTCTTTGCAAAATTAGTTTTGCTTAATGAAAGGGCTTATTTGATTAACTTAACTGTGGTTTAGATCTGAAATTAGCGGCAATTATTTTGGTAAAGAATTTGAAAAAGTTAAGGCAACCAATCTGGTGTTGACACGTGGTAGATTAGTTAGAAAAAGATTTGCTTTAAATAGTATTAACCCAGGTTTATTTAGAAAAGTGTTCTGCCTGCTTTGGGAAGTAGCTTTTGACACAGATGCTCTGCCTTCATCCTAGTCAAAACCTACTAAGACAAAACCAATACATAAGGTATCACAAAGATGTTACATAGTGGATTGGAAGAAGGCGAAAGGTAAGGTGTCAAAAGCATAGCTTCTAAAGGAGTCGCTACCTTGTTTTGTTTTTATTTTAAAGGAAAAAAAGAGAAGTGTCTGCCTATGTTTTGTTTTAGCCTTCGAATGAGTCGAAGCATACGGTTTCGAAAGAGTTTTTAAAAGGTTTTGAAAGGGTTGCCATTAACTTAAGTCTGCTTTCGACTGGGTTCCTTTACTTATGGTTTTGAAAGAAGGGGTTCCGACCTAATCGAAACTCTGCTGTCGTTCTACAGCCTTTTGATGGTGTTGAAGATATCAATGTTGTTGGAAGGTACTTTGTTTTATAAGTTTAAGCACTTTCTATAGCTTTCGAAAGGGGTTAGGGGTTTTGAAGGCAATGGTTTCGAAAGGGGTTTCGACGCCAACCATCCATTACTTTACCCAGATGATTTATGCTTTCAAAAGAGATGGTGCCGACTCCATCATGTTTTCCCCACTGTTTTATAAATGATAAATGATGGTTCCGAAAAAGATGCTTTTGCCTATATTCACTTTGATCCAAATAAAATTTTAAGTATCAGCCCAAAGGTTTCGAAAGGGGGACTTTCAATGATTTTGGAAGAGTTACTTCCAATGGTGTCGAAAGTGGTACTTTCAACTGGTTTTGAAGCTATGCTTCTAAAGGTAAATGCTACTACTTTATCGAAACGTTTCGAAAGGAAGATTTTAAAGTATTAAAAGGCAGAAGCCTAATATTTTAAAGATAGAATTTAATGCTTTCGAATGAGTTCATCCTACGAAGTTGAAAGCTAGGTTTCGAAGGCATCGAAAGGTTTTATAACCTAAACTCATTTTTAAAAGGTAAACCCTTGGCTAAATTAAAGGAGTTTTTTGATGGTTTTGAGAAGAAGTTTTCTTTGATAAAATAATAGGTTAAAGGGGTTAACCACGTTTTATATTAAACCCACAGGAGTGGTATTGCTATGTTGTTATGTTTGCTTCTTCAGATATAAATATAGTCACTTTATAATGGACCCATAACTGCAATTTTGGAGATAAAGGATAGAAGAACTAACTAGTAACCTAGTAGTGAATATAAATTGATTAAACTTCTGAATGAGTAGAATTGCATTCAAAAGGTCAGGAAGACCAGAATATAGGATGCTAAAATAAAAAAGAAAGATATTGGAAGGGGCCAATAGGTTCTTAGTAAGCCTATGAAAACTGTGTGTAGGAAAAAATATTGGCAGGGGCCAATAGGTTCATAGTCAGCTCATGAAAACTATGTATAAAGGAAGATGTCAGAAAGGCACGTCCATAGTAAGCCCATGAAAACTATGATTTGATACTGGCAAGGCCAGTAGATTTGTAATTAGCCCATGAAAACTATATCCGGATTAAGGTATTGGCACATGTCAATAGGTTCCTAGTCGGTCCATGAAAACTAGAATAAGAAGAGAAGATATTGGGGTCACCAATAGGTTCCTAGTCAACCTATGAAAACTAGGATAAGAGTAAGATATTGGAGTTACCAATAGGTTATTAGTGATCCCATGAAAATTATGTAATTGGAGAGGGAGTCCTTAAATTTTTAACAGGTTATTAGTCAGCCCATGAAAACTAATAGGTTAATAGTAATCTTAGAAACTATAATTGAGATGGATGGTCTAAAATGAATGGGGATGGGTAATTCAGAATTGAATCATTTGTTTTGCATATCATTATATTATATTGTTTTGAATTGTTTAACCATTGTGGATGCAGGAGCACAATATATGGTTTTATAAAGTTTTTGAGATACTAGTGACGGGAAAACCCGTTACACTAAGAGGCGTGGTCTCACTAGATATCTAAATGATTTGAGATGGTAGATTATTATTCATACCAAGCTTTATGTCTGACTCAAAACTTATGTTTTCTCCTTAAACTCTCAAGTACTCTATTGATTTTGAGTAGTTTGAGAGTTGAGATTTTCATGTGCGTTTTAAGACGAATAAACTTTCGGAGAGTGCAGAAGGCATGATAGCTACTTAGATTTCTCTTTTCTTTTGATTCCGTTGTGTTGTTTGCAATGGCAAAGATTGATATATTGCTCGTATATACTCTGATCATCCAAGAGGGCATCTTAATATGTCGCTCTTAGCGTATGTTGTAATAAATATATTTTCTCTGAACGTGATTTGCAAATATAGGATTATGTAATGAATTGGAAATATTTTGAAAAGAAATATGATTTCGTTTAAAGTGTAAAACTTTCCAATATTCATGTGTTTCTTTGTATCAATGAATCTAACTTCGCCGTATTTGATTGCCGATGATTAATAACGATGGATGACTGCAACATCCGTAGCCGTTAGTTTTAGGCCTCCATGTAGGAGGATGTTACAAGTTGGTAACAAAGCATAGGTTTACAAAACTTTAAAATAAAAGTTAAACCTAAAAGTTTTTGAAACATGATCTAATAAATTATAAATATGATCGGGGTTTGGGTTAACGCCATAATAACGTACTTGTAATTGATATATATATATATATATATATATATAAGTATGTGTACTCCTCTCTCTTAGACTGTTCTTTTGTATCTTACCAAGGTTCGTATGCAGATTTATGAGAAAGAAGATATGGAAGAAGGAAGCGGAAGAGAAAATCTAGGTAGAGGAAGCACTACCACGAATGGAAATGCTCGACCTAATACCAGAAGGAACCAATGTCGACAAGCTAATGCTAACCCAAATGCAGAAGCCAATGTAAGTGCTGGAAATCCACCAGTAAATGCGGGGATGACATATCGGTTGTTAGCAAATTTTTGTAAGCTGGAGTTGTTGGTAATGTTGGGGGAGCAAATCTTGTGGTTCCAGTTGGGAATGACTATGCTAAGTTAAGCAGAGACTACACTAGTTTGGGTGGAAATTCGTTTGTTGAAATGAAGGATGTTGTTGAAGTTGAGAATTGGCTATTGCACTGTAAGAGGATCTTTACCGATCTAGGCTTGGGACGATGGGCAAAAGAGGAGACTGGCCTCTAAGCAGTTGCAAGGGGTAGCGCTTCCCTGGTGGAATAGTGTGATCGCCGGAGTTCCGAAGGAAGAGCTGACATGGGTTGATTTCAAAAGGAGGTTTGAGCAGAGATTTTTGTCTAAGGTTGCTAAGTCGGCATTGACGAGGAAGTTCAGGAATCTAGTTCAAGGAGAGATGTCAGTGGTCGAGTATGCTGCAAAGTTTGATGAGCCGTCTCGATATGGATATGTTACGATTGACACTGAGGTCAGAAGGAATGAGAGGTTCATTCGAGGACTGAGACCTGAGCTTGCAAGAATAATAATGACCCATATCCGAGAACCTTGTAATATGGTGGTAGGGATGACCATTCCCCATGAAGAGATGCTTGCTCTTTCAACTAGAGAGAAACTAGTTGAATCTCAAGCTCCTTAGGGAAAGAAGAGGAAGTTCTTTATAAAGAAGGGAGCCCAAAAAGGGGATACTGCCAAGAAAGCAAAGGCTGATTTAGTATGCTACAAATAGGACAAGAAGGTCCATTATGCAAGTGAGTGCCGATTAAGCAAGGGGAAGAAGGTTGCATATAAGAAAAATGTGGAATGTTTTAACTGTGATCAATTTGGGCATTACAAGAACCAGTGTCCAGAGCCAGTCAAGACGGACAAGGGGAAAGTTTTCGCTGTCGGATCATCAGCTAAGCCTACTGCAGCTGATAAAGGGAAGATTGTGATGGAAGGTACATTTTTGATTCAAAGTATACCAGTTAGGATACTTTTTAATACCGGTGCATCACATTCATTTATATCTCAGTGTTTGGTTGATAGTGAAAGTGTGCTATGGATCGTGTAATATGGATATATGATAATACAGATATAATGATGATATTAATACAGTAAATAGAGCGGAATATAAAAGCAGTATAATAAAATGACACTAGAGATTTTTATACTGGTTCGAAATACCGTCATACGTCCAGTCCCAGACTTCTTTTGAAAATTCACTAAAACAACAACCCTCACTTAACCCGGAGGAACAGGTCTATACAACCCCTGAGCAGCCGAACAATGACCTGAGCAGCAGAACAGGATTTCACCTCAGCAGCCGAAGAGGACTTCATACGCCTAAGCAGCAAACATGATTTCAACAAATACAAAGGTTTTTTTTGACTTTGTGTGTTCTAATAACACGGATTTGTCACTTGTAGTACACCCTTCCTATAATCTTTTCCTCGATTTAAATATATATATATTTGAAGTTTATGAAGAATAGAAATGTATGATATTGCTTTAGTGCAGAATAATTGAAAGTATAATTGCAAATAGATCCAAGAAATTTAGATAAGAAAATTCGATGATTTGAAATCAAGTTAAAGTATGTATTTATAGAGATTAGAAAGCAGCGACTATTGATAAAGAGTTCCGATTGAAGTGTTGTGTCCAAATCTTTTCGTAGAGGTTCGTAACTCTTCACAAATAGTCGTATCTTTTCAAAAAATACCCGTTGTAGAAATTCAGTCAACCGAACCTCTAGGTCAGTCGACTAAATATTCAAGCGAATTTTTAAATATATATTTGTATATCTGTGCACCTGTGCATGTTGCATAGAAATTTCTGGATCAGTCGACTGAGCCTCTGGTTCAGTCGACTGACCTGGTAATATCTGTGCAATTTGCACAGTTTACATAGGTATAATAATATATATAACTTTAAATACTTTTATAGTATAATATATATCTATATATTATATATGCTTATATATGTATAAATTATTTAGAAATAAGACGATTAAATATATAAGCTAATATATACGTAAACGAGGAGAGATTTTAACAAAATTGACCTAAGAGTCAAAAACAAAATAATATAATTGATGCACCGATTTTGAAGTCTTGTCTTCTTGTAGTATATATTCTCTTTTTTCATAGTAGTCGTCAAATCTGTATGTCGTAATGATAGCTTTGTGTCTTGAATCAAAACCAAGTCTCATCATTCTTCTCCTTTTTGATTGATGACAATCTGTAAATAGTTTTAGATTTCGACTTTATATATAATATAAATACTTACCCCCCTTGAATCTTTGACACTTTATATCCTGCATTCTTAACGTTAGTAATAAAATGACACCAGATATTTTTATACTGGTTCAGAGCACTGTCCTACGTCCAGTCCAAGACTCCTTCTGGAATTTCACTAAAACAACAACCATAACTTAACCCGGAGGAACAGGTCTATACAACCCCTGAGCAGCCGAACAGGGACCTGAGTAGTAGAAAAGGATTTCGCCTCAGCAGCCGAAGAGAACTTCACACGCCTGAGCAGATGAACAGTATTTCAACAATTACAAAGATCTGTTTTGACATTGTGTGTTCTAATAACATAGATTTGTCACTTGTAGTACACCCTTCCTATAATTTTTTCTTCGAGTATAAGTACATATATTTGAAGTTTATGAAGCATAGAAATGTATGATATTGCTTTAATGCAGAATAATTGAAAGTATTATTGCAAATAAATTCAAGAGATTTAGATAAGAAAAATCGATGATTTGAAATCAAGTTAGAGGATGTATTTACATAGGTTAGAAAGCAGCGACCGTTGATGAAAAGTTTCGATTGAAGTGTTGTGTCTAAATCTTTTTGTAGAGGTTCGTAACTGTTCACAAATAGTCGTGTCTTTTCAAAAAATAGCTGTTGTAGAAATTCAGTCAACTGAACCTCTGGGTCAGTCGACTAAATATTCAAACGAATTTTTAAATATATATTTGTATATCTATGCACCCGTGCATGTTGCATAGAAATTTCTGGGTCAGTCGACTGAGCCTCTGGGTCAGTCGACTGACCTGGTAATATCTGTGCAGTTTGCACAATTTACACAGGTATAATAATATATATAACTTTAAATACTTTTATAATATAATATATATATTATATACGCTTATATATGTATAAATTATTTGGAAATAAGACGATTAAATATATAAGCTAATATATACGTAAACACGGTGAGATTTTAACAAAATTGACCTAAGACTCAAAAACAAAATAATATAATTGATGCACGGATTTTGAAGTCTTATATCCTTGTAGTATATATTGTCTTTTTGTCATAGCAGTCGTCAAATTTGTATGTCGTAGTGATAGCTTTGTGTCATGAATCAAAGTCAAGTCTCAACGGATAGGTTATGCTTGAACCCACATGCCTCGTTACTTCCTTAAGGGTTGCAAATCCAATAGGAGGGTATGCAACTCTGGGGATGAGATGTGACCAGTTAAAACTTGATTTGTTTGGTCATAAGTTTGCATGCAATTTGTATGTTTTCGATTTCGTAGATTTTGAAATCATTTTGGGTATGGATTGGTTGATAAGGTTTAAGGGTAGGATATTTTGCCAAGTGGGGGAAATATCTTTGAGACACCCTGATAGTCATAACCAAATTATATTCCCAGTACAGAATTCTGACCGAAGTAGTTATGCTTTGTTAAGTGCAATGGAAGTAGGAGAAGATTTAAGTCGGGTTCAAGTAGCAAAAGAGTTTGTCGATGTCTTTGAGCTAGTCATAGGACTACCACCGAAACGAGCCGTTGAGTTTCAGATAGATCTTGTGCTAGGAGCTGAACCTGTGAGTAGACCACCTAACAGGATGACATCGACCGAGAAGAAGGAATTGAAGGTGATGTTAGTGGATCTAAAAGGAAGGAATTTTATTAGACCAAGCAGTTTGCCTTGGGGAGCGGCCACGGTATTCGTGAAGAAATCAGATGGGTCGTTAATGGTATGCATCAATTATCGCAAGTTGAATGAAAGGATGATAAAGAATAAGTGTCCTTTGTCGAGAATTGATGATCTTTTTGATCAGTTGAGTGCTGCCAAGGTGTTTTCCCAGTTGGATTTGGCGATAGGGTTCCATCGGTTGAGAGTGGAGGAGGACAGCATTTCGGCTAGATATGGTTCTTATGAATGGCTAGTAATGTCATTCGAGTTGACTGATGCACCCGCTTTCTTTGTGTATTTAATGAACCGAGTCTTCTGAGAGTATTTGGACAGATTTGTGTTGATGTTTATTGAAAACATTTTGGTATACTCTAAGGATGAGAGAGAACATGAAGATCATCTTAGAGCAGTGCTAGAGATGCTGAGACAGAATCAGCTAAAGGCGAAGTTTTCCAAGTGTCATTTTAGAAGAAAGAGGTTAAGTTTTTTGGTCACGTGATTTCAGAGAAAGGATTGTCAGTCGATCTAGATAAGATTGAAGCTGTGAACAATTGGAAGAGACAGAAGATGGTGACTGAGATCAGAAGTTTTCTTGGACTTACTGGCTATTATTGGAAATCCATCAAGAATTTCACACGGATAACAGCGTCTTTGACTAAGCTTACCAGGAAGTGAAGTTTGTTTGGTCCGACAAATGTGAGGAAGCATTCCTTAAGTTAAAGCATTTATTGACCAATGCTCCAATGTTAGTAGTTCCAGATGGAAACCAAGGGTTGGTAGTATACACTTATGCATGTGGAACTGGATTGGGAGCAGTGTTGATGCAAAAGGGCAAAGTCTTTGCTTACGTATATAGGCAGCTTAAACCGCACGAAAAGATATCATACTCATGACTTAGAGTTGGCAGCGGTGATTTTGGCCTTGAAGATTTGGAGGAATCATCTCTTAGGGGAGAAGTTTGAGTTGTATATCGATCATAAGTCTTTAAGATACTTATTCTCTAAGAAAGAGTTGAATATGAACAGCGGAGGTGGCTGGAGTTTTTAGCTACTTATCATTTTGGTATAGAGTATACTCCTGGGAAAGAAAATACGGTAGCAGATGCTCTTAGTAGAGAACATCAGAATATGGTGTTAGCTATGTTGGCTGTAACATCACCCTACTTGGAGGCTCAAAACTAACGGCTACGGATGCTGATGTAGTTATCCACAGTTATTAATCCTCGGCGACCAAATATAGCGGTGTTAGATTCATTGATACACAGAAACATATGAATATGGAAAATTTTAAACTTCTACAAAATCACACTCCATATCAAAACATTTCCAATTCATTACATAATCTCACATTAGCAAATCATGTTCAAAGAAAATATGTTTATTACATGATATGCCCAGAGCGACATACGAAGATGCCCCCGGAACGATCATAGTATATACAAGCAATATAACAACTTTTCCATTATAAACAACACAATGGAATCAAATGAAAAGAGAACTCTAAATAGCCATCATGCCTCATACACGTCTCTGAAATCTTATTCATCTTAGGAGGTACTTAAAAAACCTCAACTCACAAACTCCTCAAAATTAATTGAGTATCCGATAGTTTAAGGAAAAACATAAAATTCGAGTCAGACATAAAGCCTGGTATGAATAATAATCTACCATCTCAAATCATTTTGATATCTAGTAAAATCACGCCGCTTAGCGGAACGATTTTTTCCTCACTAATATCTCAAAACCTTTACAAAACTATATACTTTGCTTCCTGCATCCATAATTGTTAAAACAATTTAAAGTAGTATAATATGGTGATATGCAAACAGTTGGATTAATTTTGGATTACCCATCTCCATTCAATTTAGACTATCTGTCTCGATTATACTTTCTAGGATTACTGTTAACCTATTAGTTTTCATGGGCTGACTAATAACCGCTTAAACATTTATAGACTCCCTGTTCAATTACATAGTTTTCATGGGATCGCTATGAACATATTGGTAACTCCAATATTTCTCTTATCCTAGTTTTCGTTGGTTGACTAGGAACATATTGGTAACCCCAATATCCTTTCTTCTTACCCTAGTTTTCATGGGTTGACTAGGAACCTTTTGACATCTGTCAATATTACATCCGAATATAGTTTTCATGGGCTAACTACAAACCTACTGGCCCTGCTAGTATCCAATGAAAGTTTCCTTGGGCTTACTATGAACCTGTTCATCCGACATCTTCCTTTACACATAGTTTTCATGTGATGACTATGAACCTGTCTATCTGACATCCTCTTTTATACATAGTTTTCGTGGGCTAACTATGAACATGTCTATCTGACATCTTCCTTTTCACATAGTTTTCATGGGCTAACTATGAACCTATTGGCCTCTGCCAATACCATACAGTTTTCATGGACTTACTGTGAACCTATTGGTCCCTGCCAACATCTTTCCTTTAGGTCTTATCGACCTCCTGGATGCAATTCTACTCATTCAGGAGTTTATTCAATTTATATTCACTATTGGGTTAACCTAACTTGTTCTCCTACCCTTTATCCCAAAAATTCCGCTATGGGTCCATTATAAAATGAATATATTCATATTAGAAGAAGCAAGAAAACAACATAGCAATACCACTCATATGGGTTTAATATAAAATAAGGTTAATCTCTTTAACCTCTTACTTTATCAAAGATAGCTTCTTCTTAAAACCATTATGAAAAATCCTTTAATATTGCCATGGGTTTTTCCTTTAAAAATAAAGTTTGGGTCATAAAACTTTTTGTACCTTCGAAACCTAACTTTTGACTTCATATGATAACTTCCTTCGAAAGCCTTAAAAATCTATCTTCAAAACATTAGGGCCCTGCCTTTTAATACTTTAAAAGCCACCTTTCGAAACCTTTCGAATACATTAATATGTTATCGTTTATCTTTAGAAGCTTGTCTTCGAAACCGGTTGAAAGTACCCCTTTCGACACTTATGGAAGTAACCCTTACGAAACCATATACCCCTTTCAAAAGCATTGAGTTTATACTTAAAACATTATTTGTGTCGAAGTGAATATAGTCGAAAGCATCTGTTTTGAAAAAATCCTTTATCCTTTATAAAACATTGGGTAAACATGATGGTGTCGACACCATCTCTTTCAAAAGCATAAAACTCTGGGTAAAACATTAAAAGGTTGGAGTCGAAACCTCTTTCGAAACCATCACCTTCGAAACACCTAACCCCTTTCGAAAGCTTTAGGAAGTGGCTTAAACTTTATAAAAAAAAAGTACCTTCCGACAACGTTGATATCTTCAACATCATCAAAAGGCAATAAAATGACAGTAGGGTATCGACTAGGTCGGAACCCCTTCTTTCAAAACATCAAAGAACCCAATCGAAAGAAAACTTTAAATTAATGGCAACCATTTCGGAATCCTTTAAAACCTATTTCGAAACCTTATTCTTCAACTTTGTCGAAGGTTTAAAACAAAACAACATGCTCTTTTCATTTTAAAAAGAAACCAAAATTTCAAACCCTTCAGAAGCTATGCTTTCGACACTCTATCTTCTGCCTATCTCCTGTCCACTGCGTACCATCATAGTGATAACTTGTGTACTGGTTTTTACATAGTTGGTTTCCACAAGGATGAAGGCGGAAGCTACTGTGTCGATAGGCGCTTTCCTAGTAGAGGAACCATTTTTCTGAGCAAAGCAGTTTTAATTCTTGTTTAAGCAAACTTTTTTCTAACTAACCTGCCACATGTCAATACTAGATTAGTTTCCTTAACCATTTCAAATTCTATTTCAAAAATAAATGCCGCTGATCCAGATCTAAACCATGGTTAAGTTAATGAAATAAGCCCTTCCATTTTTTGCAAAGAAGTCCCTCTTTTAAAATAATTTATTTTGCATAGCAAATCACTTTGGAAAAATCCCCAAAAATTTCAGAAATTCACTTTAATCATGTTATATAACATATCAAAATTCCAAACCCAAATTCCCAATATATTTCCCTAAATAAACTATAACCAAAATAACCATATTTTCCTTTAAAAATTCATAATAATCTTTCCATAGCTTGGAAAATTCTCAAAATTGAAACCCAACTCCAAAATCGTGTTTCTCTTAACATAAAATTTTCCCATGGCCTTTAAACAACATTAAATCTCGGTTTTGACCTAAAACCATGCAAAACTCTTTTAAACAATCTTGTTTAAGTTAAATAAGTCATGAATTAAGCATATCATCATCCAATATATCATAAAAACGAATTTTTCCTTTAAACTCGAAAATATATGATTTAAAACAAATTAGAGAAGGGATTATTATTCACTTTGATTTAGATAAGGAGATTGGATTGAGATTGATTTCCCATATGCTTGACTAGCTTTTAATTTGAATTTTCTCTTCTTCTTAATGGTCGCCCGTTCCTTTCACTTTTAGTTTGCATTTTAAAATGACGTGAATGAGAAGAATGAGGTAGGGACGAAATATATATAAGAATGATAGCTAGGGGCGACAATTCCTAATATACCTTTATGTGGTTTAATTTACCAAAAACCCATTCTTTAGCACATTAATTAGTTTATTTGGCTCAGCCTTTAATAAATTAATTCAAGTCTCAATCTCCATTTCAGTTACACTTACATTATTCTATTTAATTTATCTAATTAAGTCTCCTGAATAATGTGATAAAAAATTAGAGGTATTACACGTTCCCCTCCTTAAAGAATTTCGTCCTCGAAATTCAGTAAGGACTAAATATTAAACATAGCAATCATCTGTAACGACTCCTAACAACCATACTAGTTTACTTGACTAAGAAATATCTGTATAAATCTAATATAGACATACCTTAAAGCAGATTAGGATAAGTGTCTCGAATTTTGTCCTCTATCTCCCAAGTACAATCCTTCCCGTTGTCGCTCCACTGAACTTTCACCAACTTGACTGTCTTGTTCCTCGATCTTTACTCATCTCTCTCAATAACCTGAATTGGTTGTCTAATAAAAGTTAAATCAGACTCTACGACCAAGTCCTCCAACCTTGTTTGCAGAATGGTGACCTCTGAATCATGCACATACTTGCGAAGATGAGACACATGAAATACATTATGGACACCTGCCATACTACTTGTCAACTCTACTCTGTATGCAAGCTTTCCAATCCTCTCTATAATATGGAATGGACCAACATATCTTAGGGCCAACTTTCTTGATTTCCCAAACGTTCCACACCCTTCATCGGTGATACCTTAATAAAAACCCTATCTCCCACTGAGAACTCCACGTCCTTACACCTCTTATCTATGCAAATCCTATGTCTGGATTGAGCTTCCTTCATCCATTCTCGGATTAACTCAATCTTCTCTAACGGCTCTCTTACCAAATCTAGACCTAAGACCAATCTATCTCCGGTCTCCAACCGACATACAGGGGATTTGCATGACCTTCCATACAAAGCTTCAAAAAGAGCGATTCTTATACTAGTCTGATAAATATTATTACCGGAAAACTCAATCAAATGTAGGTAATGTAGGATCGATTTCACCCTAGAGGGGGGGTGAATAGGGTGATGGTATAAATTATTAAAATTAATCGCGGAAGCTTATAAATTAATTTCAATTCAGATCACAGAATAGCAGCACAGATATCGCAGAATATAAATAACAGAAAAAAACAGAACAACACAGAATTTACCCAGCTTCGGCAAAACCCTGCCTATGTGTTGCTCCCAAGGTTTCTACTAGAAATTAGATAGTCTCTCGCTTACACACGTAAACTCGCTATACCCGCTATTGACTAATCTAACTCTACGCTCAAAACCTTGCCACAACTCAACCACCGAGTTGCGAATTCTCAAGCTACGCCACATAGCTTGTCCCCTAGTCACACGACTAGAAATTAAAACGGCTTAAAAAAGAAAATACAAATTAAAAATAATTTAAAATAAAATAACCCTAATTTAAAACAACTAAGCCCAAAATAATATTATTAGAACCGACCCACTAATTAAATGATTGCGTCCCCCTTTTCTCCTTTTTATTTTATCGGCCTGATTCCTTTTTTTGCTTAAGATAGTGGCGGCTTTGTCCTTCAATCCAAATTAGGGCTTTCGTTCGTGATTCAAATTAGGGTTTTCGAAGTGCCGACTATATGTTGATTGATTCGATGATTATTCACGCGTAGCCTTGATCGATTGTTGCTCACTTCGGCTGCTTCGTTGATCGAATTCTTTCCTTGATTCGGTATGTAATTATTTGCTTTTGCTTTATTGATTTATGCTTTCTGGAATTCGATACTAAAAATTTCCGATGATGATATCCTTATATAGGGTTTGTAACCCTTGGTTTTCGTCGTATATTCTCTATTTGAATTTGTCAATTTCATTATCTCGGGCGTATGATTTCACTTTGATGATTGAGATTTCACCTTGACCAATTCATATGCGAATTATTCTTATTATTTCTTGGTTGACTTGGTTTAAAATTGACGGCTTTGAATTTATGTTTGATCATGCCTCCGTGAATTTCTCTGACTTAACTAGCTTGCGATGTTGATTTTGTTTATGCTCGACTTTGTTCAGTAGCACACGGTTTTGATCTTGTTCGTCCCTGAACCTTACCGTTTTGCTTTAACCTGTATATCATTATCTTCAGTCTGGTTTGCTCTAAAAGAATGGTGGTTTGTTTTCCTTTGACTTGTATGTAGTCAGACTTGATTGACTTGTTGTTTCGAACATACTTCAATTCATCTGCACTTGGTGCCTGGTCTTGTGATATGATTATAGCCATAGTTTGCTGGTGCCATGATTATTGTTGCTGTACACTTATCTTGATACTTGCCTGGTCTGGTTCTCGACCTATAGTGTTCATGATGCATTTTGTTGGTTTCAAGTTTTGTTGACATGTGCATTTGTCTTTGCACTTGCACACTGCTGCTTGGTTGTGTACTTGAGCTTTTAGTTTCTTGATACGACTATGCACTGACCATGTGGTCCTTTGATCTGTTCTTCGAGTCAGTGGTGTGTGTGCCTTGTCTGGTTGGTGCATTGCCACACTGTACATTTGAACTTGGTCTCTGTTGCGTCTTTGGTTTTGGGGCTGTTGTGTTATCATCATGTTGGTTTGGTTGTTTGATTTTTACAGTCCACATGTCACTGGTCTTGATCAATGCTCGGCCATGTTGCATATTTGACATTGGTGTACTTGACTGTTGCTTGATTTTCCTGTTGAGACCTATGCACTGTGCCTTGTAGTCTTGTGGCACTGCTTGCAGTCATATTGTATTGGGTTTGTTCATGTTGCATCAACTTGTTTTGTACTGATGCACTTCTGTTTGCTGTAATATTGGCTTGTGACATTCATGTTGCAACTGGTTTACTGTCTTGTTTATATTAGACTAGTCGACACTTGATTCTTGAGTTTTGGCCATTTGCACCTGTGTTGAATCCAGTTTCACAGCTCGGGTTTGACCTTGTGCTGAAGTTGAAATTTTATTTATGTTGCACGTGAGTTGAACCCGGCTTTTCATTTGGGTTTGACATGTGCTCACTTGTCCCTGTAGCATTATCAAGTGTATATATCGGTGTGCACGACCTTGTGGCATGTACAGTGATACACTGTGTATGTCACAAGCTGTTCGTGTATGATGAATTCAAATTTAAAAGATGACGAACAACCCAAATAACTGAGGCAAATATTATTTTCAAAATTCACGTTTTATTTTATATTGCAAAAGTATTTCTTTTTCAATTTGACTGCGTTAGTGAATATTTTTGCAGATTGCTCAGATGCTGGATTCAAACTGGAATGAAGTTGAAGACAAAATACGAGTGTGAGTGATATGTAGTGAGGACATTTGTAAATGTGAAATTGTGATGTAATTGAATTTGTATCAAAGTTGTATAGTGTCTAGCGAGAGTTTGAATTTGTACTATTCAAAATTGTAATAAATATTTGTTTGAATATAATATTCGTTTGAATTCAAATTCCGTGTTATTTATTTTATTCAGCAAATATTTATTTAATCTGTGAAAAATAAAATAGTATATTATCAAATACATTTAAACGAATGTATATATGTTTATTATCATCAAACAAAAATCATATAAGCGCATATTCAACAATCTCCCCCTTTTAATGATAACAAACATATATTTAAGATTTTGAATATGTTAAATGTATTTGATCGTTCAATTTGCTCCCCCTATTTGAATGCTCCCTCTCTACACAATACCCCCCTACATATATGCATACAAATAAAAATATGCAAATGAACCTAGATGCAAATGGAAAATTAGTTGACCTATGCTTGATTTTATTTGGCAAAATCTTAACTTTTCTCTCCCCCTTTTGTTATCAGCAAAAGAATAATAGTGTTAGAGAAAATAGAGATAAGGTGATCGATATTAATTCAACATCAAAACTCAATTGAATATAAATATTAAATTTCGATAAAAATCAAACAAAAATCATAAATACTTTAATTGACGCATATTCCACTTTAGAATGATAGGAATGATTTCATCAAATAAAACCATATAGTTATGTCTATTTGTGGTATATTTATATCAGGAATTTGAATATCTACTAACCATGCATAACCGTTAGGACTTTTAAATGAGATTAGTAGTATTCCAATTTTATTTAAAAAAAAAATTGAATTCAAGTATCTTCTAACCACGCATAACCGTGAGGACTTTTAAATGGGATTAGAATCAACTTGTTTATTTTAAAAATCAACTTTTGATATGCGTTCCATACATGCATAACCGCGAGGACTTTTAAATGAGCATGGAAGCACATAACAAATTCCAAGTAATTCACTCATGCATAACCGTAAGGACTTTTAAATGAGAGTGAATACTTTGGTATTTATTTATTTATTTATTTATTTTAAAAAATGTGAAAATGAAAAACGAACTATTCCTGTTTAACGTACCACATATCGACAAACTATATAGAATTTTGATGAGTGACGGTTGTTAGAAATATGATAGATATAGAGATGGTCATGGAATTTTTTACCAACAAAAAGTTTTATAACTCTTGTTTAAATTTCTAAAGAAATTTATTAATTATACCGTCTCAAGTCATAATATTTGATCAATATTAACACTCATCACTTTTTCAATCACTATTTTTCTTTTCGATAAACATTAGGGAGTCAGATTAGTCAAAATAGTCATTTAAAATCAAACTCAAAAATAATTATGAAATTAATTTTTCAAAAATGACTAATCTGAAAATATGGTCAAAAATGATTTTCTCCAGGGGGTTTTAAAAGAAAATTTTCTGCTATTTGAAAATTATTTGAAATGAAGAATATGCAGATATTTTCTTTGAAAAACGATGCAGTTACTAAATGTCTCAACAAAAATCACGTTTCACTAGTAATTTTTCTATCAACTAGATTACTAGTGTAATCTGCATCTGAATTTCTCTTTTACTCAAAATTATCATCAATTGAATTTTATAGACCAAAACATGAAGTGTGCACCAAAAATTTCAAACTCAATTTTAGCAGCAATTTAAATGACATTCTCTTGAATTTGAAATGAAGCCGTGTTAATAATAAAAAACCGTGAATATAGAGTCAGCCGTATTGTAACTAATTGTAATATCCAACAAAACACTATTTTTAATCCAAGCTGATATATATGAAGTAATTCAAAGAATCTAGAGAACTTTATAGTGTTTTTGGCATAAGAATATAATTGGCCAACTATGTTGAATAAGTCAAAGTCAAAATCACCATCTTTTCATCATCTCAATATTGGCTGATTTTGATTCAGAATATGGTGCAGATTATCACATTTAATATATCGTTCAAATAAATATACTTTTACCTGTTTTTACCTTTACGATATTTTTCATCGTTGTCCATTGTGATTCTGTCACCTTTATACTAGGCTAAGGAACTTTGCTTTGTTGCTCGTTGTGTTCTCGGAATAGCCAAAAATCCAGAGAACAATATTGTTGTTCCTTAGCCTGCTACCACACCTATACGGAAAAAGATTTATGTGACCTATTTGTTTTTATAGGTCCATGATTGTTAGTGGCAGAATATTTTGAAAAATAATTTTGTGTAGACCCAAAACTATTTATAATTGTTCCCTTTGGCACCCAAATTTGTTTAATTTTGAGAGATTTTATATTTGTGCCTTTTGGAACCCAAATCGGTATAGTTTTCACATGTTTGGGTCTATACCAACAATTATTGTGATTGTGTCCATATTTTCTACAAATTGTGCACATAGAATTAACTTGATTATTATTGCTTTCAACAATTTTCAATTTATTATATCCAAGTCCTTGTCTAACCGTATTAACAGTTTGCTTTCCTAGTAGCATATTCAACGATTTTTCACTTTTGGAAAATTTATCTAAAGTAGTATACAGTTGTTGGACTTGTGATTTGAGAGATTCATTTTCGTTATTGTGTGCACTTTTTAATAGAATTCTCTCTTCTAATATTTTCATCCTCCTTTAAAATCAGAATTTCATTTTCAAGTGATTTTATATTGATTTCTGATTTTTTAATTTCCTCTTCGAATGTTGGACACTTATCACACTTAGGGATCCTACGTTGATAATTCTTAACTAATTGATCAAGTTGTTCATTGCATTCTATCAAAGTATCCTTTTGAGATTCAAGTTTGGCGTATTTTTCCCTAAGTCGTTCATAACAGCCATTTACTTCATGGAAATAAATAAGCAATTCAGAGTGAGTTAGTTTTGATGCCTCGCTTGGCTCGTCATCGTCGCTATCAGTTATATTTCCTTGAAGGCACATATCTGCTTTCTCACTCTCACTGCTAGTACTTTTATCATTCTCATCCATTTCATCCCAAGTGGCTGCAAAACTTTTCTTTTTCTGTTTCTTTTCAAAGTCGCGTCGATTTTGAGGACAATTGGGCTTGATGTGTCCGGGTTGGTTGCACTTATGGCAGATGATCTCCTGTTCTTCTGAGTAGTCAAGTGCTTTGCCTATTCTGCTTTTCGCTTTTTGAATTCGAGCTGAATTTCCATATTTGTAATTCCACCTTTTGAATTTCTTTATTAATAGCTCCAATTCTGCTGCTGCATCATCATCGTCATCGTCATCACTTTCAGTTGTTCCTTTGAGAGCTATTGATTTCTTTCGAATATCTCCTCCTTCATGCTCTTCCCTAAAATTTCATTTCTAGCTCATAAGTGGTGAGATCCAATGAGTTCTTCAACTTTGAGTTGTTTTAAATCTTTCGATTCTTGAATGGCAGTTACTTTCGCTTCAAAGCTTCGTGGAAGGACTTTGAGGATTTTTCGGACTATTTCCAATTCGGTGTATGTTTTTCCGAGAGCTTTTGATTTGTATACGATATTGGAAAGTCGTACGTACATCTCTTTGACATTTTCTTCCTTCGCCATTGTAAAGTTCTCGTATTCGCTGCTTAGCATGGCAAGGCGAGATTCTTTGACTTGAGATGTTCCTTCGTGAGTCACTTCTAGTATGTGCCATATTTCCTGCACAGTTAGACAATGTGAGACACGATTAAATTCAAATTGATCTAATGAACAGATAATAGAATTCATAGCTTTGGCATTAGTATTCTGTAATTTATTTTCTAGTTCTGTCCATTGTTCCTTTGATTTCTCTATTTCCTGATTATCTACAGTTATAGTTGGAGTTCTGTAACCTGTCTCAACAATATCCCAAGCGTCAATGGTTTTCAGAAAAAATTTCATCCTATTTTTCAAAAAAGCATATTCACCATTGAACATTGGTGGTTGAACATTGGTGGTCTAACTATGGATTGACCCTCTGCAAAAGCATTATTAAAAGAAGCCATTTTAAAAATTCAAAATTTTAAAACAAAAATTGATTTTTTCAAAAAAAAATCGAATTTTTAAAACAAATGTTGACTTCTATTCCTAGCTCTGATACCAGTTGTAGGATCAATTTCACCCTAGAGGGGGGTGAATAGGGTGATGGTATAAATTATTAAAATTAATCGTGGAAGCTTATAAATTAATTTCAATTCAGATCACAGAATAGCAGCACAGATATCGCAGAATATAAATAACAGAAAAAACAAAACAACACAGAATTTACCCAACTTCGACAAAACCCTGCCTACGTGCTGCCCCCAAGGTTTCTACTAGAAATTAGATAGTCCCTCGCTTACACACGTAAACTCACTATACCCGCTATTGACTAATCTAACTCTACGCTCAAAACCTTGCCACAACTCAACCACCGAGTTGCGAATTCTCAAGCTACGCCATGTAGCTTGACCGCTAGTCACACGACTAGAAATTAAAACGGTTTAAAAAAGAAAATACAAATTAAAAATAATTTAAAATAAAATAACCCTAATTTAAAACAACTAAGCCCAAAATAATATTATTAGAACCGGCCCACTAATTAAAAGATTGCGTCCCCCTTTTCTCCTTTTTATTTTATCGGCCTGGTTCCTTTTTTTGCTTGAGATAGCGGCGGCTTTGTCCTTCAATCCAAATTAGGGCTTTCGTTCGTGATTCAAATTAGGGTTTTCTAAGTGCCGACTATATGTTGATTGATTCGATGATTATTCACGTGTAGCCTTGATCGATTGTTGCTCACTTCGGCTGCTTCGTTGATCGAATTCTTTCCTTGATTCGGTATGTAATTATTTGCTTTTGCTTTATTGATTTATGCTTTCTGGAATTCGATACTAAAAATTGCCGACGATGATATCTTTATATAGGGTTTGTAACCCTTGGTTTTCGTCGTATATTCTCTATTTGAATTTGTCAATTTCATTATCTCGGCCGTATGATTTCACTTTGATGATTGAGATTTCACCTTGACCAATTCATATGCGAATTATTCTTATTATTTCTTGGTTGACTTGGTTTAAAATTGACGGCTTTGAATTTATGTTTGATCATGCCTCCATGAATTTCTCTGACTTGACTAGCTTGCGATGTTGATTTTGTTTATGCTCGACTTTGTTCAGTAGCACACGGTTTTGATCTTGTTCGTCCCTGAACCTTACTGTTTTGCTTTAACCTGTATATCATTATCTTCGGTCTGGTTTGCTCTAAAAGAATGGTGGCCTTTTTTCCTTTGACTTGTATGTAGTCAGACTTGATTGACTTGTTGTTTCGAACATACTTCAATTCATCTGTACTTGGTGCCTGGTCTTGTGATATGATTATAGCCATAGTTTGCTGGTGCCATGATTATTGTTGCTGTATACTTATCTTGATACTTGCCTGGTCTGGTTCTCGACCTATAGTGTTCATGATGCATTTTGTTGGTTTCAAGTTTTGTTGACATGTGCATTTGTCTTTGCACTTGCACACTGCTGCTTGGTTGTGTACTTGAGCTTTTAGTTTCTTGATACGACTATGCACTGACCATGTGGTCTTTTGATCTGTTCTTCGAGTCAGTGGTGTGTGTGCCTTGTCTGGTTGGTGCATTGCCACACTGTACATTTGAACTTGGTCTCTGTTGCGTCTTTGGTTTTGGGGCTGCTGTGTTATCATCATGTTGGTTTGGTTGTTTGATTTTTACTGTCCACATGTCACTGGTCTTGATCAATGCTCGGCCATGTTGCATATTGGACATTGGTGTACTTGACTGTTGCTTGATTTTCCTGTTGAGACCTCTGCACTGTGCCTTGTAGTCTTGTGGCACTGCTTGCAGTCATATTGTATTGGGTTTGTTCATGTTGCATCAACTTGTTTTGTACTGATGCACTTCTGTTTGCTGTAATATTGGCTTGTGACATTCATGTTACAACTGGTTTACTGTCTTGTTTATATTAGACTAGTCGACACTTGATTCTTGAGTTTTGGCCATTTGCACCTGTGTTGAATCCAGTTTCACAGCTCGGGTTTGACCTTGTGCTGAAGTTGAAATTTTATTTATGTTGCACGTGAGTTGAACCCGACTTTTCATTTGGGTTTGACATGTGCTCACTTGTCCCTGTAGCATTATCAAGTGTATATATCGGTGTGCATGGCCTTGTGGCATATACAGTGATACATTGTGTATGTCACAAGCTGTTCGTGTATGATGAATTCAAATTTAAAAGATGACGAACAACCCAAATAACCGAGGCAAATATTATTTTCAAAATTCACGTTTTATTTTATATTGCAAAAATATTTCTTTTTCAATTTTACTGCGTTAGTGAATATTTTTGCAGATTGCTCAGATGCTGGATTCAAACTGGAATGAAGTTGAAGACAAAATACGAGTGTGAGTGATATGTAGTGAGGACATTTGTAAATGTGAAATTGTGATGTAATTGAATTTGTATCAAAGTTGTATAATGTATAGCGAGAGCTTGAATTTGTACTATTCAAAATTGTAATAAATATTTGTTTGAATAAAATATTCGTTTGAATTCAAATTCCGTGTTATTTATTTTATTCAGCAAATATTTATTTAATCTGTGAAAGATAAAATAGTATATTATCAAATACATTTAAACGAATGTATATATGTTTATTATCATCAAACAAAAATCATATAAGAGTATATTCAACAGGTAATCCTTCCAAGATCAACCAAAGTCAACACATAAGCCCTTAACAAATCTTCGAGTACCTTACTAACTCTTTCCGTCTGCCCATCCGTCCGTGGGTGATATGCGGTACTCATCTTGGGCTTAGTGCCTAACACATCTTGTAGACTTTTATAGAATTCACTACTGAATAAAGCATCTCTGTCGCTAGCTATGCTACTAGGAAATCCATGAAGTCTAACTGTGTTCTTCATGAATAACTTTGCCAAACTGATGTCGTCCTGGTTGACTTTACTGGAATGAAAAGGGCACTCTTGGTCATCCGGTCCACAGTAACCCATATACTTTCATTTTCTCTCCTTGACCTTGGCAACCCATCTATAAAATCCATGGATATCAAATCCTACTTCCAAACTAGAATATGTAGAGGCTGAAGCAACCCACTCGGCTTCCGATGTTTAGATTTCACTTGTTGACAGTTTACACACTGCCTAACCCATAAGCCAACATCCATCTTCAAGCATTCCCAATAGAAACTCCTCTTCATGTCTTGATACATCTTGGTCCTTTCAGGATGTATCGTAAATTTGGATCGATGATATTCCTCAAGAACTCTTCTCAAGTTCTCAACATCTGGAACACATAACCGTTCCTTCTTTCTCAACCATCCTCTCTGGTCAATGCAAAAATATTTCAAATCATCAATCTTAGTTCCAACCTCAAGCCTTTTGATCCTCTCAATTAATAATGAATCCTCCTTCTGTTTCGAAGCAATTCTCTCGATCAACATTGGTCGAACTTCTAAAGTGGACAATATTGCAGTACTCTGACTAGAACTAGCAATCGATCTTAATTGCACACTACAACATGCCAAAGGCTTCTAGATCTTTCTACTATGTCAACATAGTCGCCAATACATTCTGATATATTCTGCTAAGAGCATCGACTACTTTATTACCTTTTCCAAGTGTATGCTCTATACCTAAATCATAAGCAGTGAAAAACTCCAACTACCTCTGCTGTCGCATATTCAATTCCTTCCTAAGAGAATAGATATTTAAAGACTTATGATCGGTATACAACTCAAATCTCTCCTCCAAAAGATAATGCCTCCAATCTTCAAGGAAAAAATCACCAAAACCAACTCTAAATCATGAGTAGGATATCTTACTTTGTGCGGTCTAAGCTGTCCAGATGCGTAGGCAATAACTTTCCCCTTCTGCATCAACACTACTCCAATCCAGTCCCACACGCATCTGTGCATACTACCAACCCTTGATTACCATCTGGAACTACTAATACTGGAACATTAGTCAACAAATGTTTTAACTTAAGGAATGCTTCCACATATTTTTCAGACCAAACAAACTTCACTTCTTTCCTGGTAAGCCTAGTCAAAGTTGCTGCTATCTGCGGGAAATCCTGGATGAAGCTCTAGTGGTAGCCAGCAAGTCAAAGAAAACTTCTGATCTCGATCACCATCTTTGGTCTTTTCCAATTGTTCACAGCTTCGATCTTCTTTGAATCGATTGACAACCCTTTCTCTAAAACCACATGACCAAGAAAATTAACCTCTTTCTTTCAAAAATGACACTTAGAAAACTTCGCCTTTAATTGATTCTGCCTCAACATCTATAGAACAACTCTAAGATGATCTTCATGTCATCTCTCATCCATAAGGTATACCAAAATGTCATCTATAAACACCAACACGAATCTATCCAAATACTCTTGGAAAACTCGATTCATAAAATTCATAAAGAAAGCAGGTGCATTCGTCAACCCGAATGACATCACTATCGTATGAGCCATATCTAGTCCGAAATGCAGTTAAAGGAATACTGTCCTCCACCACTTTTAACTGATTGAACCCGTCGCCAAATCCAATTGGAAAAACACTTTGGCTCCACTCAACTGATCAAAATACCATCAATTCTTGGCAAAGGATACTTATTCTTTATCTTCTTTTCGTTTAGTTTACGATAGTCGATACACATCCTCAACGACCATCTGGTTTCTTCACGAATACCACGACCGCTCCTAAGACGAACTGCTTGGTCTAATAAAATTCCTTCATTCTAGATCCATGAACTGTACATTCAGTTCCTTCATCTTTGTCGGTGTCATCCTGCTAGGTGGTCTACTCACAGGTTCAGCTCCTGGCACAAGATCTATTTGAAACTCAATAGCTCGTTTCGATGGTAGCTCTTTGACTGGCTCACACACATCTGCATACTCTCTTGCAATTCGAACCTGGCTTAGCTCTTCACCCACTTCCATTTCACCTAACAAAGCACAACTACTCCACCAGAATTCTCTACTGAGAATATAATTCGGTTATGACTATCAGGGTGTCTCAAAGATATCTCTCCATCCTGGCAGAATATCCTACCCGCATACCTTCTCAACCAATCCATACCCAAATGATTTCGAAATCTATGAAATCGTAAGCATACAAACTATATGCAAAGTTATGACCTAACAAATTAAGTTCTAACTGGTCACATCTTATCTCAAGAGTTTCATACCCTCCTATTGGATTCGCAACTCTTAAGGAAGTAACAAGGTATGTGGTTTTAAGCATAACATATCAGCCAAACACCGGGGTATAAATGAATGTGATGCACCAGTATCAAAAAGTATCTTAATTGTTATACTCTGAATCAAAAACATGCTTTTCATCACAGTTTTTTCCTTATCAGTTGTAGTGGGCTTGGCTGATGATCCAACAACAAAAACTTTCCCTTTTTCGCCTTGGCTGGCTCTAGACACTGGTTCTTGTAATGCATACTTGATTACAGTTAAAACATTTCACATTCTTCTTATCTACAGCCTTCTTTCCCTTGCCTGACCGACACTCATTCGCATAATGACCCTTCTTGTCACATTTGTAGCAAACCAAATCAGCCTTTGCCTTCTTGGCAGCATCCCCTTCCTGAGCTCCCTTCTTCTTAAAGAACTTCTCTTCTTTCCCTGAGGAGTGAGGACCCTAGGATTCAACCGGCTTCTCTCTAGCTGAAATAACATTCATCTCTTCATGGCGAATGACCATCTCCACCACCACATTTAAAGGTTCTCGGATATGGGTCATCGTCATTTTAGTAAGCTCAGATCTCAGTCTAACCTTTCATTCCTTCTAACATCGGTGTCAACCAAAGCATATCGATATCGAGAAAGCTCGTCAAACTTAGCAGCATACCCAACCACTGGAATCTCTCCTTGAACTAGATCCATTAACTTTCTCATCAATGCTGACTTAGCAACTTTTGACAGAAATATTTACTCAAACCTTCTTCTGAAATAAGCCCATGTTAGCTCTTCCTCCGAAACTCCGAGGGTAACACTATTCCACAGTGAAGCACTGCCCCTTGCAACTATCTAGAGGCTAGCCTTCTCTTTTGCCCATCGTCCAAGTCTAGATCAGTACAGATCCTTTCACAACTCAATAGCCAATTCTCAACCTCAACTGCATCCTCTGTTCCAACAAACGTTTTTCCACCCAAACCGGTGTAGTTCTGCTTAGCTTAGCATTGTAATTCCCAATTGGAATAACATAATTAGCTCCTCTAACATTATCGGCAAACCAAGCTTGCAAAAGATTAAATAACAACTTATATACCATCCCCGCATTTGCTGACGGATTTCCAGCACCTACATTGGCTTCAAATTTGGATTAGCATTAGCCCGTTGACCTTGATTCCTTCTGGTATTAGATCGAGCATTTCCGTTGGTTGTGGTGTTTCTTCCACTAAGATTTCCTCTTCCATTTTTCTGCTTCCATATCTTGTTTCTCGTAAATCTGCACAAGAGCCTTAGTAACATACAAAAGGACGGTCTAAGAGAGAGGGGAACACATACTTACACACACACACACACACACACACACATATATATCTAATATAAGTATGTTACTATAACGTTAACCCAAACCCCGATCATATTTTCAAATTCATTGGATTATGTTTGAAAATCTTTTAGGTTTAATCTTTCTTTTAAAGTTTCATAAACCTATGCTCTGATACCAACTTGTAACATCCTCCTACTTGAAGGCCCAAAACTAATGGCTACGGATGCTACAGTTATCTATAGTTTTTAATCCTCAGCGACCAAATACGGGGTGTAATATTCATTGATACATAGAAACACATGAATATGGAAAATTTTAACTTTAACATAATCACATTCCATATCAAAACATTTCTAAATCATCACATAATCCCACAATTGCAAATCATGTTCAGAGAAAATATATTTATTACAGCATACCCAAAGCGACATATGAAGATGCCCTTTGACACAATCAGAGTATATACAAACAATATAACAACTTTTCCATTACAAACAACACAACGGAATCAAATGAAAAGAGAACTCTAAATTGCTATCATGCTTCCTACGTGTCTATGGAAGCTTATTCATCTTAAGAGGTACCTGAAAACCTCAACTCTCAAACTACTCAAAATTAATTGAGTACCCGATAGTTTAAGGGGAAACATAAATTTCGAGTAAGACATAAAGCCTGGTATGAATAATAATCTACCATCTCAAATCATTTAGATATCCAGTAAAACCACGCCACTTAGCGGAACGAGTTTCCCCTCACTAATATCTCAAAACCTTTACAAAACTATATATTATGCTTCCTACATCCATAATGGTTAGAACAATTCAAAATAGTATAATATGATGATATGCAAATAGTTGAATTAATTCTGGATTACCCATCTCCATTCAATTTAGACTATCTGTCTCCATTATAGTTTCTAGGATTACTATTTATCTATTAGTTTTCATGAGATGACTAATAACCGCTTAAACATTTATAGACTCCCTGTCCAATTACATAGTTTTCATAGGATCACTGTGAACATATTAGTAACTCCAATATTACTCTTATCCTAGTTTTCATGGGCCGATTAGGAACCTATTGGTAACCCCAATATCCTTTCTTCTTACCCTAGTTTTTATTGTTTGACTAGGAACCTTTGACATCTACCAATATTACATCTGAATATAGTTTTCATGGGATTACTACAAACCTACTGGTCCTGCCAGCATTCAATCATAGTTTCTATGGGATTACTATTAACCTGTTTATCTAACATCTTCCTTTGCATATAGTTTTCATGGGCTGACTATGAACCTATCTATTTGACATCCATTTTTATACATAGTTTTCATGGGCTAACTATATACCTGTCTATCTGACATCTTCCTTTTCACATGGTTTTCATGGGCTAACTATGAACCCATTGGCCCCTGCCAATATCATATAGTTTTCGTGGGCTTACTGTGAACCTATTAGCCCCTACCAATATATTTCCTTTATATTTTAGCATCCTATATTCTGGTCTTCCCGACCTCCTGGATGAAATTCTACTATTTCAGGAGTTTATTCAATTTATATTTACTATTGGGTTAACCTAACTTGTTCTCCTACCCTTTATCCCTAAAATGTCGTTATGGGTCCATTACAAAATGAATATATTCATATTAGAAGAAGCAAGAAAACAACATAGCAATACCACTTTTGTGGGTTTAATATAAAGCAAGGTTAATCTCTTTAACCTCTTACTTTATCAAAGATAGCTTCTTTCTAAAACCATTATAAAAACTCCTTTAATATTGTCGTGAATTTTTCCTTTAAAAATAGAGTTTGGGTCATAAACTTTTCGATACCTTTGAAACCTAGCTTTCGACTTCATAGGATAGATTCATTCGAAAGCTTTAAAAACCTATCTTCAAAACATTTGGCTCCTGCCTTTTAATACTTTAAAAGATACATTTCGAATACATTAACGTATTATCATTTATCTTTAGAATCTTAGCTTTAGAAACAGTTGAAACTCTTTCGACACTATGGAAGTAACCCTTCCAAAACCATTGAAAGTATCTCTTTCGAAAGCATTGGGCATATACTTAAAACATTATTTGGATCAAAGTGAATATAGTCTAAAGCATCTGTTTCGAAACCATCCTTTATCATATATAAAACATCGGGGAAACATGGTGGCGTTGGCACCATTTCTTTCAAAAGCATAAACCATCTGGGTAAAACATTGGAAGGTTGGAGTCGAAACTTCTTTCGAAACCATCACCATCGAAACACCTAGCCCCTTTCGAAAGCTTTAGGAAGTAGCTTAAACTTTATAAAACAAAGTACCTTCCGACAACATTGATATCTTCAACACCATGAAAGGCTATAAAACGGTAGTAGGGTATCGAGTAGGTCTGAACACCTTTTTCAAAACATCAAAGAACCCAATCGAAAGAAAACTTTAAGTTAATGGAAACCCTTTCAAAACCCTTTAAAACCTCTTTCGAAACCTTATGCTTCGACTCTGTTGAAGGCTTAAAACAAAACAAAGGCATGCGCTTTTCATTTTAAAAACAAACCAAGATGTCGATCCCTTCAGAAGCTATCCTTCGACACTCTACCTTCTGCCTATCGTCGATCCACTGCGTACCATCATAGCGATACCTTCTGTATTGGTTTCGATAAGGATGAAGGCGGAAGCTACTATGTTGAAAGGCGCTTTCTTATGTAGACGAAACCACTTTTCTAAGCAAAGCAGGTTTAATTCTTGTGTAAGTAAACTTTTCTCTAAATAACATGCCATGTATCAACAATAGATTGGCTGCCTTAACATTTTCAAATTCTTCTTCAAAAAATAACTATCGCTAATCCAGATCTAAACCATGGGTAAGTTAATCAAATAAGCCCTTTCAATTTCTGCAAAGAAGTCCCTATTCTAAAATAATTTATTTTGCATAGCAAATCACTTTGGAAAAATCCCCTAAAATTTTAGAAATTCACTTTAATTATGTTATCTAACATATCAAAATTCTAGACCCAAATACCCGATATATTTCCCTAGATAAATTTTAAATCCAAATAACCATATTTTTCTTTAAAAATTCATAATAGTCTTTTCTTAGCTTGGAAAATTCTCAAAATTGAAACCCAACTCCAAAATTATGTTTCTCTTAACATAAAATTTTCCTATAGCATTCAGAAAATATTTCTCGATTTTGACCTAAAACCATGGTAAACTCTTTTAAAAAATCTTGTTTAAATCAAATAAGTCATGAATCAAGCATATCATCATCCAGTATATCATAAAAAAAATTATCCTTTAAACCCGAAAAAAGATGATTTAAAACAAAATAGGATGGAATTATTATTCACCTTTATTTAGATAAAGAGATCGGATTGAGATTGATTGCCACTAAGCTTGAATCTTTAGCTTTTAATTTGAATTTTCTCTTCTTCTTAATGGTCGGCCGTTCCTTTCACTTCTAATTTGCTTTTTAAAATGATGTGAATGAGAAGGATGAACAAGGGATGAAATACACATAAGGGTGGAAGCTAGGGACGACAATTCCTAATATACCCTTATGTGGTTTAATTAACCAAAAACCCATTCTTTAGCCCATTACTTAGTTTATTAGGTTCGGTCCTTAATAGATTAATTCAAGTCTCAATCCCCTGATCACTTACACTTATATTATTTTGTTTAATTTATCTAATCAAATCACGTGAATAATGTTATAAGAAATTAGGGGTGTTCTATTGGCAGAATGGAAGGATATAGAAGCTTTGGCTAGTTGTAGTGTGCAGTTAAGATCTACTCCTAGTTCCAGTCAAGGGACTACCAAGTTGTCTTGTTTAGAAGTTCGACCGATGTTGATCGAGAAGATTGCTTCTAAATAGAAGGAGGATCCATTATTAACCAAGAGGATCAAAAGGCTTGAGGTTGGGGCTAAGGTCGATGATTTAAAATATTTTTGTCTTGACCAAAGATGATGGTTGAGAAAGAAGGGACGGTTATGTGTCCAAATGTAGAGAACTTAAGGAGGGAAGTTCTTGAGGAACGTCATCGATCCAAGTTTACGATTCATCCTAGAGGGACTAAGATGTATCAAGATATAAAGAGGAGCTTCTACTGGGAAGGCATGAAGAGGAATGTTGGCTTCTTGGTTAGGCGGTGTGGAAACTGTCAACAAGTGAAGCCAAACATCAAAATCTGAGTGGGTTACTTCAGCCATCAGAGATTCTAGTATGGAAATGGGATTCGAAATCCATGGATTTATATATGGGTTGCGAGGTCAAGGAGAGGAAATGAGAGTATATGGGTTATTGTGGATAAGTTGACTAAGAGCGTCCATTTCATTCCAGTAAAGTCGACCAAGATGGCATCTATTTTAGTGAAGTTATTCATGAAGAACAAGTTAGATTTCATGGAGTTCCTAGTAGCATACTTAGCAACAGAGGGGCTGTATCCACTAGCGAATTCTAGAAGAGTCTACAGGATTAGGCACTAAGCTCAAGATGAGTACCTCATATTACCCATAGATAGATGGGCAGACAAAGAGAGTCATTAGGATGCTCGAGGATTTGTTGAGAGCGTGTGTTGGACTTTGGTGGATCTTGGAAGGATCACTTGCATTTGATTGAGTTTTCCTATAATAATAGTTACCAGACTAGTATAGGAATGACGCCTTTTGAAGCTTTGTGTGGAAGACCATGCAAATCCCCTACATGTTGGTTGGAGACTGGATATAGATTGGTCTTTGATCTAGATTTGGTTAGGGAGGCGTCAGAGAAGATTTAGTTGATCTGAGAAAGGATGAAGGAAGCTCAATCAAGATAGAAGAGCTACGCAGATAAGAGGTGTAATGACATAGAGTTCTTAACGGGAGACAGGGTTTTCATTAAGATGTTGCCGATGAAGGGTGTGGTATGGTTTGGAAAGCCAAGAAAGTTGGCCTCGATATATGTTGGTCCATTCCAGATTATAGAGAGGATTGAAAAGCTCGCATACAGAGTAGAGTTGCTGAGAAGTATGGCAAGTGTCCATAATGTATTTCATGTATCTCATCTTCACAAGTATGTGCATGATACAGAGGCTACTATTCCTCCGACAGGGTTGGAAGATCTTGTGCTAGAGCTTAATTTGACTTTTATTAGACAACAGTTTGAGTTATAGAAAGAGATGAGAAAAGATCGAGGAACAAGACAGTCAAGTTGGTGAAAGTCCAGTGAAGCGACAACAAGAAGGATTATACTTGGGAGACAGTGGATTGGATTCGGGATACTTATTTTGATCTGCTTTGAGGGTATGTCTATATTAGATTTATATAGATAATTCCTAGTCAGGTAGACTAGTATGGTTGTTATGAGTCATTAAAGATGATTGCTATATTTAGTATTTAATCCTTACTGAATTTTGAGGACGAAATTCTTTAAGGAAGGGAGCCTGTAACACCCCTAATTTTTGATAACATTATTCAAGAGATTTAATTAGATAAATTAAATAGAATAATGTAAATGTTAAGAGATAAGGGGATTGAGATTTGGATTAATTTAATTAAAGCCGAGCCTAATATAAATTAATGGGCTTAAGAATGAGTTTATGGTTAATTAAATTACATAAGAGTATATTAGGAATTGCCGTCCATAACCTCTACCTTTATATATTTTCGTTCCTATCATTTCACCACCCATTCACGTCATTTTGAAACGAAAAATCACAAGCTTAAGAATGGCCGACCATTATGAGAAGAAGAATTCAAATTAAAAGCTAGAAATCAAGCTTAGGGGAAATCAATCTCAATCCAATCTCCATATCTAAATCGAGATGAATAATAATTCATTCTCTACTTTGTTTTGAATCATATATTTTCATATTTAAGGGTAAATTCATTTTTATGAGATAGTGGATGATGATATGCTTGATTTATAATTTATATGATATAAACAAGATTGTTTAAAAGAGGCTATGCATGTTTTTAGGGCAAAACTGAGATCTGATGATGTTTAAATGCCATGAGAAAATTTTGATTTATGAAAAACATGATTTTGGAGTTGGGTTTCAATTTTGATAATTTTCCAAGCTATGAAAAGATTATGAATTTTCAAAGGAAAATATGGTTATTTGGGTTTATAAATTTATTTTGCAAAATATATTAAGAATTTGGATCTAGAATTTTGATATGTTAGATAACATGATTAATGTGAATTTCTGAATTTTTTTGGGGATTTTTCCTAAGTGATTTGCCATGCAAATTAAATTATTCTAGAAGAGGGACTTCTTTGCAAATTTAATTTTGTTTAATAGAAGGGCTTATTTGATTAACTTAACCATGGCTTAGATTTGAAATTAGCAACATCTATTTTGATAAAGAATTTTAAAAAGTTAAGGCAACCAATCTGGTGTTGTCATGTGGTAGGTTAGTTAGAAAATGATTTGCTTTAAGTAGTATTAACCCAAGTTTACTCAGAAAAGTGGGTTCCGCCTACTATGGGAAGCACCTTTCGACACTGAAGCTTCCACGTTCATCCTAGTTGAAACCTACTAAGCCAAAACCAATACATAAGGTATCACATAGATGGTACGTAGAGGATTGGAGGAAGGCGAAAGGTAAGGTGTCGAAAGCATAGCTTCCGAAAGAGTCGCTACCTTTGTTTGTTTTTCCTAAAAAAAAGAGAAGTGCCTGCCTTTATTTTTTTTAGCCTTCGAAGGAGTCGAAGCATATGGTTTCAAAAGATTTTTTAAAAAGTTTCGAAAGGGTTTCCATTAACTTAAGTTTTCTTTCGACTGGGATCCTTTAATTATGGTTTTGGAAGAAGGGTTCCGGCCCAGTCGAAACCCTGCTACCGTTCTATAGCCTATTGATGGTGTTGAAGATATCAATGATGTCGGAAGGTACTTTGTTTTATAAGTTTAAGCAATTTCTATAGCTTTCGAAAGGGGTTAGGGGTTTCAAAGGCAATGGTTTCGAATGGGGTTTCGACGCCAACCTTCCATTATTTTACCCAAATGATTTATGCTTTCGAAAGAGATGGTGCCAACTCCATCATGTTTTCCGCACTGTTTTTTAAATGTTAAAGGATGGTTTCAAAAGAAATGCTTTCACCTATATTCATTTTGACCCAAATAAAATTTTAATTATAAACCCAATGGTTTTGAAAGGGAGACTTTAAATGATTTTGAAAGGGTTACTTCCAATTGTGTCGAAAGGGGTATTTCCAACTGGTTTCGAAGCTATGCTTCTAAAGTTAAATGCTAATACTTTAACATAATCTAAAGGTTTCAAAAGGAAGATTTTAAAGTATTGAAAGGCAAAAGCCTAATGTTTTGAAGATAGAATTTTATGCTTTCAAAGGAGGTCATCTTATGAAGTCGAAAGCTAGGTTTTAAAGATATCGAAAAATTTTATGACCCAAACTCATTTTTGAAAGGTAAACCCATGGCTAAATTAAAGGAGTTTTATGATAGTTTTGAGAAGAAGCTTTCTTTGATAAAATAGCAGGTTAAAGAGGTTAACCATGTTTTCTGTTAAACCAACAGGAGTGGTATTGCTATGTTGTTATGTTTGCTTCTTCAAATATAAATATATTCACTTTATAATGGACCCATAACTGCAATTTTGGGAATAAAGGGTAGAAGAACCAGCTAGCTTAACACAATAGTGAATATAAATTGATTAAACTTCTGAATGAGTAGAATTGCGTTCAGGAGGTCAGAAAGACCAGAATATAGGATGCTAAAATATAAAAGAAAGATATTGGCAGGGGCCAATCGGTTCTTATTAATCCCATGAAAACCGTGGATAGGAAAAGATATTGGCAGGGGCCAATAGGTTCATAGTTAGCATATGAAAACAATGTATAAAGGAAGATGTCAGAAAGACATATTCATAGTAAGCCCTTGAAAACTATGATTTGATACTGGCAGGGGATAGTAGGTTTATAGTTAGCCTATGAAAACTATATCCGGATTAAGGTATTGATAGATGTCAGTAGGTTCCTAGTCAGCCCATGAAAACTAGGATAAGAAGAGAAGATATTGGGGTCACCAATAGGTTCCTAATCAACCCATGAAAACTAGGATAAGAGTAAGATATTGGAATTACCAATAGGTTCTTAGTGATTCCATGAAAACTACATAATTGGATATGGAGTTCTTAAATGTTTAACTAGTTATTAGTCAGCCCATTAAAACAAATAGGTTAATATTAATCCTAGAATCTATAATTGCGACAGATAGTCTAAAATGAATGGAGATGGGTAATCCAGAATTGATTCATTTATTTTGCATATCATCATATTATATTGTTTTGAATTGTTTAACCATCGTGGATGTAGGAGCACGGTATATGGTTTTATAAAGGTGTTGAGATACTAGTGAGGGAAAACCCGTTCCACTAAGTGCATGGTCTCACTAGATATCTAAATGATTTGAGATGGTAGATTATTATTCATACCAGGCATTATGTCTGACTCGAAGTTTATGTTTTCTCCTTGAAATCTCGGGCACTCGATTGATTTTGAGTAGTTTGAGGGTTGATGTTTTCAAGTGTCTCTTAAGACGAATAAGCTTCCGGAGACGTGTAGGAGGCAAGATAGCTATTTAGAGTTCTCTTTTCTTTTGATTTCGTTGTGTTGTTTGTAATGGCAAAGTTGATATATTGCTTGTACATACTCTGATCATCTAAGAGCCATCTTTATATGTCACTCTTGGAGTATGTTGTAATAAATATATTTTCTCTAAACGTGATTTGCGAATATAGGATTATGTAATGAATTAGAAATATTTTGAAATGAAATATGATTTTGTTAGAAGTGTAAATTTTTCCATATTCATGTGTTTCTGTGTACCAATGAATCTAACTTCGCCGTATTTGGTCATCGAGAATTAGTACCTATGGATGATTATAGTATTCGTAGCCGTTAGTTTTGGGCCTCTAAGCAGGGGAATGTTACAGGATGCATAAGGAAATAAAACGGAATAAGTTAGGACCAACCCCCCAACACATCAACAAGTCGATACCGAGAGGTCTAATCATGTCGGTACCGACATATTTGGTTGGGGGGCACGGTCTATTTGAATTTTTAGCATGGAAGAGCGTGTTAAATGTACGATGTCAAGCCTCGAAAGTAGGATCGTAATATACACTTGTAGTGGCATAGAAAGAACCGGAAGGTCCCCGTTGGACCAAAGGCATGAGGAAGTTATGGATCAAAGGCATGTGGAGCCTTAGAGATTTTTACTAAATCAAGACGAGTAAATAGTTAGGATGATAAGACATGCACTTTGGAATGAGCCTCATACTGGAGTTTGGAGGATGTGAATAGAAACCCGTTTACCCAAGACATCTGATATGCTTGGAATCCACCTGATTTCAAGCTATCTACCTTGGAGCCGTATGATGGAAGGATGAATCCAACTATTTATTTGATGAGACACATCCAACATATGACAGTGTTAGGAGCTTAAGAGGAAGCTATGGGACAGTGCTTCCTATCATATTTGATTAACTTGGCCTCCAAGTGGTTTCTCCATTGGATAGAGGATCCATCGGCTCATGGACAAAAATAGTGGAGAGGATTATGAACTAGTTCAGAGTTCATACAGTATGACCAAGGAATGTGATGGCACTCTCGAGTGTGAAGCAGAGGAAAGGAAAATTTTTATAGAGTGAATTGACTATGTTCAACACAGTAGACACTGTAGTGCAGAAACCAAATCCGTCGATAGCTCCGATGAGGGTGGTTTCTGAAGTCGCGAATAAAACTGAATTTAAGAAGGCTCTGGAAAGGGATCCACTAATTAATTTTGAAGGTTTCTATTATCAAACTGAGAAATATTTGCATCAGGAGGATAAAAAAGCAGAAAGTAGTGAAATAAATGCTATGAAAGATTCACTACCATCCAAGGCAGGATCTAGAAAGGGTAAGTGAAAGAGAAAAGCTGATGATGGCTCTAGAAAACGAAGCGAAAGAGGAGAGAACCAAAGTTTTTCTCTTATATTAATTTAACGAAGACCCTGGAGAGGATCCATCTTGATATTAAGTGGTAGGTTCCCTTTAGAAACCTACTTAAGAGATAGCCCATGGAATGGGAAAGAAAATTTGGAAAGTATCATCTAATCCATGATGAATGCAGGAATAAATGAGATTTGATCAAAGGACATGTCCGGAGTAACCAGTTGCATAGCCCAGACCACGGTTTTGCAGTATGAGCGATCATCTGTTGTGGCGGATATACATTATCGCAGCAGAGCATCTGATCGGACACGGTTATCTCATGATCGAGATAGATTAGAGTCAGGTTTATTTTCTACACTTTACTTTGCATTAAATAAACCATGATTGATTTCTACCGGGCTACTTACACATGAGTGGGATCTCGAACGGTCCTATGGACATCATCTGAGTTAAAGTCCAAGAGTAATCCTCGATTGGATTAGATGTTTCGAATTTTGCTTGATGCATTTTGATTTTAATAAGGATATTTGAATAATCTACTAATGGATGTTAAATGAAATTTGATTTAGATATTGTTACGAGATGCTAACAGAACTTTGTCATCCCTTACATTTGATAGATGAGCTCACAGATTGTAATTCTCCATGGTCGGAGAGATGGGGTGGTGCAAGTCCCCTCGTGGAGAGCGAGAAGATGGTCTTGTACTAGATAGCAAGTCCCATCACCGAAGAGTGAGCGGATGGAATCACTTTGGAAATTGGGTCCCTTCGCCGAAGAGCGAGTGGAGGGATTCAATCTAGATTTATGATTATACAATCCGAAGATCTCAAAAGTTAACTTCATTGTTTGAATAAACTTAGATTTGAAATGATTTGATAGTGATTACTAAATGATTGATAAATTCCATTGCATCAATTCGGTCGGACTTACTTATGATTTAATGCTAGGCGACAATAAATAATTTATAAGTAATATTCCAATCAGGGGCAATGCACCATTATGATTTATAATATGTGATAGTGTGATATATGATTTACTTACGATAATTTGGTCCCAAGGGAACGTGGAATGATATTGGTTCATAATAATTAAACCTCGAGAAAATGCGGGATGGCTATAGTTTATGATCAAATTTAAACAAGGACTTGAGTCCTTAACCATAATGGGTCTAGAATGACCTTTGGTTGTAGGTAAATCCCAAGGAACCAGATGGTTCGCCATGATTAGATTGGTAGATAGCCAAGGAATACAAATGATGATAATTTGCCGGTCTTAATATGTGTTCTTGAACAAAGCATATGATGTGCACGTAAATGTGCATATATTTACATTCATATTTTGTCTTTTTTTATTTAAATAAACATCATATTTGGACATTTTAACATGTTTAAAACCAAAATTCAATTATTTTCAAACCATCATATTTTCATCTTCATTCAGGGGCAAAATGATCATTTTTGTACATGTGTCAACGTAAGAATTTTTATTTGGACAATTTTTATGTTTTTTATAAGATATTTGATGCATAAAGAAGAGAGATTCATGATGATATATGCATGCACAATGAACTATAAAAGAATGAAGAGGAAATAATTCAAGTTCAAGATCATGGAGGACCCCACCCACTTACCTTGATTTTCAATTAGGAGCTAAGCACGTGTTAAAAGGTCATTAAAGCTTCATGTATATTTAAGTAGAGGATTAGTGGATGTTAATGATTACTTGGTGGCCACAATACCTCAAGGGTACTTTGGGAAGCTCCCTAAAAAAATTATTAGGGTTTTATGCATGTATAAATAACCCTCTTATGTACATGAGAAGATATTCTACTCTTTCATATTTTTTAGGAAATTAAGAAAGTAAGTTGTAAGCTTTATGTTGAATGAAATAAAAATGGCTTCCAAGCCTCTTTCTCCTCTCTTTTCTACATGCTTTTCTTTGCTTTTATGTTAATGTTTATTTCTATGTTCTCTTTCTTTTAATGTTCATAGCTTAGATTTACATTTATGCAAGTAGTGTAGCTTTAATTTTTATACAAATATTAAGTAGTTAATCTCTCTTTCTTCCTTTGCTTAGTTTTAATTTCTTTGCTTTTTAATGTTGAAACTTGCATGTGTTGATTTGATAACACTAATGAGTAGCTAAACCCCTTCAATTTAGGGGTAATGAAGCTCTCAAATATTATGCAATTTCAACATTTTTTTGATTTATGATCTCTTTTTGTTTATGTTTCATGAGAGTGAATTTTGATGCAAGTTTATACAAGTGGGTTTGATGGCTTATGTTGCTCTTGCAAATGAGCTATTCTTATTCAACATAAACACAATTTGCATCATCATTTGCTAATCCATTTTTGATTTTGAAATGAAACTAAAAATGAAATTTGATGATCTATATTGCTAGTTACAATAGTAAATAGATCATTTTTAAAATAGCTTTTCTTTGGCTTCTTTTTCATGAGAAATAGAAGTAGTATAATTGTTGTATTATAGTTTGATGGTTTGAGTTATGTTAATTAATAACATAAACAAACCATACTTATGATAAATGCAATGATTATTTCACTTAATATCAAAGTTAGAGATCATAAATTATTTATTTGTTGATTTACAAAAATATAAGAGTGGATTTGCTTCTAAATTGTTTTCTAATCTCATAGTTTCAATCTTATTTTAATTTTAGTCGTAAGCTTCATTTTGTTTCTAGTTAACAATTTTTCCTCCATTTGGTCTAATTTGATTGAATGGATTTTTAAAATCTTAAAAAATTCTCTGCGAATCAGCCCATACTCGCTACGTGCTACATTCGTACACCGTGCGCTTGTGGTAAATTTATTTCAAAGATTTTCGACAAATTTCTAATCCGATAGAAATCTTGTCGATTAACAAGTTTTTGGCGCCGTTGCCGGGAAATTGTTTTGATTTTAGTTTTCTATTCTTCGAATTATTTTTTGATTTTTGTGTGTTTTATTTTGTATGCGCGTTGCATTTAAAAAATAAATTATTTGTGTGATTTTTGATTGCATTTTGGTTTTGTGTGTGTTGTAAGCTAGTTTTTTTTGTATTAAAAAAAACACAATTTCATTTGACACACAAAAAAAATTCATTTCATTTTTCTTTTTCTTTTTATAGCATTGTTACAAAATTTTCAAGTTACATTTTGCGGTTTCATTTACAAAAATTTCCGCCACAACTTATACAACATCCACTCCTCTCTGTATCCACCGAAACACTGATCATCACAGAACAACCAACCATCAGCTACTAATATCCATCAAAACTGCACTTCCCCTTCAACTCTGTCACCTTACCAACATACACACCATTCTCCAATATAAACTGCAAACACCTTCATCACTTCATCACAAACTTAACTACCAGTGCATTGTTTCTGTTCCAGACCACTCTGTAACTTTACCATATAGCCTGCACTGACCCGCTACCATCTCCGCAAAACATTGCAATACGAACTACCTACATCTTCAAACATTTGCCGCAACTCCCTGCTCATCCACCTTCACTACTTCTACACTGCAACTACTCTACACTTCTGCTCATCAAACCACCTCATACTACTACTATCTCATTCAACTCAACGGTAATACAACTGTGATGTCACCACCAATAACTTCATACCCAACTCCACTGCCTCGACACTCATACTTCACCATCAACGCCAATCACTACTCCATACTACAGTGTTGCCAACAAGACTACACATTTCCACATTCACTTGCAAGCATTTCAAAACCACTGCCCATAAATAAACTAACTGTTACATCTCGGATCACCACCCATTGTTGCGCTCAAAAACCCCTGTTGCTCAATCATTCCACTGCCATAACACCTTCTCAGTTGCTACAATCCCATTGTTGGTCATTGTTACCACCCATCATTCAACACTTCCCCCAATACCATAAGTTATACCAAACTGACTGTGATCTGTTGAATATTTAATTTAGCCCTAATCAATTCAGGAGAAATCAAAACTATAAACAAATGGAGATTAGCGGAAGCGTACCGGAATCCATTGAATCAATTTGTATGAAGATTCTGATCTTTCAAGAATATAGTTTCTACTTTCTGCTTGCGTTTCTCTCTGACGGGGAAGAAGAGAAAACAAAAGTACGTACTGTTTCTTGTGGACCCAACCATTTTTATTAACGGACAAAAATCAATTATGTAATGTTTACAATTTGGCCCCTCAACAAATTGTAAATAACACTTTATTATTTTCTACCTTGTATTAATTATAACAGCAACATACATTTAAACATATGTGTGCCCATTATGGGATTTTAATCCAACAATCTCCCACTTGGGCAACATATGTTTTCTTATAAATGTACAACCTTGTGAGCTCAAAATTTGCTATTACATAAAGGTATATCTTAACAATCTCATCCATCAACCATATTTATACAGGATCACAGTGGTCCTCGCCATATTAATCATGACTAAACCCATCGGTGGTCACATACATATATATAGTCAAATGACATAGATTAATCTATTTTCAATTGGTCCTCCTTAAACTTAAGTGAGATCAGAATCGAAACAATAAAACAGAGTGAATGAACTGAGTACTTTACTTCTGATCAGAAATCCAAATATATGTTTCAAGGCAAATATAAAGCATATAAAATACAAACTCCCACTAAACCATAACATCCTCCAGTAATACAACACATATATGAGCAGTGTGCTCATGAAAGACCTTGGGCGGTAAAACTTTTATGAGTGGATCCACTATCATGAAGTTTGTTCCAATATGCTATATAGATATATGTCCACTCCGCACTCTTTCTTTCACAATTAATAATTTTATGTCAATATGCTTTGACTTAGTTGAGCTTTTGTTATTATTAGAATATAGCACTGCTGACTTATTATCACAATATAACTTCAGCGGTCTTTCTATATTTTCCAAACGCGCAACCTAGTGATAAAGTTGTGTAGCCATATTCCATGGTTTGATGCCTCATAACATGCTACAAATTTCGCTTCCATAGTGGAAGAAGTTACAAGTGTTTGTTTAACACTTTTCCAAGATATAGCTCCTCCAGCTAATAGATAAATATTGCCTGATGTAGACTTTCTGCTATCTTGGCATCTAGCAAAATCAAAATCAGAATATCCTACGACCTCCAAATGATCTGATCTTCTATAAGTGAGCATGTAATCTTTTGTTCTCTGAAGATACCTCATAACCCTCTTGGCTACTTTCCAATGGTCTATACCAGGGTTGCTTAAGTATCTACCTAACATCCCAACAATGTATGCAATATCTGGACGTGTACATACTTGAGCATACATTAGACTCCCAACGGCTGAAGCATAGGGAATTTTTTACATTTCTTGAATTTCAAGATTGTTTTCAGGGGACCGACTAAGACTGAATTTATCTCCTTTAGCAACAGGGATATCTCCTGGCCTACAATCTTGCATGCCAAACCATTTGAGTACTTTATCAATATAGCTCTTTTGTGATAATGCAAGAATACCCCGAGATTGATCTCGAAGTATCTGAATACCCAATACAAAAGAGGCATCCCCAAGATCTTTCATCTCAAAATGTTTAGATAGAAATTTCTTGGTTTCGTGCAATAAGCCTATATCGTTAGTAGCAAGCAAGATGTCATCGACATATAGAACCAGGAATATATGTTTACTCCCACTGAACTTGTGATACACACAATCATCAACAATATTCGTCTCAAAACCAAACGAGATGATTACTTGATGGAATTTGTGGTACCATTGACGAGAAGCTTGCTTAAGCCCATAGATGGAATTTGTTAATTTGCAAACCATATTCTTTGGATCTCCTGACACAAAGTTTTCTGGTTGTACCATATAAATTGTCTCATTAATGTCTCCATTGAGAAACGCCGTCTTAACAACCATCTGATGTAACTCAAGATCAAAATGAGCAACAAGTGCCATAATTGTTCTAAAAGTGTCTTTCGATGAAACTGGAGAGAAAGTCTCTATAAAATCGATACCTTCCTTTTGAGTGTAGCCTTTTTCTACAAGACGTTCCTTGTACCTCTCCACATTACCCTTTGCATCCCTCTTGGTTTTAAATATCCATTTACAACCAATTGGTTTTGCATCTTCTGGTAATGGGACAAGTTACCAAACTTTATTTTCTTGCATGGACTTATACTTCTCATTCATGGCATCTATACACTTTTGAGAGTTAGAACTTTTCATGGCATGATAAAAGTTGATTAGGTCATCTTCCATCATTCCATTATCGTTCTCTTGTTCTTGGAGAAATACAATATAATATTTTGTAATAGCACTTCTCGTTTCTCTCATGGACCTCCTTAATGTCACAGGTTCTTGAGGTTGCCGAGTTTGTTCTTCTGGAACAATACCTTCACTCTGAATAAGGGGTTGTATAACATTATCTTGTTGAGGTTCCTAATTCACTTCTTGATCAATGATAGGTGCAGGCAACTGAACATTATCAAAAGTGATAATAGGAACTGGGTTTAAATCCAATTCCTCCTCAAAAGAAATGTCTTTAACTTTATTTCTCCCCCCAAACTCAATATCCTCAAAGAATACTGCATTTCCCATCTCAAAAATATTCTTAGCTATGGGATCATAAAACTTATAGCCCCTAGAACGCTCAGAATAACCAATGAAGTAGCTGCTCACTGTTTTGGAATCTAGCTTCTTTTCATGTGGCTATAAGGTCTTGCCTCAGCTGGACAACCCCAAATGTGAAAGTGCTTTAAACTAAGCTTTCGACCTGTACAAAGTTCATTAGGTGTTTTTGCAGTTGCTTTAGTTGGTGCCCTATTGAGAATATAAGCTGCTGTCTTTAAAGCTTCTCCCCAGAGAGAATCGGGTAAGGTGTAATGAGCAATCATACTCCTTACCATATCCTTAAGAGTTCGGTTTCGTCTTTCAGCTACACCATTCATGCTAGGTGATCCTGGCATGGTGTACTGTGGGAAAATACAACATTCCTCTAGGAATCTAGCAAATGGTCCTGGACGTTGTTCACCTGAACCATCATATCGACCGTAATACTCACCACCACGGTCAGATCTGACACTTTTAATTCTTTTGTTGAGTTGATTTTCAACTTCAACTTTATAAGCTTTGAACACATCCAGTGACTATGATTTTTCATGAATTAGATATAGGTAGCCATAACGTGAGTAATCGTCTATGAATGATATAAAATATTGTTTACCATTCAAAGATGCCATAGGGAAAGGTCCATAAATATCTGTATGAATTAATTCTAAGACGTCTGAAGATCTATTAGCACCTAATCTTTTAGTTTTGGTCTGTTTTCCCTTGATGCAATCTACACAAATGTCAAAGTTTGTGAAGTCAAGAGATTCTAAAATACCATCAAATACTAAGCGCTCAACTCTACCTTTTGAGATATGACCTAAGCGCTTAAGCCATAAAGATGCTAAATTTTCTTTATTTAATTTACGTTTAGTACCACGTGATTCTACATGCAAGATTTCATTATAGGATGCAACTGTTTCCAACAAACAAAGATTGTCATACACATTTAAATAACCAGTTTCAACAACATTTGAATTCAAAGACAAAGTAAACTGATTGTTTCTAAAGGAACAACAATATCCAAATTTGTCCAACATAGAAACAGAAACCAAATTCCGCCTAAATGATGGTACAACAAAAGTGTCTTTTAAATCCAAATAAAAACTAGTTCCTAACAACAATCTAAAATGTCCAATCGCTTCCACTTCTACCGATTGTCCATCGCCCACAAAGATGTGTCTTTCACCATCACTTGGCTTTCGGTAGCTCAGGCAACCCTGCATAGAAACACTTATGTGAGTGGTAGCACCAGAATCTATCCACCAAGTGTTTCTAGGTACTGAAGATAAATTAACTTCAAAACATACCAAAGTAACAAACATACCTTTCTTTTCATGCCATGCATGATATTTGGTACATTCCTTCCTATGTCCAGGTTTGTGACAAAAGAAACAACTATCTTTTTCCTTTTGTTGTTTCTTTTGATCTGGATTCTTAGCAGCTTCATTTTTAAAATTTCATTTCTTGCCCTTTGCTTTAGAGGTGCTTGCCAAATGGGCACTCTCAGTCTTATCTTGCTTCAGCCTTTCTTCCTGTTGTACACAATATGAAATGAGCTCATTGAGAGTCCACTTCTTCTTTTGACAGTTGTAACTGACCTTAAATTGACTGAATCGTGGAGGAAGCGAGATAAGCACTAAATGCACAAGCAAGTCATCCGAAAGCTCAAGCTTTGGTGTCTTTAATTTTGAAGCAATGTGAGACATTTCCATAATGTACTCCCTTATATTTTCCTTTCCTTTGAACCTCATGGAAATAAGTTTCTTCAAAAGATACTTGTTTCCGCCTTATCGCATTTGGCAAAACGTTTCTCAATTTCAGCAAGGAAATCTATGGCATCGGTAATCTCTTCAGATACCGCACCCCTAAAAGCTTCAAGTATACCCCGTTTAATGTTCATACGGCTCATGCGATTTGAACGGTCCCACTTCTCAAAAATTCTCCTTTCCTCGAAAGTACTAGCATCTGTAAGAGAAGCAGGCTGATCCATCCTTACTGCAAGGTCCAAATCCATGCAACCAAGAACAATTAATATGTTCTCCTTCCAGTCCTTAAAGTTATTACCATTAAGGATCGGTACTGAATTAAGGTTAGCGGATACAGTGGCAACAACTGAAACAGAAAATGAATAAAATTACATAAATTACATGCTCTTAACGACTTCATATAAAACAAAAAATATTCAAATTATGATTAATCGCATCTCAAGATACCAAACACATCATTAATATCAAGTCTTTGGACAATAATATTAACTGCAAGCGGTACTCTTCTTGAAGCAATCAAACGTTGACAATAAATTATGTCAAACAATATGCAATCTTTGAACTGTCATATCGCTCACGTAAAATCCTTATAATTGTCACACATTTTCACCACAAGTATGTATGAAATTTGACCAAATATTAATTCACCTTTGGGCTCCTTAATAAATGCATGAACTACATACACATAATTATTTTGATATTTTAATTAGAATAATCTACACAAAAGCGATTGCTTTGGCGATATTTTTTTTTTTTTTTTTTTGCAAAGCAAGCCGGTTTTATAGTGGGCCATCCACTTTTATTACCAAAGCAATAAAGTTGAAGTACAGGAGAAAGGTAGAAGCACCTAAACTACTATGGAAATAGAAAAATACAGCACAGGTACGTGACAGACTAGTCACAGTAACTAATATATAAAACCTAAACTAGGGCTCCTCCGAAGAGGAAGCATCACCATCATCAGAGGGATCTAAAGGGACATTCCCACAACGACCAGCAAAGGGACTGAAGAGGATGGCAAGACTTGGGTCGTAACCCATAGCATCAGGAGAGAAAACGAAAGATCGATCCCAAGAAGAATCTGCTAACATGACGGAATTCCTGCTCGCATACTCACCATCCCTATCAAGTACTAAAGATTCACCAGACGGTCGGTAAAAAAGGCATCTAAGGTCCGACTGCTCATCTGATACAAATTTGAAGTAAGATTCAGTCACTGGGTTAAATCTGAAATCAGAGGAACGATCAACCCAACACCTCTCAGACTCATCCCAATAAATCCGTGAAGAAACAGGAACATAACCAGGAACGGTAGGGGCAACACAAGTGACCACAATAGAAGAAGGCGAGGAAGGCCTAACCACAGAAGGAGGCGGACCCGGATCAGAAAAGGGAGTCGCAGGAGGGGGGCAACATGGGAGACATCGGAAGAAGCCTTAGGGATCCATTTCTGGAGCGGGGGTCGAGGCAAGGGCATCTTCGGAGGAGCCGCAGAGGATTTGGAGTGCAGACAGACAGTTGAAAGGTGGCCAAAGGAGTGACATGTGGAGCAAATATCAGGAACCCAACCATAGCGAACACGGACCTCAGCAACATGCCCAACAGCAAGCTGAACAGGAATAAAATCAGGAAGAGGCTTAAAGGGGAAAATCTCCATTAACGCCTTAGCATACATCAATTTTTCTCTGGCAACCGTGTTGGAGTCAAAACATTTCAATTTTCCAACGTTGCAAGCTAACCAATTCAACCCAAGCAAAGGCTGAAGCGCAGAGGGGATTTAGGGGAAAAAAACCCAAACGGGGATGGAAAGCACCTGCTCACAAGCTCGAGCCACAGTGGGAGACCACGGAGTAATAATAAAGGGCCTACCAGCAAAGAAAGAAGGTTCCGCACCAAGAACAATGCGACGATCCTCAGACGATGAAAACTTGAGGTAATAAAAGGAATCAATCAGCTTAACATGCAAATTACCACGCAGCTTCCAAGCCTTACGCAACTCCAAAGCCGGATTACGAAGACGGTGACTTGGCTCAAGAAAGAAGCCAACCAAATAATCAGACCAAAACTCAACACCGGCTTGCAAAACCAAAGGAGGAGGGATCTTTACTCCGTCCACTTCAACAATATCAAAATCGATTGGAATGTAGTCACCCGCATTACGAGGCAGAGACTTAAATAGAGATGACCATGGTTTTTGAAAGGAAGGGGGAGGAATAGATGGACCAGGAATAGCGACAGCAGTAGGCAGAGAAGGAGATGCATCAACCTTAGAAGCATCAAGACTATTATCACTAACATGAGGGCCTTTATCCACAGATGCAATATCACAAGCATTAACAGTGCATTGCCCAGAACCAACTGCCGAGACTAATTCCACTCTATCTCCAGTCAAACAACGCAACCCCACAACACCATGAGCAGCAGATGTCTCAAGCGTCCCCACGTCACAAAATGAATTCACCTGCGGAAGAACATTCACAGCAGGAGATGGTCGGAACAAGCCAGATGATGGCAAATGGCAACTATCATCCCCAGTACCAGAGGCGACACGGTCAGCATCCAAGACAACTGGACCAGAGGGGGATCGAATACTAGAAGGAAGAGGCGGAAAATCAGTGAGGGACAGCATAGTCGAATTAGGTAAAGGGGCAGCAGCAGCCAAATGCTTAAAGCGACGACCAAAGCGAGTAGAGGTGGGAGAGAGAAGGCAAAATGGAGGAGACGAGGACATTTAGAGGAGAAAAGCGATGAAGAAAGAAGAGCAGTCGGACTTGGCGACATATTGTTTCAATTAAACTATTTAAAATATAAAATATCCTTAAGAAAACCAAATTCGAATTTAATTTTTTTTAATTAAATTTTCAATTAAACTGATGTTGTCAAGATATATTTGCACAAGAACTTTATTAGTCAATTGCAATTGGATAATCCAAATAAATGATACATTAAATTAGATTTAGGCAATCTATTGTGCATTACTTGTAAAGGCGAAATGTTTGGTCTGTTGCACAATAAAGTCTGTTCCAACCAAAAAATCATATTAAACATTGTGCATTGCCTCCGTCTGAAACAAGCATGCTTCTGTTTGCCTTTTTCTTAATGCTAAGATAGCCCAACCTAAATAAAAGTATTATAACGATACTTTTACTGGACAATGCAAATCATATGCAAATCAAAATACCGTAGATGGAAATTTTCGAATGTCATTCCTGATGCTTTGAAAGCATCTGAACAATTGACCTTTGGCTTTTATGTGACGATCCAAAATTTTCAATATTTAAAAATTAAAATATTTAATTTATTTTAAATGTTTGAAAGTTATTATAACTTGAAATTCAGATATCAGAATGAATTTGACAATTTAATTTTTTAATTTAATTATAGAAATTTGGGTAAAATTCTAAATCTTCAATTTTGAGCCTGTTAAAGATAATTTGACGGCTTAGAAAATTAGATTGATAATACTGAAGATGATAGAAGCTTCAGAATTGAATTTGAAATTGTTTTGTTCAGTACTGAATTTTATCGTTTAAATCGATATTTAAAAAAGCCTTTCGAGGCACAGCCTCAGAATTCAACAAAACTAGTTCTATTGGATCCGTAATATTGTATTATTATCGGATTTCAATTTTCGTAGCATTCGGAGTTGTCGTGTGATCGTACGGTAGATAAACGAACTGAAATCTAAATCGAAAATTCGATATTATAACTGTTTCAAAAGCTATTTTCTCCATACGATCAAATTTGGACACAGAACCTCTTCCATTGCGTTCAGAATAGGCGTATAACATTAGAAACGTCTAGCGGCACGTCTCGATCGGAGTTCAAGATTGTCAGTTGCGTAATTCAAGACTATTTGAATTTGAATTTAAAATTTAAATTTAAAAATAAATGATAAGTAATATAATTTCATTTCTAGCAAGCAAACACGTTGAGAAATATTTAGCACATGTCCTTCTTCGTATTACACGCGTTGCTTTTAAAAATAAAGTAAAAAAATAAAAAAATAAAAAAAAATAAAAGAAACGAGCCTTCTTCTTTATTCTCTTGTTCAAAAAAATCAAGTGGCCGATCAAAATCGAAAATCAAAATAAAATGGCTGCCCACCTTTTAAAATTTGGTTCCAAAAATTAGAAGGGTGTTTTCCCCTTCTCAATCGAATTCATGAATTCGAAGGCAGCTTCAAATCAATCGAGTCGCGTGTGGTGGGGTTGTGGTCAACGAGCACCACCAGTCGCGAAGCAGCTCGGGGGGACGGCGCGACGATTTCGATCTCGGCATAGCAACGAGGCGCATCATCTCGCGCACGCTCGGGGAAGAGGGGAGCTCGAATCTTCAACTCGAGTTTGACAGGTCTGGGTGGTTCCCGAGTGGTGATTGGGTTCATGCGCTTTGTCAGGAAGGCGCATTGCGGCTAGGGTTTAGGGCAGAGGTCGATCAGCGACGAAGTGGCGATCAATGGTGGTTTGCTCGCTGCTATGTTAAGGTATTGTTTTTTTTATATATTTATTTTCAAGATTGACAAGTTAAATTTAAAACTATTTCAGAAAAAAAAAGAAAAAAAATATAGCAGTAATATGTATATATATATATTACAGTGAAGTATTAATGATTGACAATTTTAAACTTACCGTTAAAATTTAAATTTTTATCGAGGTGTTTAATTAATTGAATTAACTTATTTAACAATGTTAGAATTTGTGAAAAGGAAAGTTTGTTTAATTTAATAAATATGATTTTGGGAAAAAGATAAATAAACCTATACACATTTTATATCTACTAGTTAATTTTAAGATAAAAATATTTTGGAGATTAATTGGGCTAATTTACCTATTTGATTATTTTAATCACTAAAAATATTTTCTAAAAGAAAATTTGTTAGAGATTTAATTTATTAGATAAAATGATTATTAAAGGAAATTTAGTTTAAAATCAAATTGTTGGTTAATTAAATTTATTATTGAAAAAATGGGTTAAGAATAAATCATTAAGGTGTTTAATTAACTTATTTTATTCTTTTGGTTACTAAAGAAAATTTATCAAAAAGAATTTGGTTTTAAATTAAAAAAATTTAGTTACATAAATTTATTAAAAAGAATTTGCCTAAATTTAGAAGTATTAGTTTTTAAATAAAACTATTAGTTAGTTAAACTACCAAATCGAAAATTGATTATTCGATTATTCCAAATATTAATGAATTGTATAAATGTTTTTACAAGGTTTAAAATGGGGAAACAAGCCAAAATGGAAATGAGTTGGAATGGATTGCAAATTAAAGGTGAGATCTTCTCACACAATCAAATATTTTTTTGATTTAAATTTTGAATAGTTAGATTTAAAAAAATTGATTGTGCTTGGATGATTGATTTATTATCAGTTATATTAGTTTAGACTATATGCGCCGCATAATAGCAGAGGTTATTATATTTAAACCCATATACCGCGATATTCCACCTCGAAGTGGAATTGATATTATATATGTATTTGGAGTTGTTGATTTCCTGCATTATATAGCGGATGAGACCCTATTGCGCCGCATAATAGCGGATGATATTTTATAAATCCCATATACCGCGATATTCCACCTCGAAGTGGAATTGGTATTTAATTGTGTGCTAACGTCTGTGGATGCAGAGAAACGGGTTGGAGGGATCTAACTGGATTCCTCAAAACATTTTGATTTGTTTTTAAAATTTTATGCTGATTATTTATAATATGTGTGTGGCTATTTGTGATTGAAACCATTGAAGGCTAAAATTTAGCCGAATATTTTTTTTGTATCGTAGGATATAAGAAATATGAAATTGGGTTTTTGGAAATTAAAGTAGAAAAGCCTAGACTGTTACAATTAAAGTGTTAAAGTTGATTTTTATAATCCGATCAAATTAATTCCAAAAAGAATATGGGAAAATATTTTAATAAAGGAATTTCGAGTAATATTGTTTAATAATTAAAGAATTTATTTAAGATACGGATTTTAAATATTTGAAAAAGATAAAGAAATTTACTTCAAAAGGAAATAAATTTAGATATTAAATTTGGAATTTAACTTGGAGTTGAAATTAATTTTAGAAATCGATCCGGGAATTAATTTAGAGTTAAAATAAATCTTAGGAATCGATTTGGAAATTTGGTTTGGTGTTTTGGAAATAATTTGGGAAATCAATTTGAAATCGATTTGATATTGGAAAATTAATTTGGGAAATCAAATTGGAATTTGATTTTGTGTTTGAAATAAATTGGAAACCAATTTGGGATTTGATTTGGTTTGAAGGTGATATTTGGAAATCAATTTAAAATTCGTATATCAGTTGATATTTGGAAATGTAAATTCACAATGGGAATTTGTAAAGAAAAGGGAAAATGTTTTAAAAAAATATTGGTTTATTTTAAAGTGTGGAAAAGAATTTACAGATTTGAAATGTAAATTGAAATAAATCGAGAAGGGTTTATTAATTGGTTTGAATGGACCATTTTGAAGTGAAAGTGTACTTTCCTCGAAAAGCCGAGTATGTTTTGAACGTAGCTTTTAAAGTATAAATTAAAAATTCTAAAGTTGGTTTTAAAAGAATATTTTGGAGAAAATTATTTTCTTAAGTTATTTTGAAAATCTTTAGAGTAAAGATTTATTTAGTAAATTATAGAAGTGATTATTTGAAGACTTAATTGATAATTGTTTTAGAAAATGGTTATTTAAATATTTATACTCTATCGACTATTTTTATTTTAAAAATTAGCTTGGACTTAAAGTTTATATGTAATATCAGTATAATGTTTTTTATAACTAATATTTTAAATAAAGTGTTTAAAATAGTTTTTATTTTAAATATTTCCAAATATATATTTGGATAAGTGATTTGAATTATTTTTAAAAGTATGCGGACTTGGCAGATTTTCAGCGGAAATAAATGATTTCGAAAATTTTATTCCGCGAGTGAAAAATGTTTTGAAATTTGTTTTCATAAGATTGAAATGTGAAAATTGATTTGAAATTGTTTTTCAAATGGATGAAGTGTGAAATTATATCTTGCAAAGATATGTTAAAATTAAATAATTTGGGAAACTTTTTTGAAATCCAGTGACTGTTGTGAATTATTGATTGGTAATTAAATAACCGACTATCAATATTGGCCTATAATCGGAATTCGAATTTCGATGCGACCGGGAGTCGAATTCCAAATGGATATTCGAAACCCACATCGAACCTTTGTGATTGTGATGGATCTTTATTTAAAAGATCGAAGTGGAATTTGTTGTTATTTGTTTGAATCTGAATGAACACTTATTTTTAAAATATAAGCGCTTGTTATTCGGATTAGCCAGGAGAGGACCTTGTGTCATAAAACCCATTCCGAATAGCGATACGACGAAATGGGATTGCATTTGAAGATGGTGTTGAAGACCGGGTATTTTCGAAAGCGAAAGCATTACTTGTCGAATGTCTCTGCACCAGGTTGCTCCGGTATAGAGATTTTATCACCCTTTGTGATGGGGATTCTGGACGTGATTAGCGAATATCCGGATTGCAAGGGCTTCTTTGGAAGTGTCTTCAGTTCCGTTCGATCCCGGAACGGACTTGTATGGATTTGTGTCTGACGTTACACTTTGAGATGTAAAGATGGTTTCTATCAAATACATTTCTGTTGGTGGCGGAGAATTTATTCTCTTAGCTTAACAATCTTCTCTGAGACGTACGAGCTCAGATGTTATGTAGTTGATGGTTACTAGTGATATATTCCCAATTTGATAATGTGGCATACGAAGTGCCACTGATCATTTGTTGATCGAAGCATAGCTTTTGTGAAAAACGTAGCTTTGCGGATGAGAGTTCGTCAGACCTCACACCCCGGAATGGTCAAAACAGGAAGGATGCAGCAAGGTTATAGGGGGTAGCGCCCCATAGGGTATGTGCATTTCCGTCTGGATGGAAGTGGTATCATGGTATGGAGCCTAGATACTTAACTTATGTGGATATCGTAAATATATATTACATTGTGATTGTTGTTGTTGAGGATCCTCGGATAAAGGTTTTTTACAACCGGGGGATGGCATACTCGTGTCAGTAGTTACTTATTTTTGCAGAGGTTACCCGACCTTGTGTTGGCAGAGACCCGGTTAGGTTCTCGGGACGTCCCTCCGGAGGCGTACCCATGTGGCATGAAGAAGTTCCTTAGCCTGACCATTTGTTGGAAATCCAAAGAAACAATATGCGCCCTGTACGGTTTTAGTTGTATAACCTGCCATGGAATGTGGCGGTAACCTGCTATTGAACATGGTAGCTATAGTAGGCATAAGTGCTAAATGCCTATGCTGGATAAGATTAATATTATACTTTAAAAATGTTTTCCACACTATTCACTAATAATAATAATATCAAAGGATTTTGCGTATTAAGCATGTTTGACCATCATAAGGAGAAATCTCCTCCAATTTCGCGTCTGCATTGTGTGTGTGGCGGGAGGCCTTATGCTAGTTTCATTTTCCTAAAAGCATTACGGTTTTCTTTTAAATTCCTTTGTTTACTTTGTAAAAGAATAACTATTTTTAAGATCTCACACCAGTCCCATGACTGACCTGGAGTTTATTGTTCCCTTTCTAAACTCTGGGTGCCCATAATTTTCCACACGGGCAGCCTAGAGTCAGGTTGTCAAGTCATTCTGGTATTCAAAAGGTGCTGCGGAGCTCAAGAGATGAGCTGGATGGCGTGACGTACTTTTGTATACTATTATTTTTTCGCTGTGTATTCAATTGTAGGGACAAGTTTATATAATTGTCCAGTTGTGTGTTATGTAAGTGTTGTACTCTGATGATGTTGTGATCTAAAACATATATAGTTTTTTTTTTATTTAATGATTATTCATTTATCTATTATATATTGTTCCGCTGCGAAATGTGAGATTCTGTTATTGTTTCTGTTCTTCTTCTATCTTCTTCTTTAACCCTAACGGTTCGATTTTCTAGCATTCAACTGTGCGACATTTGATATAGTGGACGTATAAATGTTGACTTTCGGGCGTCGTAAAATCGGGTCATTACAATGTGGTATCAAAGCATTTGGTTAAGCGACAACCTTGGCTCTGTTGGGTGTTACTCATTAGAGATAGAGTCAGTAGTACTCTAAAATGAGTTTGAGTCTATTAATAGACATGAGCGCGTATTTGTTAGTGAATATAAAAATTGTTTTATATTATGATGATTGGTTTGTTGAGTGGTATATGGATTCTGGTCGGTATAGTCTGTACAACTCTATCGATAGGGATCTCTAAACACTCGTACAGAACAATTCGACACGATATTGTTTTAAAATAGGGCGAATGAAATAATTTTACCCAAAACTATTTTCGTAGAAAAAGGAAATAATTTTTTGTAAATTATTATAGTATATGGCTGCTTGTTTGTTAGGAAGTGATAATATTAAACTATTATCATTATTGTTGAATAAGAAATTGCAAATGATAAACAAAGAACTAAGAAAATAAAATCCATATACAAATGAAATTTGAGAATGAAAATTTTAAATGTGATTTATAATTAGAAATAGAATTCCAGAGAAGTTTTTGGAAATGTTTTCGAAAGGATTTGGAATTTCGGAAATCAAATTCCATTAAGTTTGAAAATGATTTTCAAAGGTTTGGAAAGTGTTTTGAAGGGATAAAAGCTCTAAACTCTTTTCGGTCGCTGGAAAATAATTCCGATGATGATCGCGACATCATCAGTGTTCATTTTTGTATTTCCAAAAGAGAGATTGCTGCCAAATTATTTTAAATGAAAGTTGTTTACAAAACTGGTTTGGATTTTAGAATTCAAAGAATAATTCGAATTGCTTTCAAAAAAAAATGAATTTTGAATGGTTGAAAGACTCTGGAATGTTATATAAAATATTTATGGAATATCATTAAGTTTGATAACTTATAAAGTTTGAAGTTGTTAAAATAAAAATCTAACTTAAAGAGAAGTTAGAAAAAGGTAGATGTGGAAATAAAATAAGTTGGAAGGAAAAATTTAAATCAAGTGGAATTGAAATTGAAAATTTAATAAAAGAATTAAGATAGAAAAATTAAGTCAAATAAAATGATGATATGGATTCAAAATGAAATTGAAATTGAAGATTTGAGTTAATTTGTATGAAGGCAAATTTGAGAAGTCTTATAGACTAAATGTTGGAATAAAATTTTATAAGATGGAAAAATAGATTGTGAATGAATAAATAAATTTACAATTAAAATTAAATGAAAGTAAAATTCATTGTTGAAATTCATTTCGAATCTGCAAGTAATTAGAACTGGAGTTGGAATTGAATTTGATTTGCGATAAACAAAGCGAAGTATTGGAATGAAATTAGTAAGCGAAACTAATTGAAGGAATGACAAATAGATATAGTTTGAAATGAATTGAATTCAATAATTATAAATGAAAGATAAATTAAATTCATATGGGATTTGGAGTCCAGTTTAAATATAAGTGGTTATAAACCTAAATAGTGAATTAAAAATAAATTTTTGGGAATGAACAAAAGAATAAAACTGGAATTGAAACTGAATATTGAGAACCAATTTGGAATTGCGTGATATAAAATGAATTGGAATTTGTAATGAATTAGTAAAAGAAACTAATTTAAAATAGTAAGATGAATCAGTTGTGAATGAAAGATAATTGATAAAATTCAATATTCAGAAAGTAAGTTGAATCCAAGTAAATTGAAATTGTAATTTGAATTCAGATGAAAGTGAAAATGTAAGATTGAACAAAAATGGATATATAAATTCAGTAGTATGGTAAAATTGGTATAAGAAGTAAGTATTGAAAATTTTGTAAAGGAATGTGCAAAATAAATTTGAATGTTGTAATTGGATATTATGGCTAGCAGGATATACAGGTATATTAAAGGAATGGAATTTGAATTTTGATTTTTGAAGATAAAATTTGAATTGCGCGACAAAAAGGTATGTACTTGAATTTCAGTATGGAATTTGATGATCTTCTTATCTAGCCACTTGGCCTTTTCTTTTCTTTTTGAAATCTGAGGGTCTGTGGTGCCATTTTGTAGTCTTACCGAGCTAGCCGCGCAAAGGAGACGATGACAAAAAATTTTGAAAATTTAGGGAGTTAGAAAAATTTTGAGAAAAATTTGGAAATTTGAAATTTAATTTTAAACTTAAATTTGAATTGTTAAGAAAATAATGTTGTTTGGAATCTATGATTAATTTTGGAAAGTTAGTTGAATCAATAATGAGTTGTTAATAAAAGATTGGTTTTGACAAGTTGTTAAAACTGTTTATTTTGGGTACTTAGTAAACGGGTTAAGGTCCATTCTTCTTAACTGGTAATTTCTAAACGAAATTCTTTTAAGGGGGGAGATGTGACGATCCAAAATTTTCAATATTTGAAAATTAAAATATTTAATTTATTTTAAATGTTTGAAAGTTATTTTAACTTGAATTTCAGATATCAGAATGAATATGACAATTTAATTTTTTAATTTAATTATAGAAATTTGGGTAAAATTCTAAATCTTCAATTTTGAGCCTGTTAAAAATAATTTGATGGCTTAGAAAATTTATATTGATGAAGATGATAGAAGCTTCAGAATTGAATTTGAAACTGTTTTGTTCAGTATTGAATTTTATCGTTTAAATCGATATTTAAAAAATCGCCTTCCGAGGCACAGTCTCAGAATTCAACGAAACCAGTTCTATTGGATCCATAATATTGTATTATTATAGGATTTTAATTTTCATAGCATTCGGAGTTGTCGTGTGATCGTACGGTAGATAAACGAACTGAAATCTAAATCGAAAATTCGATATTATAACTGTTTCAAAAGCTATTTTCTCCATACGATCAAATTTGGACACGAAACCTCTTCCATTGCGTTCGGAATATACGTATAACATTATAAACGCCTAGCAGCACGTCTCGATCGGAGTTCGAGATTTTAAGTTGCGTAATTCAAGACTATTTGAATTTAAATTTAAAATTTAAAAATAAATGATAAGTAATATAATTTCATCTCTAGCAAGCAAACACGTTGAGCAATATTTAGCACGTGTCCTTCTTCGTGTTACAGCGTTGCTTTTAAAAATAAAGTAAAAAAATAAATAAATAAATAAAAGAAACGAGCCTTCATCTTTATTCTCCTATTTACAAAAATCAAATGGCCGATCAAAATCGAAAATCAAAAAAAAATGGCCGTCCACCTTTTAAAATTTCATTCCAAAAATCAGAAAGGGGTTTTCCCCTTCTCAATCGAATTCACGAATTCGAAGGCGGCTTCAAATCGATCGAGTCGTGTGCGGTGGGGTTGTGGTCAACGAGCGCTACCAGTCGCGAGGCAGCTCAGGGCGACGGCGCGGCGATTTCGATCTCGGCATAGCAACGAGGCGCGTCGTCTCGCGTGTGCAAGCGTGGAAGAGGGGAGCTCGAATCTTCAACTCGAGTTTGACAGGTCTGGGTGGTTCGCGAGTGGTGATTGGGTTCATGCGCTTTGTCAGGAAGGCGCATTGCGGCTAGGGTTTAGGGCAGAGGTCGATCAACGACGAAGTGGCGATCAATGGTGGTCTGCTCGCTGCTATGTTAATGTATTGTTTTTTTATATATTTATTTTCAAGATTGACAAGTTAAATTTAAAACTATTTCAGAAAAAAAAGAAAAAAATATAGCAGTAATATGTATAAATATTACAGTGAAGTATTAATGATTGACAATTTTAAACTTACTGTTAAAATTTAAATTTTTATTGAGGTGTTTAATTAATTTAATTAACTTATTTAACAATGTTAGAATTTGTGAAAAGGAAAGTTTGTTTAATTTAATAAATATGATTTTGGGAAAAAGATAAATAAACCTATACACATTTTATATCTACTAGTTAATTTTAAGATATGGAGATTAATTGGGTTAATTTACCTATTTGATTATTTTAATCACTAAAAATACTTTCTAAAAGAAAATTTGTTAGAGATTTAAATTATTAGATAAAATGATTATTAAAGGAAATTTAGTTTAAAATCAAATTGTTGGCTAATTAAATTTATTATTGGAAAAATGGGTTAAGAATAAATCATTAAGGTGTTTAATTAACTTATTTAATTCTTTTGGTTACTAAAGAAAATTTATCAAAGGGAATTTGGTTTTAAATTTAAAATTTTTAGTTACACAAATTTATTAAAAAGAATTTTCCTAATTTAAGAGTATTAGTTTTTAAATAAAACTATTAGTTAGTTAAACTACCAAATCGAAAATTGATTATTCGGTTATTCTGAATATTAATGAATTGTATAAATATTTATACAAGGTTTAAAATGGGGAAACAAGCCGAAATGGAAATAAGTTGGAATGGATTGCAAATTAAAGGTGAGATCTTCTCACTCAATCAAATATTTTCTGAGTTAAATTTTGAATAGTTAGATTTAAAAAAAATGATTTCGCTTGGATGATTGATTTATTATCAGTGATATTAGTTTAGACCCTATGCGCCGCATAATCGCGGAGGTTATTATATTTAAACCCATATACGACGATATTCCACCTTGAAGTGGAATTGATATTATATATGTATTTGGAGTTGTTGATTTCCCGCATTATATAGCGGATGAGACCCTATTGCGCCGCATAATAGCGGATGATATTTTATAAATCCCATATACTGTGATATTCCACCTCGAAGTGGAATTGATATTTAATTGTTGTGCTAACGTCTGTGGATGCAGGGAAATAGGTTGGAGGGATCCAATTAGATTTCTCAAAACAATTTATTTGTTTTCAAAATTTTATGCTGATTATTTATGATCTGTGTGTGGCTATTTGTGGTTGAAACCATTGAAGGCTGAAATTTAGCCGAACATATTTTTGGTATCGTAGGATACCAGAAATATGAAATTGGAGTTTTGGAAATTAAAGTAGAAAAGCCTAGACCGTTACAATTAAAGTATTAAAGTTGATTTTTATAATCCGATCGAATTAATTCCAAAAAAAATATGGTAAAATATTTTAATAAAGGAATTTCGAGTAATATTGTTTATTAGTTGAAGAATTTATTTAAGATACGGATTTTAAATATTTGAAAAAGATAAAGAAATTTATTTTAAAAGGAAATAAATTTAGAAATTAAATTTGGAATTTTATTTGGAGTTAAAATTAATTTTAGAAATCGACCCGGGAATTAATTTGGAGTTAAAATAAATCTTAGGAATCGATTTGGAAATTTGGTTTGGTGTTTTGGAAATAATTTTGAAAATCAATTTGAAATTGATTTGATATTGGAAAATTAATTTGGGAAATCAAATTGGAATTTGATTTTGTGTTTGAAATAAATTGGAAACCAATTTGGGATTTAATTTGGTTTGAAGGTGATATTTGGAAATCGATTTAAAATTCGTATATCAGTTGATATTTGGAAATGTAAATTCACAACGAGAATTTGTAAAGAAAAGGGAAATTGTTTTTTTTTTAAAAAATATTGGTTTATTTTAAAGTGTGGAAAGGAATTTACAGATTTGAAATGTAAATTGAAATAAATCGAGAAGGGTTTATTAATTGGTTTGAATGGACCATTTTTAAGTGAAAGTGTACTTTCCCTAAAAAGCCGAGTATGTTTTTTTTTAGCAAGGCCAGCCTGTTTTTTGAGTGGACAGTCCACTTTTATTAAAATAAAAAAAATAAAAAGGGTACAAAGCTTAGAGAAGCTTAAACAAAAGGAAAAATACAAAGGCACAAACGCAATCAAACTGCATGAATACAAGACAAAAAGCATATCATCCAATAATTTTGCACAGCACAGCAGTTAGGGAAGAGTGTTTATTGGCAAATCTTCTATTATTTCTCTCTTCCCATATGGCAGCCACTGTTAACTTGAGGTATTTGAGAAGGCAAATGGAAGAATTCGATTTCCATCGAGTAGCTTTGAAGATACGAATCCATTCAATTTTGAAGTCACGAACAGGAGGATGTTCATTTAAGTGTAATAGAGTACGACGCCAAAGTTGATAGGAGAAGAGACAGTTGAAAAGAAGATGGCCAACGTTCTCAGGAGCACGGTTACAAAGAATGCATTTAGAGTGATCGATGAAATTCCTCCTCACAAGGTTGTCTTGAGTATGCAGAGCATTATTGAGGCATTTCCAGAGAAGTAAGTTATGCTTTGGTTTAGATCCCGATTGCCAAATTCTTGTGTGCCAGGCAAAGTTAGAATTGGAAGTGCTGCATATGATCGAATTGTAAACATTAGAGATGCCGTGGGATTTATCACACCATGCCAGACCTTCTAAATTGTGTTTAGAGAAGTTATCTCTGATAAGTCTCCAAACAGAAATCAGAGAGGTCGAGGAAACATGGGGCAGGTGAATACCATCATCAAAGAAATAATCATTAGCAGTTGCATGGAGAGGGATACCAGAGTTAGAGATAAGATTGTAGTCAACAAGAGTAGATAGTATCATACCTGTTGAGCACCAAGGAGAGAACCAAAAGGCATTGTTTTTATCACATTAAACCATAGGTAAAAATTGCTGCCTATGCTTTAATATTTTTTTCCAGTGATAACTAGCATTGTTATCAGGAATCATAGTCCAGAAGTTATTATTTTTGAGATTATAGTGCCTATTCCAGTCAACCCAAAGACCATTCTTATCAGTGAGAAGTTTATTGACATGATTAGAGTTAGCAGCAATATTCCATATTTTGAGATTGATAATGCCAAGACCACCCATTTTATAAGGTGTAATAATCTTTTTATAAGCAATAGGAATAAGTTTGTTTGAGTAAATGTTCCCATGCCAAATAAAGTGATTAAAAGCATGGTTAAGCATGTTAATAAGTTTAGTAGGTATGATAAATAAACGAAAATAATATGTGCACATGGCTGTGGCAATGCTTTTGATGATCATTAGCCTACCAGCTTGTGATATGTTAGAAGTGTTCATAAAATTAAGTTTTTGGGTTATTTTTTCGAACATAGGGAGACATTGTGTAGTGCTTATTCTAGATTTACATAAAGGAACACCTAAGTAGGTAGCATTCATATCCATGATTTGGAGACCAGAAAGTTGAAGAATGTTAGTGATCAAAGTATCAGTCACTCCAGCTATGCTTATATGAGATTTGCTTTTATTAATTTGTAAACCAGTCATAGCTTTGAAAATATCCAATGTAGCAAAAGTATTAGCAATAGATTTGATATCAGGCTTAGTGAAAAGGAGAAGCTCGTCCGCAAACATTAAGGAGGAGATTTTATGAACTTTGCATTTAGGATGGTAATCAATATTATTGTTAATATTTTCCTTGCACAATAGCTGAGTTAGCACTTCCATAACAATGACAAAAATAGAGGAGGAGATGGGATCCCCTTGCCTAATACCTTTTCCAGTTTTGAAATAACCAAAGCATTCACCATTTATAGATAAAGTTATCTTGACAGTGGAAATGCAAGTATGTATCCAAGCTAGAAAGGGGAGGGGGAAATTCAATCTAGACATAATGGATATAATAGCCTCCCATCTAATCGTGTCAAAAGCTTTTTGAGTATCAAGTTTGAGAAAACATCTAGGAGAAATATTTTTCCTATTGTAGCCTCTTATCAATTCTTGGGATAGCAAAATGTTGTCGGTAATAGATCTACCAAGTATAAAACCATTTTGATTAGAAGAAATTAAGTCATTCAAGCAAATTTTCATACGCTTAGATATGATTTTAGCAATGCATTTATAAATGACATTGCAACAAGCAATGGGTCTAAACTCAGTGACACTTCGAGGGAGGTCAGTTTTAGGTATTAATGCAAGTTTAGTATGTTTAATGCCATTAAGGAGTATATTGGTTTTAAAAAAGTGAAGAATGGCATTACAAAAATCTATGTTAATGATGCTCCAACATTTTTGAAAGAAATGAGCAGTGAAACCATCCGGGCCAGGAGAGCTATCTTTCTTCATTTTAAAGATTGCATCAGTTATTTCCTCTTTGGTAATCTGTTTTATAAGGCTAATGGACTGTTCATCTGTTATAGTCTTAAAGTTTAAGTCAGTAAGTAGGTGTAGATCAGGTTTGATGTCAGTGTTGGAATAGAGATATTTGCAATAAGAAAGAAAAGCATTTTTGATACCAATATGAATAGAAGCTTCATAACCATTTTTATCTTTTATCTTGTGGATGATGCTAGCAGCTTTTTTTATCTTCAAAGAGTTGTGAAAGATTTTAGAGTTTTTGTCACCTCCTATATCCCAATTATTCCTATTTTTAGCTTTCAGCATATTAACTTCAGCGACAATAGCAGCTTTTAATTGAGTAGATAAGGAGTTCTCCTTGTTAGATAAATCAATATCATTGGGATTAGCCTACATCATAATATGAATATTGTTAAGATCATTTCTTATTTTGGAAGTTAGCTTATTACATGTACCAAATTTTTCAGTAGCCCAAGTTTTGATATTGATTTTGCAATCTTTTAGTTTTGATTGAAGAATGTACATGGGGTTGCCAATCTTATTAGCACTCCAAGTATGTTGTATTAAACTCATGAAATCATTTTCTTGAGTCCAGTTGTTGAAGAAATTGAAGGAGGAGGGACCTTTAATATAAGCATTGCCCCATTCAAGTATGATAGGACTGTGATCTGATAAGGAAGGGGGAAGGAAATGAGATAAGAGGGTAGGCCAATTAGTAAAAGCATCATTGTTGAAGTAGGATTTATCCAATCTACAGAACGTGCGAGTTCCAGACCTACTGCAGTTATTCCACGTACAGAAGACTCCAGTTTTAGGCATTTGATAGAGCTGGGTAGTATGAATGGAGTTAGTAAGAGGGGAGACATCATTGATATTAAGAGGAAGCCCTCCAGTTTTATCATCAGAGAATTGCATACAATTGAAATCACCCAAGCATATCCACGGTAGAGCATTGGGATGAAGAGTGGGGAGCAAGTCAAGCAGGTATTGCCTTTTTTGTTTTGTGTTTTCTGCATATATAAAAGTAGAAACAAAATTAAAATTTGTGGGCAAGTGTAATATACTGCAGTGTATATATTGTCTATGAGAAGCCACAGCATTAACAGAAAATGTAAGAGGATTCCATATAACCATAATGCGACCATAAGGAGCATTAATGTGATTGTGAATCATTGACCAAGATGGAGCAATAGATTTTGCCGCTTCTATGGTTTCTAATTCAGAGTATTTAGTTTCAGCGAGGCATAGTAGATGAAGTTTGTTGCCCTGTATAAGTTGCTTGATTTCATATTTTTTTGCTTTGTCATGACCTCCTCTGATATTCCAGAAACCCATACTGTCTATCATATCTTCTTTTTATTTGCTTTGGCAGATTGCCTGGTGAATCTTTTCTTCTTCCCTGATGTGCTTTTGGTGTTTATTTTAGCAAGAATTTGATCAGCAGAGAAATCCATGCCTTCATTTAAGTCTTCTATTGACTCACTGGAGCATTCTTCTTCAGTTTCAGAGTTGTTTTCAGAAGCTTTATTCTTAGAATTGGGAGTATCAGGCAGATATAAAGCAATGTCAGTGGGCGGCTTTAGCTTCAAATATGGACTTTTAACTTGCTTTTTCGAAGTAGAAGTGATTTTTCTACCGCTTGCTTTGTGTAGAGGATTTGATGTATTTTTAGATACTTGCATATAATTAATATCTTTGTCTGCACTGTGTATGGGTGTAGTAGAAGTTTGTAAAGGCAAAAATATCTCCATATTATCCAGATTGTTTTTTGGGGAGTTTGCTTGTGTGTGTCTTGGATATGATACACATGTTACTTCAATGTTGCTGTGTTGCTTTCCATTTACATAGTGCATATACATAGCAATATTGCTATTGTGTTCTGAAAACGTTTCTTTATTGGTTTGAACATCATCATGTATCTCAATTAATTCGCCTTCCTCTATCTCAGCAAGTAAAGAGAAGGAGTTATTGATCTCTATGTTACCATCTATTGCTTTTTCCATATTTTTCTGTATATTGTCATTTTCAGAAGCATCTTTATTCTCATTAATTTCTATGTTGCTCTGTGTCTCTGATGATATAGCATTTGGTTGTTTCATTTTCCTTTGCCAATACTGTTGCTTTGCTCTATGCATTTCAACACCATCTTTTTTGACATTATCTTTCACAGTATTCTTTTGGACATGGTTTGAATTGTTTGTTTTTTGTGTTGCTTTTTCCTTGTTGACATGTATATCACCTGATTTTACATTAATGTCTTCTTTGCTGCCATGTAAGTCACATGACATAGTGGAGTGGCCAAAAGCTTTACACTCAGTACATATTAGGGGCTTCCATGTGTATTCAACATACACTTTTTGAACTGTGTCTTGACTATCTCCAACAAGGATATAATCTGGTAACTCTTTATCTGGCGAGATTTCAACCAAACACTTAGCGTATTCCATACACTCTTGCTTCTCTGTGGCTTCATTGAAGCATATCAGCTTACCCAGGTGACAGGCAATCCAGTTAATGCCGAGTAATGTCCAAGCAATATGTGGTATATTATATAAATGTATCCAGATAGGCACATATTTAACTTGAGACTGCACAGTGCCAAAAGATGGTTTCCAAGTGGTAATAATAAACATTTGCCCACGAATGAAAGTGGGATCAGCTTTCAGAATTTTAAGTTTATCCTCTTAGCAATTGAATTTGAAAAAAAAGTTTGTACGATTAGACTTTATATCGTAAGATCCCTTAAGCTTCCAGAATCTCTTGATATGTGTGATGACTGCCATGTAGTTAACACTAGCACCAAGAAAAAAACCAACTAAGTAATCATCCCAGTAGTTTTTTCCTTCAGTGTATAATTCAGCAGGAGGCGGTAGTGGTTTGCCAAGACAGTTAAGCTTGTAATCCATAGGAGAGAACACACCAGCATTACGAGGTTTGGATGCAAAGAGAGATGACCATGAACGTGAAGAGGGTGAAGATATGACTGGAAAGGAAACAGGTACAGAGGGAGGGTTATCAAGCGGGGTAGTGGAGATGGACTGAACAGGAGGGGGCAATGGCGGCGGAAGAGGAGGAGGAGGAGGAACAGTGGGATTGGAGACAACCAGAGGGGGAAGAGAAGGTACGGTAGACTGAGAAGTTGGAGAAGAAGGAGGAGAGAGAGGGGGAGAAAGAGCCGTTAGATTTGCTGCCATTTTTGAATTTGAGTATGAAAATGGATTTTCAAGTATGTTTTGAAAGTAGCTTTTAAAGTATAAATTAAAAATTCTAAAGTTGGTTTTAAAAGAATATTTTGGAGAAAATTGTTTTCTTAAGTTATTTTGAATATCTTTAGAGTAAAGATTTATTTAGTAAATTATAGAAGTGATTATTTGAAGACTTAATTGATACTTGTTTTAGAAAATGGTTATTTAAATACTTATACTCTATCGACTAATTTTATTTTAAAAATTAGTTTGGACTTAAAGTTTATATGTAATATCAGTATAATGTTTTTTATAACTAATATTTTAAGTAAAGTGTTTAAAATAGTTTTTATTTTAAATATTTCCAAATATATATTTGGATAAGTGATTTGAATTATTTTTAAAAGTATGCGGACTTGGCGGGTTTCCAGTGGAAATAAATGATTTGGGGAATTTTATTCCGCGAGTGAAAAATGTTTTGAAATTTGTTTTCAAAAGATTGAAATGTGGAAATTGATTTGAAATTGTTTTTCAATGGATGAAGTTTGAAATTATATCTTGGAAAGATATGTTAAAATTAAATAATTTGGGAAATTATTTGAAATCCAGTGATTGTTGTGAATTATTGATTGGTAGTTAAATAACCGACTATCAATATTGGCATATAATCGGCATTTGAATTTCGATGCGACTGGGAGTCGAATTCCAAATGGATATTCGAAACCCACATCGAACCTTTGTGATTGTGATGGATATTTATTTAAAAGATCGAAGTGGAATTTGTTGTGATTTGTTTGAATCTGAATGAACACTTATTTTTAAAATATAAGCGCTCGTTATTCGGATTAGCCGAGAGAGGACCTTGTGTCTTAAAACCCCATCCGAATAACGATACGACGAAATGGGATTGCATTTGAAGATGGTGTTGAAGACCGGGTATTTTCGAAAGCGAAAAGATTACCTTTTGAATGTCTCTGCACCGGCTTGCTTCGGTATAGAGATTTTATCACCCTTTGTGATGGGGATTTCGGACGTGATTAGCAAATATCCGGATTGCAAGGGCTTCTTTGAAAGTGCCTTCAGTTCCGTTCGATCCCGGAACGGACTTGTATGGATGTGTGTCTGACGTTACACTTTGAGATGTAAAGCTGCTTTCTATCAAATACATTTCTATTGGTGGCGGAGAATTTATTCTCTTAGCTTAACACCCTTCTCTGAGACGTACGAGCTCAGAGGTTATGTAGTTGATGGTTACTAGTGATATATTCCCAATTTGGTAATGTGGCATACGAAGTGCTGCTGATTATTTGTTGATCGAAGCATGACTTTTGTGAAAAGCGTAGCTTTGTGGACGAGACTTCGTCGGACCTCACACCCCAGAATGGTCAAAACAGGAAGTATGCAGCAAGGTTATATGGGGTAGCGCCCCTTAGGGTATGTGCATTTCCTTCTGGATGGAAGTGGTATCATGATATGGAGCCCAGATACTTAACTTATGTGGATATCACAAATATATATTACTTTGTGATTGTTGTTGTTGAGGATCCTCGGATAAAGGTTGTTTACAACCGGGGGATCGCATACTCGTGTCAGTAGTTACCTATTTTTGCAGAGGTAAGCCGGCCTTGTGTTGGTAGAGATCCGCTTAGGTTCTCGGGGCATCCTCCGGAGGCCTTATGGTAGTTTCATTTTCTAAAAGCATTACGGTTTTAGTTGTATAACCTGCCATGGAATGTGGCGGTAACCTGCTATTGAACATGGTAGCTATAGTAGGCATATGTGCGAATTGCCTATGCTGACTAAGATTAATATTATACTTTCGAAATGTTTTCCACACTATGCACTAATAATAATAATATCAAAGGATTCTGCGTATTAAGCATGTTTGACTATCATAAGGAGAAATCTCCTCCAATTCTGCGTTTGCATTGTGTGTGTGGCGGGAGGCCTTATGGTAGTTTCATTTTCCTAAAAGCATTACGGATTTCTTTTAAATTCCTTTTTATTTTGTAAAAGAATAACTAATTTTAAGATCTCACACCAGTCCCATGACTTACCTGGAGTTTATTGTTTCCTTTCTAAACTCTGGGTGCCCATAATTTTCCACACGGGCAGCATAGAGTCAGGTTATCAAGTCATTCTGGTATTCAAAAGGTGCTACGGAGCTCAAGAGATGAGCTTGATGGCGTGACGTACTTCTATATACTATTATTTTTTTCGCTGTGTATTCAATTGTAGGGACAAGTTTATATAATTGTCCAGTTGTGTGCTATGTAAGTGCTGTACTCTGATGATGTTGTGATGTAAAACATGTACAGTTTTTATTTATTTAAAGATTATTCATTTATCTATTATATATTGTTCTGCTGCGAAATGTGAGATTCTGTTATTGTTTCTGTTCTTCTTTTATCTTCTTCTTCTTTAACCCTAACGGTTCGATTTTCCAGCATTCAACTGCGCGACATTTGATACAGTGGTCGCATAAATGTTGACTTTCGGGCGTCGTAAAATCGGGTCGTTACATTTTATGACACTGGAAACATAGTTTGTAATTTATACTGTAGCCATCATCTAATGAAACAGCGAAAAGTAATGTGATGAATAATTTATGCACAACAATTCAGTCATGCATAAATATGTACCGATTTAATTAACCCAGAAAGAGGACAAGCATGAATCGTCCAAACGAAAAAAAGAGGGTTTCATGATTTATCAAACAGATCTGAACGAAAAATGTTGGAAAATCATTTCACTATTATAGTAAATCCTCAAGAATTAATTTAGGATGGGACCGATACCAATTGTTGAATATTCAATTTAGCCCTAATCAGTTCAAGAGAAATCAAAACTATAAACAAACGGAGATTAGCGGAAGCCTACCGGAAGCCTATCGGAATCCATTGAATCAATTTGTATGAAGATTCTGATCTTTCAAGAATTCAGTTTTTACTTTCTGTTTGTGTTTCTCTCTGACGGGAAAGAAGAGAAAACAAAAGTACGTACTGTTTCTCGAGGACCCAACCGTTTTTATTAACGGACAAAAATCAATTATGTAATATTTACAATTTGACCCCTCAACAAATTGTAAATAACACTATTATTTTCTATCTTATATCAATTATAATAGCAACATACATTTAAACATATGTGTGCCCATAATGCGATTTTAATCCAACATGATCGTCTACATCACTCAACATAGCCATTACTTCTCAAAACTTCCCACTGTCATATACCCAAACCTCCTCCCTTCACATTCACTGCCTCTCACTATCATTCACCTCTACAATGCTTCAACAAACATTCCCAAAAAAAAAAGAAAAAAGAAAATAAAAATACCATCTCCTCACCACACTGTCGTAACCACCTAACTGCCTTCATCTTTCAGTTCACCACATCTGCGAACACTGCCCTCCTCCACTAACATGCCAATAACATTCCTCTAACACTGCTGAGACACGACCACTTGCCTTCTCTGACATCACATCACAACTTCCTTATATTACACTGTCGAAAAATACTGCCTGTTCTACTCCACTGACCATCATCGACCCCAATTCAACCACATTCATGCTTCCTCAAAAACGCACACAAGACCATTCATTTCCAAAAAAAAAAAAAGTTACCATCTGACCTGCTACTCACCAATTTGCACTTCGACCATCAGCAACTAAACCGCAAACACCTTCAACGACCAGGAATCGATCATCCATTGCTCCCAAGCGACCGTGATCCTCATCTCAATCCAAACTCCAGACGACTTCAACCCCGACAACCCTTAATCGACGCGAACAACTTCAACTGCTTCGCCCTACCTCTCAAATCGCTCAACCTCGAACTCCCCAAATCGTCGACTTCCACGAGACACGAATCACCTCACAACCCGCAACTAGATGTCGATTTTATTTTGAATTGTGAATTTGCGATTTCGTGAAGTGTAGAATTTGGTTTGTGATTTCGTGAAGTACAGAATTGTGAATTTGATTTGTGAAATACAGAATTTGATTTCATTTTTTTTATAACGAGAAAACTTTGGGCCGGATTGGGTGTGGGTGGGTTATAAATTTAGTGAGTACAATTTTTTATTTACTTTATTTTGTTTTGTTTGTTTTGATTTTGTTTTGTTTGTTTTTAGTTCAATCTTTAAAAAAAAGGTGTTTGAGTTGGTTTTATTTGATTAGTAAATTTTAGTTTTCTCACTTTGTTTTAAGTTCCAAAATTTGGCAATATGTTTGGTTTCAAATTTCTTTTAGTTCCTTTAACAAAAAAAATTTCAATTGTGTTCTTTTGTTTTCAATTGTTTTGTTTTATTTTGTTTCATTGTGTTTTCGTTTGTTTCGCTTTGTTTTCTTTCTTCATTAAATATATATATATATATATATATATATATATATATATATATATTGTTTTTCATTTTAGGTTGTCAAATCAGGAAATCGCAAAAAGAGAAGACTCGTTTGCTAAAAAAAATTGCTTGCTTATAAAAAAATCGCCGCTAAAAAAATAAATTGCTAATAATCTGCACGCTCTGGTATCGTGTCATTTTCCCTTGTTTTTATTTATCTTGCATTGTTGGACGCTTGCATTTGCATTTATAAAAAAAATTAAAACGCAAAAATAAAACAAAAAAACTTCATTTTTGTTGCATTGTTAATTCACGTTTAATTTCTGTTTTGCATTCATCTCATCTTATTTTTATTTTCTAAGGGCAATACCTCAATTCACATAAGGTAAGAGATTTCATCATCCTTTCTTAAGCCCACAAATGCATTTCATCGTAGAATTTGACTATAATAAAGGTTAGACGTTGGACTTAAGGGTGTCAAGAGCTCACTTAGGGCTTGATTGTATCTTCACAATTATTTTATTTGAACAATTTTATTTCTTGGTGTCTAGGCTACGGCAGAGTAATAACCATTTATAAATATTACGGTGATTCGTAAATATTATACTGGTTGTTCCTCTGAAGGTACTTACACCTTCGGCTACATTTCTACGGTGATACGTGGTGCACCGATAACCCTTGTCCATTACCTGACTGAGAAATATTTTTGTTAATTAAAGACAAAGTATGGTTATACAATTTTGGGCTAGAAGCTACTAAGGACAGAAAATTGTAATCAAGTCTTTTGCATTCATTTAGTTGCATTAGTTCATGCATATTTAAAAGAAAAAAAAAATCAAAAATCCTAAATCCAAAAAAAATTGTAAATTTTACTTAACTTAGTTTTTAATCCAAAAAAAACAATTTTTTTTCCTTTCCTTTGAATATTTTCAATAAAAAAAAACCATAAAAAATATAAAATCTTTTCAAAAAGAAAAAGAAAATTTGAAAATTCAAAAACAAAAATTAATTTCCATTTTCTAAAAACAAAAAAATCATTTTGGTAAATATTTAGAAATTCAAAAAACAAAAAAAATACAAAAACAAAAACATATAAAAATAATTTGAAAAACCAAAAACAAAACAAAACTCAAACTTTAAATAAATCCTACTTGGTAAATAGTTTTCTTCCTTGTAAAAAAAAGAGAAAATTCAAAAAAAAATAATCAAGTTTTAAAATCTTCTTTCATTCTCTAAACTCGATTCTAACTCCTCTCTCTTCTCGGCTGTCGCTTGTGCATGAGTACTTGAACTCGTGACACAACAACAAATCGTTGGACTCGCGATTCAACAACTAACCGTTTAACTCGAATAGATCATCCTTCCGAAATGGCGAACGAAAACGCCCCTCTAATTCTTATGGATAAAATCTTTTCCGATAGAGTTTCTATTCCATCTTGCATCATGTTACCCACCCTACGGGTAGCCATTTCGAAATCCACTCGAGCTATATTGCCACACTTCCGAAATTTGGCAATTTCGAGCACGATGACCCATACATTTTCTTGACTAATTCGAACAAGTTTGTGCAACCATTAAACTCCAACAACTTTCCTAATAGCAGTGCATTCCATCAATGCAGATGGAATGCTCAGTTTGTAATTAGCAAATGGGATTAATCGAAGTAAAGTCCGCGTTGATGGAATGCTCCCTTTATAATTAGCTCCAAACTTCCCCAATATCCACATTAAAATGTGAATGTAAGTACATTGATTTAATTGGTATGGAACTATATAAGCTAAAATATAAGTGGTTGTCATAGACATGAACCATGATTAGACCTTTCTATTTATTACATCTCTCACTGGTTCCGTACTTGCACCCAGGGATGGATCCATGGCCAATCAACCTGGGCTACAGCCTCGGTGAATCTTTAAAATTTTATTTTATATTACTTATACGTAAGCCCATTATTCTTAACTCTTTCAAAACAGGTTAAATATTCTCTGTAATAAACTATATTGCCAATCAAGTTTTTTGTAATAAAATAATCTGACTGAAGATTAAAGTAAAAGATACATATTTAATTTCCTACTGTTATTACATTTCTACTTTCATCCTCTCAGGTTTTCTAATATATTCATATTTAGTCAAATTTCTTACTATCACACATATTTGGTCCAAGAATAATATTGCATAGCCCTTGCTGATTTGAAATCCTAGCTCCATCCCTTCTTGCACCTATCTAAACTGCACATTAAGGTGTGAATGTACACTTGATTTTCTCTGCATCTGAAGGAAACACGACAAAAAAATGAATCCAAATGATATAATGTTTGTTATTTGGTTTTATTTTATGTAGTATGTTTTTCAATTTCAGTTGCATGTGAGTTGACGCTGAATTCTTGTTTATTAAGAATACTTTCACGATAATAACAAGGTGAGATGGAAGAGAAGCAGTTGTTGTATACATGTTTGGTCAAACCAATCATCTAAGATGTTGTCGTCTTCTTAATCCTAAAAAAATCAATGGCTAAACTGCTTCTTAATTGAAATTAAATTTATGGAAAGACTAAGCTTCATGTTCAACACTATATCATTCAAGAGCTCAAGCATTTCATGAAGTATCGCAAATTAACATTATTAGTCTCTTTATAAGTACTATGTTTACCATTTATACGATTAGTTTAAGTCGAGATAATTAATTGTTGAGAATTATTAATCATATTTTCAACTGTTAATGCATATTCGAAATAGTTAAGTTAGCAAAAGCATTTTTTAAGTTAAACGAACTGATATATTGTGTCTATTGATCATGATCGATTTCCTTAAGGTTAAGTCTGAAGGTTTTTAGCCTTTTCTTTTTTATGGGTTTTGGATGAGATGTCATCACCATTTTTGTTGACCAATAATGATTTCATAATTGTTTGCTAAAACAAATGTTTGAGATGAATTTAGAAAAGGCTCATGTTTGGTCTATATCTTCTTTTTTCTTCATAACCAATGTATGAGGTTCCGGCCGGAACCACGAGATCTTGACGATCTCGTACCTGTTCCGCAGGTGGCGGGACGGGATTAGGCAAAATCCCGTCCCGTTCAAAGAAGCGTACCCAAAAAAAATTGCAACTTCGCAAAGAATAATTTACGCAGATAAGAATAGCCACAAAAAAGCAAGGATTCAGTTAATCGCTAAAAAACAAACCCTAGTTTACTGAACGTGATCGAATAGTGAAAAAGAGAATCGAAATTCGTGTATAAATACAACAATCAAAATCGCTAAATTACTAGAATTAATCTTCAGCATCCCAATTCGAGTGATTGTGATACCAATTCGAGCGAGCTTCATAAAAAATTCCGAGGCGAGCTTCATAGAGAAAAGCCGAGGCGAGCATCACAGATACGAGCATCGAATTTGCCTTCGACTTCGACTGCGGCAGTTTCGATCCACGCAGGTGAATTTTTTTTCGCTTTGCCGCCTTCATTTTCATTGTCGACCATTATCTTTTTTTTCTTTCGTATGTCTGTTGACTCTGTTCGTAAATTGAACAAGGGAAATAAAATTGTTGCTTAGGCTGGGAAGGATTATTTTTATTTTTAATGCGGTAATGGGCTAACGTGCAGCTTGTATATAAACGTGAAGCTTGCATTTATTTTTTAAATGTGAAGCTTGCATATGTTCTTAGCATAAGCTGTCTGGATAAAATGGTCATAAGCTCACGTGTATTTCTTAGCTTTCTTAACGGGAACATTGCATAAAATGGTTTGACTTGAATATATTGAACATTTGAACTGACCTAAATATTGACTCGCATATGTTGGACTTAGCATATTGAACATGAACGTGAATATGTCGGACTTAGAATATTGAACGTGAACATGAATGCGAATATGTTGGACTTGCATATCGAACATGAACATTGAACCTTGAACGTGAATGTGTTGGACTTGAATATGGAAATATTTGACTTGAACATTAAATTTTGACGACTTCGATGAATATATTTTTATTCATTTTTATTTTATTTTTGGTTTGATATGAACTATTAATTTGTTTACTAACTTCTGTTTAATTATAATTTCAGGTAGATTATGGCAAATCCAACTGAAATTAGTTGGAACTACGGCACTGCAATAGATGGCAATCTTCGAAAAACAAAATGTAACTTCTGCAATAAAATAATTAATGACATGGTGTGACACGTTTGAAAGAACATCTTGCATGAGTGGATGGTGACGTATCAGCATGTTTAATTGTCACTACTGAAGTTAAACAACTTGTACGATCACATATCATTCAAAAGTGAAACGAACGAATCATAGGAAAGCTAGAAAAGCAACGCTTACAGGAGGAATTAATGATCAGACCGCAACAACTATCGGACAATGAAAATGAAGAAGATGATGAATGTCAACGTATCATGCGGCAAAGTAGAGATGAATTTAAAGGCAAAGAACCGCGTAGATCTCATACTGTTGGACGATCGGGTGGAGGTACAAGTCAAACATTGCACAGATCTCATACCGTTGGAAAATCTATGAGAGTAGATGGTGATTGTGACATTTATGCTGCTAGACGAGTCGACTCATATATTCATAAACGAGGAGGCAAAACTCAACCTTCTATTAAATCTGCAATGAAAGGTATTAAAGATACCAACAAACATATAGGTCGAGAAATTTCTATTTTTTTTTTCTTCAACCATATTCCACATAAGTTGCTAATAGTCCATATTATACAACAATGGCTGATGCGATTGTAGAATGCGGTCGTGGAATTGATCCACCAACTGCATATGAAATATCACACTCGTACCTTGAAATGGAAATACAAGAAATTGGATAATATATTAAAACATTGCACAATTTCTGAGATGAATATGGTTGCACATTAATGTGTGATGGTTGGAGTACACAGAATCGTCGAAAAATAATAAATTTTCTCGTGTATACTACCTATAGAACGGTATTTATTAAATCCGTGAATACCATGAATGAATTCCAAAGTGGAAAATATATTTGTGGATTAATGGATGATGTCATTGAAATAATCAGTGAAAATAGAATAGTGCAAGTTGTTACAGATAATGGAGCAAACTACAAAGCTGTCGGTCAATTATTGATGCAGAAAAAGGCATTTATATTGGACACCATGTGCGGCACACTGCATTGATTTAATTTTAGAAGATATTTCCAAAGAACCAGAGGTAACAACCGTTATCACAAATTGTCAGTTACTAACAATATTTATATACAATCATGGTTGGTTACTTTACATTATCAGAAAAAATACCAACAATAGTGAATTGATTAGACCGGCAGTGACGCGATTTGCAACCTATTTCGTCGCACTAGACTCTATTCATAAACACAAAGATGACCTGAGACATATGATTGCTTCAAGAGAGTGGACATCAAGAGTTCCTAGACTCAATACTAAAGACAAAAGAACAACAAATATTGTCTCTACACTGATTTACAACAATGCTTTTTGGACTTGTGCTGCTTCCGTCATCCTTGTTTTTGAGCCATTGGTGAAAGTCTTACGAACGGTAGATAGTGATGACAAAGCAGATATGGGATATCTTATGAAGAAATGGATCGAGCAAAAGAATCGATTAGAAAAAATGTTGGTGGAAGGCAATGCCAAAAATGGTGCGATATAATAGACAAAAGATGGGAAAGACAGTTACATCGACCTCTTCATGCCACTGGTAATTTGTTTTATCTTATCGTCATACAAATAATGAAATATATAAAATTTCAATAATATTTTAAATCTTTCATATATAGGTTATTTTCTTAATCCCATCATTCAATATAGGGATGCAACAAACGATGGAGAAGTATTAAAAGGATTTAACAATGTCGTTGAAAGAATGGTGCCAGACATTGTAAAACAGATTGAAATTGGAAAAGAGGTAAAACTAACATATATAATAGTTACGTTAAACATTTAACATTTAAGATATATTAAATATTTAACTTCACATCAAAGGTAGAACGATATAGAATGAAAATTGGTGCATTTGGTTCTACAAAAGCATACGCAGCCGTAAAGACATGTTTTCTTGCTCAATGGTGATCAATAATTGGAAGAGAGGATGCTCTAAATTTAACACGTTTAGCAATGCATATTTTAAGCCAAACAGTTTCATCTTTAAACTACGAAAGAAACTGGACTATATTTTTAATGATTCATACAAAATTACGAAGTAGAACAAAAATGAAAAATATTAAAAAAATTGGTATGTGTGCATTACTACATGAGACTAAGAGCAAAAAATTCAAGACGCCGCGACACTGAAAATCAGTTGATCGATCTAGACTATATATTCCATGAAGTGGATCCATTAGCAGAATGGACTACTGAAATTGAACCGTCCTTGTTGGACAACGACCCTTGGATGACCAATACACTGAATGATGCAGTCGCTGCTGTTGATGGTATACCTGCACGAGCAACAAAGAGTCAAAGCAATGAAAATAGTAGCAGCTCTTCAAATGATGATCATGGTAATGCAGGTGGAAGTGGCGTTGGTTTAACAAGTAATTATGGTATTGGTTCTAGTGATGGTGGTGAATTATATAAACCAACTCAAACATATTCAAGAAGAAGGGTGCGAGCGGCAGTCCTAACCGAAGAGATAGTAATTTAAATGTTAAATCCGGACATGAACATGATTACGAACACCACAATCCATATACTTCAACTGTTCCACCAACCTATAGGTATTCTACTTCTGACTATACAGGTGGTAACTTATATAGTGATATCTCGAGTGATCAAAATAGTCAAGCTACATATACAACACAAAATGATGAACCATCATCTTTTGATAATATGACGGCGATATTTATGGGCCCAGGACAAATGCAATATGGTTATCTATCATATTATACAACACAGGACGATGAAGAAAATTATGAAAACAATCCATATGTAGCTTCGAGAAATAGTTTTTGGATGTAGTAATGTTGTATGTAACATTATTATTTTATTGTATGCTATATTTCTATGTGAATTTGAATCGTTTATCGTTATATTTTCATTAAAAATGCAAAAATCTAATATTAGGATCGAAACCGAAACAAAAACCGAAACAAGCGAAATTTCCGAAATTGACCGAAACCAACAGAATTTCAAATGACCGAAACCGAGTTCTCGAACCTTGTTCATAACACATGACTAAGCCTTAATATAGTTGCAGTAGATAATGGTTGTCCATCACTTCCAATGTATATATATTTTTAGAATAGAGAAATCAATGACAATTGATGAGAATAATATTACATATGCATTATCTACGATTAATCACAACAGTTTAAAAAAAACGATACCATTTTGAACAAAATAAGAATTCTTTTCACAATCATTTTGTTTTCCTATGTTATAATTATAAATTATGATGAAACTTTGTCCTATTTGAAAATAAAGGCTAGTATCCAGTTTCTATGAAGTGCAACATTTATACGCAATTGATCACGACTCATCCCTCCAACCAATTTAAGAGATATGGAAAGAAAAAGTAAGTGGACTTAAAAGAAGGATGAATAAAATGACATAACATGATAATAATGGATCAAAAAACACAATGGCGGTAAAGTAAGAATGATCAATTTAAGCCTCCAGATCATTCAAATGACATAGCATGATAATGATAGTCAAGCATAAATGATGAAAATGCATGCGAACCCCTTTTAAGTACATGTCAAATTCAAATGCAGTATTTCTTATACTAAACGAAGAAAGTAATACATAATATTGTTATGTAATGATTCCAATAGTAGGTTAATTTTGTATGACTAAAGGCAAGAAAATGAAATTACTGTAATACTGCTTAAACAAGTAATGTATAGTGAGAATTTAATTTTCCGATTAATGTCAGTGAATATTTTCCACAAAGTGGAATACCCAGATATCCAAAAATTTCGTATTATATGTGGATGCAACGTAAATTTTCACAAACCAATGTGCATTTATTTTTTGTATCCATCTCTATCTCTACTACTAACAAAGAAAATTAGTAAAGAAAATTCGTTGAACTAATTTACTCGGTATTTTTTTAAAATTCCAAAAATGCCCTCGATTTCGATTTATAGGTCTATGCTCCTGCAGTTACCACCACATCCTTACTCTCGTATATAAAAAGGCAATGTTATGTAGAGTTTTACGAAAATATACTTTCCCCAGGAAACACACAATTGGTATAGTTAACAAAGAGAACCATTATCATCGTTGGTCTTCAACTTTGCATAGAAAGTTAAAGCCAGAGACAATTACTTTTTTTTACTTTTATTGGTGATTAGAAATATCACTTATTAGATGAAGTTTGTATAATTTGATGTAGGTCAAATTTCAACAATATAGTAGGCTGTTAGCTTAATATTCTATTATAAGATATGGACTTTCAGAATCCATATGATCACAACATACTAAATAACAAAATATTAATAATAAAAATTAAAGTTTTGTTGTATAGCGTAAACTAAACAGAGATAATTCATAAAAATTTATATATGCAACAATAATTCACATACCACTTATTTAATGCAAGTATCATTACAACTGAAAGTCCCACGACTTATATGAAATAAATTCTACACCCATGCCATCGGCATGGGCTTCATACTAATGTGTGTGTGATTTGCTTTCGACCATCGATAAAAATAAAATATACGTTTTCAGTTATTTCGGAATAAAAATATTTTTTTATTTAAAACTTTGGATACATTTTCAAACAAATATAATTTCATAAATATTACATACATACATACATACATATATATATATATTTAAATATTTTATTCTTTAATTTTATTCTCGATCGAAAAATAGTTATTTTTATAACTTGGGAACACACACACACATATATATGTTTTAATATTTAAATCTAATCTAATCATAGCAATATATAATTATATGTTTGAATTTTATTTATTTTAAACCAAAGTTGAAAGGAATTTATTTATTATTAATTAATAAAACACGCGAGCAAGATACACACACACATACACAATACATACATACATACATACATACATACATACATACATACATACATACATACATATATATATATATATATATATATATATATATATATATGCACACATGTATGTATGTACGTATTATTTAAGTTACATACTGTAACATCCCATCTTTTTGGATGGTTCAAATCGACGATAAACCATACACGTCAGACTTAAACCATACAGAAGGGCGGATTGTTATTGGGGTAAATAAGAAAACGGTGAAAGAAATAAAGCAAAACAGAATCTCACAGTGGAATGAAAAAATATAATAATCAAATAACAGTTCATGAAGCTGTTTTACAAAACATTTGATTGAAATATACAACACATATCAGAGTTACACATACCAGAGAATAATAAATAATGCAGCGGAACAGTATGAATGCAGTGGAATAATATAATAGTAATACAATCTTCGTCTTCGTCCTCCAGAAATAAGATCTTCAAATCCTGAAATGCTCAGACTGACCCGAGTGAATTGAAAAGACAAAACACTCGAGTTAGAACTAAAAGATCTTATGTAAGTTAAACCAATGGTAAAATATGAGTGGAACGGCGTTAGAGATGTTTATAGGATTTGACATCTCCTATCCAATGTCAAATGTGAGTGCAATAATTTAAGAGATGCTCGGGATTCACATCTCCTAAGGATCCGTTAAACTATTAACTATGTAGTAATATTTCACTATTATAATAATGTCTATAGAAAAATAAACTTACATTTAAATAGCGTTAAGGAGTTACCCAATCTCCCCCTTAACACAATAATAGTCCCAGTAGTCCATCCAGTATCAGCGCATCTCCAGATCGGAAGACTACCCTAAATACTCCACGGGCTACGGGAGAAAACCAAACTCGTACAAGGCGCGCTAGGGTAAGTGACACGGCACACAAGGCAATGCCAGGGTAGATATACGCACACGGGCTGGTGGTGACGCATAGCGCGCAGCTACCGCCCACCTCGAGCCACACTCTCGAAAATCAAAAGTCAAAAGTGGTCACCAAATCAATCTCAAAGTCAGAATATAACATCGAATGAGTGTGTCCAATAAGAGGGGCTACCTCACTGGCTCGAGATCGCTCCTATTTTAGCCATCTTAAGCCAACTCACGGGAGTCGGGTCCACGTTCATACCTCAAAGGAATGCCGACATCATCCTACTTCATTCTGAAATCTCCACCGTGTACACGGTTGTTAAAGTGGTTTTCGAAGTTTGTAGAGAGTATGACAACTTCTGATCCCGGTCTCTTTAACAACCAAACGTTATTTTAGCACCGCGGTCATTTTCCAAATAGTTCATACTTTTAAAACCAATATCATTGCCTTTTCAAAACCAATCAATACGATATCATATTCATTTCAAATATATCCTTTCTAAAATCATATCACCTTTAAAGTTATAACATTTCGAAATCAAAACACTTCCAAATTATAATATCCCGAAACTCATAACTTTGAAACATAACTTCCACCACTTAAATGGTTTGAATATTTAAATTACTTTATATAATAAAATAGCTTCTTCAATTTCACAAATCAATTCCAAAACAACTCGAATTTCTCGATTTTAAATTTAACCAAATCCCATATCACAATTTCAATACGATTTAGTTTCCTGATAAACTATTCCGAATTTTATCGATTTCAAAACAGATTTGATCCACAGAATAAACCATTTCAAATTCAATATATTTCAACTTTAAGTACTAAACAATTTCAAAACTAAATTTGGTAATTTCGATTCAACAATTCAATTTTCTATCATTTAGTTTTGAAATATTTTACCTAATAAATCCATTATTATTTAAATAAAACTCAAATTTCAAATAACTAAATATTTCCTTCAATTTATTTATACTTGAAATATTCATTTAATTCACCTTAAACCTAAATCAAGTTATAAAATCATACCATCTAAAATTTCAAATTTAATAAATTTCGCATCAAAATTATTTGCGTTTAATTTTTAAATAAATTCAATTTCAAATTTATCTTCCAACCTTAATTTATTTAAGTCATTATAAACTCTATATCAAAATATAATTTAAATACTTAACCATATTATCTTTAAAAAAATCAAACTTATTAATAAGCTTATTCTATATTAAAACAAATTATACATAGCTTAAAATTAAGGATAATATAACATTTATATAATATCTAAAATCAATATTTATCTAAAACCATATATTTCTTTACAAAACCATAGAAATCATTTCAAGATATTATATATATATATATATATATATATATATATATATATATATATATATATATATATATATATATAGACCACAGTGTCTGTATATAATTTTCTATCCTATGCTCAAGTGATACAGATATTTATCATTTTAATTCGTAATTTAAGATATAAATACGGTTATATATCATTTCAAACCGCAATCCCGAATGAAATAAAATCCATAACAACTTGTAGTTTATAACAATATAAATACAATATCCATTCATCCATTATCAATCATCAACCATTTATCACAATCATCATCCAATTCAAACAATAACTTCAATATAGAACGGATAATAAATAAAAGCTATTTATTGGCAGTTTATATTCAATAATAAATGAAATAACAATTTAACTGGCAGTTTATATAAAATAATAAATTAAATGACAATTTATCCAAATTAATTCAAATAAACTGAGATGATGATTCAAAATATGCCAAACAGTCATAAATAAATTTCAAATCACATCATAAATCAATTTAACAAACATAAGAAATTTTACAAGTTGTGAGTGGGTTAAAACACTCACCTTTAAATTTAAATTGAATTTAAATTCAAAATAAGCCCGAAATTTGAATGGTCTTAGAATTCGTCCAAACCAACTCCAAAATGTCCGTAATTCTAATATGATCCCAGCAAAATAAACCGCGCATGAATCCAAGCTCGTATGAAAAAGTTATGAAAATTAGAAGATTGGAAAATTCTGGTCCTGGGTCGACTTCGGGTTCAACTTTGGTCAACCGCCTCAAATCCTTGGTGCTTGCTCTGAGTTTTTGCCTAAATGACCTGGAGCGACCCGAGTCATTTTCTTCCTGACTCGAAGTTGATGCAAGGTTTTTGCCTCTGAAACTCAAAGCGCGACCCGAAGTTGCTGTAGATCCGCAATGCTTTTTGAAATTGAAATTGGATTGGGAAGATTAGGGTTTTCAGCCATTGAGGAAGAGGAGCAACAGAAATTTTTGTATGTATAGAAATGAGAAATAGAAAGGCTGCTAGGGTTTATAACGATACATATATAGGCAGAACAAAATAAAAAGGAATGGGCCCGATTGGTTTGAGTTTTTAACGATAATTGACCCGAAAAGCGCGTTTCGATTCCGGAACGGAAATGGGTCAACCCTATATCAAAATATATGTTTTTAAATATTTTAAAATAAATGGAACATATTTCAAGTTCAAATTCCATCGTATGAAGAAGTTATGGTAAAATCATCTTATTCCAAATTGATTTCAATTGGTTTCAATTTTATTGATTTCAAGGCGTTTCGAGCCCGAACGCTCAGACGACAAGTCCGATCGTTACGGAACTTGAAATCCTATAATAATTCACCGTTATGGATTCGATGAAACTAGTTTCATCAAAACCCGAGTCAGTGGCCAAAATGGCTATTTTTACATTGATTAAATAAATTAATCATTAATTAATTAAATCAATTTTTCAATTTCAATTCTATAATTGATAACTTTTACCGTTTTTAAATTTCTTAATCATTTACACTAATTTAAATAAATTTAGATGTCAATTTAGGGTTGATTAATTTATCAATTTTAGTGTTAACCTCAATTCAATAACTTCAGAAATTATAAATTTAATTCCCAATAATTCCATTTAATTTACTTTTCATTCTATTATTCAATTCATTTGTTGTCAAATGGATGAAATTAACATTGGATTCATGATCTATTACATTAATATTCTTAAATTCCATCTTAATCTCAATTAACGTAATATTTAGATATTTAATTTCATTTAATTGCAATTACTCCAATTATTATAGTTCAAATCCCAATAAATTGATAAATCTTTATTTCGATTCTTATAATTCAACAAATTATCCAATTATGAATAACATTAACATTATTTTCAAATATTACCTTAATTAACATTAACGAAATATTTAATTATAATTATTGTAATTGATTTCCAATTTAAATTAACAAGCTAAATAAATAGGTAATATACAATAATCATTACCGTTAACCTTTAGTCGCATTAATAAGTTTTTATTACTTACAAATCAATGTTACAATTTATTTTTATAATACTAATTTCATCCAATTTCCATTAACTATCTATTATTTACTTCGTAAATCCAATATTTCATTTATTCACTTATGTTCAATTTATTGTCAAGTATAACATTTAAATTTATTTTCATTAATTGGAACTTCATTCAGTTCATTAATTATTAACTTTAATTAGCATTGTTTACCTTGCATTCTCGTTATTATTTCACAAATATGATTCCCAATTTTATTTCTTTTAGTATTTAATTACACAATCATATTAAATTAACATTTTTGATGGTCGAAAATTTCGGGTCGTTACACATACATATATTAAGGTCACTTTTTGCACTTTCCAAAACTGATCATAACCTCCATTAACTCATTTCTTAACCAAAAAGCAACCATTTCCCTAGTTTAATTAGACTAAACATGTCAATAAAGGGTAATTAGCAAGGGGAATTCTATATCTATTGTTGGACCAACTTGGGATTCATGCATCTACTATTCTACTTCAAATTTGCTTTGGGATTTGTGTATTTTGGCATTGGGTGAGTGATTTTGTATCTTTCACCATTCTACATATGTTGATAATATATAATTATTATTTTAAAGATGATTTTCAATGTTAATTTTTTTTGAACCTAGATCTAAGTTTAATACTATCTTTAAACCGAGTTTAAAAAGGTAAAAATATATTTTAATTCATTTTCCACTATTTTGTATATTAAGTCGTCATTTTATATATGGTTAAATCTAGGACGATATATATGTTTGAATTGCATTTAGATTGCTTATATGTGATGTGTAACAACCCGGGATTTGCATTACCGAAAAATTTTTTTTTTTTTTTTTTTTAGGATTTTAGTTAAATGGAGCAAATGGATTTTTGGGATAAGGATAATTTATTTAAAAATATGGACATTTTAAATAAATGGGATTTAAAAAATGAGACGAAGTATTATTTTGGAACAATTAAAATTTAATGGGAAATTTAAGAAGAGGATTTGGTTAAGTATGAGTTTTCATGGCTATGTTAACACTTAAACAATTTTTATACATGTTTAGAGCCACTCTCTCTTAAAGGGTCCATTAGCCTAACCCAAACCCACTTACCATTCTATAAATCATCTCAAACTCTTAACCTTCATTCATTCCAACCCTAATCAAAAAAATTTTCCTAAAACCCTAAACCTAAAATTGGCCTCCATGCTTAGGAAAGCTCCATCCTCTCTTATATTGGCTTAAGCTAGTTAAAGTAAGGGAAGGTAATGCAAAAACCCTCTTGTAATCCATTTCTAACTCTCTTTAATTTCTGGAAATCATGTTGTAACTCTTGGTTTTATGTGTTTTGGTATTTTTCTAGCTCCTTGATCATCATCTCTTAGCTTTGGTTAGTGCCATATAGGTGTTTGTTCTCTTGCTTGAGAGGAATACTAGGTAAACCCTCTCCTAATCTATGTATAAGCATCTCTTAATTTCTGAAATTAGTTTGTAATCCTCTTTTTTTTGTGCATTTAGATTGTGAAACTCTTTGATCTTCTTTTCATTGCTTGGAAAAGAGGTGATATATGCCAGCTGAAATTATAATTAGCGTATTGCTGTTAGTAAATTATGCATATCTCATTCATATTAAATCGGAATTAAGATTTTCTTGATGTTCTGGAAAGATTATTCTGTAGCCTATAACTTTATGTTTTGTGCTTTGCCTAATTTTGAGGTTTGAATGGTCGAAATCATATTTGTTTGTTGCTGACCTGACAACAAACTACAGGGTTGATAAAAATAAAAACCTGAAATTGTTTTGGCCATAAGTTACTCATTTCTTATCCAAATAAAATAATTTTGGATACTCTAGAAAGCATAGAGATAGGGCTAAAATTTTCATGTTTTGAGTTTCATGAAATTTTGAAGTTAATTTGGTCAAAACTGTGCATTCTTGCCACTGTCTCGAGAGCAAAACGACAGTGATATATAATTAAAATCTGAGAATTGTTTTAGTCATAGAATTTTCATCCCTGATCGGAATTTGACGATCTTGGTCATTCCGAAAAGATTAGAAACTAAGATACAACTTTTATTTTATTAATTTTGCCAGAATTTGAAGTTTACTATGCCAAAATTATGGTTTTTCATCTTTGGCCTGTTAGTGCATAGCTACAGGCCTTTGTCGGATTTCAGCGCAGAACCCCGACTTTACGACGCCATCCCGGGCTTTTCCTATGTCGAATTTCATCGATTTTGATCTCGTTGGAAAGATGAGGTCAAGATCTTCAACTCTGCAAAATTTGGTTAAGATCTGAATGCGTTTGATACTTCGTTTTTATTGCCAAAGTAGCACCTAGAAACTGTTTTGAAAAACATTGATTAATTTTAATTCAAACGTCCAACTTCGCGACCTCGCTGCGAGCAGGTCCTATGTCGGATTTTATCGATTTCGATCTCGTTGGAAAGATGAGATCGAGATATTCAAGCTTGGAAAGTTTGGTTTAGATCTGGGCGCGTTTGTTACTTCATTTTTATTGTTGAAGTAGCACCCAGAAACTGTTTTACAACAGTAATCATTTTCAGTATCGTCGGGCCAACTTTGAGACGTTGTCATTTCTTCGTTTCAAGTCGGAACTAAACGATTCTTATTGCATATCAAAGTAGGAGTATTGTACTATGCTCCTACAAATTTTCATCAAAGATCTGGGTTCATATGACCCTTCGACCATGTCGTCGAAGTGTGACCTTTGGACTGTTTTGACACATCAAAGTTTTATGATTTTTGTCCGACTTTGAGACGACGCAGTTTCTTCGTTTCACGTCGGAATTGCCCGAATCTTTTTGCAGTTTGGAGTAGGGATGTTGTTCTACATTACTGCAATTTTTCATGTCATTTAAACTCTGTTTGCAGGTTCAAATCTGCCGTCGAACTAGTGACTTCGACTTGTTTTCTCCGATTTTATACTTAGTATAATTTCGACTATTTTTCTGAAATTTTTCGATTTCTTCGAGATTTGTCTCTAGATTTCGTGCACGGATTTTATAAATAATTTTAAAGTGATTTTCCATCAAATTAGCTTTTGAAACTATTATATAGTATTATTTTAAGTATTAAATTAATTACTCCATAATAGGAGAATTTCAAAGGCTATTTCTAAAGAGGTTTTCAAACGATTAAGAATCCGCTTTCTCCAACTATTTTCTATGTAAAATATACACTCTTCTGCACTTCGAGCGAAGTGGAAAGGTGATTAAATGGTTAGGTAAAACACGGACCATGAATCCGCGCGTTTATCTTTCCGATTAATCCCCGACCTATTCGATTGATCGTTTTGGCCTTTTGGCCCAGTTTACCGATGACATGAGGTGAACTTTTTACTGCTTTGAGTGTGGAAGCTTACTATTGGTTAGTAAACCGTTTAGTTCGAACGTTGGGGTATGGGACTCACGTTACTACTTTACGGGTTCCTTGCTAAAAGTTCGTGACACATTCCTTTTATTACCTTTGGGATAGTGTCTTCGGACTGTCTCCCTTAGAGGTATCGTTTTGGCATCTCTACTTAGATGGACGTTATACATCTCTACATAGATGTATCGTTTTTTGGCATCTCTACTTAGATGGCCGTTATACATCTCTACATAGATGTATGGTTTTTGGCATCTCTACTTAGATGGCCTGTTATACATCTCTACTTAGATGTATCGTTTTTGACATCTCTACTTAGATGTTTATGTTTTGGCATTTGTGCTTACATTATGCCGATGATATGAGGCTTATTATACATTTCTACTTAGATGTTTTGTTTTGACATTTGTGACTATGTTGTGCCAATGATACAAGGCTTGCTATACATCTCTACTTAGATGTTTATTTCTTCTCTATGTGAGAGTTTGTGGTCTATAGTACTATGTTATATATCGCCTCATTATCTATCATGTTTATCTCAGTTTATTAACTGATTGTTTAGCTAGCCTGTCCCGAGTGTTTTTCGCTCGGGTCAGACCGAGTTGTTTCAGGTTAGGCCTCTGGACTTAGCTTTCTGTGCTTCCGCTTGGACATTATCTGCTATGCTGATAGATAGCTCTTTATATTTTTCCACTATTTTGATACTCTGATTATTCAGTCTCTTATGTACATATCTTTGACTCACATGTGTGAGCGGTGGCTTTGTACCCACCTTTTTGATATTTGGATCTGTATTGACGATATATTGTACCTATGTTCTGTGACGGTTATGTGACTGTTCTGTGATGATGATGTTATCATTTAGTATTATGTTTGTTCTGAACCTATTTTCCTTAGCCATTGTTATTTCGTTATAAATATCTATTGGATATGTCGAACCACTTGAAAAAAAAAGCGATACCACATTTCGACGTATTCAGTAGATAGTTATAGCTTGATTACATATGGTCGCTTCCATTATACTCTATTCTCCGTTCCAGCAGACGGTATTACTCCGTAATACTCTTTGTTAGAATGGGTCTCGGAGTGGGGCGTTACAGCTTGGTATCAGAGCCAGGTTCAGAACTAAGTATAATAAACACAGAACAGTAACACTTAGTACAATAAATCTTAGTATGATTCAAATATTACAATGCCCTTTCCTCATGACATTGGATAGATAAGTTAGGAATATGTTTAGGAATACATTTATATTCCGTAGTATTCCATTTGAATTATCTATCTTTGAATCATGCTTAACTCATATCTTATCTTATCTTTCAGTATGGTTGGGAGAGGTAGGAACCTCCGTTCTGCTGATGCTGGACAGTCCAGCAGCCCTCACCCAGAGGGCGTATACATGACCACGGACCAGATCATGGAGCCGGTTCGTAACTCTCAGTCGCACTCTCAGTCTCCTGCACCATTTTCTGATGCACCGCGCAAGTCTGCTTTTGCGCGTCTATGCAGCGACTTTATTCATCTCGGAGGGAAGCCGTTCAGTGGCTCCGAGACTATTCTGGAGGTCCAGGCTTGGATCAGAGTTTGCGAGCGTAATTTTACTCGCATGTCTATCCCCGACCACGACAGAGTTCTTGTTGCTTCTAGCCATCTTGAGGGTCGTGCCTTGGATTGGTACGAGCTGCTTGTCTCCGAGACCGATGAGGCTCACTCACTTGGGACCGGTTCCGAGAGCGCTTCTTGCTCAAGTTTGTTCCCGAGTCCGAGAAGATAGCCCTTGCACGCCGCTTTATTGACCTTAAGCAAGGGAAGACCTTTGTTGCTGATTATTCATCATCTTTCAAGGCCATGTCCAAGTATGGCATCGAGTTCATTAGCTCCCCTTATAAGAAGAATTTCAAGTTTGTAGAAGGCCTGAAGAAATATTTGAAGAAACAGCTTATGCTCCAACTTAAGCTCCCGTTTGATGAGCTAGTTGACGCAGCGCTTCACCTTGAAGCGGTTGAGCGTGAGAGAGACAGTGATGGAGATGGTGAGGGTTCCAAAAATCCCAATCAGAAGCGGGGCCCATTTCAGAAGTCCAAGTCTTGGCATAAGAAGAAGAAGACAGACAGCTCTACTTCTCAGACTCAGCCTCATTCTATTGCTCAGCTTAGTGGAACGCCTTCCATTCGGAAGTGTTTCAACTGTGGATCTACCGATCATATGTTTAAAAAATGTCCCAAGCCTCTTTTCTGCCGCTATTGTAAGAAGGAGGGTCATCTTATTGCCACTTGTCCTACTGCACCTCCTAGATCTGGCAAGCTTAATGCTGCCAAGGCTCCTACATCTTCAGCTCAGCCTCGAGGTACGCATCCTTCCATTCTCGAAGGTTCTATTTTATTTCATGGTAGATCTTGTAGAGTTCTCTTTGATACAGGTGCCTCTCACTCATTCGTATCAAAGGAACTAGTTGATACTTTATCTTTGAATGTTACTTGTTTGGTTTCTTCACTAAGGATTGTGAATCCCATCGGCGGATCCACGACCCTTCGCCTGCTTTGTGAGGATATAGATATTGATCTTTGTGGATTTTCTTTCCGTGCGAATCTGCACGTTATGGAGTATTTGGGCTTTGACATGATTCTTGGCATGGATTGGCTCACTCAGTACGACGCCAAAATCATTTGTTCGGAGCGGATATTATTTCTTCTTTATCCTAACTCGTCCGCTCCATTAGCTATTGCTCTTCAGGATGTGGGGATTTCTGATATTACTTTATTTGCTCTTGATTCACGAGATGAGAATGTAGACATATCTTGTATTCCTGTTGTTCGGGATTCCCCGATATATTCGAGCCAGTATCAGGCCTGCCGCCAAAGCGGGCCATTGAGTTCCGCATCGATCTCATTCCAAGCTCCACCCAGTTGGACGCCCTCCTACGAGGATGTCTACTAAAGAGAATGAGGAACTCAGGAAGCAGTTAGTAGAGCTTGAGGCGAAGCAGTTCATTCGGTCCAGTTCTTCGCCATGGGGTGCTGCTGTGGTCTTCGTTAAGAAGCCCGATGGCTCTCTTAGGCTTTGCATTGACTATTGCAAGCTTAATGAGTTGACCATCAGAAATCGTTATCTATTGCCACGGATAGACGATATGTTTGATCAGTTGAGCGATGTGAAGGTCTTTTCCTAGCTCGACCTTGCCACCGGATTTCATCAGCTCCGAGTTATGGAAGATAGCATTCCTCTTACCGCTTTCCGCACTCGTTATGGTTCTTTTGAGTGGTTGGTCATGCCATTCGGCTTGACGAACGCACCGGCTTTCTTCGTCGATCTTATGAATCGAGTATTCCGGGAATACATCGATAGATTCGTTCTGGTTTTCATCGACGATATTCTTATTTATTCTAGATCCGAGGCAGAGCATGCTCATCATTTGCGGGTCGTCTTGGATACTCTTCGTCAGTATCAGCTTAAGACCGAGCTCTCCAAGTGCCATTTTTGGAAGAGCAAGGTCAAGTTCTTGGACCATATTGTATCATCTGAGGGTATTTCTGTCGATCCTGCCAAGATCGAAGCTATTCAGAATTGGAAGCAGCCCAAGAACGTTCATGATATTCGCAGCTTCCTTGGTCTGGCGGGTTATTACCGTCGGTTTATCAAGGATTTCTCTCTAGTTGCACTTCCCCTTACGACACTGACTCGTAAGGGTGTTCGCTTTATTTGGTCTGATAAGTGTGAAGCTTCCTTTCAGCGACTGAAGGAACTTCTTACTCATGCTCCTATTCTGGTGGTTCCAGAGAGTAACCATGATCTTGTTGTATACACCGATGCTTGTGGTAGCAAGCTCGGTGCCGTGCTTATGCAGAAGGATCGGGTAGTTGCTTATACTTCCGGGCAACTACGTCCGAATGAGGTTCGCTATCCTACTCATGATCTTGAGTTAGCAGCTATCGTCTTTGCCTTGAAGACGTGGCGTCACTTTCTATTAGGCGAACGCTTCATTCCTTACACCGATCACAAGTCGCTGAAGTATCTATTCAGTCAGAGGGATCTCAATATGAGGCAGCAGCGATGGCTTGAGTATTCAGTATACCCCTGGCAAGGGTAATCGAGTTGCAGATGCGCTCAGTCGAAGCACTTGGCGGTAGTTTCTATGATGATTGCCGAGTGGGATATTCTTGAGACCCTGTCTTTGTGTGATATTAGAGATCGAGCTCCATCTTCTGATTCTCCAGTCTTATTATTTAGCTTGGAAGCTCGTCCTATCTTATTGGATCGCATTGCCTATGCTCAACGGCAGGATCCAGACTTATTGCATCTTATTCATCTTCTCGAGTTAGGATCCAGTGATGAGACATTGCTGGATTATTCTCTTGATTTTCATCGGTGTCTTCGTAGGAAGAACCATTTTGTTGTACCATCTGATTTATCACTTAGGCGTGACATTCTAGACGAGTGCCATCGCACTAAGTACACTATACATCCCGGTTCGAGTGAGATGTATGCCGATATGTGCCGACTATATTATTGGGAGGGTTTGAAGAGAGATGTTGCAAGTTATGTGAGCGGTTGCATGACTTGTCAATAGATCAAGGCCGAGCATCAGCGTCCATCTGGTCTTCTTCAGCCTCTAGAGATTCCATTAAGAAAATGGGATATGATATCCATGGATTTCATTGACGGTCTGCCTCGATCGAGGTCAGGCCATACTTCTATCTGGGTAATTGTTGATCGCTTGACCAAATCGGCTCATTTCATTCCGATTAAGTCCACTCGGACTGCACCTCTGTTGGCCAAGCTCTATGTGAAGGAAGTCGTACGACTTCATGACATTCCTAGCTCTATCGTGTGTGATCGAGACACCATTTTCACTAGTCACTTCTGGAAGTGCCTACAGTCAGCTTTGGACACAAAGCTGAATCTCTCTACCGCTTATCACCCTCAGACCGACGGTCAGACTAAGAGGGTGAATCGTGTTTTGGAGGATCTTTTGCGTTGTTGTATTCTGGATTTCGGAGGTAGTTGGGAGGATCACTTACCTCTCGTAGAGTTCTCCTACAACAACAGCTATCAGTCTAGTATTGGCATGACACCTTTCGAGGCTCTATACGGAAGGCCATGTCGCTCTCCTGCTTGTTGGTTAGAATCTGGCGAGAAGCTCATTCTTGGTCCAGATTCAGTTCGGGAATCTTCTGAAAAGATGGTTCTTATCCATCAGAGAATGAGAGAGGCACAGGACCGCCAGAAATCCTACGCGGACAACCGTAGAAGCTTCTTGAGTTCTCCATTGGTGATTTTGTCTTCATTCGGATTTCTCCCATGAAGGGGGTTGTGCGTTTCAGCACTATAGGGAAATTGGCTCCTCGCTATGTTGGACCATTTCCTATCACAGAACGCATCGGCCCCGTTGCTTATTGTGTGGCTCTACCTGCTCACTTTTCTGGAATGCATGACGTGTTCCATGTGTCTCAGCTTCGCAAGTGTGTGCGCGATCCTGATTCTATTATTGAGCCACATATCGTGCCTGATTTAGAGATCTCACCTGATTTATCATTGGAGCAGCAACCTCTTCGTTTTCTTGATTCGGAGATCAGATGCCTTCACAACAAAGAGGTTCAGCTTGTGAAAATTCAATTGTCACCGAATCCTAAGGACTACACTTGGGAGACCAGAGAATTTATCGAGCGTTCTTATCCTGGCTTTCTTCCATCTTCTAGTACGGGTGAGAATCTCTATTTGATCTTCTATCATTTCTTTTGTGGATTAGACGCTATAGACGACGTCCATCTTAAGGAATTGCGGGGACACAATTTTATTAAGGGGGGAGTCTGTAACAACCTGGGATTTGCATTACCGAAAAAAAGATTTTTTTTTTAGGATTTTAGTTAAATGGAGCAAATGGATTTTTGGGATAAGGATAATTTATTTAAAAATATGGACATTTTAAATAAATGGGATTTTAAAAATGAGGCGAAGTATTATTTTGGAACAATTAAAAGTTAATGGGAAATTTAAGAAGGGGATTTGGTTAAGTATGGGTTTTCATGGCTGTGTTAACACTTAAACAATTTTTATACATGTTTAGAGCCACTCTCTCTTAAAGGGTCCATTAGCCTAACCCAAACCCACTTACCATTCTATAAATCATCTCAAACTCTTAACCCACATTCATTCCAACCCTAATCAAATTTTTTTTCCTAAAACCCTAAACCTAAAAATGGCCTCCATGCTTAGGAAAGCTCCATCCTCTCTTATATTGGCTTAAGCTAGTTAAAGTAAGGGAAGGTAATGCAAAAACTCTCTTGTAATCCATTTCTAACTCTCTTTAATTTCTGGAAATCATGTTGTAACTCTTGGTTTTATGTGTTTTGGTATTTTTCTAGCTCCTTGATCATCATCTCTTAGCTTTGGTTAGTGCCATATAGGTGTTTGTTCTCTTGCTTGAGAGGAATACTAGGTAAACCCTCTCCTAATCTATGTATAAGCATATCTTAATTTCTGAAATTAGTTTGTAATCCTCTTTTTTTGTGCATTTAGATTGTGAAACTCTTTGATCTTCTTTTCATTGCTTGGAAAAGAGGTGATATATGCTAGCTGAAATTATAATTAGTGTATTGCTGTTAGTAAATTGTTCATATCTCATTCATATTAAATCGGATTAATATTTTCTTGATGTTCTGGAAAGCTTATTCTGTAGCCTATAACTTTTATGTTTTGTGCTTTGCCTAATCTTGAGGTTTGAATGGTCGAAATCATATTTGTTTGTTGCTGACCTGACAACAAACTACAGGGTTGATAAAAATAAAAACCTGAAATTGTTTTGGCCATAAGTTACTCATTTCTTATCCAAATCATATAATTTTGGATGTTCTGGAAAGCATAGAGATAGGGATAAAATTTTCATGTTTTGAGTTTCATGAAATTTTGAAGTTAATTTGGTCAAAACTGTGCATTCTTGCCACTGTCCCGAGAGCAAAATGACAGTGATGTATAATTAAGATCTGAGAATTGTTTTAGTCATAGAATTTTCATCCCTGATCGGAATTTGACGATCTTGGTCATTCCGAAAAGCTTAGAAACTAAGCTACAACTTTTATTTTATTAGTTTTGCCAGAATTTGAAGTTTACTATGCCAAAATTATGGTTTTTCATCTCTGGCCTGTTAGTGCATAGCTACAGGCCTTTGTCGGATTTCAGCGCAGAACCCCGACTTTACGACGCCATCCCGGGCTCTCCCTATGTCGGATTTTATTGATTTTGATCTTATTGGAAAGATGAGGTCAAGATCTTCATCTCTGCAGAATTTGGTTAAGATCTGAATGCGTTTGATACTTCATTTTTATTGCCAAAGTAGCACCTAGAAACTGTTTTGAAAAACATTGATTAATTTTAATTCAAACGTCCAACTTCGCGACCTCGCTGCGAGCAGGTTCTATGTTCGATTTTATCGATTTTGGTCTCGTTGGAAAGATGAGATCGAGATCTTCAAGCTTGCAAAGTTTGGTTTAGATCTGGGCGCGTACTTCATTTTTATTGTCGAAGTAGCACCCAGAAACTGTTTTACAACAGTAATCATTTTCAGTATCGTCGGGCCATCTTTGAGACGTTGTCATTTCTTCGTTTCAAGTCGGAATTGAACGATTCTTATTGCATATTGAAGTAGGAGTATTGTACTATGCTCCTGCAAATTTTCATCAAGATCTGGGTTGATATGACCCTTCAACCATGTCGTCGAAGTGTGACCTTTGGACTGTTTTGACACAGCAAAGTTTTATGATTTTTGTCCGACTTTGAGACGACGCAGTTTCTTCGTTTCATGTCGGAATTGCCCGATATTTTTGCAGTTTGGAGAAGGGATGTTGCTCTTCATTCCTGCAAATTTTTACGTCATTTAGACTATGTTTACAGGTTCAAATCTGCCGTCGAACCAGTGACTTCGACTTGTTTTCAGCGATTTTATACTTGGTATAATTTCGACTATTTTTCTGAGATTTTTCGATTTCTTTGATATTTGTCTCTAGATTTCGTGCGCGGATTTAATAAATAATTTTAAAGTCATTTTCCATCAAATTAGCTTTTGAAACTATTATTTAGTATTATTTTAAGTATTAAATTAATTACTCCATAATAGGAGAATTCAAAGGCTATTTCTAAAGAGGTTTTCAAACGATTAAGAATCCGCTTTCTTCAACTATTTTCTATGTAAAATATACACTCTTCTGCACTTCGAGCGAAGTGGAAAGGTGATTAAATGGTTAGGTAAAACACGGACCATGAATCCGCGCGTTTATCTTTCCGATTAATCCCCGACCTATTCGATTGATCGTTTTGGCCTTTTGGCCTAGTTTACCGATGACATGAGGTGAACTTTTTACTGCTTTGAGTGTGGAAGCTTACTATTGGTTAGAAAACCGTTTAGTACGAACGTTGGGGTATGGGACTCACGTTACTACTTTATGGGTTCCTTGCTAAAAGTTCGTGACACATTCCTTTTAATACCTTTGGGATAGTGTCTTCGGACTGTCTCGCTTAGAGGTATCGTTTTGGCATCTCTACTTAGATGGCCGTTATACATCTCTACATAGATGTATCGTTTTTTGCATCTCTACTTAGATGGCCGTTATACATCTCTACATAGATGTATCGATTTTGGCATCTCTACTTAGATGGCCTGTTATACATCTCTATTTAGATGTATCGTTTTTGACATCTCTACCTAGATGTTTATGTTTTGGCATTTGTGCTTACGTTATGCCGATGATATGAGGCTTATTATACATTTCTACTTAGATGTTTTGTTTTGACATTTGTGACTATGTTGTGCCAATGATACAAGGCTTGCTATACATCTCTACTTAGATGTTTAATTCTTCTCTTTGTGAGAGTTCGTGGTCTATGTTATATATCGCCTCATTATCTATCATGTTTATCTCAGTTTATTAACTGATTGTTTAGCTAGCCTGACCCGAGTGTTTTTCGTTCGGGTCAGACCGAGTTGTTTCAGGTTAGGCCTCTGGACTTAGCTTTCTGTGCTCCCTCTTGGACATTATCTGCTATGCTGATAGATAGCTCTTTATATTTTTCCACTATTTTGATACTCTGATTATTCAGTCTCTTATGTACATATCTTTGACTCACATGTGTGAGCGGTGGCTTTGTACCCACCTTTTTGATATTTGGATCTGTATTGACGATATATTGTACCTATGTTCTGTGACTGTTCTGTGACTGTTCTGTGATGATGATGTTATCATTTAGTATTATGTTTGTTCTGAACCTATTTTCCTTAGCCATTGTAATTTCGTTATAAATATCTATTGGATATGTCGAACCACTTGAAAAAAAAGCGATACCACATTTTGACGTATTCGGTAGATAGTTATAGCTTGATTACATATGGTCGCTTTCATTATACTCTATTCTCCATTCCAGCAGACGGTATTACTCCGTAATACTCTTTGTTAGAATGGGTCTCAGAGTGGGGCGTTACATGATGTTTGGATACTATGTGATGTTTGTATTTGTTTGTTTGATGTGTTTTTTAGTTGTTTTAGTATAATTAGAGAGATGTCCTCATTTCATGCAGATTGACGTTAAAGGTGTTTAAAATGTGATGCAGCTGAAATATATTGTTCCTAGAGGTCTAGGGGAGAAATAAACCAAATCAAATGAAGTTTGAAGGAGTTTCGAGGCAAGAAAATCATGTTGGTGGTGGGAAGCAAATCATGTTGGTGGAAATGCACAAAATAAGTCTGTGTTGGAAAGATTGGTGGAGGACTTCGGGCTCAAGGCGTAGGGACTTTGGTGTAGGACGTTGAAAACTCTAGGCTTACAATATAAATTTAGTTAAGGCATTATGTCGGTGCCGACATGGTACAACCCGAGACATTTCTGCGGCTACTTAGGGATATAGAGGAGTAGATTTCACACCAAAAAGGTTACCACCGAGAAGTTGAGTTATTCAAATTTGGTAAAGTACAATGCTCGATGCTGATATATTTGCTCTGGGAGCTTCAAGGTGCTGTTTCAGGAAGAGAAGAAGGTAACTTCAAGGCATAGTGCAAAAAGGCCGAGGAGTTAGGATTTAAGAAACTTAACCCACTTTTGTTAAGTAATCATGCCAATGCTGATATGATTATCACGGTCGGTGCCATGAGAAATACGGATTACGGATCTTAAGGATAGAATAACACTAGAGTGGAGGGGGGTGAATAGTGTTTTATGGATTTTCTAAATCTTTTGAAACTTATGTAATTTAATCAACAACAAATGCAATTCACAGACACAGATATAATCATAGAACCAGACACAGATTTAAGTATTAAATAAAAGCAGTAAAGGAAAGAACACATCAGGATTTTATACTGGTTCAGAGTTACCCTACATCCAGTCCCGTACAATCGTATGGATTTCTTATCAAAATAATATCCTAGATTACACCCTCGGTTTCAAGGCTACGAGGAACACCCTTCTGTATTCGAGTCAAGGGAAAACACTCTTGATTTAACTAGGTTACAAGATCACCTAATTGATTGTCGGGGCTACAATCACACCCAATTGATTTCAAGGATCGACCGCACCTTTTACTTAATAGTTTGATTTACAAAAGATTCTATAACTCTAAATAGCACAAAGATCTTATGGAAAGAGTGGTAGAGAATCAAACAAGAGATAATCAAGTTTGATTCACTTGGTATTTTGGCAAAGTATAGTTTAGGATTCTTTAGAATAAATGTGGAAGATGAAGAGGAGAGAAAATAAATGAAATCTGGTATAAAATTCATTTAGAACTTACTGGTATTTATAGTAAAGCAACAACCATATCTATTCGTGAAAGGATACGACGAATAGACACTTCTTTTGAAAATTGAAATTTGAAAATAACGGACACCATGTCGACATGGGGGTTGAGGGATGTCGATATGCTCAAGGCAAAATTGATATTTTGATTTTCTTATTAAAAATGGTTTCTTTAATTTGTCAAAACAATTTCTAAACTTTGTAGATATATTTGAATATAGTTTAAACATATAAAAGAGATTGGAAAGTAATTTTTAATATATATAATCTTAATCTATAAAGTGATTTAAAATCTGAGTATATAAATGTTTTAAAGCTACATATTTAAAACAAGAGATTGTTAAAAACAAGGACAATTTTGAAATCAAAATATTAAAAATGATAAAAATAGTTTTGAGGCTAAAATATTTAAAACCAAGAGAGACGTCTTTTTGAAAAGAGGGTTTCGAAAACATTTTTTTTAAAAGATATATTTTCGGAAAGCATTTTTATAAAATTAGTGGATATCAAAATAGGACCACTATATGTTCCACTAGATATTGTCATGGGTTCCATTCCTTTAACAGGCTCGAAGTGGATTCCATTCCACGAATAAATTTCGAATAAAGATGTAAGTGCTTTCAAGAAATTTTAACATAATTCTAGACTCGGTACTTATCTCGTACTATTGAAATCTTAAACTCTTGATATCTTGATACTCATGAGTCTACAATCTTGATATTTTCAGTCTTGAATCTCTATATTGTACAGTCTTCATTCTTGGTACCCACATGTTTGTAACCTGCATATACATATATATCTAAATTATAATGTTAGTATTTATATTTTATAACAAGTTCTAAGGTTGTTGTCATCAAAACCATCATCTCAAGGACTAACAATCTCCCCCTTTTTGATGATGACAACCTATGTTTATAGAATGTACTTCTCCTTCACAATAAATACCCCCTAAAACTAATAACTTCCCCTTAATCTAAGCCAACCCGCTCTATTTTATATTTCTCCCCCTTTTCATCAACAAAAACAAATTCTGAACTTATATATAGCTCCTCCTTAATCTAATACTATCCAAACTAAATACTAATAAGGAAGAATAATAAGCGAAACAAAAATTTTATTATATACGATGTTATATTTACATATACATATGGAACATAAACACACAAATATATTCAATATCTCCTAGTATCTTTTCTATAGGATGATCTTTTAAAAGATTAATTTTTTTATTTAGACGAATACGTTCATTATTTGTTTCAATTGATTCATTATTTAGGGTAGCAAAATCTTCTTCATCATTAATTTGTTCAACATCTTTGAAATTTTCATCAAACAAAACATGCGTTGTTTCTTCAATGGTATCAGTTCTTAAATTGAAAACTCTGTATGCTTTACTTTTATTAGAATATCCAATAAAGATTCCTTTGTCGGATTTAGGATCAAATTTATCCAAATTGTCTTTTGTATTTAGAATAAAATATTTACTTCCAAAGATTCTAAAATAAGATACCTTTGATTTCTTCTTGTAAAGAAGTTCATAAGGTGTTTTATCAGTTAACGGTCTAATTAATATTCTATTCAAAATGTAGCAAGCTGCAGAGACTGCTTCAGCCCAAAAATGTTTTGGTATATTACTATCTGAAAGCATTATTCTAGCACACTCTTAAATCGTCCTATTTTTATGTTCTTCCACTCCCTTTTGTTGCGGAGTTCTTGAAAAGGAGAAATTATGAGTTATTCCCTTTTATTGCAGAATCACTCAAAATTTTCATTTTCAAATTCCCCACCGTGATCACTACGAACAGTTATAATTTTTAAAGAAAGTTGGTTTTGATGTCTTTTTGTCAAAAAATTAAATGAATTAAAAGTATCACTTTTATGTTTCATAAAAATTAATATCCATGTAAACCTAGAATAATCATATAGAATTAAGACATATTTATTGTGATTTATTGATTGAATTTGAGATGAACCAAACAAATCTAGATGAAGTAACTCAAGAGGTTTTGAAGTTGAAATCATATCTTTTAATTTGAAAGAACTCTTTCTAAGTTTTCCTAATTGATAAGCATCACATATACTATCTATTTTAAAATTCAAATGCCCAAATCTTTTATGCCAAATCCAAGGGTCACTTGTATTAGACAAAAGACATAGATTCATTTGAGATTTTCATACTAAGAATATAAATATTTTTCTTCCTAATTCCTTAAAATATAATATTTGAATTATTATCTTTGATGTGACACTTATCTTTTTCAAATTTAATTTTGTATCCTTTATCGCAAAGTTGACTAATGCTAAGCATATTGTGCTTCAGATTCTTAACTAATAAAACATTAGAAATAGTAGGAGTTTTAGAGTTATCGACATTGTCGATGCCAATCACATATCCTTTTGAGTTTTCTCCAGAATTAAACAATCCTCCATCTTTATAGATGATATCATTGAGCATATCTGGATTACCAGTCATGTGTCTTGAACAACCACTATCAAGTATCCACTTATTCTTCTTGATTTGCACAATTTGTCCATTGGGTGTTGATTCTTCAAAGGCCATATAACATTTTTATTTCTGCACAGAATACAAACTCGGTAGATAACTAGATTTTCTATAATAACTATATGCAGACTTATGAGACAATGATGATTTGAACAGTTTTAAACTAGTCTTGACAAAATCCCCAAAATTAGCCATTTTAAAAACTTTTTCAAAATTCAGATTATGAAAACTTTGAAAACCAATGCTCTAATACCAAATGTGAGAAATGCGAATTATGGATCTTAAGGCTGCAATAACACTAGAGGAAGGGGGGTTGAATAGTGTTTTATGGATTTTCTAAATCTTTTTGAAATTTATGTAATTTAATCACCAACCAATGAAATTCACATACATAGATATAATCAGAGAATCAGACACAAACGCAAATACTAAATAAAAGCAGTAAAGGAAAGAACACATCAGGATTTTATACTTGTTCGGAGTCACCCTACATCAAGTACCGTACAATCGTACAGATTTCTTATCAAAATAATGTAACAACCCGCATATTTAACGATTTTATATTTAAATGTTTAATTTAAATATAGCGTCGTTAGTCGGATTTAGGTCCAAAAAGCTACTTTTTGCAAACAGCCGAATTGGGGCTCGAAACCACTTCCATTGAGTCCAAAATGGCGTTTGCGATCTTTTTGAGTATAATCTTTGATATGTTTGGAGTTTGTGAAATTTTGCCCCTTTTTCTACTTGGGCTTAAGTTTGGGTTCAGCCCCAATCTCCTCTTAACCCTCTAGCTCACTAACTCTTCATCCATTCATCCTCATTTCATTCCTTTAGCTTAAGAAAACTGAAAATGGGGGAAAGAAAGAAGAATTAGAAACTCCAAGCCCTAGTTCCATTTGCAAACTCCAAATTCTTGCTCCAATATCAAAGAGAAGACATTGGTAAGCCTCCTCTTCATCTTCTCCATCTCTTCTCCTCTTCAATTTCAAAAATTCCTAAGCTCTAATTTAGGAAAATATGTGTTTTATTCTTAGATTGAAGCTAGTAGAGTAGAAGTGGAGATTAGTTGGTCTTCTCCTTGCAAATTAAACTCCTTCTTGTGTTTGTGCTCTCATCTTTGTTTGTGTGCAAAAAGGTGAGATTTTTATCTCACATCTATGACTATAAGTATCTTTGGTTGTTAGGTATGAATTCCTAACAATTATTCATGTGCAATTGCTTTTGATTTGGATTGGTTTTATGAACATTGCAATTTTTGGTGTTATGAAGTCAAAAGTTCTAAAAATCATAACTTTGATGTTTTAATCATGTTTTTGGAGGTGTATGAAAGAGCCAGTAGTGCAGGGTTGTCGTATGGCATAAACCCATAGCATCCACCGCTCGTTCATTTGCAATTCATTTGGATTTTTGCCTTTATGGGCTTGGCTGATTTTTGCCTACAGGGAGATTTCAGACGTCTGAACTCTAATTTCAGACGTCTGGTTTCAAAATTCAGATGTCTGGTTTGGAAATTCAGACGTCTGGAATTGGTCCCTGGAAGACGCAAAAAGGCAGAGTCAAAATCCAGACGTCTGGAAATCCATTCAGACGCCTAGTAGTGGTTCAGACGTCTGGAAGGAAATTCAGACGTCTGAAATGCGCAGTTTTGCCTATTTTGGCTAATTTTGAGTTAATTTCCAACTTTTATCGATTCGTGTCGATTCCAATTAGTTGTTATTGCATATTTGACTTTGATGACTTGTTTTTGACTTCATTCACGGGGTTTATAAATAATCTCTCTAAATCGTATTAAAAGCTCCCTTCTCCAAATTATAAATTCTATTTGTAATGCACACACACAATTTCACACTTCGAGCGAAGTGGAAGGAAGATTAAATGGTTAGGTAAAATACGGACCATGAATCCGTGCGTTTGTCTTCCCGATTAGTCCCCGACCTATTCGATTGATCGTTTTGACCTTCGGGTTTGGTTTATCGATGATATGAGGTAAACTTTGTACTGCTTTGAGTGTGAAAATGACTGACGGATAGTAAACCGTTTAGTACGAACGAGTGGTCATGGGACATACGTTAACACTTTTCGGATTCCTTTTCGAGAGTTGTAACACATTCCGCCAGTTAGTGGTGTCCAGTACTGGGCCTCCGGACCTTCATCACTACGGTTTGTTGCCTTCGGGTATGTTGCCTTCGGGTTTGTACCTTCGGGTTTGTGCCTTCGGGTTTGTTGCCCTTTAGTATCGCTTACGATATTTGTCGTTATGAGCCGCATGGGTGATATTGGGTTGCCCTTTAGTATCTCTTTCGATGTTGGTCGTTATGAGCCGCATGGGTGATATTGGGTTTGGAGTCTTCGGGCTCATGGATCCTTATTTATACAGTACTGAGCTCGAGCAATTTTATGATGTTTCATTGATATGTATATTCCCTTGGTATCGCCCTTCGATGTTTGTCATTTTGAGCCGCATGAAGTATAGCGATTATCTTGTGGAACTTGTATACCTTATGGGTATTTGTTATTTGCCTTTTGGCTTGATTTGGGATAATTGTATCCTTTGTTTATCTATGTCGCCGACGAAATGAGGCTTGTTCTATATGATTCATCTTTTTTTGATGATTGTGTTATCTCTTTTAGAGATATTTGTTATACTTTGTAACCTTGCAGGTTTATTGTTGTTCAGTTTATCTAACTGATTTGTTTAGCTAGACTGACCCGTGTATTTTATACTCGGGTCAGACCGAGATGTTTCAGGTTAGGTACTTTGGACTTAGCCTATTTTTCTTCTGCATGGACTACTTCGCTAACTTCTTTTTGTCATAGCTTTTGTGTAGTCATATTATGTTGAAACTCTGATATTTATTCTTCTGGATTTGTCTGTATATTGTGGTTGGCTATACCACTTGACATGTATTATTTTGTATACTCTGCTATGTATCGGTAGATATGTATATGATGGTTTACTGTTCTGTGATGTTTCCCACGTTTGAGTTGTTATATTCTGTTCTGATAGATCCTCCAGCCACCTATGGTTTTGTTTTAAGTATTCATTGGATATGTCGATCGGTTTGGTGTGATTATTGTCGACGTATTTAATAGATAGTTAAAGAAAGACTGTAGATGGTCGCTCCTATCCAGCCTTATTCTCCATGTTAGCAGACGGTATTATCTATTAATACTCTTTGCTAGCGTGGGTATAGAGGTGGGGCGTCACAACTTGGTATCGGAGCTGAGTTCAGAACAACGTATGATAAACACAGAATAGAAGCACATATTACGATACATCAAAGTGTATAGGTGATACAAATCTTTGATTCATCGTGTCTCTCTATTTCATGAAGGTTATACAGAATTTGGGAATACGTCTAGGAATGCATTTTATTCCGTAGTATTCCATATTGTAATATATACCTTGTGAATAATCTCGTTCTTATCATACTTTCAGCGTATGGCTGGAAGAGGCAGGGGACGACGTTCGGATGCTGGGCAATCCAGTGGCACACATCCGGATGGCGTTTATATGTCTGTCGATCAGTTTATGGAGTTGTTTAGGAGCACTCAGCCTCCAGTTCCTCCTCGAGTGTCTCTACCTTGCAAGTCTGCCTTTGCACGTCAGTGCAGTGATTTTGCTCATCTTGGAGGAAAGCCGTTTAAAGGCTCTGAATCCGTTCTTGAAGTCCAAGCTTGGTTTCGCACATGCGAGCGTATCTTCTCTCGTATGGATCTTTCTGACCATGATAGAGTTCTTGTAACTTCTAGCTTATTACATGAGCGTGCCCTTGATTGGTATGAGCTTCTTATAGCCGAAATTGATGAGTCTACTCTTTCTTGGACTCAGTTTCGGGAGCGATTTGAACTCAAGTTCGTTCCTGAATCTGAAAAAGTTTTATTGACCCGTCGCTTCCTTGAGTTGAAGCAAGGGAAGTCTTCTGTTTCTGAATATGTTGCATCATTCGAGGCTTTATCTAAGTATGGTCTTGAATTCATTAGCACTTCTTATAAGAAGAATTTAAAGTTTGTCTCTGGTCTTAAGAAGTATCTTAAGAAGTCTTTGTTGCTTCAGCTTAAGCTTTCTTTTGAAGAATTAGTAGATTCGGCACTTCATCTCGAAGCTGTTGAGAAGGAGTGTGATAGTGGTGAGGATGTTGAGGTTTCTAAGAACCCCAACAAGAAGCAGTTTCCGTTTCAGAAGAGGTCTTTTCCTTCTAAGAAGAAGAAGACTGGTGGTTCTAGCTCTCAGACTCAGCCTTCTGGAACACCTTTTATTCGGAAGTGTTTTAATTGTGGCTCTCCGGATCATATTATTCGAGCTTGTCCTAAGCCTCTCTTCTGCCGCTATTGCAAGAAGGAAGGTCATCATGTTTCAGTTTGCCCTACTATTCCTGGTGGTGCCAAATTTGGCAAGCTTAGTGCTGCCAAGGCTTCTGAAGGTCCTTCTCAACCCAAAGGTATATCTCCATCTATTTTGGAAGGTTCTATTTTATTTCATGATCATAGTATTCGAGTTCTTTTCGATACGGGTGCTTCACATTCTTTCATATGGAAAAAGCTCGTCGATGATTCATCTTTGGATGTTTCTTGTATGGTTACTTCTTTAAGGATTGCGAATCCTATTGGGGGATCCGCGACCCTTAGCTTGCTTTGTGATGATGTTGAGATTATTTTATGTGGTTTTTCTTTTCGTGCGAATCTGCACGTTATTTCTTGTCTAGGATTTGATATGATTTTGGGTATGGACTGGCTAATGAGATATGATGCCAGGATTATTTGTTCGGAGAGAATTATATATCTTCGACATTCGGATTCGCCTACTCAGCTATCTCTTGTTCTTCGGGATGTGGATAATTCCGAGATGGCTTTATATTCTCTTGAATTGCGAGATGATGATGATATATCTCGTATTCCTATTGCTTGTGACTTTCCTGATGTTTTTGAGCCTGTATTGGGTTTGCCACCCAAGCGGGCAATTGAGTTCCGCATTGATCTCATTCCAGGCGCGCAGCCAGTTAGTCGTCCTCCTACGAGGATGTCTACAAAGGAAAATGAGGAACTCAAGAAGCAGCTTTTAGAGCTTGAGTCCAAGCATTTGATTCAGTCCAGTTTTTCTCCGTGGGGATCCGCGGTCGTCTTCGTGAAGAAATCTGATGGAACTCTTAGGCTTTGCATTGACTATCGCAAGCTTAACGAGTTAACCATCAGAAATAGGTATCCATTGCCTAGGATCGATGATATGTTCGATTTATTGAGTGGTGCTAAGGTCTTTTCTCAACTCGACCTTGCCACAGGTTTTCATCAATTACAAGTCGCGGAGGATAGCATACCTCTTACAGCTTTCCTCACTCGATATGGTTCTTTCGAGTGGCTCGTTATGCCGTTCGGTTTGACGAACGCTCCTGCTTTCTTTGTTGATCTCATGAATTGGATATTCCGGGAATATCTCGACAGGTTTGTCCTTGTATTCATTGATGATATCCTTATTTATTCTAAGTCTGAAGCCGAGCATGCTAATCACTTGAGTATTGTCTTGAGCACTCTCCATCACCATCAGCTTAAAGCCAAATTCTCCACGTTCCACTTTTGGGAGAATAAAGTTAAGTTCTCAGGCCATGTTGTATCTTCTGATGGCATTTCGGTCGATCCCTCAAAGATCGAAGCCATCCAGAATTGGAAGAGGCCTGAGAATGTGCATGAGATCCATAGTTTCCTTGGATTGGCGGGTTATTACCGTCGGTTCATTAAGGACTTTTCCCGTGTTGTGCTTCCTCTCACCAGCCTTACTCGAAAAGGCATTCGTTATGTTTGGTCCGACAAGTGTGAAGCTTCCTTTCAGACATTGAAGGAACTTCTCACTAATGCTCCTATTCTTGTGGTTCCCAAAGGGAATCATAATCTTGTTGTGTACACCGATGCTTGTGGTAGTGGTCTCGGTGCTGTTCTTATGCAGAAGGATCGGGTAGTTGCGTATGCTTCTAGGCAATTGCGTCCGAATGAAGTTATCTATGCACTCATGATCTTGAGTTAACCGCCATTGTCTTCGCCTTGAAGATTTGGTGACATTATTTATTAGGCGAGCGCTTCATTCTCTATACCGATCATAAATCCTTGAAGTATTTGTTTACTCAGAAGGAACTCAATATGAGACAACAACGTTGGCTCGAGTTTCTTGCCTCCTATGACTTTGATATCCTATTTACCCCTGGTAAGGGTAATCGTGTTGCAGATGCGCTTAGTCGCAAACATTCGGCTGTTGTTTCTATGATGCTTGTCGAATGGGATGTTCTTGAGACTCTATCTTTTTGTGAGATTCGTGATCGAGGTTCATCTTCTGATTCTCCTATTTTATTATTTAGTTTGGGAGCTCGACCTATTTTATTGGATCGTATTGCCGATGCTCAGCGGTGTGATCCTGATTTGTTGCATCTTATTCAGCTTTGTGAGTCTGGATCTTGTGATGAGGCGTTGCAAGATTTCAGCATTGATTCTCATGGGTGTCTTCGTAAGAAGAACCGTCTTTTTGTGCCTTCTGATTTTGCACTTAGGCATGACATTCTTGATGACTGTCACCGTTCTAAATATATTATTCATCCTGGCGGTAGCAAGATGTATGCCGATATGCGTCGCCTTTATTATTGGGAAGGCATGAAGCGCGATGTGGCGAGTTATGTGAGTAATTGCATAACTTGTCAGCGTATTAAGGCCGAACATCAGTGTCCTTCTGGTCTTCTTCAGCCTCTTGAGATTCCATTGTGGAAATGGGATCAGATATCTATGAATTTCATTGACGACCTACCTCGCTCGAGATCAGGCCATTCTAGCATTTGGGTTATTATTGATTGCCTCACTAAGTCTGCTCATTTTGTCCCTATTAAGTCTAATAGGACTGCTTCGCATTTGGCTAAGTTATATGTTAAGGAAATCGTGAGACTTCACGGTGTTCCTAGTTCTATTGTGAGTGACCGTGATCCTTTATTCACGAGTCATTTTTGGCAGAGTCTTCAGCAAGCTTTGGGGACAAAGCTTAATTTTAGCACAGCTTATCATCCGCAGTCTGATGCACAGACTGAACGGGTGAATCGTATCTTGGAAGATCTTCTTCGTATTTGTATTTTTGATTTTGGTGGAAGTTGGGAGGATCACCTACCTCTTGTAGAGTTTTCCTACAACAATAGTTTTCAATCTAGTATCGGTATGGCTCCTTTCGAAGCCTTATACGGAAGGCCATGTCGATCACCTTCATGTTGGTTGGAATCTGGAGAGAAGCTTATTCTTGGCCCAGATTTTGTTCGTGATTCTTCCGAGAAGATTGATCTTATTCGATTGAGAATGAAAGAGGCACTAAGTCGCCAGAAATCCTACGCGGATAGCCGTAGGAAACCTCTCGAGTTCTCGATCTGTGGTCTTGTTTTTATTCGTGTTTCTCCTTTGAAAGGGGTTATGCGCTTCAGTACGACTGGGAAATTGGCTCCCCGTTATATAGGACCATTTTCTATTACTGAACGTATTGGCCTTGTGGCTTATAGAGTTTCACTTCCTGCTCATTTATCTGGTATTCATGACGTGTTTCACGTCTCGCAACTTCGAAAGTGTCTTCGGGAGTCGGATTCTGTTATTGCTTCTCCTGATTTGCAAGAGCTTGAGATCTCATCGGACTTATCTATTATATAGCAGCCTATTCGCGTACTTGACGTGGAGGTGCGACACCTTCGAAACAAGGACGTGCCGCTCGTTAAAGTTCAATGGTCCGTTAATTCCAATGATTGTACTTGGGAAACCAGAGAATTTATTGAGCGATTTTAACCGGGTTTTCTTTCTTCGCTTAGAAATGGTGAGTATGTCTTTTCATCTCAAGCTTATTTCCTTTACTTTTGGATGTTGTATGTTTGTAGTTGTTACAAATATCGTCTCTAGGAATTGCGAGGATGCAATTTTGTAAGGAGGGGAGATCTGTAACAACCCGCATATTTAACGATTTTATATTTAAATGTTTAATTTAAATATAGCGTCGTTAGTCGGATTTAGGTCCGAAAAGCTACGTTTTGCAAACGGCCGAATTGGAGCTCGAAACCACTTCCATTGAGTCCAAAATGGCATTTGCGATCTTTTTGAGTATAATCTTTGATATGTTTGGAGTTTGTGAAATTTTGCCCCTTTTTCTACTTGGGCTTGAGTTTGGGTTCAACCCCAATCTCCTCTTAACCCTCTAGCTCACTAACTCTTCATCCTCATTTCATTCCTTTAGCTTAAGAAAACTGAAAATGGGGGAAAGAAAGAAGAATTAGAAACTCCAATCCCTAGTTCCATTTGCAAACTCCAAATTCTTGCTCCAATATCAAAGAGAAGACATTGGTAAGCCTCCTCTTCATCTTCTCCATCTCTTCTCCTCTTCAATTTCAGAAATTCCTAAGCTCCAATTTAGGAAAACATGTGTTTTATTCTTAGATTGAAGCTAGTAGAGTAGAATTGGAGATTAGTTGGTCTTCTCCTTGCAAATTGAACCCCTTCTTGTGTTTGTGCTCTCATCTTTGTTTGTGTGCAAAAAGGTGAGATTTTTATCTCACATCTATGACTATAAGTATCTTTGGTTGTTAGGTATGAATTCCTAGCAATTATTCATGTGCAATTGCTTTTGATTTGGATTGGTTTTGTGAACATTGCAATTTTTGGTGTTATGAAGTCAAAAGTTCTAAAAATCATAACTTTGATGTTTTTAATCATGTTTTTGGAGGAGTATGAAAGAGCCAATAGTGCTGGGTTGTCGTATGGCATAAACCCATAGCATCCATCGCTCGTTCGTTTGCAATTCATTTGGATTTTTGCCTTTATAGGCTTGGCTGATTTTTGCCTACAGGGGGATTTCAGACGTCTGGTTTGGAAATTCAGACGTCTGGAATTGGTCCCTGAAAGACCCAAAAAGGCAGAGACAAAATCCAGACGTCTGGAAATCCATTCAGACGTCTGGTAGTGGTTCAGACGTCTGGAAGGAAATTCAGACGTCTGAAATGCGCAGTTTTGCCTATTTTGGCTAATTTTGAGTTAATTTCCAACTTTTATCGATTCGTGTTGATTCCAATTAGTTGTTATTGCATATTTGACTTTGATGACTTGTTTTTGACTTCATTCATGGGTTTTATAAACAATCTCTCTAAATCGTATTAAAAGCTCCCTTCTCCAAATTATAAATTCTATTTATAATGCACACACACAATTTCTCACTTCGAGCGAAGTGGAAGGAAGATTAAATGGTTAGGTAAAACACGGACCATGAATCCGTGCGTTTGTCTTTCCGATTAGTCCCCGACCTATTCGATTGATCGTTTTGACCTTCGGGTTTGGTTTATCGATGATATGAGGTAAACTTTGTACTGCTTTGAGTGTGAAAATGACTGACGGATAGTAAACCGTTTAGTGCGAACGAGTGGTTATGGGACATACGTTAACACTTTTCGGATTCCTTTTCGAGAGTTGTAACACATTCCGCCAGCTAGTGGTGTCCGGTAGTGGGCCTCCGGACCTTCACCACTTCGGGTTGTTGCCTTCGGGTATGTTGCCTTCGGGTATGTTGCCTTCGGGATTGTACCTTCGGGTTTGTGCCTTCGGGTTTGTTGCCCTTCAGTATCGCTTTCGATATTGGTCGTTATGAGCCGCATGGGTGATATTGGGTTGCACTTTAGTATCGCTTTCGATGTTGGTCGTTATGAGCCGCATGTGTGATATTGGGTTTGGAGTCTTCGGGCTCATGGATCCTTGTTTATACAGTACTGAGCTCGAGCAATTTTATGATGTTTCATTGATATGTATATTCCCTTGGCATCGCCTTTCGATGTTGGTCATTTTGAGCCGCATGAAGTATAGCGATTACCTTGTGGAACTTGTATACCTTATGGGTATTTGTTATTTGCCTTTTGGCTTGATTTGGGATAATTGTATCCTTTGTTTATCTATGTCGCCGATGATATGAGGCTTGTTCTATATGATTCATATTTTGTTGATGATTGTGTTATCTCTTTTAGAGATATTTGTTATACTTTGTAACCTTGCAGGTTTATTGCTGTTCAGTTTATCTAACTGATTTGTTTAGCTAGACTGACCTGTGAATTTTATACTCGGGTCAGACCGAGATGTTTCAGGTTAGGTACTTTGGACTTAGCCTATTTTTCTTCCGTATGGACTACTTAGCTAGCTTCTTTTGTCATAGCTTTTGTGTAGTCCTATTATGTTGAAACTCTGATATTTATTCTTCTGGATTTGTCTGTATATTGTGGTTGGCTATATCACTTGACATGTATTATTTTGTATACTCTGCTATGTATCGGTAGATATGTATATGATGGTTTACTGTTCTGTGATGTTTCCCACGTTTGAGTTGTTATATTCTGTTCTGATAGATCCTCCAGCCACCTATGGTTTTGTTTTAAGTATTCATTGGATATGTCGATCGGTTTGGTGTGATTATTGTCGACGTATTTAATAGATAGTTAAAGCAAGACTGTAGATGGTCGCTCCTATCCAGCCTTATTCTCCGTGTTAGCAGATGGTATTATCTATTAATACTCTTTGCTAGCGTGGGTATAGAGGTGGGGCGTCACAAATAATCTTCCAGATTACACCTTCGGTTTCAAGGCTACGAGGTACACCCTCCTGTATTTGAGTCCATGGAAAACTCTTTTGATCTTACTAGGCTACAAGATCACCTAATTGATTTTCAGGGCTACAATCACACCCAATTGATTTCAATGCTCAGCCGTACCTTTTACTTAACAGTTTGATTTACAAAAGATTCTATAACTCTGAATAACACTGAGAATCTTATGGAGAGAGTGGCACAGAATTAAACAAGAGATAATCAAGTTTGATTCACTTAGTATTTTGGCAGAATATAGTTTAGGATTCTTTAGAATAAATGTGGAAGATGAAGAGGAGAGAAAATAAATGAAATCTGGTAAAAAATTCGTTTGGAACTTACTGGTATTTATAGTAGAGCAACAATCATATCTATTTGTAAAAGGATATGACAAATAGACACTTCTTTTAAAAATTGAAATTTGAAAATAACGGACACCATGTCGACATGGGGGTTGAGGGATGTCGACATGCTAAAGACAAAATTGATGTTTTAGTTTTCTTATTAAATTGGTTTCTATAATTTGTCAAAACAACTTCTAAACTTTGTAAATATAGTTAAATATAGTTTAAACATATAAAAGGGATTAGAAAGTAATTTTTAATATATATAATCTTATCTATAAAGTGATTTAAAATCCGAGTATATAAATATTTTAAAGCTAAATTTTTAAAACAAGAGATGGTTTAAAAACAAGGACAATTTTGAAATCAAAATACTAAAAATGATAAAAGTAATTTTGAGGCTAAAATATCTAAAACCAAGAGAGATGTCTTTTTGAAAAGAAAGTTTTGAAAACATTTTTTAAAAACAAGAGATATATTTTTGAAAAGCACTTTTCTAAAATTAGTGGATATCAAAATAGGACTACTATATGTTCCACTAGATACTTTCGTGGGTTCCATTCCCACTAGGGTTCCATCCCTTTAACAAACTCGAAGTGGATTCCATTCCACGAATAAATTTCGAATAAAGATTTAAGAGCTTTCAAGAAGTTTTAACATAATTCTAGACCCAATACTTATCTTATACTATTGAAATCTTGAACTCTTGATATCTTGATACTCATGAGTCTTCAATCTTGATATCTTCAGTCTTGAATCTCTATATTGTACAGTCTTCATTCTTGATACCTGCATGTTTATATCCTCCATATACATATATATCTAAACTATATTGTTAGTATTTATATTTTATAACAAGTCATGAGATTGTTGTCATCAAAACCATCATCTCAAGGACAAATAGTGCCTACATGATTGATGTTGGTGATAACATGATGGTGGTTGGTGAGGGTTGAGACATAAACTTCGATGCTTGTGCCATGCATGTTCATTCTTTCGTCCGACATTCGATGTAATACCCCATAAATTTACTATAATTAGTTAAAAGGAAATTAATTACTAAATAGTAAAGCCAAAAAATATAATTTTTACAAATGTCGGCGTTTGGTTATGAAACTTGGACTGTTCAATTCGTGGTGATTTTCTGATCAATTTTCAAATATACAGTTTTTCGATTGGAGGTCAAACGAAAAATTTATCGCCTTTTGAAGTTTTCAAATCGAAAATAATTACATATGTAACTAAGGAAATAAACAGTAATTAAAAAAATTAATTAACATTGATTAATGTTAATGGTCAGTCAACGTTTACTTCAAACGCTTATTAATGAGAAAAGAAATTATCTTGATTGGCTGAATAAGGAATTAAATCAACAAATATAGTCGCATAGTTAATTAACCAAAATAAGGCCGACTGGTTGACTGATAGGGGGATGACGGTCGACCGGTTGGTATGTCGACAGTGAAACTTGATGTGACTGAACGACTTGGATTTATTAAAATTTATTCTAACGGTGGCATTGATTTTCAAACCCTATAAATATGGGCATAATCCCTCACTCTTCTTCTTATATTTCTTGAAGCGATGGTGAAGCTCTGCCATTTTCTCTTCTCCATAAATTCTTAATTCTAATTAAAATTATAGTTTATATACGTATATACAAGTGGAAAAGAGATGACGACATTTCATAAGAAGAATAGGGTTGAACCAAATCGTCAAAACCAAGGTAAACTATAAATCCGGATCTAAATATAAATTAAATCCAAATCTCTTCTCAGATTTAAATTTCTAATAAATATATGTATGCTTGCGGTATATGTATTCAAATAGGGAAAATAATGGGAGTCAAACTGCAATAACATGATTTAGATCTAGAGATTTGAAAAGCTTAAAGGTAGGTGAGAAATTATATGTTTTCATATAATATTAGAGTTATATCATTGTAAATCTATTCCTATATGCCTAAATGTAAACTTAGAGCTGGAGGCTAAAACTGTATACATGTAATGAATTTAGAAATCCTGCCAACATATGTCGTGATTGATAACTTAATTTTATTATTGCATGTATATAAATTTAGAAAGTATTAGGTAGTAGTAGTCCTTGAAATTGATAAATTATGTAGTAATTCCAGATTCGTAGATTTAAATGACTTATGCAAGAAAAATGTAAATTATAGTTATCGTGATAAATTATGGAGATTTAAGCAGTATTTTTATTTATTGGAATGTAGAATGTTGCAATGTAAATTTCTATAGATTATCAAGTTCGGATTTATAAATAAAAGTGTATCATTTTAAATAACCAGGAATACGCTAAAAAGAAAGAGATGTATAAAATAGGGATATTATATTTTATACGATCTATATTAATAACTATGAGAAATATAATTTCTTATAATTTCAAATGTAACATAAATTCTTCTTTTGGATAAGACATAGAAATTTACAGTGTTAACCTTTCCTTTTGAAAGATATGTAATTCCAACGCATTAAAATGCAGAAATCTCTAACAATTAATTAAATAATTGTGATGTGATAATAATAATGGTTTAAGCGAAGAATTAATATATTTTCAATAGAGGCAAAAAGAAAATCAAATGATAATAAACAGTAAAAAGGTAGGTAACTAATAATTTAAATTAAAAGGGTATAAAGTCCACTAAACAAGGGAGGGTATTAAAGATTGAAAAAATAGAAATAGAAATTCAATAAGGCATGAAAAAATAAATAGGAAAGATATCTAGATCCTTTAATAAAAGCAGCAAATAACATTAAATTGATATTAATGGAATAGGAAGAAAATGAATGAAAAGGTAAAGAAATTTTACTAACAATTGAGCATAGGAGGTGTAACAATTAGACAAGCATGAACACACACATACGTATGTAGACTCAAGTATGCATTTATGACCGGTGTGAATTATTAAAATTAGTAAATTACTTAGATTATATGGAATGATATAGTCATTAAAATGGGTTGGAATGCGAGGTCGGTAATGCAATGCAATAGAAGTCTGCCCACCGCAAGGGGCTACCAGCAGTTGTATATACATTATACCGATGTGGGACATATCCAACTGTAAGAACCATGGAGTTATATATCTTCGGGCATAGGTGTGGGATACCCAAGTAGGAAGGTTTGCCTCAGTCGAAGTGTCAAAATACAAGTAGCGTTTTCTTCAACCTTTTAGTGGGTCTTAAGTAACAAGTGGGTATTACCTTGATTGCATTAGGCAATCTAAATGAGACAGTGAGCAAGGCTCAACGCTATGTCTGTGTTTGTTTGGTACCATATTAGGGAGTATGAGCTTTACATGGGTCAAAAGCATCATCAATCCTGAGTGGTCAGTGGAAAGACAAGGGTTACCCATAAATGGCTACACCTTCTACTAGTGTAGATCACATCTAGGTCATGCACTGCCATAGTTGTTTGTTAGACTGTTTGTTAGAGGAAAGGCAAGATAACGCTTTTTGGAGGTCTTCCAAATATTAATATAATATGGCTAAACTATTATGATGCCATTATTAGGCACCATGGGAGTTCCATTGTATGCACGACAACGAGGATGTGATACTATGTTGATGATGGATCCTAATGAGGTGCTAGGTTATGTATACTAACGGGGATGGTATCTCAGTCCAACAGGGGACTGTGGTAGTTATATATATATACATATGTAGTTATTGTTTACTTTGAATAGATGGAGCATAATGTACATGTACGTGGAGTTAAGATGACTAAGTAAAATAAAAGGACATAATATGTAATGGAAGGCAATATGCATAAACTAGTGTTACATATAAAGTATGTAATTTACTAGTCACCAAAACATTTTTCGGACCCCCTTCTCACTATAACTCACATGATAGCTTTAGAGGGACATGTACTAGTACGAGGGAAGGAACGATGGAAAGATGAATTTCCTTATGCATGCTCGACACTGATAAAGGCACTAGATGTTCCGATTGGGAATGTCTTGTAAGCTAGTTTTTTTTAGTAATGAGAATACGAGACGAGGTTGTGGAATGACAAAGATTAGGTGTGAAATGAAGAGTCAACCTTGATCATTAACTATATGTTATGTTACACTTTACTATTCCTCTATGAGTTTATTTCAATAGTGCTTTGATATACTTTTGCTATTTGCAGGATATCAAAAACTAACGATTCGTAATTTGGTGGACTTGAGTTTTTGATTAGCTAAAATTTGGGCCCATTGGGGTTCGGGTTGTTACATTTGGTGTTAGAGTAAAGGCTAGTCGATCTTGAAAAATTAGGAAACATTGAGTGAACTTATTTGTATTTTACTTATAATTATAAAAATATAATAGTCAAATCCTATCAATTCCAACTATAGAGTGGTCATAACCATACTTGAAAAGATAGATAAGTCGACTATGAGTCAAAACCGTGAATGAAGTTGAAGATGTATGTTGAATCACTATTTTTGATTCATGACAAAGCAATTTAGAAGAAAAAGAGAATGCACAATCAATCACAACAAAAAGAGACAATCAAAGGACTATGGTGATATCAAACCTTGAATCTATGTTTTCACTGTTTAATACTTGTGTTTGAGTCTTAGAAATTGTTAAAATCTATCCTCAAGTAGTGCGCACTTCATCATTCTCATTCTTTTTAACAAAACATAGCTACCAGTGCAAATACACTACAGCCAGTCGACTGGCTATAAACAACCGGTCGACTGATTGGTGTACATGCACAAGTATGCACTGTTTTCTTTTAAATTTATTGAATGATCAGTCAACTGATCCAAATCGACCAGTCGACTAACCTGAACCCAACTATCATATTTTGAAAAGACATTTCCATTATGCGAAAGGTTGCGATCCTTCTCTGAACGGGAACGATTGCTTCTTTTGGTCAGAACTCTTCACCAATGGCAGTAACCCTCTGTCTGCTATAAATACATGTTCCCAAACACTTTATATTCACTGAAAATCTTTCTAACTATTCTATATTGTTCTTGTGCTCTCATACTTGCATTCAAAACAACATACAAACATTTTATTGCTTTGAATCTTCAAATTACCTTTCATAATCTTCGATTCTTAGCAACACCTTCTTTTCATATCTTCACATACACTTCATACACTTGAGGATTTGATTATATGAGGTTTGTACTATCAGAGACAAATCGATGTTATCAAGAACACACAATGTCAGATATTCTTAGTATTACTGAAGTCCTCTTCGGCTGCTGAGGTGAAATCCTGTTCGCTGCTCAGGTCCCAGTTCGACTGCTCAGGGGTTGTATAGACCTGTTCCTCCGGGTTAAGTGAGGGTTTTTGTTTTAGTGAAATTCCAAAAGGGAATCTAGAACTGTACGTAGAACGGAAAGTTTGGACTAGTATAAAAATCTCCGGTGTGCTCATTTATTATTTCATTTACTTTATTACTTTTATCTGTTATCAAGTTTATTATTTAGCACTATTCTATATTACATGGCCCTACACACTTTCATTTGGTATCAGAGCAAGGTTTCATCTAACCGTAACATAGTTATTTGATTCTTTGATAATATGGATAGTAACACTAGCACTGGCACTATAAGCACTAACACCAGTTTATTAGAAGGTCAATCCACTACACGACCTCCATTTTTCAATGGTCTAAACTATAATTATTGGGCTACTCTTATAAGAATTTATATGCAATCAAATAGTTTTGAATCATGGAATATCACACAAAATGAATACACTCTTCCTACAGGAGAATACTCCATATGGACAAACACACAAAAACTAGATGCTTCTGCCAATGCTAAAGCCATGAACATGTTATTTTTTGCACTAGATAGAAATGAATGTAATCGTGTTAGCATGTGTCAAACTGCTTATGAAATATGGAGAACATTTAAAATCACACATGAAGGAACTAGAAAAGTCAAACAAAGCAAAATCTCCATACTCAAAAATCAGTTTCAAAATTTTAGAATGAAGCAAGATGAATCCATCAATGATATGTACTCCAGATTTCAAGATATCTATCAATCAATATTAAGATTAGGAGAAAAGTACACTGATTTTGATAATGTATCGAAAACCCTAAACTCTTTAACGGATGAATGAGAAAGAAAAGTCTTGGCTATTGAGGAAGCTAATGACCTCCCTACCATAAAACCAGAAGAGTTAATAGGAAATCTAATGTCTTATGATGTAAATTTGCAGACAAAACACATATTGACATTCGTCATCATTTTCTTTGTGATAATATTGAAAAGGATTTGATTAATCTAGAATTTATTTCCTTTGACAAACAATTGGCAGATATCTTTACAAAACCTTTAAATGAAAATACTTTCATCAAATTAAGATGAGAACTTGGAATCGTCGCTTTTAAAAATTTATAAACTTTTCATAATTTTTTTTCAAAATATATTGTTTTTATATGCATCTTTTATATATATGCAAAATTCATAGCACAATTTGATGAAATATTCATATGCAAAAGAAAGTTTTCATGCAAACTTTTTGGCAAAAATAAATTTTTTCTTTCATGACACCACAGGGACTTGAACTCATGAGACTTACAATTGTTTCTTGCCTTTTGAGCTATATGTGTTTCTTGTCTTAATTAGAAGTTTGATTATAAATATTCTTCAAAATTTTGGGTTACAAGAAATAATATAGTTGCTGGGGTTTGAACTCTGGTCTCATGGCTAGTAAGTGTATGCTTTATCAGTTGTGCTATATTATTTTTATTGCTGAGCTACATACTTTGGTTTAACTTATATCACATCAGCTCGTAACCATTCATTTTTAAATTTATTCTCATCCATTCCCTCTATACATTATTTCCTCTGGCTCTTGTTCATTCCAATCTCTGGCCATCAAATTCTAGTCCATCTCCCCTATATATATTTTTCATATTATAGCAATCACCATTACCATTTCATTCTCAAACTCCTCAATATTTTGTTCAATGGCTTCTCATGATTCATATGATTCCTCTAACTCTAAGCTATCATATTCCACACCATCATCAAATAGCTCAACTCCTTATTTGGCCACTCGTACTCCTAAAAATGAACCAGCTCATGATTAGGTACAATATCACACTGGATATACACCAAATAGAAAGAAGTCAAGGAGATCACTTTTTGTTTCTCCAAAAACTAAAGAGAAAATATACGACATCCACCACTATCAACGGGAGCAAATCAACTTGCAAAGAGAGATGCACTATGAATAACAAATAAATTCCAAACGTCTTAGCTTAATAGAATCGATTGCCTTAAAATTTTATGGTAAATCACCAAAGAAAGATGTTATTGAACCCTCATCATCTCGTCAACCACATACATCTGGCTGGAATCCATGAGAGCAAATTCCGCAGCAACCTCCGGTGTCTCCCAATTCTTAGGAACACCAAAACTATTGGTCACCTCTACAACCTCATGTTGAAGTCACCAAGATTGAACCAGTTGAATGCTCTCCTTCGACTCCAAAATAATCGATTTCCTTGTGAATTTTGTTCCATATTCATGTTTACCTTATTTATGTATGTTTTTGTTTCATAAATTTTTGAATAAAAGATTGGAAGAAACTGTTTTAATGTCGCTGGCACTTTTAGCTACAGTTAGTCGACTGAGATAAATAGGTCAGTCGACGTTTTACAGAGAACAAATGCTCTCGGGTTTGCAACCAGTCGAGTGACCTACCTCGACCAATCGACTGGCTATACAAATTAACTGTGATCTTTCCTTTTTAACCCTTTTACCCCTTACTTTTTACTTTACCTTCCTCATATTTTTCACCTTCCTGCAAATCTCTTGAAAACTAATCCCCATTTTTTCCCATTTCTCTCGCAAAAACATAAAATTAACGGCTCCTCCTATATCAAAACGATCAAAGCAAGCCTCTTCATCTTTCGTCGATACTCATGTCGCCCATTGGCTATACGACGCCACCGCAATAGAAAGATGGGAAAAGATGAAAAATTCAAGGATTTTTGAAGGTTCTTTTATGGTATACTCTGATTTTGGAGCTTATGCACTTCAATAATTAATGCGAAGATGTGGATTAGAGTGGCTACTCGACTACAATTCCAATCACCATAACATTAACCATCTCATGGTAAAGCTCTTTTATGCTAATCTTAATCTTGGCCACCAACAGTCGTCTAATTCAAATAATTGTGTATGGAGTTTGGTCTGTGGTCAACCTATTTTCTTCTTGCTTGATCGAATGGAACATACCCTTCAATCTCCAAATGAAGGTATTGATTTGAATGATGTTGAGTGCAATATAAGACAGAGAGATAGAGATAACCACATGTTCATGGGTGACGATATGACTGCATTGTGATCCAAGTTCTAAGGCGTAAGGCACGAATCTTGCACAAGACTCTTATGCATTCTATTCTCCCAAGAACTGGATCGTATGAATTGATACATCCGGAGAATTTCAAAGCTCTCTATGCGATATGGGGAAATATATGCGTAAATTGGTTACGACGTATTTTGGATGAATTTCTTACCTTCTCCTATGCGAATATGCATGTTATTTACTTTGGCGAGTATATAATGCTACTTCTTCTAGATGTTGGTGTTCGTCAACCCGATTCATAATTCTCTACCGTCAGAATGATCAATATCTGGACCATAAGCCTTATGAAGCTACCGATAAGACCTCCACCTATTACCACATACGAAGATTGGAAGCGTCAATAGGCTCAACAACAATCTGTAGGTCCTATAATTAGAGAGCCGGAACCACATCAAGAAAAGGGAGAAATCCATTTAGCTACCTCCTCCAACACCCGTGAATCCATTGAAATCCTTTCTCAAAATCAACTTGTACTAGATTCAAGACTCAATAAAATGGATAAGAAGCTTGATAAAATCAAAGGCTTCTTCTCTACTTTATGGAATGCCATGTTATGTTCTTCGTCCACTGCTGCCTCCGTCGCTCAAGGCAAGCGTCTAGCACCTTGTTTTACATGGTCTACATCAGAGGAGTATACTAGTAGAGACACTAGTAGAGCAGGCAGTGGTGCTCAAGGCACTTCAAGACCCAGGAAAGAGACTACACCGGAAGAAGAGTATAATTGGGATCTTGACGAATGAGCTTCTGTTGGTTGGTTAGTAAGTTTGGTAGACGTTCTTGTCATTTGCTTATTGGTACTTTTATATTTTTAGTTTAAACCAATAAACATTTTTTAAAGACTTGTACTAAATAGTCTTACTATGGATATTTGTGTCTGCACTTGGTATTGTAATTATTTCCATGGTGCGTCTCTTTTTGTCGATGACAAAGGGGGAGAAAAAATATATGTACTAACCATTTTGATGCAGGTACAAGAAGTCTCATATATTCAGAGGGAGTTTTTTTTATATGTTCTCTAGGTTAATTATGTACAGGCTGTCATCAATCAGAAAGGGAGAGAATGTTGAATAACTAGTTTTGGTTCATGACAAAGCAATTTAGAAGAAAAAGAGAACGCACGATCAATCGCAACAAAAAGAGACAATCAAAGGACTATGGTGATATCAAGACCTTGAATCTTTGTTTTCACTGTTTAATACTTGTGTTTAAGTCTTAGAAATTGTTAAAATCTATCCTTAAGTAGTTTGCACTTCATTATTCTCATTCTTTTTAACAAAACATAGCTACTAGTGCAAATACACTACAGCTAGTCCACTGGCTATAAAAAACCAGTCGACTGACTGGTGTACATACATGAGTATGCACTGTTTTTCTTTTAAATTGTTGAATGATCAGTCGACTGACCTGAACCCAACTATCATATTTTGAAAAGACATTCCCATTCTATGAAAGGTTGCAATCCTTCTGTGAACGGGAATGGTTTCTTCTTTTGGTCAGAACTCTTCACCAATGGAAGTAACCCTCCGTCTACTATAAATACATGTTCCTAAACACTTCATATTCACCAAAAATCTTTCTAACTATTCTATATTCTTCTTGTGCTCTCATACTTGCATTCAAAACAGCATACAAACATTTTATTGCTTTGAATCTTCAAATTAACTTTCATAATCTTTGATTCTTAGCAACACCTTCTTTTCATATCTTCACGTACACTTCATACACTTAAGGATTTGATTATAGGAGGTTTGTACTATCAGAGACAAATTTGTGCTATCAAGAACACAGTGTCAGATATTCTTTAGTATCAGCGAAGTCCTCTTGGCTGCTGAGGCGAAATCCTATTCTGCTGCTCAGGTCCCTGTTCGTCTGCTCAGGGGTTGTATAGACCCGTTCCTCCAGGTTAAGTGGGAGTTGTTGTTTTAGTGAAATTCCAGAAGGGAGTCTGGGACTGGATGTAGAATGGAAAGTTCGAACCAGTATAAAAATCTCTGGTGTACTCATTTATTATTTCATTTACTTTACTACTTTTATCTGTTATCAAGTTTATTATTTAGCACTATTCCATATTACACGATCCTACACACTTTTAATGTACACCTATCCTGCTTATGCCATGGGAAATAGGTCATATGGAAAGGCGTTGACTTAAGAAGAGAGTGAGTGCATTATATGGAATGTCCTTAAAGATGGATGGCACATGACTCCCTACCTGGTCCCTCGATAGCCCAAAGGTTGTAGATCCATATAGGATTATTGATTGATGATGTACATTAGGTCCAAATAAGGGAAAAGTAAGAGTCTATATGCTGTATATATCTAGAAGCAAGAATTAAATAAGTTTCGAAAGAAGTTATGTAGTAACCACTCCAAGATAATAGCCGAACTTAATATTCTTGGAAAGGATAAGTCGGAAAGTAAGTAAAAAAGAAGAAGAGTCCAAAATCCACTCTGAGTTTGACCCTATATGAAAGAATTTAATATGAAAGTTGAAATAATTTTAATATAAAAGATTATGAAAAATATATAAATAATATGTTGCAAATGATTTACAAGGGACTTATTTAAAAGATTGAAAAAGAAACAATATATGATATAATTTTCAAAGGATTCATTTGAAAGCAGAGAAACCTTATTTGGAAAGTACGTAAATATTAAATTTTCGAAGAAATAATAAAATACAAATATTTTGTTTAATAAAAAGTTATATTAAAATAAAAAGTTTTGGTAAAAATTTGTTAAATTGGAAATATTAGTAAATGGGTTTTAATAAAAAAGTTAATTTCTTTGAAAAAAGTAGTAGAGCATATATAGCTCGTTGATTTTTCCAAGATGAAAGAAAATTTTAAGTTGTAAAATTCCTTTTAGGGGTGGACAATAGGAAGTGGTACAAGCTTTAAATGGGGTAAATAGTATGGGTAAGAAGATTTAAAACCCAAAATAAAGCAGTAGGTGAACGCATTACAATGTTTCAATAAAGAGGATAGCCAATTGAGAGGAAAGCTATATATATATATATATATATATATATATATATATATATATATATAAGCAAATTAAATAAGAGCAGTTTAGGTAAAGGAAAGTTAAATAGTAGTAACATTATGAATTTAAATATAAAAAATATTAGGAATTTGTATAAAATAAAGTTAATAATTAGAAATAATGTTAGAAAATTATATTAACAATAATGCTAGTTATCTGATTAGAAGCAACATAGGAAACTAAGGGCAAAAAAGGAAAATGAATATTTTCCATTGTTGCGTGTGCATTTATTGCATGTATCTTTTAAAAAGTCCCCCTCGTATGATATTAGAGACTTCGCCAAGGGTTGAAAGTGAAGATAGAATGAGTAATTGGAGAATAATAGGATGGAAGTGTCCTTTTCTACTTTAGTTTTTATTGTTTAAAATTGTAAAAGATGTTTTAGAAACATTGTAAAGTGCAATTTTTAAGAAAATGTTTGGTATAAGAATTATATTTTTAAAAGCAAACGTAATAAATGGTTTGATTTAAAAATCCTTGATATTGAAAAAGGGCATAAAAAAGAAAACGTTGATTTGAAGAAAAAGGAATGGAACTTTTTGAAATTAAATAGTAGTTTTAAAAGTTAAGATACCAAGTTTTTTTTGAATTTAATAAAAAGTTTCCAAGTTTTTACCTTTAAAGATAAAGTTTAAGAATCAAATACTTTATAATTGTGAGGTTTTAATCATAGAAAAAGTGGCGAAACCAAACCAAAATTTTAGTATGCGGCAGATATGGATAATTGCCTAAGTAAGACGAGGTAAAAGATAAGACTATGATGAAAATAATGATAATTGCATGTAGAATAGCAATAAGGAATCCCCATAGAGTATAAGGAATATCAAAAATATTTAGTAAGACATGTGTGAAACCATAAGAAAAACCAGCGAAGGTATGATAAATGGTATCAAAGTACACTTTTGCGAGTTCTAGAGTGTACTCATATGAAAGATTATGATAAAGGAAGTAAAATAGCAAAATGTGAGAAAACTATCAAGAGAATTGGAATAAAAGAAGATAGTAATAAAGGGAAATGCGACGTCAAGCACACATAGAGGATGTTGGTTGGCTCAAGATTAAATAAGGCATGATGGAAGGTAGGAAATTTATTTCACCGTGCTAATTTTTCCAGTGTGTTATTATAAATGCGCATAGTTTGTATTCGTTAGCTTACTACAATGTGGAAATGTACAATTCGATCTATAATTGGTGGTAGTAGTTAAAATTGATGAGTGGACCTTATTTGCTAGAAGCCAATAAGGGAAGTTAAAATACATGGATTATAGCATAAGGGCATGTTATAAAGGTCTATTTAATTGAAATAAGAAGTGATAGGGCCACAACATCATTAATGCCAGTTAATATTGAATGATAGCTTCCACTAATTGTTTTTTTTAGGATAGTATGGTTACAACATTAGTTGTTTCTGTTGTATGAAACACGTATGATATTGTGAGAAAAGTTCCTTTTGAATTGGTTTTCTTGATTGATTGTTATACGTATTGGAAAACCGTGTAAGTACGGAAATCTTATGTGGACACTTAACTAATGCATAATAAGACTGGAAGTTTATAAAATAAATTAGGAAATTTATCAGCTACTAGAGGTAAAATAAAGTTAAATCCCAAAAATTGTTAAATTTTTAAGAGATAAATTTTGGCAAGCGAAGGACCGAAAAATGTTTTTGCGAAACCATGGGCCTCTATCCCTATGCCTTAAAAGCTGAAATTTATAAATGGACTTGTGTAATGGTTGTTATTTAAAATTAAAATAAAATTCATTGAAATTGACATTTACCTTGTAATAGAATAGAGTCCACTATGAACGTCAAACTATCAACTACATCCCGATTACATAGGACATGGCATGAATTGTTTTGAAAAGAAATACTTCTGAAAGTTTTTTTCAGAATTCTTAAAAATAAAATAATTTTATTTAAAACTTTGAAAAAAATGGCTTTTTTATTTTTAAAGATTTTCCAACTAAATCAAAATTTTAATTTAAAAAATTTTGAACAGAAAAGAGGAAAATTTCTGATTTGAAATGCTACATGCTTAGTATATGTAAATAGTTGACGGGTTAGTAGGTATGAATTTTATCATGCAGTAGAAGTGGCAGTAAAGAAAAATGTAGTTAATGATGAGGGAAAAACTGCTTTAGCTCTAGAATCTGTTTATCCATTCCTTGTTAATCGATGAACCAAACTTGTTTTAAAATAACTTTGTTTTAAAAAATTAAAAGTAAACCTCCTTATTTGAACTGTACTTGGAAAAGTTGGGAAATGGTTGATGGCAAAAGAGAAGATTTCAAGGTACAGTGGAAAAGGGTACACCAAAGAATGATGGAAATATGGAATTCTCCATATAAACTCTTTTACGACATAAGAATATAGGTTTAGAAAGCTGGATTTTCCTAAATTTGGCTGTTAAAAATGGTGTGGTAGAATTTTGGATGGTAGGGATTATATGCAAAATTGGTTGAACTTTACTTCTATTCATAAAAATATGGAAAAAATTCGATGCAAAAAAATAAAGATTTTGAATTCAAAATTTGTGTACATATATAACTTGTAGTATATATAGGTTGCTTACACCATATTTTCAGAAAAAAAATTGTTTTAAATAGACTCATATAGGAGGCGTCGATTAGAATTATTCTATTTACATATCATGTGTATTGCGATACACTATGCAATCGTACATGATTGGCTGCAAAAGTTGGTTGCACACAGATTGATTGGTTAGAATGGTTGTGCTTTATGTTACATGATTCAACCCTTGAGGAATTTTAGAGACGAAATTCTTTTGAGGAGGCAGAATGTAACACTCTATAATTTTTATGATAATTAATTAAAAATAGTAAAACTAAAAAATAGAATTTTACAGAAGTCGGGATTTAGCTACGAAACTTGCATATTGGATTCGTGGAGATTTTCTAGTCAATTTTTGTATATAAAGTTTTCTGATCGGAGCTCAACTAAAAAGTTATCGATGTTTGAAGCTTGAAAATAATTATATATGTAATTAAGGAAATAAAAAGTAATAAACAAAATTAATTAACATTGATTATTGTTAACGGTCAGTTGACATTACTTAACGTTTAAGTATGATTAACATTAGTCAATGCAGATACAATTTATCTTCATCGGTTGAATAAGGATGAAATTAACAAATAAAACGTCACATAGTTAATTAACCTTATTAAGGCCGATCGATCGACCCCTAATCTTGGCCGGTTGACCGCTAGCAGTCGACCTGTAGAGGGATGACGGTCGATCGAGTGGTATGTCAATTGTGAAATTTGGCATGGTCAAACGGCCAGGATTTAAAATAATTCAATCTAGTGGCTAGCATTGATCGAACCCCTATAAATACGAACCTAACCCCTTACTCTTCTTCGCATATTTTGTAACGCGATGGGGAAGCTCAGCCATTTTCTCTTCTCTACAAATTCTTAATTCTAAATAAATTGTAGTTTATATACATATATACGAATAGAGAATAGCATAGGATAATTGAGAAGAAGAGTAGGGTTGAATCAAATCGTCAAAGACAAGGTAAATTATAAATCCAGATCTAAATCTAAATTAATTCTAAATGTCTTCTCAGATCTAGATTTCTAATAGATATATGTATGCTTGCGGTATATGTATTCAAATAGGGAAAATAAAGGGACTCGAAAGAATAACAAGGATTAGATTTGAAGATTTAGAAAGCTTAATAGTGAGTGCGAAATTATATATTTTTATATAATATTGGATTTATATCGTTGTAAATCTATTTATCTATTCCTAAATGCAATCTTGGAGTTGTAGGATAAAAATGTACATGTGGAATGAATTCATAAATCCTGCCTACATATTCTGTGATTGGTAACTTAATTTTAATATTGCACATATATGAATTTAGACAGTATTGGATAGTAGTCCTTGAAATTGATAAATTATGTGGTAATTCTAGATTTATAGATTTCAACGACCTATGCAAGAAAATTGTAAATTAGAGTTATCACAATAAATTATGGGGGTTTAAATGGTATTTTAATTCATTGGAATGTAGAATGTTGCAATATAAATTTCTATAGATTATTAACTGCAGATTCATAAATAAAAATGTATCGTTTGAAACAACAAGGAGTACGCCTAAAAGAAAGAGATGTATAAAACAGAGATATTTGCTATATTTTGTACCGTCTTTTTCAATAACTACGCAAAAGATAGTTTATTACAATTCTAAACATAACACAAATTCTCCTTTTGGATAAAACATAGAAATTTACAGCGTTAACCTTTCCTTTTAAGAGAGATGTAATTTCAATGCATTAAAATGTAGAAATCTCTAAGGATTAATTAAAGAATTGTGAATGTGGTAATAATAATGGTTTAAGCAAAGAATTAATACATATATGCAATAGAGGCAAACAAAATTCAAATAATAATAAACAATAAAAAGGTAGGTAAGTAATAATTTAAATAATTGGGTATGGAAAGTCCACTAAACAAGGGAAATAGTAAAGTTAACAAGAATTAGAAACTCAATAAGGCTGAAAAAGTAATTAGGAAAGATATTTAAATCTTTTAATGAAAGCGGTAAAAGACATTAAATTGATATTAATGGAATAAGAAGTAAATGCATGAAAAAGCAAATGAATACAACTAAGAGGTATAATAATTAAACAAGCATGTGTGTACATATATATACATGCACACATTGCCTCAAGAATGCATTTATGACGGTTGTGAATTATTAAAGTTAGTAAATAACTTAGATCAGATGAGAATGACATAGTTATTAAAATGGGTTGGAATGCGAGGTCAGAAATGTTACACAACAGAAGTCTGCCCATCGCAAGAGGTTACTAGCAGTTGTGTATACATCATAGTGATATGGGACATATCCAACCGTAGGACTTATTGAGTTATATATGTTCATGTATAGGTGAGGGATACCAAAGTAGGTACGTTCGCCTTGGTCAAAGTTTCAAAGGACAGGTAGAGTGCGCTTCAACATTTTATGGGGTAGTAAGTAACAACTGGGTATTATCTTGATTGCATTAGGCAATCTAAATGAGACGGTGAGCAAGGCTAGACACTATGTTAATGTGTACTTGGTACCATATTAGGGAGTAGGAGCTGTACATAGGTCAAGAACGTCATCAGACTTGAGTGGTCACTAGAAAGACAAGGGTTCTGCCTAAACAGCTATACCTTCTACTAGTGCAGATCACGTTTAGGTCTTGCATCACCAAAGTTGTTTACTAGATTGTTTGTTAAGGGCGACACTAGATAACCCTTTATAGAGGCCTTTCAAATACGAATAGAATACGACTAAACTATGGTGATGCCGTTATTAGGCACTACGGGAGTTTCTTGGTATGCATGATGATGAGGACGTGATACCGCGTTGAATGATGGATCCTGAGGACGTGCTGGGTTATGGATACTAGCGGGGATGGTATCTTGATACAATGGGAGATTACAGTGTGTGTGTGTGTATACGTATTTAGTTATTGTCTACTTTGAGTAGATGGGGCGTATCGTATGCGTACGTGGAGTCGAAAGGATTAAGTACAATAAAAGGACATAGCATGTTACGGAAGGCAATCAACATAAACTAGTGTTATGTATAAAGTGTGTGATTTACAAATCATCGGAACGTTGTTTTGACCCCCTTCTTAGTACAACCCACGTGATAGCTTTAGAGGGATGGGTACTGGTACAAGGGAGGGAACGGTTAAAAGATGGATTTCCTTATGCATGCTCAGCACTAACAAGGGCACTAGATGTTGGAAGTGTCAACCTTGGTCAGTAGCTATATGTTTTATTATACTTTACTATTTCGCTGTGAGTTTATTTCGATGGTGCTCTGATATACTTTTTCTATTTGCAGGATACCCAAAACCAACGATTCGTACTTTGATGGACTTGGGTTTTCAATTTAGCAAAAATTCGAGCCTGTTAGGGTTCTGGTTGTTATAGTTTTCGATGTTATGGCACATAGAAGAATGATGGCTAACAATAAAGTAATGACAAGGTGTTTTGGCATGATGTCTTCATAACTTTAATACGAGGATCCCATGGCAAGGTGTTTTGACGACGACGACTCAGGGGTGCGAGCTTTAATGATGGTCTATAAGGGAGAGTTCTATGAAGGGAGTTCATGGGTAGAACGATGATGTGTTCTACTATTGAGATAAATGGAATGAGAGGGAATAATGATGGGGTCAACTATATTGACTTGTGAAGAGGGATCGTTGATACTTAAAGGTTTATAGAGTGCTCATATAAAGGTGGTATATGGGGATGCCCACCAAGATTATGATGGTTATCATATATTATGATGGTAGATTACCCTGGACTTTATGATTATGGGTATAGCTCATTATCATAGGAAATAGCATGGGTTCGATCTCTTAGAAACCGAAACTTTTCCATTGGTCTTTGGCTTATGATTGTGCCATATGAGTTATCTTAAGTCCAACATAACTGAGTGATGTAAGGATTGTTTAATGGTTGCATGATTGCCCTAGCTATTTTATCACTCTAAGGTTGTCACATGATTCTGGTATTGTTTACTGGAACACCCGACATTACACTTCGACTTGTAGTTGTTATCCGGCACCTTGGCCGGGTTACAAGGCAACAGTTGAAGACATTATCTTTAGCATAAGACAAGATTCTGACCAAGAGGAGCCTGGTGATATACGAGTTTGATGCAATCGACATGTTTTGGCATTTATGTACGGTTCTGTAAGTACGGTTCGACATGTGTCGCTCGGTCCAGATTGCTCGAAAAGCATCGATCGGTCAGTTGAGTCATCATCACCCAGCATGTACCGCTCGGCCAAAGGAAGTGAAGTCACACATGGCTCGGTCAAAGGAAGGGACGCCTCGTTTGGTCTGAATTTTTCGAGATGCCTCATTAGGTCGAGATGACTCAGCATTTCTCGTTCGGTCTGGGAAACTCTATTCAAAGGCGGTTCGGTCTAGGAGGACCAGTAGGTATCGTTTGGCCAATCTGAGGAGACGAAGTGGCTCGGTCTGGATGTTTCAGTAAACGTCGTTTGGTCAGGATTGAGATGCCATTGTTGTTCGGTTGGGGATCTTCCGGGATGAGTGTTCGGTATATCAGTTTCAGTGCAAGATGAAGGAGTTGGCTTATTCTTGGAAATCCACATCGAGGTGAAGGGTTCGACATTGCTCCATTTCGAGATCCATTATGAGTTGCACCGAGTACTTTGAGCTCTTACTTCGAGTCACTTGCTAAATGACCACCGGTTGGCCATGACGGTTCGGAGTTCCTAGATCAACCGATTGTCGTTCGGCAAGCATGGATCGGCCAACTCGAGATCGCCATATGTGGGCCAAGTAACCTCGGCCTTGAGTCTGCATAAGACGTCTAGCCTATATTTGTTCATAAATAGAGAGGCAGGGCTACAGTGAAAAAGGACCTTTTTTCAGGAACACTGGGGAAACTTTTCCATTTTCAAGACTCATTTCTTTTCTGTTAAAACTTGTATTCAAGTTGTTGGTGCACAGATTGTATCTGTATTCAATTATTCAAAGAAGTAATAAAGATTATGATCAAAGTGGACGTAGGCAGTTATGCCGAACCACTATAACTCTGGTGCTCTTGTTTTTTACAGTTATTATTGCATTCTATTGTGTTATTCCTCAGTTTTAATTTACTTTCTTCATTTGTCTCTCTACACAATCCTATTCAAGGGTGTTAGTGATCAATTTTGGTGCTAACATTTTGGTGTTTCCATTGAGAACAACATTCTCAGGTTATTAGGATCTACATTGTTGCTATTGAATTGAAGAAATCCCCCGAGGGAGATCCAAGTCATTCACAGAAAGTCAATTGATTCTACTCAGATTTCCTACCAATAACTCTATAATGGAAAGACCTCGTACCAGATCAGCCTCTCACAACGTGGATGCCAACGAGACTGCTAGCATTCAACAAGTAGGACCTAACAATCAACAAGCTAATCCAAGCGCAGGGATTGTCACCGCCCAAAACCAAATGGAAGTTGTCTCTAGAGCAGAGTTCAATGAGCTCATGAAAGAACTCATGGAAAGCATGAGACAACTTAACGAACAGATTCAAGCTAATGCCAATGTCATGACTCAGCTTACTCAACAATAACGTCAGAATGCTGGAGGAAGTCCCGCTTTCTACTTCTCATCCGACAGCTCTGCCTTGTCCGATGAACCCCTTAGGCGTAAATGCCATAGAATTGAAACAATGCAAACAGGTGTTGCTGAACAATCAACCAGGGATGGTCCAGGTTCCCTACCTAGAGCCATGGCCCCTCACTTACACCAGGGAAATCACACCCATGCTGGAACAGGAAACTTAGGATCTGGAGCGCGAGTGGAAGCTAAACGGCCGGCTCACCAAGGACCTAATGAAGTTGGTCCCCAGGATACACGTTTGGTAGATCGCCAACAGAGGAGACACCAACCAAAACTACCATGTGATTCATCCGACTTTTTCCGCGGTCTATCTCTACCTTTGATGAGTTAGTGACGAAATTTGTGGAACAGTTCAGGATTCATGCCACTCGTCCTATGGACGTGATGTCCTTGTCAAGTGTGATTCAGGCTTTAGGGGAGTCGTTAAAGGAGTACTTGCAAAGATTTCATGTTGCATCTGCTGAAGTTAGCAACCCAAATGACCATGCCATTCTGATGGCCATGATGCGAGGAGTAGATCCGGATTCGTAATTTGGCGATTGGCTTGCGGGAAAGCTTCCGACTACACTAGAACATTTTTATTCAAAGCCGCATCAATTCATAAGAAGAGAGGAAGCCAAGTGGACGAGGCGAAACAATGCACCAGGGCCATGCAAGAAGACTGTGAAGAGCAATATTGCTATAAAACAATCCGGTGATAACTCGGGGAAGGTCTAGGTCAATGTCCAGAACAAGCCAGAGCAATCTGAAGGATCCGGAGGAGGAATTTCTGGAAAGAATGGGGAAGCAGGAAAGTGAAAACCAAGGATTCCAACTTACAACGAATACACTCCTTTGAATGCATCTCTAGAAAATATTTACCTATCGACTTATAATACTTTTCAAATCGAAAGCCTAGCCTAAAAGAGTCCATAGAGGAGCAAAAGCGGACTAGGAAGTATTGCCGCTTCCATGAGACTTACGGGCAAAATACCGAGGATTGTAGGCACCTACACGATGCTATAGAAAGTTAATTCGATAGAAAGAAATTATCCTAAAATTGAGAAGCTAGCCTACTGCTTGGTGATTGCATCATGCAAGCTTCGTCTGTACTTTCAGGCACACTCGATCAGTGTTTATACCGATCAACCCTTACTATAGGTACTTCAACGACTAGAAACCTATGAAAGGCTGTTAAAATGGAATATTGAGTTGAGTCAGTTCGTTATCACCTACCTGCCATGGATGGCCATGTAAGGCAAGTGCCGGTGGACTTCATCGCTGAATTTACCGTATCAGACAAACCAAACAGTGATGATGTCATTCCCTCTATTCGATAGAAACTATATACCGATGGGGCATCCAATGACCAGTCTTCTGGGGCTGGTGTAATTTTTGTGACTCTTAAAAATCGATCAATTTGTTATGCTTTGAAGCTCGATTTCCCAACTATAAATAATAAAGCCGAATATGAAGCATTGATTGCTGGCTTGAAACTTATCAGGGAACTTGGAGTCAGATCGGTTGAAATCTTTTGCAAGTCACAATTGGTGGTGTTCCAGGTGCACGGGGAGACTATCATGCAAAGGGTTAGAGACTTGACCCATACTTGGCTCGTGTTCAAGATCTGTTTGCAGACCTTGAATATTACGATATTTCACACATCCCACCCGAGAAAAATGGGGAAGCTGATTCATTGGCGAAATTTGCGAGCTCTGGTGATGCGCAACATATGGGATTGGTTCCCGTCGAAAACTTACATGCTCCGAGCATAAATGAGATGGATGTAGATTTCGTGTTAGAGACAGAAATCGAGAAGGATTCATAGATAACCCCATTCAAGCAATATCTGCTACACGGGGTCTTGCTCGAGAGAAAGAGTGAAAGACGATAGGTCATTCGCAAAGCTTCGCGATATGTAATGCAGGACAGAATAATATACCGAAAGGGATTCTCGGTCCCCTTACTCTGGTGCATTTCCCACGGTGAGATAAAACTAGTCCTGAGGGAAGTTCATGAAGGAGAAAGTGGCGACCATACTAGGGGGCAGACATTAGCAAAAAAGATCCTCCGTTATGGATACTATTGGCCAACTGTAAATCAGGATACTGCGGACTACGTAGGAAGATGTGATAAATGTCAAAAGTATGCGAAAATCCCGAGAGCTCCGCAACGGAACTTACACAAATGGTTATTCCCTGGCCGTTTGCAATATAGGGGATCGATATAATCGGTTCCTTGCCTATCTCCAAAGGTGGTGCAAAATATGCAATATTTGCAATCGATTACTTTACTAAGTGGACGAAAGCAGAGACTTTAGCTACAATTACCACCAAAAAGGTCATTAATTTCGCTGTGTAAAATATCATATGCCGTTTTGGCCTCCCCGAACTATCATTACGGACAATGGAACTCAGTTCGAAAGTATGGAGTTCAGAGAATTTTTCCAAAAATATGGCATTGAGAAAAGGTTTGCAGCAGTTGCTCATCCAAAAGCCAATGGATAAGTAGAAGCCATGAACAAAATAATCAAATCCATATTGAAAATCATTTGGAAAAGGATAGAGGCAAGTGGGTGAATGAGCTTCCAACAACACTTTGGGCAATAGAACCACCCTCAAATCCATGACTGGCCATACTCCGTTCACATTGGCATAGGGCACAGAAGCCGTTATACCCATTGAACTTGAATTTCCTTCACACCGGGTAATTTATTATGACCCTAAGACGAATCAGGATCTCTTGCTGGAATCATTGGACTTTGTTGACGGAAAAAGTGAAGAAGTTGATTTAAGGGCGACGGCATATAAACACCAAGTCGCTCGATATTATAATGAAAAAGTCCGACCGAGAATCTTTTGATGTGGGCGATCTCGTTTTGAAGCGAGTTTTTCTGATCCCATCGCATATGAATCCCACATGGGAAGGTCCATACGTCATTGAACGAAAGCTTGGAGAGGGAACTTTCAAGCTAGCGACCGTTGATGGCACAACACTTCCCCGAGCATGGAATAGTGAGCATCTACGATGTTATTACACTTAGTTTATTTCTTTCGCCTTTTAGCTGCAATTATTTCTAGTGAATGTTTATTTCGTTGTTCTTAGTTTTCGGCATGTAATAAGACAATTTAGTTTGTTTCCATTAATAATGGCTTGAAGCCATCCTTTCCGTTAACTATTGATATGTATGTATGTTACGATCCAACAACAAAAAATAAAGTGCATTATTCTTTCTGGCGTATAAACAACTTAAAATCTCCAAGTCCCCAAAGTGTGGACTGGAGTACTCTGAGTCTCCAGAGTGCAGACTAGAGTATAAACATCTCAAAAATCTTCAAGTCTCCAGAGTGCGGACATGAGTACTTTGAGTCTCCAGAGTGCGGGCTAGAGTATAAATGACTCAAAAATCTTCAAGTACCCAGAGTGCAGACTAGAGTACTCTAAGTCTCCAAAGTGCGAACTAGAGTACAAATGACTTAAAAATCTCCAACCCCCCAAAGTGCGGATTGGAGTACTCTGAGTCCCTAGAGTGCGGACTAGAGTATAAATGACTTAAAAATATCCAAGTCCCCAGAGTGCGGACTAGAGTACTCTAAGTCCCTAGAGTGCGGACTAGAGTATAAACGACTCAAAAATCTCCAAGTCCCCACAGTGCAGACTGGAGTACTCTGAGTCCCCAGAGCATGGACTAGAGTATAAACGACTCAAAAACCTCCAAGTCCCTAAAGTGCGGGCTGGAGTACTCTGAGTCCCCACAGTGCGAACTAGAGTATAAATGACTTCAAAATCTCTATGTCCCCAGAGTGCGGACTAAAAGTATTCTAAGTATCCGAAGCGTGGAATCGAGGATCTACGATTCCAAAAATTTCCGAGTCATATAGAAGTCAACCGGGGCTTATATAGCTCACAAGATTTTGGATTTCGACTACAAGTTATACACTAAGCTGAACAACGAAAATCATCAAAAGAAAAGAAACAAAGTTTTATTCATTAATCCAAAATAAAGTTCCACTCAACTTCTCCTGAAATCGGAGAAAAGAGTCTATCTACAACGGATATAAAAATAAATAGTAATAATTATGTAATCCAGGCTTATTCTCGTTGAACGAGGCATGATAGCTACTTATTTGATTTCTTCTCCTTACTCGGTTTCTCAGATGACTCCTCCCCCAAACATTTTCTCTTGGACACCTTGCTTGCTAGGGAAGTGGTGTCCGAGGAAGGAGGAGGAACTTCCAGTGGCGTGGTCCCACCAGGGAGAATGACCTTCAAAGGCCTGTTCAAGGGATCATCCAGTTCCACTACTTGGGGCTCGACCTTGACTTCAGCTTTCTTCTTATTTTCCATAAGTTTCTCCTCTATGTTCAATTTTGAAGTGTGCTTGAAGGCGCCTGTAATTTCAACTTCATCATATTCTTCTACGGGTGATGGATTTTCATATTTATCTTCATCGAGCGCCTTGATCACTTGAGCGTCGGGTCCAGGAGCCCCCCAGTCTGAATTGCCTCTCCCATTTTCTCCTCTTCCCTTTCGCTGCATTGCTCATTGGAGTAGGCTTAGGATCGGAATGGCCTATATGAAATCATAAGATACAAATGTTAGAATACATTAACTACTCGCCAAAAACGACGACCCTTCGAGCTCTGAGAAGAAAAATTATGTACCAGTTTCTGGCTGACTCTCGACTGTTCGGGGAGTTTTGCCTTCTAAAATAGGAGAAAGAGCGTGAATGTCAAGTCCAGGATCCTCTAGGTCATAGCTAATATGCTGCTCGAAGGGGTCAAGTGATGGGCTACCAGTCGGCTGAATAGGAGGAGGAACTGGAGACTCAGTTTCGGACGGACCGGTAGTGTCATTCTTTCCTTTTGACGAGGAAGGGTCTCTGTTATAAAGAGCCTTCACCGTAGACAAGTCCGAAGGCTCATTCTCCCGAAGCAATTCCTTCACTAGAGCTCCTTTGCCAACCTCTTCAGTTCCCAACTCAACCTTTTTGATTTTTATTAAAGTGTCCCGTGCTTCGACCAAAGATTCGAGGTAACCCTTGCCAAGAAATGTTAGGCTGCGATGCATGAGAACTCGAGCATTATACTCAGCTATGAGCGGATCAAACATGCACTTAATCTACTCCCTACCAGCCTCAACATCCGCTTCGAGGCAAGAATCGATTTTCAAAAGCGCCACTCTTTTGACCTCCTCACGGGCTTCATTCTTTAGCACTTCATCCTTGGCTCCTCATCGAGATTTGTTTTTAGGAGTCGTGTAGCAATAATTTCATCACAATATCGTTATGAATCCTCTTGAGCAGCATTTTTCTTTTCCTTTTCTTTGAAAAGCAGCTCTTCCAAATCTTTGACTCGTTGAGCGAGCGCATCTCTCTCCTTTTGAATGGAGTCTTTCTCTAAAGCTAAGGCGCCGCAGCATAGAATCGCTTCATCAATTTCTTTTTTATGTGACCTCCAGGCAATTGGCTGCATCTCTAGCGTTCTTTTAGGTGGCCTCAAGTTGAAATTTACAGGAGGAAATCTCTTCATCTTAGGATTTGGTAATATCCTTATCATAGATGGCCTCAAGCTTCAGGCGATCGATCTCATGCTTACGCTCAGTAGAAACTTCAGAAACTTTTTAGGCCAAGTGAACAAACGCGTCATGTTGGACGTAGGCGTCATTATTGAAAGTAATGGCACTTTCTTTAACGTGCCGGGAATAGGATGGATTGCAGGATAAAACTTTAATCCATCAAAGTGTATTTTGGGAATGTGGCTTTAAGCTCAGCTAGCTTTTCTGCTATCAATGGATCGTGTGCGAGGGCCGGGGAAGTTTGTTTAGCCGAGATCGTGGACTTCTTGTGAGGCTCCCGAGTTTGCCTATTGCTTGATGAGCTAGAGTATTGGTCGCAATGAGATTCAGATTGAGATCCCCTTTGATCCGATTTCTCCTTGCTTTTTTCTGGTCGAGGAGGATCATTGGGGTATGAAGAATGACTGTAGCTTTTCCTTCGAGATGACGACGAGTCTCAGGGACGATAATCTCTATCGCTAGTGTCGTCTCTATCTCGGCGTTTACAAGGCCCAGAGTCTCGACTGGAATGATGGAAGATAGAGGACCCGCAAAGGCGGTCGAATCCATGAGAGCATCCCATATCACCTGCACAGAAATTAAGTGAGCATGAATTATCAAGAATAACATGGTGGTTGAATCTTAAGTGCAAGGTGAGGTGTAAGTGTTTGTATGTGTGTCCTAGTGTTTTCCCCCAATGGACCAGTTTCTTTAGCCTTGCTTATTGGAGTTTTTTCCCCTTGGTGATGGGCTTGAAAGCCTTCATCACCTCTCGTGGGAAAATGAAGTTTTAGGGCTTCTCGATCATCGGAGCCATAATTGAGCAAGTCATCGTGAATAGTAAGGTCTGATTAGCCTTTAAGTGAACCTTCAAGACATTGGGGAGAAGGCTCTTTCTCAACCGGGGTAATTGTCACTTTCGAGGCTCCGCCCACTATCTTCTTCCTTAGTTTGTAAGCTAGTTTCTTTTTCCCCTTTCAAAGGGGAGCTGGCTCATCGGTGCCAAGTGCATCAACCACCGGTCCCGGAACAGGATTTATATTCTTATTCGACGCTCCTAGCACCTCAATTTCTCTAATCTTACCCTCCTCGGATGTGTCGGGTGCACCGTTTGCAGGAGGTATTGAAGGCCCAGCCGGTTCTTTGCCTTTCTTTGACACAGATTCGGTTGTTGTGACACTAGATGGAAGATTTGTTTGATGACTCTCCACCACCAATACGAACTTTGAAAGCGTTTCATTGGAGATAACGGACTTGATCTCTCGGTCTCCAGCTGGAAGCTCGAATGGCCTCGACGGCCTCAGAATACCCGACACCTTCAGGACGTGGGCTGATACCTATAAAAATCGAAAAAATTAAGAAACAATCCACTTCGTGCCATTGACAAATATTAATCTAGAAAAGGAACTTACTCCTTTCCAACCATCTTCTCCCAAAGCCGGGGGCAACGCACGTAAAACCATTCCTGCTTATATTGGGAGAATTACTCCACGCCCCCGTCAGAATCTGACACTTAGAGTGTGACTCAAGGAATATGAAAGATGGACTGTCGGACCGTCTCTTGAAATGATAGATATAGAAGATATCACCGGGAGTAGGGAGCCATAATAGGATGCTCATGAAAAGAATACAAGTGTCGTAGATGAACTGTAACACATCACGGAGGAAGGAGTTGAAAGGTGGCGCACTACCAACCTAGCACATGAATTTATAGCAAGCTGTATATCCAACTGGGTGCAGGTGAGGAGGATTTTGTCCCAATGGAACCAATACATCGTCAAAAGGGATTCCATGGATTGAACATAGTCGACGAAGAGCAGTTTCATTGATTTTTGAAGTTTGAGAATCGGTCGGATTATCCGGGATAATTTCTCCATCTATAGCATCAGATGACGGACCAATAATTATAGCCGATGGATCTGGTATACCCTGTGTAGAAATTATAGGTGGGTCCAAAGTACCTACTACTTTTTGTGGAGAACTTGGCTCAGGTTTATCTGACTTGTGGTGGAGCTCGACTTTTTAGACATCCTCAACGAGCGTCGAATTTGGATAGATACTTGTTTGAACTATACTTGAAAGGCAATCGACATTAGATATAACAACAAAAATGTTCCCCCCGTGTGGTGTATGGACTGGTGCAATCGTTCAAGTATGAGTATGAAAGAATTAAAGATTTAAAGACTGATGAAGTATGATTAAGCATTGAATTGTCATCTTCGAAGACCGTCATCGCTGACCGTCTCTAAGAGCTTATCCTATGTTCGGTAGCATGGGCCTTGAAATCGGGCATTGGCATTATACGTTTTGGGCTATTTCTTACTTTTGTTAGGTTGGACTCGCATTTATGGTTGTCATAATCACGGAGTCATTACTCAAAATCAGTCTCATACGCATGTGTGCTTATGTTCTTGTCCTTGTTCATTGTCCTATGATTGGGGGTAAATGGACTTGACATGTGTTGTGTTCAAGATAGAATGATTTTGACTGTCAATGCCGACCTCAAGGCTCAAAGCTGAGCGACTCCTAAAGCATGCAACCGAACGGCTCTCTAGACCAGAGACATTGACCCGCTCTCTCACTCCACAAACACCGAGCGGCCACATCGCTGAACACATGATTGGCCGGTGCACACTCTCTTATTCTAGGCCGACGACACACTCACCCTAGCACTACTTCCAACAGGGATTTACCTACCAACCTAACTTCCTATTGAACCGTGCTCCCCTTTGAGACCGAGCAACTTCCTCGATCGGTATGCCGAACCGCACACCCTTTCACAGTTTCAACCTACCCAGTAGTTAAACTCCTAACAACCCAATGTCACTATGATTAGGTCATCGACTGTCCTCCCTCGATCGTATGATAAGCCGAATGCTATAGGCTTGCACCAACTTCCACGAACCATCGAGCCTTCTCCTTCTCTATGTCCACGAGTTCGAAGTTAGAACCACGACCACTCCTCTTAGTAACTTATTCTAGTACCATTAAAACCGAGTCAAACACCTAGCCTAGAGAACGCTCCTATCTCCAATTCATCCCTCTATTTGCCGCTTCCCACGAACTCCTATCTAGGAACCCATGTGCTCAGACCTCAAATGAGATTTTGAGCTAAGGGGGATGAGTTGAAGAAGGAATCCGTACCTATAAAGAAAATTAGAAGTTTGTGAAACGGTGGGGATTCGAGCCGAAGTTCGTTCGGGTTCAAGGATGTCTAAAGTAGCAAGGCAGAAGATATAGTTTTGAAAGGAGGAGGGATGAGTATGATGATAAACAAGGATTGGAGAGAAATTGGTAGTCGGGCTTATAAGGGTGGAATAAAAGAAAGAAGAGGAAGAAGGAGCAACGACTAAGATTTATATATGGCATAAGGGGATGTGAACTAACGTCTTCGTATAGGCCCGGTCACTTTGCATTGCCCGGTCGGTAAGTGGGCACTTCGAACATTAATAAAGTGAACCGACTTTGTGGTCCGGTCTTTTTTCGTCGAGCCATCCTATATTTGAGAAACATGATAAGAATATGGACAACAAAACAAAATGTGCATAAGTTTGGGATATGAACAAGAAGAGGTAAATACTATCATAATTCATCCTTCGAAAGGCTGTAAGTCTTTCACTTTTGAAAGGTCAAGATCGAATTTTAAGGAACGGGCTACCAATTCAAAGTGTGTCGTGTAGCTCCACACGACACACTTGGGGGGGGGGGGGGTAGATGTTACCTGGCACTTTGGCTGGGCTATAAGGCGACAGTTGAAGACATTATCGTTAGCACAAGACAAGATTCTGACCAAGAGGAGCCTGGTGATATACGAGTTTGATGCAATCGACATGTTTTGGCATTTATGTACGGTTCGGTAAGTACGGTTCGGCACGCATCGCTCGGTCCAGATTGCTCGGCAAGCATCCATCGGTCAGTTGAGTCATCGTCGCCCAGCATGTACCGCTCGTCCCAAGGAAGTGTAGTCACACATGGCTAGGTCAAAGGAAGGGATGCCTTGTTCAGTCTGAATTATTCGAGATGCCTCGTTCGGTCGAGATGTCTCATCATTTCTTGTTCGGTCTCAGGGAAGTCTATTCAAAGGCGGTTCGGTCTGGGAGACCAGTATGCATTCGACCAATCTGAGGAGAGAAGTGGTTCGGTCTGGATGTTCCAGTAAACATCATTCGATTAGGATTGATAAGCCATTGTTGTTCGGTCGGGATTCGTTTGGCACGAGCGTTCAGTATATCGGTTTCAATGCAAGATAAAGGAGTTGGCTTATTCTTTGAAATCCATATCGAGGTGAAGGGTTCGCATTTCTCCACTTCGGGATCCATTATGAGTTGCACCGAGTACTTTGAGCTCGTACTTCGAGTTACTTGATAAATGACCACCGGTCGGCCATGATGGTTCGGAGTTCCTGGATCGGCCAATTGTCGTTCGGCAAGCATGGACCGGCCAACTTGAGATCACCATATATGAGCCGAGTCGCCCCAGCCTTGAGCCTGCGCAAGACGTCTAGCCTATCTTCGTCTACAAATAGCTACAAATAGAGAGGCAGGGGTACAGTGAAAAGGGATTTTTTTTTGGAAACATTAGGGACACTCTGCCATTTTCAAGACTCATTTCTTTTCTGTTAAAACTTGTGTTCAAGTTGTTGGTGTATGAATTGTATTTGTATTCAATTATTCGAAGAAGTAATAAAGATTACGATCAAAGTGGACATAGGCAGTTACGTCTAACCACTATAATTCTGGTATTCTTGTTTTTTACAGTTATTATTGCATTCTACTGTGTTATTCCTCAGTTTTAATTTACTTTCTTCATTAATATCTTTACATAATCCTACTTAAGGGTGTTAGTGACTAATTTTAGTGCTAATAGTAGTGTTCCCATATGATGATGATGATATATAACATTATTATGTGCTAACTCTTTGGATGCAAGAATAGGTCAAGTATGATTCTCCGTATCTTATGTCCTATACTATATCAAAATTTTATAGTATTTTGAGAATTTCTTATCACTCACACCAGACTATTGTTTGGCTCGAGATTTCATGCTTTGCTTCTTATTATCTTGGGTAACCTTAAATGATAGACTGGACATTGGGTGTAGGATAACATGCAACACTGTACATGTGGACTAGCACGAGGCTATGCTTTCACATATACTAAACTTTTGGAGCTTTTACTATATTATTATTTTGTATAACTGTATTGCTCGTGCCCTGATCTATGATGGTTTTTATAGTTATATTTCTGTATCATTTGTTTTATGTCCATGATGACTATTATATTTTATCCTATACACTGTGAGACATATGATAGGTTATCGACTGGAGTTTTATACTTTACCACTTGACAATCATCCTACATTGTCGCAGGCACCGTTTCAGCACACTATACATGTATATTGGGTAATAGGTGTGTGGTGCGGTTGTCATGAAATTGATTATCCCACGAGCCTCCAAAGTCAAGAATTCAGACTTGCAAGTGATCCTCAAAGATACAATTCACTCTTCGTTCTACCCATTAGTCTAAGGATGGTAAGCTATACTCAAATGCAACTCTATCCCCAGTGCCTCATGTAAGCTCTTCCAAAATCTGCTTATGAATAATGGGTTTCAATCGCTTACAATATACTTCGACACACCGTGGAATCACACTATCTACTTCACATACAACTCAACCTAATTTGAATGTCATTTTATTTGAATTTATAGATATGAATTGAGAACTCTTTATCAACCTATCAATTATAACCCAGTTGTTATCCTACAATCCTCTAGTCCTCGGTAATCCATCGATGAAGTCCATTGATATCCGTTCCCACTTCTACATAGGAACTTCAAGAGGTTGCAGTGAACCAATTACTTCTTATGTTTAGCCTTTACTAGTTTCCAATTCATACACTTTGAGATGAATATCCTAACATCCTTCTTCATTCCTTCCTAATAAAATGTATGTCTCATATCACAATATATTTTATTGCCTTCGGGATGCATAGTTAATCCCAAATAATGGAACTCACATAGCACCTCATCTCTCAACTCATCAACATCAGGAACAAGCAATCTTCCATCCTTATAGAGCCAACCATCACGGTCGAGTCCGTACTGCTTCCTAACTCTAGACTCCACTCCACTTGCAATCTTAGAAATGATCTCTGCTCATCTGGCATCATGATTTTGACTAGTGTCGATCCACTCAATTTAGGTAGGTTTGATAGTCAAACTTGCCAACACATCCAGCTCAAGCTTACATCGAAGTTCGAAGTCATAACCAAAAATATACTCTAATTGTGTTCCTCTAGAACTTAGTTTCCAAACTGGCATGTCTTCTACTCAAAGCATCAATGATTACATTCCCTTTACCAAATGTGAAGGAAATTTCAAAGTTGTAGGAGGCTAAGAAATCTAACCATTGCTACTGAAGAAGGTTAAGTCCTTTTGTGAGAAGAGGTACTTCAACGATTTAAGGTCAGCGAACTGCTCAAATCTCACCCCTAATTTTCAAAGCAAACACAATCACGCCTAACTCCAAATCATAGGTCAAATACTTTCTCTCGTAGGGTTTTAGCTGCCAACTAGAATATGCAACAACCTTGCACCTCTGCATCAGTATCGCATCCAATCCAGTACCACATGCATATGGTATACCATTAACTCCTTATTCCCACTTGGAATGACCAACCGATGCACTTGTCAACCTCACCTTTAGAGTTATAAATGCATGCTCATATTGGATGTTCTTAGTAAATGTCTGATTCTTCTTCGTCAAGGTGGTTAGCAATGTGGCTTCTGTTGAGAAGTTCTTTACGAATCCTCTATAATATCCCTCCAATCCAAGGAAGCTTCTCACAATGATAGCATTCTTGATTTGATTCTAATCTTGAACTTATACTACTTTGGCAGGATCCACAGTGATGCCTTACTAAAAAACAACATGACCTAAAAATCACACTTCTCTCCTCCAAAAGTGACACTTAGAAATTTTCTTCTTCAGTTGGTGTTTCCTCGGCACCTCTAACACAATCCTCGAATGTGTCTTGTGTTCCTCTTCCATACGGGAGAAGTTGAGAATATCATCAACGAATACATGTACAAACATGTTCTACTGATCCTTAAAAACACAATTCATGAGATCGAAGAAGTATGCTGGTGCATCGGTTAGCCCAAATAGCATAACTCATAGAGTCCTAATAGCCTACGAAACATAGTAATCGACACACTGTCTTTTACCACTCTTAGTTATGGAACGCCATCGCTAAACCCAATTGCTAAAACATTATAACATTGTGGAACCGATCGAACAAGTTATCAATATGTGAGAGTGGATATTTGTTCTTCTTTGTCATTTTATTCAGCTCATGGTAGTCGACACAAAGTCTTAGGGGGCCATCCACCTTTGTGGAAAACAGTATGGGCACTCCCATTCAGATATACTCCATGAAATGAACCATCATATCAACAGGTCATTCACTTAAACCTCAAGCTCATGTTGCTTTCTAAGTGTTATATGCGTCAGTTACATAACTACTAGCCTTGCATCCTTCATTAAGTCAATGTGGAACTCAGTCTCATGGTGCAGAGATAATCCGGTCAGCTTCTTAAATACATTTAATATTTTCTCACCATGGGTACCGATGAAAATTCCTTACAAGGAATCTTAAGCGAATATAAGAAGCTAACCATCACTATATCCTCGGGCATGTAGCTCAACTCTAACCAATGCTCATCATCTATACTGATCATCATCAACAATCTCTCACAATCCACTACAACTCCGTATCTACTTATCCACTCTATTCCCATTATGATACTGAACTCAACACAATACAAAACAATCATAAGAGAATGCATAACCCTGACTCGATAACATAAGGTCTCGACAAACCATCTTGTAGTATGTCAAACCACCTATAAGGTATGATACTACCAAAGTTCTTTCCACTAGGTCGGAATCAACCCCAACTTATCTACTAGGTCATTGGATATGAAAGAATGTAACAAACTAAGGTAAAAAAAGGAGAAAGTATGCAGTAAACATCGAGAATTCCTTAAATAATGATTCTATTCCCCTTCTCCTTCGTCGATGGAGCAGTCGACAAGGTTGGAATAGCATTTAAAGCATAAATAGACACAATCTGCTTGTTCTTCATTGGCTTTAGACAATTCTTCTTTATGTGCCTAGCATTATGGTAATTGTAGCACTTCCTCTTTGTACTCTTACTACTTCTACTTAGATGGATCTTCTTCCTCCACTGATAGAAAGTGTGCTCCATTTTCCCATTTTCTGGCCACCTTTAGCTTGGGCTTGCTTTTTACACTTTTTATTGTTTCACTTCTTCTTTTCTCCCCAGCACATCTGTGGCTTTAGCTCTTCCTTGAGAATAATAGCATAGACTTAGACTTCGGATATAGACTCTTACATTTGAGGTCCTTCCCAATAAGCTTCTCAAAAGACTCATCAGTATGGCTCATTAGCTTTTCCCAAGATAATCGTCTAAGCCCACAATGAACTTCTCGTTCTTTTTCACCAAAGTATCGATAAAGGATAACCCATACTCTAAAACAGTCTAGGCTCCCTACTTCAAATGAGTGAATTTCCTAAACAGTACCAACTTCTAAGTGGCTGGTATATACTTTTCCTCGAATCGGGCCATGAACCGATCCTCAGGAGTGGCGATCTTAATAGCATTCCACCAGTTGATTGCCCCACTTTGAAGTTTCCTAGAAGCTAACTTCATTTTCATCGCATCGTCCAACTCCAAGTCCTTGAAGGTATGCTTACATGCATCCAAATATTCCTGCACTTTTAAAGCCATTTTTGTTCCAAGGAATGGTCTACCACCACAGCTAGAATAGTCCTCTTTTATTTTAGCAAAGTCATCCCTGGCACCTGCACTAGAGAAGCACCACCAACAAAAACTACAAGAGCAACCCCTTGGGCATTCTACGACATGTTACTCACCATCTTAGTGAACATAATATACAAGTCGGGGTTAGTTGCCCCCGAGCCCGCTCCTTCTTTTAGTCTAGACACAGAGGTTCTTACATCATTTATCATCTACCGGCTCATTCTCACAACCTATAATAAGAATGACCGGTCTCTAAAAAAGAATGTAGCTTGAGTCGTATTCGTATATGCAATGTGAATTATATTATATATGCTACCATTTAGTTTTAAAAGCCTAAATACATAACAAATATGCTCTCTCGTATGTCGCTTAATCCATCTTAGGGTGATAACTCATATAGCATCTCTAATGAATTCTGTATCAACTTAGGTTAACTACACAACCTAAGCTTTGACACCAAATGTGATGACTATCCTACACTCTGGTACCTAATATAATCTATAGAGCAATGTAGTTGTATCCGATCAATGCACAACGACAATCAACGGTAAAATAACCAAACTTCGATAGATGATCTGTGTTGGCGTCAAATTTGGCCACCAACACCCAATTATGTAAAAGTATCGATATCCAATCCAATCACAGAAATATGAAGAGAAATAAATGAAGAACAAAATTAAAACAACAAAAAGCAAGTAAAATGAGACAAGATTTATAATGGTTTGGCTAACTCCGGCCTACGTTCACTCTCAAATAATCCTTTTTATTATACTAAAGTTTATTTACAGTTACAATCCGAAATTCAAGAATAAAATTGACAGAGTGTAGCCTATGTTGAATATGAAGAGAAGCAGAAAGTAGATCCTTCTTCTAACACTATGCTTGCTGTATTTATAAGGGAAGATGTGCATGGATCGGGCTGAAATTTTGACGGAAGGTTTGGGAGACCTAGACCAGGCCACCTAATAATTCCTAGGCCTTTTGGGGACCACTATAGGGATCGGTACCTTTCCCTATTATTATGTTAAAATGGGCTACGATCCCTATGATCGATGGCCCATAATATTAGCTACTTGTTCCCTAAGTTTCGTGTAATTTCGATGTACAGTTTGTGAGATGTCGCATTTTCCATAAAGTAATCTTGCTTGAATTCTAATTTGTGCCAATCCCTCTAGAAGGATAGGTACCTATCCCTCCAATCCCTTCCAAGTGTCAAGCAATTCCTAGGGAAGCTTCTATATATTGTATTATGCTTAGCCTCCAAGTTTCACGCTAATTGGATTAGTAGAACTCGAGTTATTGATCAATCTTTGTTGCAATATATTGTGAAGGCCGATTATCGCCGATCCTTATGGAGGGATAGGTACCGATTCCATCAACTTGCTCCAAATGATATGCGATCCCTCTGGGGTGTTTCACATATTGTAATTAGCTTGTCATTCATTTATCGTGTCAATTGGATGTGTAGATGTTGATATATTGATCAATCTTTGCTATAAAGTTGGGTCTTGCCAATCTCTAAGAGGGAAGAGGGCCGATCCCTCTTTCTTCATCCTTTTGATGTGTGATCCCTAGGATAGGCTCCCTAGGGACCCCACATCTTTCTCATAAAATATCATATGCATTAGACTTATGGATTTTGAGATATTGATTGTTTTCCATTGAGTTGTACGTGCTTGGCTGAAATATGCCGATCCCTTTTTTACCGATCTCATTTTATATGATCCCTTTCTTAGGTGAAGTATTTTGCCCATAACTTGCGCATACAAACTCCAAACAACTTGAGATTTGAAATGTAGCCTTATGGGAACTTCCTTGTCACTTTATGTCGGTCTCATCTAGTTCGGGACAAAAATTAAAAACATGTACCAATCCCTTAGGGGAAGGGTTAGGCATCGATCCCCTGCCTAGGCGAGGCACTGATCCGTACTTAGAATATTCTGAAGATTCTATCTTTTGGTATTTGTTGATCGTCGCTTCATATCATTGCCTGCACTTGATTTTTGGACCTCACAAATATCGCTCTTAACTAATGGCCTTGATAATCGTAACATCCTCTATTTTGAGGCCCAAAGCTAAGCGCTACAAATGCTGCAGTCATCTATAGTATTAACTTCCAACGAAAAAATATGGTAATGTTAATGGTATCCATAATATCAGAAGCACATGAATATGAAACAAAACCACAGATTTAAAAAAACAACTTTTCTGATTACATTTCACAAAACATGTTTCATATTCCATCACATAATTCCAATCGTTTTCTAGGTTTACATCAAATATAATTATTAAATAAATACGCCAAGAGAGACATATGAAGATGCCCCGTTGGATGATTGAAGTACTACATGGACATAAACTGTCTTAATAAATCACTACGGAATAAATAAAAAAATGACTCCTAAATACCTAACATCAGCCTCCTGCTCGTCTTCGGAAGTATTATTCGCCCTCTTACTAAACACGTAAACCCAAACTCTTAATCTACTCAAATTAATTTTGAGAATTAGAGAGTTTTAGGGGAAAAACATAAATTTCGAGTCAGACATAAAACCTGGAATGAATAATACTATTACATCTCAGTTTACTAATACTAAGCGAGTCTACGCTGCTTAGCGGAACGGGTTTTCCCCTTACTACTATCCCTTTAAAGAATGTCTTTTTACAAATCGTAATCCTGCAACCAAACTGGTTAATCAAATTGATTATATCAATAATATCAAATATCATATATGCTCAAAAAGGGTAATAAATGGACCATTTGTCGGAAACAATGTAGTTTTGTTTGGCTAACTACTAACCTTTGGCTGACTTGGGCCTACCATGCAAACTAAAAAAATTATCTAACAATTGTTAGATATATTTCTGGATGGTCTGTCCTTAACTTACTTCTCCAAGGTCAACCAATCCTAATAGTTTTTCGAGCATACCAATAACCTATCATTCTTCTCTACACACACACACACACACACACACACACACACACATATATATATATATATTCCTTTCTATGTGTAACTATCATTTAAGTCTTACCTGTGACTAAGCCCTACACGTTGGAAATTTAGACTAAAATTAGCTTGGAGCTAAAGCTAATGTATAGGGCGCGACCCTATACTGTCCCATCTGTTATACAAATATCTAAGTCATTTTACTTAGGGTTAACTACCCTTTAACTTTTCCTTGAAAACGTTTTCAAAATAATTTAATCCCTTTAAATCATATTTAAACAAGGAAAACATACTTTTTGCTTTACTCAAATCTCTTTGCCATGATGTATGCTTTATGCAAAACATTATTGACGAAAACATTCGAAACCTTTGTTTAAAACCTTTAAACAATCTCTTTCGAAACCATTTAAAATGCCCCTTTCGAAACCATTGAAAGTACCCCCTTTCGAAACCAATGAAAGTTCCTCTTTCGATACAAGTAAACTACTTTACTTTATAAGCTTAGGCTTAAAGGCCACAACATATCTTTCAAAACCATTGACAATATCTTTTCGAAAACATTGAAAACATATTCTTCGAAAGCTCTATAAACCTTAGACATCCTCTTCTAAACATTTAAATGTCGAAACCATTAGAATCCTTCCATTTAAACACTAAGGTAAACCTTTCGAAAGCACTGGGGAATCACCCCTTCGAAACCTTATATATATACCTTTCAAAATTACTGGGGAACATCCCATTCGAAACCATTTCTTATTACCTTTCGAAAGCATTAAAGTGTACCGCTTAAAAGAACATTTCGAGAGCATCGGGTTCAAGTTAAAGTGCATGGAACAACCTTTCGAAACCATCTGAAATCATTCCTTTAGAAACCTTTGGGTTTGAATTTTAAAACATGAAAAGGGTCTTAAAAAAACTAAGTCGAAAGCAACTCTTTCTAAAGCAATTTCCTAAGTAAAAGAAGTGGATGGTGTCAAAATCAATCCCTTCGAAAGAATTGGAGTAGCGACTCTAATCTTTAAAACAAAGGGACCCTTTCGAAGGCACTGCTTCGAAAGGTAAAAAGGCGGTAGGTAGGGTTTCCGACCCCTTCAAAAGCATTTACTTAAAACAAAAGCCCAACCTATTTCAAAAGTCTCTTTCTTTAAAACAATTTGACCAAGTCGATAGCTGACCAAGTTGAAAGCCATCTTAATCAAAAGCAAATCAGGCGCATTTCCTTTTAAAAGCAAAACAAGGTTTCGACCCCTTCGGAACCCCTTGTTTCGAACCAATACCTTTTGCCTTTGTCCAATTCATTATGTCCAAGTCTTTTATACATGTTCATTGATTTCAATGGAGATGGAGATGGAAGTATATGGTCGAAAGCTAGGTGCCGAAAGTGGCGAAACAACAGAAATAAAGTAAAACTAATTTTTATCTTTTAAAAGTAATTCTTTTCAGCTAACCTGCCTTGTTTGTCAACATATGATTGGTTGCTAATTTCTTTTTTAAATTTTTTTCTAAAAGTGCTGTCGTAATTTTAGAGATAAACAATTTAAAATATTTACAAACTGCCCCTTCTCCTTTTATAAATATATAAAACATTTAAGTCCCATACCCTAAACAATTTATATACTTATTAAAGCACTTAGGAAAATTCTACAAAATTCCCATAAATCATTTTTAATATGTTTTCAAACATATATAAATTTCTAACCCAAAGCTAATAAAAAATAGGCGTAATTAATTTTAAACCCAATTAACCATTTTCTTCATTAGAAAATTAATAATAAATCCACATTAATTTAGAAAATTATGAAACTTGAAATCCATCTCCAAAGTATCATTTCTAACTATATATTAAAATCGCAAGGCATTTGGATGCCATTTGATAGGTATTTAAATTCAAATATTATCACAAATATTTATATGAACAAGCAAAATTCATCAACAAGTATACATACATACATACATACATACATATCATTCAATACATGGCAATATACTTTGGAAAAATAATCAGATCTGATCTAGCAATCGAAAACATAAAAAACATGAGATGTAACATATTATTCACCTTTAGCTTTGTTGTTATGGAGTTGAGATTTGATCTTGAATGAATTTGATTAAGCTTCTTCTTTAAATTCTTACTTCTCTTCCTTTAGGTTCCTCCTAATGGCGGCTGGCCTCTCTTGGTTTAGTTTTTAATTTGTGAATGTGTAAAATGAATATGACTTAAGGGTTTAGTGTATAAGAATGTGACTTACTCCTAATTTCCCTTATCTAATTCCCTAACTAATTTCATTTTAAATTCCCTTTAGTTCATTTGTTCAACTAGGCATGGCTCCCATTTATTTTTCAAATCTCAATCCATTAACCATTTACATTATTTCATTTAAATTAAACGTCTTAAATAATGTTGCTCAAAATTAGGGTTGTTACAATAATCGTGAAGTCTGTTTGGTTAAATCCATCTGTCTATTGCCTTGGCAAAAGGTGGGTTAACACTTTGCCCTCAAAAACATACCTTGCGATAGGAAGGTGTGTTTTGAATTGCCCTAAATCCAAAGTCCAAAATCCATAATCCATTAATAGTTGTATTTTCCAATCCAGAATCCAATCCAAATCCACGGTCTCTCCGGATTGTTATCCTAACCTAAATCCTCGATCTTACCCAATCCTTGCCGAGCACAATCCACACTTGAGGACCCCAGTAGGCTGATCCATCGCATTCGAGCAAAGCAACCTATCCCTTGCCAGGCATAGTCCATACCTGACGACCTTGATCTCTTCGGACCCTTGTCGAGCATAATCCATACTCGACAACCTGAGTAGGTCGATCCATCGCGTTCGAGCGAAGCGATCTAACCCTTGGTTGGCATAGTCCATATCTGATGACCTTGTTGGGTTTTATTCTTCGACCTTGACACCAAATTAAGGACTTAATCCATGATGCATGAGTTCGTTTCATCGGGTTTGCTCGATGAAAAGACCCTTTCCTTACGATTGTTGTCCCATCTCTCGGGACATGACCACGATCGCGACCTATGTTATCTATTACATTGATCTAAATGATTGCTTTGCTATGTCGACCTATGTTAATGTTACCACAATCGCGACCTATGCGACCTATGTTATCTATTACAATCACAATCACTCAAGAATTCCTTAAGCTCCCTAAATGATTCCAAATCTGAACTCCGAATTCGTGGGGATAAGTTTCTCTGTGAAAGTAACAAAATGTTGGCGCCAAAATTGGCCACCAACACCCAATTATGTAAACTACCAATATTCAATCCAATCACAGGCATATGAAGAGAAATAAATAAAGAACAAAAATAAAACAATCTGTAACATCCTGATATTTTCAACCATTTGCATGCACACATGTCGGACTTGAATTGCTCAAAATATCAGATTGTTAATTTATATTTGGCTCAGCATATACAGTAAATAAAATAATCATAGAATCATAGACACAGAGTAATATAACAATAAGAAGCGGAAACAAAAGAATAGTAGTTCATGAAGCTACTATATATAGCAGAGTTAAAACGAGATACAACAGAAGTCTCGAATACATAGAAGTCAATACAATAGTCAGATAGATGGATCTCTAAGGGAACTCCAAAGGTGAGTCTGACACTCAGTCTGACCTGAGCATAAAGCAAAACACAAAACACTCGATTCAGAATTAACATTCTCATATCAATAAATCCAACTCAAGTGAAATATCAACTGAAATACAAGTAACTCAAAGGATTTTTGGGATAACCATTCTCTAAGGATCCGTGGAACTATCTATTATGTAGTAATATATACTATTATAATATGTCTATATTAAAGTAAACTATCAAAATAGCTTTAAGGCATTACCCATTTCCACCTTAACATATTTTATAGTGCCAAAAGTCTACACAATACCGTAATACCTCCTGATCGGGAGGCTACCAGAGGATACTCCATAGGTATGGCACAAAACAAACTCCAGTGGTCTTGCTAAGGTAGGTGATACAGCAAAACTAGGCAATGCCGGGGTAGATATACCAATTACACTTCCGGGCAAGTGGAAATGCATAGCCGCAAATACCGCCCACCTCGAGCCACACTCCCAAATCAAAGGTGCGCACCAAATCAATCATAAAGTAATAGAATGGAAATCGAAGAAGTGTGTCCAATCGGAGGAGCTACCTCACTTGGCCTATCAATTGCTCCTGTTTTAGCCATCTTATGCTAAATCACGGGAGTTAGGTCCACATATATACCTCATATAAGATTCTCGCCATCATCCTACTTCATTCTGGAATCTTCACATCGTACACGGTTGTTAAAGTGGTTTTCGGCATTGGCAGAGAGTATGACAATAACCGATCCCGGTCTCTTTAACAACCAACCGTTATTATAACACCGCGGTTATTTCAAAATATCATACTTCAAAACCCAAAATATAATATACATGTCAAAATCATATCAGTATGATATCATTATCACTTCAAATATATCTATTTTAAAAATCATAGTGCTTTCCAAAATTATAACTCTTTCAAAATTATAACACTTTAGAAATCCTAACATTTGGAAATCATAATACTTATGAAACATTATAATTTGAAAATCATAATACTTTGAAATCAAAACACTTGATAACATAATACTTTGAAACTCACAGCTTTGAAATCAAAACTTCCATCACTTAAACAGTTTAGATATTAATAATAATATATATAACAAAATAGTTTATAAAAAAATAGTTATAAGCTAAAATAGTTTATATTAGAATAATTAGTATATAAAAATAGTTTATATTAAAATGATTTATATTAAAATAGTTTATATCAAAATAACTTATAAAGTAAAATATATAAATAGTTTCAAATATAATTTAAAAATACTATATATTTTTTAATAGCTTCCACAAATTTCATAAATTAATTCAAATTAACACGAGTTCCAAAATTCAAATTTGATTCAATCTTAATTCATCAATTTCAATTCAATTCAGTTTCTCAATATACCATTTCAAATTTCATTGATTTCAAATACAAATTTGAACCACAAAATGAACCATTTCAATTTCAATATAATTCAAAGCTTTATATATATTCAATATTTCAAAACTAAATTTGATAATTTCATATATATCTTAATTTAACTTCACTATTATTTAATTTTTGAAATATTCACTTAATAAACCCAATATCATTTAAATAAAACCTCACATTACAAATAAATTAAATATTTCCTTCAATTCATTTAAACTTGAAATATTCATTTAATCACCTTAGATAAAATCAAGTTATAAAATCATATCCTTTAAGAATCTCAAATTTGAAAATTTCAAATCAAACTTGTTTAAGTATAATTGTTGATTAAATACAATTTCAAATAAATTCAAATTTATCTTGCCAACCTTAGCTTATAAAAATTATTATAAAAATCTATTTTAAATATAAATTTAAATAAATACATAAACATATTATATATTAATTAAATCAAATTTTATTAAAGTACATATCACTATTAAAACTTATTTATATTAAAACTAATTTATACATATTTTAAAATAGTAAAAGTATGAGTAAATTCTTAAAATTTATAATTTCAAAATTAACTTATAATTTTAAAATTTTCAAAACATGTAATTTTAGAAATCAAGAATTTAAATATATATAAAATAACATTTACACATATAATATTAAAAAAATCAATATTTATATAAAACCATATATATATATATATCTTTTAAACTTTGGAAATCATTTCAATATATACACACACACACACATGCACACCAACGGTGTCTGTATATAATTCTTTATACTATGGTCAAGTGATATGGATATCTATCATTTCAATCCACAATTTAAATATCTATGGGTATATATCATTTCAACCCGCAATTCCAAATTAAATTCAATGAAAATCGTTTGGGTTTATCATTTCAACCCATAACGATTTTCTCCTATTCTACCGGATCGTTCGGGTAAGTATCATTTCAACCCATAGGGAATTCTATACTACCAAGGAACTTGAAGAGTGATAACAGATATGATAATATAACAGTCATATATCATCAATATAAATAACAGATAATGGTGTCAGATGTCGCAGGTGAACATGTACAAATAATAGCATATATATAGCAATGTAAATAACTAACAGCAGCATATTTCAATTGTCATTTCAATTTAAATCAAATTTAATAAATATAATAACGTTAATCGTGAGTGATTTTCTCACCTTTTGAGGCTAGATAGATTTGACAAAGAAATGAGCTACGAATTCCAAAGCAATGCTTGATGGACACGACTCGACGAACAAAGCTGATAAATAGGAATAGACGAATTCAAATCAGAACCGGATCGATGAAGATAACTAGTATAAGTGAACTGATATAGATATAACATATAAAATTATATACACACACACAAAATCATATTCTAATTTCAAATACATATTAAATTAAATGTATATATGGTTTTAAAAAATCATCGTTTTAAATTAGTACACACATATAAAATCAAACATATATACGTTATATATTTTAAAATATATACATTTATATATTTATTAAAAATACAAAATACTTACATATATAGTGTATTTTCATTATAACATATCAAATACCGTTTATACAAACTTATATTTCAACTTAGCAGATCATATAACTAACATAACCAACAAATTTTAAATATATAAGTTTGACTGTAAAACAAACTATAATACTTAAACAATATACAAACTAGCATCTAACATTTATATATATTCCAAACTCTTTTCTTTCCTAAACACACTAAGTAAAATCAAAAATTCTACATATATTTCAAAATCAAGATATCTACCTATATTCTATTTTAAATATATGCATTTAAAAATAAATCAAATATCCAATGTCTATGTTTCCATATTTTTAAACATCAACATAAATAACCATATATATTATAATACATACATAACTACACAACTTATCTACAACATAAAATCTATATATACAATATATTACAAAACTATCACTTAATTTAAAACAAATACATAAATAAAGAAAATCAATATATATACATATGCAGACCACTAAAATTACAGTATATAAATAATCCAATAAATCGCAGGAAACTTATATATATACTTTATATATCCTAACATATAAAATTAACATGTAACTTGCATATCCATATAACTGTTATATAACTACAAATAAATACATACAATCTTCTCTACTTTTACAAAGAAACCGTACTATAGTTTATATATACATACTTTCTCTATAACATATCATAACTTATAATACATATAAATGACATAAATATCATACTGTAAACCAAATTGTAACCATAGATAATAATAAACAATATGTAAAACATACCTATAACTTATAACTTTGCAGATTATATTAGCAAATATAACCCAAAGCAGTATGCATAAATTAATAGATATAAATCTCATATTTTATAACATAATAAAATTACACTGTAACATAAATCTATATATATATATATAATACAAACTTAAGCATATATTGAACAACTTACCCTATATACAGAAGGCTGCGCGCAAAGGGTGGGTTGGAGTGGCAATAGTTGGTGGCTGTGGGACTTTTTGGACACGAGTAGGGTGGTGAGGCAAGGAGGGTGCTCAGGTATTCGGCCTGGCTGTCGAGTGGATGAGGGGAAAAAGATGATAGTCGAGCATGGAGAAGGCAACAAGTGGTTTGGCCTTGGTTTGATTTGGAGGTGGAGTGATGTGATGGTGGTCACGACAATAAGAGGAGGAGGGATGGCAAGGGGATGGTGATCGGCCTGGATGGTGAAGAGGAGCATCTAAACTAAAGGAAGAAAGGAAAAAAAATGAAAAGAGGAAGAAGTAAAAAGTTTAGAAGCTTACTGAAATAATGTTGCAGAAGAAAGAATGTGAGAAGATGAGGAATGAGAGAAGAGGTCAGTAGATTAGAATATAGATGAGAGAAAGAATGAGAAAGAACTAAGAAGTCAGGCAAACATGATGAACGTGAATGAGACAAAAAGTATTAAATGGGCAAATGGTAAATGAAAATGTGAAGTCACGATCGTTGATTTCAAGGAATATTAAAAGTTTATGGCTATTGAATTTTCATGGTAGGAAATGAAAAGGGTAGGCAACCAAAAGACTCAAATGTGTACCGATACAGTCCGACGTTTACAGATTCTGCCGCGTACCAGACTTCAAAACATAGAATTGAATATACCGCAGAGATCATCACGATGAGATGATCAAAAAGGTATACAGAAATTAATGGTATGATCATCCTATCAAAAGTCGATAATCGGTACCAAAAATGCTGCTAATTTGCGAGAAATAAGATAAAGGGGCAACAACAGTCCAAATTTGAAGAAACGAAATATGAAGTCTCACTCAAATGATGAATTACAAATTTATTACATATAAAAAAATAAAAAAGATAATATAGGTTTGAAAAAGATTTTATTATCGTTAATTATTAACTGATTTAAATTGAAATAGAATCACACAAGAAAATAAACTTTCATATTTTCAGATGAAAATTTACCATTTGCTATGTTTAAATATACGCATTCCAAATTTACTTTTTCAAAATTTCACAAAATTTTAGTTAATTACATTATTAAAATCGTTAAAATTTATGGGTCGTTACACAATCAGAAAGCAAGTAAAATGAGACAAAATTTATTGTGGTTCGGCTAACTCCAGTCTACGTCCACTCCTAAATAAACCTTTTTATTATATTAAAGTTTGTTTATAGTTACAATCTGAAATCCAAGAATACAATTGGAAGAGTGTATCCTAGGTTGAAGATAAAGAGAAAAAGAAAGAAGATCCTTCTTCCTATGTCATGCATGTGGTATTTGTATGTGAAGACGTGGACGGATCCGACAAAAATTTTGATAGAAGGTTCGGGAGACCAAGGCGAGACCACCCAAAAATTTCAAGCCCATTGGGGCCTATAATAGGGATCTATACCGACCCTGTTAGTGTGTCCAAATGAGATGCTATCCTTTTGAGGGGTGCCCCATGATATTAGCTACGTGCTTCCCAAATTTCATGCAATTCCGACGTTTGGTTTGTGAGATATCGCATTTTCCGTGAAGTAGTGTTGCTTTAATTCTGATTTCTACCGATCACTCTAGAGGGATATGTACCGATCCCTCCAGTCTCCTCCAAATTCCATGTGATCCCTAGAGGAGCTTCTCCATGTTGTATTAAGCTTAGCCTCTATGTTTGACACTAGTTGGATTAGTAGAACTCGAGTTATTGATCAATCTTTCTTGAAATATGTTGTAAAGGCAGATTATAGTTGATCCCTATGGAGGGATTGTTACCTATCCGTCTAACTTTCTTCAAATGATATGCGATCCCTATGGGATGTTCCATGTGTTGTAGTTAGCTTGTCCCCCAATTCTCATGTCAATTGGCTGTGTAGATGTTGAGATATTGATCGATCTTTGCTATAAAGTTGGGTTTAGCAAATTCCTAAAAGGCAAGAGGGCCTATCCCTCTTTCTTTATCTCTTTGATGTGCGATCCCTAGGATAGGCTCCCTAGGGTTCCCACATCTTTCTCACAAAATTTCATATGCAATGGACTTTTTCATTTTGAGATATTGATTGTTTTCCATTGGATGTACTTGCTTGGCTAAAATATGCTGATCTCTTTTGTACCAATCCCTTTTTATATGATCCCTTCTTAGGTGAACTAATTTTCCCATAAATTGTGCATACAAACTCAAACAACTTGAGATTTTAAATGTAGCCTCATAGGGTCTTCCTTGGCAAATTATACCGGTCTCATGTAGTTGAGACAAAAATTGAAGACATGTATCGATCCCCCAAGGGAAGAGATAGGCGCTCATCCCTGCCTGGGGGAGGTACTAATCCGTACTTAGAATATTCTGGAGATTCTATCTTTTGGTATCGATTGATCGTCGCTTCATATCATTACCTGCACTTAATTTTTAGACCTCACATCATCGCTCTTGACTAATGGCCTTGATAATCGTGAAGTCTATGGGGGTAAATCTGGGCCTTGGAAAACGGTGGGTTAACAACTTGTCATATATCTCATATTGCAATGAAAAAATACAATAATCAACATAGGTATAAAACAAGCGATACAGTATATAACTGAAATAAACCATAGAATCAGAGTAACGTTGGTTCATTATAGTTATACAACATGAAATAAGAGTTTATGCCCCAGTAATAAACTCAATAAACTGTCTCTAGATAAAGTATAATGCTAATCAAATCTCCACAAGTTGCACAATGGAATAACAATAAGCTCTAAAATATAAATATAGATAATCACCAGCCTCCTAATCGTCCTCATAATAGCTCTATGCACTAATCTTAGCCCTACTATCAAGTATACTCATTTAAGATTATCCAAGATAATAAGAAGTAAAACATAAAAGCTCGAGTCAGACAATAGTCTAGTGTGAGCAATAAATGATCCCGCAGTACTGTAAAGCTGATATAGTATAAGAAACAATAGATATGAGATGTCATACCTGCCCTATCCCTATATCGAACAAGTTAGCACATAAAATCAAATATATTCTAAACTATCAACATGGTGTACCAATACTCAAAGTACAAAATAGGGTGTCAGGGTATCTAATGTAGTACTACCTACATCGCAAAACATCAATTGCACATCAATCAAAGAAAATACAATAATCATAGCAGTCAATTCAATCAAGCAATCAAAGCAACCATTACATTCTCGGCTACTCCTGAATAACTCATATAACCAACTTGGACGGTCAGCGACAACTCAATATCGTAGATACTCGATACCCAAGCTCATTTCCACTCAAGTAGCTGGGGATATTATAACTCCCTTAGTTGATCAGAGTCCAATACTTGACAATTATACAACTTTGCCATTACATCTAAATAGACAAAACCAAACTACGTCGTGAAAATTGAAACCTGAAAAAGACCTCACCGACCTTGATGAATAGCGGCATCAAGACCATCGACGACATTATAAATTAGTTTACTTAACTATCTTTGGCTTTTAGGCCGCTAAGTGTATTAGATCGATTTTGAAAGCGTTCAAAGTTATGATATACAGCGTCTCTTTAAAACATACTTAAACATTTCGGCTCCAAGTTGAATGTGTGTGGTGTGTACGAGTGCACGTGCTAATATAGTACACACGGATCGTGTAATATGGAATATAATATAAATGCGGAACTAGATGATAATAGCAAAGTAAATAAAAATAGAAAAATCACACCAGAGATTTTTATACTGGTTCGGAGCACCGTCCTACGTCCAGTCCCAGACTTCTATCTGGATTTTCACTATTAACTACCTCGCTTCACCCGGAGGAACATGTTTACAACACCCGAGCAAACGAACGGGATTTCACGCCTCTAATACATTGAGGACTTCAACACTTGCCTCTTACAACACCGAGGACTTCAACACTTGCCTCTTACAACACCGAGGACTTCAATACTTGCCTCTTACAACACCGAGGACTTCAACAATGATGAATATAATTGTTTGTTGACGGTATGTGTTCTTGCTAACACATTTTTGTCACTTGTAGTACAAATTTCCTATAATCTTATCCTCAAAAATATGTGAACGATGTTTTGTGAAGATTAAGGGAAATATATTACTTATTGAATCAAAAGATATTAAATAATTTCAATGATTCAATAAGCAATTAAAATAATTGAGAGCTTTTAGAATGCAGGAGTATTTAGAAAGTAAGATCAGAAATTAGAGTAAAAAATGTATGTAATCATATATGTGAATCAATGATTTAGATGAGTTTATATAGAGAAAAAACGGTTGTAACTCTTTGTGAACAGTAGCCATTAATAGATATGATCATTGATGAAAGGTAAGAGATGCAACCATTGGAGAAAGAAGTGTCTTTTGGAAAAGGTTGCTCTCTGTTTAAAAAACGGTCGACTGGTCAAAAATTGGCCAGTAGACAGGATTTCAAATATATAGTCGTTATGTGCATTTTACACAGAAACGGTCGACCTCCTAATTTATGACCGGTCGACCGGTCTCTGTTAATTTGCTCAACAAATGTGCAAATGCTTCTTTTAAACATATATATATCGATTATATTGAGATGCATGATTATTTGAGGATAGATTTTAACAAGTTTATCACTATTACAATATCAAATAATCAACCTATAATCTAGAGTACCATATGTAGCTCTTTTATGCCTCTTTATAGCCATGATGTCTTTGTTTTGTCGATCGCCTTTATTTCTTTGTCAGAAATCAAAACCTTCAAAGAACCTGTGACTCAACATTCTCCCCCTTTTTGATTGATGACAACATATATATGAAGTTCTGAATCTCCCCATGAATATGTGATCTGTATTCTTTATATATATATATATATATATTCCTGCAAATAATTGTTAGCACTTTCTCCCCCTTTGTCATCGACAAAAAGGAATAATATATTTGAAATCACACATGGATAATATAGGAGTATATCAACCAGAATATTCATGCATACCAAACATACCAGAGTATCATACATATCATAATATCATACGAATAAAAGTAACGACACTATTTAGTACAAGTGTCGAATGATGTTTTAAATTACTAATCCAAAATATAGAGATAGAAAACAGAATCTAGGATGAGTCAGAAGCTGTCTCCTCTTGAACATCTTCTTCTTCCTCCTCATCATCATCATCTTCCTCTTCCTCGTCCTCTCTAGATGATTCTCCACAACCATGTCCACTAGTACCAGCAGACTCCTCGGTTGATGACTAGTTGAAAGCAGGAGGAGCAGGACGTTTGCCTGGGTCTTGAGCAGAGATGGATGTGCTACATGAAATAGCATCCCATAAAATACCAAAGAATGACTTGACTTTGTTGAAGCGTTTATCAATTTTTGTGTCCTTGCGCTTGAGTCTTGATTCAAGCAAGAATTGGTTACGCGCAATAGTTTCAAGTGATTCTTTTGTGGTGGATTTTGATTTCAACATTTTAACTTCTTCGGAACGAGGTCGAGAGGAAGTAGCTTTTTGTTGTGTTGGACCTCTTTGTTGCCATTGTTCAAACGACATAATCTGAAGGTAAGGAGGAGGGAGCTTCATGCGTTTGATGGTTACAGAGTCAATACATTTTGGTTTCGAGGTGGCAGAGTCAGGAGGTCGTACGCCACAAGCTAGCAAAATACGCATGATATATTCATGCGTATAAAAAGTGAGGTCGTGTAGAGTTGTTCACCTTGAGAATCTCGTCAAAAAGCATATGAACCCAATTGATTTGGATATCTCCATAAATAGCATAAAGGGCCTTGAAATTTTTTTTGTATACAGCGTCATAGTTTCCTAGTCTAGGAAACAAAGAAAACATCAAGACGCGATGTAGTAGCCTGGCGGTAGGTCGAAGTCCAATTGATTTTGTGCCATCACTGTTGTCCTCCATGAATTGATGGCTGATGCTATTGCGAGTGAAGACTTCACAGAAATGTGATGAAAACTCATCGCCTTGATTTGGAATACCTAGTATAGAAGCTATCCTATCATGAGTGATAAAAATTTGCGTGCCACATACGACAGACCAAATGACTCCGTTCGGATCATCAGGTTTATATTTGTCCAGGTTCATGTTGGCATAGAATAATTTTATCATCAAGTGATTTATTTCCACATTGTTTTCTGAAAAATCGATCAATGGAGTAAGATTGGAGTTATTTGCTAACCTATGGATTCCATAAGATGTGAAATCATCAAACTTGAAAGAGCCCGGATGAAACTTGTAGTTAGTCATTTGATTCCATCTTGTGATAGCTACCGGACTTTCGAGCCATTTCTTAGCGGAGATATTAAGTGATGAAGTTCCGGAGGATGATCCTATCTTGGGTTTCTTTTGCGGAGGAGCCATTGTTAGAAGATTTGGAGATTTGAAAATTGAAATTGAGAAAATAGGGTTTTTGGAGTTTGGGGAAAAATAACCGGTTGAGTCAAATGAGAAGAAGGATGGAAAAAATGACGTAAAGGATATATATAAAAACAGAACATACGTTAACCGGTCGACCGCTTGAATATGGCCGGTCTACCGTTTTCAACCAGAGAGCAAACGGTCGACCGGTTCAAATATAGGTGGTCGACCGGTTATATTGCCAGATGAAAAACAGTTTTCTTTTGCAAATTTTGAGAATATATCAAGCTATATAATTCATATTTCACTCTTATTATAAAATATAAACGTTATTACAAGAATGATAGTTAGAAAACGATACAACAAGTATATATAAAAAACTAATGAGGAGGGGAAGATTCGTCATCAGAATTTTCTTTATTATCTTCAATACGTTGTGTCCATGGACTCCAATTTTTCTGAGCACCTTCATTCTTGTTATAATTTCGATCCCAAGAGTTAGGACTCCTAGATGTTGACGGCCTAGACGGCATTGGTTCATGCACATCATGCTTGTTTGAGCCACAAAAGAATGATGCCATTTTTTCTAAAACAGATAAACGTGCCGATGTCCGTTGTTGCTCATGATAAAGCTGGCTTTGCCCATAATGGAGCTGTCTTTGAAGATCTATTTGATGTTTCTGATAGTGGTGAATCTCGTCGATCTGAGCTTTGGTACGAGGAGAACAAAACAGCGTCTTCTTAACTCGTTTTGAGGTTGGTGTACTTTCAGGAGTACGAAGGCATTGGTGATGATACTTTGGTTTTTGTTTTGGTGTTTCAGGAGAATAATACTCCTCTGGCTCAGAACTTGTAACGGAAATGTGTGATTTGTGAGCACACTTATCACAAATGTGAGCCATAGAGAATAATGTATAGAGCCTTATGCTTAGAAAAAGAAAGATGAAATAAAGAGAGAAAATTTGACAAGCTTATAAAGAAGTTCCATGTACATAAGCCTGTGGATGAGAGTGAATAAAGAATTTTGACCATGAAAGCAAGCAGAGGCTCTTATTGAAAGAAAAAAATAGTCTCCTTTTGATAATAGGAATTAAAAAAAATGTGGTTCAAATATAAAAGAAAAACAATCATTAGAAATTACTAGTCAAGATCTTTTCTTGAAATTAAACCAAGCTCTCTTCGTAATCTAATAAAACTAGATTCGAGCAGAGGCTTAGTAAAAATGTCCGCTATTTGATTATCAGTTTGGACATATTCAAGACATATATATCCTTTTTCAATATTATCTCTAAGGAAATGATGACGGATATCAATGTGTTTGGTTCTAGAATGATTCACTGGATTCTTAGAGAGATTTATAGCACTTGTGTTATCATAGTATATAATAGAATTTGATAAATGAATATCAAAATCTTGAAGTGTTTGTTGCATATATAGTACTTGAGTACAAGCGAGAGCTGCTGATATATATTCAGTTTCACATGTTGATAATGAAACACAATTTTGTTTCTTACTAAACCAAGAGACAAGTGATTTTCCAATAAAATGGCACGTACCACTTGTACTTTTTCTATCCGTTCGCGAGCCGCCAAAATCAGCATCACTATATGATACTAATTCAAATGGACATTCTTTTGGATAAAAAAGACCGAAATCTTTGGTATTATTAAGATAACGAATTATACGTTTCACTGCTCGTAGATGTGATTCCTTTGGATCTGCTTGAAAGCGTGCACATAGACAAACACTCATCATTATATCTGGACGACTAGCTGTAAGATAAAGAAGAGAACCAATCATGCTTCGATATAATTTCTGGTCAACACTCTTACCATTTTCATCTTTTTCAAGATGTGTAGTTGTACTCATAGGAGTTGGTTTACCAGATGTATTTTCTAATCCGAAGCGTTTGATAAGATTTTCGCAATATTTTTCTTGATTGATAAAGATACCACTCGAAAGTTGTTTGATTTGAAGTCCAAGAAAATATGACAGCTCTCCCGTATGAGACATTTCGAACTCTTTGGTCATAATACTTGCAAATTCCTTGCAGAGTTTATCGTTTGTTGAACCAAAGATGATGTCGTCTACATATATCTGGATAACTAGAATATCCTTTTGAGAATATTTAATAAACAAAGTTTGATCGACTTTGCCTATTTGAAATCCTGAGTTAATAAGATAGCTACGTAATCGTTCATACCAAGCAGGAGGTGCTTGTTTTAAACCATACAGAGCTTTCTTAAGTTTGAACACATGGTCAGGATATTTTTCATGTACGAACAAAGGAGGTTGTTCAACATAGACATTCTCTTTGATAAATCCATTGAGAAAAGCACTTTTGACATCCATCTGATAAAGTTTGAAATTATGGTGACAAGCAAAAGATAATAGGATTCTAATAGCTTCTAGTCGAGCAACTAGTGCATAAGTTTCTTCATAACCGATACCTTCTTCCTGATTATACCCTTATGCTACTAATCTTGCTTTATTTTTGGTGATATTTCCTTGTTCGTCAGCCTTATTTTTATAGACCCGTTTAGTACAAATAACTGACTGATCAGTTGGTCTTGGAACAAGTTCCCAAACGTCATTGCGCTCGAACTGATTTAGTTCTTCCTGCATGGCAATGATCCAGTAATCGTCTGTAGCAGCTTCTTTTGGATTCTTAGGTTCGATATTTGAGAAAAAAGCGACATGACCCATTTGATTGAGTTGACTCCTTGTTCTGACATGTGATGTTACTTCACCGATTATATTTTGGGCCGGATGGTCTCTTAATATCCTTGGAGGTGATTGTAACTCACATATTTGAGGAATATTCTCAATTATTTCCGAGTCAGGGTCAATATTCGTGATAATTGGATTGTCAGTGACTATTGATTCGTCATCATCTGATATAGTGTGAGGACGCTGATAGAATTCATCAAAAGAGACATGAAGTGATTCTTCAATAGTTTTGGTTCGTTTATTAAATATACGATAGGCCTTACTTCGTTCCGAATAACCGACAAATATTCCTTCATCGGCTTTTGGATCGAATTTGCCAAGCCGGTCTTTCATATTTAAAATAAAACACTTGGAACCAAAAACTTTGAAGTATGAGATTTTAGGCTTTCTTTTGTTAAATAATTCATAAGGAGTATTCTTGGTAAGAGGTCTTATGGACACACGATTTAAAACATAACAGGCAGTTGCAACGGCTTCTGCCCAAAAATGTTTTGGTAAGGTGGTTCCATTCAATAATGTTCTTGCACATTCTTGTAAAGTTCGGTTCTTCCGTTCTACAACTCCGTTCTGTTGTGGAGTTCTGGGAAACGAAAAATTATGATATATACCTTTCTTTGTACAAAAATGTTCAAATTCATTATTTTCAAATTCTCCGCCATGATCACTTCTTATATTTTTAACTTTAATCCCTTTTGATTTTTGAATTCTTTTGACGAAAGATTTGAAATGATCGAAAGTGTCACCTTTATTTTTTTAAGAAAATTGTCCATGTGTAACGAGAGAAATCATCAACAATTACAAGCACATATCGACTGTGATTTATTGACTGCACTCTAGTAGGTCCAAATAAATCCATGTGTAGTAACTCAAGTGGTTGTAATGTTGATATGACTTTCTTGGATTTAAAAGATGATTTGGTCAATTTTCCTAATTGACATGCATCACAAATGTTGTTAACTTTAAAACTCATTTTGGGTAGTCCTCTAACTAGATTGTTTTTGGCTAGCTTGTCAATAGTTCTGAAGTTTATATGACAGAAGCGTTTGTGCCATAGCCATGGATCATTATCATTAGCCACAAGACACATATCTGAATTATGATTAATATTCATTTTCAGAATATATATATTTCTGTCTCTATAACCTTCGAAAACTAAATTATGGTCTTTATCTAAAATACTACACTTGTTATTCGTAAAGGAAATTATAAAACCCTTGTCACATAACTGACTAATACTAAGTAAATTGTGTTTTAAATTTCTAACTAGCATGACATTAGTAATAAGAGGTAAGTTAGATGTACCGCAATTGCTCACATCGCCTTTGCCGATGATATAGCCTTTTGAATTATCTCAAAAAGTGACTGAGCCACCATCTGAGTATGTAATATTTGTCAATAAGCTCTTGTCTCCAGTCATATGCTTCGAGCAACCACTGTCCAATATCCACTTTCCTCTTTTCTTAAGTAGGACCTGCAAAAAATAAAATTAAGTCCATGGTACCCACTTTTTATGGGGTCCTAAGAGTTAGGTCTTAGGAGTCCAAACCCATACGGGTCTGGTATCTCCTTTATATACATAATTAGTATTAAGATGCACAGTATTCATGAATTACTGAATATATTTGTTCCTAATCAAATCGTTATTTGTTTTAGGAACCCATATTTTGATAGTCTTTGTATTTTTCTTTTGAAATTTCACAACTGGCTTTGGTTTGGAATATAATAAACTAAGATTTTTCTTAACTTCGGTCTTTTGTACTTTCTTCTTTCTTTTATTACCAAGATGTTTCTTGATTTCTTGTTTCTTATATCCCAAACCTTGTTTATCCGAAATAGATTGTGAACTTTCAATGATTTTTGTCAAATTTTCTCGACCTTTGTTAAAGTTAGAAACATTTTGAGTAATGTTATCTAACTTAGTTTGTAAACAAGCCTTTTCTAGGTCCAAAATTTTGACTTTTGCCTCAAGCTCATGATTTTTAGTAGTGAGAGCATCATTTTTCTCTTTTTGAGTTTCAATTTCTTGAATCAAAAGAACTAGTTGAGAGTCAACATTAGATGATGATTCTTGAAAATTTTCAAGTTCTTCTTCTAATATTTTCTTCTCGTCTTTTAACATATCTCGTTCAAATTCTGCTCTACTCAAATCTGCTTTGGTTTCTTTTAGCTGTCGTTTTATGTCTTTATATTTGACTATCAATTCAGCATTAATATCGAGCATTTCATCGAATGTAGGAATTTGTACCTCATTTTCTGTTGCCATGAAACATACATTAGCTTGTTCATTCTCCGAATCACTTTCACTTTCTGATGAAGATGAGTTGAATCATCCCATGTTACTGAGAAGGCTCGTTTCTTTGACTTGTCCTTCTTATGTTTGAATTTGTCATTTTCTGACTTCTTCTTTTGTTCTGGACAATCCTTCAGCATGTTCCCCCTTTTGTAGCAATTGAAACATTCTATAGAGGATGATGTTGGTTTATTCGATCCAGATTTCTTTCTGTTATAACGACTGGCTTTTCGCTGTTATAGGAATTTTTTGAAACCTTTTGCTATGAATGCCAGATCTTCGTCTTCAGACTCTGATTCATTTTCGTCTTTTTCAGCATGGAATGCCACGTTCTTTTTTTCTTCTTTTTGTTCCTTTCTAGTCTGCAAGTTAGCTTCATAGGACATTAGATTTCCTATCAATTCATCTGGCTTCATGACGGAAAGGTCATTAGCTTCTTCAATTGCTAATACTTTTCCTTCCCATTCACTAGTCAGAGAATGTAGGACTGTTGAAACAACATCAAAATCAGAATACTTTTGTCCTAAGCCAATAAGTGCATGGTGGATAGTTTGAAACCGTGAATACATATCATTGATTGTCTCATTTGGTTTCATTTTGAAATTTTGAAATTGACTTTTCAGCATGGCTATTTTGGCTTGTTTAACCTTGTTAGTACCTTCATGCGTGATTTTTAGCGTTTGCCAAATTTGATATGCGGTAGTGCAGATACTAACACGGTTATATTCATTTTGGTCTAATGCACAAAACAACATATTTATTGCTCTTGCATTTACGGCTGCTGCCGTTTTCTCAGCCGCAGTCCATTCTGAATAATCAGTTGTTGGATTTACTATTTCTTTTTGAGTTGTATTCCAAGCATCATAACTATTTGATTGCATAAAGAATGACATACGCATTGCCCAATAACTATAGTTAAGACCATTGAAAAAGGGAGGTCTTTGTGTCGATTGACCTTCCATGTAAGTGGTGTTTTGAGTGCTAGTACTTGCGTTATTTGCCATATTACAAGAATATATCAAATAACTGTGTTACGGTTATATGATGGCCGTGCTCTGATACCAAATGAATGTGTGTGGTGTGTACGAGTGCACGTGCTAATATAGTACACACGGATCATGTAATATGGAATATAATATAAATGCGGAAGTAGATGATAATAGCAAAGTAAATAAAAATAGAAAAATCACACCAGAGATTTTTATACTGGTTCGGAGCACCGTCCTACGTCCAGTCCCATACTTCTATCTGGATTTTCACTATTAACTACCTCGCTTCACCCGGAGGAACAGGTTTACAACACCCGAGCAAACGAACGGGATTTCACGCCTCTAATACACTGAGGACTTCAACACTTGCCTCTTACAACACCGACGACTTCAATACTTGCCTCTTACAACACCGAGGACTTCAACAATGATGAATATAATTGTTTGTTGACGGTATGTGTTCTTGCTAACACAGTTTTGTCACTTGTAGTACAAATTTCCTATAATCTTATCCTCAAAAATATGTGAACGAAGTTTTGTGAAGATTAAGGGAAATATATTACTTATTGAATCAAAAGATATTAAATAATTTCAATGATTCAATAAGCAATTAAAATAATTGAGAGCTTTTAGAATGCAGGAGTATTTAGAAAGTAAGATTAGAAACTAGAGTAAAAAATGTTTGTAATCATATATGTGAATCAATTATTTAGATGAGTTTATATAGAGAAAAAACGGTTGTAACTCTTTGTGAACAGTAGCCATTAATAGATATGATCATTGATGAAAGGTAAGAGATGCAACAATTGGAGAAAGAAGTGTCTTTTGGAAAAGGTTGCTTTCTGTTTAAAAAACGGTCGACAGGTCAAAAATTGGCCAGTAGACAGGATTTCAAATATATAGTCGTTATGTGCATGTGTGCACGTTTATGTGCATTTTACACAGAAACGGTCGACCGCCTAATTTATGGCCGGTCGACCAGTCTCTGTTAATTTGCTCAACAAATGTGCAAAAGCTTCTTTTAAACATATATATATCGATTATATTGAGATGCATGATTATTTGAGGATTTTAACAAGTTTATCTCTATTACAATATCAAATAATCAACCTATAATCTAGAGTACCATATGTAGCTCTTTTGTGCCCCTTTATAGCCATGATGTCTTTGTTTTGTCGATCGCCTTTATTTCTTTGTCAGAAATCAAAACCATCATAGAACCTGTGACTCAACACAAGTGTATATGTGCAAAGTTAAAACATAGAGGAAGAGAGATGAATCATGAAGATGCAATGTCGCCAAGTCTAGGTCGCTGTCAATGTTCAAATCGATCCAGTTGAAACCGCTCCATAACTGCCTAAGTAGTTATCATGCGCAACCACCTCATCGATGTCGACACAAATGGATGCGACCATGTATTAGGCTCGAAAACGGTTCTGGCGACATGACATTATCGTAATTTATATGAAAACTAATTTATTTCCCACAAAAGCATGTACTTTTCACCAAACCTAAAATTTTTGTCCAATTTCTATTGGATAAAAACATCTTTTAACCTTTCCTTTGTAGAAATGCTGCCGCATACCATTTTCAAATTCCAAAACATTTATCACCTTTAATTAATAATAACCTTAGGTAATTATTAATTTAATTGTTTATCTAACATATTAAATTCATAACAAATCATATCTACTTAGAAAAAATCCCAAAAATTCAAAGAAATTCGAGAATATCGTTCTCCTTACCATATAAAAATTTCAAGGTCAAAAACCATATTTTCTTATTTTAAATAATTAAAACCCGAAATTAAGCTATTCCTCCTTAGGATATTCAAAAATATTTAATATAACTAAGAAAGTTATGAAATTGAAATCCCATCTTCAATTTAATGTTTTATATCACATATCCAAAAATAAATCGATTGGAAATTAAAAACTATGGTTTTACCCTTAAAACCTAATCAATTAATTTCATAAAAATCCCATAATTTATTATTCTATCCAATCAACAATCAATCAACCAAAATATGGTATAATTTATCACAATAATTCGAGTATTACCCATAACTAAATTTGAAAGAAATAAAAAAGATGGAACCTTGTTTGTTAACCATAAAACTTACTTAAGAACAAAGGCATGAAGGAAGACCCATAAAAGTGTTGAAAAAGCTTTGCAAGAATTGAAAAGGGTTTCGAAGGCGTTAAAGTAGCTTTTGAAGAAGTTAGATTGACGCTGCAAGTACTTGATGCACCTACAAGTATTCAGTGAAATAAGAGCTTTCGAAGGAGTCGAAAGGGAGGCAAGGCTATCCTTCCACCTCAATTAATCCTTTCGACGCAATTGATTCCATATACATGAAGGAGTCTTATGTGAGTTCGAAACACCTTTCGAAGGTATCAAATAGTAGGCTCACGCACAAGAACCAAACCCTTCAATGAGGGTAGTTTCGCCACTGTTAATCATCCATATAGGGACATTTTACCAATGTGTACCTTTCGAAAGCAAAGACAAGCCTTTCGAAATGATTGGATCCTTCTGCAAGCATAAGAAATCTTCACATGAGACCAAGTGATCTTTTGCAACGATCCTCACGTAAACTACTAGTCCTTTTGAAACTATTAGAAAGTACTTCCTCACTCACTCAAGTAATCACTCATCATGAGTAACATCAAACCAAAGTGACTAAGGAGAGGTTTCGCAGGAGAAGAAGGAGTTGGGAGTGCTTTCGATTACATCCAAATAACAAGATAGGGAACCTTACCCCTTTCACCACTAAATGAAGCATACCTTTCGAAGGTGTCGAAAGGTTCCAGAAGTACATGAAAACAGTAACGAGGAATGTTGGAACAATATCCGTTGTTAATGTAAATTTGATGTAGGCGAAATGACTAATTCAAGCGTAATAAGAGACCAGACATCCGCCTTTTGAAGCTATTGGAAGGACAAAGGCGAAAGGATGGGCATGCAGGATTAGGAGAGATACCTTTTGACAGCTTCGAAAGGATAGGAGTGGAAGGGGCCAACCCGCATCTATAAATCGACCTTAGGAGTCCAAGCTGGGGACCAAATATTGGAACTCTGAAATTTCTTTCTTACTTCATAGTAAAATCAAATTCTTGTAACCCTAGATCAATTTTGGAAAAATTCTCTTATTTGTAATCCAATTTAGATAAATAAAAAGGACAGGATGCATGGATCAAATATCAATTTCGAATATGAGGAAGATCATTTCGACCATAACTCATCTAATGACCAACTGTACATGAAATTCACTTATTTTCCTGACCCCTCTTTGTCTTATGCAATGCTATAGAATCTACTTGGACATTTTGACTTCGAATCATATTATCATCACGTTTCATGATATGAAATATTGAATTGATGTGATAACGATAATCCAATATTGATAAGTCAATTGAATTTGTATCATTTATCCAAGATGTGATTCTACTGCATATTGAGTTTAAATCTTATTTTTATATATATTGTATATTAAATTCCATTAAGAGAATAAAGATCCTCCCGACTCGTTCGAAAGGGGTTTCGAAGGGACTGTTGTATGATTATCGAAGTTATATTTGCTAGGAAGACTCATTCGAAAGGTGCTTGAATACCCCAAAACATATAACCCATTTCGAATAAACCATCACCATGATAGTAGAATCTATGCATTAAAAGGGTTCCTCCTTTGAAGGTGTAACGACCCTTTCAACTCATGCGAAAATGGTTTCGAATGAATTGTTCTTTATTAAACTTTGCGTCGAAGTGTTAACTAGATTTCTTATCAACAACTAACATCTTCGAAGAGGCACCTTTTGAAGACCTCATCCCTATCGTCTCATTTGAAAGTGGTTTTGAAGGGGTTAGTCATTCTTTAAGTTTAGTTTTAAGGTGTTAGCAAAATTTCTTGTTAACATTTTTGATGCTACAAGGAGGGTTTGAACCTCCGTCCATATTGTTTCCTCATAGATTAATTATGAAACATTTTGACTTGTTGTAGGAAAATGAAATAAAAAAGGCATAGTTGAATGGATGAGGAAGCAGTACACATGATAAATTTGGAGGAAAATATTACTCCAACTTTTAATTTAGAGGGAGTTGTGCAAGGACAACCATCGACCTTAGTACAACCAAACGATAATGCAATTAAGATAAGGCATTTAGAGCAACAATTACTAGAAATGCAAGAGCTCTTGAAAGCAGCTCTCTTTCAGAAATCTTCCAAAACTTTCAAAACTAACAATTGGAGATGAGGTGTATCCCCAAGGAGAAACTTGAAAGCTCATACCTATGAAGGTAAGAGCAAGTTCGACCTAACATCTTCAAAGAAAAAAGAATGTGATGCAATTAAACTCGATCAACAAGGAAGAGTATAGGATAAATTTCTTGAGCAATCTGGAAGCTCGACTTCAAAGGAATACAAAAAATTTCTTGAGCAATCTGGAAGCTCGACTTCAAAGGAAGACAACCCAAATCGAAAAACTATCATGATGCCAAAGCTTATTTGAAAGATATGGCAGAGAAGGCTGTCAAAGATATGCTAAACGCTAAAGGAAAAAGAACTCTGGATGAGCGAATAAATGACATTGAATGAGTAGCTACGTTTATGGATGAAATCATGTCGATGTAATCCCATCTCATATCGGTCCCATCCATGAAATATTATGGTACTACCAATCCCGATGATCCTTGATGGCTTTGGATCGCCATATGGATCTATATAATGCCTTTGGAGTAGTGCTGTGTAAGCTATTCCCAGTAAGCCTTCAAGGAGCTATCGCAAAATGGTACCGTCAATATTGAGACTATTTACTTACGGAAACAATTTTCCTATGAATTCTGCACTTAATTATGCATATATAAAAATCCCACAGTTGATTATACTGTTCTTGCAAATATCAAACTACGGTAGGGAGAATCATTGGATGACTACCTTAGAAGGTTCAATACAGAGGCATTGAAAGGCAAATATATGAACTATAGGGATAAGTTGATTGTAGTGTATTCAGGACTGATAGAAAATACACCATTTTGGAAAGAGCTCTTTGCTTATGGATGTAAATATTTACAAAACTTCCACTTCCAAGCAGATAAATTCATTCGTATGGATGAATTGTACTATGCATAGAAGAAAGCTAATCCTAAGAAAGAGAATGGAATATTTGGGTTTGATCGAGGTCATAAAAGATCGAGATGGGAGGATTCCATTACTAATTCAATCGCTTTGAACAAGCCATTGTCTTATATGTATGCTACAACAAAAGAGAAAGTTTACTTCCCAACCTCATTCAAGGATAGAAATTACCACTGAGCAAAGGAAGGGGGATGATTATTGTGCTTACCATAAAGTAAATGGCCATAAAATAGATGAATGCCGAGTTCTAGCTAGAATCATTCAAAAGTTAATTTGTGAAGGGCACCTAAAGCAATTCATCCAAGACCAACATAAAGCACCCTGGACCAACGATGGACCATGAAAGTTCCCTAATACTACTGTGATTAACTCAGAAGATGAAGATCCATTAAATCCGAGTCCACCCTTGAATACAATAGGTTTAATTCATGGGGGACAACATCCAGCAGGAACTATTAAGGGGGCTAAAAGCATATATATCAAAGAAGATAAAGCAGGAGTATTTTCTATCCAGGAAAAGCCCCTGCTTAAAAATCCACAGCTGAATATGAAGATGTCGAATCTTGTCATTACTTCCTAAGAAATCAAAAAGGGAATCCATCACCCCCATAATGAGCCTCTTACGATCATCGCTCAAATCGTGCTCTCTATAGTGTCCAAGATTCTGGTTGACACGGAAGTGCAATCAATGTCATCTTCAAGCATGCCTTTGATCAAATGGGATCTATTTTGGGTTTAATAACAAAAGGTCAACTCCAACAGAGCAAGTAAAGCTGCTAGTACAAATGGGAGTGGGGCCATGCTACAGAATTTTTGAAATTATTTTTGTGATCATCAACTAGCCATAATACTATAGTGCATTCTTTGGCCACCCTGCATTAGATGAGGTGGATACAGTTATCTCACCAATGTATCTGATGGTGAAACTCTTAACTAAAAGAGGTTCGGGTACCATTCGAGGAGAACAATTTAGCTCCTGTGAAATGTATTTTGCCACTCTTGATCAATATAAAAGGGAGTACTCTTCTTATTATGATTCCTCTACTATTTTTCAGCCTTTAGATGATGGATTTTTACATCCAACATTTGAAGAAAAAATGAAATCTAATAAAATAAATAAACATGTGTTTAGAAGGTACTTCTTATTTGGGAGCAAAAGGAAGAGGACAAATTCCAACTCAATAGAGGAAAGCGAGATCGTTGCAGAATTAGATTGCTGAAGGGAAATAGAAAGGGTAAAGCCTACAGAGGATCTCGAGGAAATATTATAGATCCAGCTGATTCGACCACGATCATTAGAGTGGGGAAGGAATTGAAGGACTACTTGAAAGTGGATTTAACTTAGTTCCTCAAAGCTAACAAAGTTGTATTTGCATGGACTCATTTAGATATAATTGCGATCGATCCATCGATTATATGTCATGCATTAAATATTGATCCAAATGTGACCCCCATTCAACAAATGAAAAGACTATATGATAAGGTTCGGTCTGGTGTTCTAAATGAAGAGGTTAAAAGGCTACTTGAAAATAGATTCATATGAGAAGTTTTTTATCCAGAATGGCTAGAAAATCCAGTGTTGGTAAAAAAGGAAAATGGAAAATGGTGAACATGTGTCGACTACATAGATCTGAACAAAGCATGCCCAAAAGACCCTTATCCATTATCCAGAAGAGATCGGTTAGTTGATGCAACTAGTGGTTATAAGCTATTGTCCCTCATGGACGCTTATTCAAGATATAATCAAATACCCATGTTCAAACAGGACGAAGAGCATATAAGCTTCATTATTGATTGAGGAATTTTCTATTATAAAGCAATGTCTCGTGCTGAAGAATGCGGGAGCTACTTATCAGAGATTAGTCAATAGAATGTTCAAGGAGCATATTGGAAGAAACATGGAAGTTTATGTGGATGACATGTTGGTAAGATCTCATGAAGCTAAGAATCACCTTAAGGATCTTAAAGAAATGTTCAAAGTATTGCGAAAATATCAAAAAAGACCGAATCCTCAGAAATGTTCTTTTGAAGTTTCATTCCTAAAAATTCATCGGTTGCATCATTAAGGCATAAGGAATCGAAGCCAGTCCCGACCAAATTCAGTCTATCAAAGACATGGAAGAACCTAAAACCAGCAAAGATGTAATGAGCTTGAATGATAGAATTATAGCCCTAAGCAGATTCATCCCCAAGGCAACCGATAAATGCATCGCCTTCTTCAATGCAATTAAGAAAAGAAAGAATTTTGAATGGGGATAGGATTATAAAAAAGCCTTTCAAGAATTAAAAAACCATTTAGAAAGTCAACCTATATTATCTAGCCCCGTTGATGGAGAAAGCCTATATTTGTATATAGAGGTTTTAGAACATGCGTTCAGTTTAATGCTGACAAGAGAGGAGAATAAAACTCAACTTCCCATTTATTATGTAAGAAGATGATTGAAGGATGCCGAGGTTCAGTATCCAGTTATAGAAAAGTTAGCATACGCGTGATACTAATGGTACGGAAACTCAAAGTGTACTTTCAAGCGCATCCAATCAGAGTATTGACCAACTTTCCACTCAAATAAGTTTTCAGCAAACCCGAGACTTCAGAGAGACTAGTAAAATGGAGAATTGAACTTAGCCAGTATAGCATTGAATTTCAGCCACATGCAACAATTAAAGGGTAGGCATTAGCAGACTTAATCAATGAATGTACAAGTTTCATTATGGAACAATCAGAGAAAGAGAATGATCAAAAACCCATAGGGAAATTATTTGTGGATGGGGCATCAAATGAGCAGAGGGCTGGAGTAGGGTTCGTCATAATCACACCGATGGGCATCGCTTACATTATGCAATGAAGCTACGGTTTGCGGCAACAAATAACGTAGCTGAATATGAATCGATGGTGGCAGGATTGACTCTGGCATTGCAACTTAAAATCCCACGGATTCAAATCTTTAGCGACTTTTAACTAATGGTGAATCGGATAAAACAGATATATTAGACTAAAGATGCCAAACTAGCCTAACATGTTAAGAAGGTGTTAAAAATAATTGCGTTATGCGAAGATTTTTCTATACATCAAGGCCCAAGGGAAGATAACCCTCAAGTGGATTTGTTAGCAAAATTAGCTAGATTAAGAGGTGCTCCAGAAACACGTATCGTTCCAATAGGGTATCAAGCAAATCCTAGCATCGAGGAGGGAATGTCTAAACCAGGGAAGGAGATACTAATTTTAAGTAGATCCTAAGCCAGGACGCAAGAAAAAAAAGAAAGAGAAACTAATGAAGAAATTCCAAATGAGAAACCCAATAACCCAAAGGCAGATAATTGTTATGGTAACACTTGGATGATACGTATTGTAGAATATCTTACTAGTGGGATATTACCATTTGACAAGATGGAAGCTAGGAAAATCAGACAACAGGCTCCGGATTTCATAATGGTGGATGGAATTTTTTTATAAGAAAGGATACGCCCTTCCTTACTTAAGATGTGTGACTTTGGAGGATGGGATGAAATTTTTAATGGAAGCGAATGAAGGATTTTGCGAAGACCATTCCAATGGGATAAAGTCGGCTATGAAAATAAGAGACATGGTTTCTATTAGCCTTAAATGGCAGGTCAAGTTATGGAGTATGTAAAGAAATGTGAAAGTTTCCAGAAATACTCGAAGATTCCCTGTTTACCATTAAGCAATTAACTCCGATCTCTAGTCCATGGCCCTTCGATGTATAGGGAATCGACTTAATTGGACCATTGCCAATTTCTAAGGAAGGAGCAAAATATGTTGTAGTGGCCATTGATTACTTTACAAAATGGGTTGAAGCAGAGCCACTCCTCAAAATCACTTCTAGGAAAGTGCTTAGATTCGTCATTAAAAACATCATTACTAGATTCAGGATCCCTTATAAGATTATATCTGACAATGTTTGAAGCTGAAGAGTTTTCCTGACTTTTCCATAAGAACAAGATTATTAAAAGCTTTTCTTCCATGGCATATGTAAAGGTTAATGGAGCCGTTGAGGTGGAAAATAAGAATATAAAGACTATCCTGAAAAAACGATTGAATAAAGCCAAAGGAAATTGGATAGAAGAATTGCCACTTGTACTCTGGTCTATCGTACATCCATTAGAACTACAATGGGTCATACCCCTTATTCTCTAACATATGGGTGTGAGTGTAACATCCTATATCCAGAGGCCAAAAGCTAAGTACTACAGATGCTGCAGTCATCCGTAGGATTAACTTCCGATGACAAAATATGGTAATGATAATGCTATCCATAATATCAGAAACTCTTGAATATGAACAAAATCACAGTTTTCAAATTTTTTTTTGCTAATTACATTTCAAACAAACTCACATCCAAGTTACATAATTCCATATCTTTTCCTAGGTAAAGATTAAGTATAATCATTAACAAAATACGCCAAGAGCGACGTATGATGATGCCTTCTTGGTGTAGGATCGATTTCACCCTAGAGGGGGGTGAATAGGGTGATGCTATTAATTATAAAAATTAATGCGGAAGTTTATAAAATATTTTCAACACAGATATACCAAAATAGCAGCACAGATAATAGCAGAATAATAAATGCAGAAATAGAATGACACAGAATTCACCCAGCTTCGGTAAAACCCTGCCTACATGCTGCCTCCAAGGTTTCTACTAGAAATTAAGCAGTTAGACGCTTACACACGTAAACTTGCGACACCCGCTGACGACTAGCCTTAACTCTACGCTCAAAACCCTGCCACAACTCAGCCACTGAGTTGCGAATTCTCAAACTATGCCACGTAGTTTGTACCCTAGTCACACGACTATAAATTAAATTGGTTTAAAAAGAAAAATACAATAAAAACGAAATAACCCAAAACCCTAATTTAAAATAAACTAAATCCTTTTAAAATTAGGTAAGGCCGGCCCACAGATTTTTCTTAAGTGAAATATTATTCCCTTTATTCTTTTATCTATGTCGGCCCGCTTCCTTGTGAAAAATGTTCGTTGCTCGTTCGTTTCTAAAAATTAGGGCTTTTTGAAGCGCCGCCTCAATTTATCATTCGATTTTATGCTATTGCGTGCTTGCTCTATCGAATGACTGTCTCTTTGATTTTGCGCTCGGCTGCTTCAATTTCTTGATTGACACGGTGTTGATTTTGATTTCTTGGCTACCATGGTGTTGATTTTGGTTTGAACTTCGGCTTTGATAAAATTGTAGCATTTTCAATGCTCGACCATTTTGGAATTTTTGATAATCTGGTTCTTCTCTATGTCTTCGTCACTGATTTGGTTTGAAACTACCTACGGCCTTATTTTTGGTTCGAAACTTTGGCTTCTTTCTTTACTGCCTCTAGTCATTGCATATGGCTTTGAGTTGACTTTGCATTTCCTTTGTGTACTTACTTCGGCCATTATGTCTTTGACCTGCATCTTGAACTTGTTATATATATATATATTTACACATATAAACAAATATGCTTCACTTGTTCACTGAACTGTTGTATCACTTGGTGTTGTAGTTTGCATTATGCATTCATGTGCACTTCGTTCACTTGATGGTTACTGGGTAGATGTTGTGCTCATTGTAACTATATAGATGTTGTTGAGCCACCGAGTCAGTTTGCATTTGTGGCTGCACTTCAGTTGCTTGTATATGTGTATATAAGTGTGATGGTCTCTGATAGTTGTTCATTGTGTAGCCTGGTTTGGTGGTGATCCATCTTTGCCTAGATTGTGCTTCTGTGTCATATTTTGTATTCTCTGGTTTGATGAAGTTTCATGTTGCCAACGCTAGTTTACCTTGAAATTCAACTGTGCTCGAGTCTGGTTCATGTTGTATTGTGTTCTGTGTTTCCAGTCATCATTTCTTGATTTAGTAGTTTGCATTGATTTCCACTTGTATACATACATACATATCGTTATGTGTGCATATAGGTGTGTGCATATGGAGTCTTTAGATAGTTTGTACCACCACCTTTATGCACTTGTGTTGTTTGTCAATTCATGTACTCTGGTTGTCATGTATGTGAAGCAGTGTTGCATTCCTGTGTACATTAGTCTCTGATCTATTGGCATTGGTTTATATGATACACTTGTTTTCTTCCCTGACTCGACCTGATGCTTGCATATCATGACTGCACTGTTAACTGTATATATGGGTTGCTGCACCATGTTGTTCACTGTGGATATTGTGTTCATGTATTCTTCTGTTTAGTATTGGTGCATTTTCCACTTCGTTTCACTATTTCATACAGTTGAGTTGTTCTGTATAGAGTTTGGTCATTTGTGTTAGTGTATTTGGACTTGTACTCTTGTGTCTGCACTGTGTCTGGCTCAGGTTGAAGTGTTGATTGAACTGTTTTTGATTTGCTAATATGTGCACATTGTAACTGTCAACTTGGTTCCAGACTTGTTGCCTTGATCATATCGACTTTATGTGTATATTTACCTTTCACTTGAATCAGTTGTATTTGCTCCATGTATTTGTGTCTCAGTGATCCATCGCTTGGCCATATGTATGCATCGAGGCAGTTTGTATTTGTGTTGTAACTGCTGTTTGCACCTGTATATTTTCATTATTTGTACTCGAGTATTGCCTTTGTTCAAGTCTTCATTGGGTATGTTGGTCTGGGCTTGCACTTTTTTCAGTTGGGTCATTTTCATGTGTATGACTTGAACTTTGGTTACTTATACTTGACAATTTTGTATTGCACCTGAGTTGAATCCAACTTGGAGCTCGGGTTTGACCTTGTGTTGATATTGTGACATTATTTTTATTGCACTCGAGTTGAACCTGGCTTTTTGGGTTTGACCTGTGCTCACCTGTCCCTGTAATTTTATCAAGTGTATATATCGGTGTGCACGACCTTGTGGCATGTACAGTGGTACACTGTGCATGTCACAAGCTGTTCGTGTATGATGAATTCAAATTTAAATGATGACGAACAACCCAAATAACTGAGGCAAATAAAATTTCCAAAATTACATTTTATTTTATACTGCAAAAATATTTTATTTTCAATTTTACTGCGTCAATATTTATTTTTGCAGATTGCTCAGATGCTGGATGAAGTTGAAGATAAATGCGAGTGTGAGTGATACGTAGTGAGGTGCAAATGTAAATGTGAATTGTGATGCAATCAAATTTGTATTGTAATTGAAATTGTATATATATAGTGAGAGCTTGAAATTTGTACTATTCAAAAATTTTAATAAAAATTTGTTTGAATAAAATATCCGTTTGAATTCAAATTCTGTGTTATTTATTTTATTCATCAAATATTTATTTAATCTGTGAAAATAAAATAGCATATTAACAAATACATTTAAATGAATATATATATATATATATGTTTATTATCATCAAACAAAAATAATATAATCGCATATTCAACAATCTCCCCTTTTGATGATAACAAACATATATTTAAGATTTTTTATTTGTTAAATGTATTTGAACATTCAATTTGCTCCCCCTATTTGAATGCTTCCTCTCTACATAAAGCCCCCTCTTCATATATGCATACAATTAAAAATATGCAAATGAGCCTAGATGCAAATAGAAAATATTTGACCTTTATTTGTCAAAATCTTAACTTTTCTCTCCCCATTTTGTTATCAGCAAAAGAGTAATAGGGTTAGAAAAATGAAGATAAAGTGATAGATATTAATACAACATTAAAATCGAATATAAATATTAAATTTCAATAAAAAATCAAACAAAAATCATAAATACGCTTTTAGGTGCATATTCCACTTTTAGAATGATAGGAATGATATCATCATATAAAACCATACAGTTGTGTCTATTTGTGGTATATTTATGTCAGGAATTTGAATATCTACCAACCATGCATAACCATTAGGACTTTTAAATGAGATTAGTAGTATTCCAATTTTATTTTATTTAAAATGAATTCAAGTATCTTCTAACCATGCATAACCGTGAGGACTTTTAAATGGGATTAGAATCAACTTGTTTATTTAAAAAATCAATTTTGATATGTGTTCCATACATGCATAACCATGAGGACTTTTAAATGAGCATGGAAGCACATAAAAAATACCAAATAATTCACCCATGCATAACCGTGAGGACTTTTAAATGAGAGTGAATACTTTGGATTTTATTTTATTTTATTTTAATTTATTATTATTACTTTTTTCTTTTACTAAAAAATATAAAATAAAAAACGAATGATTTCTATTTAAAGTATCACATATCGACAAACTATATTGAACTTTGATGAGTGATGGTCGTTAGAAATATGATAGAAATAGAGATGGTCATGGAATTTTTACCAACAAAAAGTTTTATAACTCTTGTTTAAATTTCTAAAGAAATTTACTATTGTACCGCCTCGAGTCATAATATATGATAAATATCAACACTCATCACTTTTTCAATCACTATTTATCTTTTTGATAATTAGTAGGGAGTCAGATTAATTGATTTTATAATTTAAAAATTAAATTCAAAAATAATTATAAAAGCAATTTTTCTAGAAATAACCATTCTGAAAAACAGGGTCAAATATGATTTTCTAGAAGGGGTTTTATGAGAAAAATTTCTGCTATTTGAAAATTATTTGAAATGAAAAATATGCAGATATTTTCTTTGAAAAATGATGTAGTTACTAAATGTCTCAACATAAATCACGTTCCACTAGTAATTTTTCTATCAACTAGATTACCAGTGTAATCCGCATCTGAATTTTTCTTTCACTCAATATTATCATTAATTGAATTTGATAGACCAGACCATGAAGTGTGCATCAAAATATCTTAAAATCAATTTTAACATCTTTTTAAATGTAATTCTCTTGAATTTGAATTGAAACCGTGTAAATAATTAAAAAACCGTGAATATAGAGTCAGCTATAAAATAATCAAATGTATTATCATCAACCAATAAAACACTATTATTAATCCAAACAAATATATATGATGTAGTTCAAAGACTCTAGAGATTTTTATAGTGTTCTTATCATAAGAATATAATTTTGAATAACTCAGAATCAAATCATCATTTATTTCATCATCATATTATTGGCTGATTTAATTTAGATTACGGTGCAGATTATCACATTTAATATATCGTTCAAAATATACCATTACCTGTTTTACCTTTACGATAATTTTTCGTTGTTGCCCATTGTGATTCTGTCACCTTTGTATTAGGGTAGGGAACTTTGCTTTGTTGCCCGTTGTGTCCTTGGAACAGCCAGAATCCAAGTAACACTATTGTTGTTCCTTAGCTTGCCACCACACCTACACGATGGATGATATTTGTGACCTATTGTTTTTATAGGTCCATGATTGTTAGTGGCAGAATATTTTGGAAAATAATTTTGTAGAGACCCAAAACTATTTATATATGTTCCTTTCGACACCCAGATTTGTTTAACTTTAAGAGATTTTATATTTGTGCCTTTTGGAACCCAAATTGGTATAGTTTTCACGTGTTTGGGTCTATACCAGCAATTGTTTTGATTGTGCCCAAATTTTCTACAAATTATGTACGTTGAATTGACTTGATTAAATTTTCTTTAACAGGTTCAAATTGATTATATCCAAGTCCTTGTCTGACTGTATTAACAGTTTGTTTCCCTAAGAGCATATTCAATGATTTTTCACTTTTGGAAAATTTATCTAAAGTCGTTGACAGTTGTTGGACTTGTGTTTTGAGAGATTCATTTTCGTTTAATAATTATGTGCACTTTTTAATAGAATTCTCTCTCTTAATATTTTCACTCTCTTTTAAAATCAGAATTTCATTTTCAAGCAATTTAATTTTAATTTCTGATTTTTTAATTTCTTCTTCGAATGTTGGACACTTATCACACTTAGGGATCCTACTTTGATAGGTTTTAACTAATTGTTCGAGCTGGTCATTTACTTCTATCAAACTATCTTTTTGTGATTCAATTTTAGCATACTTCTCCCTAAGTCGTTCAAAACAGCCATTTACTTCACGGAAATATATACGTAGTTGTGAGTGAGTGAATTTTGATACCTCACTTGGCTCATCATCGTCGCTATTAGTTATATTACCTCGAAGGCACATATCTTCTTTCTCACCCTCACTGCTAGTACTTTGATTATCTTCATCATTTGTATTCCACGTGGCTGCAAAATTTCTCCTTTTTGATTTCTTTTCAAAGTCGTATCGGTTTTGTGGACAATTGGGCTTGATGTGTCCGGGTTGGTTGCACTTATGACAAATGATCTCCGGTTCTTCTGGATTGTCTAGTACTTTGTCTATTCTTCTTTTCAGTTTCTGAGAGCTGGATTTTTATATTTGCGGTTCCACCTTTTGAACTTCTTCATTATTAATGCCAGCTCAGCTGCTCCATCATCATCATCATCAACATCACTTTCAGTTGTTCCTTTGAGAGCTATTGATTTCTTTCGAGTATCTCCTCCTTCATGCTCTTCCTTGAATTTCATTTCTAGCTCATAAGTGGTGAGATTTCCGATGAGTTCTTCAACTTTGATTTGTTTTAATTTTTCGATTCTTGAATGGCAGTCACTTGTGCTTCAAAACTTCGTGGAAGGACTTTGAGGATATTTCAGACTATTTCCAATTCTGTGTATGATTTTCCAAGAGCTTTTGATTTGTATACGATGTTGGAAAGCCGTCCATACATCTCTTTAACATTTTCTTCCTTGGCCATTGTAAAATTCTCGTATTCGCTACTCAGCATGGCAAGGAGAGATTCCTTGACTTGAGATATTCCTTCGTGAGTCACTTCTAGTGTATGCCATATTTCCTGCGCAGTTAGACAATGTGAGACACGATTATCAAACTGATCTAATGAACAAATAATTGAATTCATAGCTTTGGCATTAGTAATCTGTAACTTATTTTCTAGATCTGTCCATTGATCCTTTGGTTTATTTATTTCCTGATTATTTACAATTATAATTGGTGCTCTATAACCCGTCTCAACAATATCCTAAGCGTCAATGGTTTTCAAAAATATTACCATCCTATTTTTCCAGTAAGCATATTCACCATTGAACATTGGTGGTCTAAATATGGATTGACCCTCAGCAAAAGCGGTATTAAAAGAAGCCATTTTAAAAATTCAAATTTTTAAAACAAAAATTGGTTTTTGAAAAATCAAAATTTGTTTAAAACAAAAATGGCTTTTGTACCTTGCTCTGATACCACTTGTAGGAACGATATCACCCTAGAGCGGGGGTTGAATAGGGTGATGCTATTAATTATAAAATTATTGCGGAAGTTTGTAAATATTTTCAACACAGATATATCAAAATAGCAGCACAAATAATATCAAAATAATAAATGCAGAAATAGAACGACATAGAATTTACCCAGCTTCGGCAAAACCCAGCCTACATGTTGCCCCAAGGTTTCTACTAGAAAATAAGCCGTCGAACGCTTAAACACGTAAACTCGTGACACCCGCTATCGACTAGCCTTAACTCTATGCTCAAAACCCTGCCGCAACTCAGCCACTGAGTTGCGAATTCTCAAACTACGCCATGTAGTTTGTACCCTAGTCACACGACTAGAAATTACAATGGTTTAAAAAGGAAAATACAATAAAAACGAAATAAGCCAAGACCCTAATTTAAAATAAGCTAAAGCCTTTTAAAATTAAGCAAGGCCGGCCCATAAATTTTTCTTAAGTGAAATATTATTCCCTTTATTCTTTTATCTATGTCGGCCCGCTTCCTTGTGAAAAATGGCTTTCTTCATTGCTCGTTCGTTTCTAAAAATTAGGGCTTTTTGAAGTGCCGCTTCAATTTATCATTCGATTTTACGCTCTTGTGTGCTTGCTCTGTCGAATGACTGTCTCTTTGATTTTGCGCTCAGCTGCTCCAATTTGATCAAGTTCGATTTTCGCTTCGGTATGTAATTTATGCTTTTGTGCTTTAATGTTTTTTTCCATACTTGAACTCGATGGATTTGAAAGCCGATGTTGATAATGTTTATATAGGGTTCGAATCCCTATTTTCTCGTTCGTCTGATAGTTGTTTGATTTCGTCAATACTATGCTCGACCATTTGATCTTCTTTTGGAAGCTTTAGATTGATTCTGACTTTATCAATTTCGTATATTTATGATTTCTTGATTGACACGGTGTTGATTTTGGTTTGAACTTCGGCTTTGATAAAACTGTAGCATTTTCAATGCTCGGCCATTTTGGAATTTTTGATAATCTGGTTCTTCACTGTGTCTTCGTCACTGATTTGGTTTGAAACTACTACGGCCTTATTTTTGGTTCGAAACTTCGGGTTCTCTGTTTACTGCCTCTGGTCATTGTATATGGCCTTGAGTTGACTTTGCATTTCCTTTGTGTACTTCGGCCATTATGTCTTTGACCTACAGCTTGAACTGGTTATATATATATATTTATACATATAAACAAATATGCTTCACTTGTTCACTAAACTGTTGTATCACTTGGTGTTGTAGTTTGCATTTCGCATTCATGTGCACATCGTTCACTTGATGGTTACTTAGTAGATGTTGTGCTCATTGTAACTATATAGATGTTGTTGAGCCATCGAGTCAGTTTGCATTTGTGGCTGCACTTCAGTTGCTTGTATATGTGTATACAAGTGTGATGGTCTCTGGTAGGTTTTCATTGTGTAGCCTGGTTTGGTGGCGATCCAGCTTTGCCTAGATTGTGCTTTTGTGTCGTAGTTTGTATTCTCTGGTTTGATGAAGTTTCATATTGCCACCTCTAGTTTACCTTGAACTTCAACTGTGCTCGAGTATGGTTCATGTTGTATTGTGTTCTGTGTTTCCAGTCATCATATCTGGATTTAGTAGTTCGCATTGATTTCCACTTGTATACATACATACAGTTATGTGTGTATATAGGTGTGTGCATATGGAGTCTTCAGATAGTTTGTACCACTGCCTTTACGCACTTGTGTTGTTTGTCAATTCATGTACTTTGGTTGTCATGTATGTGAAGCAGTGTTGCATTCCTGTGTACATTAGTCTCTGATCTGTTGGCACTAGTTTATAGGATACACTGTTTGCTTCCCTGACTCGACTTGATGCTTGCATATCATGACTACACTGTTCACTGTATATATGGGTTGTTGCACCATGTCGTTTGCTGTGGATATTGTGTTCATGTATTCTTCTGTTTAGTATTGCTGCATTGTCCACTTTGTTTCACTGTTGCATACAGTTGAGTTGTTCTGTATATACTTTGGTCATTTGTGTTAGGGTACTTGGACTTGTACTCTTGTGTCTACACTGTGTCTGGCTCAGGTTGAAGTGTTGATTGAACTGTTTTCGATTTGTTAATATGTGGGCATTGTAACTGTCAACTTGGTCTGGGCTTGTTGCCTTGATCATATTGACTTCATGTGTATAGTTGCCTTTCACTTGAATCAGTTGTATTTTCTCCATGTATTTGTGTCTCAGTGATGCATCGCTTGGCCATATGTATGCATCGAGGCAGTTTGTATTTGTGTTGTAGCTGCTGTTTGCACCTGTATATTTTCATTATTTGTACTCGAGTATTGCCTTTGTTCATGTCTTCATTGGGTATGTTGGTCTGGGTTTGCACTTTGTTCATTTGAGTCGTTTTCATGTGTATGACTTGAACTTTGGTTACTTGTACTTGACAATTTTGTATTGCACCTGAGTTGAATCCAGGTTGGAGCTCGGGTTTGACCTTGTGCTGATATTATGACATTATTTTTATTGCACTTGAGTTGAACCCGGCTTTTTGGGTTTGACCTGTGCTCACCTATCCCTGTAATTTTATCAAGTGTATATATCGGTGTTCACGGCCTTGTGGCATGTACAGTGATACACTGTGCATGCACAAGCTATTCGTGTATGATGAATACAAATTTAAATGATGACGAACAACTCAAATAACCGAGGCAAATAAAATTTTCAAAATCACATTTTATTTTATACCGCAAAAATATTTTATTTTAAATTTTACTGCGTAAATATTTATTTTTGCAGATTGCTCAGATGTTGGATGAAGTTAAAGATAAATACGAGTATGAGTGATATGTAGTGAGGTGCAAATGTAAATGTGAATTGTGATGTAATCAAATTTGTATTGTAATTGAGATTGTATATATATATAGTGAGAGCTTGAAATTTGTACTATTCAAAAATTGTAATAAATATTTGTTTGAATAAAATATCCGTTTTAATTCAAATTCTGTATTATTTATTTTATTCATCAAATATTTATTTAATCCGTGAAAATAAAATAGTATATTAACAAATACATTTAAATGAATATATATTATTATCATCAAAAAAATCATATAATCGCATATTCAACACTTGGTTGATCAAAGCAATATAGTCATATTTGACTTAATACACAGTAGAGAAAAACAATGAAACCGCAAATCCTAATTAGCTATTCTTCAGCCACCTGCTCGTCTCTGAAAGATTTATTTGACAAAAGACTAAAACCTAAAAACCTCAACCCTTAGCCTACTCAAAACAATTTTGAGTACCCGAGAGTTTAAGGGGAAACAAAAAAACTTTTAGTCAGACATATAAGCCTGGTGTGAATAGTTCTGTTACATCTAGGTTTGCTGATATTAAGTGAGACCCGCCGCTTTGCGGAACGTGTTTCCACTCATTTGTATCCTCTTTTTTTTAAGAAAATCCTTTCCTTCAACCAAATTGGTTAATCAAACTGATTATATCAAAATAGCTATATCCTTTATGCTAATAAATGGACAAGCTATCCATAAAAAAGGTAATATGTGAACTATCTGTCCACAATATAACAGCAAGGTCCGTTATGCTACAAATGGTCCATTTGTCCATACAACTGGGCTGACTGCCCGCAAATTGGGCTAACTATCCGAAATCTAGGCTGACCGCCTGTAAAATGGACTAACTGTCCTAATAGTTTCTTAGGGTTAACTGCCCTTTAAATTTTTGTTGGAAACCTTTTCAAAATGATTTAGTCCTTCAAGTCATATATATATATATACATGGAAAATATATGTTTAGCTTTACTTTGAGCCATTTTACCATGTTATATATACTTTACTAAAAATAATATTGATGATATTTATTAAGGATTACTATCATTCCTAAACAAGTCAAAACCCTTTTTTACTTTAGAATACATTGGCTATAGTGCCTATTCAATACATTCGAAACCTTTGTTTAAAACCTTTAAAAAATGCTTTCGAAACCCTTGAAGGTAACCCCTTTGAAACCATTGAAAGACCGTTTCAAAACAATTAAACATAGGCTTTCGAAAACATTGGAAAAACCTTTCATTTCTTTTCTCTGAAAGCTTCAAAATATCAGACATCCCCCTTTTAAAACCTTTTAAACATTCCTTTCGAAAACATAGGAAATACCTTCCTTTCAATCCTTTCGAAACCCAGAGGAACCACCCCTTTCGAAACCATTCATTAAAACCTTTCGAAACAGTCAAAACTCAATCATTTGAAATGCACTTTCGTTCAACTTAAAACATGTGGAAAACTTTCGAAACCATTCAAAAACATCTCGGTCAAAACCATTTAGATTCTGCCTTCAAGCAGAGCAAAAGGCTCAGAAACCCATTAAAGTCAAAAGCATCCGTTTCGAAACCATTTAAAACTAGCTCTTTCGAAATCAATTTGGGTTTAAGGGTCTTAAAACATTTAAGTCGAGAACTACTGCTATGAAACCATTTTCTAAGTAATGAAGTAGTGGTGTCGAAACCATCCCTTCGAAAGCATTGGAGAGAGGGCCAAGTAGAAAACAAAACAACCCTTTCAATACCATTTAGGTCGGAAGGAAAAAAGGTGACAACAAAAGATTTTGATTAGTCAAAAGTGATTATTTAAAAATAGAGGAACAACCTAATCGAAACCATTTCCTTTAAAATCTTTGACCTAGTCAATAGCTACTTTATCGAAAGCCATTCGGTCGAAAGCAGCATGCGTATTTTCTTTAACTTAAAAACATAGGACGACCTAAACCCCTTTTAGAACTCTTGGTTTCAACTCCCTACCTTCCGCTTACATCCTATTCACTACATACCATTAAACTAATACCATGCGCATTGGTTTCAATTATGTCGAAAGCGAAGATGAGGATGTGGAACCTGGTGTCGGCGGTATCGAAATAGTGAAAAATATGTAGCAAATAGTTCTTTTCACCTAACCTGCCTTACGTGTCTAATTATGATTGGTTGCCTCTTTCTTTATCAATAAAAAGTATTGCACTTTGTCAAAAGTGCTGCTGAATTTCCAGATTTTATAATTTAAATCATTCTACTAGAAGCCCCATCTCCTCTTTGAATCATAAACATTTAAGTCCCGTACCTTAAATAATTTCATATAACCCTTAGGAAAAATCTAAAAAATTCCACAAAATCTATTTTAATGTTTCCAACCTATAAAAATTTCAGACCCCAATCTTTTATTATTTAACCGAAAGTAATTATTAACCCAAACTAGCATTTTCTTTACTAGAAAATTCATATAAATTCCACATAATTACAAAAAATTCTAAAAATTAAAAACCACCTCCAAAATAATATTTATGACCTTCATAAAGGTTTTGGAAGGCATTTGGATGTCATTTTATACGGTTTTCACCTTAAAACATGTCATAAAATCAATATGAATATACATAAATCATCAACATGTGTATATGATCATTCCAACATTCAAAATCATGGCAAATCAAAGAAAAATATTCGGCAATCATTTAAAAACTAAAAATGCCATAAAAAATGAGATGTAAACATTATTCACCATAGCTTTGGAGATTAAAGAGATTGGGATATGAATAGATTTGATTTGAATTAGCTTCTTCCTAGCCTTTTCTCTTCTCTTCCTTAGTAATGGTGGACGACCCCTTATTTTAAAATTTGAGAATGAAAAATGAACATGTAAAATTTTACATGGCCATGGTATAGAGGATATAGGAATAGCCTACTTTCTGTTTGCCCCTCATCTATTTCAAGTTAACTCTTATTTTACTTCATGGTTAAATGGCGCGGCTACAACTTAATTAAAATCAAATCTCAATCCCCTAATCAACAAATTATTTTATTTAATTCAGCTAATTAAGTTTCTTAAATAACGTTACCAAAAATCTAGGATGTTACACCGAGGGAATGTTGCTAGTTGAAATTGAGGTACCCTCACATCGAAGAATCACATATGCATTTGATCAAAACCAAGAATTGAAGAAAGAATCATTGGATTTTATACATGAGCTAAGAGATGAAGCAGCTATTCGGACTACAGAATATCAGAGGAGAATCTCGAAATACCACAACTCAAAAGTAAAGACAAGACCATTTCAAGAGGGAGATTTAGTACTCCGAAGTGTGATGGCAAACAAATGAAATCCTATGGATGGACTGCTAGGACCAAACTGGAAGGGTCCCCTAATCGTATGCAAAGTAATTCCGCTAGAGCTTACAAATTATGTTGACCAAATGGAAATATGGTTCTTAAAATGGGGAGTGCGGAACATTTGCGACCATATTTTCTGACAATGAATGCATAAGCACCTATTTCTTAAAGAAAATTCTATATGGTTGGGAGTAAAATTTTCCTTGAATTTGGAAATTATCGTAAACAATCAAAAGTCTTTGTCCGCGCCGAGTTAGCTAGTCAAAGCTCCTCCTCGAGGGAGGACAGAGTAATTCTTTATCTGTGCCATGTTATGGCCAGGGTAAAGTATCTACAAGCCCTTTGTCATGACACATTATGGCCAGGTCAAGCAGCCCCCTGGAGGGGGAACGCAGTAAGCCCTTGGTCCACCACGTTATGGCCTGGCCAAAGCACCGAACAAACCTTCTGTCTCGCCATGCTATGGCTTAGCTGGAGCACCTCCTTGAGGGAGGATGGAGTAAGCCCCTCGGTCCTGCCATGCTATGGCCTGGCTAATGCACTGAAAAAACCTTTAGTTCCTCCACACTATGGCCTGGCTGGAGCACCTCTTGGAGGGAAAACGAAGTAAGTTTTTTTAGGAAATCAATTCTATGGTTTCGATGACGACAACTATACAATGAAAATCGAATATGCATATATATCTCTATTCACAGGTAATTGTTAAAGTAACATCACTAAAGAGATAAGAACAAGACTCAAAGAAAGTATCAAGAGGCTACAAGTCGATAGAATCAGAAGAGCAATGACACAGACACAAGAAAAGCAACATGCACAAGTTCAGATGTCTGGGTGCACTAGCCAGACGTCTAAATAAATCTTCTGGATCACAAACCAAACAGAATCAGACGTCTGAAAAGCTACTATATACAAAAAATATACAAGAGCCAGACGTCTGAGACATATTCCAGATGTCTGATTTTGAACTCGGGTGTTGACATTTAAAGTACCACTATCACAATTGAAAAGACACTTTGGCTCCTCTTCGCTGTAACTGTTCATCACCATCAGAAGCGACCATAGAACACCTGTTAATGGATGCAACTACTCAAGGAATCTCTCTACCGCTATAAATAGCATCAAGAATCCAAGATAAGATAACTCACCTTACTTACTTATGCTCTTTACTCTTTTACTCTGATAAATTCTTGATCTCTAGCAATCATATATTTGTATTTCACTCTTCCATATATACATAATTCTTCAATCAATATTCTCTAGACATATATTGGAAGCGTATGTAATTAATAGTCAATATTCGTGTTATAGAACACACACTTGACAAGAACAAGTTTTTGTGAGGGTGTTTAATAGTAGAATTCCGAAGTGGAGCTTCGGGACTGGACGTAGGACGGGAGGTCCGAACCAGTATAAAATCTTGGCGTGCTTATTTTAATTTACTTTGCTATTATCATCTATCAAGTTTATATTAGATACATTATATAGTTAGTCACTTATACTTGTATATATACACTACACGATCCATCATATAGACTTTCAATTGGTATCAGAGCAAGGTTTGATCAAAGAACAGTAACACGTCTTTGAATCACTTTAATATGGAAAGTATTTTTCAAGAAGGACAATCCACAGCACGACCCCCACTTTTTAATGGATCGAACTATGCATGTTGGTCAACACGTATGAGAATTTTTATGGAAGCTAATGGTCTAGAAACTTGGTCAGCCACACAAGATAAATATGAAGCACCTACTACTGTTATGAACACATGGACCGATGCACAAAAGACCTTAGCATCAAACAATGCTAAAGCTATGAATGTTTTATTTTGCTCTCTAGATGAAAATGAATTTTCACATGTCATGTTATGCACAACTGCATTTGACATTTGGCGTACCTTACAAATTACACACGAAGGTACAACAAAGGTCAAGCAAACTAAGATTTCAATTTTGCAAAACCAATTCTCGTCATTCAAGATGAAGCAAAATGAAACTATTGTTGACATGTATTCTAGATTTCAAACTATCCAACATGATCTTATGACATTAGGAGTTAAGTTTACTAATTTTGATTTAGTTACTCGAATACTCAACTCTTTAACATCGGATTGGGAAAGGAAGATATTAGCTATTGAAGAAGCTAATGATCTCTCTACTCTCAAAGTTGAAGAGTTGATAGGAAATTTAATGTCCTATGAAGCTAATTTGCAGGCACAAAAAGAATTAACTTCGGAGAAGAAGAATATAGCATTCCCAGCAACAAAAAATGATGACTCTGATTTAGTTGAAGAAGGGATAGTCCTCATTGACAAGAATTACAACAGATTTAAGAAATTTAGAAAGATGACCAAATTCCAAAAAGAAGGGAAGTCCAACACAACAAACCAATCTCAAATCAAGTGTTATGAACGCGATTAATATGGACATATGAAGAAGGATTTCCCTAAATTCAATGATGATAAAAAGAAGAACAAATTTGAAAAATTCAAAAAGAAGAAGGCTTTCAAAGTAACATGGGATGACTCGGATTCTTCATCATCTGAAAGTGATAGCGATAGTGATGGAGAATAAGCGAATGTGTGTTTTATGGCACAAACTGATGAGGTATGTCTGAAACTTAGCTATGACGAATTATTAGAACTTAGTATGGAATTAGATGATAAATTTAGACAAATTAAAAAATTGAACAAAGAATATATAGTCAAAATAAATAGATTAGAACTTGAAGTAGGAATGTTAAAAGATGAAAAAATTATCTTAGAAGAAGAACTAGAAATATCTCAAGAGAAAATTAAAAAGATAGAAAGTGAGGCTATTGCTATTGATTTTGAAACCACAAAAATAGTGAAGAATAATTTGTTAAAAGAAAATATTAATTTGAAAACCAATATTGAATTATTGAAAATTGAAAATTTAGAACTAAAAGAAAAATTAGATAAAATTACAAATAATGTGTCAAAATTTAATAAAGGAAAACAAGATTTGGAAATCTTATCAAAACTTCAAAAACATCAGGCAATAAAAATGGAATAGGATTTAAAAATATTTCTAAACAAAAAGGGAATGATGTTAAAAAAATTAGTTATAAAAAAACTAAAAGTTTACCAACGTCTAATATGAATACCAAAAATATGAAAATTTGGATTCCTAAGACAAACAATAATTTGATTAGACAAAAACTTATTAATAATTTCTTAGACAATGTGGTCTATAATAAAAATTATATTTATAAAGGTACCAAACCATCTTGGGTATGGCTACCTTCGCCTAACAATTAGGACCCTAACAAAATATATGGGTACCAATTAAAATATCTTTTATTTTGCAGGTACCCAAAATAAAAAATAAGGAGAAATGGATACTAGATAGCAGATGTTCCAAGCATATGACTGAAAATTCAAAAATGTTATCAAATATAACATACATCGATGGTGGAACGGTAACCTTTGGACATAACTCAAAAGGATATGTCACGACATTGGAGAAGTCATCAACTCTGGTATTTCTAACTCTCCTATTATTTCAATTGTTTTATTAGTAGAAAATCTAAACACAACCTACTAAGTATTAATCAATTATGCGATAAAGGTTTTCAAATAAATTTCGAAAAAGATAGATGTATATTTTCAATAATAACAAACAACTTGTATTTGAAGGTTTTAGAAACAAAAATATTTATGTATTAAACATGAATATAAATAAAAATTCAAATTTTTGTTTAACCACTAAACATAATGATCCATGGTTATGGCATAAACGATTTTGTCATATCAGTTTTAAAAATATTAATAAATTGGCAAAATATGAGCTAGTTAGAGGTCTACCTAAAATAAATTATAAAGTAGAAAATTTATGTGACGATTGTCAAGTTGGAAAACTAAAGAAAAACTCTTTAAATCTAAAAATAATATTTCTACAAAACAACCACTAGAATTATTATATTTAGATTTATTTGGACCAACACAAATACGATCTATAAATCACAACAAAATTTTTTTCGTAATAGTTGATAATTTTTCAAGATATACATGGACTTTGTTTTTAAAATATAAAAGCGATACTTTTGGTATGTTTAAGATATTTGCTAAAAAAATTAAAACACAAGTGGAGTTGAAAATTAAAAATATTCGAAGTGATCACGGAGGAGAATTCGAAAACGATCTATTTACTAATTTTTGTAATAAGAAAGGAATAAGTCATAATTTTTCTTTTCCTCGCACACCTCAACAAAATGGTGTCGTAGAAAGAAAAGATCGAACGTTACTAGAATGCGCACGAACATTGTTAAATAGTAGTGGTCTACCAAAACACTTTTGGGCTGAAGCTATTGCTACAGCTTGTTATGTATTAAACCGAGTAACTATACGTCCTATGACTAAACAAACGTGTTTTGAAATATTTTTTGGAAGAAAACCTAAAGTATCATATTTTAAAACTCAAAATGTTTTATATTAAATACAAAAGATAACTTAGGAAAATTTGACCCGAAGGCCGATGAAGGTATCTTCGTTGGATATTCGGATCATAGCAAAGCATATAGATATACGACATCGTTTTTACGATACAATGTTGAAAAAGGAACTATTTCTTTAGAATATGTAAATACCGAAAATCAAGTAGTAGACATCTTTACAAAACCACTAAATGAACAAACTTTTATTAAACTCCGACGAAATTTAGGGATTTGCTCACTTCATGATCTTCTTCCTTAAATAATCACTGCTTCATTTAGGCTATGATCAGACATTTATTTTACTATCCACAAATTATAATTAATAACTTCTGAACCTTTAATTTTTTTAGATAGTTAGTTTTTCTAATAATAATTTTTTCAACTTATATATAAACAGTTATATAACAAGAAAAACTATAAAAATATTCTCTTCAAGAAACAAAATATAGCCATGTCTTTTGAGAAATCTTATATATCCATCTCGATACCTACGACAGATAGCTCGGCTGATACACCACAACAGCTTCCTACACCTACACCAAAGTAGGAACCGACGTATAGGCGGTCCTCATGTCACACGAGATTTACCCGCGATAGCAAGAAGACGAAACGATCTCTGTTTGTTTCTCCTAAAACAAAGGAGAAAATTGATGAAATTCATCACTATCAGAAACAGCAGAGAGATCTACAACGAGAACTATATTTTGAACAAAAAGTTACAGCACGGCGGCTAAGCTTTTTAGAGCAAGTAACAATGAAGTTTTGTGCGATAAGGAAGAAAGATGTCCATGAACCACTTCCAAAACATTGTAGTTCTTTAGATCCCTCGTATTCATATCTTACTCCTTCGGACCCTACACACAGACGATTTTTGGCTCCTCGAGAACCCACGAAAGTGGAAATATATGGTCTCCACTTAAACCATGGAAGGATAACAAGTCAGGAGACCATAAAACTCCATCGCCTTCTAAATAAATTATATTTGCTATTTGTATCTACGTTTATTTACACAAATAATAATATTTTTTATTCATAAAATAGATAATAAAAAATAAGCAAAACCATCAAATTTTAGGCTATTTTTAGAAAAACTGCCTATTTCAGACGTCTGACACTCAGATGTACGTCTAATTTTTAAGCAATGTGCATATGTCAGACATCTGATATAACCCCCAGACGTCTGAAAATTTGCTCTGTCTCCTCGAAATAAAAATTAAAAAAAATTCAGACATCTGAAATTAGACCCAGACATCTGAATTAGTTCTCTGCCACAATTTTTTTTTACAAAATTGACGTATTCCAGACGTCTGATTCTTAACCCATACGTCTGGTAAAACTCTCTGCCTATCAAATTATACAAATTCGATCAAACCAGACGTCTAACCCAAAAACCAAACGTCTGAATTTATCTATTGTACTCAATTTTAGGGCAAACCAGACGTCTGATTTGGATTCCAAACATCTGAAATTCAATTGACACTTTAAATTAGCCCAGATAACATCATTTTTTTCTTTTATCTCAAAATTTTTCAAACCTCCTATTCCCCTAGTGACGATTTTTTTTTCAAAAGCTTCATCTTTACGCAATCAAATCACAATGCCTCCTCGAACTAAAAATCACAAGATTTCCAAAAGAAAACAAGACTAACCAACATCATCTTTAAATCCTCAAGTTTGCTCGGATGATCAAATTTAAAGATGGATGAATAGAGCACCATATCCAGTCAAGAGGTATGAAGATATACAAAAGAAAAAGCTTCGCACAGGTCCATTCTATAATGTACTTAAATTTCCAGTGTATGATTTGGATGAAATGCGTGAGAATGTCGGGTTAGAAACCTTGATTTCATTCACTCCTAATGACATCCAAATCAATCAATTGGCGATATTTCTATTCTATGCGAATTTGGATAGCACTTCAGTGTGGAACACTGAAGATGAAGATAACTGGCTCTGCTCTAGCGTGTATGGCAACACGATTAGACAAACTCCTCGCATAATAGATAGAACCCTAGGAATAGTATAACTCATCAAATTTGGGAGGATGAAATGCCAAAATTTGCCTCCAAATTTCTACGTCCAAAAGCTCGACTCCTAACTCGAATGATAATCAATACCATCGTTCTAAGTATAGGAAGCCACGAGCAGATAACCGAGTTGGTGCACAAAGCCCTATATGCTCTATTTAGTGGAACAAGGGTGAATTGGGCCAAATTCATCTTTGACGAGCTCAAACATTTCTGAACTCGATCACGGCCATAAATTATTTACCCAACATATATTATGAGACTTCTTCGTGCACATAACATCCCATCCTACCTATCGATCTTCGAAGAAATCTCACCAAAATATGCTTCCACCAAATTTTTCTCCCTTATGCACCTACCTGAGATTCCCCTAGAATTTATATCTTTCGAAGATTGGACGCACAATCGTCAATCTAGACGTGTTGAGCCTCCACCTCAACCACACACTGAACCATCTCAAGAGGAGGAACAACGTCAAGAAGTAACTCCACCTCCTCCTACACCATTTGATTATCCATGACAGGATGAGATCATGGAGACTCGAAATGGATGCAAATCCAAATGAAAGTGTTCGAGATCTTACTCTTAGAAATCAACAAATATTATCTCAAAATCAAAAACTTTTGGCTAAGCGGATTGACAACTTCGAAACATCATTTGCTACACGCCTAGCCATAGTTGAAGAATCTCTTTCGACTGTCCTGTCGGTTCTCAAAGAAGCACTATAATGGATTCGCGGTCCAGCACCATCTTCTGAAGATTGGCCAACCCCAGTACCTTCTCCTCCCGCAAAACATTTCAAACTTTATGAGGATGAACCTCTCAAGTAAACTTTGACATCTCCTACAAAGGCTAGCACTTCTGAAAAAGAAGAAACAAAGGAATATGATCAAGATAAAGCTTCTTCAAAGGAATCATAGATTTTGGGACTCATAGATTTTAGTTTTTTTGGGGGATATCAACTTTTGTAAATTTGACAATATATATGTGTGCAATCACTTTCAAATTATTAATTAAATTTTCCTTTTTGTTTGACGAATGGTTATATTATTTATAATTCTTTTTGATAATGCCAAAAGGGGGGGGGGAAATATAAGTATAATTATAAAACTTTAAGAATAAGCATATACTCAGAGGGAGTTTTATAATTTATATATAAGTACATTGAATAGTTGTCATCATCAAAAGGGGGGAGATTGTTAGGAAATCAATTCTAAGGTTTCGATGACGACAGTTATACAGTGGAAATCGAATATGCATATATATCTCTATTCATAGGTAATTGTTAAAGCAACATCACCAAAGAGACAAGAACAAGACTCAAAGAAAGTATCAAGAGGCTACAAGTCGATAGAATCAGAAGAGCAATGACACAGACACAAGAAAAGCAACATGCACAAGTTCAGACGTCTGGGTGCACTAGCCAGACGTCTGAATGAATCTTCTGGATAACAAACCAGACAGAATCAGACGTCTGGTTAATGTACTCAGACGTCTGAAAAGCTACTATATACAAAAAAATATACAAGAGCGAGACGTCTGAGACATATTCCAGACATTTGATTTTGAACTCGGGTGTTGACATTCAAAGTATAACTGTCACAATTGAAAAGACACTTTCGCTCCTCTTTGTTGCAACTCTTCATCACCATCAGAAGCGACCATTAAACACCTGTTAATGGATGCAACTACTCAAGGAATCTCTCTATCGCTATAAATAGCATCAAGAATGCAAGAGAAGATCTCACCTTACTTACTTATGCTCCTTACTCTTTTACTGTGATATATTCTTGATCTCTCGCAATCATATATTTGTATTTCACTCTTCCATATATACATAATTCTTCAAATCAATATTCTCTAGATATATATTGGAAGAATTTGTACTTAGTAATCAATATTCGTGTTATAGAACACATACTTGACAAGAACAAGCTTTTGCAACCAAGCCTTTTCCTCCGGGCGAAGTGAGGGTGTTTGATAGTCGAATTTCAATGAGAAGCTTTGGGACTGGACCTAGGACGAGAGGCTCGAACTAGTATAAAATCTTGGTGTGCTTATTTTCATTTACTTTTCTATTATCATCTACCAAGTTTATATTAGATACATCATATAGTTAGTCACTTATACTTGTATATATACACTACACGATCCATCATATAGACTTTCAAGTCTTAGGTCCCGCCACGCTATGGCCTGGCCAAGGCACCGAACAAGTCTTCAGCCCCACCTACAAAGCCTGGCTGGAGAGCCTCCTGGTGGGAGGTTGGGTAAGTTCTTGGGTCCTAATTGTGGATAAGCTAACCAAGCGTACTAGACAACAACGGACTAAGACGTCTAAGCCCGAGAAGAAGCAGACTAAACAATGACGATATACAGAGCCTAAAAATGGCTTATTTAAAGAAATCAAAACCTAATGAGTGGTGCAAAACAAAGGGCTTAAATAAGGATCTAAAGCCTTTAGCTGATTTCCAAATGAGCATTTCTGACTTTATTTATTAATACCAGAATCTGGGTTTCGGGTCTCTTACTATTGATTCATAGTTTTCACTTATACCCGAATCTGGATTTTAGGTCTCTTACCCTTGATTTCTGGACTTCATTCATTAATGTCTGAATCTGGGCTTCAGGACTCTATTATTAAGACATTTACTATGGATTTATGATCTTCTATTAATTCCTGGGACTATCTTACTAATACTTGAATCTGGGTTTCAGATCTTCAATTATTTCCAGATAAGGATTTCTGGATCCATATTATTCGTTCCTAAAAGAGGATTCTTATTCTTCTATAACTTATTTCCAGATAATGATCCTTAAACTTTTATTATTAAATTATGCTTGGTTTTCTTTCAGTTATCTTCATAAGAGGATTTTTAAACTTTTATTATTTATCCTCAAATGTGGATTTATGATTTTCTATGACTTATTTCTAGATGATAATTTCTGGACTTGGAGGACCCAACCGGATCCGAACCATATCTGAATTATATGTTGTCACCAAAAGAAGGCTTATGAACTTCAGTTATTGGTGCCATATCTAAACTATATGCTTGATCTTCTATTAGTATAACAAGGGTTTAATTTCTGGACTTCTTTCATTATTACCAAAGTTGGATGTTGGGACTTCTATTATTTTTGCCAGATAAGAATTTTTTATCTTTAACCATTCCCAACTATGGATTTCTTATCACTTGTTAATTCCAGATGATGGCATATTTATCTTCGTTATTTTGGGATTTAGAATTTGGGAATTTTATTGTTAAAAATGCTAATATTGTCTTCAATCATAATATGAGCAAATTATTGAATATATTAAAATTTTGAACTAACAATAAAGAAGGTTACCTACTTTTGTAGGGGAATAAGGTCATTTTGGATGGAATAGAGCAAAAGGAAAGTTATTAGATTTTTGTCCCAAAGAAGAAAAGCTTCTTTCATACAAGGGGAAAAATGTTAACCATAAAACTCATTTAAGGACAAAGGTATGAAAGAAGGCCCATAAAAGTGTTGAAAAAGCTTCGCAGGAATTGAAAAGAAGGGTTTCAAAGGCATTACAGTAGCTTTCGAAGAAGTTAGATTGGTGCCGGAAGCACCTGATGCACCTACAAGTATTTTGTGAAACAAGAGCTTTCGAAGGAGTTGAAAGGGAGGCAGGGCTATCCTTCCGCCTCAGTTAATCCTTTCGATGCAATTGATTTCACATACATGAAGGAGTCTTATGTGAGTTCAAAGCACCTTTCAAATGTATCAAACAACAGGCTAGCGCATAAGAACCAAACCCTTCAAAATGTTTAGTTTCACCACTGTTAACCTTCTAAATAGGGATATTTTAACAATGTGTACCTTTCAAAAGCAAAGGCAAGCATTTCAAAATGGTTGGATCCTTTTGCAAGGATAAAGAAATCTTTACATGAGACCAAGTGACCTTTTACAATGATCCTCTCATCACCTACTAGTCCTTTCGAAACCATTTGAAAGCACTTCCTCACTCACTCAAGTAATCACTCATCATGACTAGCATCAGACCAAAGCGACCAAGGAGAGGTTTGGAAGGAGAAGAAGGTGTTGGGAGTGCTTCTACTTACATCCAAATAACGCGATAGGGAACTTTGTCCCTTTCGCTACTGAAAGAGGCATACCTTTCGAAGGTGTTGGAAGGTTCTAGAAGTACATGAAAGAAGCATTGAAGATTGTTGGAACAATATCCATTGTTAATGTATATTTGATGGAGGCGAAAGGACTAAATTAAGCATAATAAGAGACTAGACATCCACTTTTGGTGCTATGGAAGCAGAAGGACAAAAGCGAAAGGATGGGTGCAAAAGGTTGGGAGAGATACATATTGATGGCTTCGAAAGGATGGGAGTGGAAGGGGCCAACTTGCATCTATAAATACGACCTTAGGGGTTCAAGCTAGGGACCGAATTTTGGAACTCTAAAATTTCTTTCTTACTTCATAGCAATATCAAATTCTTGTAACCCTAGATCAATATTAGGGAAAATTATCTTCCTTGTAATACAACTTAGATAAATAAAAAAGGAGTAGATGCATGGACCCAATATCGATTTTGAATATAAGGAAGATCATTTCGTCCATTAGCTCGTCTAATGAACAATTGCACATAAAATTCACTTATTTTCCTAACCCCTGTTTGTCTTATGCAATGTTATGGAATTGTTGAATCGACGATTTTTCTATCGGCTATAAAATCGATGAAAAATTATAATAAAAATAACCGTAAGCGCATGACGTTCAATTTTAGTACATGACGAGTACGGGTCGATCCGTAGGCAATTGAATTGATTTAAAATTCTACTCAATCAAATTAACTAAGAGTTTGAAGTTGTTTAAGCTAAAAAATGTAAAATACTAACAAAAAAAAGTGGATAAAAATATGAGAGTAGAAGGCAATTTAAAAGTAAGTCCCTTTTCATGATTACATAAATCAAACATTGACATTATGATCTCTGTTTCTGGTCATTTATGAATTTAGTTGATGTGTTATCATAAGTATGGTCTATTTGTGCTATTAATTAGTCCAACATATACCATCAAATTTTAGCACCCACCAAACCGCTTGTCAACTCTCATGAAAATGATAATGAAGTTAAAAATAAAATCTAATCTAAGCATGATCTATTTACTATTGATTAGTAATATAGACCATCAAATTTTAATTCTAAAATCCACTTCATTACCAGCATCATACGTAGATGAAGAGGTAAATTGTGTTTATGTTGTTTAAGCATAGCCTATGTTGGTGAGCTAAACAACAAAAATTTTACCAATCAAACATTCCATTAAGCATAAAAAGAGATCATAAATTAACAAACATGTTGAATCTACATGATTAAGAGAGCTTCATTACCCCTATATTGAAGGGGTTTAGCTTCTCATATTTGTTATATTTTCAGCAAACGTAGATTTCAATATAGACATAGAAAAAGAGCTAACTAATTTTCATGAAAATAAATCTACTCTACTTGCAAGAAAAAAAAACTATACTAATTGCATAAAGTAAAGAAAAAGAACCAAAAGGGCATGAAATCAACTTGCATAAATAAATTTACATAAGAGAAAAGGCTAAGAAGCCATGAAAGAGAGAAAGGAAGTTTATATTTATAACTTGTGCCTACTACTGAACTAACTAAAGAGGAGGAAAGAGCACTCTACATGAAACATAAGGGGTATTTATATATGTTTGAAACCCTAACCTTATTTTAGGGGGCTACCCAAAATAACCCTTAGGAAGTATGACACCAAGTTATCATTAGTAAGTGATTAATTCTTCATTAAGTGTGCATGTAACTTTAATCACCACTAACATGTGCATTAGCTCCTAACTGAAGTTCATGGTTATTGGGTAGGTGGGGTCCTCCATGTTGCATGAATTGATTTATTTCTTCAATCTTTTTCTTGCTTCACTTGTCCATGCATATTTTCATGAAGGCTTCTTCCATGTTGAATCCAAATTCCTACAAAACAACATAAAAATGTGCAAGTAAATTTTATCAAATTAAGTTATGCACAAAATTATGACTTTGCCCCTAAATAAAGATGAATGAATGAAGATTTGATGACATTTGGTTTTTCGTAAATACATGTAAAAAGTACACTAATGTGATCATTATTTCATTAAAACATGATTAAATATGTGTGTATAAATTGATGTGATGATGATAATCTAATATTAGGAAGTCAACTGAATTTGTATCATTTATCCAAGATGTGATTCTATTGTGTATTGAATTTAAATCTTATTTGTTATATAGGTTGTACATTAAATCCCTTCAAGGGAAAAAAGATCGTCTCGACTCGTTCGAAAGGGGTTTTGAAGCGACTGCTGTATGATTATCAAAGTTATATTTTCTAGGAAGACTCCTTCAAAAGGCGCTTGAACACCCCAAAATGTATAACCCTTTTCGAAGGAACCTTCACCATGACAGTAGAATCTATGCTGTCAAAAGGGTTCCTCCTTTAAAGGTGTAATGACCCTTTCGACTCATATGAAAAGGGTTTATACTGAATTATTTCTTTCTTAAACTTTGCTTCGAAGTGTTAATTGGATTTCTTTTCAATTAGTAACATCTTCAAAGGGGCACCTTTCGAAGACATGCCATCCCTATCGATTCATTCGAACGGGATTTCGAAGGGGTCGGTCATTCTTTAAGTTTAGCTTTGAGACGTTAAAAAATTTCTTGTTAACATTATCTTTTACCTTTTAATTAATTATTAGAGTTGAGATTTGATGTTACTTAACTTCCCTAAACTTTTTCTCTTGAAATCGCTTGACTTCGTGCTTCTTCCTCCTAGGTTATGGTCGGCCTCTTTAGAGTTTTATTTTGATTTTTCTGTTTGTGAAAATGAGAATGATATGAGGGGGCGAGAGAGTTTAAGAAATAAAAGACAAGTCTATAGCCCATCTCATATATCCTCCCATGTGTTAAGTTTTCCAAAAAAAAATCTCATTAGTCAATTTATAAAGGCACGATCTTATAAATTTTCAAATCTCATTTTCTTTAACCCATTATATTATTCTATTTAATCTATCTAATTAAACATCCTAAATAATGTTAAACTAATATTAGGGGTGTTACAGGCTCTCTTCCTTTAAGAATTTCATCCTCGAAATTCAGTAAGGACTACTTAACAAGCATATCAAACATGCAAGCAGTACTAGTATATCCTACCGGTTATCTTGTCTATATACGACAAATATAGAACATACCATCATAACAGCTCAGGATAAGTATCCCTAATCATGTTCTCTGTCTTCAGAGTACAGTCTTTCTCGTTGTCACTCCACTACACTTTCACTTATCCAATTGTCTTATCCCTTTACCGCTTCTCATCTCTCACTACAACTTGAACTAGTTGTCTCACAAAAGTCAGATTCGGTTTTAATACTAAATCTTCCAATGCACTTGGAGCAATAATAATCTTTGGAACATGCACATACTTCCTAAGATGAGAAACATGCATTGTGGACACCCACCAAACTACTCGATAACTTTAATCAGTACACGAGTTTCCTGATCCTCTCTATAATAGAGAACGGTCCAGTATATCTCGGTGCTAGTTTCCCTGACTTTCTAAATTGTACCGCACCCTTCATCGATGATATCTTAGTGAAATCACGATCTTCAACTAGAAACTCTAAATCTTTACGCCTTTTATCTACATAACTTTTCTGCTTAGGTTAAGCTTATCTCATCCTATCTCAGACTAACTCAATTTTCTTTGTGGCTTCTCTTACCATATCTGGACTAAGGACCAATTTGTCTCTGGTCTCTAACCGACATGCTGGTGATTTGCATGGCCTTTATGCAAAGCTTCAAAAGGCACCATTCTTATACTGATTTGATAAATATTATTATAGGAAAACTTAACCAAGTGCAAATGTTCTTCCCACGACCCGCTAAATCTAGCACACAAACCCTAAATATATCTTCAAGTACCTTATTGACTCTCTTTGTTTTCCTATCCTTCCGCATGTGATAAGCGGTACTCATCTTAAGCTTGGTGCCTAATACCTCGTATAGACTCTTCCAGAATTTACTAGTGAACAAAGCATCTCTATCACTAACTATACTACAAGGAATCTTATGAAGTATAATGATATTCTTCATAAACAACTTAGCCAATACAGGTGCCGTCCTAGTGTACTTAATGGGAATGAAATATGCACTCTTGGTCAGTCTGTCCATTATGACCCATATACTTTTGTTTCTTCTGTCTGATCTTGACAACCCGTTAATAAAATCCATGGATATCGAATGTCATTTCCAAACTGTTATATTTAAAGGATGAAGCAATCCATTTGGCTTATGATGTTCGGCTTTTACTTATTAGCAATTTGTGCATTGCTTCACCCATAAGCCTACATCCCATTTTATATCTTCCTTGAAGAAACTTCTCTTCATATCCTGATACATTTCAATTCCCCCAGGATGAATTGTAAACTTCGATCGATGATACTCCCTAAGAACTTCCTTCCTTAGGTTTCCAGCACCTGAAGTACATAACCGTCCCTTCTTCCTTAACCATAATCTCTAGTCAAGACTAAAATCTTTTAGATCACCGATCTCGGTTCCACTTTTCAATCTTCTAATCCTTTCGGCTAACACTGGTCATCCCTCTTCTTAGAAGTAATCCTTTCGATCAACTTTGATTGAATTTCCAAGAAAGACAACATGGCTATACTTTGACTAGGACTAACAGTCTATCTTAACTGCATAGTACAAGTAGTCAGTGCCTCTAAATCCTTCTATTCTGCCAACATAGCTAACACCACAGTCTGATGTTTCCTGCTATGTGAATCTGCAACTTTATTTCCTTTCCCTATACTTAATACCAAATCATAAGTTGCTAAAAGCTCCAGCCACCTCTGCTGTCTAATATTCAACTCTTTCTGAGAGAATAAATACCTCAAAGACTTATGATCCGTATACAACTCGAATCGTTGTCCTGAGTGGTAGTGTCTCCACACTTTCAATGCAAGTTTCATTGCTGCCAATCCCAAATCATGAGTCAGATACCAGTGGTCTAAGCCGTTGAAAAGCGTATGCAATAACTTTACCCTTCTATAATAACACAGCTCCTAATCCAGTTCTATACGCTTCTATATACACCATTAAATCCTGATTCTTATTTAGAACTACTACACGGATGCATTGGCTAAAAATGCTTCAAATCAAGCAATGCTTCCTCACATTTGTTAGACCAAATAAACTTCACGTCCTTCCTAGTTAGTTTAGTCAGGGGTGCTACTATCCATGAGAAATCCGTAATAAATCTTCAGTAATAGCTAGCTAGTCCAAGAAAACTTCTTATCTCAGTCACCGTTTTGGGTCTCTTCCAACTATTTACAGCCATAATCTTGGCTGGATCCACTGACAACCCTTTCTCTGAAACTACGTGACTAAGAAATTTTACTTCCTTCTTTCAAAAATAACTTCAAAAACTTCGCTTTCCAGATGTTGCTCGGCCTGCCTAGAACTATTTTAAGATGAATCTCACAATCTCTTTGATCCTGACAATATATCTGAATTTCATTAATGAACATTAATACGAATGTATCCAAGTGCTCTTGGAAAATCCAAACATCAAATCCATAAAGAATTTTGGCCCATTAGTTAACCCGAATGGCATTACTAACCACTCGTACGAACCATATCTCATACGAAACACCATCAAAGGACTACTATCCTCCGCCACTCTCAATTCATGGAACCCCATCACCAAATCCAACTGGCAAATTACTTTGGCTCCACTCAGCTGATTGAATAAATCATCAATCCTTGGAAAATGATATCTATTATTTATCATCCTTTCGTTCAGCTTGCGATAGTCGATACACAATCTCAACGATATATCTGGTTTCTTTACGAATACCGTGGCCGCTCCCCAAGGCCAACTGGGTGGCCTAATAAAACTCTTTCTTCTAAGTCCACTAGCTGCACCTTCAACTCCTTCATCTTGGTAGGTGTCATCCTGCTAGATGGTCTACTTACGGGTTCAGCTCTTGGTACAAGATCTATATGAAACTCAATAGCTCACTTCGATGGTAGTCCTGTAACCGACTCAAAAACATCTGCAACTTCACTTACAACCAAAACCCGATTTATCATGTCTTCCACTTTTATGGCACCCAATAAAGCATAAATATCCACATTCAAGTTATCTACTGAGTATATAATTCAATCACTACTATCAAGGTGTCTCAATGATGTTTTTCTACCTTGGAAAAATATCCTAGCATTGTATCTGCTCAACCAATCCATACCGAAAATAATTCTAAAACCCATAAAATCAAACACATACAAACTATAAACAAACGTATAACCTAGTAATTCAAATTCTAGATGGTCACATCTCATCCCTAGACTTGTGTATCCTCCTATTGGATTAGCTATCCTTAGGGAAGTAACAATGTATGGTGGTTCTAAATGTAACTTATCTACTAAACATAGAGATATAAATAAATGTGATGCACCGGTATCAAACACTACCCTAACTGGTATGCTATGAATCAAAAGCGTACATTCCATCACAAACTTTTCCTTCTCAGCTGTTGTTGGTTTAGGTGATGATGGTTCCGAAGCAAAGACCTTTCCTTTTCCTGCCTTGGTCTCTTTTGGACATTTGTTCTTATAATGCCCCACCTGGTCGCAATAAAAGCACTTTACATTCTACTTCCCCATTGCTACCTTACCATCATCAGATCGACCCTCGTTAGCATAGTGCCCCTTCTTGTCACACTTGCAATAATTCGCCTTTTTGGTAGCTCCACCTTTCTGAGCTCCCTTCTTATTAAAGAATTTCCTTTTCTTATTTCGAGATTCTGCTTCTCCATCGACTTCTCTTTTCCAAAGGTCGAAAGAATTTCTTCATTCCTGATAGCTATCTCCACCATTGCATTGGGTGGATCTTTAAGATGTAGCATAGTTTCTCTAGCAATCTCCAGTCTCAACCCTCGAATAAAATTCTTCTCGATAATAGTGTCAATAGTAGCATACCCATATATGGACAACTCATCAAGCTTAGTAGAGTATTCTAACATCGACATTTCTCCTAGATCCAACTTCATAAACTTCCTGAGCAATGATGACTTTGCTACTTCAAACAAATACCTTTCCTCAAATCTCCTTTGAAATTCGTCCTAAGTCAATTCCTCCTCTGGTACTCCTACGGTCACCCAGTTCTGCCAAATCCAAGCAGCTCCTTGCAGCTATCTTGAAGCCAATTTCCTTTTTTGCTCATTATTTAGACCCAAATCAGCAAAAATCCTTTCACAATGTAACAATCAATTCTCCACTTCTATTGCATCTTCAATCCCCAAAAAAGGCTTCCCACCTAGACTAGTGTAATCTCGACTCTACTTTGCATAGTTATTACCAATCAACATTACGGGATCGACTCCTCGCGCATTAGCAGCAATTCCTCCAGCCACTTCTGCAGCTGCTCCGGCTTGCATCAGACTAACAAAGAACTGATACATAACCCCCATATTTACTGGTGGGGTTGCAACACCTACATTGGTATATACATTTTGATTAGCATTTTCCTATCGACCCAGATTCCTTCTATTAATGGTCAAGCATTTCCATTGATTTTGGCGCTTCCTCCACCTAGATTCACTCTTTCATTTCCTGCCTCCATACCTTTCACGTAAATCTAAATACGAGCCTTAGTAAGATATAGAATAACGGTCTACGAGAGAGGTGAGAATACATACTTATATATAGCAAATGAAAATATGTTATTATAGCGTAAACCCAAACCCCACCTTATTCTCTGATTCATTTGGATTATGTTTTCAAAAACCTTTAGGATTAAAATTCTTCTAATCATAAACCTATGCTTTGATACTAACTTGTAACATCCTCCATTACAAGGTCCAAAATTAACTGCTGTGGATGCTAAAGTCATCTATAGTTATTAATTCCCGATTACAAAATGCGGCTATTGTAAACTTATCAATGATTAGATAAACATGAATATGAAAAATATTAAACATAATTTTTCTTAATGAATATTCACATTTCATTTCACAAATGATATTTCATATTCATTATATAATCCAATTCATAAACCCATGTTCAAAGAAATTATAATTATTATAAAATACTCCAAGAGCGACATATGAAGATGCCCTCTTGGTTAATCAGAGTCAAATACTTGGCAATTATACAACTTTTCTGTTACATCCAAATAGATAAAACCAAGCTACACAGCAGAAATAGATAAAGCTCCTAATAGCTAGATTGCCGCCTGCATATCTCTGGAAGCTTATTCGTCTAACTGGAACCTGAAAACCTTACTCCGGACCTACTCAAATGAGTACTCAATAGTTTAAAGGGAAAAACAAGAAAATTCAAGTCAAACAACAGTGTGGTTTAAATAATAACATACCATCTCGAACCAACAAGAAAGCCAGTGAGACCACACCGTTGAGTGGAATGGGTTTTTCTTCTCACTAGCATCTTAACCAAAACTAATTAACCATATACTGTGCTCCTACAACCACAATTGTTAGAACAATAGCATTTAAGTTATGCAACATATACTGGATTTCCCATTCGAATTTATTAGAGACCCATCTTAATTTCAAATGACTACATGTCACATTTTGAACCGATCCATCTTATTTTGATCTGACTACCCATCTTATAATTATATAGACCACCCATCTCACATTTAACTATATTCATAGTTACGTGGACTATCCATCTCATATGTAATTATTAGTTGGATTACCCATAACCTACCATATTGACTATCCATCACATATGGTTCCATTATTTAAATTATGTCGACTATCCACCACACATGTTCCATTTAATTCACAATGATGTTGACTATCCATCACACATCCCATAGTTTTCCTAGGATGAATATGAACCCTTCACTAACCTCATAAGGACAATCCATCTCCAAAATGACGTGGACAATTAATTTCACATCCCATATTTTTCCTAGGATGACTATGAATCCATCATTTAACAATTTGATTCATGCTATCCACATGTTTAACCTATGTCAATTGGTGTCCCAATTAGATTGTCCTCCCTTTAAGTTATAACATTTTAAAGTGACATACATTGGTATCCCCAAATGATCAATGTCGAACTCATTAAAGAAAATGCATTAGTATCACCAATCATAAAGTCTCATTTATAAAACATTTAGTTTGTCGAAGCTAATCTACTTTGGTATCCCCAATGATAGTGTCGACATCTATAATCAAAAGAGCATTGGTATCCCCAATGTTTAAAATCAAAGTCATAAAACATTAGGCTTCCCGCCCTTATTAGGTTAATATGGACCAATGTAGAAGTGAAAATATTTACATGTTAAAGCTTATCAACATTGGTGTCCCTAATGATAGCATCGAAATTTATACTTTACAATGTATCGTTATCCCCAATTACAATGTTGTAGAAGAAAGCTAAAGGCTCTCCACCCTTTATAAAAGATAGGTGATAACCATGTCGCCCTATATCTCGTTGAATCTCTACCTAAAGTTAAAAAAACAAAACTTAAATTTCTTTTGATTATAAAAATATTTATCGAAAATGATGTTATTGACTTTTACATTCTATAGGTTATCCGCCTATTTAAAATAAAGTCAATGCCAAAATTCATGACAATAATGCCGCATGACATCGTAGTCAAAACTATGAAAAAGATCTCGCCAAACTTGATGAATAGCGGCATCAAGACCGTCGACGACATTATAAATTTGTTTACTTAACTCTCTTGGCTATTATGCCTTCAATCGTATAAAATTTACTTCGAAAGCATTTAATGTAGTGATATGCGGCGTTAAAAAGTACTTAAATACTTCGGCTATTATGTTGTCTAGTGAATATGAGCGAAGTCGAAACATAGAAGAAGGGAGATAAATCATGATGCTGCGATGTCGCCAAATCTAGGTTGCCAATGATGTCTACATCGATCTAGTTGGAATCACTCTATAATTACCTATGTAGTTATCATGTGTTTAACACTTCATCGACATCGAAACCCAAGGGTGCGACTATGTATTAAGCTCGAAGATGGTACTGGCGACATGACATTATCGTAATTTATATGAAAACCGATTTATTCCCAATAAAAGCATACACTTTTCACCAAACCCAAACTTTTTGTCCAATTTCTACTGGATAAAAATATCTTTTAACCTTTCCTTTGCAGAAATGCTACCGCATACCATTTTCAAGTTCCAAAACATTTATCAACTTTAATTAATAATAACCTAAGTTAATTATTAATTTAAATGCTCATCTAATATATTAAATTGATAATAAATCATATTCACTTGGGAATAATCCAAAAAATTCAAGAATATCCTTTCATCATACAAAAATTTCAAGCTAAAAACCATATCTGATTATTTTAAAAATTAAAACCCGAAATTAAGCTATTTCCTTCTTAGAAAATTCATAAAATATTTAATATTACTTGGAAAATTAAGAAGAAAAAAACCCATCTCAAATTTAATGTTATGCATTACATATCCAAAAATCAAGCATATTGAAGTTTTAAAACTATGGTTCTACCCTTAAAATCCAATCAAATAATTTCATAAAAATCCCATAATTTATCGTTTTATCCAAACAACAATCAATCAACCAAAACGTGGTATAATTTATCACAATAATTCAGGTATTACCGATAACTGAATTCAAAAGCAATTAAAGGAGATGGAACCTTATTATTCACCTTTTAATTAATTGTTGGAGTTAAGATTTGATGTTGTTGAGCTTCCCTAAACTTTTTCTCTTGAACCCTCTTGATTTTGTGCTTCTTCCTTCTAGGTTACGGCTGGCCTCTTTAGGTTTTTCTTTTGGTTGTTTTTTGTTTATGAAAACAAGAATGATATGAGCGAGAGAGTTTAAGGGATATAAGATAGGTCTATAACGAAATTCCCCTTCTCATATATCCTCCTATATCTTAAGTTTTCCAAAAAATCTCATTAGTTAATTTATTAAGGCACAACTTTATAAATGTTCGAATCTCTTTTTCCTTAATCATTTACATTATTCTATTTAATCTATCTAATTTAATATCCTGAATAATGTAATGACCCATATTTTTAACAATTTAAAAAAATTAAATTAGATAAGATTTTTGAATAAAATGATTAGAAATTAACATTTTAAAATTGTATTGATAAAAATTAAATTATAATATGAGTTATGAGTTTAATTTTAATTAATGATATATGTTTGTAATAAGGTAAAAATGATAATATATGTTAGGTTGTCTTTTAATGACATTGGTTTGAATGAAATTAACTAAATGTAATTTCCAATTGATGGGAATAATAAATGTAAATAAAAAATAATAAATGTTTCTTTATTACAGAAAAATTGTATGTTGATTTATTTGAAATGTTTGGTAGTTAAAAGATTGATTACAGGAATAAGAAATCAATTATTTAATACGAAATTAATAGCTTTTGGTTTGTATACAATAATTCCATAAATACGTTAAATTACTATAAAAAGGAATTTAATAGTCTTATTTCTCTTTTAAAATTTAACTTCGAAATCAATGGAAATTAATGAGGATGGAATCTTTCAATTAAAAAGAGGGAAGACGTTAATTGTTATTAATGGGTGTAATAAATTGAAGTATATCTTAAATTAACATAAAAGAGGAAGTTAAGGAAATAAAAAAATAGAAACATATGTTTTAATTGAAAAGGAAATTTGATTTAATAAAAAGAATATTTTCAATCAAATTAAAAGAATGTTTGGAAAATAAAGTAAAATGAATGTTTTCATTTTGTAATTAAGTATAATTGTATGAAACGAGAAAAACGTAAATTTTGAAACAATCTTGTTCATACATCTTAAAATAGCCATTGCAATGGCCCACAATTGGGTCACATTGATTATAAATCTTAAATAGTTATTTAAAATAGAAATTTGATGGTGAAATGAAAATTTAAACAGAATTGTGTTTTGGGATTTTTGATAGTTCCATTGGCCATATAATATAAAAATGTATATTATGATATATAGGATGATATAATTTTGTTTGAGGATGAATACGGGTTTCCAGGTCTTCTAAATCGCTTTGGTCCAATCGATCTTTCATTTGCCTATATATAGATTTTTATGAACCCCAGCGGCCTCTATATCTTTCTATTCTGTTCTTCTGTAGTTTCTTCCAGATCTAACTTGTTCCTTTTTGATGGTGAATATCCTAAAACCCTAATTTTCAATTTCAAATCAAATTCAATATTCAAACTGCTCAAACCCTGTCATATATTATATCATTGCGAAGCTCTCGACAAACCAGAGTGACGTCTAAAATTGATTTTGCGATCAAAGGCACTGTTTGATCAGAAACTGGCAATTTTTTTCCAGCCATCCTTTTTAAGGCTTTGAGATAACGGTTGAGCGTCGACCATAGGTTGACCAGAAGATACCATAGTGTAGAGGAGAATAAGTGGAGTCAATTCATGGTGGTCGATCGTCTTAGATCGACACGAGTTCGCCAAAATCGACGGTTAGGGCTTTCAGTTGAAGGTGATTAAGGCGGTGGAGGAGATCGCGATGGGGTTAGGGGGATGTAGTGGGCCGAGATGGACATGATGGTGGTCTTTGATGGATGAAAGACGGCGTGTGGCAGCGGCAACGGTCGATCAAAGGGCAGTAGCTGTTAGATTTAGTTAATAGACTCAGCTTCGGGGAAGGCAATGAAATTATGATTTTGCCCTTTATTTATTTTAATTAAATTTTAAATTTTAAATCTTCTAACATGAATCACTTTTGCAAATGAGCTCCGATTCATACGTGGTTTCTTCCATTGGACTTGTATTGAAATTCTGAACAATATGAAACTGGTTTGGTTGAGTTTGGAGACTGTTGAGGTTTTGGGATTCTGCTTTGATTTTAATGGGCTAAAATCAAAAGTTGAGCGATTAAACCCACGCATGCAATACTAAAATTTTCGATGTAAATTTAATCAAAATCATGAAGTGATAAATTTTATTGATTGTTGTTTGGTGATTTAAATTGACATTTAAATTGAATTTGTGTTTGATATCGAATTGAATTTACATTTAAATTAATATTGAAATTGAATAGCCAGTTAAACACCCCGACATTTTATAACTAGTGATCGTTGTGATATATTGGTTAATTTTTATATTGATTGCATATGGATGCTTATTGATCGACACGATGGATGATGTTGTCTTTATATTGCCGATGATCATTTATTTTGATATATTTCTGTTATCACCTGGTATATTATTTACATCATATAAATTATCATTGAATTATTTGGAAATTGAATTAAGAAATAGGTTGAAATGATATACACCTACGATATTTAAATATGGGTTGAAATGATATATATCCATCCATGTAATTAAAATTAAAATAAAATGATCACTTGGCTATTGGGTAGAAAATTATATATGAACACCGAATTTGGTCAAATGAAATGGTTTCAATTTTTTGAATTTGAACTTGTTTAAATGAAATTGTTTTAAAGGATTTAACTTGAATTTGTCGACTTTAAATCTTGAAGGCTGATTTATGAATGTTATTTGAATTCATCGAAATTGAATTATTTTAAAGGGTTAGGTATTGAATTATTTGAAATTTGAATTTATCGATATTGAATTATTTGTAACGTGAAATCATTTAAATCGATATTAGAATTAGAATTGGTTGTTTATTGAAGTTTGAAATTTGAATTGGTTAAGTTAAAGTTTGAAATTGGAAATTCATCTTAAATGAAAAGTTGTTTAAAATGAAAATTAAATTTGGAATTGGGTTAATTGGTTTATAATAAATGAAATCATTTCAAATTTAAAACAATTTTCATTCAAAACTATTTTCAATTAAACCACTTATTTCAAACTAATTTTTTAAGTCCAACTATTTTCCATTAAAACTATTTTATTTCAAGCTATTTTAATTTAAACCATTTTCAATTAAAATAGTTTTGAATTCAAAGCTATTTAAATCCAAACAATTTTTACATTAAAAACTACTATAATTAACTATTTTTAAATTCAAATCTGTTAAGTTCGGAAACTATTTTAAGTGTAAAGGATTGAATTTAAATAACGATATTTGTGATATGAAATATAAAATTTGAAATTTAAATCTGATTTGAACTTACTTGTGATATGAGATATGATATGTTTTATTGAAATTCAAAATGACCATATGGTGTGTAAAATGAACGATTGGTTATTAAAGAGACCGGGGTCGAATATTGTCATATCTCTGTCAATAATGGAACCATTTTAATAACTATGTACATGGAGGATGTTCTAGAATGGAGTGGTTGGATTAGCGTACTTTTGAAGGATTGAAGTAAGAGGGATAACCCTGTCACTTGTGTCAATTTGAAATGACTAAAACAGGAGCCTATATCTGGCCAAGGGTTTAGCTATCTTTAGGGGCAACTACCCTTTTGTATTACTATATTGATTTTGGCTTGATCGGTGCACCTTGATTTGATTTTAGGGGTGACGGACTCGGTCGGCAGTCTTTGCAGCAATGTGTTACGACCGGCTAGAAAGAGTAAACTGGTAGAATCTTACCTTGAGTATTGTCTTACGTGCCTTGTCATACGATTACCCTTATAGGTGACCATTACTATTTTTTTAGTGTCATCCTATCATAAAACCTCCCTATCTACCAAAAATGTATTAAGGTGGATTTATTTAAGGTCTTAACACTTAGAAAAATATTTACTTTACTGATAAACACTGCACATATATCGTATCTTACTATTTATAGATAGTTTAACGGATTCCTATGAGATGGAAACCCTGTAACATCTCTTAAGTTACGCATACCCTCATTTCTTATGATATTGATTCAACTTACAAAAGAATTTTTAGTTCTGGCTCGAGTGTTTTGTCTTTTCATTATGCTCGAGTCAGCCTGAGTACTTTAGTGTTTGAAGACGTTATTCGTTGAGGATGAAGATGAAGATTGGTGATCGTATTTATTAGTAGTATTCCACTGCATTATTTGATATGTTTGTTTATTGTACTCTGATTACGTTGTAAAATGAAAGTTAAATTTATATTATAATACAGCTTCATGAACTGTTTATGTGATTATTATATTTAGCACTCCGTTGTGATATTCCGATTATTGTTTTTCTTTTTCTTATTTTTTTATTAACCCCAATGATTGTCTTTCTTTTGGACTGTTTGAGTCAGACATGTGTGGTTTATTGTCAACTTAAATTGCTCAAAATGGTGGGTCGTCACAAATAATGTTAAACTAAAACTAGGGGTGCTACAAATATAGATCACTCAAATGTCTAACTCGTGGATTTGGCCCATATGCGCACTGGGACTACCCTAAGATACGCAGAGACTAACCTGCCCTATACAAGCACATATCATTGGCATATGTACTGATAGCAGAACATCCTCTTATCTATTTTGCAAGTGATCACTTAATGCTCGCTCATCTGGTAACTCCTTTCGTTCCATAGTCAACCAAACATCTCATGAGGTCGACTCACCAAAGTTCGTAACACCACTCATTGTTCTTAGGACCTTCCAAAGTAGAGCCCAAGCAAACTCCTCATTTCCTCATGCATGGCCCAAAGCCAGCTCCATGAACTTCATCATCTATCACCTTGCCTATCCATATTCAAAGCTTTACAACTGAACATTCCCTCAGTGTAATCCCGTGCGACAGATGTTACACTCTCCCCTCTCTCCTGTGACCCCTACCATCGATCGTCGTGCCACTGAAACTTGACAACTATGGAATTTCATAATAGGTTAGTTATGACATACTCCATCATCTTACCTGAAGTCCCTTTCCTTCCAACCCGAAGTCAGACTGTCAAGTGACCCAAAGTAATCCCTTCTTCCAATGAAGCACAGTGCCAAATTTCATCAACAAAAACCTTGTACTTCTACATGGGTCGATCACAAGTTGTTCGTTCTTCATTGGTCGAATTCAAACCATGTTGGTTCTATGACTCAACCAAATTTTCATCCAAGTCCACTCACCCACTTTGTGTCGTGCATCACTTGCTATGCCAGAAGTTATTTCCTAAAAATCTCAAAGTCCCTCATCTGAAACCTCGAAGTACAACCTTGGAGACTCCAACTCCATTATGTTGACCCATGCCATAACCGAATCACCACTTTTCTAGACAGTGTGCGATCGTTTCTTGCTTCAACACACCATCATCGACCCATCTTATTGATTGCAAGTCCATAGGACCTTATGGTTGTCATGATCGATCGTCCAAAAATTCATATCTTCGACTCGATTTTTACCTAGTTGGTTTTCCCTATACTCCTTAACTCCCTATGTAATTCATTTTCATCGATTTTACTCCAAACACTCTAAAACCGACGAAATTAATGGAGCCGAGCCAGTTGGAAGCGGGTTAAAAGTAGATTTCAATTTTTTCTAATTTAGGATATATTAGGTTTATGAAGTCTAAACAATTTATTAGATCTTATCTAGCTAATTTAAATAAAATCACATTTTGTTCATTTTTTGACTTGATTATAAATTTAACTGAATATATTTTATAATTTATGTATACGTATGTGTGTGTATATATACACATATTTGTTTTTGTGTGTATGTGTTTTGTGCATATGTGAGTATATCAATATATACTCATATGTGTATAGCATGCACATGCAACATGGCATGGGGTTTACATGGTTGAATATATACATAGATGGATGTTGGGATTTTCATCACTATGTATATACTTGGGTTTTACATATATATTAATTCCGTTACAATATAATATATATATATATATAATAAATTTAATTTCAGTAATAGATTTTTAAAATAAAATTTTTTTTTGGCAAGGCCGACGGTTTTATAGTGGACCGACCACTTTTATTACGAAAGTAATAAATTGAAGTACAGGAGTAAGGTAGAGACACCTTAGCTACTAGTTTGGGAAAGACAAAAAACAACTAGTACAGCACAGGAGTGTGACAGCTACGTCACAACTACTATATAATAAAATAGCACAGCTAGTTCTCCTCCGCAGAGGACGAATCTCCCTCTCCCACAACATCCTTGGAAGAAACCAATGTTCCACCCTCAAGAAGACCAATATAGGGACGAAATAGAGCAGCAAGGGTAGGATCATAACATTCGGTATCAGAAGTGTATACAAAGGAACGATCCCAGGTAGTATCAGCAAGAAGAGTAGAATTCATCTCAGCATACGGACCATCCATGTCTAGAACCAAGGAATCACCTAAAATACAGTAATATAGGCATCGTAGATCTAATAAATCCTCAGAAATGTATCGAAAATATGAGTTATCCACGGGGTTGAATCTCATATCAGAACGACAATCAACCCAACTATGTTCAGACCCAGCCCAAACAACATGCGGGGGATAGATAACCGGAACGACAGGGGGAACTGGAGGAACAACAACAGGATCAGGGGAGACAGGATGCACTATGGGAAGGGATGGACTAGAGACAGACGCAGCCAGAGAGGCCTTGGGAACCCATTTTCTAAGTGGAGGACGAGGAAGAGGGATCTTAGGAGCAGCAGCAGGAACAACAGAATGCACGCAATCAGTGACAACATGACCAAAAGAGTGACAAGAGGAACAAATGTCAGGGACCCATCCATAACGAACGCGAACATCCACCACATGGCCAACGGCAAGCTGAACAGGAATAGAAGAGGGAAGAGGCTTATCGGGAGTAATCTCAATCAAAGCTTTGGCATAAACAAGCTTATGACTGAGCTTTTAGTTTCAAATTTTAAATTCAAAATATTAAATTAGATGTATTAAACAAGATCCAAATTAAAAGCTAGATCTGATATTTGAAATTCAAATTTTAAATATCTTAGTTTGAACTTACCAATATATTAAATAATATATAATTTTTTTTAAATGTATATATATATATATGTATGTTATAAAATATTTATTTAAATACATATTTTTATTTGATGACATATGTATATATAAGTCTATATTATGCATATAAATATAATTTGTGTATATATATATGTATGCATGTATGCATGCATGTGTGTGAATGTATGTTTCGGTTATAAAAATACTTTCTTTTATAAAACCAAAACTAAATTTTATGCTTTATAAAATATATAATTGACACAAACAATTTTTTATTTCGATTGAGAGCCTTCTTTTTAAAAAATTATTTCTAGATTCCAAAAACAAAAAAAGTTTCTTTATAAAAAATTTGCTTCATATTTTCTATAGGTAAATTTAGAAATATGCGTTTTAGATTATTAAATAATGTTTGAAAATTTCATAAAAAATAGTGTATTTTTTTGACAAAAATGAGCGAACCTCTATGAAGAGGAGAGCACTCACGTACTTTTATTCCACACTTAAAAAAGGAGCTATTAACCAGCCTGATAGATGGCTCTTTCCCATGGACCCATATAAGTTAAAAAAACCCTTCTAAAGGAAAAACTATGAAAAAACTACAATGCAAGAAAAAAGGAAATGGAAGATAAATCAAGAGCAATAAAATCCTATTGTAGCATCAAAGATGGGACCTTGAGGCAAGAAAGCCTCGTCTAGTCCCCGAAGAGGGGGTGAACCATATAAATAACTGCCAAGAAAATCCAAAGAGGTTGCCAAAGTCCAAATGGAAGATCCATACTCGGTACATCCAGTGAGTGAGAAAATCCAATCCGAACTGTTTACCTCGATAGATGTAACTGTAAATACTCAACAAATGATGCAAGACTTATGCATGTGAGTGTATGTATATATAAATCAATTATATACATATGTATGTAAGAGGAAAAGAAGGAATATGTACAAGATATGGTAATCTAGGAGCGACAAGAAAGCTGAAAGGCAAGAACTCCCTACTAGAGTTAGTTATTATAGTTATATAATAATGGTAGTGAGTCAGAGAGATCGTGTGTGTTCACTTCTTGCAGGAAGACACTTATAGCATTATTATTTCTGTTGTTGAACAAAAATTCTCTCCCATAAGGCATTAATATGGGATTTTACCTTCTTAAGAAATTTTTGAAAGCCATTACTGTTGGCCAATTTATAAGCATTGTTCGAAATCTAATTAAACAGAATAGAGGTTCTACAAAAGTCAAATTATCCATTGTAAAAGTAATAATATTATTGAAAAGCTCTTGACTTCTGTCAAATCAAGTATTTTTAAGCTAAGATAGTGAAAATAGTGTCTAATAAGCCCAGGCTAAAGTAAAATCTCAACCTAGAATTATAAGACTCACAATCAAGAGATTATAATATTAAAGCAAAAAATTCTAAGGATGTGCAAGAGCGTAAACTTAGTAAAGTGACAGTCGTAGTATAAATGTGCAATTGTTTCTAGGTTCACATAACAGAAAATACATTTTTTATTGGTATGCACATTCTTCTTTTATAAGAGTTCAATAGTATTAAATTTTCTATGTAATGGTAACCAAATATGTAACTTGGATTTTGGGGGTACATTTTATTTTCACATAAATTTAAGATGATTTGACTTAATTCTTGAGAAATTTGGAAATCTATGAAAAGGATTAGTTGTAAAGTTATTAGTCCTATCCCAACACGAGATTTTGATATTGTTCTTATTGTCTATATTATAAAGTTCTAATTTGACACATAGAAGAGAAAACTGGTAATAAGTAGTTTTTCCTAGTGCATAATTAAAGCTAAACTCCCAAGGAAGGTTCAAATTAGGCTTATAGACTAATGATATTAGAACATTTTCAAAATTACAGATATCGTAGAGTTTCGTAAGTTCTACTTTAAGAGAAATGGTGGAAATCCAGCAAATATGCTAGAAGGATGTGTTATTCTTCAAATGCACTATGCTACCAACACCTAGTTTAGAAGTACCCAAGCCTTTTGAAACCAATCTCCAAAAGTGTGACAAATTATTATGGTTGCTAGGCGTTAAACGATAAAATTTATTAGAGCCTTCATAAAATTGATTAGAAATTAGTTCGTTCCAAATCAAGTTGACATTATTAGCATTGAAATTCCACAACCATTTCCCTAATAGTGAAACATTGAGATTCTAGAGATTAATTATCCCTAATTCTCCCTTGTCTTTCAGTTTACAAACTAAATCCCAACCGATGAGACATTTTAAACTACTACTAGGGTTATTTCTAGCCCATAAAAATCTCCTCTAAGCTTTATTTGTTTTATCTGTTATCCATTTTGGAAAGAGATAAAACAACATTCAATAAATTGGTAGCACCGGTAAAGCAATGTTAACTAGAACTATCCTTCCTACTGCTGAAATTTTTTTTACTCTTCCATTTACTTAATCTTTTGCTAATTTTATCCATGATAGTTTGCTAGTTATCGTGCCTAAGTTTGGTTGGTCTTATTAAGAAACCTAAATAATCAATGGAAAAGCTCATAGTGTTACAGCTTAAAGTGGCGGCAATCTAAATTCTATGTTACCTATGTCGTTTGGCACTAAAATTGAGCTTTTATCAAAATTAATTTTTATACCAAATGGTAACACAAAATGAATTTAAGAGCTATAATATGACGAGGCAAAGACGAAGAAAAGTGCATGGTGTCATTGTGTACTAGAGGACAGATAGACCACAACTCGTAACCTCATCTCAACCATATCTAAAATCCTACTCCTAGTGGTTAGTTTAATAGTCTTCGCAAAAATATCGACCGCTAAGTTAAACAAAAGAGACAACAATGGGTCACCTTTCCTAAGTCCACATTTTGACTAGATTTTATTACCTAAAATACCATATACCATATCACTGGAATTTCTAGTCTTAAGAAGAGCCATTATCCAACTTATCTATTTTATACTAAAACCTCTAGCTAGTAATAATTCATTAAGGAAAGTCCAATCCAAGGAATCAAAAACTTTGGCTAAGTCAAGTTTTAAAAGTGCATAAATGATATTATTTTTATAGCAGTAATTAATGAACTCTTAAATAATCGAACCTCCATCTGTGATATTTCTACCCTTAATACAAGCAGTTTATGAACTATCGATTAAGTCATTTATTTTAGAAGCAAGTCTATTCTTAAGAGATAATTTTTAAGGAGCTGTTTAGAAGTGAAATAGGTCTAAAATCTTTTAATTCATTCATAAAAAAATTTTGTGAAGTAGAATTAGATTAGTTAACCTACCCAATTGGAGCTTACCATCATAGAATTCATTAAACATTTTAATTAAGTTAGATTTGATAACAGGCTAAAACTTTTTGTAAAATAAAATTGGAAAACCATCATGACCTGACGCCTTGTTGCAACTGGATATAAGTTAGTCCAGATAATCAAAGTCAGTCCTAGTGTCAACTAGATATAATTTATCCCAATTAGCTCCAATTCTATGATTATCTTAGTTCTAAAAATATCTTTAAAATACGTAGTGAAAGCCTCAGTTATTTCAATTTGGTCAAAAATTTCTACCTCATTAATAATAATAGAATCAATGGTCTTACTGCATTTTGTACCATTAGCTACTTTATGGAAAAATTTGGGAAGCTTATCAACCTCATCCATCCACTAAATTCTAGCTCATTGTTTCCACATAATTTCCTCCCAGTTAAATTTTTATTCAATTCCTCCTTTAAGTTCTATAGGAGATTCTTCTCGATATGTTCAAGACTCTATTTCTTCCGTTTTATTTGACTTAAAATTTTAGAAAGTAAATTCTCTTTTCCGACTCTAATGTTCCCAAAAGTAACCTTGCTCCATTTTTAATAATCATTCTTAAAACTTTAAGTTTTCTTATAAAAATCTTGGCTGTATTACCATAAAATCTAGTATTATAAAAAATCAAGGAAAGCCATTTATTTGTAATTATATTCGTAAAGTTAATTTCTAACAACACATCTTTTCAAATATTAATTTAATTTGAATGTCGCTAAGAATATCGCAAGAAAGGACAACCGGGCAATGATTTGAATATATAGTCGGAAGGCCGACAACCATAAAGATGGGGAATCATCTTTAATCTCATCATTAATTAAAAAACGTATCCAACAATGCCATTAAGGGGATTTCTCTAGAATTTTTCCACATGAAATGTCGTTATTTAATGTTAATTCAACCAAATTACTCTCAATGATAAACTGGAAAAACTCTTCCATATCAAAAAAGTCCCACTCTCTAGGATCTCCCTCCCTTAAAATCCTAGTAACATTAAAGTCACCAGCAAAAACTCAAGAGCCCAGGGCGAATGTTCTAAAAAAGATACATTTGCACTAGAAGGCCCTATGCTCGACCTTGGAGTAAGACCCATAAACATTAGGAACATTAAGGATCCATTTTATAGAAAGGTCTAAAAAGATAAGGTGCAATGAATGAAAATTAATAATTTACTATAGAAGGTTAACACTACAATCATGCCAACCCACTAATAAACCCCCAAGCTGCCTCTGGCCGGGAAATAGACCCAATAATTGAAGTAAAAACCTCTAAAGCTTATACAAAAATGATAATTAGGATTTTCGATTTTAGTCTTTTGTTATAGCACGATGTCAATGTTGTTATCTTTAAAAAGGTCCTAAATTTATTACAGTTGTCTAGAACACAAAGATCTCTAACATTCCAACTGATTTACCTCATGATGTGAAAGTTCTAACCCTCTCAAGTTCCCTACTCCTAATGAACTTGGTGTCTAGATGAAAAGCAGTAAAGGAGAAACCTGCATTAATAGCTAAGTGAGGCGAAGCTTAGGTAGACAATGTACTCAGAGTGCAAAAACAGTAAGTGCTACCTAAGAGAGGATCTATACTTGAGCCTTACACATTGATGTTGCCTTCGGCACCTGAGCTAGGGGAAGCATCCACAACGACAGAGGTAGAAATATCCCTTGAGCCCCTCAATCTTGCGCTTCTCCTAATAATGCCATTAGAAGTCACCTTGTTCTTACCTTTACGGTTGGTCCTAGAGGAGATCAAATTTATGGGAACAATGCTCGAGTGATCTGTTGGAGAGTCGAATGTAGTAGGCCTAGTTCGCCTACTCCTGAGCCAATTAACTCGGTAACCAAACCATCAGAATAAGGCACTATTTCCCCACACACAGATGGTTCGTTAATATCACAATTCTTCTTCCTCTGCCTAATATCCTCCTTACCAACAATGCTAAAGCCCTCACAATTATCAACTCCACCATCAACTTCAGCTCCATCATAACTTACTCCCGAAACAAATCTACCCACCTCCGAACCGTCACCATCAACACGACATGAGATAGCTATAATTAACACATTAATATCATCTCCATCAATGTCATCTCGACCTTCGTCATCTCCATTTATTACCAGATCATCCTCTTCGAAAACACCAAAATAATTGCATCCATCATCAACTACCACCTCATTTGCACCATAGCATGAACAAATAATATAAAACATAGGCTGATTACATGGAAAAACTGCACCTTTGTATGAGATATCAGCAGCTACCTCCTTGATTTACTCACATACTTCAAATAAAGTCGCAGCATTAACATAGTCCATTGCCCATACAATAATTCCTCTTGCATCTACAGTACCATGCACATCACTAATATCCTCTCTTGCACAAACTTTGTCCATACAGTATTTCCTCTAGCACCTATAATATTCATTTGCACACACATTATCCTTGCTTGCATAAACATCGTCCTTATTTGCACAAAGAACCTCTACATCAAGAACCTCCGCAATAAACACAATATCCTCACTTGCATGAATCGTATGATGCATGAATCTATCCTTACTAACATCACAAACCTCCATATCACAATCATCATCCTCTATTACATAAACAGTATCAGTAAGCCTATCCTAACTAGCCTTAAGAACCTCCCCATTCCTTCCCTCTATAACCCGAACGCCAGTTGCAGTATCATCATCTTCGCTGTAACACGCCTAATTTTGATTAACATTATTCAGGATATTTAAGTAAATAAATTAAATATAATAACGTATGGTGTGATAAAGGGATTGAGATTTGATAATTAATTAGGTTAGGTCATAACCAATTAACTAATAGGACTGTTTTAAATTTTCCATAGAGAAGAATGAATGAGAAGGGAAAAATAGGAAAAGAGCTTATCCTTTAAGCTCTTACCCTCTTATTCATTCTCATTTTACAACATCAAAAACAATCTAAAGCTAAAGAGAAGAGGTCAGCACTGCTAGAGAGATTAGAAAAGGAAAACTAAAGAGAATCAAGGGATAAAATTTGAAAAAATAAACAAACATCAAATCTCAAAATTTTATCCAATCTAAGATGAATATAGTAAATCATCTCATATTTATGTGTTTTATTCTCGGATTATGATTTATTCCAAATTGTTGATTATTATATGTTATGCCATGATTGTGTATATCATTGTTTGGTTACATAATGATTTATTGGAATTTTTATGGAATTATTACAATAGGTTTTAAGAGAAAAACCAAAGTTTCTAACATCCAATTGATTTGATTTTCGGACATGTTGTGAAAAATATAATTTTGGAGATGATTTTTTATCTTTATAATTTTCTAAACTAATAGAAATATTATATGAATTTCGAAGCAGAAAATGGCATTTAATTCAGGTTTTAATTATAAAAATACTTAAATAAAGGTTTTGATCCCTAAATTTTTATATGTTAAAGAATATGTGAATTCTGATTTTTAGAGATTTTTGGGGATTTTTCCCAAGTGATTATTTTTTATATGGATTTATTAAGCTAGAAAAACTTATAAATAAATATTAAATGATTACTATTATTTCTTGGGTGTGGTGTGAATAGGTTTTGGAAATGAAAACAATTTGCGGTAGTTTTCCTAAAAAGAAATTGAAAAAGTTTGTTTTTAACCAATAGAAAAATTATAAAGGTTACGAGTTGGTGAAAAGTAATTACTTTTAATAGAAATAAAATAATTTTTATATCAATTATTATATTGCCATGATGCCAATATGAATGCCGAAGCCCAAAGTGATGGCTAACATTTATCTCACCATTATAGGGTCTGAAATAAATGTAAATGGACGCATACGATATCAACTATGTCAATATGAGAAGAATCTGTTTGGGTTGAAGTCATATAGTTTAAGGTCTTTGGCATTAAATCAATGTCGTCATGGCGATCTCGTAACACAGCAGAACTATTCTGACCTCCCTTATTTCTTTGTTTTGAAATCTATAACATATGACATTGATGCCGCATGCCTTCATCCAGGTTTTGAATGATGTCATATACCATTATTTACGATATCAATTATTTTCAACATCAACTATACTGTGGTAGTGATGCCGCATGCTTCCTATTTTGACGTCGTAGCTTAAGGTTGTGATGCCACAACTATTATTTTTGACTTTAACTATTTTGTGGCAATAATGTCTTCATATCATGGTTTAAATATCCCATATGCACAACATAGTAGTCGCTGTTGTAAAGCAACCGATATCAATGGTTTTGTAATATTGATGCCACATGTCATCGATGTTGGCATCCATATATTTTAGTCATAAAAGGCTATATCTAATAAGTTCAGCAATATATATGTTTCTATATTACGATAAAAATGATTTTGGCATTTTAGCCTTATGTTATATGAACTAGAATTCTTTATAAAAACTTTTTAAGAAGGGACGCGACATCCCTTGCCAGTCATATTGATGCCATAAGTTTATAATTATAATCATATTCTATTAAATGGCGGTATGCTCTATAATGAAGAGGTGCAACATCCTTATATCAATACCAAAAAAATACACATCTATTTTATATTAGATTATAAACTGTCATGAGGGATTGGTAAAATAATAAGCTATATTTTCCTTGTTTTAAAATTAATCATATATAATGATAATTGTGTCCTAGAAAATAAATTATGGCTTAGCCCAAGTTTTTGTGACGACTTGCAAATCCGTATCCCTTGAATCAACACTATTCTACCTTTATTAACTCAAGTGGCACAGAATTATGAACCATTAGGGTTAAAGAAGAAGAGATAGAAGAAGGAGAAACTAAACAATATCAGAATCTCACAGTCGCAGCGGAATAAACTATAATAATAAATATAGAACTTTACACAAAATGAAATCTATTACTGTTTATACATCATATCATCAGAGTATCTCAAACATCAACAACCACAAATCAGACCTACCATACAATCACAGCAGCGAAATATACATATGTATAGATAATGCGTCTCGGGCTCCAGCTCCTTTCCTGTTCCAAAGCATCAAGTCCTGTACAGATAATACTCGATCTGACCCGAGCATTATAATGAAATAACACCCGAGTCAGTCTGGAATACCAGCTGATAATAATGCATCCAAATTGATTATTAAAGTTTCAAAAATCCTTTGAAAAGAAAAGCATCTCGTAAGACCACGCCACAAATAAACATGTCGGGTTTTTACCGTACGATAGCTCAAACACTTTTATAGAAATTCTCTGATATTATAATAGGGTCTGTTTACAAATACTTATAAAATAGCCGAAATTGTTACATCTATTAAATTCCAGCTACTAGCCACCGAAGTGGGTAATACAAACAAAACTTGTACCAGGCTCGTAGGGAGAATGGATTTCCAACAATGACTAGGCACTGGGGTACCACCTGTCACAGTACGGGGCCTAGATCACCGTACCGAGGATTACTCCCTTCATCCCCTGCAACACAAGGCCGGAACCATTCCTTACTGAACAGTCCCGAACAAGATAAACCCCGTGGTTGGCGCGACCAACCACCCACTAAGCCGAAAATATATAAGGGACATCTAGACAGGGGTAATATCTTGTCCTGCTTGGGCACGACCCACCTAACCTTGCTGCATATCCCCTGATTTTCAGTCATTCCCGGTTGATGAGGCTTGAGGCTAAGCGTTACCTTTAGAAAGTATTCACTTAGAATGCCCATCGTCCACCTGACGATGTTTCGCAAGCATTCATCCATACAAGTCCGTCCCGGGTTCGAACGGAACCGAAGGCACTACTCCTACTACATCCATTTGGATATATCCTCAGGATTAGTAGCGACTAGCCCTTGCACTTCACTGCTCCATCTTCGACTCCGAGCACGTTTTTCGCACGAAACGTACAATCCGAATCGAAGTGGTTTCCGGACACAATGGAACAGGTTTCGTAAGCTAATACGGTCATACGTGCGAGTTACGGAATTAAACGATCAATTTTAATTTAAACCGATTAAAACAATTTCGATGCGTTTCGAGCTACCGGGGTCAAACGACAACTCCGATTGCTATAAAAATTGAAATCCGGTAATAACTAACTATTACGGATCCAATGAGACTGGTTTCGTCGAATTCCGAGACTGTGCCCCGGAAGGCTATTTTAACTCGTCTATTAAATCGAGCGATTTTCAAAATTGTCAAAAACGCTTAGAAATTTACTTTTAAAATTTTTATTAACTTTACAATACATCATATATCATCTAAAAACACATTAACAATCATTTTGACTCATTTCGAATCAAAATCCGATTAATTGCATTTTTATATTATTAAATTCATTTTTAAATTAATATAAAATTCCAAATATTAATTTATCGACTTTAAAATTCTTCTAAAATTCCCACCACGCTATTTACACTCAAATAACTCAAAATAAATTTTTAAAACCATTTTTATCACTATTTAAATCTAGATTTGCTTTTATTTCAATTCTGAATATTTAAATTATTATTGTTCAATTTCAACTTAACTGTTCACATTAGAAATTTTAACTTGTTATTTTAGTTTAAACCAATTCTTTTTAATTCAAAATAAATCTTAAACTCATAGTAAACATTTAAAATGAATTAAACGTTCACAAATCCCGTGTTAAAAATTTCGGGATGTTACATTCCTACCCCCTTATAAAAATTTCGTCCCCGAAATTTGCTAGGGTAGACAATACTCTCAAACTCACTTACTTACCCAATTTTCTTAGTTAAAAGCTTATATTTACTTTCTCAAAATCCTTTAGCTTAATCCCCATCTCATTTGCTTTATTTATTCTAAAGCTTTAATTTTGATTTGTAACTTTCCAAGTTAATTTCAAATTTTCCCAAAATCCCAAAAATTTTCTAACTCCCAAAATTTCCGGAAAATTTTGGCAGAGTCTCCCCTGTACGGAGGAGCTTTCGCGGTATCGCGATACACACAAATATATGTACATCGACCCACACGGTCGGGAACCAAAATTTATCACAATATATATATATCATTTTCCCAATTATATTTGCGTAGGTGTACCTTTTAAGCAAATTTTAATAGCGAGCGGCTAATATTACGCTTATACGCGCTCCAACTCTCTCGAATGCCTTCTATACCTGTACTATACTCAACAAACACATTAGTTTTCAAAGATTTGAACATTATAACAACATTTCCAATATAATGTAAGTCAACATATCCATTGCATAGCCAAACCAAGCAATTTCATAATTATGCATGCTAACCACTTTTAAAAACAATTTCACAATTCCGACATCATTTTACAGCCTCTTTACAAACTCAAACTTCATAGTTTAACAATGTTAACCATATTTATTTCAACAATCCAAAGTTTTCAATCACCTTTTAATTTCTTATTCAAATCCAAACTTCATTTTTATTCCAATATGATTAACAGGTGCCTTACTTACATCTTTTCATTTCAATTTTAAATTCCCAATTTGATTTACAATTAGATTTTATTTAAATTCGAAGCATTTGCATTTCTTTTACGATCCATTTCCATTCATATGCAAAATCACTTAATAACATTTCAATCCATCCCAATTAATTCAAAAACCAATTATTTGCTTACTTTAAACTATTTATCTTCATTTACCACAAATCAACAAATTTACAATGCAAATTTACATGTTATTCATGTAATAACCCATTACTTAAGCTCATAATAGTTTTAAAATTAATTTCCACTTAGATTCATATTAATTTATTAAATTCTGCATGATTCACAATCCAAGCATTCTTATTCCATTTCAATTATTAAAGTAATCCTTATTCTCACTTTTCAAATTTATTATTCATCTTAAGTTTGTTTTTATTATATTATTATTATTATTATTATTATTATTATTATTATTATTACTACTTTTATTATATTTTTTTTAATTTTCATTTGATTCTCATCCAAATCAAATTCCAATTCATTAACAAACTTTAATGCACTTTGCCTATTTATTAAATCCATTTTAGACTTATTTTATAAGCAAAGAAACCACTTTAAATTAGTTCACTCATTTGAATTTATTTACAATTCAAACCATCATTATTATAATTTAATTCCATTTTTCATTCACACTTTTAACTTCCACATTTTTATTCTAAACAGAATCTCCAGAATTCAATTTACCCGAATTTTGTTTCAAAACCAATTTGAAATAATAAATAACTCATACACTCCTGGTATCAAATCAAATCTCCAAATTCCAAAGCGCTTGGTTTTATTAACACAAATTTCCCTTTTAAATTTATAAAACCACTTGTATACCCAACAGATCAAACAAATATCACAACCAATCACTATGATAGCAATCCATCACTTTAGAAACTCGAAAATGAATTCTAATGATGTGGCCAGCATCATCAGGATTATTTTCCAGCGATTGAAGTGAGTTCAGTGCTTTCCTATTTTCCCAAATTCATGTCAAAACAGTTCCCATTCAAAAATACTTTCCAAATCAATATTCCAATATACCCTTCAAACATTTTAGCAAACATTTCAAACTTTTCCAGGATTTTAAATTTCCAAACTTTTATTTTTATTTTATTTAAAATCCTTTCCAAAACTTCCGGGATTTAAATTCTGGTGTAATGCAGATTTAGTTATTCTTCCTTTGATATAATTTATATTTGCAGAATTTTATTTTCATTATAACTATTTCAAATTTCAGATTAAATTTTAGATTCTTATTTGATTTAGACATTAACAACCAATCATCCAAATATATATATATATATATATATATATATAATAATTTCAGAAAATTATTTCTTTGATATCAAAATATAATTTTGGGTAAAATTATTTCATTTACCCACCTTTAAAAACAATACTATGTCGGTTTATCTTGTTCAAGAGTTTAGAAACCCCCATCGATACGGTTGTACTTCCCGCACCGACAAAAATTCATAAACACTCAACCGATAAGTCAACACAGTATAAAAACAATTTTATATTCACTAACAAGTACACTCTCATATCTATTAATACGCTCAACTCGTTATAGAGTACTATTGACTCTGTTTAATGAGTAATTTCCCCACCAAAGCCTAGGTTGTCGCCAACCTAAGCTCTGATACCAAGTGTGACGACCCGCAAATCCGTACCCCTTGAATCAACACTATTCTATGTTTATTAACTCAAGTGGCACAGAATTACGAACCACTAGGGCTAAAGAAGAAGAGATAGAAGAAGGAGAAACTAAACAATATCAGAATCTCACAGTCGCAGCGGAATAAACTATAATAATAAATATAGAACTTTACACAAAATGAAATCTATTACTGTTTATACATCATATCATCAGAGTATCTCAAACATCAACAACCACAAATTAGACCTACCATACAATCACAGCAGCGAAATATACATATGTATAGATAATACGTCTCGGGCTCCAGCTCCTTTCCTGTTCCAAAGCATCAAGTCCTTTACAGGTAATACTCGGTCTGACCCGAGCATTATTATGAAATAACACCCGAGTCAGTCTGGAATACCAGCTGATAATAATGCATCCAAATTGATTATTAAAGTCTCAAAAATCCTTTGAAAAGAAAAGAATCTCGTAAGACCACGCCACAAATAAACATGTTGGGTTTTTACCGTACGATAGCTCAAACACTTTTATAGAAATCCTCTGATATTATAATAGGGTCTATTTACAAATACTTATAAAATAGCCGAAATTGTTACATCTATTAAATTCCAGCTACTAGCCACCGAAGTGGGTAATACAAACAAAACTCGTACCAAGCTCGTAGGGAGAATGGATTTCCAACAATGACTAGGCACTGGGGTACCACCTGTCACAGTACGGGGCCTAGATCACCGTACCGAGGATTACTCCCTTCATCCCCTGCAACACAAGGCCGGAACCATTCCTTACTGAACAGTCCCGAACAAGATAAACCCCGTGGTTGGCGCGACCAACCACCCACTAAGCCGAAAATATATAAGGGACATCTAGACAGGGGTAATATCTTGTCCTGCTTGGGCATGACCCACCTAACCTTGCTGCATATCCCCTGATTTTCAGTCATTCCCGGTTGATGAGGCTTGAGGCTAAGCGTTTCCTTTAGAACGTATTCACTTAGAATGCCCATCGTCCACCTGACGATGTTTCGCAAGCATTCATCCATACAAGTCCGTCCCGGGTTCGAACGGAACCGAAGGCACTACTCCTACTACATCCATTTGGAAATATCCTCAAGATTAGTAGCGACTAGCCCTTGCACTTCACTGCTCCATCTTCGACTCCGAGCACGTTTTTCGCACGAAACGTACAAACCGAATCGAAGTGGTTTCCGAGAAATAAATCTCGATCCCGGTCTCTTCGAAACGATCAACGCAGTTGTCCAATATTGATAGTCGGTGATTTAACTATCAATTTATATTCATAAACATCCATAAACATCCATCACACAATAATAATTCCCATATTATTTATTTGCCTCAATATCTTAAAAGGATATATTTTCAAATTTTCAAAACCCATTTGAAAACAATTTCCAAAGTTCTTTCTTGACAAGGTAAATCCTTACCATTTATTTCCATTAGAAATAACCAAGTTCAAAACATTTAGATTTAAAACAGTAAAAATACTTTATTCTGAAATATACTTTAAAATAGGTAAATTTACTACTAGTTATTTACTAAGAATATAGTTTCAAAATATTTAAAGTTAAACCATTTATTAGGATATAAATCTTGATTTTAAATAAGGGTTTTAGTTTAAACTAAACTTATAGGTAGAGTTTTTTTTTAAAGGCTAATACTAATTTAATAACCTAGTTCAAAACTAGTCTTTTGAACAAATCCATTTGTAAAAATAATTATTAAGATATTTATAAAATTTCCTATTGCTAATTTATAATAGTTACTTTTGAAAATAATAATTTTCAACACTCTTTTAAACAAGCTTGAATTTTTAAAGCTTCCTTTTTATAAAATCAGTTTAAACTCGAACTTGGTTTTCCTAGGGAACTCATTTCCACTTAAACATCACAGAAATCCTTCTCACAATTTCTGTCAATTTATTTCAATTCAGGTTTATATTTTAATAACATAATCTTATTTTCCCATTTATCAACTAATAACTTTTCTCTTTGTTTATCATTCCATATTTACCAATTTTCAATTTTCATTCAAAATGGATTTCAAATTTTAATTCTTTTAAATTCATTATTTAACAATATCTTTTATTTCTCTAAAATTTAATTTATCCATTTATAATTAAATTCTGAATTTATAGTTTATCCAACCATATTCTTTATTTTTTTTAAACCCAAATTTTATTCCTTTAAATTCTTTATATAACAATTTCTTTTATTTTCTTAAATCCCAATTAATCCCGTTTACAATTAAAATTCAGGATTTATATTTATTTCAACAATATCACAGTACAATTTAAACTCAGATTTATCAATCACAATATGAAAACAGATCACAACATCAATTATAAAGATAATTATTATTATGTGAGGAATCCAGTTGGATCCCTCCAACCTGTTTTCCCTGCATCCACAAATATTAGCACAACGCATATATATAGATATCAATCCAAACTAATAAGAACAATAATATGCAATCAATCACACAGATATTTAAATATTTATTATTTAAATCACCAATATCCAGATGTGAGTGAGAATAACTCACTTTGAGCTTTGGCGAGCGTTCGAAATTCAAATTAAACCGAACGGCGCTCGATTTAACTCAAATTTCAACTTGCCCGGAATGGATCCAGATCTGCACCATCGCGTAGTATGTGTCTCTGCGATTCCAACGCTTCCAGTTTCGTTAAATTCTGATACAGTATGAATGAGTTACGATTTTATAAAGTTTGAACAATAATTTTAAAATAAAATTTCTGTTTACTATAATTACCCAAAACAATTAACGGTCACGTGCAACAAAAAGAAGACCGCACCTCATCTTCTCCATCGCGTGCAACTCCTGTAGGAACGAACCCACTATCACCCAATTAGGGTTAGGAAACGCAACCTTCATCGATGCCTTTCACCACGATCTGGACCTACCACCACGAAGAGCGCCTCAACCTCCACCTTCGCCCAGAACGCGGCCAGGTCCGGCGTCCCCTTGGTCTCGCAGTTTGTGCTCGAACTCGCGTCGAACGCGACCGCCTCGTGCTCCCCACGCTCCACTAAACTCGATCTCGACCGTTCACTTCATAGATCTAGTCACCCTCTATGATTCCCCAGTAGAAAATTTCTTGAATGGGTGTGAGGATTGAGAGAAAAATTGAGGAGGGACGAGAGTCGTTTTCGTCCATGGAAGGTAATAAAAGCAGCGGCTGCTCATAATCCATTAGGGTTTGCAAATATAATTATATATATAATATTATTAATGATTATTTAATTAATATTATTCTCAATTCAACAATTAATGCAAACGACCTCCAAACTACGCGTTCTGACAGGCGATTCTAGGGTTTTTCCGCGTTCCGGACACAATGGAACATGTTTCGTAAGCTAATACGGTCATACGTGCGAGTTACGGAATTAAACGATCAATTTTAATATAAACCGATTAAAACAATTTCGATGCGTTTCGAGCTACCGGGGTCAAAAGACAACTCCGATTGCTACGAAAATTGAAATCCGGTAATAACTAACTATTACGGATCCAATGAGACTGGTTTCGTCGAATTCCGAGACTGTGCCCCGGAAGGCTATTTTAACTCGTTTATTAAATCGAGCGATTTTCAAAATTGTCGGAAACGCTTAGAAATTTACTTTTAAAATTTTTATTAACTTTACAATACATCATATATCATCTAAAAACACATTAACAATCATTTTGACTCATTTCAAATCAAAATCCGATTAATTGCATTTTTATATTATTAAATTCATTTTTAAATTAATATGAAATTCCAAATATTAATTTATCGACTTTAAAATTCTTCTAAAATTCCCACCACGCTATTTACACTCAAATAACTCAAAATAAATTTTTAAAACCATTTTTATCACTATTTAAATCTAGATTTGTTTTTATTTCAATTCCGAATATTTAAATTATTATTGTTCAATTTCAACTTAACTGTTCACATTAGAAATTTTAACTTATTATTTTAGTTTAAACCAATTCTTTTTAATTCAAAATAAATCTTAAACTCATAGTAAACATTTAAAATGAATTAAACGTTCACAAATCCCGTGTTAAAAATTCGGGATGTTACAGTTTTTATATGAAATTACCAAAAGGACTTATTACTTAAAATCAAGTAATTATATGATTTCAATGACCATTGATTGAACATATTAGAGCGACCAATGTTGTATGTTCTTGTTATCTTGGTCAGTTGTATTTACATTTTCATTATTGTCATACTCACATTATCATAACTCATAACTGCATTTTGGGAAGTGGTTTAAGGGTGGAAGAACCAGCTAGGTGTCCCAGCAGTGAGTATGGTCGGACTAAACTCATGAGTAAGTAGAATTGCATCCACGAGATCAGAAAGATCAAACTGTGTTAGGATGTTTAGACTGACAATAAGTTTAACATGGGATTGATGTAGGGTTGCGCCCTATGCTTTAACTGTTAGCCCCCCGTTGGGAAAGGTCCGCGATTCCAATGCGTAAGGCTTAGTCAGATGAAGGGATGTTCTCACACACAAAGGAAGGAGTAGCTCTATAAGCTTACATAAGTTGATGGAAGACACCTAACAATATTTAGAGCATTAGATGTAATTCCTAACCGTATTTGGAGTATTGTTATTTCTCCTAACCATATCCGAGGAATATTAATTGTACCTCCTAATTGTAGTTGAGGCTTTGGTATACCTGGTTAAGCTTACTTAAGGACTGGCCATCCCGATACCTCCTAAATATTTGGAGACCTCTTAACTGTATTTGGAGATAGTTATTAGTTGGCCAATGAAAATTAATAGGTTCTTAGTAACCCTGGAAAAACTATGACCTGAGACAGTTGTCCATGTTGGGGAGATTGGGTAAATCATGGTAATGGACAACCCCATATTGACAGATTTGTCAGACTTTCCTATGTTTCATGCATGCATACCATCATGATTATTTTTTATTCTAATCATTGTGGACGTAGGAGCATGATTTGTGGTCGACATATGTTGATAAAATACTAGTGAAGGGAAAACCCATTCCGCTCGATGGCGTGGTGTCACTAGATAACTGTTTGGTTTGAGATGGTATATTATTATTCACAACAGATGTTCGCCTGGCCCGCAGTTTTTTCCCCTTAAACTCTCGGTTGCTTATTTGAATAGACCGAGAGCAAGGATTTTTTGGATTTCACTTTGATGAATAAGTTTCTAAAGACGTGTAGGAGGCAAGATAGCTATTTAAGAGCTTTAGTTTATCCACTATGTTGTCTTCATTTTGCTTAGTGGATGTAATGGAAAACTATATAATTCAAGTATTAGACTCAGATCAACCAAGGGGCATCTTCATATGTTGCTCTTGGAGTACTTGTGATAATTATTTTTTCTCTAAACGAGGGATCGAATGGATTGTGTAATGAATATGAAATCTCATTTTCAAATGAAATATGTAAGTTTATTAAACAAATGGAGTTTTGAAAAATTTCATATTCATGTGCTTCTGATGTTATATATGATTAATATAATCGCGTTTTGTCATTGAAAATTAGTACTATGGACGATTGCAGCATTCATAGTGCTTCGGTCTCAAACTGAGGTATGTTATAATTTGGTATTAGAGCATAGGTTTATGTAAAATTTTAAATAATTTTGAACTTAAAATAATTTTTGAAATATGTAATCCAAATGAATCAGAGAATAGGATTGTGATATGGGATAATGCTATGGTAATGTACTTGTATTTTGCTATATATAAGTATGTATTCTCCCCTCTATTTTAGAGTGTTCTTTTGTATCTTACTAAGGATCTATGTAGATTGCAAGAAAGCTAGATATGGAAGTAGGAAACATAAGAGTGAATCTAAGTGACGGAAGCACTACGGCCAATGGAAATGGTCGGCCCATACTAGAAGAAATCGGAGTTAACTAGCTAATGCCAATCCAAATGCTAATGCAAATGTAGGTGCTACAAACCCACCATTAGATATAGGGATTATGTATTAGTTCTTTCAACATGATTCAAGCTGGAGTAGTTGCTGGAATGAATGGAGGGAATATTGCGAATGCGGGAGGACCTAATACTGTTGTGCCAGTTGGCAATAATTATGCCATGTTGAGTTGAGATTATACACGTCTTGGAGAAAATCCAATTTTAGGAATAGAGGATGCTATTGAAATGGAGAATTGGATACTGCATTGTGAGAGAATCTATGCTGATTTGGGTTTGAACGATGAGCAGAAGAGAAGATTGGATTTTAGGTAGTTGCAAGTAGCAACACCATACTGGTCGATTAGAGTAATCGTAGATGTGCCAAAAGAGGAATTGACTTGGGTTGAATTTTGAAGGAGATTCGAGAAGAGGTTTTTATCTAGGACAGCCCACTCAACCTTGCTTAGGAAGTTTGCTGTTCTAGAGTAAGGAGATATGTCAGTGTTGGAATATGCCACTAAGTTTGATGAGCTGTCTAGGTATGGATACATCATCATAGAAATTATGATTTAGAGGAATGAGAAATTTATTCGAGTTTTGAAATCAGAGATAGCTAGAGCAACAATGCCACATCTCCGGGATTAAAATAATGTATTGGTGGAGATGGTGATAAGGATGAGAAATGCTTCGACTTCCATGACTTAGGGTTTTAGAGTAAGAAGAGGAAGTTCTTAAAGAAAAAGGGATCTTAAAAAGGTAGAGCTGCCAAGAAAGAAAAGGCTGATATTGTCTGCTATAGCTGCAACATAAAAGCCACTTTTTCAATGAGTATCACTCTAGGGATGGAAATAAACCCTCAAGAAAGAAGATTTCAAGAAATAAGATTGTAACATGCTATAACTATAACCAGATAGGGCATTTCAAGAATGAATGTCCAAAACTGGTCAAAGATTACAAAGGAAAGATGTTTGCCTTGGAGCTATCTGTATCGAGATCGACTACCGCTGAGAAAGGAAAGTCTATGATGTAAGGTACACTTTTGAGTCACAATGTACCAGTTAAAGTTTTATTTGATACTGTTACATCACATTCATTTATCTCTATGCGTTCGGTAGATAAATTAAGTTTAGAACATCATACCTTTTTCCTTCCTTAAGGATTGCAAATGCGATAAGAGTGTATGTAACTTTTGGGATGCGATGCGACCATTTAGAAACTGATTTGTTAGGTCATGCTTTTGCTTGTAGTTTTTTGTGTTTGATTTTATGGGATTTGGGATTATTATGACATGGATTGGTTGAGCAAATATGTTGCTAGGATAATTTTTCAAGATAGGGAAATATCATTAAGACACCCTAATAGCAGTGATCGAATTATATACTCAGTTGAGTATTCGAGTTTGAATGTTTGAATACTGGGTGAAATGGAAGTAAAACATGAAGTGAATTAGGTTTTTATTGTAAGAGAGTATGCAAATTTTTTTGAACCAGTTACAAGACCATCTCCGAAAAGAGCATTGAGTTTCGAATAGATCTTGTACCTGGAGATGAACCCGTAAGTAAACCGCCTAGCAGAATGACACCTTTTGAGATGAAAGAGTTAAAAGTATAGTTAGTGGACTTAAAGGAAGGAGTTTATTAGACTAAGTAGTTTAACTAAGGGAGCGGTCGCAGTATTCGTGAATAAACCGGATGGGTCATTAAGAATGTGTATCAATTATCACAAGCTGAACGAGAAAACAATAAAGAATCATTATCTTTTGCCGAGAATTGATGATTTATTTGATCAATTGAGTGGAGCTAAAGTATTTTCCCACTTGGATTTGGCAATAAGGTTCCACTAATTAAGAATGGCGGAAGACAGTATTCCACTGATGGTGTTTCAAACAAGATATGGTTTGTATGAGTGGTTAGCAATGCAATTCGAATTGACTAATGCGCCTAGTTTCTTTGTGGATTTGATGAACCAAATTTTTCGAGAGCACTTAGATAGGTTTGTATTGGTGTTTATTAATCAAATTTTGATATATTCTAAGGATGAAAGAGATCATGAGATTCATCTTAAAATAATACTTGAAACATTAAGGCAGCATCAACTAAAAGCGAAGTTTACAAAATGTCATTTTTGGAAAAAAGTAGTGAAGTTTCTTGTTATATAGTTTTAAAAAACGGGTTATTAGTTGATTCAGCTAAGGCCGAAGTTATCAATAGTTGAAAGAGACCCGAGACTGTGACCAAAATACGATTCTTGGATTAGTTGGCTATTACCAGATATTTATTAAGGCTTTCTCTCGGATAGCAGCACCCTTGACTAAACTAAGCAGGAAGGATGTAAAGTTTGTTTGATCCGATAAATTTGAGGAAGTATTCCAAAAGCTAAAACATTTATTGATCAATGTGCCCATGTTAATAGTACCAGATGATAATCAGGATCTGGTGGCATATACTGATGCATATGGAACAGGTTAGGAGCTATGTTAATGCAAAGAGTAAAAGTGATTGCCTACGCTTCTCGATATCTTAGACCATATGAAGTTAGATTTCTGACTCATTATTTAGAGTTGGCAGTGGTGATTTTTTCTTTGAAAGTATGGAGACACTATCTGAGAAAGATTTAAGTTTTTGCGAATCATGAGTTTTTAAAATATTTATTCTCTCAAAAGGAGTTGAATATGAGATAGCAGAGATGGCTAGAGTTTTTAGCAGTTTATGATTTTGATATTGAGTACACGTCGAAAAAGGAAATAAAGTTGCAGATGCATTTAGCAGCAAACATCAGGATATGGTGTCTATTATATTAGCAAAATGGAAATAATTATTGGCGCTGACTACTTGTGGTGTAAGATTAAGGTCGACGGCTAGTTCTAGTCAGAAAACCGCAATGCTATCATGTTTGGAAGTTCGACCAGTATTGATCGAAATGATTGCTTCTATGAAGAGAGATGATTCATTACTAGCCAAAAGAATTAGAAGACTTGAAGATGGAGTTGAGATTTATGATTGAAAGATTTAGTCCTGACCAGAATGGATGTTGAGGAAGAAAGGACGATGTGTGTTTCAGATATTGGTGACCTAAAGAAAGAAGTTCTAAGGGAGTGTCATCGATCGAAGTTTATTATTCATCCTAGAGAAACTAAGATGTATTAGGATATAAAGAGGAGTTTCTTTGGGAAGGCATGAAAAGGGATGTAGGCTTGTGGGTAAAGCAATATTTGAATTGCCGGTAAGTGAAAGCCAAGCATCAGAAGCCAAGTGGGCTGCTTCAATCTTTAGATTTACGGAATGGAAATGGGATTCCATATCTATGGATTTCATTAATGGGTTGCCAAGGTCAAATAGGAAAAATGAGAGTATTTGGGTCATAGTGGATAAACTGACTAAGAGTGCACACTTCATTCGCATTAAGTCAAACAGGAAGGCACATATGTTGGCTAAGTTGTTTATAAGGAATATTGTTAGACTGAATGGGATTCCTAGTAGTATAGTCAGTGACATGGATGCTTTGTTCACTAGTGAATTCCATAAGAGTTTATAAGAGGTATTAGGTACCAAGCTTAATATGAGTACCGCTTATCACCTAAAGATGGATAGGCAGACAAAGAGAGTAAATTAAGCACTTAAAGATTTACTGAGAGCTTGTGCATTAAATTTTGGAAGGTCATCAGAAGACCATTTGCACTTGGTTGAGTTTTCCTATAATAATAGTTATTAGATTAATAGGAATAACATCTTTTGAAGCTTTATATGGTAGGGCGTGCAAATCAATAGCATATTGATAAGGGACCAGTGACATATTGGTTCTTGGTCCTGATTTAGTGAGAGAAGCCACAGAGAAGATTGAGTTGATTACCCGCGCAATCTAGATGGAAATGTTACATAGACAAAAGGCACAAGGATCTAGAGTTCTCGGTTAGAGATCATGTTTTTATTGAAGTACATCGATGAAGGGTGTGGTACGATTTGGGAAGTTAGGAAAATTGGCATCAAGATATGTAGGTCCATTCCCTATCATAGATAGGATTAGGAAACTTGCTTATTGTAACGACCCGTAAATTTTCGATAATTAAAATAGCCAATTTAATAAGATTTCGTGATTTAGTGTTAGGAAAAAAATTGTAAGTCGTTTGGAATAATAATAAATGGAATGAATTGCAACAATAATTATCCAAATAATTATTTATAGATTGAATGGAGTTCCAATCTAATTGAATTGACTCAAATGTTATAACTTGGTTATAAGGGAATATATGGAAAAACAAATGTAAATAAGTAAATAAGAATTGTGAATTATTTAGGTAGTAATACAAATTTTAATAGATTGGTTTCGAAGATTTGAATAGTAATAAGTATTGAAAAATAAATGCTACTTAGTGAATGCCTTTGCAATCAATAGTTGGATAGGATAATAAATGTCGAATTCATCAGGTATAATAGAGTAATTGATTGATAAGTAAAATCTATTTAAAATCAAATAATTGAATATTGAATAGGTAAATTGTTTAAAGTAAATATTTAAGACTTATTGAATAATTGAATAACTGTAAAATGGAAATAGTGTTCTAAGATGTGAATTGGTTTTAAAAAGTTGAATCTTATAAGTTCAATTTCAAATATTTCAAAGGATAATGAATTATTGGATAATCGAATTGTTTAAATTTAATATTTGGAATTTATTGAATAATTAAACAACGGATTTAATATGATTAAAAATGATTTGTAAAATTTTATTTTATCATATTAAAGTTTGAATGATGTTGTAGAACTTTTAAAATCGAATTAAAAGTAAATTTGTGAAAATTGAATATTTTAATATTAAATTGACGAGTTAAAATAGCCATTTTTCAAACTGTCTCGGATTTCGACGAAACCAGTTTCATCGGATCCGTAATATGATATTATGGTAAGGTTTCAAGTTTTGTGTCAATCGGATTTACCGTTTGTCAGGAGCAAGCCAAAACGCATAGAAATTCGTTTAATCGGTTTAATTTAAATTTGATCGTTTATTTCTGTAACTCGCACAGATGATCAAATTAGCTCCCGAAACCTATTCCATTGTGTCTGGAACGTGGGGTAAACCCTCAAAACGCCAACCGGCACGCTTCGTTTGGAGTTCGGAAAATTTTCGATGAATAGTGTTTTTGCAATTTTCGATAAAAGGCCCTCCATTTCTCAATTTGCAAACAAAGGCTAGGGTTTCTATTGCAGCCGCCATTCACCATTTCTATGGCCATAAATCATTCGTCTTTCTCCTCCAATATCTCACAATCCATCGATAATTAGCAAAAACCTCCAACTACAAAGTTGTAGATCTCGACGAGATCTACAAATCCAACGGTCATGATCTGAAATGGAGCTTCGGATCGACGGGAAATCACGTTCAAAGTCGCTGCTTTTTTCACGTTTTTCGAGGCCAAAGGGGCAGCCGAATATCATGCTATTCACGGTGTAGGTAGAGTGCGCCGAGGGCTTCGCGATGGAGGTGGCCGATCGTCTTCAAGTCGTGTATTTTGGTCATGAAAATTCGTTGAAGAACGACGGCTATGGGTTATTTATACGTGAGTTTTCACGTGAAGAGGAAGAAGATGCAGCAGCGGTCCAGATCTGCAGATGCTTGGATGAACGGCCAGGATGAGATTGAGGGTTTGATATTTAAAATAAAAGCTGAAATTGTATATTTAAATTCGTATAAACTTTAAAATAGCATAACTTTTTCATACGAGGTCGAAAACGCACGAAACTTTTTGCGTTGGAATCGTATCGATGAGCACTACACTATGGAGCTAGATTGGAATCGTTTGGAGCTAGTGGAAATTTCGGTTAAAATTAAACGCTCGTTTAATTTTATTCGAAATAAAACGCTGGAACTACATTGAAATCAAGGTGAGTGTTTTATAACGCTCACAACGTACTGAATATCTTTATGCTAGTTAAATTTGACACTATGACGTGTTATGAATTTTATTTGTCGTTGTTTGATAAAATTTAATTGTCATATAGATTATCATTTGAATTAACCGTTGAAAATTAAATTGACAGTTAAATTGAAATTAAAATTGAATTGCGATTAAATTACCTGACATTGATAACTATGAAATTGCCATGAATTGTATTGTTTATTGGATGATGTATTTCGATGGATGTTATTGGTTGATATTTAAATGTTTGGATGTTTATTTGCTTATGTATATACTGTTATGCATACATATGACACTATGATTTGGTTTAAGTGATATATATTCATCCCTGACATTTAATTGAAATAACTAATCACTTGGCCATAGGATAGAAAATTATATACGGACACCGGATTGGCTAAATTAATAATTTTTAAAATCGTCGATTTGAAATTTATTTAAATGTTTTGATTTAAAAGTTATAAATAAAATCAATTTATAGAAATCGAATTTATCGAAAAATTTGAGTTTGGAATGTTGAAATAAAATTTTGGGTTAAAAGAACTTGTTAAATAATTTAAGTCGAGACTTTGAAATTTGAAATTTGGAGATGATTGAATTTCGAAAATTTATTTGCTTTAAAGATTGAACATTATTTCGAGCTTTGAGTATTACTAAGTAAAAGCGATATAAAAATGATATTTTGAAATTGAGCTTGAAATTGAATCATATTTGTAATTGGGATTTAAATTTGAATATCGAAGGACAATTTTGTTAAGTGTTATAAATTGATATTTTGAAAAATCAAGCTCCAAATCGATATAAATTGAAATTGAATTAATTGAAGGTGAATGTAAAATTGAATTAATTTGAAGTCAAAGTTGACATTAATTTGAATTGAAATCGAAATTGAATCGGTAGAATGGAAATTGAAATTGATTTGAATTGGGAAGTTATAATTGAAATGAATTGGTTTAGATGATGTTTTATTTTGTTTTCCAAATTACTCTGTTATATAAACCATTTTTGAATACTTGAACTATTTTATCTATTTTGAATCTACTTAACCCAATTTAAATTATTTTAAATTAATTTATCTATTTTAAATCCATTTTAAGATTTTAAGTATTTTAACTATTTTAATTATTTAAAACTACTTTTAAACTACTTAAAACTATTTTCTAAAAATTCAAGCTGGTCAATAAGGTGAAATGTTTATGTTTAAATCTCGAATGTAAATACGAATTGGGTTAAATGAAGTTGCAACCTAAATTGAAATTCGAAATGATTTGGAAATCGAAATGAGATATTGAGGCGAAAAATGTTTTTGAAACGAAACCTTACATTTTGAATAGATACGATGATATTTGAAATGGATTTGATTTTTGAAGAGAATATGATATTTTGATATCAATTATGAATCGATTTGAAATGTAAAAGAGCCAACGGTGTAATAATACGTAGTTATTAAAGAGACCGGGATCGGATATGGACATACTCTCTGTCGATACCGAACACCACTTTAATAACTATTATACGCGGAGTGTTGATCCAAAATGAAGTGGTCGGTTTGGTGAACGCGTTGACTGAAGAAAGAGAACGATATTGGATGACCCCTGACATGACTAAAAGAAGAGCCGCGCCGGGCCATTGAGGTTTTGCCATCTCTAGCGGACACACTTCTTCGATAGCATATCTATTACATTTGTGATTCGATTTGGGTGCACCCCTTGATTTGGAAGTGTTGTTTCGCGGTGTTGGGGTAGCTGCTGGCTATGCTCAACATCAGTCCGGATCACGCAACTACTAGTATCCTAGTTGGTATCGCCTCATGTACCTTGTCATACTGATTATCCTATTCGCGACCACTACGTTATGTTTTGTGTTATACCTATGGGGTACCCTCTGATAACCACCAGTTTACGGTGGGGCTTACGGTGCTGTATAGACTATGGCATTATAAAAATGTGTTAAGGGGGATTATGGTAACGCCTTAACGCTATTTTGATACTTTATATTACTGATAGGCATTATCTACTTAGCGTACATTACTACATAGTAGATAGTTTAACGGATCCTTAAGAGATGGAAAATCCCGTAGCATCTCTTGAGTTATTGCACGCACGTTAACACTGGATATGAGATGTCAAACCCCGTAAACATCTCTGACGCCGTTACACTCATATTTATTTCTGATTGATTTAACTTTCATAAGGATATTTTAGTCCTGACTCGAGTGTTTTGTCTTTTCATTACGCTCGGGTCAGTCCTGAGTTTTTTAGATTTTTGAAGATCTATTCTGGAGGATGAAGACGAAGATTTGGTATACTATTACTATTATTACCCTTGCATCATGCTATCTGCTGCATTATTTTAATTGTTCTGTTGTATATGTATAACTCTGATAAATGTTGTATAAATAATTGTCAAAGTATAGTAGACAGCTTCATGAACTGTTTATTTGACTATTATATTTTATCGTTCCGCTGCGAGATTCTGTGCTGTTTCTTTTCCTTTATTTCTCTTTCTTTTCTTTTCTTATTTACCCCAATAACCATCTGCCCTTTTGAATGGTTTGGAATCGGCATGTGTATTTGATCGTCGGTTTAAACTGTCCAAAAAGGCGGGTCGTTACAGTTGGTATCAGAGCTTTGGTTTAGCGATAACCTTAGCTTCGTGGGGTCTGACTCTTTATAAATAGGGTAGTTATACCCTATGATGAGTCGCTGAGTGTATATATATATGAGAGAGCGTATTTGTTAGTGATATAAAATATTTTATATTGTGTTGGTTGATTTGTTGAGTGGCTTATGGATTCTGGTCAATATGAGTGATTAACGTCATTGATAGGGATCTCTAAACACTTAAACAGAACAATTCGACATAGTATTGTTTTTAAATTGGGTAAATGAAATAATTTTGCTCTAATTATATTTTGTATATAAGGAAAAAAATTTCAGAAATTATTGTGACTTATCTAGCTTATCTGGTTGTTAGGAATGAAAATATTGGTTATTATCATTAATTGGATATTGTAATTTAATAAATAAGCTGAATTACAAAATAAACAATGATAAAACACTTGTGGAATGTTTTAAGAAAGAAAATCCTATAAGAATATTTTATAAAGGTGACTTATAAATTAAAATAGATTTAAATTGGAAAATATTGAATTTAAAACCCAGAGGTTTTAAAATGGTTTTCAAAGCTTTGAAGAAAATATATTGTGATATTAGTTGAAAAATATTTATGGGAAATATTTTGAAAGGATTTTAAGAAGGAATGAATTCAGTACTCCTCTCTTGTGTCGTTGGAAAATAATTTCGGTGATGACTGCGCAGCATCATCGACATTCATTTTCGAGTCTCAAAGTGGGGGAGACTTCTAAAAAGCTTTGCTTTTGTTCGAAATTATTTTGGGTAAATGGGTTTTGGTTTAAACTCTAAAGGTATGATTTTTTATATAAGAAAAGGGATATAAGTGTATATGTTTATTTCAAACGATTTGGAAAGAACCGGGCATTTAAATTTCTAAGTTATGTTAATTAGTAATTTTCAAATGAAATGTGAATAACCAGAATTTATAAAATAAGAGGATTAAGATATCTAAGCTTATTGTTTTGGGAAAACTTTAAAGTTGAAAGGTAAAGAGGATTTAAACAAATTAAATTTGTGAACATTCTAATTAAGTAAAATGAAATTCTATAAATTTGTATGATACCAAAATTACATTCTGATAACATATAACAAGACTTACCAAATGTTAAAAGTTAAAATGATATTTTGGATATGTAATGAGATATTGTATAAATAAACAGAACCTGAAAGTAATTGAAATATACAAGTAAGGAAAACTCAAAAGGGAATTAAAATGTATATAAATGGAAAATTTTGATTGTGATAAAAATTATATATACTTAAATACAACATGAAATGATGAATGGATAAATGGAACAAGTAAGTGAACTTAAGAAAGAAGATAAATGAACCGTATTATATCTTGGTAAGTTGATTATAGGAAATAAATATAAATTGCAAAGGGATTGTAAAATAAAACAAAATTGAATTTGTAACCTTTAAGATAACTGTAAACTAAGAAGAGTCATTTATGAGAGGTTAGACTTTCATAGGATGATTAATAAACTAAAGTGCCGGTTAATAAAATGTTCCACAAATGAATTCGTTATTAACTGAAATTATGAAAATGCAATAAATGTAAACAAAGGAATTTCTTATATCTAAGAATCAATTGGGAAAAGAAATTGAGTTTAAATTAAATTATATAGAATGTTTAAAATGAACTTGAGTAAGCAAATTCTTTGATATGATGTTTAAGAAAAGATAATGTTAAAGAATATGCTATGTAAAGAAATGAATATACTAACTGAATAATGGATTGTGAGTAATTAAGTGAAAAAAATAGAAGTCAACAAAATAATTTAGTATAGATAGATTGGATAGAAATCCATTGGAAGGTAATACGTGAGATTGTACGTATATTATTTTATTCGCATAACGATTTGATCCAAATTCGAGCACAAAATTTCGAGATGATTTATATCGATCCAAGTTAGGATTTTTCGCTCGATTCTCGACGGCGAACCCCGGATATGGATTTTGATTTGATTCTGGAATTCTCTATCATAGTATATGGCTATGCAAGGAGAGTAACAGTTTCAAATCAAGGAACCAAATCTGAGTCCGCACTAGAGAGTTGTGTGAACGATACTAGTTTGGAAGTGAAATTGTGTGATCGAATAAGCGATTAGATTGATATTGCTCACGGATGATATAAGTACGGCTTACGGACTTAATTAAAGTTAATATTGGAAATTTATGATGCCAAATATAAAATGATTCTTATAAAATTATATGATTTGGTTGTTATATGATTGTTAGTTGATTGTATATAATTCATTGAGTGTTAATGAAATTGAAAGCTATAAATCATTGAAATCAAATTGAAAGTTAAATGAATTTAAATAGAATTTAATTTGATTCAAATTGGAAGTGAACTAATGTAAATATAAATTAGTGAATGTTAACTAATTGAATTGAGAATGAATGTTAGTAAAATCCAACGTTAATGAATCAACTATGATTAAAATTGAAACCAAGTCAATAAATATTAATGAAAAGTGAATTTATATTGATCGGTTATGGATTTGTTGGATGATAGTTGGATGATAATTGATTTGATGGATGCATTTGTTGTTTTGTTGCATTTGCTATGTTGGCACATGTAGTTGTTATGTTTCTATATGGTGTATATTGATATTATTTTCATATATGCATGTTTCTCATGGTTTGTTGAATGTTTAGTAGGTGCGGATTGCGCTTGCTTCGCATTTGGAGCTCGCATTCGCGCTATATTAGCCGTATATGCTCGCTAACAATATATAAGGTACATATCTCGGATTACATATCGTACTTTTACACTTTTTTCCCTGTGGGATGCCTCATCACTTGATGAGATGTATATTTGTGATATATATACTGTCATTTTTTTTTCGGATCGAGCCGCGCAAAGGTGACTCTGCCGAAATTTTTCGTAAATCCGGGTATTAGAAAATTTTCGAGTTTTAAAATTTTATAACTTGTTTTGATAACTAACTTTTAAATTTAGAAAGTCGTTCGGAGTAACTTAGTGGAAGCGTAGTTATGACTTTATAAATGGAATTTCTTTGTTTTATAAGTTGGTAACTTTGAATAAAATATATCTAATGTTGAATTCTATACTTAGTTCCTTTTCCCTTCTTTTTCCTTTTCGGGGACGAAAAGTTTTGAGTGGGGGAGAGTGTAACGACCCGTAAATTTCCGATAATTAAAATAGCTAATTTAATAAGATTTCGTGATTTAGTGTTAGGAAAAAAATTGTAAGTCGTTTGGAATAATAATAACTGGAATGAATTGCAACAATAATTATCCAAATAACTATTTATAGATTGAATGGAGTTCCAATCTTTGAATTGACTCAAACGTTATAACTTGGTTATAAGGGAATATATGGAAAAACAAATGTAAATAACTGAATAAGAATTGTGAATTATTTAGGTAGTAATACAAATTTTAATAGATTGGTTTCGAAGATTTGAATAGTAATAAGTATTGAAAAATAAATGCTACTTAGTGAATGCCTTTGCAATCAATAGTTGGATAGGATAATAAATGTCGAATTCATCGGGTATAATAGAGTAATTGATTGATAAGTAAAATCTATTTAAAATCAAATAATTGAATATTGAATAGGTAAATTGTTTAAAGTAAATATTTAAGACTTATTGAATAATTGAATAACTGTAAAATGGAAATAGTGTTCCAAGATGTGAATTGGTTTTAAAAAGTTGAATCTTATAAGTTCTATTTCAAATATTTCAAAGGATAATGAATTATTGGATAATCGAATTGTTTAAATTTAATATTTGGAATTTATTGAATAATTGAACAACGGGTTTAATATGATTAAAAATTATTTGTAAAATTTTATTTTATCATATTAAAGTTAGAATGATGTTATAGAACTTTTAAAATCGAATTAAAAGTAAATTTGTGAAAATTGAATATTTTAATATTAAATTGACGAGTTAAAATAGCCATTTTTCAAACTGTCTCAGATTTCGACGAAACCAGTTTCATCGGATCCATAATGTGATATTATGGTAAGGTTTCAAGTTTTGTGTCAGTCGGATTTACCGTTTGTCAGGGGCAATCCAAAACGCATAGAAATTCGTTTAATAGGTTTAATTTAAATTTGATCGTTTATTTCCGTAACTTGCACAGATGATCGAATTAGCTCCCGAAACCTATTCCATTGTGTCCGGAACGCGGGGTAAACCCTAGAAACGCCAGCCGGCACGCTTCGTTTGGAGTTCGGAAAATTTTCGGTGAATAGTGTTTTTGCAATTTTCTATAAAAGGCCCTCTATTTCCCAATTTGCAAACAAAGGCTAGGGTTTCTAGTGCAGCCGTCATTCACCATTTCTATGGCTAGAAATCATTCGCCTTTCTCCTCCAATATCTCACAATCCATCGATAATTAGCAAAAACCTCCAACTACAAAGTTGTAGATCTCGACGTGATCTACAAATCCAACGGTCATGATCTGAAATGGAGCTTCGGATCGACGGGAAATTGCGTTCAAAGTCGGTGCTTTTTTCACGTTTTTCGAGGCCAAAGGGGCATTCGAGTTTCATGCTATTCACGGTGTAAGTAGAGTACGCCGAGGGCTTCGCGATGGAGGTGGCCGATCGTCTTCAAGTCGTGTATTTTGGTTGTGAAAATTCGTTGAAGAACGGCGGCTATGGGTTATTTATACGTGAGTTTTCACGTGAAGAGGAAGAAGATGCAGCAGCGGTCCAGATCTGCAGATGCTTGGATGAACGGCCAGGATGAGATTGAGGGTTTGATATTTAAAATAAAAGCTGAAATTGTATATTTAAATTCGTATAAACTTTAAAATAGCATAACTTTTTCATACGAGGTCGAAAACGCACGAAACTTTTTGCGTTGGAATCGTATCGACGAGCACAACGCTATGGAGCTAGATTGGAGTCATTTGGAGCTAGTGGAAATTTCGGGTAAAATTAAACGCTCGTTTAATTTTATTCGAAATAAAACGCTGGAACTACATTGAAATCAAGGTGAGTGTTTTATAACACTCACAACGCACTGAATATCTTTATGCTAGTTAAATTTGACATTATGACGTGTTATGAATTTTATTTGTCGCTGTTTGATAAAATTTAATTGTCATATAGATTGTCATTTGAATTAACCGTTGAAAGTTAAATTGACAGTTAAATTGGAATTAAACTTGAATTGCGATTAAATTACCTGACATTGATAACTACGAAATTGCCATGAATTGTATTGTTTATTGGATGATGTATTTCGATGGGTGTTATTGGTTGATATTTAAATGTTTGGATGTTTATTTGCTTATATATATATACTGTTATGCATACATATGACACTATGATTTGGTTTAAGTGATATATATTCATCCCTGACATTTAATTGAAATAACTAATCACTTGGCCATAGGATAGAAAATTATATACGGACACCGGATTGGCTAAATTAATAATTTTTAAAATCGTCGATTTGAAATTTATTTAAATATTTTGATTTAAAAGTTATAAATAAAATCAATTTATAGAAATCGAATTTATCGAAAAATTTGAGTTTGGAATATTGAAATAAAATTTTGGGTTAAAAGAAATTGTTAAATAATTTAAGTTGAGACTTTGAAATTTGAAATTTGGAGATGATTGAATTTCGAAAATTTATTTGCTTTAAAGATTGAACATTATTTCGAGCTTTGAGTATTACTAAGTAAAAGCGATATAAAAATGATATTTTGAAATTGAGCTTGAAATTGAATCATATTTGTAATTGGGATTTAAATTTGAATATCGAAGGACAATTTTGTTAAGTGTTATAAATTGATATTTTGAAAAATGAAGCTCTAAATCGATATAAATTGAAATTGAATTAATTGAAGGTGAATGTAAAATTGAATTAATTTGAAGTCAAAGTTGACATTGATTTGAATTGAAATCGAAATTGAATCGGTAGAATGGAAATTGAAATTGATTTGAATTGGGAAGTTATAATTGAAATGAATTGGTTTAGAAGATGTTTTATTTTGTTTTCCAAATTACTCTGTTATATAAACCATTTTTGAATAATTGAACTATTTTAATCTATTTTAAATCTACTTAACCCAATTTAAATTATTTTAAACTAATTTATCTATTTTAAATCCATTTTAAGATTTTAAGTATTTTAATTATTTAAAACTACTTTTAAACTACTTAAAACTATTTTCTAAAAATTCAAGCTGGTCAATATGGTGAAATGTTTATGTTTAAATCTCGAATGTAAATACGAATTGGGTTAAATGAAGTTGCAACCTAAATTGAAATTCGAAATGATTCGGAAATCGAAATGAGATATTGAGGCGAAAAATGTTTTTGAAATGGAACCTTACATTTTGAATAGATACGATGATATTTGAAATGGATTTGATTTTTGAAGCGAATATGATATTTTGATATCAACTATGAATCGATTTGAAATGTAAAAGAGCCAACGGTGTAATAATACGTAGTTATTAAAGTGACCGGGATCGGATATGGACATACTCTCTGTCGATACCGAACACCACTTTAATAACTATTATTCGCAGAGTGTTGATCCAGAATGAAGTGGACGGTTTGGTGAACGCGTTGACTGAAGAAAGAGAACGATATTGGATGACCCCTGACATGACTAAAACAGGAGCCGCGCCGGGCCATTGAGGTTCGCCATCTCTAGCGGACACACTTCTTGATAGCATATCTATTACATTTGTGATTCGATTTGGGTGCACCCCTTGATTTAGGAGTGTTGTTTCGCGGTGTTGGGGTAGCTGCTGGCTATGCTCAACATCAGTCCGGATCACGCAACTACTAGTATCCTAGTTGGTATCGCCTCATGTACCTTGTCATACTGATTATCCTATTCACGACCACTACGTTATGTTTTGTGTTATACCTATGGGGTACCCTCTGATAACCACCAGTTTACGGTGGGGCTTATGGTGCTGTATAGACTATGGCATTATAAAAATGTGTTAAGGGGGATTATGGTAACGCCTTAACGCTATTTTGATACTTTATATTACTGATAGGCATTATCTACTTAGCGTACATTACTACATAGTAGATAGTTTAACGGATCCTTAAGACATGGAAAATCCTGTAACATCTCTTGAGTTATTGCACGCACGTTGACACTGGATATGAGATGTCAAACCCCGTAAACATCTCTGACGCCGTTACAATCATATTTATTTACGATTGATTTAACTTTCATAAGGATATTTTAGTCCTGACTCGAATGTTTTGTCTTTTCATTATGCTCGGGTCAGTCCTGAGTTTTTCAGATTTTTGAAGATCTATTCTAGAGGATGAAGACGAAGATTTGGTATACTATTACTATTATTACCCTTGCATCATGCTATCTGCTGCATTATTTTAATTGTTCTGTTGTATATGTATAACTTTGATAGATGTTGTATAAATAATTGTCAAAGTACAGTAAACAGCTTCATGAACTGTTTATTTGACTATTATATTTTATCGTTCCGCTGCAAGATTCTGTGTTGTTTCTTTTCCTTTATTTCTCTTTCTTTTCTTTTCTTATTTACCCCAATAACCATCTTCCATTTTGAATGGTTTGGAATCGACATGTGTATTTGATCGTCGGTTTAAACTGTCCAAAAAGGCGGGTCGTTACACTTATAAAATAAAGTTATCGAAAAGTTTGGCAGAAGTCCATAATGTGTTTCACTTTTCTCATTGTTATCCCGCCTTTTGGCTAGACCGTGATGCCATGGATTTGCCTAAATGGATTTTTCGATCATCAAGGCAGGAATCACGGAGAGATGATTGTAAGATTCAAAAATCAGTTATAAGCAAGGCTATGGATGATATAAGTGGATTCAAGAAAACAACATCCAATAAATGGCTAAGTATTGATTTGCACTTTCCTTAGGCAGGGGATTGGATCGGATCAATATGGCTAGGAACAGATCATATCGAATCACTATGGCTATGGATCACTCGGATTGGTAGCTCAACTCAATGATGATCGCTCAATAACTCAACAGATACAAGGAAATCAAGAAAATAACTATGGAAGCACAAAGAGAGAGCGGAGGAGGACCACTACAACCGATCGCGTGGCACCAAATGGTCCCCCCACCGATTGATGGCGATCGGCCCTATGGCTTCGGATGGGTCCCTTTTTTTTGGATCGGTCCATTTTGGCTTCAATCTTCTATGCATGGATTTCTTTTTGGCAAGGCCAGCCGATTTTAAAGTGGACCGTCCACTTTTATTACGAAAGTAATAAAAATTGAATTACATGAGTAAGGTAAAAGCACCTTAACTACTACAAAAACAGAAAATACAGCACAGGTACGTGACATCAATGTCACAGTAACTATAAATAGCACAAAAACTAGCACTCCTCTGGAGAGGAAGAATCGCCAACATCTCCAGACACCAGAGAATAAACCAATGGGACAGACCCACACAGACCAGAAAAAGGGCGGAAACGTAGTATAAGACAAGGATCATAATCCATAGCATCAGACGAGTGGATAAAAGAACGATCCTAGGATGAATCAGCAAGCATGACAGAATTCGAAATCACATCCAAACCGTCCAAATCAAGAACTAACGAATCACCAGATGGTTTGTAGCGAAGGCATCTAACGTCCAGCTGATCATCGGAGACAAAACGGAAGAAGGATTCGTTTACCGGGTTAAATCTCATATCCGAAATGGGGTCAATCCGACACCCCTCGGCCTCATCCCAAGCAACAGGAGGCGGCTGCAAGTCAGGGGCTGGAACAGATAAAGGAATGTCAGGAGCAACAATAGGATCCTCAGAAGCAGGAGATGAATTAGGCGTAGCTAATGGCAAAGGAGGTAACCTCAGGTCTGGCAACGGAACTGCAGGAGCATGTGAGATAATAGTGGCAGGGGAAAAAACCTTGGGGACCCAAATCCTGCGATGGGGGCGCGGCAAAGGGATCTTCGAAGCAGTTGCGGAGGCTTCAGTATGAAAGCAGGCGATAGCCTGATGGCCAAAAGAGTGACATAAGGTACAAATATCCGGAACCCAACCATAGTGAACTCGGACCTCCACAACATGCCCAACAGCAAGCTGTACAGGAATAGAAGTAGGGAGAGGCTTATTGGGGGAAATCTCAATAAGAGCCTTTCTTTGCATTTTTTTCCCGATAAATACATGATCATTGGCTCATTACAAGGGATCTTCTTTGTTCCTTTCTTTATTGTTTCTCTTTCCATCCTTTATCAATTTTCTAAAGCTATAAAAACTGCATTTGTAATCCCACATGATAATAAAAGGATTATTGGAGTGGATGTAAGGTAGAGTTTGACGAACTATTATAAAATTCATATGTTCATTTCCTTTTTTGCATATTTAATATTGGATTGGTGGCACTTTCACATGTTTTGAGTGTTGGCAGTCATTTTTGATGCCAACATTTTGGTGCTTTCACTAAGAAGACTAGCACCCGTTGATTTGGAATGGATTTTGAGGTTAGATTTAGATCAATGGTTAGGCAATGAATAAAGAGAGCATTTGCAAATAGGAGTCACCATAAAGGGGGTCAGGAGGCTTCCTCAAGAGCTGAGGTTAATCATTCCTCCATATACATCACAAGGAACGAGATAGAGACGATGATGGATGCTATGCAGGGGAGAATGATCAAGAGACAAGAGGAGATGATTCATAATTTCCTTAAGCAATTTGGACAGGCTAGAGCAGGAGCTAATGACAATCTGGATCAAGGAAACAGAGCAACAAGAGTTGTAGAAAATCAAAACCAAGAATAGGGAAACAAAGCTAATAGGCAGAGGAACGGAGTGGAGTAGCCGGAGGCGGCCCTTGGTCAACATGTACCGATTGGCACAGATCCCCTTAATTGGATCAATATCGATTGCTTGGGACTTAGGGCATGCCCTCAGGTCATGCTACATCGGTCGGAGGTAGGCCAGTAGTTGATGCTGTGCAGTTTGGTGCAGATCGGAATGCAGATATACGTCCAAAGGAGCATGTTTTGGGATTCCCTCGTGGACTCAGTGGGTAGGTTGGAAATGATGATCGGAGGCTACATTTGGATGGTAATGACGACTTTGCAGAGATGATCAGATGGGCTATGAGACGAGGATTGGTAAACAGGGATCTAGAGGATGCAAATAGGTGTCCATTCACTCCTAACATCAGGTGTGTCAGGAATCCACCAGAGTTTAAGATACCATCATTGGGGGCATATGATGGAAAATAAAACCCTATTGTTCATCTGATGAGGTACATGAGGCATTTGGAGGTGCTGGGGGCATCAAAGGAAGTGATGGCGCGATGTTTTCCATTATGCTTGGTGGATATAGCAACATTGTGTTTTAGGCAGTTGGAGAACGTTTATGTCGGTAGTTGGGCGGATTTGGTTGATAAATTCATAAGGCAATTTCATGTCCACATTACATGACCCCAAGGGTGTGATGATGTTGACAAATCTAAACCAAAGGACACAAGAGTCCCTAAGAAATTTCTTAACATGGTTTCATGTGACATTAGCTTTGGTGGATCGGCCGGATCCATCGACGGTCTTAATGGTGGCGGTATCTCGGATTGCGGACAACACGGACTTTAAAATTTCACTGGAATGGGATCCACTATTTGGATCTTGTAGAATTTTTCCATGAAGCCGAGAGATTCCTGCAGTGGGAAAATGCAAAGGCTGGTCGAGAAGAGGTTAACACAGTGAGGAATAGAGGATCGTCTGGGGACGGTGTAGGTAAAGATAAAGGAAAGTGGAAAACGGATGATAGCTTCAACAGATCGAAGCAGCAGTGAGAGAACTGAAATTCTCTTCTTATACCGATTTGAATGAGACTTCGAAAAGGATTTATTTGAATACTCAATGTAACGATTTGTAATTTCGCTGCTTCAAAAGTAAAAGATTTCATTAGTTTTATATCATAAAAGGTTTAAAACTTAAATAAATAAGTTATATATAACAAATAATAATAGAGAAATTATTTATTCTTATAGTTAATAATTTAAAAAAGTATAAATTTGGATTTTAGAACAAATCAACAAAAGTTAAGTTTTGTTAAAAATAAATAAATGCTTAATACATAGGTTTAAATATTTATTTAAAAAGATAAATCTTATTGAAAACATTTAATAAAGATAATAAAAGTATATTAAAATATTGAAAAGTATGTTAATAATCGTTTTACAAAAATAACCAAATTTTATCGCATTTTGTCAGCTTTACATACACTGTAAAATTAGAGATTTTGATAGTATTTAAATATGATTTTAAGATATAAAGAGACATGTTTTAATTTATTTAAAAGAATTAAAACTTTCATTTTTAAATTTGGTTTACATAAATAAATAGTTTAACTAAAATTTCAAAATGTAACCGTAAAACATTTTGTCGAAAATCAACATTTTGTCGATTAAAAGTTGTCATAACATTATCGCACCTTTGTTAACATGTTTTAACATATATATTATATATTTTAATAACTAAACATTTTTAATTTTACTAAATAAGATTTGAAAACTTCTAGAAATCATTAGTAAATGTAAGTATGAATTAACAAAAGTAAGAAAACTAAACATCAAATAATATCAAATCAAAATCCAACAAAATAATTACTTTTCTTTACTAAATCTTTAAGTGACTAAGACACAAAGTAGAAGGTGAAAGGATGATGTTAAGTATTAAAAAAGTGGATGTTGCTTTAGGTTGAAGTAAGGTTAGTTTGGTAATTTGGTAAGAGTTTATTTTTGTAAATCACACCTTTTCTTTTTCTATAAATATCCGCCTCCTTCTTCACTTTCATTCACATTTCTTCTTTTCTCATGCTCCTTCACCTTCTTCCTACCTTTTTAATGGCTTCCAAGCCATAGGAAAAAGTTAGAAAGAAATAATGTCAATTTTTTATGAAATATTCAAAATAAAATCAATGTTCATTCTCTTCAAATCAAACTCCTCTTTTCTTCATATTTTACCTCTTCTTCTCTCGGCCATAATTTCTTCAAAAAGAAACCAAAATATAATATTTTTTCAAAACTTGTATTCTTCCAGTGACTACAACTTTCATGTTGACCACTTTATCTCATTTTAAACTTAACCATGTCAAAAATCCACTTCTTTGCAGTGCATTCTCTGTCCCAGTTTTTAAGCCGGAGAATAGCTCATTTTGTTTTGATCATTACTTGATCATAAAAGATCCAAATTAAGTAATATTTTTTCTCAAACCATATAAAAATTCCAATGGCTACAACTTTTATGTTGATCACTATTTCCAGTTTTGAGGTTTGTTATAGTTGAAACTCAATTCTTTGAAGTGCATTTTCGGGCTTCATTTTTATCAATCTGACAACACCTCTTCTTCATTCTATCATATCTCCCTCAAAACAACTAGGATTGAAATGATTCTTTTTTTTCAAATTCAAGAGAAAAAAAATTGCAACAACTTTATAGTGAACCTCTTTTTCAAATTTTTTGAGTAAAGGGTCAAAAACTAAAGAGAAAATGACCTATTTTTTGGGTCTGATTTTGAGAATTCAAGGTCAAAGCTCCAACATTTCTTATCTATACTTTCAGCCAACCTCCGTCTCATGCATTGGCCAAGCACTAGGAAGGATAAAATTGGGCTTATTTTTATTTGGTTTCCAAGCATGGTAGGAAGTATGAGTTAGATCTTAATTTCCTTGCCTTAAAGTTTGACGGAGTGGAATCCAAAGTAAGTTATTTCTTATTTTAAGTTCATTAAAACCATTGCTAAGTTGAAAAAACTTTAAGTTTTAATTATTGTTTAAAAATATTGTTGAATTCTTATTTACTTTGTTTTCTAAAACAATGGTTTGATTTCCTTGCTTGATATTATGTTGGATGGTTAATTAAGTAATTTAAAATTTAGAAGTTAAATACTTAATGGGGTATGCACAAACGACTAGTACACGTGTTTCGTCTGTGAGATCTAAGGAGACTTGGACGAGGGACGGAACATGTAGAAGGGAAATCATGAATGCTCCAAACTAAATATCAAATCGTTTTAACCTAATATAAAATAATAGATATTATAAATATTTGATAGATTGAAGTGTTAATTTATCATTTATTGTTGTGTTTATTTTGTTAATTGATTGTTTGGTCGTTTGGATTCCGCTTGACCAGTTTATGAGCACTGATTATTATTTATTGATTGTTGACTTTTCTCAACCAGTTTATGAGAAATTAATTATTCATATGCATGGGTTGAGTAGAAAATAATTGCAAGATAACACCTTGTGGTTTATTTCATGATTTGACTATAAGGCGTTTATCTGTAATATTTGGTTCACTTCAATTAAATGAATTATTTTGAAATTTGGTTTTCAAATGGAAATGTTATGAAATGTTTTAGAAATATTTGGTAAATGAATATTTTGAAGTTATATTATATAAAAGTGATTTATATAAAAATGGTTTTATAAAAATGTTTTATGAAACGGAAAGAATTTCGAGGACTAAACCCGTTGGTTTTAAGATGATTTTTGAATGGATGTAGGAAATAAAAATTATTATAGATTTGAAAGTACCTGTGAATATTAGTGTGAAATGATTTATCGCTTTGGGATATAAAATGATTTGTTATGTTACGAATGATTCGGATAACCCATAACTAAAAAGTGGGCACATGTTTTTTAGTATAGTCCGCTCTTGGAATAGAGGGATGTACTTATTTATCGATTGTATGAAGGCCGGGACACAGTTGCCTTGTTATTGGGAGGAACCTCCTGATCTAGTTGCATATGGTTTGATATGCTTTTATTACAGTATTTGGAATTTCCAAATAAATTTTTCAAAAGTGATTTTATTTAAGATCCCGAAGTAAAGTATAATTTAAATATAAAAGATGTATATATATATATATATATATATTAAAAGTTCTGAAATATGAATTCGTGAATAAGGTCCAAAGAGTTCATTTCTGTAAAGGTAATTAGATTTGAAATTCTAAAATTGAAGATTAAGCCTAAGTAGGTAGTTTTAGGAATTGCATATTATTTGTTGCATCGTAGGCTCCATGAGCCCAATTTACGGTAGGAGAACTATGTTGGCTTGATCATGTATCTAATTGGGTACCCAATTAGATAGGGATACGTAGGTAGTCACAAGTGGTAGTGATGCAACCCCTAAAATAGTATAACCCTTTCATGTTTATCTGTTATTGGTTGTTGTTTATCTTGTGTTATTGTACCTTTCCTACTTACTGTTTTATTCCACATTTACATTGTTTATTGCGTTCATAGGTAAGGATAGTGATGTCTCTCTTGTCAAAGTTGTGCAGTGGCAGATTTATAGTCATTATGTTTGGTATGTATAAAAGCACACTTTATAGGACTAATAAATTAATTAATTACTCTGATAAGTTGTATAATTGAAATTGTATCCTATACATTTAGTAATGTTGAATATTTATCAAATATGGTGTATTAAGTTAGTAGTTTTCGTTAGTAGTTTTAGAATAGACGGATTGTTCGGTAATTTTAGCTGGTCCAAAAATCTGGGTCTTCGCATATGCTTAAAAATGTAACGATCCATTTTTACGTACCCTTTGAAGTGACAATAAACCACACTTGTCTAACTCAAATTGCACAAAAAGACAGATCATTAAGTGTTAAAAAAAAATAAAAATCAAACAGAATCTCATATGAATGGAATAACATATATTATTTCAATAATAATATGTATAGCAGAATTTTTTTAAATACAATATCAGAGTCTGAACTAGATTCAGCCTGGGCAGTTATAACACCTGCCCTTACTAATGCTGGAAAATAACAAACAGATGAAATAGATGTAGCGGATAATAGAATACGTCCATACGATAACGAAGATCTCCAACTCTCCTCTGGAAACTCCAACCGTCATCAACAAAACCTGAAACTGCTCGGATCTGACCCGAGTATTAAAAATACCCTGATCAGGCTTGATAAACCAGCGTAAGATACTCGAAATTTAAAATGACTATGTTATCAAAACCTTTGAAAAGAAGGATATCTCATAAGACCACTCCCACACATAAACACAGACATGTTTTTTCCTTATTATAACCAAAAAACTTTTATACCAAAACACACTTATTATTTTTGATGACACTCTTTTGAAAATACTTTTCAAATAAACTTATTCAAATAAGGTATCAATATCTAAAGTACGTCTAGGGGAATATATCCGAAACGAGTGAACGGAATATACCGAACAGAATTTGTGATACCAAAAAAGGTAGCTGAAATGTTTGTAAGTCATTACAGCTATTTTGGGAATACAATCAAAACTGTAAATCTCGTATTGGGATTTGATTTCCAACATGATAGGGAACTAGTGGCCTTTTTCTCCAATCCGCATAACGAACATAGTTCCCACGGTGCGTTAATCACTTTTCTCAAACAAGTCACTTGGAACCGTACTTGCTATACTACCACTGATAACTGGTAGTTCCTTGCTTTTCTCAAGCTAACCACTTTATCAAAAATGGGGCAATAAATGCCTTAAGGGATGTATCCCCCAAAGGGACCAACGTATTGGAAACCACCATACATACTCACTTATTCCGAATTTGTGTCTATCAGACCTATCCCATATCATTTTCGGGACATGCGGCTAGTGAGGCTACGCTCAGTCTCTTCAAAGCCACGCTTTTCATACAAATCCATGCTTTGATCATAACAGGTTCCACTTTGAATGTCACATTGTCATTACACGTCATATGACTGATTCTAGAAACGTTTAATTTCCTAAGCTCGTATGTCTTGGGAAAGAATGTTAAGCTAAAAGAAGCTGCCTTCTCCGCCACCAAAAGATATACATTTATAGAAACCACTCAAATGTGATTTAGAATAAAATGTCAGACAAACTTCCATACAAGTTCTTTCTGGGACTGAACGAAACTGAAGGCACTCTCCTACTACCACTGGTAGCGAGTAGTCCTTGTAATCCAAAAAATCTCCAAAACAAAGAGATCGCTGCTATAAATAACTCTATAATAGGAGCGATCCAGAGCATGTCAACAAGAAGTCCTCATGCTATGAAGATCCACAGTTTTCAATAAACATCCTCTTCAACATGTCTTCACTTTCGAACGTATACATTGGTTTGAAGTGGTTTTCGAATAGTGATCATCCAAATCCGACTCCGGTTCCTTCGAAGCCAACCATCGCTTAAAAAGATGTTAAGTTCATATGTAGATATCAATCATCAATCAATTACTTCATCTTTTATGTAAATCAAATATCTTTCGTAGATATATTCTCTTCAATTTATTCCATTTTCTTTTCAAGACTATATGGAATCATTAAGCCTCATTTATTAAATCATTTGATTTATTTAAACCTTTCTTAAATCCTAGAAAATACCAAATCATTTTCTCTTTTACTCAGTAAAACCTTTCCAAAACATTTTTTTAATCCTAATCAAAGATTTCTTATATTCAAGCTATAACTTTTAACTTAGGGAAAGCATTCCCAAATCATTTATTAAATCTTAATCAAAGATTTCTTATATTCAAGGCATAACTTTTAACTTAGGGAAAGCATTCCCAAACCATTTATTAAATCTTAATTAAAGATTTCTTATATTCAAGTTATAACTTCTAACTTAGGGAAAGTATTCCCAAATCATTTATTAAATCCTAATCAAAGATTTCTTTCTTAACTTCAAATCATATTCTTGCAAATCGAAGAATTTCATAACAGAGCACTACTGCCACCTTAGTTATGGTAAATTTCACCTCCAGGGACTAATGGCAAGTAATCTTACATCATGAAGATCTTCATCTTCAACGATCTTTGCCTTCAATATGTTTTATTTCAAAAATCAGTTCGAAAGGGTTTTCGGATAGGAATCACCCAAATTCGATCTTGGTTTTTTCGGATAGGAATCACCCAAATCCGATCCTGGTTCCTTCGCACCAATCATCGATAAAAAATGTTAAGTTCGTATGGGGTTTCCAAAGTTAGTTTGAAGTGATTTTCGATAGGAATTACCCAAATCCGATCCTAGTTCTTCGGATAGGAATCACCCAAATCCGATCCTGGTTTTTTCGTACCAATTATCAAATAAAAAATGTTAAGTGCTAAATTAACATTCAAATAATTTTTTTTCCTTTCTCTTATCTTGCAAAAATTTAAAGATGATCTTTTGGAGCATCCGGGCTTTCCTTTCTATCTATTCTACCCCTCGCCTAAAAAGAGAAAACGTAGGCCAGGTAGGTTCAGGGCACTGGTTGTTTCATCCTTAGCCTTAGTCAAACACCTTGTTTTATCTTTTCAAATCTTACAGACGAGACAAATGTATTAGTCATTTCCACATACTCAGTTTATTATTACATTCAGTATTCTTCAATTTTTGTTTAAGTCGTATAAACGATTCCTCTTAACCATTTATTCAACTCTTATTAAAACTTCCAAACCATCTTTAAATTACATAATTATTATTTTAAAATTATTCAAAAAAGACTTAGGAAAGAATTATTAAGTTTAAAACTACATTTCAAAAGTTATTTAAAACTACTACGAAAAGTGTTGCGAAAAGTGTTGCAAAAAGCTATATTCTTCAAAATGACTTTTATATCATTTAGAAATCCATCCTTTCAACTTAAATATCTTTTAAACCATTTTATTGGATTTATGAAATTTATTTAATATTTTTAATCATTTAAAAATATCATATATAAAGAAATTTCTTTTTGGATTCCGAACTGCAAAACCGCGTTGTTTTGAAAAAATTGTTTTGGACATATATCAAACTCTACTTGATGAAATATTGACATTCTTTCTTTACTGGAAAACTATGGATATAATCGACTGGAAAATTATTATCTCAAAGAATTCCGAGCTTTATTCCACTTTGTACGCTCATTTAACTTTTATGACGCGAAAATGCGAACTACCGTTACGCGACGCGCCTAGTTTTGAGTTATTTTTCAATTTCTTTTCAAACTTCTTAGAAACACTTTTATATATTTATAAAACATTTCTAAATCATTTTAAACAATATTTTTATATTTCAAACTCATATTCCATTTCATTCCATTTTATAATATTATATTATTCTAATATCATTTCTAACCATTTTAGATTATTTAACAGCACTTCCTTCTTTTTTCTTGCTCTGAAGCTCCTTGAACTTGCTCCTCCTTAATGATGTGCTCAGCCTCCATGTGTTACAAGCTATCCTCCATCATTTCTTCACTTCTTAGATGCTAAACCATGTTTTAATGATATTCTAAGGTCTTTGGCAAAGTTTGGTGGTGTTTGGAGTTGATTTGATATGATTTTAAGAAAAGTTAGTAAGGAAAGAGAAGAGAAGAATCCATTAGAGAGTGGAAGAAAATGTTGAAAAAGGAAGAAGAAGAAATTTAAAAGAAAGTGAAAAAAGTGAGAAAGTGGATGCCTATTTATAGAAATAGTTTTAGATTATAATAATACTATGTAAATAGACCATAATACCCTTTACTTACCTTTTAAGCAACCTTATGTTTTCAATACTTAACATCACATTTCAAATCATTATGTTATTTTTACTTAAGTGTTAAGTAAAGAATATAATAATTATGTTTGGTTTGACATGATGTTTACTTTTTCTTTGAAATGACATGTCCTCCTTTTGTGCTTACTTGTTGTTATTTACATTCTAGAATTTTCTAAGTATGTTTAGTAAGAGTAAACTTGATTAGTGAATTAACTAATACATACACAATTTGAATATATGTTCCTATATAAGAAAATAAAGGTGCGACGACATTGCGACAACTTTTAATCGACAAAATGTTGATTTTCGATAAAATGTTTTACGGTCGCATTTTGACGTTTTAGTTAAACTATTTATTTATATAAACAAAATGTAAACATGAACTTTTTACTTCTTTTAAATGAATTAAAACATGTCTCTTTATACCTTAAAATCATATTTAAATAATATCAGAATCTCTAATTTTACAGTGCATGTAAAACTGACAATATGCGACAAAATTTGGTTATTTTTGTAAAATGATTATTAACGTACTTTTAAATATTTTAATATACTTTTATTATCTTTATTAAATGTTTCAATAAGATTTATATTTCTAAATAAATATTTAAACATATTTTTTTAAGCATTTATTTATTTTTAACAAAACTTAACTTTTGTTAATTTGTTCTAAAATCCAAATTTATACTTTTTAAATTATTAAGTATAAGAATAAATAATTTCTCTATTATATATTATTATATATAAATTATTTATTTAAGTTTTATACTTTTTAAAATTGAACAAATGAAATCTCTCATTTTCGAAGTAGCAAAATTACGGGTCGTTACACCCAAGGACGCCTCCCATACAAAAAGCCGACAAGGTGGAAGAAGAAAAATACTGCCTTTTCCATGAGCTGGATGAGCACACTACCAACGATTGTAGCCAATTGAAGGATATGACTGAGGAATACGTCAAGGATGGCAGGCTACCATAGTATATAATGACTCAAATTGCGATGGTGGAACAGGAGTAGCCACCGTCTGCATCAAATGGAAATGGCCTTGGATGGAAGTCACAGATCGTCATCTCTTGATCAGAATGGCATAAACTAAATAAATAATAATCTCTACAATAAATGGCTAAGCCACTTACACATGTACGAGATTGAGGTTGGTCCTTAAGCATGCTTTGAGATGACGACAAGCCGTCTTGCCTGGAGAGGTAGTTTTTGGTTTTCTGGTTTTTTGGTTATAAAAACTTAAATTTAATAATTTAATGGATTCTGAAATGTTCAAATATGCTTTTAAAATAAGTGAAACATGCCATGGTTGTCCCGACCAGAGAGATGGGCCAATAACCCCAAGGTGCTAGTCCCATCATTGGAGAGCGACAAGATGGATTCATACATGGATTAATTCCTCAACTAGGGGATTGAGGACGGAGAATAATGCACCATAGATCGCATTATGTTTCGATTGGAGAGACGGGATAGGAGAAGCTAGAAGTTGGTCGCTTCACCGGAGAGCGACAGGATCGGCCTGCTTATCGTTGTGCCATTCTCGCTGGAGAGTGAGTGGGGTCCAACAAGGGTCCAAAGAGATCACAATCAGCCTAAGAAGGCCATGACTTCGCATTACGTTCAGGGAAACTAAACTGGAGTGCAAGAAGTATTCCGCTTCATGAAGAGCAACAGGATCAGCCTACTTATCACTATTCCCTCTTTCGTTGGAGAGTGATTGGATAGGCTCCAACAAGAGCTTGAAAAGGCTATGATCGATCCAGAGATACTATAAACCAGGCTATTAGTGCGACGAGACCTTAGAATTGGAAAACGATCCTGTGAGATCATATATTCGGTTATTGTCATTGGATGGACATGGATTTGGCTAAGGATTTGGAATGGTTTTGGAATTAGTTATTGACTCGGAACAATCATAGACCACAACAACGTGGTTTGGCCATAGATTGGATTTTGGGTTAGAAATCTGGCTATCGATGGATTACAGATTTCGGACTTATGGCAATTCAAAACACATCTTCTAATCATAAGGCATGTTTTGGGAGGAAAATGTTATCCCGCCTTTTGACAAGTCTTTGATACCATGGAGATGGCTAAATAAATTTGCGATCATCTAGGAGGGATGCCCGAAGAGATGGTTGTAAGGTTCAGAGATTAGTTATAAGCAAGGTTATGGATGATAGTTAAGCGGATTCAAGAAAATAATATCCAATAAATGGCTAAGTATGGATTTGCACTTCCCATAGGTAGGGGATAAGAGCTGATCAATATGGTTAGGGATAGATCGGATCAGATCACTATGGCTATGGATCACTCAGATTGGTAGTTCAATTCAATGATGATCGCTCAATAATTCAACATATACCAGGGGAATCAAGCAAACAACTATGCAAGCACGAAGGAGTGAAGGGGGACCACCACAACAAATTGCGTAGTGCCAAATGACCCCACCACCAATCGATGTCGATCAGTCCTATGGCCTTGGATGGGTCCCATTTTTTCAGGATTGTTCCATCTTAGCTTCGGTCATCTGCACGCGGATTTTCAACTGGATATTTACTCATCTTCTACTACAAATACAGGATCGTTGGCTCATTGAAAGGGATCTTCTTTTGGACCTTCTTCATTATTTATTTTTCCTTCTTCCATCAATTTTCTAAGGCTAAAGCAAATTGTATTTGTAATCCTATAGTATAATAAAAAGATTATTGGAGTAGGCTAGAGTTTGCCGAACCATTATAAAATTCATGTGTTCATTTACTTTTTAGTTATTGAATCTATGATCTGGGCATTTAATTCTTCGTTTAGATATTTAATATTGGATTGTTAGTGCTTTCATTTGTTTTGGTGTTTGCGCCCATTTTTGACGCCAACACTCATCTTAATAAGTATCTGCAAGATCTAGAGACTACTATTACTCCGACTACATTAAAAGATTTAGTAGTGGAACCAGATATAACTATCATTAGATAAGCAGTTCATGTTGTAGCAAGAGGTGAGAAGAGATTAAGGAACAAGACAGTCATATTAGTGAAAGTCCAGTAGAGTGACAACCAGAAAGACTATACTTAGAAGATGGAAGACACGATTAAAGAAACTTGTCCTGCACTATTTTGATGGTACGTTCTAGATTTGTTGTATAGAATTTTTTGCTAGTCATATAGGCTAGTATAATTATTATATATTATTACAGATGTTGCATGGTTGATATGCATGTATGAAGTCCTTATCCAGTTTTGAGGATTAAATTCTTTAGGAGGGAAGCCTGTAACACCCTTAATTTTGATTAATATCATTTAGGAGATTTAAGTAAATAAATTAAATAGAATAATATGTGGTGTGAAATAGGGATCGAGATATTCTAATTAATTCGATTAGGCCTTAATAATCAACTTATAAGGCTGTTTTAAACATGTCCTAGAGAAGAATAAATGAGAAGGACAAAATAGGAAAAAAGCCTTGTCCCTTAAGTTCTCACCTTCTCATTCATTCTTATTTTACAACACCAAAATAGTCTAAAGCTAAAGAGAAGAGGCTGGCCATTGTTAGGGTGATTGGAAGAGGAAAACTAAAGCATATCAAGGGGAAAAACTTAGAAAACAAATCTATATTGAATCTCAAACTTTTTATCCAGTCTAAGGTGAATAATATTAAATCGTCTCATATTTATGCGTTTTATTCTTGGATTGTGATTGATTTCGAATTGTTGATAATTATATGTTATGTCATGATTGTTTATACCACTGTTTGGTTAAATAATGATCTATTGGAATTTTTTTGGTAGGTTTTAAGAGTAAAACCTATGTTTTTGACCTCCAATTGATTAGATTTTTGGATATGTTGTGAAAAACATAATTTTGGAAATGGGATTTTATTTTCATAATTTTTCGAACTAATAAGAATATTTTATGAATTTCCTAATGTGGAAAGGCATTTAATTTGAGTTTTAATTATTAAAAATAGTTAAATAAAGATTTTAGTCTCAAAATTTTATGTGTTAAAGAATACGTGAATTCTGATTTTTTAGAGATTTTCGAGAATTTTTCCCAAGTGACTATGATTTTATATGAATCTACTAAGCTAGGAAAGCTTATAAATAAATATTAAATGATTAATATTATTTGTTGGATGCAAAATAGGTTTTGGGGAAAGAAAACAATTTGTGGTAGTTTTTCAAAAAAGAAATTGAAAAAGTTTGTTTTTAACCAATAGAAAATTTACAAAGGTTAAGTGTTGGTGAAAAGTAATTGCTTTTAATAGAAATTAAATAGTTTTTATTTTAGTTATGATATTGCCATAATTCCAGTGTGAATACAGAACCCCATGTAATGGCCGACATTTATGTCACCACTAGAGAATCCGACATCAGCGTGAATGGATGCATACGATATCAACTATGTCGGTATGGAATTAATTTGTTTGGGTCGAAGTCATATAGTATAAGGTCTTTAGCATCAATTCAATGTCGTTATGGTGATCTCGTAACACACAGAACTATTCCGTCCTCCCTTGTTTTTTTGTTTTGAAATCTATAACATATGGCATTGATACCCATGTCTTCACCCAGGTTTTAAATGATGCCGCATAACATTATTTTTGATATCAATTATTTTCAACATCAACTATACCAAGGTAGTGATGCCGCATGCTTCCTATATTGATGCCATAGCTTAAGGCAATGATGCTGCAAGTATTATTTTCGACTTTAACTATTTTGTGGCAATGATGCCACTATATCATGGTTTCAATATCCCTTATATATGACACAGCGGCCGCTACTATAAAGCAAACGATATCAATGGTTTTGTAATATTGATGCTACATGTCATCAATGTCGGCATCTATATATTTTACGTACAAAAAGCTAAATTTAATAGGTCTGACAACCTATATATTTCTATGTTACGATAACTATAATTTCGGCATTTTATCCTTATGTTATATAAATCAGAATGCTTTAATAAAGCTTTTTAAAAAGGGATGCGACATTCCATGCCGACCATATTGATGCCACAAGTTTATAATTATAAATGTTTTCTAATAAATGGTAGTATTCCCAATAATGAAGAGGTGCGACATCCTTATATCAATACAAAAAAATACATGGATATTTTATATTGGATTATAAACTAACATGGGGGATTGGTAAAATAACGGGCTATATTTTCCTTGTTATAAAATTATGAATTATGGGGATTAATCATGTATAATGATAAATGTTTTCAAGGAAATAAATTATGGCTTATCCCAAAGTTTTATTTAGAATTACCAAAGGGAGCTATTACTTAAGATTAAATAATTTTATGATGCCAATGACCATTGATTGAACATATTTGAGTGATGGATGCTTAATGTTCTTGTTATCATTGATCAGTTATATTTGCATGTTCATTGTTGTCAAACTCACATTATCATGACCCATAACTACATTTTGGGATAAAGTTTAAGGGTAGAAGAACCAGCTAGGTTATCCCAGTAGTGAGTATGGTTGGACTAAACTCCTGAGTGAGTAGAATTGTATCCAGGAGATCAGAAAGATCAAATCATGTTAGGGTGCGTTAGACTGATCAAAAATACAATTAGTCAATATCTCAATATCTACCAAACCAATTGACCTGAAACTTGGAGCACAAGAAAATTACAACATATGGAACACCCCAAAGAGATTTCATATCATTTGGAGCAATTCAAAAGGGAACGGTACTTATCCCTCTAAAGGGATCGGCAAAAATCAGAATTCAAGCAACACCACTTCAGGGAAAACGTGATATCTCGCAAACTGTAATTCGAAATGGCACGAAATTTGAAGAACAAGTAGCTAAGATCATAGGGGCACCCCATCTTAGGGATTACAGCTCATTTGGACACACTAATAAGGATCGGTAGTGATTCTTGCTGTGGGCCCCAATGGGCATGGAAATTTTGGATGGCCGCATCTTGGTCTCCCGAACCTTCTTTCAAAATTTCAACCCAATCCATGCACGTCTCCCTTATAAATACAACATGCATAACATTAGAAAAGGATCTTCTTTCTCTTCTCTTTATCTTCAACCTAGGCTACACTCTGCCAATATTATTCTTGATTTCGAATTGTAACTGTAAACAAACTTTAATATAATAAAAGGAATTATTTGGGAGTGGACGTAGGCCAGAGTTAACCAAACCACTATAGTCCTTGTCACTTTTCACTTGCTTATTGGTTTTTTTAACTTTGTACTTCATTTATTTCCCTTCATATTTTTATTATTGGATTGGATATTGTTACTTTTACATAATTGGGTGTTGGTGCCCAATTTTGAAGCCAACATTTTGGTGCTTTCACTGAGAAAACTAGCCTCCGTGGATTTGGAGTTCAAATTTGGAATCAATTAGAGAGTTGGATTTGGAGCAATGATGGGATAATCAATAAGGAGGAAAGCAGTGAATAGGAGCCATCGTGAAGGGAGTCATGAGGCTTCCTCAGGAGCTAGAGTTAATCGAACATCTATCTACATCACTAGAGATAAAATGGGAACAATGATGGACACTATGCCGGAATGAATGTTGAAATGACAGGAGGAAATGATGTAGAATCTGCTTTGACAGATCAGATAGTCTAGAGACATAGAAGCCACTGGAATGCAAAACTAAGGAGTTGGAATGATAGGGACTGTTGGAGCTATGGACTAAGAAATTGAGGCTGCAAGATTCACTGGAAATCAAAACCGGAAGCATGAAGATGGAGCTATTGGATAAAGGAGTGGATCAGAGCAGTCAAGGGCAGTCCTCGACCATCTTAGAGGGATCAACACCGATCTTTTCAGAGTGATCGGCATTGATCCCCAAAGGCATGAGGGCATGCTCCCTGGTCTGGTTGATCGTGATGCTGGAGGATGTGTAGTCTATCCCATAGAGCTTGGTGCGAGTCGAAATTTGGATGCTCGTCCAAAGGAATATGTTCCAGAATTCCCTTGTAGACTCGGGGGCAGCTTGGGCATGAAGACAAGTGACTACCACTAGAAGACAATGATAGGATTGCAAAGATGATCACCTGAGCTATGCGTGGAGGATCGAGCAGGGATCTGGAGGATGTAAATAGAAATCCATTCACTTCTAATATCAGGAATGCTAGGAATCCACCAGAATTAAAACTATCAACACTGGATGTTTATGACGGAAAGTCGAATCCAACTATGCTTATGATAAGTATATACGACACATGGAAGTACTCGAGGCATCATAAGAAGTCTTGGCAAGATGCTTCCTCCTATACTTAATGGGTGTAGTTATGCTATGGTTCATTCTATTAGCACATGGACGGAATTGGTCGAAAGATTTATGAAGCAGTTTCAGGTTCACATTACAAGACCCAATAATGCGATGTCATTGATATCAGTAAAGTAATGGGTATGAGAATCGCTCAAGAATTTCTTAGCCAGGTTCAATGCGGTAGTTGTTTCGGTGGATCGATTAGATCCATCGATGGTTTTGATGGCGACAGTGTCAGGAGCTGCAGATAATTTATATTTTAAGATATCACCAATACAGGATCCATCGATGGATCATGGGGAATTCTACCATGAAGAAGAAAGGTTTCTACGGCATGAAGATGCGAAAGCCGATAAATGGGCAATGGAAGTTAGTATGGTTCAGGGTGGAGAACCACTCGGTGAGAACTCGGGGAAGGACAAGGGTAAACGAAATATGGATAATAGATTTAATGGATCAAAGTGATAGAAGGGGGAGCCCAAATTCTCTTCTTACTCGAAATTGAATGAAACCCTAGAATGGATATATCTGGATACTCGATGACGCCTTCCGTATCAAAGGCTGGCAAGGAAAAAACCATCCGTACGCGAACGAACATCAGGAAAGCGCTGCCTATTCCATGGGCTGGATGAGCACAATAAAAATGGCTATAGGTATTTGAAGGATATCATTAAGGAACACGTGAGGAATGGTCGGTTACAACAATACGTGAGGGCTCAAGCTGTGATGGTGGAATAGGAGAACCATCGTCCACCACGAATGAAAATGGCACTGGATCAAGGCATCATCATCAACTTTTCAATAATTGATCAGGATGGCATGGAATAAGTAACAAACTCCATTATAGGACGGCTAAGCCACTTACACATGTATGGGATCGAGGACGGTCCATAGGCATGCTATGAGATGATAATAAAGTATAATGCTCGGGTTTGTAAAGTTAGTTTTCCTTTTTCTAATTTCTTATTGTTTTCTTCGAACTTTGGTTTATTGGTTATATGGACTCTAATTTTATATTTTGGCAAATGGACTTAGGAATGTTTAAATTTGGATCAATGTAATAGATAACTCAGGTCGTTAGGTATGGACTATGCCTGACAAGGGGTAGGTCGCTTCGCTTGAACGCAACAGATCGGCCTACTCAGGTCATCGAGTATGGATTTTACTCAGAAAGGCTCCGAAGAGATCAAGTTCATTAGGTATGGACTATGCCTGGCAAGGGGTAGGTCATTTCACTCGAATGCGATGGATACGCCTACTCAAGTCGTCGAGTATGGATTGTACTAGGTAAGGATCCAAGGTGATCAAGGTCGCCATGTATGGACTATGCCTAGGAAAGGGTAGGTCACTTTGCTCAAACGTGATGGATCATCCTACTTAGGTCATTGAGTATGGATTGTACTCGGCAAGGATCTAGAGAGATCAAGGTCGTCGGGTATGGACAATGCCTGGGAAGGGGTAGGTTGCTTCGCTCGAATGTGATGGGATGGCCTATTCAGTTCATCGAATATGGATTGTGTTCAGCAACGATTCGATAAGATCATGGATTTGCCTACTGGCTTTGGATAGATATGGATTTGGCTAAGGATTTGGAATGTATTTAGGATTGGATATCGACTGGAAGTAGTTATGGATTTCACTAACGATCTGAAGAGATTGTGAATTTGGATTGGCAACAGATTGGATTCTGGATTGGAAAATATGGCTATCAATGGATTATGGATTTTGAATTTTGGATATATGGCATTTCAAAATACACCTTCCTATCGCAAGGCATGTTTTGGGGGGCAAAGTATTAACCCACCTTTTATCAAGGCAGTACACATGTGGATTTAACCCAACAGACTTTGCGATTGTCGAGGCCGACGAGTCCAGAGTGATGATTGTGGGACCTAGAAATCAAGTGTAGATAATAACATGAAGTCAAGATTGAATGGAATCGATAGATTTGCAAGGCAGAATGTTTGAAGTATGGAATATGGTTCAACACAAAGGAGCATGCATTTGGTTAGAGAACAATTAATACCTCAACAACTACAAGAGGGTTCAAAGCGAAACTCTAGGAACAAGAAGAGGGGATCCTAGGGAGTTCACTCTAAAGGTCATAACCCAAAACATGCAACTTGAAGGGATCAGTACCGATCCCTCCATAGGGGTCAGTACTCTTCCTTTTTAGGGGTCGGCTATATTCAAATTCTGGTAGAGATTGGTCAATATCTCAATATAAGCTGATCCAAATAACAAGAAACTTGGAGCATAAGCTAACCAAAACATGCGGAACAACCCATAGGGATTGCATATCATTTGGGGCAAGTTAGAGGGATCAACACCTATCCCTCTAGAGGGATCGGTAGAAATCAGAATTCAAGCAACACCACTTCACGGAAAACACGATATATCACAAACCGTAATTCGAAATGGCACAAAATTTTGGCTAACATCATGGGGCACCCCTCATAGGGATTGCAGCCCATTTGGATGTACTAATAAGAGTCGTTACCGATCCCTATTGTGGGCCCCAATGGGCCTGGAAATTTTTGGGTGGCCTCCTCTTGGTCTCCCGAACCTTCTGTCAAAATTTCAGCCTGATCCATGCAAATCTTCCCCTATAAATACAACATGCATGACGTTGGAAAATGGGTCTTCTTTCTACTTCTCTTTATCTTCAACCTAGCCTTACTATGCCAATTTTATTCTTGATTTCGGATTGTAACTATAAACAACTTCTGTACAATAAGAAGGATTATTTAGGATTGGATGTAGGCCAGAGTTAGCCGAACCACTATAAATTTTGTCTCTTTTTACTTGCTTTCTGATTGTTTTAATTTTGTTCTTCATTTATTTCTCTTCATATTTTTGAGATTGGATTGGATATTGGTACTTTTACATAATTGGGTGTTGGTGGCCAATATTGACACCATCAAAAATGATATAAATATATATAATAGTTTTATTTAATAAAGAAATGGAGTTTGGAATAAGTTAAGGAAGTAAATTGTAATAATATTTTAATAAAGAGTTAAAATTGTTTTATAGACTAAGATATAAATAAAATACCTTTAGATTACTTATGAATAGGATATAATAGTTATAGGAATTATCATGTTAAAAATAGTTACTTAATATTGATTTTAAAAATCTTTACTAGTTTAACAAAATAAACAAGTTTTGTTTATAAAAAATAGGAATAACCTTTACTTTAAATCTTCAAAATAAATTCTTTTAAATCAATTTAAACTTTAAACTTCTATTAAAATTATTTATATCTTTTATAAAACTCCTTAAAAAAGATCCCAAATACATATCTAAAGTACTAACATTTTAAACTTCACAAAAACTTGTTTTTCCAAAGTGCATCCGGAGCGACTATCGCTATATGGATCATAACTCTACTAAATTTGTTTTATAAGAAAATATCTTACTTCAGCTCTTACTAGCTTTTATACTTTTATAAGTATAGAAAACAAACTATTTTAAAATAAAAAATATGGTGCTTATAAAAGCGAGATAAAAGAAAGGATTTAAAATGCATTTATAACAACTATAGCTATACAGACAATTCTGCAGTCAATTCAATATTTAATACCATTTATTTATATAAGATATATGATTCTTAAATTCAAATCATATCTCAAGGATGCACGTAATAACATATTTATTAAATAACATGTCCAAATTTAATTCAAAATTCCAATTAAATTTACTTATTTTAACAACACAATTCAAAGCTTTTTAAGGCACAACTCTTAAACAAATAACATGCTTTGTGTAACGATCTGCCTTTTTTACATCTAAAGACGACACTGAATACATCCACCGTATTCATGCGTCGACCGTTTAAGTCTCCGAAAGACAGGTCATTAGGGCTGGAAAAAAGAAAGATGGAATAGATAAGAAGAACTAGCAATCATAGAATCTCACAATGCAACAGAATAACATATATTAATCCACATAATAATTTACAAAGTCATTTCACAACTGATACATCAAATTCATACTAGTACAATTCTACGCTTGAACAATTATAACTGCCTGTCCCAACCTAAGTGATACAAGATACATATAATACAGCGGAAATAAGATAATAACTAGCTATTGATGAAGCCTCTAGCTCCAAGCTGCTCCAAAATGCATCCGTGGAAAAACCTGAACTGCTTGGCTGCCTATAAAAATTGAGCACCCAAGAGTTTTAGAAAAAGAAAATAAACTCCGGGTCATACATGGGTCTAGTGTGGATAAACTCAAATAACTGAATTGTTATGTTTAAAACCATTTTAAAATCAATGGTATCTCATAAGACCACGCTGCGTATAAACACGAACATGTTTTTACCTTACGATAACCAAAATATTCTTATATTAAAGTCCAGTGATAGTATAATAATGTCTAGAGATCAAAGTAAAATATTAAAATAGCTAAAATACTTGTATCTCACATTTTAACATAGTTGGGCACAATCAAAACTGCACCGTGCTTATTGGAGAATGGATTTTATACTATGAAAAGGCATGGAACTACCTTTCGATGGTACGTCTCTAGATAAAATGCACCGGGGTCTGACAAGAACATCTTGTACCCCTGCCACACAAGAATGGCCTACCACTTCCTAGTAGCACCGAGTATGATCACCCTTCCGTTTGGGCCTCGAAGCATACATGAGTAGATAGTAACGGATTTAGATTTGGGATGACCATACCCTGATGGGAGTGACCCACTTGGCCCTGCTGCATGCCTGATTTTTGTCATTTCCCAATTGATGAGGCTTGAGGCTACGTTTTACCTTTATTTAGCACTTCATACCTGGAATGCTACGCTGCCCTTCAGGCATTAATGCAATGCTAGCATTCATCTATACAAGTTTGTTTTGAGACCGAACGAAATCAAAAGCACTACTTCTACTACATACATTATGGAATCACCCTCATGATTAGTAGTAAGTAGCCCTTGCACTTCAAAACTCCATCATTGATTCCATACTCTTCAAGATGCATTCAAATCAAAACGCTTAAGTTGGATCGTGGTGGTTTTTGAATAACATATCTGATCCCGATCTCTTCAAAAAAACTTTCAATAATTTTTGGTAAACTCAACCTCGATTATTTATAAAATAAACAGACAAGATGAGACTAGAGATCACCTCCAAACCGTTAGTGGGCGGATTTCCTTATCATTTATCCTAGAAGAACAAAACGAGATTTATACGCATAGTACAACATCATGAGGGGCGACTATGCCATATAACTCATATGTTTCTTCAAGACATTTTCAAAGTTACGTTTTTGTATAAGTTTGATAGTCCGTTATTTAACTATCAAATAAACAATCATTCAAACATTTATTTAATTCTATGTAAGATCACTTGCCTTAATTAATTTAATCTTTAGTTAATAAAATCACTTTATAAAACTTGATCGAAAGGTCTTTACACAACACTATTCCCATACCCCTCACATCCATTTTACACCCAGGAAAATATTTACTTATCTCAATGGTATAAGTATATTTACAAACTTTATAACATATTTCCTCTCTTCGTATTCCATATTAAATGACCAAACGAAATCCACTTAAAAACACTTCTTCCTATAAAACCAACCCTCTTGTCCTTTATAAAATGTTTCCTTTTTAAAAGCCTACTTTACATTTCAAATAACTTATAAATTTTCCAAATAAATTTATAACTCAGTTTTAAAATTTTCTAAGTTAAATTATAAAACCTCTTTACAAATCTCTAAAATCATTTCCCTATTTCAAAAACTCTTTTTTATAAATCTTCTTAAAGAAAAATTCGTTACAAAATATCATTTACAAAACATCCTTTGAAAATCACTTTAAATGAACCCTTTTGCTTAGTAATACCTTTTTTAAAATAAATTATTATCTTTAGGTACCCTTATAAAATAATAATATAACTTGAAAATTATTTATAAGCTCTAAACCCAAAATTGATTAAAAGATGGCAGTAATTCAAAATCATACATTATAAATTCAAAATGAGGTTTAGCAATCCCAATGGTACTAGTAAAGTCACCATTTAGCATCGTTTTCACTTTTAAGTCATTCAACAATTTACTTACATAGGTAAACATATATGTAAATATAATTCATATCCAAATTAGAAAATAACATGTCAATATAAACTAACCAGCATAAATATATCCAAGTAACAATAATAGTAGGATGGTGATTTGTCTTGTTAAATATGTGTCCAAACAATTCAATCAAAGTAGAACATGGATTTATTCTGCTATTAAATGTCAACACAATCAAATAAATAATTTATAGTAGAACGGGAATTTATTCTAGTACTAGATGTCCACACAAACAAACAATTTACATTTATCAGAGCGAGGATTTATTCTTCAAATAGTAGTCTACCCAAACACAAACAATCACATCATAACTCATTTGTAGTCATTTATCTACTAAGGTAACAATATTTGAATTTTTTGAGGTCAAAACCATCTTTGAAATAAAAGTACCTTTAAAACAATTTGACTCTTGAAAAACAAAGAATTTCTTGGAAAATAAAATATTTAAAACTTAAAATTCTTTTTTCTAAAATAATTATTTACAAATTAAACCCTTATTTAAATCATAATCAATCTTAGTTAAATTTTAACTTAATTTAATTAATAATTTAAAAATAAAAAAAATATATAATTATTAAATAAATAATCGAACCTTAATTGTAAATAATAATTAAACATTCATCAATAATTAAATATTAATAAATCTCAATTAACTAACTAATCTTTAATTAAAAACTTAAATAATAAACTAAACCTTTATTTAAAATAATTAAATCTTAATTGAGTTTGCAATTAAATCCTTAACTTAAATTTGACTTGATTAATAATTAATTAATAATTAAACCTTTTATTTAACTAATAATTAATTAAAATAAATTATATACTTAAATCATTATTAATTTAAATTTTTATTTAACTTAATAATTAATTAAAATTAATCATAACTTTAAAAGACAATAAATTAGTACTAGTCTTTACTTAATTAAAATTAATAAACATTGTTAATCTTAATTAATTATTAATTACAGTAAGTAATTAGTAATTAATTACTAAACTTAATTAATTATTTAAAACTCTATTAGCTTTTTAAAACATTTTTATTAAGTTTTAAAAACATTTTAAAAATATCTTTAATTATGAAAACCAATTTTTGTGAAAGTCATATTTTTAAGCGAACTACATCCATAGCGACTATCGCTATGGATGCATTACTAGAAAATTTGTCCTTAGCTTTATTTTTCAAAGCTTAACATCTTATTGCTTACTAACTTTCCAAAACATAAGTAACTGTTTGAAAACTAAAAACAAGTTTGAAACTTTTGAAAATGATTTAAAATTTAAACTAAACTCATGGTTTTCACATAAGGATTTTTTTATCGCTTACCCAAACAAAGATGCTAACTTTTCTTTATTATACAACGTACACCCTATCCATTCACAAACACACATATCACACCATGTACATGAGGCAAATTCATAAATATACATACAATAACAACATCCAAACTTCAAACATAAGTCTAATATAGTATGTCAGCCAAGCACCCAAATATATAACAACAGCACAATATTTGCTCAAACCAAACATTTAACAAGATTAAAAACACATAAAATACTAAAAATTTTCAACTTAAGTAAAGTTTAAATCTTTAAATTAAACTAAGAATTTTACTAACAAAAAATTTTTGAATACGTAAAATGACTTAGAATTTGTAAAGCTTGGAAAACCACATAAAAATTATTCAAAAAAGGGTCATTTTCACCTTAACATTTGGCCATGTTACTTAGAGAATTTTGACAAGTGGAAGAAATATAAGTTTTCAAATTCTTTTCTTTACTTTCAAGTAAAGTATCACCTATTTTCGATTTTTTTGAGGGAGATATGGTTAAAAGAAGATGTGGTATTTTAGGCCTTGATCATATGGATTCGAAAACGAGTCAGAAATAGATGAAATTTTGACCCAAATTATTCAGAATTTGAAAATGTCATTCGAATGAAAGTTGTACTCACAAGAATTCTATATGGTCTGAAAAAAATAAAATCTTGTTTTGGTGTAGTATGGAGGAAGTTATGGTCGAATGAAGTGGGAGGAAAAATGGATAAAGTGGAGTGAAAACAAATGATTAAAACTACGTTTTTAAAAGTTTTAAAGTAATAATTTAACGAGGGAAAATTCTATCGATTAGAAAACCATCAAAATATATCATTATAAAACCGCAAGTGCACGAACGTAGTATGTATGCGAGTACGGGTTGATCCATAGGGAAAGAATTAATTTATAAAATTACTCAATCAAATTAGCCCAAAAATTAAGAGGATAGTTAGCTAAAATTATAGAAAAATGAACTAAAATTAGAATGTAAATGAGAATAAACCTATGAGGTTAAGGAGCAATTAAGAGGCAAATTCACTTCCAATCATTCAAATAAATCAACACAAAATTCATCTATAATTTTTCATTTAAATTTTAAGTAGAAATGATTGATGTGTTTATTATAAGTATGGTTTATTTGTGCTATTAATTGGCACAACTTAAACCATCAAACTCTAATAACACACGATTAAAACCCACTTGTAAATTCTCATGAAAATAACATGAAATTAAAAATAAAATCTATTTTAAACATGATCTATCTACTATGAACTAGTGACATAGATCATCAAATTTCGATTTTAGTTTGACTTTCATAAAATCACTTAGGAAAATAATTAAATAGTTTATGTTTATATTCGATTAAGCATATCCTATTTGAGATGTCAACATAGACTATCAAATTCATTAAAAAATAAACATAAGCTACCATCATTCTTAATTTCCATTAAGCACAAAAGAGAGACTACAAATGCAACCACGTTACGTTGAATTAGTATGATTTATGAGAACTTCAGTACCCCTAAATTTAAGGGGGTTTAGTTTCTCATAATTGATTTCATCTCAACACAAAATGTTTTTAGCATGAAAAATAAGGAAAATAAAAGCAAATCAAAAGAAAAGAGAGCTCACTACTTGCACAAAATAAATCTAAGCTAATTGCATGAATTAAATATGTCTATTAACATGAAATAAAAGAGACATACACTAACATAAAAGAGCGTGAAATCAAATAGAATAAGAGAAAAGAGCGTGTAAAAAAAGCAAATATGAAGAAGACTAAGAAGCCTAAAAAGACATTTTATTTATCATTAATTTTGTGGCTACAACATTGCATAAAAAGAGAAGGGATCATTACATGAAACATAATGGGTATTTATACATGCTTAAAACCCTAATTCCAGTTTTTAGGGGACTACCAAAAATGCCATTGAGATTGTGTAGCCTCCAAGTAAACAATGGGGAATAATTAATCCTCACTAACATGCCTTTAAATCTCCATTAACATGTGCATGTGCTTTTAATTATGGTCCATTAGTTAGTGGGCATGTGGGATCCTCCAAGTTGCATTATTTCTTTTTTTTTTCTATATTCTTTTGGCCTTGAATACTTATTCATGCATACATCCATGAAGCTCCATCCAATTTGCACTCAATTTCCAACAAATAAAAATAAAATATGCAAATAAATTTTCTTAAAATTAATTCGTACACAAAATTACCATTTTGCCCCCAAATGAAGATGAATGAATGATGATTTGAAAACAACTTAGATTTTTGTTTAGACATGTAAAATACTCTAATATGCTCACTCATTTTTATAAAATAAGATTAAATATGAGAGTATAAGTATACACTTTTACACATCAAATACTCCCACACTTATCTTTTTATTCGTCCTCAAATAAACTAAAAGTAGGATAAATTCATTTCCTATGAAACACGATTGCATTGAGCGTATGAAACAAGCTGTCACCTCTAGTGTCCCTAGCAGGAAGAGTGTTGTCTCATGAGGGTTTTCAGCGGATACTACCCACAAAATCTAAATGCGATATGTAAATTCTAATGCGACTACAGAAAGCAAATTTTTGAAAATATTTACAAATAAGGAATTTACTTTTAAATTAACACAAGTAAGTTAGAAATGAAGTTTTGGTTATTATCAAGAAATTTTAGTCATTTTACTCATCAAAACTTCCAACAAAAATTAAATTATTATTACAATTGGACTCTAGTTTGGCTAGTTGTTTTGGTTGATAACATGGTGCGACTATGAAATGAATCCTTTAGTTGATTATCAAAGTTTTGCAAAGTGGCATTTTATGCCTTTTCAATAACAAGTCAAATCAATTAAATGAAGATAGTGCTCGGGTTTCAATTTCTTGCTCTCTCTATTTTGATAAATATTAATATTACGATTGTTTACACACCTAACACAGATATACCGAGGCCAGATATACAGATCATGCACTGCCTTTCAGGCTTACGTGAGAAGAGTACGGAGCATGGCGAGTGTACACACTTGCGTATGAACACGTGACTCTAGATGTTTATTATTATTATTATTATTTTATTTACTTACACCTAGCTTAGATATACTGAGGCTAGATATACCGATCATGCACGCCTTTCGGGCTTATGTGAGATGGGTATAGAGCGTGGCGTATGTACACACTTACCTAAGAACACATGACTCTAGGTATTTCTTATTTTTATGAAATATATATATATATATACACAAATATACATACATACATATATATATATATTGAAAATAGGGAGTTATGCAAAATCATCTTAGCACCACTTAACTTAGAAGATCAAAAATGTTATCGCCTTTACTTTAAATCAATCGCTCTTTTAAACAAAGATTACAATTAGGGTATACTTCATAATTATTACCTATGAACATTCCTATATACTATTTGCACCATAGTTTCTTGTAATCAAACCTTTTTTTTATTTTTTTGAAATAAGAAAATTTTCAAAAATTTCAATTTAATAACAAAAAATGAGTACTTATTCTATCGTGTTTCTTCAAAAGTAAATCAACATGACAAAAACAAAATTTGTTTTTTTCTTTTTTTCAGAAAGAGAACGCAAAAAATAAACCATGAAAAATCAAAAAAAAAACATGAGACTCCCACCCATACTTTATTTTGACCGTGTCCCTATATTCAATACATGATATAATGAGTGTAATGGAGAAAATATGTACATATTTATAAGAGAGGGTTAAAATTTCTTACCAGACATAGTATGGCTCATGAAGAATCATGAGCTCCTCCTCTCGATCATTCACCAACTCCAAGGTTTTGAAGGACGACCGTTGAATTTAAAAATTAATCCATCCTCGGGTTTTCTATTTCTATGACACTGTGAGGAAAAACAGCACATACCACATATGATCATGTCCACTTTGATTTTAATTTACTAGGGAACAAAGAAAGTTGAGATTCATACAGCAGAACCTTTTAATTTGGCGAAAACATTTTCCTTAGGATTGACTTGTCATGAAAAACTTCTATTTTTTTCTTTGTAAATTTTCTCAATTTCATATGCATCGTTTCTAATCTCCTCTAATTCATTGAGTTGCAATTTTCTATTTTTACCAGCTTTTTCAAGATCAAAATTTACGTTCTTAATCGCCCACAATGCTTATGTTCAAATTCGACAGGTAAATGTCATGCTTTACCATATACTAACCTAAAATGATACATCCCTAGATTAGTTTTACATACACTTCTATAAGCCCAAAGCGCATCTGTCAATTTTTGTGACTAATCTTTTCGATTTTTATTTACAGTTTTCAACAAAATTTTCTTGGTTTGGCGATTTGAAACTTCAACTTGACCACGAGTTTGAGGATGATAAGGAGTGGATAACTTGTGAGTTATATTAGAGTTTTAAATGATCGATTACAGAAATGAGTTCCATTATCGCTTATTATTGTGCGAGGTGTTCTAAGCCTGGAAAAGATGTTTTCTTTTATGAATTTCACAACAAATTTATGGTTATTTTTTTTATATGGAATGGCTTCAACCTATTTAGAGACGTAATCAACAACAAGAAGAATGTACAAATTTTCGAAAGAGTTGGGAAATGGTCCTCTAAAGTCAATGCTCCAATTGTAAAAGATTTTGATAATAAGAATGGGGTTCAAAGGCATCATGTTTTGTCGAGAGATTTTTCCTAACATTCCCAACGATCACAAGTTTTACATAACTCAAAATGCATTTGAAAAGCGTGAGGCCAGTAAAAACTACATTAAAGCACCTTTTTCACTGTTCTCTTAGGACTGAATAGTTCACGATATCGGCATACCCTGGATCAACGGAAACAAAAAGGAGTTGTTCATCAGGAATGTACTCGTTAATCGGTAAAGAAGATGTTACATTTGGAAGACATGATAGATGATCAGTAATGACGTTGTTGGATCTTTTTTCATTGATCATAAGGTCAAATTCTTGGAGTAATAGGTTCCTACAGATCAAATGAGACTTAACATCCTTTTTTGCGAAAAGGTATTTAAGAGCGGAGTGGTCAGTGTAAACAGTAATGTGTGAGCCAATCAACTAAGGTCGAAACTTTTTGAACGTAAAGACTGCCGCTAGAAGCTCTTTTTCAATGGTTGTGTAATTGAGTTGAGCGTCGTTTAAAGCCAAACTAGAGTAGTAAATGACATGAAGAATTTTTTTGATGCGGTGTCATAAGACAGCACCAATTGGAAAGTTAGAAGCATTACACATTATTTCGAAAGGAAAGTCCTAGTTGGGGAACAAATGATAGGAGCAGAAATGAGTTCATTTTGAGACGGTCAAAAGCCGGAACATAGTTAGAATAAAGTCAATTGGAACATATTTTCCAAGAAGAGTCGTCTGAGGTCGAGCAATTTTACTAAAATCTTTCATAAAGCGTCGGTAAAAACCACGTGTCATAGAAATAAACGAATGTCCTTGATAGATTTTGGAATGGGTAGATTCACAATTAAATCAACTTTTGCTTTATCTACCTCAATGCCTTTGTTTGAAATGAAATATCCTAGGACAATGCTATATTTGACCATAAAATGGCATTTTTCCCAATTTAACGTTAATTATTTGTCCTTGTACCGATTCAGAAACATCTTGAGATGGTGTAAGCACTTGGAAAAATAATTTTCGCAGATGGAAAAAACATTCATAAACACTTACAAATGTGTTCGATCATGTCGGAAAAGATGCTGACCATGCATCTTTAGAAAGTAGCAGGAGCGTTGCAAAGGCCAAATGGCATACGTCGATATGTAAAGGTGCCAAATGGACACATGAAAGTTATTTTCTCTTGATCTTTGGGAGTGATCAGAATTTGGTTATAACCTAAATAACTATCAAGAAAGCAATAGAATTAGTGGCCGGCTAATTGTTCAAGAATTTGGTCGATGAAAGGGAGAGGGAAGTGATCTTTACATGTTGCAGCATTTAATTTTCAATAACTAATGCAAACACACTAACCCATTTGAGTACGAGTTGGAATGAGTTCGTTAGCATCGTTAGAGATAACGGTAAGTCCAGACATTTTGGGCATGGCATGAGTTGGTCTAACCCATGAACTACCAAAGATGGGATATACGATTCCTTTACCGAGGAGTTCAAGAATTTCATCTCGAACCACATCCTTCATTTTTGGGTTAAGCCCTCATTGCATGTCACGAACAGGCTTGGCTTTGTCAACTAAGTGGATGCGATGTTGAACAAGAGTGGGACTAATTCATTTAATATCGATAAAGGACCAACCAATTGCCTCTTTTTTCTCGATAGAATTGAAAGAAGGGAAGCTTCTTGATTAAGAGGAAGATTTGAAGAAATTATGATAGGAAACATTTCATCGTCACCTAAGTATGCGTACTTAAGGTGATTAGGTAGAGGTTTTAGTTTCAAGCTAAGGGGTTGCTCAATCAAAGAATTTGGTTGAAGTTCTGACTCAACCGTGACGGTTTCTAATGGAAGCGCATTTTCGATCTCGTCAGATTCGTCTTGAAATAGTTATTCGTATTCGATCTCGCATTTGTTGTTAAGGTCAACTTTTTGTCGTCAAAATTTTCTTGAATAGAGCTCACTTCCAACATTTGGTCAAGTGGTTTGTTTGATTGATTTTTGAGATTGAAGATATTAAGATCCAAAGTCATGTTACCAAAAGAAATTTTCATTGAACCATTTTGACAATTGATTAGGGCGTTCGAAGTGGCTAAGAAAGGTCATCCTAAAATAAATGGATTTTAACTCATCAGATTGTTCATTGTTTGTGTTTCAAGGATGATAAAATTGACAAGGAATATGAATTGAGCAATTTTGATGAGTATGTCCTTGATTTCTCCCATGGGTTTCTTTATCGAATGATCAACAAATTGAAGAGTTACTTTTGTCGGTTTTAGTTCACCCAAGCCAAGTTGTCGGTAAACTGAATAAGGTATTAAGTTGAAACTCGCACCCAAGTCTAGTAAGCATTTGTTAATCGTCTTATCTCCTATCGTGCAAGAGATCGTCAGACATTTAGGATCCTTTTATTTTACGAGAATTGATTGAGACAAAGCTTTGTTAAGACCGGCAATTAAAAAAACTTTTTGGGTACATGAATGTGTCGACTTTGAGTACAAAATCTTTTAGAAACTTATCGTAAGTTGGAACTTGTTGAATGATATCAAGGAGAGGGATATTCACTTTGATTTGTTTGAAAACTTCCAAAATCTTTTCCATTTGATCAAAATGTTTCTTAGGCCAATTTGATGTAGAAATGGAATATGATACTTAGTAGGTCGGTCTACTTAAGTAGAAGAAGAATTTGTATTGGAATTTGATTTAATATTTGACTCAATGTTTTTTTAAGAATCGCTTGTCATTTTCAAAATGTCAAGAGGAGCTTTCGTAAATCGTTTGGATTGACGACTTAGTTATCGATTAGTTTACAGGTGTTTATACCAAAATTGGCACAACACTCTTCGAATGTGTCTGAAGAGATAAAATAAAGAAAGTAAATGTAAAATGAGGCAGATCTAAAAAACACACCAATCAACAGATAAGAAAAAAATGCAGAAACACACAAATTTAGAGTGGTTCGGCGTATTACCTGCAGCCGCTATGAAATGATTGATGTTTATTGAATTTGACTTACTGATTACAAGATATTACAATAGAACAACTGAAGTATAATGGTGATTTCGGCAGAGTATCAGCATAGAGAAGCCAAAAGTCGCTTTTCCGGAGGCATTGGAGTTTTATTTATAGGCGTAGGCTGAAAATATTTGATTTAGATCTTGGAATACTCCTTCTTACACATGGGCGAACCCATGTGATCGATCCGAGGTTGATTGGGATCGATCCTTGATCGATATGTGTACATTTTCTATCGATCAAAAACACCTCCATTTGGCCCGAGATCGATCAAGGACATCCTTGATGTGGTACACAAGCTCCTGTGAAAATTTGGTAGCATTTGGACTTATAGATTTTGAGTTATGATCGATCCAAGTTTGTGTTTGCAAAAGGCTGGTGTTCTCGTATCGATCCATTCGTATCGCTTTCTGTTCGTATCAATAAAGTTAACGTGGCGCTATATTTCAGTATCGATCTACTTTTCATGCCGAGTGACCGAGTCTTCCACTTGAACGTACCTTGTTCATATCAACATGGAGTTATTCTTTCATATCGATGGTAATCGCTTCATTTCATATCGATAAATTGGACTGTATTTCATATCGATGTTTGAGGCTGCTTTGTATCGATAACTTAGAGATTGTCTCGTATCGATCGCATGCAGCTGCTTCTTATCTATGGAATTTGACTTGGTTCCTATCGATAGATGATGCTATTTCATATCGACCGTTTGGTGGCACATTCTAATTGATTGTAGGCCGATTGACACGAACTGTGTAAATGGAATCGATACGAACTAGCTTTGGTTGATGGATATAAAGCGGAGTAAACACGATGGATACGAAATAAATGAGCACGATGGATAGGAAATAGTGTAGGCATGATGGATATGAACCAAAGTAGCTTGAGGGATGGATACGAAATAGATGCTTCTGAGTTGATGGATACGAAATCCCATGGATTTGAATGAAGTTTGTCTTCTTGATTTTGATCATCAATATCTTGAGCATACAAACTCCGATTGACCTAAAATTTGGAATGTTTACTTCTGTAGCTTTGCTTGTCATATCATTTTGATTGTAGCTCGATCCAAACTCAGACAAAATTCACCAGTATCCATAGTAGACCTGTGTATAATCGATCTTTGAGATGGACCGTCTTTAGTATCCAATCAATTCCTTAGTGTCACTGCCTTGCCAAAATGCGGGATAACATTCGCCCCCCAAAGTAAGTCTTGTAAGAACATAATGTGCTTTAAAAAGCTACAAACTTCATTCTGAAAAGTTCTATCCATTTTGTTGAGTAGTTGTTGCCTTTCTGATAAAAGATGCAACACTTGACTGACTCCCAGTAATATAAATGTTGAATTGTTGGCTACCAGTGATTGTGCAGTTCATTGTTGTGATTGAGGGTCGAGTGTAAGCAATTTATTGTTCACTGTTGTAATTGTCACCAGGTGAGCATTCAATTCCTATTAATTTTGAAAATTGAATATTAGTCTGCCATACATGCACGTACGTTTACCTGACTCCTGTTCACATTTGTGCGTTTACGACTCATTTTAAAGTTTTTTTTAATCAAGTTTTGTATCGATCCTCTCCTGGATCGATGTGAAATTCGAGTTGTAACAACGATTGATGGTTGCTTTAGAGTATCCCTTCATATCGAATATCTTCTGGATCGATTTGTGAAGTAGAAAAATCTTCTTCATATCGATGGTAATCGATACGAAACAGTTGGCCCTTTAAAATGTTTCGCAGCACCGGATATGAATTTTTGTGGTCGTTAGATGGATGGATACCAAATTAGTACTTCATATTGATGAAAAAGGTTGATCAATATATAACTTTGCAATTGTCTTATATATCAATGGAGTTGAGCAATCCAGATATGACTTGGTAGTGACGTTCGTATCGATGGGAGCTGATGGATACGAACAGTCCTTTCTTTAGGTCGATGACGGATGGACAGGAAGAAGGCTGCTTCGTATCGACTGAAGAGGAGACCGTCCTACCGGTTAACATAACTGGGAGAAGAATCGTTCCCTCTTGGTTTTCCACCTATATAAATACTTCCCATACTTAGAAAAAATTTCATTGGTCTTCATTCCCATATACTGACTTCGTATCGATCCGAGCAAAATAGAAAATAAAAAAGAACTGCCTTTGACTTTAAATCGAAACTTTAATTCTTCAAACCAATCGCTCAAATTAGGCAATTAATTGACTAAATTCAACTTAAAATGACGAGACTCAAATTCTCATGTCATCCTGCTTGTATTCGTGGCTAATTCTAATGACGAGGAGGAAGGAAATGGGTTGGAGCAAGGTTTTTGTGTTGCTTAGATAAGAAGGAAGGTAGATGGATATGGAGAGATCACTTGTATCGATCGAAGAATCATGATTTGTATCATTTTGAGAGAAACCAAAGTTCATATCGATGGCCATGTATACAGTTTTGTATCGAGAGAGGGAGTGGCTTCGCATTGACTGGAGATAGTTGGAGTTTGTATCGATCCAGGGCGATCGATACGAAGTTCTAATTGCACGATCGATACGAAATATTGGTTCTGCTAATCGATATGAAGACGCGACTCCTGATCTTTATGAGATGAAGGGTTTGGATTGATACGAACCGGCCTTAAGGTGATCGATACGAGTCCTTTAATCTGCCAATTGATACAAATGAGACTTCTGGCAGTCGATCCAAACTTGCATTTTGATGGATACGAACCATTTTCATAGCCGAACATTTGACTCCAGCGAGCTTTAGCCTTGCATATCTGGACTTGACCATTTCACTGCATATCTGACCGCCTTTCGAAGCTCATCGATGGAACAGTAACTTGACAAATTTGATAAATCTTCAAGTTGGATCATTTTTCGAAGTCTGGACGGCCCGGTTGTAATGGTCAGCGGTGACGGTCACTCCGTTGAATTTCGAAGTCTTGTCATTGGAAATCTTGCAAATCCTTTACAAGTTCTTAAGTATTATATAGCATTACACTACACGACACATACACATACTTTACACCGGGGGAACATAGGTTTATTGTCGTCTAATGATGATTTTTACCGAGTTCAATAACTGCGGAACCGGGAAGTCCACAGTTGTAGGATTTTAAAAGTCTATCGCTCCCCGTAATCGAAATGCCGGTTATCGCAACCAAAATTATTAGCGCTGCTCCAAATAAGCTACTAGGAGTGGTCTTTATCGTAAACATCCACAAGATTCTATCCGCTATAATATTTCTGAAGATATGTTAGGAAAGATTTTTTTAAGGCATGGGTTATCACTGGATGATGTCTTACTGTTGGGGACAGAAGATAGATCCCATAACACCCCGAAAGGGTACACAGCCTGCAACAGATTTATGTGTGTAATCGGGACACTTCCTCCTTTTAACCAGTTCATCGAGGAAGTTCTACTTTTCTTGAGGATCGCTCCAACTCAGCTGCACCTGAATGGATATGCCTTACTCAATAGTTTGTTGTCATTTTCATGGAGCACCTCTTCCATCCTCCGACGGTAGAAGAGATCAGATACTTATTCGATATAAAGAGTCATGGGGACAACCCTTCCTTTACTTTCCTAGAAGTAGTTATAAATTGTCAAGTCGTGACCGAGGCTTAGAGTAAGATGAGTTACTTTAAGACCGAAAGGTTCTACGTTCGGTGTCCATCGGGGTTCGCTAGACGGTGCTAGCAAGACATAAGTGCCCTAGCCTCCATGCTGATTAACTGGATAATAGTAGTCGATGTCAAGTTTAACATTTTCTTCCTTTTACAGCTTCAATTCCACGACTTAAAGGTGCTTAGTTTAAGGAGATAGTACGAGTTCGTCAAGAGGTACCCACCAAATATAGAGAGATTGATGAGGTCCTTACGGACGAGAATCTGGTTGTCATTGGGCTAATTAACAAATATCAAAGCATTGGACTCACAGGAGTTCTTAGGATGGCCCCGGCGAGGCAAGCTCGAAGGAGAGTTCCCACGATAGTAACTACTGAACAAGGCAGTGATGAGAATATGACTGCTGGAGATGATCCCGTAGCTGGGCCTTCACAAAGTCATCGCTCTTTAGTGCGGAGGAGAAGAGGCAAGTATACTTCTCGAAAATCTGTAAGGTGAAAAATCGTCGTAGTCTCTTTGCCTGCTGCTAGTCAGGAGATTCCTCTCTCGCAGATGAAGAGCTCCTTTGAGGGATTGGAGGACATCCCCATTCCGGATGACTTGCCTTTGCACCAAGATACGGATTAGAGGGGCTTCAAAGCGCCTTAAACATAGGAAAGCTAAATCCTCCGAATACGGCTATTACAACCGGTTGGTTGGGGGTGTGCACATGCGTACACATCATGGCACCACACAATTTCTAGATACAAGCTATTCATCTCTGGAGATTACCAACTCCGTTTCTCTTTTCATTTTATAGATACGATTTCGAGGCGGGAATCTATGCTTGGTAGTCTCCTTTCTACACGCCATTCATCTAGCTCATATTTCAAGTTTCATAGGCATGAGGCCAATAAAGAATGCTATTACGTCTACTCCAGTCAAGAGAGGGAGTGCTACGAGAGGGAAAGGGATAGGGAGAGGGAGAGGAGTGGCAGTATAAGCGTCGTTCTCGGTTGCGCTCTCCGCCACCTAGAGGTCCAATACAGCCTTCTGGTTTTGGCAAACAACCCTTAGAATCTTCGCGTCAAGTACCACCTTCTCAAACTTCACTACTCGATGAACAACTTTAGAGGACCGAAACTGAGGCCCCTGTCACCATTGAACTAGCCGTTATAGAACCCACCGGGGATGGGGCTATTAGAATCGCTAAGTTGAAGAAGGATTTCTCAAGTGTCTGCTTCGGCGGCTTCATATTTCCTCCACACTCAAAGCAAATACCCATTGAGGTAGAACATATGATGCATGACTATATATATGATGTTTATGGCCTGTATCGAGAATGGATAAAGACTATAGAGAAAGCATCGGTGGTGACCTTCGAACGGGAGAAGACAATTGAGAAACTGGGAACCGATCTTGCTTAGAAGGACCGTATAGTGAAAGTGCTCACTATTCAGAACGACACTTTAAGGAACACAGAGACAAAGGCCTTGAAGAAGGTTGATGAGGCGAACAAGAAGATGGAGCATATAAGACAAGAGCACTTAACTTTGGTCGATGATATGGGCCACAGAAACGCCGCTGTCACAGCTAAGAGAGATAATGCACTCAAGGAGCTCAATGAGATTAAGGTGAAGTATGTTGAGGTCATCAAAGAGAAGGATGACGCTAATAAGGCCTCCCAAGAGGCATGTGATCAAGCTGTAGAACTTAGGAATGAGCGGGAAGCGACTGTCTTAAAGGTGTAGAAAGCCGTGGCCAGGATTGAGATTGAGGCTAGAGCGACAGAGGCCAGGCTAGAGGGTGACATTAAAGATCTCCTCATTACATATAATGTCAATGTTCTGAAGCATCGAAATATGGGCTGGCTTGAAGATTATCCATCACATCTATATAATGCCTGGTGTTTCTTGGTTGAAGATGAAAAAGCAGAGCATCATACTAAGTCTATCGATGAGTTCAAATTAGAGAATCGGGTGCTAAATGAGGATGAGAGAAAAGTTCTCTATGATGCCACTATCGTATTTGAAAAAGAGAGACTCGACAATTAACATTCGAAGGCTGGAGAGGGTTCTGGCGTTGAGCATCATGATACGGGCTTTGCAATTCCTATGCCAATCCATCCCGAATCTACTCCAGCGGTTGATCCTCCATCTATGCCTGCTTACAATCCTAATCAACCACAATTGTCTCCGCCTCACGAGCATGCCCCTATAGTTGCTTCAGCTCACTCACAATCCAATTTGAGGAAGGTGTTATGAACTTTTCTCGCATTTATTCAAAGTCGGAAGCATTTTCTGAAGTAGTCACTCACACCTTTTCTCTTACCTTAATTCAGCGATAGGAGCCGCACCGACCAGGCCCCTGTAACCCAAGAGCTGCATAATGAGCAGGAGGCCTTTATGATGGAGCAACCACAATAATGGCCACTTCACCAACTGAGGGAGTGCAGGGGAGTGCTTTTACTTTTGACGAGCAGATGATGGAAGAACTCCTTGGTCATCAAAGTGACCCACTTACCAACCTACTATTCATCATGGGCAAAGGTGCACTTATGGCCAGCTCTTTGGACCCAACTGGTAGCATCCCCGTAGACACTCAGGCAATTCATAAAGAAGAGATAATAGCTGAGATTAATACCGAGATGGAAGTAGCCACACAAGCTAGTGGTATTGGAGGTGGTATGGCGGGTCCTGGCCCAGCTCCTCTGCGAATGATTTTTCTCGATGGTACAGTTGTCGACACTGGTGTGCCTCCTTCGTCTTCCGACATCGGGAGCGCTCCTATTCCTCCAACTCCGCGTTCAGAAAGTATTCCAATTCCTATGAGTTTGGAGGAAGAGATTACCATAATTCCTCCAGCTGGAGACCAACCACCAAAAGGTAAAGGCTCGAAGAGGCACTTGAGCGGTAGCTCTAGAGGGTTAACGCCGAGGAAGAAGAAAAAGAAACCGAAGGAGTAGACATGCCTTCTTGCTTCCTTTTTTGGTAAATATATAGGAATTTGTTTTTGTTTTTTGTATTTCATGTATAGATACGGGTTCGGCCCCCGAAAGTAGGATTTTTTTGCATAGATCTCATGTATCTATTTTGCTTTTAAAGGATAAATAAAACAGAATTTCCTTTTGCTCTTTGTATAATTCAAGTTCATTTGTTTAAATATTTTAGCGCTCGAATTTCCATTCAATGTACTTGTGAAGCTTTGGCCTCTGAATCAGACTCGAGTTCGGTTGTTATGTCCCAGATTTATGGCTTTGGGTCATAACCGAATGTTAAGTCAAGTCCCAATATTGTATTCTCTTGATCAGTTGTTGGTATTTGAGTTTTGCCCCCAGTTCCAAGGATAAGATGAAGTGGTTGGTCGGTGGTCGCTTTCCACCTTTGATAAATCGAGCTTAACCTAGTCGAAACTCGACGAGTTCGAGTGGTTGGATCACACTCTCTCATCTATCGGTAATCGCATCCACACTCTGGGGATTGCACTTGTGTGTCGGCGATCAGTCACGCCCGTTCAATGTTTAGAGGTATGCCCGTGCTCCAGGGACTTAAGTTAATTTAGGAATGGTCGGTCACACTCGTTTGATATTTAGAATTTTGTTCGCACTCTGGGGACTTAGATCGATTCGTGGGTGATCAATCACACTCAATTTGTGTTTGTACTCTGGTCCGCACTCCAGGGATTTGGAGGTTTCTCATGGGCGGTTAGTTCACACCCGATTTGTGTTTATACTCCAGCCCGCCCTCTAGGGACTTACAGTTAGCAGATGGGTGGTCCGTTATACCCATTTTGATGTTTATAGTCTAGTTCACACTTTGGGAATTTGGAGTTGGTTACTAGACGGTCGATCGCATCTGTTTTGTGTTTTAGGATTTTGTTCACACTCTTGGAACGATAAATTTATTAGGATCATGGACGGTCGGGTCACATCCACCCTGAATTAACAAGTGAGGTCGTTGGACAAACAGATCCATCCTCCTCGAACTTGGATTAAACATGGGCGAAGTCGTTAGGTGGATAGATCCGCCCTCTTCGAACCCACGGTTGTAAGTATATGCTCTAGCTCGCACTCTGGGAGCCGGATTTATTAAGAGGATTATCATGTATCAATCCTTTTTTGGTTTCAGTGTGATGGCTTGCCCCTGAGCTTGGGTTTCACTTAGTGAGTGACCGATCATATCACAGTCACTCCCTATTTGAATAAGTCCCTATGTAGGGTGGAACTTAGCTCTCCGTGCATGGTTATGGTCGCATGACACATTTTAAGAAATACTGCTCTGGCTCGAAGAGATTGCATTTTATTGCTGAAATAAGAAAGTATGGAACAGTAGTTGCCTTATTACAAATTCAAATTTCAATGGATAAATAAATTGTATATACAAAGCAAACTGAATGAATAAATAAAGCCTGTTATGTATAGTAGTGACGAAGACTCTCGCTGTTCTATGCTCTTAGCAAAGTGAGCCCATCAATGATCGATAATTTGAATGAGCCATCTTCGAGTCTTTGTTCAATAATATACGGTCTCTCCCATGTTGGTTTCATATGCAAAGGGACCAGGTAAATTCTCTTGAGGAAGAGATTGCCAAGTTCAAAGATTCGGGGTCAGACCTTAGTATTGTACAATCGAGCAACTCGACTGCGGTACGCGGCTGCCTTCAAATCAGCCACTTCATGCTTCTCGTCTAATAAGTTCAAAGATTCAGTAAGTAATATAGCATTTGTCTTTGGATCATAATAAGTGACACGATGAGAAGGTACTTCCAGTTCAATTGGAATGGCGACTTCTGAGCCGTCGGAAAGTGAAAATGGGGTGTGGTCGGTCGCTGATTTATGGGTTGTTCGATATGCCCATAGGGACGTAGGAAGTTTATCGACCCATTTACCCCTTGCCTTTTCCAATCTTTTCTCCAGGATGGACTTTATAACTTTATTTACTACTTCGACCTATCCATTCACTTGAGGGTGTGCAATTGCAGAGAACTTCTTTTGGATATGGAATCTTTGACAGAAATTCTTGAACTCAAACACTATCGAATTGGGATATATTTTTAATGACGATGGTATATGGGAGACCAAACCGACAGATAATGTTACGCATCACAAAGTTGATCACTTTCTTCATTGTGATTGTGGCAAGGATCTCGGTTTTCATCCATTTGGTAAAGTAATCAACTGCAGTGATGGTGTACTTCATGCAACCTTTGGCTAGAGGTAAAGACCTAATAATATCGATGCCCCATATTGCGAATGTCCATGGACCGACCATCTGGGTTATTTCGGTAGGTGGGGGTTTCGTAATATGAGCATGTTTTTGACATCTATCACATTCCTGGTGTAATCTGATGCGTCATGATTTACAGTCGGCAATGAGCATATCGAAGTACTTTCTTATCAAGAGCTTGCCCTCTGGTGTGATCTCTACATTCTCCTTCGTGCACATCGTGTAATACTCGTTTGATTTCATTGGGCGACACGCCAGAGTAAAGGAACAGGGTATCCTCTTCTATTCATTTCTCCATTCTGGATAGTGAATCGCGAAGCCTTCCGAAGAACTTGTCTTTTCTTACTTCTACGCTCTGGCAAGGTACCATGCTTGAGATACTTCCTGAACGGAATTATCCATGATTCCTTATCGGGTATGGCTTCAGGTACCCAGTCGGCCTCCACTTGATCAATACTCCAGGAAGATAGTGTCTCAACGGTAATGAGTCCCATTTGTTGTGCCTCACCGATGCTGGCTAACTTTGCCAAGGAATCGGCCTTCTGATTATGTTCTCGGGATATGCAATATGTGGCGTAAAAATCGAACTGATTCAATATTTCCTAGACCTAAGCAAGATAAGCAGCCAGTCTCCGGTCTTTGGCCTGTTATTCACCCCGAACTTGGCACACGACCAATTGTGAACCGTAGTAAATCTCTACAGCAATAATTCTTATATCTCTGGCAAGCCTTAGTCCGACGAGCAAGGTTTTGTATTTGGCCTCGTTATTGGTAACATGAAAATCGAACTTCAAAGCATAGCTTATAGATCGACCTTTAAGAGTTTCAAGCACAATTCCAGCGCCTGAGCAGCGGTCATTTGATGCACCATCAATATTTAGCTTTCAGACATATTTGGGAGATTCACTAGTTTCGGGAAAGTCCTCCGGGATAGTGAATTTGACGATGAAGTCTACTAGGACTTGTCCTTGAATAACTTGCCTTGATGTGTAAGTGATGTCAAACTGACTTAGCTCGATATTCCACTTGACTAACCTACCAGACGTCTTATGCCGCACAAGGACCTGTCGTAACGACATGTCAGTGTATATAGTGATAGGATAAGCCTGCAAATATGGGCGAAGCTTCCTCGAGGCAATGACAAGACTAATCTAACTTCTCCTATGTTGGATAATTTCTGTCTGCTTCGCTCAGTCGTTTGCTGATGTAATAGACTGGCTGTTATATCCGGTCCTCCTCCCAAATTAAAGCAGCATTTATTCCATTTTCTGACGCTGCCAAGTAGATGTACAGTCTCTCATGATCAATAGGTTTTGACAGAATGGGTGGTTCGGATAGATGTTGAACCAGTGCTTGGAATGCGCCCTCACACTCTATAGTCCATTTAAAGTCCCACTTACCATTTCTGATTAGATCGAAGAAGGGAATGCATTTGTCGGTGGATTTTGAAATGAACCTGCTTAACGTTGCAACCTTTCCATTGAGGCTTTGAACTTGCTTTATAGTCCTTGGAATCTCAAGATTTCTAATTGTCCAGATTTTCTTTGGATTGGCTTCGATTCCCCGAGCATTAACGATGAATCCAAGGAATTTTCCAAACGCGACCTCAAAATGACACTTCAACGAGTTAAGTTTCATTCTGTACTCTCGGAGGATGTTGAAAATCATTTTTAGGCATTTGATATGATTGGTGGAGAATCATGACTTCACAAGCATATCATCCATATATACCTCCATGGTTTTCTTGATCTGGTCAGCGAACATTCGGTTGATGAGTCTTTGTTAGGTTGCCCCGACGTTCATAAGTCCGAACGACATCACTTTATAAAAATAGAGTCCAGATCAGTGACAAAGCTGGTATGCTCCTGATCAGGTAGGTGCATCGGTATTTGATTGTAGCCAGAATATGCATCCATAAAGGATAAGAGCTCATGTCCAGCCGTTGAATCTACGAGCCGATCAATTCGGGGAAGTGGAAAACTGTCCTCAGGGAAAGATTTATTTAAGTTTGAGTAGTCCACGAAAGTTATCCATTTCTTATTAGGTTTCCTGAAAAGTATCGGGTTGGAAACAAATTCTGGATACAATGCATCCCAAATAAACCCTTTCGACCTGAGTTTATCCACCTCTTCCTGTAGGGTGGTAGATCTCTCTAAATCCATAACATGTCTTTTTTGCTTGACCGGGACATACCGTGGGTCAATATTCAACGTATGGCTCGCAATGTCCGGCGAGATCCCACACATGTCAGAGTGCGTCAAGGCAAACACATCGAGGTTTGCCCAGAGAAATTCAACCAATTCCTCCTTAATCCGTTGCCTTAGCTGAGATCTAATCTTTACCATTCCAGAATCATCGTCATTATCGATCAGAACATCGATCGTTGGCTCAGTCAAAGAAGCCTGACTGTCTTTGACTTCGTTCTCGTTTTCAGTATCTTTTGGGTCAAGAACTCTTGGGAATTGGTTGTGATGCCCGAGCCTTGGCCCGGGAAATTATCCGAAAATCGTACGTAGAGAAATTCCTTTACGCCCTTTCCCTTCTCTTTTCGCTGCACCTCCCTTAGCTCAGCAACATAACAGGCCCGTCCAGCAGCCTGGTCTCCTAGAACAACTCTGCCTCCATTGCCGGTAGGGAATTTCAAAGTTAGACACCAAGGGGCGATAGCAGCCCTGAACTCAACTACGGCTAGTCGGCCCAAGAAAGCATTGTACGGTGAGTCAATATCTAATACAATAAACTGCAATATCTGGACTCTTCATTGATCTCCAACTTCAAACTCCATTGGTAGCTCCACCAACTCAGTGGGTATAGTCGCACTCCCATTGAAGCCACGAATAGGAGACTAACAAGGCATCAAATCTTTCTCGTCCATCTTCATTTGATCATAGACTCGCTTAAAGAGTATGTTCACTAAACTTCCATTGTCGATTAAGATCCTCTTCATCCAAGTAAGATCTATCTGAGATAAAATGACTAGCGGATCAATGGTACGGGCTGCGACTCTATCGGCATCCCTGTCTTGAAATACGATGTCATCTGTCATCGTTTTCTGTTATTTGGCCGGATCCCCATCTTCCAAGTTACTACAACATTCGAAGCTTGCATGCCCAATAAAGCTAGCATATGACTCTATTTCCCTCCAGCTCTGATCCGCTGGATGAGAATCACCACTAACAGTGTTAATCACTAACCTCCCGCCGGTACGTGCGGGTTCCTTCGGTCTAAACTAATTTGGTATTTGATTTTGATTTGATGGGCCCGCACCTACAGCCTGTGGCGCCCAAACGAACTGTTCCAACTTTCTTTCTCAGATTAACTTCTCGATAATATACTATAGATGATGACACTCGTTTGTGCCGTGGCCACAACTATCGTGAAATCTTAAAAACTTTCCAGTTTGAATCTGTTTCTATGACGATTGCTTCAGAGCCAGTTTCTTATATTGGATAGTATTACAAGTTTGCAAGTACAAATTTTCCAGGGATGTATTTAAAGGAGTATAGATGTCAAGCATGGGAGCTCTACATTGTGGTCCGCGATTCTGATCCCGCTTCCTACCTTGATTTCCATCGCCTTTCTGTTGATTCTGCTTATTCTGTATATTTAACCGCACCTTTGCGGAACTCTCTTCGGTTTTTTTCAAAGTGACATTGCATTGGATTCCTTCCACACCGGGCCCTATGTCATCCTTTTTCCTAGACTGTTTCGTATCATCTCTCCTCAAGTACTGAGGTGCCTTGGAATAGAAACAGTCTAATGGAATTGTCATTAGGGTTACTAATCTCAGTGCATGCAACGTGGAACCTCCCCGGCTAATGTTTGAGTGTCTCTCCGGGAGCTTTAGTGACACTGGACAAGGTATTAATATCTTTGGGTCTTGTGACATGCATGCGAAACTGTTCAACAAACTTCGTTGCCAACTGGTCGAAACATGAAATAGATCGGGATGGTAGGCGACTAAACCACATGGTCGCAATGGCCCATAGGAAGATTGGGAAACTTCGGCATTTGACTTCATCATCATCCCGTACGGCATTCATCAACCATTCATACTTTAAAAATGTGCTAGTTAGGGTCATAACTCTTTTCATAAATAGGTAGAGTTGGCATTATGAATCGCCGAGGCGGTTCATCGTAGAGGATGTCATCGGTGAAAGGGGTATGACTCCAGGAGATTCCTCGGTCATCATTGGTGACGCTTTGGCTTTCATGATCATTTGACAGATCATTTTCGGGATGTCTAGCATCTGGACATTTTGGGCATGCTGATCCAAGGTGCGGTCGGGTTCCACAATGCAAGGATGGGCCGGACATGGTCGACGGTCCATATCTCGCCTCCTTGGCTGTAGGTCTTCAGGAACATAAGGCTTAGGAGTATAATCATGCTAGCGATGGTTCAGATCCGTTTGGTTCTAAGTGTCAGCTTCCAACTCGATGGCAATGGCAGTAGCATGATTTTCAATAGTGTGATAAGGGACCGTCCTTCCTTAGGTGGAGGGTCCGGTCTGGTGTCTGGTTGATGGACCAACTCTCGGTTACCCAAGATTCAAAATGCACTGATGCCGGTAGACTGTGCATAACTTCCATCCAACCGTGGGCGTGTGGATCTGTGATTGTAACCAGAAAAAGTAGAACTTTAAGTAGATGAGTAGGAAGCCTAATCCCTTCTAGATCTCCTTCGTCTTTCACGGTTCAGCTGATTGGTTAACTCCACGTTGGCACGGAGCTACTGGATAAGCTGTTGGCGGCTTTGAGTCAACTCTTGCATCAGTAGTTGGAACTCCTCCTTGATGACAGAGCATTGTGGATCCAAAGGTACAGCAGCATTCTGGTCTGTAAAGTGAAGTTGTGCAGGGTTCTGCCTATCTCGTCCTTTTGGATCTGCAGCGGTTGAGGTAGTCCTGGTAGCAACCATGGTGAATAGCGAAGTTCTCTCCTAGACTTGGTGCAAATCCTAATAGGATGGAAGAACTTCTAGGTTTGAGATCTGGATCTTCTCCTTAGATTCTAGCAATCTAATATCAGCAGTAGATCCAATGAGCGGCAGAAAAGATTGGTATTCTTGGTGAAAGTACCAAAGTTTTGTACCAAAATTAGGAACAACACTCTTCAGATGTGTTTGAAGAAATAAAATAAAGAAAGTAAATGAAAAATGAGGCAGATCTAACAAACCCACCAATCAACAGATAAGTAAAAATGCAGAAACACATAAGTTTAGAGTAGTTCGTCATATTGCCTACGTCCACTATGAAATGATTGATGTTATTGAATTTGATTTGCTGATTACAAGAGATTACAATATTACAACAGTGATTTCAGCAGAGTATCAATGTAGAGAAGCCAAAAGTCCCTTTCTAGAGGCATTGAAGTGCTATTTATAGGCGTAGGCTGAAAATATTTGACTTAGATCTTGGAATACTCCTTTTTATACGCGGACGAGCCTACATGATCGATCCGAGGTTGATTGGGATCGACCCCTGATCGATACGTATACATTTCGTATCTATCAAAAACAATGCCATTTGGCTTGAGATCGATCAAGGATGTTCTTGAGGTGGTACGCAAGCTCACTTGAAAATTTGGTAGCATTTGTACTTATAGATTTTGAGTTATGATCGATCCAAGTTTGAGTTTCCAAAAGGTTAGCGTTCTCGTATCGATCATGCATATCGCCTTTTGTTCGTATCGATGCTATTCATGTCGATGAAGATGATATGGCACTATATTCCAGGATCGATCCACTTTTTATACCGAGTGAACTAGTCTTCCACTTGAACATGCCTTGTTCGTATCAACATGCAGTCATTCTTTGGTTTTGAGGGTAATCGCTTCATTTTATATCGATAAATTCGACTGCATTTCGTATCGATTTCTAAGGCTACTTCGTACCGATAACTTAGAGATTGTCCCGTATCGACCGCATGCAGATGCTTCGTATCGATGGTGTTTGACTTGCTGTCGACAGACGATGCTATTTCGTATCAACCATTTGGTGGCACATTCGTATTGATCGTTGGCCGATTGACACGAACAGTGTAAATGGAATCGATACGAACTAGCTTCGACTGATGGATACGAAGCGGAGTAAACGGGATGGATACGAAATAAAATGAGCATGATGGATACGAAATAGTGTAGGCATGATGGATACGAACCAAAGTAGCTTAAGAGATGGATACGAAATAGATGCTTATGAGTTGATGGATACGAAATCCCATGATACGAATGAAGTTGGTCTTTTTAATTTTGATCGATGAACATCTTGAGGATACGAACTCCGGTTGACTTTAAATTTGGAACATTTGCTTCTATAGCTTTACTTGTTATATCATTTCGATTGTAGCTCGATTCAGTATCGGACTAAATTCACCAGTATCCAAGTAGACTTGTTTATAATCGATCTTCAGGATAGACCATCTGCGGTTTCTAGTTAATTCCTTAGTGTCATTGTCTTGCCAAAAGGCAGGATAGCAACTTTAACACACAGTCATGATAGCATTAATCTGGTTCATATTGCTATCTTAAACAACATGAGGTTGATTCGAGATTGTATTTTGATTTCCAAGGTTTGGATCTGGCTGACTTGGGAATATGCCTCGTTCACGTTCACTCATAGAAGTGGCTAATTGACTCATTAGAATTTCCAGTTTAGCAATTAATTAACTCGTATTTTGTATGCATAAGGTTGATAAATTTTACAAATTGCTATTTTATTGGAGGTTTTGAGTGGTTGCTTTAGCCAAAGTTTCAAGATTTTTCTCAAGTGAAGCCATTCTTATCATCTTGGGGAGTGAAAGATTATTGCGGTTGATTTTGAGATGGAGCCATAAAATTTTGTTAAAAACGGTTGGGCCAATAAGGAGGTTTCGATGCATTGTTCGAAAATACTTGAAAATTGGGATGAACCAAATTCATATTAGAGTTATTTTGGTTCCATGCAAAATTAGGATGATTTCTCCAATCGCGATTGTACGTTGGCGAAACACTGTCTTTTTTAACCTTATTAAAAGCATTGAATTGTACTAATGATTGAGGGAATTGATTGGCGATGTTATTTGGATCGTTGCATTTATAACACAATGGTTGGGAAGCTTGGTTTATTTGGTAGGATGAGAAAACATTATTGAATTTTCTAATCATTGTATCGATTTTCGCTTCCAAAGCTAAAAATTTCTCTTTAGAACGTTCCCATTGGGATGATTTTTTGGCCAAGTTTTCAAGGAGTTGCCAAGCATCATCATGATTTTGGGCGAGAAAATTGCCTTGGCACATCGTCTAAAATTTGCAAAGAGCCCATTTTTCAAAAATTATGGTGTGAACATTTTATCAAAAGCTTTTTAAATCTTTCAAAGTATTTTCTAAAAGGTTCGCCCCTGAATTGCTGAAAATTCACAATTTTTTTCGCATCATGGTTGTTTTTTCAAGGGGTAGAACTTTTTTAAGAAAACTTTAAGGAATTCATCCTAAGTTTTGATCAAGTTCGAAGGTAAGCTGTACAATCAGTTTTCCGCATAATCAGTAAGAGAGAATGGATTTCCATCGTCACATAATTTGGAATTTAATGGTTGCACATACTTGTTCGAATTTCGTTAAAAAGATATATGGGTCATTGTGTTCAAAATAGCCAGATTTCGGGAGCATGGCAATATGATTTGAATAAATTTTGAAGTGATTACCCGTTGAGGCAGGTAAGGTGATACAAAATGGAATAGAAAGTTTGTCAGGAAAGATTCTATCCATGACAGTTTGGGGAGAGTTTTTATCATCAATCATTAGAGGATCATTTTTTTGAGTTAAACGATTCGCTCTTGTCTCATGGGTCCAAATACTCATGCACAAGCGAAAAGGTCAAGGAGAGAGACGTGAGAACCATGGTTAAGGGAATGAAACAAGGTTTAGAGAATGAAATGAAGTGAAAAAATATTTTCTTTTGTTTTTTAAAGGAAAAATATTTACCAAAAAGAATTTATTTTTCAAAATGGAGATTTGATTTGTTTTTTTTTGGACTTTAAAATTTTTTGTTTACTTTTTTTCGAATTTTTTTTTGGATTTATGCTTTTGTTTTTAAAATTAAATCAAGGAAAATGCTTTTTTTTGAATTTTTGAAATTGTTTAAATTTTTTTGGGCTTTTTTTAAAAAATTAAGTTAAAGAAAATGTGATTTTTTTTTATCATATGCATGAACTAATGCAACTAAATGAATGCAATGACTTAACTACAAATTTTCTGTCCTTAGCAGCTCATAACCAAAAATTGTATAGTCACACTTTGACTTAATTCAACAAAATAGTTCTTAGCCAGGCGATAAACATGAGTTATCGGTGCACCACAAATCACCATAGCAATACAGCCGAAGGTTTAGGTAACTTCAGAGAAACAATCATTATAATATTTATGAATCACCGTAGTATTTATAAATGATAATTACTCTGCCAGAGCCTAGACACCAAGAAATAAATTTTTAAAAGAAGACAACTTTTCAAAATACAATTAAGCTCCAAATAAGCCCGTGACACCCTTAATCCCACCATCTAACCGTTATTATTAGTCAAATTCTAAGACAATATGTGATTTGTGGGCCAATGAAGGAGTGATGAAATCCCCTACCTTATGTGAAGTTGGGTATTGCCATTAGAAAAGAAAATAAGATGAAATGGATGAAAAACATAAATTAAACATTTATTAACAATGCAACTACGAATGAGATTTGATTTTGTTTTTGGATTTTTAAACTACAAGCAACCATCAATGCAAAGAAAATAAAAACAATAGATAAGAGCATAATATCAGAGCATGCAGAATTATTAGCAATTTTATTTATAAGCAGCAATTTTTTTAGCAAGTAAAGCAGAACAATTTTTTTTAAGCAAGCACTTCTTCTCCTTTTAGCTTTCTGCTTTTGCAATCTAAAAAAGTGTTGAATAAGATATTATTTTTGTGATTTTCTTAAGAGAGGAATTTAGCAAACGTAATTCACACCACACTTGGAAATTTTCAAACTCACCCAACAAACCCGAACTTTCACAACGCCAAATAATTAAACAAAAAAAACACAACAATGACCCAAAAAGTAAAAATAAAAATAAAAGCCTACTTATTAAAACTAGGAAATTATTGTCAAGGACAAAATTTCACAGCTTTTTAGACTCAAGGACAAACCTTCAATATTTTATCCTGAAAGACAACTTTCTGTACGTATCAGTTTTTAGTTATTGATAGCAGTTTTTAGGTATCAGTTTGTAGTTATTGGTAGCAGTTTTTAGGTATCAGTTTTTAGCTCGGTAGCTGCTTTGTTGTCCTTATGAATAATTTTGGAAAATGTTTGTCCTTATGAATAATTTTTAGAAGAATGTTTGTTCTTGTGGTAAAAATATTGAGGTCGTGTCCTTGAGGCAAAAAATATACAAATCTTTGTCCTTCAAATTAATTCCCCCTATTAAAACACTCACACACAACAATTTAAAAATTCCAAGACACAATTTTACAAGCCAAAAGAAATTTTCTCAACCTAAAACAAATTAGCACTTGAAATCAAAATTCCAAAATCAGTTACCCAAACAATCAACAAACAGAATTATTTGCTAGAGTCTGGTCGCGAGATATGTTTTAGGCAAATTGAGGGTGAACAGAATTTGTCGATTTAGGATTTTGGGTTTGAGTGATTTTGGGTTCAGATTTTGGTAATCGAGTTGCGTGCGTATTTGCTGATTTGAGGAGACAGAGTATATCATGCTCTGGTATTGCATGTTCTGGTGTTTAGAGATTGGCGTGAGAGAGTATTTAAGGCAGGGTGGTTGGAGAAGTAGATTGATAGGTGTGGAGTCGTAGTCGGTGTTGGTGAAGTTGCAGATAGTTTGGGTACGAAGAACATTAGGTGCGGGTTGTTGTGGATGAGTTTGAAGGAGTAGTTACGATTATGAGCAGTGATGAGGTTGTTGTTTTGCTGACGAGCTCGCAATGATGATGATAAGTTGGGTGGTTGCAGTGGATAAAGAGGTTAACAAGGAGTGAGTTGTTTCAGGTGATGCTGTGTGTACGTTGAAGGCAGTGAGATGTATGCTGGTTTAAGGCAATGTTGTTTGCGGATTTGGTGGTTGGTAGGGAGATGATTTGGCAGAGGATGCAATGTGTGTTAGCAATTAAAGTTTGATTGTACAGGGGTAGTTGTAGGGGTTAATTGATGTGGATTTGGATTGTTGCAGGTGGTGTTTCGGGAGACGTTGATGAAGGAGCAGCTAGTGGTGGTTGATGGAGGTGCTGTTAGAGGTGATTCAGTGAGGAATAATATGGTATGCTGTTGTTAAATGATGCAAGGTGAGGTTGCCTACGTAGTGAAGTGTGATTAATGTAGTGATGGTATTTGCAGGTTAAGTTGTGGCAGTGAACTTGCGGTGTAGGAGGGTACTGTGGTGTAGATTGGTGAGGGAATTAAAATAGAGAATGGAGGTGGAGTTTGGAGGTCGGGTTGAAGACTAGGTTGCGATTGTATTGATGGAAGGAAGATGAAGTTTTGGGAAGTTTCAGGAAATGAATGGTGAAGGAATTTGACAGAGGGAGGGTTTGTATGATGTAGTAGATGTAGTAGTAGGTGAAGGAGTATTGTTGCACAATGAAATGCAATACCAGATGCACCTTAACGATGCACACAAAATAAACAAAGAAATGCAGCAATGTAACTGCTTGTACTACAATAATGTGCTGGTGAATGTAAATTTGTTTTAATGAAAACTGTCACAAATGCAATGTACAGCAAATGAGATAGTTGAAAACAGAGAACAGAAATGGAAATGCAAATGCAATTGCAACGAAAACAAAAAATGAAAATTGAGACAATGTAAACTTGTTGATGGCAAATGCACAAAACAGAGACAACTGAAAACAAAAGCTAGGACAACAACATATGCAATGAAACTTTTTTTTAACAACATGGAACAAGATAGAAAAAAAACGTAAAAATAATAATTCGAAGTGTAAAATTAAATTTAAATTGCTTTCCCCGGCAATTGTGCAAAAACATGACGATGGAAAATTCTACCGACTAGAAAACCATCGAAAATATTGTTATAAAATCACAAGCGCGTGGCGTACAATCGTAGTACGTATGTGAGTACGGGTTGATCTACGAAAAAAGAGTTAATTTTTAAATTTACTCAATAAAATTAGCCTAAAAATTAAGAGGAGATTTAGCTAAAACTGTAGAAAAATGAACTAAAATAGAATGTAAATGAGAGTAAAACTATGAGATTAAGAAGCAATTTAGAGGCAAATCCACTTTCAGTTATTCATATAAATCAACATAAAATTCACATATAATCTCTCATTTAAATTTTAATTAGAAATGATTAATATGTTTATTATAAGTATGGTTTATTTGTGCTATTAATTAGCACAACTTAAATTATCAAACTCTAACACACCATTCAAATCACTTATCAATTCTCATGAAAATGACATGAAATTAAAAATAGAATCAATTTTAAGCATGATCTATTTACTATGAATAGTAACATAGATCATCAAATTTTGATTGTAGTTTGACTTTAGTCATCAAAATCATTTAGGCAAATGATAAAATAGTTTATGTTTGTTTGGATTAAGCATAGTCTATTTGAGATGTCAGCATAGACTATCAAATTCAATAAAAAATAAACATAAACTACTATCATTCATAATTTCCATTAGGCACAAGAGAGGGACTACAAATACAACTATGTTATGTTGATTTAGTATGATTCATGAGAGCTTCATTACCGCTAAATTGAAGGGGATTAGCTTCTCATAATTGAATTCATCTCAACAAAAAATGGTTTTAACATGAAAAACAAGGAAAATAAATGATAATCAAAAGAAAAGAGAACTACCTACTTGCATAAAATAAATCTAAACTAATTGCATGAATTAAGTCTGTACTATTAACATGAAATAAAAGAGACATAAACTAACATTAAAGAGCATGAAACCAAATAGCATAAGAAAAAAGAGCATGTAAACAAAAGCAAATAAGAAGACTAAGAAGCTATTAAAAAGACATTTATTTATCATTAATTTTGCGGCTACAACATTGCATAAAAAGAGAAGAGCTCATTAGATGAAAAACTAGTTAGTGGACTATCAAAAATGGCCTTGAGACTGTGTAGCCTCTAAGATAATCATTAGGAAATTAATTGATCCCCACTAACATGCCTTTAAATCTCCACCAATATGTGCATATGCTTTTAATTATGATCCATTAGCTAGTAGGCATGTGGGCTCCTCTATGCTGATTATTTCTTTTCTTTTCTACATTCTTTTGGTCTTGAACACTTGTGCATGCATACATCCATGAAGATCCATCCAATTTGCACTCAACTTCCAAAAAATACAAATAAAAATTTGCAAATAAATTTTCTAAAAATTAATTCATACACAAAATTACCATTTTGTCCCCAAATGTAGATGCATGATTGATGATTTGAAAACAATTTAGATTTTGGTTTAAACATGTAAAATACCATAATATGCTCACTTATTTTAATAAAAGAAGATTAAATATTAGAGCATAAATATACACTTTTGCATGCACAATATAATTTGATTTTTTTTAAACTTAGGATGTTAAATTAGAAGCCATGGAGGATGCTAAGGGCTTAGGAAATTTGCGAAGGGAAAAGAAATGAGAAAAAATGAAAAATAGAATTAGAAAATTGGTATATATATTATGTATACATGTTAAATTACTACTTTAACCTTGGTACCTTGCTCTCCTCTCCCTGAATGCCACCTCATTCTCTCCCTCTACATCATCATGGACCAGCCTCCATGTAGCCACCCTCCTTTTACATCAAAGCACACACCCATTTATGCTTAGTTGTACTCTCATCTCCTTATGTTGCATAATGTATCTTTATGTATTAACACACACACATATATATATCCTTTTTTATTTCTTTTATAAACTTAAATACATATGAATATACACATTCACATACCTCCCATATGGTTCTAACTTATTCTTTTATTGAATGTATATGTGTGTATAAAAGTGTCACGACATTTTCGATAACTTTAGTCGAAAATCCAAAAACGAATTCTGGTCACATTTTCTGTTTTCCATCGAACTACATAATTTTATAGATAAAATTTGAAAACTATTTCTTCATCAATGGTTATTATTTAAAAGAGTTTTATTTTCATTATAAAGCCCATATACTGAATATTTAAAATTAATTAAATATTCGCAAATTAAAGTTGTGAAATTTAGGGACGTTACATTCGTCCCCCCTGAAAGAATTTCATCCCCGAAATTACACCTCAACCTATCCTAGAAAACATTTAAAACTATACATTAGTTCGTATGATATACATAACTTATTCTTATACAAAAATAAGATTCAATCACTACTCAAATACATCACTTCCAAACCTGTATCGCTCACCTGATTTTCGAGTGCGGACTTTGATTAGGCTCCTTGATTTGGAACCAATGTTCTCCTTACATAGCGATAACTATGATAGAAAATTTTGGTCCCTTACCAAAAATCGTCTTCAAGTGCACGGTGTTAAAAACCGAGTAATAGATCCTTATTTGGAATGGTGTGAAACACCACAAAGCCTTGTACTCGAATCTTAGATCAAACTATATGGAAACAAGAGATGATCTATATCCAACTTATGCACTTATCTAATTGGTTCTCTATATTACCAATTTTACTCCCATTAAACTATTTATGAAAAAATTTCATAAATTGATTTAGGTTCAACCTGTATAATAGTCCACTCCATCCTAAGAGTATGTACCCCTATTTGATTCAACTATTTCATTTTGCATTTATTTCCCTAAGAAAATTCAAGATCCAAATACTCGGGTTTTATTTCATTTTTTTTGAAATAGAACTCTATGTTTTAATCATAGAAAATATGTACATATAGCCCGATTAACTCTAAAATGATACTAAGGAACTGGGTACTACCAAGCAGTATCATACACTCCCTTACTAAGAAGGGTAATACTCAACATAAGTGTTTACAATCCGAACACGTCTCTTCTCCACTTTTAAGTTATTTTCAGGCCACTAAAACTAGTTAACTTAAAAATATTTCTATTATTTCAAAATCTCACTTCGGAAAAAATACCATACATTTTCCAACAAAATATTTATCACTAACTTGCCTTGGGTTCGTTCGGGTTGAACTTGTTTCGATTGTACAATGATAAAGAGAATAATTTACTAAGTACCCCACAGTGTTCGCCTAGGCAAAACATCTGATCGTCACTTAGAAGATTATCTAGATTATCATAAAACAATAAAGACTCATTTTCCCAAACTAATCCAAAGAAAATAGTTCTTACTTAACATTTTCATCCCTAAAATTTTGTTCTAGAACCAAGATTGTGACGATCCACATTTCAAAAGGTTTAAGTCGGCAATAAACCACACATGTCTAACTCAAAACAATCTAAAACATAGATTATCAATGGAGTTAATTAAGAAAAATAAGAAAAGAAAAAAATAAACACAGAATCTCACAGTGAATAACAAAATATAATAATCAAATAAATAGTTCACGAAGCTGTTTACACTATACATTTGATTATACTTTTACAACATATATCAGAGTTATACATATAATAGCAACAAAATAAAACAATGCAGTAGAACAATAAGATGCAGGGAAATAATACTAGTAATATAATATACCAAATCTTCATCTTCATCCTCAAGAATAATATGATCTTCAATGCACTGAAAATTCAGGGCTGACTCGAGCATAACATAAAAAAAACACTCGAGTCAGAACTAAAATATCCTAATGTAAGTCAAATCAATATCTCATATAACAGGAGTGGAACAGCACAGTGATGTTTACGAGGTTTTATATCTCCTATCCAGTGTATAACGTGCATTCCATAACCCAAGATATGTTATGGGATTTTCCTTCTCATAAGGATCCGTCAAAATGTCTATATATATTTGAATAGCTATATATGCAATGTATAATCAGTAAAATAAATATATTTTCTAGCGTTAAGGCTTTATATTAACCCTCCTTAACACGTTTTTAAGCATTGGCGTATAGTTTGCATACAACACCCCAGTAGTACGTCGGGGGAAATGGATGCGTCGTGATCTGACAACAATAAACCAATAGTGATCTCGTATAGGGATAAAAGTATGACAAGGCATGTAAGGCAATGCCCAAGGTAGTATGCTACCAGTTGAGTCGCTAGGCTGGTGGTAACGCATCGCCACAACGACCACCCACCGCGTTCACCCATCCCATATTGAGTCAAAGGGGTGTTATCCCAAATCAAGGTGCACCAATCAAAATCCACAACAAAGGTAATAGTATGGACCGAGTCCACAAGCAAAAATCGAAGAACGAGTGTCCGCTAGGGGTAGCTAACCTACTTGGCCTGGTTCAAGTCATCCTATTTTAGTTCAAATTGACATAAGTGTCGGGGGTTCTCCATTATCGTTCTCTTTCATCAAATCCAGCAAATGTACATCAAATCCAACCACTTCATTCTGGAGTCTCCTCTACGTACACAATTGTTAAAGTGGTTCCATCAATGACTGAGAGTATGCCAATAATCGGCCCAAGTCTCTTTAACAAACAAATGTTGTTTTATACACCTGTTGGTTCATTTATATTCCAAAAGTGAATCGTTACTTGATATCAAAATATCATATTCACTTCAAAATATCCTTCATTTTAGAATCATCATAATTATTCACCACAAAATCAGTTTCACTTCAAAATCATTATATTCACTTCGAAATCAATTTTATTTCAAAATCATTATATTCACTTTGAAATCAATTCTATTTCAAAGTCATTATATTCACTTCGAAGTCGATTTCATTTCAACATCATTTCGAATTTCAACTTAGGTTATAACTTCATTTTAACCACATTCATGTTTTAAATCAATGATTTAAACATAAACAGTTCCGATCTTAAACAGCTTGAACTTTGAAAATAGTTTGAATATTTAAAATAGTTAAAATAGTTAGAATAGTCAAAATAGTTAGAATAGTTAAAATTATTAAAATAGTTTTAATAAAATAGTTTGAGTGTTGAAAATGGTTTATATACTAAAATGGTTTGTAAATTTAATAATTTGAAATTTTAAAATGATTACTTTTAAACAGTTTATAGTGAATATCATTTCCAATTTAAAATTGTTTCTTTCCATTTCCAATAAATCTAGACTCTTGCCAATTTCAATCAAAATGGTTTAATTTCAAATCTTCCAATTCAAATCATCTTCAATCTCAAATCAATTCTGATCGACTCAATTTCTGTTTCACTTCAAATCAACTTCAATTTTGAGTTCAATTCGAATTAACTTCAAGTTCGAAATGTTCATTTTTAACTTCAAATTCGATTTAACGATTCGATCTAATGGTTCAAATTTTAATACATTTCTCATTTTAAACCATTTCTATTTATATAAATTTCAAGTACAATTTCAATTTACCGATTTAAATCGATTAAATCAAATTAAATTCAATGTTCAATTTAAGGTTCAAATCTTTAAAATAATTCAATTCCGAGAAAAAATTTGAAATATCCATTCATATGGATTTTACTTAGATAAATTTGAAGTTCAAGTAAAAGTTCAAACCTTTAAATAATTCAATTTCCATAATTCAAGTCATATGTCGATTATAACTTCACATTTCAAATTAGATTCTTTAAAAAAAATTGTTACAAATTTCACCTTCAACATTTCAAAGCTCAAATTTAAAAATAATTCAATCTTTATAAATTCGATTTTTTTATTTCTTTAAAACAAAATCAATTAAATAAATTCAAATTCAAAAATTTAAAACCATTTAGTTTAACCAATCCGGTGTCCGTATATAATTTCCTATCATATGGCCTAGTAATTAGTTATTTCGATTTTAATTTCAAGGATGGATATATCATTTCAATCCAAATCAAAGTGTCATAGGTATGTATCATTTCAACCTTTAATTTGTTCGAAATAATTCGGATAATAGTTTTATATACTGTCAGCAATATACAGTGTGATAACATGACATAAATAAAATAAATAAACATCCAATCATCCAATATATCAACCAATAGCATCAAATCTTAATCAACATCCAAATCAGCCAATAAATCACAACAGTTAAGTAGTTATCAATATCGGGTGTTTAACTAGCAATTCAATTTAAGTTTCAAACTTAACTATAAATTTAAATTCCCATTAGTTCAAACCATATGTAAATTTATAAGTCAGTTAAATTATCAAACAACGATCAATAAAGATAAATTACTTCATGATTTCGTTCTAACTAACATCAGAATATTTTAGTATTTCGTGAGCAGTTTATAACATTCACCTTTATTTGAAACTGAAAATTTTTCAGAGTCAAACAAATTTGAATCCAACTCCATGTCGTAGACGACTTCGATAAAAATCCAACGCAGCTTGTTTTGCTCAAATCCGACCTCGTATGAGAAAGTTACAGATTAAATAATATTCGATATAATTAAAAGCATAATTAACTTAATTAATTTAAATTAAACAAATTAAAACTTATCTTCTGTCTTTCCTCTCTTCCCAAGCAACATGCGTGCGCAATAGTTCTTTTTTCCATTGGTCTCGCCTCCAGCCAAGACACGCTACCGACCGCTCACTCGCCGTTGCGCTGCCCCATAGCCGCCTCTCCATGCCAACACGCCATGTGCACAAGATCACCGAAATCCCCAAAACGACGCCGTCATCGAACAGAAATTGTCGCCACCTCGCACCTCGATTTGACAATCTAACCATACAACACCTTCATCAAGATCACTCCGCGATTACGAATAATGGAGATTCCTGCTAAGGATTGGGCAATTAGCTCGTGTGTCATAGGTAGCTTTTAAAGATGACTAGTTACGACGAATGAAGCTCCCGAAAATAGAGACCCAAGGATAAGTAATTCTAAAGCATACCTTGGTTTCAACGAAAGCTTACTCATGGGGGTAAATGTTAAATGGGTTTTTAACCCAATAGAATTCAAAAAAAGTTAAACAATCAGATTAAGCAAGAATGACTCAAAACTTCACCGGATGGCTTGAAAGTACAAGATAAAGGAACCTTGGAAGTTTGATCCAAAAATACGCTAACACTTTGGATTGGTATCGATCCAAAATATTGGCTTGTGGTTCCTCCAAACTACTTGCATTATGTCTATACCACTCTACTAAGCCTATCAACCAAGTTTGGTAACAATCCAAGCATCCGAGTTTGAGAAGTAAAGACTTATCAAATTCAGACTATAGTTCTGTGAAACCCATGGGTGCATCAAAACAAGTCAATAAGCTTTGGAATTACATGGAAAGCCTCACAAGCAAGTAAGGGAGCCAATTGGATAAAAGTTGTGCAAAAATTGCACTACTCTTAGGATCGGTACCGATCCGATCCAACTGGATCAGTATCGATCCAAAAAGTTGGCTCAGAACCGCTCCAAACTTTTTATGCCTCATCCTACGGATGACCACATGCTTCTAGTGCAATGTTTCCGACCCAAGTGCTATCCAAATCCTATAAATATCATCCTATCTACAACTAGAAAAAGGGTTCCTAAACTGATCTCTATTAATGTTCTGCTATTTTTTCTTCACTCACACAATGGCCATTTAAGGACAATTGAGATCCTCCCTTTATTTCTAATGATGGTGGCTTGATCTAACTTAAAGAAGAAGAATCATATTGTAATTCAAACTCTCTTGTAACAGCAGTTGATTAAGAGCTACAAAGCGGACATAGGCTTCATTGACAGCCGAACCATTATAATAATCGCTCGTCTCTTTAGTTTTCTGCGATTTACTATTGCTTTTTCTATTTTATTTGCCTCGATAAACAAGGATGATGCTTTCTTACTCAATCCAATGTTTTGATCCATTTCTTGGGTTAAAATTTAGCATCAGATAATTTATTTCTATTGGATCTCGCTTTATAGCGTTTTGATTATGACAATTATACATATATATATATATATATATATATATATATTAGTATCGATTAACTTTGTTTTGCAGGAAGAAACACTACAATAGTAAAATTTCAAGGGCTTAGTTGAAGATTATATTGAGTCTATATGTATTAGTTTAGACATTGTTAAAATCTTCCTTGATGATGCACACACATGCACGTTTTTAAGACACGTACAAGGCGCAACAAACAGATGTCTGAAATTTCTAATTCAGACGTCTGTCTGCTGAAACAAAAATATATATTCAGCATAATATTCAAACGTCTGTTCTGAATTTTTCAGACGTTTGAATATAGCTCGAATTTGCCTATTTCCTTGCTATATATATTTGACTACAAACAGACTTCTGAAATTTTATTTCAGACTTCTGAAAACGAATAGATGCAACTATTCAGCCAAGAGACACAACCCTTAATTCACATCTATCATCGAATCTCTTCGTGAATAATTGTAACTATTTGTATATTATAAATAGAGGCTTAATCAAATATGTTTTTTAACTAAGCTTGCTCTAATTCTTTCTATTTTATCTATAGCATTCAGATTCACAAAAGCACTTTATTTCCATATTTCAAAGATTACAAATCTTCTCAAATCTTCCATATTCTTTCACGAACTACACTATTATCATCAAGGAAAGATTATAGGAAGGGTGTACATTGATTTGACATATCCATGTTATTAAGAACAAAAGTAGTCAACAAATTCTTTGTATTGTGAAAGTCCTCTTCAGCAGTCGAGGCAAGAAATTCCGTTCGGCTGTTTGGGTAGTTGTGAACCTATTCCTTCGGGTAAAGTGAGGGTTGTTTTTGTTAGTGAAATTCCTAAGAGGAGCTTAGGGACTGGATGTATGACAGTGATCTGAACCAGTATAAATCTCTGGTGTCACTTTTATTTATTGGTGATATTCTGCTATCTACACATTTCTATTCCACACGATCCTACTACAACGTCTCTTTCAATTGGTATCAGAGCCAGGACATCCAATAACCGTAACACCGTTATTTGATATTTTGATAATATGGAAAGTTACGCAGGTACCAACACAACCACTATCTCTACATTTGCTGAAGGACAGTCTACTCTAAGACCACCATTATTCAATGGTTTGCATTACAATTATTGGGCAACAAGAATGAGGGTATATATGCAAGCAACCTGTTTTGATGCTTTGAATGCAACTCAAACAGAATTCACAGCACCTACAACTAATTACTCTGCATGGACAATAGCTCAGAAAAATGAAGCAAGTGCAAATGCCAAAGCTATGAATATGTTATTCTGTGCTTTGGATAGAAATGAATTCAATCGAGTTAGTATCTGTACTACTACACATCAGTTACGGGAAACACTCAAAACAATTCATGAGGGTACAAACAAGGTCAAACAAGCAAAAATCTCAATGCTCAAAAACCAGTTCCAAAATTTTAGAATGAGACCAAATGAAACCATCAACGACACGTACTCAAGATTTCAAGACATACTGCATGCCTTAATAGGGTTAGGAGAAAATTATAGTGACTTTGATATTATATCAAAGGTACTAAACTCCTTAACCGACAAATGGGAGAGGAAGGTTTTAGCCATTGAGAAAGCCAACGATTTATCAACAATGAAACCTGAAGAACTAATAGGTAACCTCATGTATTATGAAGTAAATCTTCAAGCCAACAAGGACCAGGCACAAGAAAAAAAGAATGTAGCTTTTAATGCAGAAAAAGAAGAATCAGAATCAGAAGATGAGGATCTAGCATTTATTGCAAAAAAATTTAAGAAATTTCTAAAATTCAGAAAGAGTAGCTTCAAAAAGAATTCCTCAAATAAACCTTCATCCTCAAACTTAAAATGTTTTAACTGTCAAAAGAAAGGTCATATGATAAAAGACTGTCCGGAGCTAAAGAAGGAGAATCAAAAAAGCTTCAACAACAAGAATAAGAAAGACAAATTAAAAAGAAGGATTTTTCTGTCACATGGGACGATTCAGATTCAAATTCATCAGATAGTGATAGTGATAGCAATAATGAACAAGCAAATGTGTGCTTCATGGATCAAGAATCCGAGGTTAGTAATTTATCTTATGATGATTTAATAGAAGTAAACACTGAATTTTTAAATACTATAAAAATTCTTAAAAAGAAACTTAAAGAGACACGTGAAAATAAGAACAAAGCTGAATTGGAAAGAGATACGTTAAAAGACGAGATAAAAATACTGGAAGAAGAACTTGAAAAGGTTTAAGAATCTATCTCAAGCTCAGATAGTCAACTTTTACTTTTGAGCCAAGAAATTGAAACTCAAAAGGCAAAGAATGATGAAATTATTTCTGAAAATCACAATTTAAAACATAGATAAAACAAGTTGAATTAGAAAATACTAGTTTTCAAACTAAATTAGATAACATTAGTAAAAATGTTTCTAATTTTAATAAAGGAAGAGAAAATTTATCTAGAATTATTGAAAATTCTCAATCCTCTTCAAATAAAAATGGATTAGGGTTTAAAAAGGAATCAAAAATTCCTCCAAAGAAAAATTCTAATTTTAAGAATAATTTAAAAAATAATATAGTATTGAAAAATAACATACCAAGATACATAAAAAGAAAAAGGAAATCAAAATATGGGTTCCGAAAACAAACAATAATTTAATTCAGAACAAATATATATAATCCTTTATAGAAACAGTTCACAAAAGTAGTAATTATCTTTATAAAAGGGATACTGAACCCCCTTGGGTTTGGTTTTCTAAGATCTAACTCTTAGGACCCTATTAAAAGGTGGGTACCAATATATTTATTAATATTTTTTACAGGTCCCATTCAAGAAAAGAAAATGGATTTTAGATGGTGGTTGCTCAAAACACATGACCGGAGACAAAGAAATGCTTACAAATATTTCATATTTTGATGGTGGTTCTGTTACCTTCGGAGATAACTCAAAAGGTTTTATCATTGGCAAAGGAGATGTGTGAAACTACGGTACATCAAATGTACCCCTCATTACAAATGTTTCTTTAGTTAAAAACTTAAAACATAATTTATTAAGCATAAGTCAACTATGCGACAAAGGTCTTAAAATAACTTTTTATAAAAATAAATGTTGTATTTTTGATCAAAATCAAAATCTTATTTTTGAAGGAAAGAGAGATAGAAATATTTATGTTTTAAACAGGAAAATTAATAATAATAAAGATATGTGTTTAATGGTCAAAGGTAACGATCCTTGGCTATGGCACAAAAGATTTTGTCATATTAATTTTAAATCTATCCAAAAACTTTCAAAAAATGAATTAGTCAAAGGCTTAACAAAAATAAATTTTAAAATAAAAAATCTTTGCGATGATTGTCCATTAGGAAAATTAACTAAATCATCTTTTGGATCTAAGAAAGTCATTTCAACTTTACAACCATTAGAATTATTACATATGGATTTATTCGGACCAACACTTGTTCAATCCATTAATCATAATCGATATGTTTTTGTAATAGTTGATGACTTCTCAAGATATACATGGACGATATTTATGAGAAAAAAAATGATACGTTTGATTATTTCAAAAAATTTGTTAAAAGAATTCAAAATATTAAGAATTTAAAAGTCAAAAACATAAGGAGTGATCATGGAGGCGAATTTGAAAATGAATCATTTGAATTATTTTGTAAAATGAAAGGAATAAATCATAATTTTTCATTTCCTAGAACTCCACAACAAAATGGAGTTGTAGAAAGGAAAAATAAAACTCTACAAGAGTGCGCAAGAACTTTATTAAATGGAAGTACATTACCAAAGCATTTTTGGGCAGAAGCTGTAGCAACTGCGTGTTATGTATTAAATCGTATTTACATACGACCTTTAACTAAAAATACTTCATACGAGCTTTTTAATGGAAGAAAACCTAATATTTCTTACTTTAAAATCTTTGGGTCAAAGTGTTTTATTCTTAACACAAAAGACCAACTTGGAAATTTTGATCCAAAAGCCGACCATGGAATTTTTGTAGGTTACTCAGAACGAAGTAAGGCATGTCGTGTTTTTAATAAACGAACAAATGTAATAGAAGAAACTTTACATGTATCTTTTGGTGAAAACTTTAATAAAAATACAATCATCAAAGATGATGAAGAAATTATATCCAACACAGAAAATATAAGTTTTGAAAATAATGAAAATATTAATAAAAACAATAACAATCAAATTAGATCTCCTCCTAGAATCCTACGAGATCATCCTAGACAAAATATGATTGGAGAGATTGATTCGCAAGTTCAAACAAGAAGTCAACTAAACCAAATGGGTCATGTTGCTTTTCTTTCAACTATTGAGCCTAAAAATCCAAAAGAAGCTTCAATAGATAATACTGCATATTGCCATGCAAGAAGAGTTAAATTAGTTCGAAGGAAATAATGTTTGGGAGTTAGTTCCTCGTCCTGATGACCAATCAGTTATTGGAACTAAATGGGTCTATAAAAATAAAGCAGGCGAATTAGGAAATATTACTAGAAATAAAGCAAGAATAGTAGCACAAGGCTGCACTCAAGAAGAAGGAATCGATTACGAAGAAATGTTTGCTCCTGTTGCAAGACTGGAAGCAATACGTATTCTATTAGCTCACGCTTGTTTTCATAATTTTAAACTTTATCAAATGGATGTTAAAAGTGCTTTCTTAAATGGATTTATTAAGGAAAATGTATATGTTGAACAACCGTCATTATTTATTCATGAAAAATATCTAGATTATGTATGTAAAATAAAGAAAGCTTTATATGGTCTAAAACAAGCACCTCGTGCTTGGTATGACAGACTTAAATTTTTTTGAATTAACTCAGGATTTCGAGTCGAAAAAGCTGATCAAACTTTGTTTATTAAAAATACTAATAAAGATATTTTAATTACACAAATATATGTAGATGACATTATATTTGGTTCAACTAATGAAAAATTATGTGAAGAATTTTCAAATATAATGACTAAAGAATTCGAAATGTCACATATGGGAGAACTCGGACTTCAAATTAAACAATTATCCAATGGTATCTTTATAAATCAAGAAAAATATTGTAATAATTTAATTAAATGATTTGGAATGGAAAACACTTCTGGAAAACCTACTCCTATAAATACTACAGCTCATCTCGATCGAGACGACAATGGTAAAAATGTTGACCAAAAGTTATACAGAAATATGATAGGGTCGCTACTTAATTTAACTGCAAGTCGACCAGACATTATGATGAGTGTATGTTTACATGCTAGATTCCAAGCAGATCCTGAAGAATCACATTTAAGAGTAGTGAAACGAATTCTGCATATCTTAATAATACTAAGGACTTCGGTCTTTTCTATCCAAAAGAATGCCCATTTGAATTTGTATCTTTCAGTGATGTTGATTTCGATGGATCTTGGACGGATAGAAAAAGTACACGTGGTACGTGCCATTTCATTGGAAAATCACTTGTTTCTTGGTTTAGTAAGAAACAGAATTGTGTATCACTCTCAACGTGTGAAGCAGAATATATATCTGCAGCTTTAGCTTGTTCTCAGGTTATTTATATGCAACAGACACTCAGAGATTTTGGAATAAATTTATCAAAATCAATAATTTACTGTGACAATACAAGCGTAATAAATCTGTCTAAAAATCCTGTAAATCACTCACGTACAAAACATATCGATATTCGTCATCATTTCTTACGAGACAATATCGAAAAAGAAATTATCAACTTAGAACATATTTCTACCAAAAATCAAATAGCCGGTATATTTACCAAACCACTTTTAGAAAATTCATTTGTTAAACTACGCCGAAAATTAGGTTTAATGTCAGCAAAAGACATTTAAATTATTTTTTTAATGAAGAATATAAAAATAAATTACAAAATTTTAAAATCAAAATTATCATCACGACAAAGGTTAGACTTGAATTTAGGTCACTTGACTATGGGTTTAATAACTTAACCATTTGAGTTATACACTTGAATTAGCCACATAATATTACATATACTAAAACATCCTTCTAAGACCATTCATTTAAAAGTCAATTATTGACCGGTAATTCAATTTCTGGCTCTAATCTCCTTTTGATTCTACACCACACTTTCCTTAAAACTCTCAGCCTATATATATATATATATATATATATATATATATAGACACACACACACATGTTAAAAACTAAAACAAAATACAACAAATTCTTTTTCAAAACAAAAAGTTCAAACTCTGTAGAAAAATGTCCTCCAACAAATCAAACTCATCCATTAACATAACTTTCTCAACCGATAGCTCAGCTGCATCACCGCATCTTCCTACGCCAACACCAAAACACGAGCCTATTTATAAATGGGAAAATTATCGAACTGGGTATACACCGGATTCCAAGAAGGCCAAACGTGCACTATTTATTTCTCCAGATACAAAGAAAAAGTCGATGAAATTCATCACTATCAACAGCAGCAGATATACCTTCAATGTGAATTGTATTTTAAACAGAAGTAACGGCTAAATGCTTAAGCTTTCTTGAACAAATTGGTTTAAAATTTTGCAGCTCGAAGAAAAAGGACGTGAGTGAACCCTTACCTCGACCGGTTAATCCGTTTAATCCATCTTCCTCATATCGTACATCAAAAGATCCGATAAATCCTTGGGTATCGCCACAAAGACCTCAATATAGCCCAAATTCATGGGACAAGAACTATATGGCTAATGAGGGACGCAGAGAATTAACACCAAAGAAGACATCGTCACCAAAGAATTAATGTTGTACTATTTGTAATACTGCTTATTTTTTTATAATAAATGTATTATCAAATATATATATATATATATATATGTATATATATATATATTAATAAAAATAAAATTTGCAAAGTATAAATCAAATCACTGAAAAATTCCAAGAAACAGATGTCTGTTTCCAGTAAAACAGACGTCTGAATACTGAGGCAAACAAAATTTTGAAGAAAATTCAGACGTCTGGTTCCCATAAAACAGACGTCTGAAAAAGGGCAAAAATAAACTATTTCCCCGCAGGTTAAATTTTTTTCAAAAACAGACGTCTGTTTTTAATTTTTAGACGTCTGATTTTTGCTGACTCAGTTTTTTAGAAAGGCACGTCCTCTCTTTTTAACCCACCACTTCATCTCCTCCACTCATTTTTCACTTTCCCCTTTTTACCACACAAAAAAACCTAACCTCCATTATTTCTTAAAATTCAAAAATCAACACTTACACCCAACCAAAATCAATGGCAAATAGACCAAAACGTACAAGACAACAAGAATCTAAGCCTCCATCCGAAGATCAAATCCAAAGATGGCTATGGAATGACATTGCAAAGGAAAGGTATAAAGCTATGAAAAAATTGAAATTCTTTGAAGGGGATTTTGTAAAATTTGATGCGTTTCACAAATATCATCTTCAACAATATGCTAGGAACTTCAATTTCGAGTCTTTGGTAGATTTTAATATGAACAATGTAAAATTTACCCTTTGCTTGTCAAACTTTTCTTGGCTAATTTGAATTTGGATCATCATACACCAAGAAATACAACTGATTGCGTATGGTATATGGTTTGCGGTAAGCGTATTCTACTTTCGATTCAACGTCTAGGCCAAATTTTGCGTTGCACGTGGCAAGGTTAAGATTTCACACTATAGAAGTTAACATGGAAGAACGTGATGATGTATGTCATAAGTTTTTGTCTGACAATTTAGTTAACTTGAAAAATCTTACCTCTACTCATCTACGTCCACAAGCACGTCTCCTAAATCGCATCTTAGTCTGAACAATTCAATCAAGGAAAGGAAGTTATGAAAAAGTGTATAAACGGGATTTTCAAGCTTTATGTGCTATTTATTCTAATAAGCAAGTAAATTGGGCTAAGATAATACTTGACGAATGGGTGGATATTACATACAAGCGGAAGTATAAGACAATTCATTATGGTGCTTATATTACACGCATTCTTCTTGAGTGTCAAATTGATATACCCGACACTACTACCTTGAGTATCAAAGAGATTGGACCAAAAACATTGAAGCTTATGGATATTGACCCGAACCCATCAACATTTGAACATATGTCCTTTCAAGCTTGGCAAGAACATATCGCATCACAACCAGAAACTCCAACAGCGGAATCATCTTCTCGTCATCGTCATTTTGTCCAAGAAGAAGAAGAGAAAGAAGATATTCAAATTGTTTCTCCCGATCTTCCGCCTAAGCAGGCTATACTCTCTCGCAATCAATCAAAAGTTCACAAAGATTTGAAGCGTTTTTGAGCATAAGACCAATCAAATTTTTGATTCTTTAATAGACTTTCTTAACAAAATTTGGGATAAAATCTCATGCATCGGACCTCAATCTTCTCAAGCTCATGATCCGGCTCCATTTCAGTGGCCTTCGAGTTCTAACGATGAAGAATTCCCAGACTCAAGCTCCAGACACGATGGATCTAAACGAGGTGATGCAAGTATTGGACATAGCTTGTCGGCCACGGAAAGTTGGTAATCTTGGTATGACTTTTATGATACTTTTACAACTAAATCTTTAAATATATGATTTGTAATATTTTTTGGTACTCTGCTTTATTTGGCACAAAACTCTATTATGTGTCTGCTTTAGTGGTGAACTTGTATGTGTGTAAATATATTCTGCTTGTGCTTATGTTATGTATGTTATTGTGCATATTTACCTTAACTTATTTATCTCCTTTTTGTCAATGACAAAGGGGAGAAAATATGTTCATATCGACAGGGGGAGTTACATATATAGTTGTCATTATCAAAAAGGGGGAAAATGTTGGATCTCGCTTTATAGCGTTTTGATTATGACAACTATACATATATATATATTAGTATCGATTAACTTTGTTTTGCAGGAAGAAACTCTACAATAGTAAAATTTCAAGGGCTTAGTTGAAGATTATATTGATTCTGTATGTATTGGTTCAGATATTATTAAAATCTTCCTTGGTGATACACACACACATGCACGTTTTTAAGACATGCACAAGGCACAACAAACAGATGTCTGAAATTTCTAATTCAGACGTCTGTCTGCTGAAACAAAAATATATATTCAGCATGATATTTAGACGTCTGTTTTGAACTTTTCAGATGTTTGAATATAGCCCGAATTTGCCTATTTCCTTGCTGTATATATATTTGACTGTAAACATACTTCTGAAATTTTATTTCAGACTTCTGAAAACGAATTGATGCAACTATTCAGCCAAGAGACACAACTCTTAATTCACATCTAATCATCGAATCTCTTCGTTAATAATTGCAACTATTTGTATATAGGGGCTTAATCAAATATATTTTTTAACTAATCTTATTCTAATTCTTTCTATCTTATCTATAGCATTCAGATTCACAAAAGCACTCTATTTCCATATTTCAGATATTACAAATCTTCCATATTCTTTCACGAAGTACACTATTATCATCAAGGAAAGATTATAGAAAGGGTGTATATTGATTTGACATATCCGTATTATTAAGAACACAAGTAGCCAACAAACTCTTTGTATTGTGAAAGTCCTCTTCAGCAGTCGAGGGAAGAAATCCCGTTCGGCTGTTCGGGTAGTTGTGAACATATTTCTCCAGGTAAAGTGAGGGTTGTTTTTGTTAGTGAAATTCCTAAGACGAGCTTAGGGACTGGACGTAGGACAGTGGTCTGAACCAGTATAAATCTCTGATGTCACTTTTATTTATTGGTGATATTCTGCTATCTACACATTTCTATTCCATATGATCCTGCTGCAACGTCTCTTTCAATTTCCTATTAGACTAATAATATTAGGTTTATGAGTTGTTAGGTGTAACGACCCGGAATTTTGGGTCGCTAGATTTGAACGTTTAATTCATTTTAAATGTTGAATATGTGTTATAATTTGAATTTTGAAATAAAAGATTTTGGTTAAATTAATAAAATTGGTTGAAACTTTATATACGGTAATTAATTGAAATTTGAATAATAATGAAATAATATTAGAATTGGGATAATTGGTAATTCTGAGTGTAAATAGAGATAAAAATAGATTCTAAATTTTATTTTAAGCCTATTTGGGTTTGAATTATAATATTGGACTGTTGGATGGAATTAAAAGTCGATAGATTAAATTTGAAATTTTATATTAATTTAATAATGGAATTTAATAATATAATAATGCAAATATTCATATTTTGATTTAAAACGAATTAGAACGATTTCTAATGTGATTATAAATTCTATTAGAATTATAATTAAGTCAATAAAATTTTTAAAGTGAAGTTTCAAGTAATTTCGACGATCGTGAAAATCGCTCGATTTAATTGTCGAGTTAAATTAGCCTTCCAGGGCGCAATCTCGGAATTTGACGATACCAGTTCCATTGGATCCATAATAGTTAGTTATTATCGAATTTCAACTTTCGTAGCAATCGGAGTTGTCGTTTGACCCCGGCTACTTAAAACGCATAGAAAATACTTTAATAGATTTAATTTAAAATTGATCGTTTACTTCCGTAACTCGCTCATATGACCAAATTAGCTTCCGAAACACGTTCCATTTTGTTCAGAACGTGGGTAAAACCTTAGAAACGCCAGGCGGCACGTGAGATTTGGAGTTCGTTTGTAAAAGCTTGTTAAAATTGGAGACAATATTAAAATATTATTAATAAACGTTTATAAAACGCGTTTTTAGACCTAACCCTTGCCCTATTTCACCGGCCGCCACTTCTATACTCCAATGGCCGAAAATCATCCACCTTCGCCTTTAATTTGCGTTCAATCCACGCGACGATTTCAAAAACTTCCAACTGGAAAGTCGATGAGCTCTCCGAGCTCTAGAGATCCAATGGTAGAGATGCAGTTCGGTGGGGTGTAGAGGCCTGGAGGGGGCCGTGTTCGTGAACGTCACGCACGTTTCCTGCGCGTGGGAGGAGAGGCCGAGTTCGTCATTCCCTTGGGCGATGGTGAAGGAGATTGTAGGCTTCGCCATGGTGGTAGTTGATCGTTACCTAGGCGATCATAGGTCGGGCGATTCGTAGCCCTAAATCACGGCTATGGGTTCGTTTTTGCTGTATTGCGTGAGGGAGAGATGAAGTCATCATGCGGCCTTGATGTTGGTTTCCAGATCTAGCTGCTTGAGATTGTTTGGGTAAATAAATTAAAATAAAAAGAAATTGTTTTTAAATTGGTGATTTAACTTTGAAAATTCATATCTAATGCACACGTTGTCAGATTCAAACGAAACTGGCGACGCCGGAATCACAGCGACACGATCTGCGCAGTGGAGCAATTCTGGAGCTATTAGAAGCAAGTAAAAATTTAGGTTAAATCGAACGCCGTTCGATTTAATTTAAATTTGAACGCTCGTCGAAAACCCAAGGTGGGTTTAACTCACTCACATCTGGAATATTACTTAATTTAAATAGTTAATATTTAAATGATTGCTTGATTGATTGAAAATGATAATTATTATCAAATTGAATCGATATATATTGTTGTGCTAATATCTGTAGATGCAGGGAAACAGGTTGGAGGGATCCAACTGGATCCCTCACAAATAAAAGTTAATTTACATTATGTGATATATCTTATTTATTATTCTGTGATAAATTGTTTAGATCTTGTTATGCTATGTTTTATTTATATGCTATGGTGAATTAAATTGAAGTTTAAATTGTGTTGTGATTGGGTGAATACAACCTGAAAATGTTAAATATAAATAGATGAATTGGGTTTAAAGGAAAACTAAAGAAATTCTTAAATAAAGAATTTAAAAGGAATGAAATTCAAGTGATTGGTTGATAATATGAAGTGTTTGAATTTGTGGTTTAAAAAGGGAATTGAGAATTGTTTAAAATAATAGCGAGATTTATTTTAAAGAATGGGAAGTGTGCTTTCTCCTGGAAATTTTATTTTGTTTTTTAGAAAGCTTTCAAATTATAAATTTGCAGTTTAAATATGTTTAGCATATTTTAGAAAGAAATATTATTTTAAAATGTTTTTAAGTGAAAGAAAATATTTGATTAAGTAATTATGGTATTTAATTATTTTTAAAAAGGTAAAGTAGTATTAAGCTTTCAAAGGGAAATTTTAATATGAATATTTGATTTAATAACCTTATTTTAAAAGTTAGATTTTATTTAAAGTACTTAGGAAATCCTTATATATTTCCTTAAGTATTATTTTCAACTAAATAATTTCTAGAGCTTATTTTAAATATTTTGAATGTATGTTTGAAAGTGATTTTCAGGAAATAGCAATGTGTTTAAAATAAAAGGAGCTATTTTTAAAGTATGGAAAGAATTTTACGGGATGAACGTAAAATTGAATTGGGACAAAACGTGTTGGATTGATAAAAAGAATTCTTTGGTTATTCTAAGATGGAAGTGTATTTCCCTGAAAGCCAAGTACGTTTTTAAAATAGATTTTTGAAACGTTAGAGTTTGAAGTTATATTAAAGAATGGTTTCAAGAAAATTATTTAAGTTGTAAGAATTTTACAGGTGAACATATATCAAAGTAGTTATAGAAGTAATTATTTTTAAAGAGTAAATAGAATTATGTTTTAAAGAATATTATTATTATTTATACTTTATAAAAATGGTTCTATTTAAAGATAATCAATCAAAGTATTATTTAGAAATTGTATAGAGTTTCATAACTTTATTTTAAAGATAATAGTTTATATTTTATTAAGCAGTTTGATTTGAGATATTTTTAAAAGTGTGTGCATATACACACACACACACACACACACACATATATTAAATCAAGTAGGTAAGAAGTTTTAATATGAATGTTTTAATGTATTTTCAAGAATAAAGTATTTAAATTATTTTAAATCTTAAGGATTGGTGCTTGGACACTTTCAAGGGAAGTAACAATTTGGGAATCTATTCCATGAGAAAATTGGGTTTGAAAAGTGTTTCAAAGGGATTTTGGAAATGGAATTATATCTCGCAAAGGTATTTTTGAGGAAAATAAATAATGTAGGAAATATTTATTGTGTGATGGATGCTTATGAATGTTAATTGATAGATAAATCACCGACTATCAATATTGGACAAATGCGTTGATCGTTTCGAAGAGACCGGGATCGAGATTTATTTCTCGAAAACTACTTCGATCCGGTTTGTACGTTTCATGGGAAAAACATGTTCGGAGTCGAAGATGGAGCAGTGAAGTGCAAGGGCTAGTCGCTACTAATCCTGAGGATATTCCCAAAATGGATGTAGTAGGAGTAGTGCCTTCGGTTCCGTTAGAACCCGGGACGGACTTGTATGGACGAATGCTTTCGGAACATCGTCAAGTGGGCGATGGGCATTCTAAGTGAAACGTTCTAAAAGATAACGCTTAGCCTCAAGCCTCATCAATCGGGAATGACTGAAAATCAGGGGATATTCAGCAGGGCTTGGTGGGCAGCACCCATTTTCGGGTAAGGTCATTCCTGTTAAGATGTCCCTTTTTTCGGTTTAGTGGTGCGGTTGCTGATCTCAACTGTGGGGTGATCTTACACGGGACTATCCAGTAAGGGGTAGTCCGGGCCTTGGGTTGCAGGGGATTGGGCGTGGTCCCCGGTACACTGATCTAGACCAGGTACTGTGACAGGTGGTACCCCAGTGCCTAGTCATTGTTGGAAATCCATTCTCCCTATGAGCCTTTCACGAGTTTTGTTTGTATTACCCACTCTGTAGCTAGTAGATGGAATTTAATCATGTAACAATTTCAGCTATTTTATAAGTATTTGTATATAGACCCTATTATAATATCAGAGGATTTCTATAAAAAGTGTTTTAGCTATCGTAAGGTAAAAACCCGACATGTTTATTTGTGGCGTGGTCTTACGAGATGCTTTTGTTTTCAAAAGGATTTTTGAAACTTTAATAATCAATTTGGGTGCATTATTATCAGTTGGTATTCCAGACTGACTCGGGTGTTATTTCATTATAATGCTCAGGTTAGACCGAGTATTATATGTTCAGGACATGATGCTTTGGAGCAGGAGAGGAGCTGGGATCTAAGACGTATTATCCGTACTTGTATATATATATTCGCCGCTGTGATTGTATGGAATTGTCTGCCTGGTAATTGTTATTGTTTGTGATACTCTGATGATGTATTGTATAAAACATATATAGTTTTCATTTTTGTGTAAAACTTTATTATTGACTATTATATTTATTCCGCTGCGATGGTTAGAGTCTGATATTGTTTAGTTTCTTCTTCTTCTATCTCTTCTTCTTTAACGCTAATGATTCGTATTTCCGTTCCACTTGAGTTAAATGATGTAGAATAGTGTTGACTCAAGGGGTACGGATTTGCGGGCCGTTACACTTAGTATCAGAGCTTAGGTTGGCGACAACCTAGCCTTTGGTGGGGAAATTTCTCATTAAATAGAGCCAATAGTACTCTATAATGAGTTGAGCGTATTAATAGATATGAGAGCGTACTTCTTAGTGAATATAAAAATTGTTTTTATACTGTGTTGACTTATCAGTTGAGTGTTTATGAATTTTGGTTGGTACGGGAAGTACAACCATATCGATAGGGGTTTCTAAACTCTCAAACAAGATAAACCGACATAGTATTGTTTTTAAAGTGAGTAAATGAAATAATTTTACCCAAAATTATATTTTGATATAAAAAATAATAATTTTCTAAAATTATTATATATATTTGATTGGTTGGATGTGGATATCTTAATCAAATAGGAATCTAAAATTTAATCTAAAATTTAAAAATGGTTATAACCAAATAAAATTCTATAAGTATAAATTATACAAAAGAAGAATAACTAAATTTGAATTAAACCAGAATTTAAATACCGGGGATTTTGAAAAGGATTTTATATGTATTGAAAACAAAATTTGGAAATTTAAAATCTTGGAAATGTTTGGGAATGTTGTCCAAAGACTTGAAGGTAATGATGGAATATTGTTTTGGGTAATATGTTTAAATGGAAACTGTTTTGAAATGAATTTGTGAAAGTAAGGAAGCACTGAACTCACTTCAGTCACTGGAAAATAATCCTGATGATGATAGCCACATCATTAGAATTCATTTTCGAGTTTCTAAAGTGTTAGATTGCTTCCATAGTAATTGGGTATGATATCTGTTTAGATTTGGTTGATAAACAAAGTGTTTCAGAAGTTTAAAATGAGGAAATTGTTTTGGTACAACCAAGTTGTTTTGGAAATCTGGAGATTTGATTGATATACCAAATGGGTATATATTTGATATATTTCAAAATGGTTTTGAAATAAAACCGGGTAATTGAATTTTGGAAAATTCTATTTAAATAATGTGTAAAGTTAAAATGAATCAACTATTGAACTTATTAAGTGAAGTTGATATTAATAAGGAAGAAATGAAAATTTTAATCTTGTAATTAGAATTTAACTTGAGTAAATGGAAGTGAATGAAGTATAATGAAGTGAATAGAAAATTTGAATTTAACTTGGATAAGTTAAATTAATTGGACTTAGAATTAAATTGATTTGGATTAAATTGAAATGTAAAATGATTTTGTAATTGTGAGACATTGTGTAGTAAATTGTACCCATAAGCTATTAAGTGTTATAATTATAATCTGAAATTGTGAATTTAAAATGGTGCAAAGAATTAAATTGAAAGAAAATTGTATCTGTAAGAATTCGGTGATACAAAGATATATATATAAAATTTGAAATTGTGATTTTAAGATGTAAATGGATTAAAATGAACAATATAAACTTTAGGTAAATAATTTGGTGAACTTATAAATAGAAAATGGAATTATAATCACAAATGGGAAATAGTTGAATGGTAAGGTGGATTCAAATCTAACCTGAATGAAATGTGAATTGAAAAAAGGTGAAGAAAATATAAAAGATAAAAGGGTGAATGAACTTAAGTTAGTAAATAAGCTTTGAACTTGTATATGGAAAATTAAAATTGGATTGAATTGGACTTAACTTCGATTAAATAGAATTGAGTTGAATTTGGATTGAATTAAAATCAAAATTCAGTTGTGCTACAAATAGTTTTGAATAAAATTAAAGTCATATTTAAAATAGTAAAAGAAAAAGCATGAATTTAAGTTGGCTGAATAAATTTAGTTAAAACTTGAATTTACATTGGAAAAGGGTTGAGTTGAAGGAAAGTTGAATTTAATTGAAATGATATTGAATAATTAAATCCCCACTTAACTAAATTCAAAATTTGAAAATGAATTTAGCGTAAGCTAAATTAAATAAAAAGAAGCTTGAAGATGAATTTAGTGTAAACTAAATTAAATTAAATTTGTATTGGCATGGATGGAATTTTGGTGGTTTGTTAAGAAAATTTTGAAAAGAAAAATGAAAATTCAGTTCTAGTATGGGATTTAGTTTTGGTAATAAAAAGCTGAAAGTATGAATGAACAATGGAATTAGATTATAATAGTGAGGGTTTGACTTATAAATAAATTCCAATGAGTGACATGATTTTAAGTGGTCACATTATTAATAAAATTCAGGATAAATCGAGGAGATGAATTAAAATTGTAAATGGAGTGAATGAGTAAACAAATTGAATTAAAATTTGTAAATGAATTGGAATTTGATTGAATTAGAATCAAATGAGAATGAAATAAAATTGATTTAAGAAGATAATAAAAATATTGTGAAATTGAAATAACCTAAGCAAGTTGGGAAAACAATTGTGGTCGGGCTTTATAAGGGGTCTCGAATGAAATTTGTTTAGATAATGAAATTGAATTGCAAGTGAAATGGTTTTAATTAATTATTGTGATAAAATAAGGATGTATGGGTTGTAAATAATCCAGAATGGAATGATATTAATATAAACTTGAATTGGTTAATGAAATTGAATAATTGCAATGTAATAAGAATGTTTGGATTGTGAACCATGCAGAATTTAATAAAATTGATATAAAGTAAGTTAAGATTAATTTAAAATAACTATAAGCTTTTAGTAATGGTTATTACATGAATAACATTTAAATTTTCATTGAAAATTTGTCGTGGTAAACGAAGGTAAATAGTTTAAAGTAAGTAAATAATTGGTTTTTGAATAATTGGAATGGATTGGAGTTGTATTAAGTGATTTTGTATGTTAATACAAGTGAATCATAAAGGAAATGTAAGTATATCAAATTTAAGAATAAGAATTTGATTGTGAATCAATTCGAAATTGAATTGAAGTAAATTGATGCAAGTGATACACATGAAATCATATTGATGCGAATATGGATTGAGAATATTAAACTTGAATGTAAATCATTCAAGTGAAATAAAATGAAGTTTGGACTTGTATAAGAAATTTAAAAAGGTGGTTGAAGTCTTTGAATTGCTGATAAAATATGGTTAACATTGTTAGACTATGAAGTTTGCTTGTTTAAACCATGTAATTGATGTGTTTGTCTAGTTTAATGAATACAATGTTATTAAAATTCTCATATTATTGGAAACTGATATGTTTGTCTAAGTAAGTACAGTTACGGGAGACAGTAGATAGAGTTGGAGTGTGTATATGCAATATAAATTAGCCACATGCTTTTAAAATGCTAATAAAGGTACGCTTACACAATAAAAATAGGAAATATGAACTATTTTTTGTTTTTCCGACCGTGTGGGTCGATGTATATATATTTATATCTATTGTGATATTGCAAAAGCTCCTCCGTACAGGGGAGACTCTGCCAAAAGTTTTCGGAAATTTTGGGAGTTAGAATTTTTTTTTGAAATGTTTCATTAACGACAAAATTGATTTCAAATAATAATTAAAATTAAAATAAAAAGAATTTTGGGATAGAAATCGAAACTAGTAGTTTCGATTTGAAACTAAAAGATTTGGGGCAAAGTGAAATTGAGATTTTCACTAAGTAGGTTGTGCTATTGGGTTTGGAACATTCTTCTATTTACCAAATTTCGGGGACGAAATTTTTATAAGGGAGAGGAATGTAACGACCCGGAATTTTGGGTCGCTTGATTTGAATATTTAATTCATTTTAAATGTTGAATATGTGTTATAATTTGAATTTTGAAATAAAAAACTTTGGTTAAATTAATAAAATTGGTTAAAACTTTATATACGGTAATTTAATTGAAATTTGAATAATAATGAATTAATAATAGAATTGGGATAATTGAATTCTGAGTATAAATAGAGATAAAAATAGATTCTAAAATTTATTTTAAGTCTATTTGGGTTTGAATTATAATATTGGACTGTTGGAAGGAATTAAAAGTCGATAGTTTAAATTTGGAATTTTATATTAATTTAATAATGGAATTTAATAATATAATAATGCAAATATTCAAATTTTGATTTAAAACGAATTAGAATGATTTCTAATGTGATTATAAATTCGATATGAATTATAATTAAGTTAATAAAATTTTAAAAGTGAAGTTTCAAGTGATTTCGACGATTGTGAAAATCGCTCGATTTAATCGTCGAGTTAAATTAGCCTTCCGGTGCACAGTCTCGGAATTCGACGAAACCAGTTCTATTGGATCCATAATAGTTAGTTATTATCAGATTTCAATTTTCGTAGCAATCGGAGTTGTCGTTTGACCCCGGCTGCTTAAAACGCATAGAAAATACTTTAATCGATTTAATTTAAAATTGATCGGTTATTTCCGTAACTCGCTCAAATGACCAAATTAGCTTTCGAAATACGTTTCATTGTGTTCGAAACGTGGGTAAAACCTTAGAAACGCCAGGCTGCACGTGAGATTTGGAGTTCGTTTGTAAAAGCTTGTTAAAATTGGAGATAATATTAAAATATTATTAATAAACGTTTATAAAACGCGTTTTTAGACCTAACCCTAGCCCTATTTCACTAGCCGCCACTTCTATACTCCAATGGCCGAAAATCATCCACCTTCGCCTTCAATTTGCGATCAATCCACGCGACGATTCCAAAAACTTCTAAGTAGAAAGTCGACGAGCTCTAGAGATCCAACGGTAGAGATGCAGCTCGGTGGGGCGTAGAGGCCTGGAGGGTGCCGCGTTCGAGAACGTCACACACGTTTCCTGCACGTGGGAGGAGAGGCCGAGTTAGTCGTTCCCTTGGGTGATGGTGAAGGAGATCGTAGGCTTCACCATGGTGGAGTTGATCGTTACCTAGGCGATCATAGGCCGACCGATTCCTAGCCTTAAATCACGGTTATAGGTTCGTTTTTGCTGTATTGTGTGAGAGAGAGATGAAGTCATCATGTGGCCTTGATGTTGGTTTCCAGACCTGGCGACTTGAGATTTTTTAGGTAAATAAATTAAAATAAAAAGAAATTGTTTTTAAATTGGTTATTTAACTTTGAAAATTCATATCTAATGCACACGTTGTCAGATTCAGACGAAACTGGCGACGTCGGAATGGCAGCGACGCGATCTACGCAGTGGAGCAATTCTGGAGCTATTCGAAGCAAGTAAAAATTTAGGTTAAATCGAACGCCGTTCGATTTAATTTAAATTTGAACGCTCGTCGAAAACCCAAGGTGAGTTTAACTCACTCATATCTGGAATATTAGTTAATTTAAATAGTCGATATTTAAATGATTGCTTGATTGGTTGAATATGATAATTATTATCAAATTGAATCAATATATATTGTTGTGCTAATATCTGTGGATGCAGGGAAACAGGTTGGAGGGATCCAACTGGATCTCTCACGAATAAAAGTTAATTTATATTCTGCGATATATCTTATTTATTATTCTGTGATAAATTGTTTAGATCTTGTTACGCTATGTTTTATTTATATGTTGTGATGAATTAAATTGAAGTTTAAATTGTGTTGTGCTGTGATTGGGTGAATACAACCTGAAAATGTTAAATATAAATAGATGAATTGGGTTTAAAGGAAAATTAAAGAAATTCTTGAATAAAGAATTTAAAAGGAATTAAATTCAAGTGATTGGTTGATAATATGAAGTGTTTGAATTTGTGGTTTAAAAAGGGAATTGAGAATTGTTTAAAATAATTGCAAGATTTATTTTAAAGAATGGGAAGTGTGCTTTCTCCTGAAAATTTTATTTTGTTTTTAAGAAAGCTTTCAAATTATAAATTTGCATTTTAAATATGTTTAGCATATTTTAGAAATAAATATTATTTTAAAATGTTTTTAAGTGAAAGCAAATATTTGATTAAGTAGTTATGGTATTTAATTATTTTTAAAAAGGTAAAGTAGTATTAATTTTTCAAAGGAAAATTTTAATATGAATATTTGATTTAATAACCTTATTTTAAAAGTTAGATTTTATTTAAAGTACTTAGGAAACCCCTATATATTTCCTTAAATATTTTTGGCAAGGCCAGCCGGTTTTATAGTGGACCGTCCACTTTTTTTACGAACGTAATAAAATTGAAGTACAGGAGTAAGGTAAAAGCACCTTAACTACTATGATAAATGAAATAATACAGAACAGGTATGTGACGGAGATGTCACAGTAACTAATAAATCACCAAGACTAAGTTTCCTCCATAGAGGAAGAGTCATCGTCCTCCACAGACACCTGGGAAGAAACAAAAGGAACCTTTCCACAAAGACCAGCAAAAGGGCGGAAACAGATAGCAAGAGAGGGATCGTAGCCTAAAGCATCAGAAGAGTATATGAACGAACGATCCCAAGAAGAATCAGCAAGCAAGACTGAATTCTTAGTCGCATACGAACCATCCAAATCAAGAACTAAGGAGTCACCAGACTGTTTGTAATAAAGGCATCTAAGATCCGTATGATCATCAGAGACAAATCTGAAATAGGAATCAACAACTGGGTTAAATCTCACATCAGAAATATTATCAACCCAACACCTCTCAGACTCATCCCCAAAAACAGGTGAAACTGGGAGAGCAGAAACAGGAGCAACTATGGAAACTGCAGAGGCTACACAAGGGACATCAGAAACAGAAGGAGAGGCATGTCTAGGAGTAGGAATAGAATCAGGAGGAGGGCCAAGAACAGAACGAGGAACAGCCGGAGGGGGGGCGATCTTAGGGGGAGAAACCTTAGGTAACCATTTCCTAATAGGCGGACGAGGCAGAGGGACCTTCGGAGCAGCAGTGGACGCTTCAGAAGGATGGCATGAGATAGCAAGATGACCAAAGGAGTGACAGGAAGACCAAATTTCTAGAACCCATCCATAACGAACACGAACAACCTCAACATGCCCGATAGCCAGCTGAATAGGGATAGAAGTAGGGAGAGGCTTAGTGGGAGAAATCTCAATGAGAGCCTTTGCAGACATCAATTTATCATGTGCTACCGTATTAGTATCAAAGCATTTCAATTTACCTACATTACAGGCTAGCCAATTCAACCCAATCAGAGGTTGGAGAGCAGACGGAATCTGCGAGAAATAAACCCAAACTGGTATAGAGTGAACCTGCTCGCGAGCACTCGTCACAGTAGGAGACTAGGGAGTTATAATAAAGGGTCTACCATCAAAAAAGGGTGGCTCAGCCTCAAGAACAAGCCGACGATCAACGGAGGAGGAAAACTTGAGAAAATACATAGAATCGATCAACTTAACTTGAAGATTACCACGCAGTTTCCAAACACGTCTACAAACCGAAGCCGCATCACGAAGGCGATGACTTAGTTCCAAAAAGAAGCCAACCAAATAATAAGACCAAAAATCCACGCCGGCTTGCATAACGATTGGAGGAGGAATCATCACTCCATTTTCTTCAATAATACCAAAATCAATAGGTGAGTAATCACCCGCATTACGTGGGAGCGAATTGAACAGTGATGACCAAGATTTGGGGAGAGCCATCAGCGGAGAAGATAGACCAGACCAATCCACAACATTGGGGAGACCAGCGAAAGCAAGAGACCTGGGCACATTTGGAGAATTATCACTGAAATCTGGAACAGTTTTCACCTGAGCAATACCACAAGCATCTGGAGTGCGCAGAGGCAAACCGGAGAATAAAGACGAAAGCAAGCCGTCGTCACGACTGTACGTACGATCAGCACGCTGGTCATCAACCACAACGATCGAACCGTGCATATCCAATTCACTAGCATTATTCAGATGGGAACTCGCGTTACTTCTAGACACAGTGGGTTGAGGAAACTCACCGTACAGCGACGAAGGCAGTACTCCGGTAGCTTTTGCAATCGTGCAGGGATTGACAGTGAAATCGATAGAAGCAACGTTTGCCACATCAGGGGAATTGATGTCAGAAATCGCGACTTCCGTCCGAACAGAAAAGACAGCGCACGCAACCTCATGATTCAAGCAAGGACCAGCAACAGCATCAGGCAAGGACAGCTTAGAACAAGGCAGTGGAGGATACTCGGCATTCGAATGGGGAAGAGGGGAATTAAAATCAGTGGACATGACCTTGTAAACTCTACCAGATCTAGTTGACGAAGGAGATAGGAGGAGCGACCGAGGGCAAAAGGGCATAGGAGATGGAGAAAGGTGGGGGAGAAGAAGCGGAAAAGAAAAGAGATGGGGCGAAGGAAGAGGTCACGGAGGTGCAAACAAAGTCGCAGTCGCCAATTTCAAAGACGCAGTCGCCATAAGAGAAGCCATGAGAGAAGAAGCAATGTGTTTAAAATCAGTCGCCAATTTCAATTAAATAATTTCTAGAGCTTAGTTTAAATATTTTGAAACGTATGTTTCAAAGTGATTTTCAGGAAATAGCAATGTGTTTAAAATAAAAGGAGCTATTTTTAAAGTATGGAAAGAATTTTACGGGACGAATGTAAAATTGAATTGGGATAAAACGTGTTGGATTGATAAAAAGAATTCTTTAGTTATTCTAAGATGGAAGTGTATTTCCCTGAAAGCCAAGTACGTTTTTAAAATAGATTTTTGAAACGTTGAAGTTTGAAGTTATATTAAAGAATGGTTTCAAGAAAATTATTTAAGTTGTAAGAATTTTACAGGTGAACATATATCAAAGTAGTTATAGAAGTAATTATTTTTAAAGGGTAAATAGAATTATGTTTTAAAGAATATTATTATTATTTATACTTTATAAAATGGTTCTATTTTAAAGATAATCAATCAAAGTATTATTTAGAAATTGTATAGAGTTTCATAACTTTATTTTAAAATTTGGTATGACTTAACTTTATTTTAAAAATAATAGTTTATATTTTATTAAGCAGTTTGATTTGAGATATTTTTAAAAGTATATATATACACACACACACATATATTAAATTAAGTAGGTAAGAAGTTTTAATATGAATGTTTTAATGTATTTTCAAGAATAAAGTATTTAAATTATTTTAAATCTTAAGGATTGGTGCTTGGACACTTTCAAGGGAAGTAACAATTTGGGAATCTATTCCATGAGAAAATTGGGTTTGAAAAGTGTTTCAAAGGGATTTTGGAAATGGAATTATATATCGTAAAGATATTTTTGAGGAAAATAAATAATGTGGGAATTATTTATTATGTGATGGATGCTTATGAATGTTAATTGATAGTTAAATCACCGACTATCAATATTGGACAAATGCGTTGATCGTTTCGAAGAGACCGGGTTCGAGATTTATTTCTCGAAAACCACTTTGATCTGGTTTGTACGTTTCGTGGTAAAAATGTGTTCGGAGTCGAAGATGGAGTAGTGAAGTGCAAGGGCTAGTCGCCACTAATCCTGAGGATATTTCCAAAATGGATGTAGTAGGAGTAGTGCCTTCAGTTCCGTTCGAACCCGGGACGGACTTGTATGGGCGAATGCTTTCGAAACATCGTCAGGTGGGCAATGGGCATTCTAAGTGAAACGTTCTAAAAGGTAACACTTAGCCTCAAGCCTCATCAACCGGGAATGACTGAAAACCAGAGGATATGCAGGAAGGCTTGGTGGACAGCACCCATTTTTGGGTAAGGTCATTCATGTCTAGATGTCCCTTTTTTTCCGGCTTAGTGGTGCGGTTGCTGATCCTAACCGTGGGGTGATCTTACTCGGGACTATCCAGTAAGGGTTAGTCCGGGCCTTGTGTTGCAGGGGATCGGGCGTGGTTGTAACGACCCAAAATTTTCGAAGACGAAAATTCCAGATAGTTATAAAAAAGAAGAAAGAGATAGAAGAAGGAGAAGAATAGAAACATCAACATCTCACATTCGCAGTGGATGAAATATAATAATAAATAATAATAGTCTACAAAAGAATATTATATCTGTCGTTTACATTTTAATACATAAGAGTTTCACATATACACAGTCACTGAATATACACAATTATCATCACACAGATTTACAATAATATAACATAGCGGAAATACTCTATACGTTCCTGCCATCCGGCTTGCCTCCTGAGCACTAGAACGTCCTTACCTGAAAATCTGTAATACTCGGTCTGACCCGAGCATTACACCAAAGTAACACTCTGGTCAGGCTTTAAACCAGCTTGAGTAAACCCAACTAACCTGGAATACCAAAGCATACAACTTAAATAAAACCCGGGGTAACTTATATCAATTTAACCAATTCACAATTTTCTATAGACAACACTTATTTCACATATAAATTTCTAAGTATCAAACTAAGATAAAATAATCCAGTTCACTTAAATCATTCATTCTTGCCTATTGATTTCACAAACCAATTTATAAAAATTCGAAGTGGTTTCGGGTATCTTTTAATACCCGGTCTCTTCGAAACTCATGTTATCCTAACCCAAGTTATGCAATGAAATACACGACATTTCATATCAGAGATATCAACTTATTCATAGCATTCAATACCATTCAATCATCCATAAGCAAAGCTTAATCACATACAAATCAATTTAATTAATTCTAATTGAATTTCAAACCTCAATCACTTAGATTCCTTTATTAACATTAATTAATTCAAAATCAATTAATTAGCCAACCCATCATTATTCATCTTAATTAATCACCCTGGATTAATTATTTTTCAATTAAATTTAAGTAATTATCTTTAATTAATTTCTCGATATTAATTATTCTTAACCAAAAATGAAAAAGACATCTTAATTACTTTATAAATTAATCAATTACTTCATAAATTAATTATCTATATTAATTACATTAATTCTTAATTACTTATAGTAATTAATTTCTCATAAGTCATTATTTATAGAATTGATTTAATCTTAATTAATCGATTTTTTATTTACATCAATTATTATATAAATTAATAATTTCCAATTATATTTTAATTTGTTCTAATTCTAATCAATTACTTAATTCAACCACAATATTAATCATTCTCGATCAATCTCAATCTGTAATTATCTACCTTTTTATTTACTTCATTAAATAAATAAAGTATTCCTCAATTAACTATTTTAATTAATCTCTTGATTAATTTCACAAAGTAATTATATTTTATTAATTACATTAAGTAATTACATATCAACCATCAATTGATTGTTCTAAATTAATTTAACTTGATCCTTAATTAATTCAAACCCTTAATTACTAAATTAATTAGCACAATCATTAATTAACTGGATTAATTCATTATCCATTCAAATTATTCTACCTATTTAATGAATCACCAATCATTAGACCCTTATTAACTCGAGAGTCAAACAAAAACCGAGTCATAGATCATCAGCACACATTAAATCTACTCAATCAATCAACCAATTATTTAAATTTAACCATTTAAATCTAAAAAAAAACCAACAGAGTGAGATTTACTCACTTTTTCTTTTATTTGCAATCCACTTCAAAATTGCCTTGGTTTCCTCGATTTTTGACCTTGTATAAATGATTGGATGATTTTATTAACATCCGAACAATCAGTCACCATTTAATAATTTAATTTAACTAATGATTAAATTTTAAATGAATAATGAAATTTCAAACTAATTTCCTTTTGAAAAATATTTTAGTAACTAAAATGATAAGTTAATTAAACACATAAATCACTATATTCCATTATTTTAAGATAATTCTAAAATTTTATAATGTACATATTTATATTTATTATATTTTTCTTTTGAAAATACAAATATTTTTATAAAAATCTATATAACTTCCAAAATCATACTATATATAAACTATCAACTATTTTAACATTTTCTGTTTATAATTTCCCACATCTTTTCTACATATATATAGATAAACTCTCATATAACATTTTTTTTACAAACCTTACTGTGTTCTTAAAATTAAATCAATTTGTATTTATTTTATTGACATGATCGTTAATTCCCTCTGATAAGATATACTCACTAAATCAAAAATAATCAGAGAAAAAAAAACTCGAATACCTCACAGCAGAGATCCCCTCTTACCAAGCTCGAGTTCGAGCCATCCACGCACCTAGACTTCATCACACAACCACCGCCTTCAAGACTAACCCGAACGAGACGTCCACCCTGTCCCCCAGCCCTCGCCGACCATTGTTGCTTCGCACGAGCGCCTGACCGAAACCATATCACGACAATGCCCTAGCTCACGCACGATCCAGATCGCGACTTCGGCTACCACTCACAAACATCATCACCGCTTCTCGGCCTCCCTTTACTCTCGCGGCCGCGCCTCTTCCCCTCTCGAGTTCGAGTTGAACTCGTTTTCCTTTTTTTTAATGATTCAAAGGCTTCGGCCATTAGTCTTGAGTAAATGAAATTCGATTTCGATTACTGTAAGAGAAAGAGGGGAAAAGGAAGGGTAGGTTTTCAAATGAAAGGAGTGAATAAAAAGGGGTGTCGGCCATTATTTTTCTTTACAGAAGGAGGGTTTTGCGTGATTAAAACGACAAAGAAGGAAAATATCTCTGCGCGTTCAGAAGGTAGGGTGTCTGAAAAGAAAGGGTTCAGTGTAGTTTAAATCGATAGGAATATATTATATTAAAATTCAAAATATCTAGATATTTAATCCGGAACCGTGATTGAGGCTTTCCGCTAAGCGTTCCTAATGTTATACCCCTATTCCTAACGAAACGGAACGTGTTTCGAAAGCTAATTCGATCATATGCACGAGTTACGAAAATAAACGGTCAATTTTAAATTATATCGATTAAAAATAGTTTTAAGCGTTTTGAGCTGCCAGGGTCAAAGGACAACTCCGGTTGCTACGAAAATTGAAATCCGGTAATAACTAATGATTATGGATCTAATGGAACTGGTTTCGTTGAATTCCGAGACTATGCCTCGGAAGGCTATTTTAAATGTTAATTTAAACGATATATTATTAAAATTGAGCAAATTACCTTTAAATTAGATTCCAACTATTCTATTATCTTCAGTATCATCATTTTAAATTTTATAAGTCTTCAAATTATTTGAAACAGGCTTAAAAATTTCAAATTTAACAATTTACCCAATTTCAATTATTAAAATTCAATATTTAAACTATATAATTCAATGATTTAATTATCAACTAAATATTGATATCTTGAATTCAAGTTAAAATTAACTTCTAAATATTTTAAAAACAATTAACTATTCAAATTTAAATTGTTGAAATTTCCGGGTCGTCACATTCCTCCCCCTTAAAAAAATTTCATCCCCGAAATTACTGGTTAGGAAGAATGGTTCAAAACCCGTTTACCCTTTTTCCAAAACTCACTATTCAACATCCTACCAACTATCCCTTATTAAAGACCCACTATTACCTTAACCAACTTCCCAAAATCTTCTATAGTTTTCAAACAATATCTTTATGCTCAATCATGTAAATTTTATTTTAAAACCAAATTTTGAATAATCAAAATTTTCTCAAAATTTTTCTAACTCTCTAAATTTTCGAAAATTTTTGCCAGCGTCTCCTTTGCGCGGCTAGCTCAATACAACTACAAAAGGCCTCTATAGGCTCCCAAATTCCAAAAGAAAACAAAAGCCAAGTGGCTAGATCAGAAATCCCAACCCAATTTCATACAGAAATTTAAATACATACCTTTTTGTCGGGCAATCAAATTTATCGTCTAATTCTGAATCCAATTTCTTTTTCTCTTTATAATACATGCATAACCTACTTAGCAATAATATCCAATCATAGCCTTTTCAAATCTTTACATACTTTTCCTTACAGAAGTTTTCATATCCATTTCTATCAAACTAGTTTTTCCCCATTTTCATACGAATTCAATTTGCTTTAAATTTTGAATATTGAATTTTATCTTTCAAGTATAACTGGTTCATATTAGTCCATCTACTAATTTACTTTAATTTCCAATTTGTTATCGTTTTGCTGTTAACGAAAATTTTCTCAAAAATTTCCAAAAATTTTCTAACTCCCAAAATTTTTTAGAAGATTTCTGGCGGAGTCTCCTTTGTACGGAAGAGCTTTTGCAATTTGACAAAAGATATAAATATATATACATCGACCCACACGGTCGGAAAAGCAAAAACAGTTCATATTTCCTACTTTTATTACGTAGGCGTACCTTTATTTAGCATTTTTAAGCAAACGGCTTATTATTTAAGCAATTAGCGCAATCCATATCCAGCCAAACGGCCTTCAGGTACCTGTACTTACTCAATTTAAATATGTAAGTGCCATATATAGAAAATCTATTAGCATTTCACTTATATTCAATAGCTAAACACATGTATATCATAAGCAACAAGCACCAAAACGCTTTCCATAAGCGATTTATATTACTTTAAAGCTAATTCAATTGCTTTCAACCGATCCATAAGTCATTTCTTTCAGTTTTAATGGTTTGCAACTCAATTTCTTACATCCAATTGATTTTTAATCCAAACAAACCCATATTCACTTCGAATGATTCAAAATCAATTTTATTTAATCTCTATCAACTCATAGAATTTTAATTACTTTTCTTTACGCTAAACGACAATTATTTTTATGCCATTTCGACGATATTCGCTTAATAGAGTATCGATTTAGTTTATAAATACATTAAATTAACTTTCTACTCATTCTGTATTAAATTCCATTTCATTTCCAATTTATTCACCCACCATACATTGCCTTTCATTCATCTCCGCATTGGTTTCATTTTAAAACTATTTCACTCAACAACACTTCCATTATATCTAATTCACTTGCAATTTACGTTTAATATTATTTATAACACACTTGAATTTTATTTGTAATTCAAACCATCACTATTTTGATCCAACTCTATTTATTTTTACAACATCTCCACTTATTTTAATTCATCATCAAATCCAAGTCAAATTCTATTTACAATTTGAATTCAATTCCAAACTCCATTATTAACTTATAATCCATTTTATTTATCCGAGTTAAAGTTTATTAATATATTCTATCGAATAATAATTTAACCAATTAGCTTTCTTCCAATTTCTAAATCAATATTTGATTTTAATTACAAAATCACTTCATTAAAATTCCAGTTTGGATTTCCTTTTACTTCCCTAAAATTCCAACACTTTTATTTAAAAATTTTAGAAATGCTTTTAAATTCACATCATACTAATAAAATAGCTCTTTATAAAAATACTATTTATAACTCGATGTCTCAACCAGTCCATCATTGTTCTCACAGAAATTCAGTCATACGTTGATCAGGCGTAGGACTGAAAATCTATAAGTACTTGGTAAACCCGTCTTCAACACCCAGTGAAAATACTTGGAAAATAATTTTATGGAAAATATAGAAAATGGTTTTTTTTGAAAATAGAGGAAATAGCTTTGGTGAGAATGCTTTGGGAATCATCACCCTCATCCATGGTCGTAGTTAGCCCGATGGTTACGTTGCCACCCCGAAAAAATCCATAGA